>OW799207.2:16003521-17346991 GCA_941918905.2 Xestia sexstrigata
CTATCCAGTACAAGTTTGTATAATCAACCACAGCCATGCTAAGTTATAGATGAGACCATTTAATAGTTTAACACCATCTTATTTCATATTCATATCATCAATTCATTTCTGTTTTTGGTTTCATATTTCTCGCTAAATCTGCAAAATCCTGCATCTTTTGTTTGTCTAACACGGGATCGTGTTAGACAACCGTAACTGTTACATAAGCACTAACAAAATACTTGAGAACATATTCTAATAATAACAAGCAATAAACAGCAGACAAAAGTCGTTTAAACACAGAAGACATAGTACCTACATAGTTTCAATTCTAGTTATGAGACTTGTATGAGGAAGTATGTAAGTAAACGTTTGTTATTGTTATTTGTTAGTACATGAAGTAGTTAATGGTGTACAAGTTAGGAAAATCGGAAACAAAGACGTTATAAATTTATTGGTAGAGTTGAGCCCCGCGGCAAGCGGTCTGCGGAGTTAAAGAATGTTTCAAAATCCTGATTGTTTTTAGTCCAAACTGCTTATATGACTTTTGCTAAATCACGCAACACACTACTCAACCTCAATCTGTTTTACAAAGAGCATGAAAACGTCAAAAAGATCCATTCAAATAAAATATAAATATATAGAAGAGTTAAAATAATTTAATGAACAACGTCATCAAAAAAAAAGTGCCGATGACGATTAAATTATCCCGTGTCGGTCGAATAACAGTTGCACAATAACAATATTAACAATGATCTTTTGGCCTTACATTAAAAATGTCATACTAAAAAAAAACTGATCTAGTTTATCTGCAAATATCTAGTTTTTGATTGTTAAAAATATAATTAAGGTTACTTTACTTTCGTAGCGCACACAAAGCAGACTAACCTTTAATTATATTTTGCCCAACTACTTTTTTGTTGTTCAATACCCAGTTACAACCGCCATAGAGAAGTGAATCTGCAACTCACATTAATTTCATAAACAGAGTCACGGTAATAAATGTGAAACTAGCCATGATCGCTTATTTTATCGCTACTTTCGGAGCCACACAATATAGACGCTTTAACTTCGAAGAAATGGCGCATTATCTAATGTCGAAAGTTTTCATTTTTATTCGTGGGACAGGTCACAATGTAATCAGTCTAAAATAATGTAAATGATGTGATAGTAACTCTTTCTTTTGTTGAATAATTAGATAGTAATTACATGAATTTTTACACGTAACGCGATTTTTGACGTGTCAGATAATATTAGGCTTGTCACGAACACGTAAGAATTTAATGTACACTTTCTTTGTACTTTCTGAGTTCATGGTCTTTTGTACATACTTAATTCATACAGTAAATTGCGAGAAGTATTAGAACCATGTTGACCCGGGAAGTGCGAAGGTCTTCAGAGTGTAACACAACGGATGGTCCTAAGTATGGTTTGTAAGCATAGTGGTGGTAGTGGCTGTATTGGGAATTAGCTCTATGCATTGCTCCAATACAGAGCGGTGGGCATTCATCCTATCCTGAGTTGGAATTTACAACTTACAGTAGTGGTCTTTTAGGTGCATATTCATGACTTATTGTCAGCAGCTAGTAGTGAAAAGTAAACTGAAGATTTTCATCTGTATCTAATATTATTCAATTATCAGTACCCATCATCATCATCATCATTTCAGCCGAAAGACGTCCACTGCTGGACATAGGCCTCCCCCAAGTGTCGCCACATTGACCGGTCCCGTGCGACTCGCATCCAGCGGATTCCCGCAACCTTCACCAGGTCATCGGTCCACCTAGTGGGAGGCCTTCCAACGCAACGTCTTCCGGTACGCGGTCGCCACTCCAGAACTTTTCGGCCCCATCGGCCATCCGTTCTGCGAGCAATGTGCCCTGCCCACTGCCACTTAAGTTTGGCAATTCTTCGGGCTACGTCGGTGACCCTGGTTCTCTTGCGGATGTCTTCATTTCTGATTCGATCACGCAAGGAAACTCCGAGCATAGCCCTCTCCATTGCCCTTTGGCTGACTTTAAGCCTTCTGATGAGGCCCATTGTGAGCGACCACGTTTCGGTCCCGTATGTAATCACTGGCAACACACACTGGTCATAGACTTTCGTCTTGAGACACTGTGGTAAGTTAGACGAGAAGATACCGCGCAACTTCCCGAACGCTGCCCAGCCGAGTCGGATTCGACGATTGACCTCTTTCTCGAAGTTAGACCTACCTAACTGGACCGTTTGTCCCAGGTACACATAATCGTCTACAACTTCGAGTGTAGAGTCTCCGATCTTGATGGGAATGGGTGTGACATGGGCATTCAACATGACTTTGGTTTTGTCCATGTTCATTCTAAGACCCACTCTTCCGGAAACTCTACTGAGGTCATCGAGCATTGTACTGAGGTCCTCCATGGTTTCAGCCATGACCACTATATCGTCGGCAAACCGAAGGTGGGTGATGTACTCGCCATTGACGTTAATGCCTAGCCCTCTCCAGTCCAGAACCTTGAAGACATCCTCCAGTGCAGCGGTGAACAGTTTCGGAGATATGACGTCTCCCTGTCTCACACCTCGCTGCAGGAGGATAGGTTCCGAGGCTTGGTCCTGAAGTCGGACTGACATGGTGCTGTTTTTGTACAAACACTTCAACACCTCGATGTACCGATAGTCGATTTGGCACCGTTGGAGAGACTGCAGTACAGCCCAGGTCTCGATCGAATCGAAGGCTTTCTCGTAGTCCACAAACGCTAAACAGAGGGGTAGGTTATACTCTTCGGTCTTCTGTATAACCTGCCGCAGCGTATGTATGTGGTCCACGGTGCTAAAGCCTTTCCGGAAACCGGCTTGTTCGAGAGGCTGGAAATCGTCAAACCTGCGCGCGAGACGATTCGTGATGACTCTTGAAAACAACTTGTAGACATGGCTTAGAAGTGAGATGGGCCTATAATTCTTCAACCGGGCATTGTCGCCCTTCTTGAAGAAGAGTACCACCACACCCCTGCACCATGCCTGTGGCGTTTTTCCCTCAAGTATGACGGAATTAAACAGCTTCTGAAGGGCCTTAAGTACCGGTTTTCCACCCGCCTTCAGGAGTTCGGCCGTAATTCCGTCATCACCCGGTGCCTTGTTGTTTTTGAGCTGCTTCAGAGCCATCCTAATCTCGTACAGGCTGACGTCCGGGATGTCTTCGGTATAGTGTCGGGTCAGTCTAGCTCTTGGGTCGTTTGCTAGATCTACGACGGGTTGACTGGTTGACGTGTACAACTGTCCATAAAAAAGCTCTCGATCTCCCTCAGAAGCTCCGGTTTGGCGGATAAGATCCTACCATCGTCGGTCTTCAGTTTCGTGAGCTGGCTTTGCCCAATAGCCAGATCTCTTGCAAATACCTTGGAGCCTTTATTCCGCTCAATCGCGTCTTTAATACGCTCGGTATTAAAGCGGCGGAGGTCGCTCTTCAAGGATTTAGAGGTCCGTCTATTGAGCTGCCGGTATTTACACGCCTCGTCTGAAGACTGTAGGATCATCTCACGCCGCTCCTTCATGAGCTTTAGAGTGTGATCGGAGAGTCTCTTGTTCTGATCAGTACGACGTGCCTTGAAGAACTTAGACCCGGTCGTATGGACAGTTTCCACGAACCCATCGTTATATTCGTCCACTGAGCTTCCTAGGCATTCGAAACGGTTCTGGAGTTCAAGCTGAAAGCTTTCGGGGTTTTTTACAGTACAGTACCCATCATCCTATACAAATTGATAGTATACAGTTATTTGTAAATAATACGCTTTGCGAGTAGGTAAACCTCTAGGAATTGGAGCACTCATAGTGCACCCAACTTGGACTGATCCGACAATGCAACTAACCTACAGACGATAAAGGTACTGTTTATTTTTCCCCAGATAGGGAGTCTGGTCTATCTTAAAAGCCTTTTGACTGAGTACTTATCTCATTTTGTCTGACTAATTTGATCAAGATAATGGCAGCATCATAATAAGTGCTAACCATTCACAAACTGCGTATGTCATCAGGCAAAAATCTCAATTACTTTAGACAAGTTAATTTATATAATGTACTTACAATTTTTTGTGTGCATTGGCTACGAAGAAATAATGTATTTTTTGTGTAGATTAATAAAGTCATGTCATTTAAGGCCAAGGCAATAGAATGGTATTTCTTTGTTTCAATAACAATATATTTTTGACCATTTTGCTACCTTTCCTATACTTTGGGAGTTGCTTGGAAGAAGTCGTTTCCTTTGTGCCATTTTTTTTAGAAAAAATGCTTTAAAATAAATCCTATTGATAATATTAAATTATGTAATTTTTCATGACTGTACTCTGTCCAGTTGCTAATCTGTCCAGCTGCAAAACTGTCTAGCTGAGAATCCGTCCAGTTGCGAATCTGTCCAGTTGCCCCGGAGATCTTTGGTTTTTACACTCAAGGAGGTTACAACTTTAATTTTTCTTTTTATACAGGCACTGCACTTTTCATCACAAACAGACAAATTATTCCTGTGGGCAAAGCTGTTGTGTTTTGTCAACAGAAATACAAGTCTTTTATAAAATTTCATTTACATACTTTTAGTTGATTGTTCGTGATGGAGAGTGCTGTATGCGATTTTCCAAAATTACCATTTCAATGTCGACTCTTTGTCATCATCATCATTATCTGCGTAGCTTTTCCCAACTATGTTGGGGTCGGCTTCCAGTCCAACCGGTTGCAACTGAATACTATTATTTTACATGGAGCAACTGCCTATCCGACCTCCACAACCCAGTTAGTACTGGATAATACGATACCCCTCGTCAACTCTATCTATTTAGAAAAAAATATGTGGTTTAACTGAAAAAGCCTACCAAACCGAAATACAGCCAGACACACAGTGACAGTCAAAATATTGAAGTTTAAGAGACGTGAGATAAAAGCAGTTAGTACGTTACGAAACAAACCCATGTTACAGTTTTATTTAAACAGTGTTATATTAAATCTGGGCCAGTACAATAAACTCGATTACAAAAAGCAACAGGTTACATAAAAGAAAAGCAAATAAAAATACAGAAATGCTATTAATAAATCCCAAAGTCGCTCGTGATAAAAACTTGGTATGCGCTAAAATAGGTGCTGCAGTTACATAATATATATTACATAGGTAAAATATAGGTATATAAGTACAAAGTAAGGTCGGTTGGGTTTATGGTAATACTTGTTACAATCACCGGTGACCAGATAAATCTTATACTAGTAAAGGCGCACGAAACAACAGAATAATTGTGTCACCGCGTTTGTATCCTATTTACTAAATATTAACATATTTATGAACGTAAAAATACTTGTGTTACTTTGTTGCTGGAGTGGGTTTTTGGAATTCCGTAATTGTTATATGGCGGAAACAACAAAATATTAACTAGACTTCTATAATAGTTACGATTGGCATATTATAGAAGTCTAAACGACATGTTGTTTTACGATAGTTTTAATGCCATTATTACCCGCTTGCCCGTGACTTCGTTTCTCCATTTGCCGGTATAAAAAGTAAAATAAGTGTTGTTAATCTATAGATTACAAACTATCTGTGTGCCGAATCCACGTTATCCAAATTAGATCAATTGAGTAACAAACATCCTAACATTAAAATTTACACATTTATAATTAGTATATAGGATTCCTGGCTGCCTTTCGCTAATCATTAGGAGCCCGTACCCTGTTTCAAAATAAAGTTATTTTGTGGTAGCGGTGATAAAGTGGTCAAGTGCCCTATTCACTTTTATTGGCCTACCGATTATCTTAAACTGTCATTGCTTGCATTTCAATCACATCTAACCCTAAAATTATGAGCCATAACTGCTAAGCCTGTAGGTATCCGAAAATATAACAGAGTTTATTTAATTTCACACAGAACGCTTTGTGGATATCTTGAGCTAAGTAATAATGCAAATTGGGGCTTCCGAAATATTATTGCCCCCGCTTAATTACTACTAACTTACTTATTTCAGTATTTTGAAAAATTTAAATTGCTTCTGATTTTTTTTCCTTGTTCGCTTTTCAATCAGAACATTTGAAACAATCCGTTAAGTTTTATTTCAACACACACATTTTGGGGTGTATTATTTTAAAACACTCAACAATCATTACGTGTTGCAATATTTAATGCTTTCAAATGTAAGGCCAATAATGGAAGTAGTCATAGTTGTACGTTTTCCTCATAAAAATTAGACACGACACGTAAGATTGTTATAAGATGCGTACACACTCATTGAACTCTTTTTAACGCTTTTTTGTTAATTCTTCCAAACATCCTGTTATTCAACAAAGATTAAACAAAATTAATCAAGTTACAACGAAAACACCTGCCAATAAATTTAACTTAGTGAAATATTTTAGCAATTAGATTCAACTACTTGTTAATGAACTAAGAAACCTCATGAAAAATTGTGTCCAGTCTAGACACAATTTTTCATGAGGTTTCAAGTTAAAGTTATAAAGCAATGGCAGATTAAAATAAAAGGTTAAGGTAAACCTACGTTTTTTGCATAACTGTCCGTTTTAAACGAATCTTATTCTCACACAATTTAACTCAGGTACCAATCTTGTAACAAATATTTTAATAGCTATCATGAAGCAAATAAAGTGTTATTAGATGATACGTTGCTGAAAAGAAAAATTAAACTAATTGTAAACACCCCTGATCTTTCAGGTTGTATGATCTATGTATTAAGTTAGCGAGGTCCAGTAAGCATTTGTCTTATTGTGTGGGGCAATTAATGTTCTTATTAAGTACATTTTAAAGAGCTCGTGAGGAGCCGCTTGGGTCGATCTTTAGGTTGAGCGGCGCTTGCCTAGGTGGGTGGAACCGTGTATGAGTGACCACCCATTACATAACGAGTTTCCTCCGTACCTTAGATAGAACCTTAAGCCGTTGGTCCCGGCTGACATTTGTGAATCTTTGAAAGTCTTTCGTGGCTTGAAAGTATGTCAATCAGTCTTACCAAAGGGTATCATATTACCCAGTAGCAACTGAGTCGGTTGGAGGTCAGATAGGCAGTCGTTCCATGTAAAATACTGGTATTCAGCTGCATCTGGTTAGGTTAGTTGGGATAAGGCTAGGCAGATGAAGATTAAGTACATTTTGAGTATTTTCAACTTAGCTTCAAACTTTTATGTTTTATCTTTACAGTCGTGTACCTAATAATGATGTAGGCTGCACCTCTACCCAACGATACGCAAATAAGCGTAATCAAAAACATCGTAACCAAACGCGGATCGATGCTGTTACTGATAAGTGTGACCCTGCCTTAAGGCTTTCAGCGGTGCTGTTTGAAGACCAGTATGCAGTAAAACATGTAACTTTTAGGTACGCAATAAGGCATAAGTGAAACATCTATACTAATATTTTAAAACTGAAGAGTTTGTTTGTTTGGTTGAACGCGCTAATCTCAAGAGCTGCTTGTTCGAATTGAAAAATTCTTTTAGTGTTGGATAGCCTATTTATCGAGGAAGGTTTTAGGCTAAATATAACATCACGCTACGGCCAATAGGAGCAGAGCATCAATGAAAAATGATTCAAAAACGGGAAAAATTTATCTATTTTTATATCTATGTTAGAAAAATTCCAAGCGACGAAGGTCGTGGGCAACAGCTAGTACATTGTTCTAAACAAATATAATAAAGAGGAAAGATTTACTTTTTTGTTAGTTTGTTAAGATTTAACTCAAGAACTATACAACCGATTTTAATAAATCTTTCACCGTTAGAAAGCTACATCTTTATCGAGTAATATAAGCTATAAGTTATATTGATATCATGTGAATTAGCCGAGCTATCACAATCTTCGCGGACGAAGTCGCGGGCGAAGTGCTAGTTCATGTATATTTGTGTAATACAAATGTCAGAACTGAAAGGGGACCTAATCAAACATTCGGGTAGTAAAGTTTATTTTTATTACTTGGCAATGCGTAAGCTAGACCAGTCTATAGGTTGTGAAACTATACTTTTATGACTGCCCTAGATTGTGTCGTGTTTGTTACCTTTTAATGATTTTCTCCGAGCTTTTTCGGTAAGATCCGACGTAAGATATAGTGAATTGATTATTGTAATAAAACTGGGCTATCAATAGTTTATGAATATGTAAGACGGTGTTTTTTTTGCATTACCTACACATTGAATTTAATACGATGCGTTACTGCAACTTTACTATGCAGCCGAAACTCCCACAAATCCTAAATTGTAACTGAAATCAATTTATACAGGTGACTTTTTTATCACTTTCCAAAAAAAATGGGTATAATAGGTGAACAAAAAACACGTGATGAACGTGCAAAACCGTAAATACATCAAACCAGCTGTCGATTGACAGCCTGCCGTAATCTCATTCTGTAAATACTCCCGACGTGAATCAAACCCAACACTAACTGGTACGCTCATTAAAATATTAGTTCCGCACACAGTGGTGAACATTATGTATTTATAATGGCCGGTTGTCCGGTGTATTGTTTCACGCGGCCATTCCACTCCGACGGCTAATGGGGCGGCCGAGTGTGTGTGGATTATTCACTTCCCAACCTCACACCCAACTTTCTCACTCGTTTACGTAACGATTGCTACAGTTTTTTGGCCGATTCCGTCTTTTATAATATCGGCCTTGGTAAGCTGGCGACATGAAAATGTGCGACAGCGCGAAATCATAACTTGACGAAACTTGCTTATATAGAGCGCAAGCGCGGTAATGTTTTATAATACTTACTTACAATGAAACAGTGTCTCCCTTTTAGACACGCTGTTGAAATCTGATTTCTATGAATATAGGTGAAGGATTGGGTTCCGTAGCTAATTAGTTGCTTAAGTGTATGCAATCCCGGGTGTCGGACTGAATGCGTAGCTATTGTGTTTTATATTCTTTCTTCATCATTTTAACAAACCATTTCGTAATTTGTTGTTTGTGGATTTAAAGGTGTTTTTTTTAGTTGATAATTGGATTCAGTTCTGTATCTGAAAGGAAAAATAAACTCGCTCTCGTCTGACTTGAAAGAAAAGTTCTTCATCTATACAAATAAATAAAATTTAAGTGTCTGTCGAATTTCAAAATATCAGCTTTTTACTGAATGCGTATGAAAATGTAGTCTATTCTTGTAACATTTTTTTTTTTTATAAATTTACTTTATTATGTTTTATAATAATTTACTACATAATTGTGATTTTTTCCGGCTAATCTCTGAAACGGCTGGACCGATTTTGATGGAACTTACTGGCAGATAGCTGATGTTTTGATGGACCTTAGGCTTCTTTTATTTAAAAAAAGAATTAGGGTTCCGTGCAAAAAATTAAAACCCTTGATATTTTTAACAAAATCCGATTCAAATAGGGAAGTAGCTAATATTTTTGAGTAATTCATAAACTCGTCCCACATGCCCACGGCCCATTTGGGACGAGTTGTTGAAAATAAAAATAAATAATGTTTTCGTTCTGCAACTCGTCCCACGTTTCTTTTTGTGTGGAACTTTAAACTTTATCAACGTTAGGTCATTTCACGCAGACGAAGGTCGCGGGGCATAACTAGTTGTCCAATAAAACGTAAAATCATGAAACTGTATCCTCCGTAATACACGTAACAACGACATAATTTATCGCATTCACAAAGTAGATAGCAACCCAAGTGTTACCAGTCTCTGCGGTCAAATCAAAAGTTCAAGTGTCAATTATTTGGTCGTGCAGTCGTATTCGAGTGTTCGATTACCTCCGAGATAGTGCAGGTGTAGATACTACTTTGTCGTGATGATGTAATGCTTATTAAAGAATCGTAATAAAACTGTTTTACTTTTGAGACTACATTGTTTCGGCAGTGAAAAAAAACCTCCTTTTATCACGAATTGGAATTTAATAAGGAGTGGTCACGGACATGGTCCTAGATGACGAACTTGTTCAATATTCAAGTATCAAACACAAATAATGGGGTAAACTCGACCCTTAACAGACTCTGTAGAGAGATGAATTCTATTGTTAAATCCCGACCTGATGTTGACATTACCTTACAATATGCCTAGATGACGAACTTGTTCAATATTAAAGTATCAAACACAAATAATGGGGTAAACTCGACCCTTAACAGACTCTGTAGAGAGATGCATTCTATTGTTAAATCCCGATGTTGACATTACCTTACAATATGCCTAGATGACGAACTTGTTCAATATTCAAGTATCAAACACAAATAATGGGGTAAACTCGACCCTTAACAGACTCAGTAGAGAGATGAATTCTATTGTTAAATCCCGACCTGATGTTGACGTTACCTTACAATATGCCTAGATGACGAACTTGTTCAATATTCAAGTATAATAATAATAATTTAATAATAATAATAATTTATTCAGTTCGCATAACAAGGTACAATATTAAAAGCTAGAAACAAACAATGATCCTTAAGCACTGGATTTTTACAAATTCCCTGGACTCCACACTAGGAAACCCTGTGTCGTGGGGTCCAGTATCAAACACAAATAATAGGGTAATCTCGACCCTTAACAGACTCAGTAGAGAGATGAATTCTATTGTTAAATCCCGACCTGATGTTGACGTTACCTTACAATATGCCTAGATGACGAACTTGTTCAATATTCAAGTATAATAATAATAATTTAATAATAATAATAATTTATTCAGTTCGCATAACAAGGTACAATATTAAAAGCTAGAAACAAACAATGATCCTTAAGCACTGGATTTTTACAAATTCCCTGGACTCCACACTAGGAAACCCTGTGTCGTGGGGTCCAGTATCAAACACAAATAATGGGGTACTCTCGACCCTTAACAGACTCAGTAGAGAGATGAATTCTATTGTTAAATCCCGACCTGATGTTGACGTTACCTTACAATATGCCTAGATGACGAACTTGTTCAATATTCAAGTATCAAACTCAAATAATGGGGTAAACTCGACCCTTAACAGACTCAGTAGAGAGATGAATTCTATTGTTAAATCCCGACCTGAAGTTGACGTTACCTTACAATATGCCTAGATGACGAACTTGTTCAATATTCAAGTATCAAACACAAATAATGGGGTACACTCGACCCTTAACAGACTCTGTAGAGAGATGAATTCTATTGTTAAATCCCGAACTGACGTTGACATTACCTTACAATATGCCTAGATGACGAACTTGTTCAATATTCAAGTATCAAACACAAGTAATGGGGTAAACTCGACCCTTAACAGACTCTGTAGAGAGATGAATTCTATTGTTAAATCCCGACCTGACGTTGACAAAATCAAAATCAAAATCAAAATCAAAATCAAAGCATTTATTTCAAGTAAGCCAGTTACAGGCACTTTTGAATTGTCGAAACAAAAATGAAAATTAAATGTAGCTACAGTCCCAGTCACAAGACATAAAAACTGTGAAAGTACTGTAGTTGCCCATTCCCTAGCGTAGATCTCTATGGAGAAGAACGGGCAAGAAACTCCATGGACACTCTTTTAAATCAGAATATTGTTACATAATCTTGGTTACATCATTCATGTTGAGATGGTATATTATGTGAGAACAATGTAGCAAGATGTGCACGTTAAAAGTGTCCACAGCAACAACACAAACAAACAAAAATACAATTCAAAATAATTCATTCAAATAAGCCATGGCAACTAAGAGATGACCAGTCACAACCGACAGCGCCCGTTCACGGACATGACGCATGGATCAGCACCATTCAACTCAACCATTTTGAAGGGAACTAAATGATCCGACACATGCGCCACCATCAGCGAGACATTTGAGTGAGCATGACATACTCTAAACCGCCAGGGCACATTCAAGTCAAGAAAAGACGTAGGTTTCCAGTGAATGATAGCTTTCTAGTACATAGTACTCACACAATATGGGCTATGCATTTATATAATACTAAAGAGGTTGAATCTATACAATGCAAAGATAGTTGTACAATCTTCAGCAGCTCCAACAATACATTTTAATGCTATCAATTTATGCGCCCCTGTCCTTGTGGAGCAGGACCAGCATTGAGCCAAGCATTTTTATCAGCGATATAATCGCTCAACTTGTAATATGCTTGCTTACATAGTGTGCGTTTAATGCATGTTTTAAATTTCGTCTCATTCAGTTCAAGAATACTTTGTGGAATTTTATTATAGCATCTCAAACAGTACCCCATGAAAGATGAGTCTACTTTAGCGAGTCGGAAACCTGGCTGAACTAGTTGGTCCCTATTTCTAGTACTGTAATTATGTCTGTCACCCCTTTTACCAAAAAGGTGCAGATTTTTTCTGACGTACATTATGTTTTCGTAGATGTATTGACAATGTACCGTCATGATGCCAATATCCTTAAACAGTTCCCTTAGAGAATCGCGCTTACGAAGATTATATATGGCCCTGATGGCTCTTTTCTGCAGAATAAATATAGACTCAATATCTGCAGCCCGTCCCCACAGTAAAATGCCATAAGACATTATACTATGAAAGTAACTAAAATAAACCAGTCTAGCGGTATCTACATCAGTATACTGACGGATTTTTCTAATGGCATAGGCTGCTGAACTTAGCCGCCCCGCAAGAGAAGTCAAATGAGAACCCCATTGTAGCCTTGAATCAAGCGTAATCCCCAGGAAAACCGTTTTATCTACGAATTCAAGTTTCTCTTTATTCAATATTATATCACAATCATTACTTTTAACATTCGGTAAAGCAAATCTTATGCATTTGGTTTTTTTTTCATTTAATACCAAATTGTTTGCTGTGAACCAATTTTGGACCTGAAGTAGGGCATTATTCACGTCATCTAGATTTTGGGCCCGCCTATTTATCTTAAAAATTAGGGAAGTGTCATCAGCAAATAACACCATATTTTGCGGTTGGTTTTTCAGTAAATAGGGAAGATCATTTATATATACTAGAAAGAGAAAAGGACCCAATATTGAGCCTTGTGGAACCCCCATTTTTACTTTTAAACCCTGTGAATTAACACCATTTATTTGAACATGTTGTTGTCTATCATTCAAATAAGATTTTACCAAACTAAGTGCAAGTTTACCCAGTCCGTAATGCTCAAGTTTCAAAAGTAATGTGTCGTGATTTACGCAATCAAACGCTTTGGAGAGGTCACAAAAAATTCCTATGGCGTCTTGAGACTCTTCCCACGCAGTAAATATGTGCTTTAATAAGGTTACACCGGCGACAGTTGTACAACGTCCCTTGGTGAAGCCATACTGTTGATCATGTAAGATTCTGTTGGTGTTAAAATGATAGAGCATTTGATTAAGCATTACTTTTTCGAAAACCTTGCTAAAAACTGGTAACACGGATACAGGTCTATAATTATTAGTATCTTTACTGTCTCCGGATTTGAAAAGAGGTATGACTTTACTGTATTTCATTAAATCAGGGAAAACTCCTTGGTCTACACATAAATTAAAAATTAAAGCTAAGTAAGGGGCTATAGTCTCAAGTATGGATGTACAAACTTTGACAGACATTCCCCATAGATCTTCGGTTAGTTTGATTTTTATTTGCCGGAAAGTTTTAATAACTATCATAGGGTTAATGTGTTTAAATTTAAATTCAGCCAGGCAGCCAGACACATTCGCCTTTAATAAGCCTATTGAGAGTTCAGGTGAGGAAATAAGAGCCTCCGTTGTTTTTAGTGGTATATCGGTAAAGAAATTTACAAATTCTTGAGCTACTTCCTGATTTGAGCTTTTAGGACCACACGCTGTATCTAATGTGTAGCTAGTGTTACGTATTTTCTTCCTGTTAGTCTCGTTATTTATAACTTTCCAAACTGTCTTTATTTTATTTTCTGCTGTTTTGATCTTGTTGCTAATGTGCAGTGCTTTAGCAACCTTGCACGTATTTCTAAAAAAATTTGAATACTTAGCATCATACTTGTTAAAAGTTTCAGTGTTTATAAAAGGCTTAAGGCCATAAAGCTCAAATAGTCTTTCCCTACTTTTTCTGATACCTCTAGTTGCCCAATCACTAAATATGAATTTAGGGCAAATACTTTTTGTCTTCTTTTCAAAAGTTTTGTTGAATTCCGTGTGAACTATTGAAAAGAAACGATCATACAATTGATCTATATTAATATCATCAAGGCTCATAACACTTAACTTGTTCTGTAGCGAAATATTATACCTATTTAATCTGCTAGAAGTTATAGGTCTAAATTTAATTTGAACTTTTTGCAATGGGGGTGTATTACACCTAAAGGTTACAGTTTGTCCGCTATGGTCAGAAGGCAGACAATTTACTATTGCTTTATCTAAGTAATCACAATCGCAGAAAATATTATCTATACAAGTAGCAGAAGATGGAGTGACTCTAGTAGGTTCTTTAAAAGTGTTGGTCAAGTCAAATGACTTAAAAAGATTTAATAAGCGACTGCTATTTGAGCATTCTTCTAAAATATTGATATTAAAATCACCACAAATAATTATAGATTTATTACTGGCTGCAAGTTTTGCCATCACATCTTCCATTATTGATTCAAATAAGGAAAAGTTTTGATAGTTTGGGGGTCTGTACACACACACAATTACATGCTTATCTAGCTCAACACAGGACAGTTCAACGCAATGTTCAACCGAGAGACCTACTATGTCATTACGTTGCTTATATTTAAAACAATTTTTTATTAATATTAGGGAACCTCCACGAAGCATAGTTTTACGGTTAAAGCAGCTACCCACCATATAGTTCTCATAATTGATAAGCATTTTTACCAAATGCTTATCAATTATGAGAACTCCTTTAGCCAATGTTCAGTAAAACAAATAATGTCAAACTTACTATTTTCTAAAAACAATTCAATTTCTAATAATTTGGAAGAAATGCCTTGGATATTTTGGTGGAATAATTTTAAAGTGTTCTGCTGAGGCCCTTTTTTGCTAACTAATTGAGTGCAAGAAGATACGTTGGTAGGATTAACAATATTGCTAATCATACCTCCTGTTGTCTCATTTTCTAGTTTAAATTAATATTTGGAGTGAGGCCGGAGACTCCCGTGCCATCCTCAGACAACAAGACCCTATCACTAATACTAATAGACCCTAATTGAGAATTCTCCACGGTGACACATGGATCCTCCTCAGTACAATGTTTGTAAACATTTATAGCATTAATGCTATATTCATTTAAAGTCACCTGTACATTAGTATTACTACTAATAGTCGCAGTGTTAATAATAGAACTAAACTTAGACATACTATTTATGTCTGTGTGAATATTATAAGATAATAGCCGAGCTATTTTGTGTCTACATCTAATAGGTAGATACACCTTACCCCGTGTCGACTTCAGTTTACCAACAATAGTGTTGATATCCAGATATATAAGTCTGTCACTATAGTGACCTACTAAAAAATGTACATGGTTATTTAACATATGTATATAGTTGTTTTTTCTATTACCCAAATTTTCAAAAAATGGAAAAGCACACAATATTATTTTATTACAATTTAACTTCAACAACTCTGAAACACAGTCAGTGATGTCTTCCTTTTTAATCTTGGAACTATTACCAACACATATAGTAATGGTGGTACTAGGATCACAAACAGTCTTTGTTACTGATGCCATAATCTGTTTGTAGGTTGACCCTGGCATGCAATAATTTTGGGTACAATAACTCAGGTTATTACTGATTAATTTCCCTAACCCTCTACCTATACTATCAGAGAACATAACTGAAAGATTAGAACCAAGACTATTTGGTGAGACAAAATTACCTAAGTCATTACCTTACAATATGCCTAGATGACGAACTTGTTCAATATTCAAGTATCAAACACAAATAATGGGGTAAACTCGCCCCTTCACAGACTAAGTAGAGAGATGAATTCTATTGTTAAATCCCGTCCGTGATGTTGACATTTACTATGATTCCATAAAATCTTTAAAACCCAATGCAATCCAATGTCATCCTAGAAACAAAGCTAAAATATTATCTCATGTGCCTGTTCTATATTACAGCGGCGATCATACCTACCCCTCAAACTAGAACAGAACAGTGTAGGCAATTTTTTTTCAATGCATGCAAATTTTTTCAATGCATTCACTTTCGCTGGTGTAATTTTTGGTTGGCCTTTGACAAAAAAATTGGTTGAATTGGTCGTAGAATTCTGATATACAGGGGCGTAGCTACCGCCGTATCAGCCGTATCAATGATATCAGCCGTATCAATGATACCAGCCGTATCAATGATACGGGGCCCCCGAGTAACAAGGGCCCCTGATGAGGAAAGAAATCTTAAAATCTTTTCCCAACCTCAAATATTCTTCTTGATAAAAGATAAAAAATATAACTTATCGCGGTCCAGAAAGCTCCTATTTTGCGAGCTCACTTCGCTCGCTCTTTAATGAAGGCTTCACCAGTCGTGGTTCAGAAAGCACCAATTTTTCGAGCTCACTTCGCTGAAAATTTAAACCCTTTCAGGATGCTGTAATTTTCAATTGTAGCTCTTATTAAGTCATAACGTTGTTGTATCACTTTGCTCGCTCACAGGTTGTCTTAGTAAAATGAATGACAGCCAAATTGAAACAAGTCAAGGTGCTATTTTCTTAGTTTTGCAAAAATAATTTGTGATTTTCTCCTTGTTTTGGGTTTCACCGCACTTTTTTCGGGTTCAATGGGCCCCCAAAAAAAAAATTATACAAGGCCCTACTAGGGCTAGCTACGCCACTGCTGTTATTCCAACACTTATGAGCACTGTTCAAATATTCGAAGGCTGCCAATATATGAGCCCTTGTTGGCGTATTTCAATTGCCAAAGGGACTGTATTAATCAACCACTTCTCAATTCTCCTAATTGAGATTGATCCTTTGACCAAACTTGATATACTGATTTGAACAATAAATCTTGAATTGACACCAGCATGAAATTGACAAGAACGAAGTTAAACGCGGTTAATTAATATGGGGCAAATAGTTGTATATCTGGGACTGCAAAATCTTAGATAGTATTTATTTTATTTATTAGGCGAGTTTATTGCCTTCAACCAGGCATAAACTTAGACTCCAGACTGAATTTGTGGCCGGAGAAAAAGAACAATAACTACAACAATAAAACAATAATCAATCAAACAAACAACAACAACAATAATAATCAACAACAACAACAATCATCAATAAAAACATTTTTGCCTGAATTGCGAACCTCATTTGCTCTGAAGTATAGCGTTAGCGATCACTAGACTAAGAAAGGTGTCTATAACATTTTAAACAAAACAATTTACGACTTCAGTTAGGCCAGATAATTTTAGTAAGTATACTTTTATTGATGATCTCTCTAATTTATTTATCTATCAAAAGTTCCTCAACATAACATACATTAAAACGCTCCATTAACGACTTACTAACTTGATAACTCGATACATAGCTGTAGGCAAACGTAATCGATTATTAAATGGTCCATCGAGTCGGTACGAAGAGATGTTATGTGATGCTACACGTAAAGACTTCATCGCTTCGTTGTTTTTTTAATGGGTGTGCCTAATTGACTAATTATGACAGTTGGGTAATGATGAACTGATAACTGAAGATTAGGTTAGGGGGTGGAGCTAAAACCAGTATTTTGTTGGATTATAGTCGTAATCTTAATGATAAATGATGTTTATTTTGCAAGTAGGTTTTTACAAACACTTTCACACGTCACTTTTTAAAACTAGATGGGGCCGGTGTTTCGTACCTGACTACTCTGAGAAGAAATAGCCGAAACAAACTCAGAGGTCATAGTCTCTTTTCTTACATTTTCTTTTTCTTACATCATCATCAGCCTATAATGTTCCCACTGCTGGGACACGGCCTCCTCTCAATGAGAGGGAATGGGCTCTAAATCCACCACACGGACCCAGTGCGGGTTGGTAGATGTCACATGTCTTCGAATTTTTGGTTCTAGAACATGCGGTTTCCTCACGATGTTTTCCTTCACTGTTTTAAGAGCCGTGGTGATGAAATAAATTACACAAAGTAATGCGCTTGTCTGGGTTCGAACCCACGACTTACTGTTCGTAAGTCGGGGCCGTCACCACTGGGCCACCCCTGCTCTCAATCTTACATGGTGCATAGCAACAGTCACTTAAATGTTATTTGTCTCAGTGATGAACATGTTGTAGAAAAAAACTTTTTTGCAAAAAATAATACCGACTTTAAAAAAACACAAACAAAAAAAAACCTTTATTTCAGGTAACAAAGACCCATAGATAAATACCTTAACCTGAAAATACATACAATATACTACTACTACTACTACTACTACTACAGCCCATAACGTCCACTGCTGGACATAAGCCTCTCCCATGATGGGAGGAATTTGCCGTAATCTCCACGCTTGGCAGGCGGATTGGAGATCGCAGTGATGAAAGACTAACAGAAAACGCTGCTGCCCATTCTGTGTATATGTACATACAATATACATACTAATAACAATTTTTGTTAGTATAAGCAACTTAACCTAGCCCTTCGGGGATTGCAGGCGTGATGTTATGTATCATCATCATCATCATCATCATTTCAGCCGAAAGACGACCACTGCTGGACATGAGCCTCCCCGAATGGGTTTTTGCCATAATCGCCACGCTTGGCAGGCGGGTAATGAATAAATACAAAAAAAAAAAAAAAACTTTTTCTTCCCATGCCCATAAAATGATTTTCGCATGGTTATTTCTGAATTTAGATTTTCAAAGACTGTTATAATTTTTTTCTTGCAGTGGCTATTTCTTTATAATTTCTTATCAAATAATTAATCAGAAATTAAATCATGAACGCTAATTAGATAATAATACATATTGTAATGTATTCAACTTAATCAAATAATAGTTAACACTGTATACTTTATTGTTAATTGTACAATCTAGTCGCTGATTTATGTACTAAGCTTTTCATTTAATTCAGTCTGGTATTATTTTAATGTTTCTTATTTAAAAACTGTTTATTTAATTAGTGTTTGACTAGTTAATAATTAAATAAAGCTATTATTATTTTATTGAGTTGTTTCCGGCCACTCTAGTTTTGGAAAATGGTTAATAAATAACAATATAGGTACGTTTGTTCATCTGAATATTTTTTTTTGTGATTTATTCTTACCCACGACATATAAATGAAGAAGGAGTATATGCACTGAAAATGTCAATGAGAACATTGTGAAAAAACGAGCATGTCCTGTATAGAAACAAAAATTTGAAGACGATTAGTGTTTAAAAGATTATTGACACTTATCATTCTTTCTTTTATTGATGAATCTATGTATTGATGATTACTGAAGCATATGCCTTCATACAAGCAAAGTAGGCCGCCATCCAATAAAGAAAATGTAACACACAACAGTTGTTACCCAATGCGGTTGGATGGTAATAGTATGTGATTTAAATAACCATAGCGGTAGTAATAAATTTCTTCTGGTCGGTAATAGGGACTGAATTCGCCAAATTGCCAACAACGTGGAGCTACTAATCATGGATGTAATATGTGTGCATGTTCAAAGGGAACTGGCCATTCTGATTCTATGTTTTAGCTGAAAATACAATGTATAATCGAGATAAAATACTTAAAAAAAAAAAAACATTTTGTTAAATAAGTAAGTAATAAGTAAGTTTGTTAAGGAGCCCGTGGCTAAATAATAACAGCCGTTCGGGTCGATCTTTAGGTTAAGCCGTGCTTGCCTAGGTTGGTCTGTGGATGGGTGACCACCCATTACATGGTTTCCTCCGTGCCTCGAAAAGCACGTTAAGCCGTTGGTCCCAGCTGTCATTAGCAGATCTTTGACAGTCGTTACAGGTAGTCAGTGGCCCAAAAAGTCTGACAACCAGTCTTACAAAACTAATATAATAAATCAATTTATTGACACACACAAGTTACAAATTATACAAACAAGAAAACAAAAACAATGAGCATAAAGGAGTTCAAAACTACAAAGACGAAACCGTGGGCCCCAAATTAGGCGCAGCCTGTATCTTGGTGGCTCAATACAGACAGTAAAGGCAGATTGAGTAACTGACTCTTCAGCGTGACACAGCACAACAATACACAAGTAACAGTTAATTTTGAAAATTATAATTTAAAAAAATATAATTAAATATATATATTTACATTATAATAATATCAATCTATCTAAATCAATAAATGATTATAAAATAAAATAAACAAGAAGATGAACAAACATAATTCAAATAATTAAAATTAAAATTATCTAAAATCAATAAATAATATATATTCAAATCAATCACCATTAATAATTCAAAAGTGGTATCGTATTACCCAGTATGAACTGGGTTGTGGAGGTCAGATAGGCAGTCGCTCCATGTAAAATACAGGTATTCAGTTGCATCCGGTTAGACTGGAAGCCGACCCCAACATAGTTGGGAAAAGGCTAGGCAGATGATGACGATGACATTTTGTTAAGTTTTTTTTTAGCTATTATTATATGAAAAATTAGCGAATTTCTATTAAAATGACTGGCTGCCGACTTTACCATATGAATACAAATTCCGGGATCTCTGGAATGCAGTGATGCTCGTCCTAGCTTATCCGCGAATCTGACCAGTTTTTATTACCAGATAGACCATTTCTTAGTTTTGCTTATTCCATGGCGGGCTATCCAGACCCATCCAAGAATTTATTGGTGACTACATTCTAATAAATCGGATAGCTCGGTAGTCATTATAAACCACGCACGAGCTTCTGGAATCAAATTAGTATGAAGTATGACCATCTCGCGACATTAGCATAAGTTTTGTGACAAAAAACCGGTAATTTGTTTCATGTAGCGATCAATATTGTTGTCTAACAGGTGTTTAGCATACATGCTTACACGCATATGCGCGCGCGTATGCACGACACATTTGAGGAACATTTGTTGAGGAAATAGGGAACATGCATAGTTTTTTTTTTTTTATTTCGATACGGAATGTTATAGTACTATAAAATAATGACAAAAAGCGTAAACAAGACATAAATCGGCCAAACAACACAAAAGTTATAACCATTTAAACTTTTGTTTCTATCTCTTTCTAGATAAACAGAATTTAGTATAGATTTTCTACGTCGACGCAGTGAATGACGTCATTCGCTGTATCGGATCTCTCCGTCTAATCAGCAGTTTCAAATGCATCTAACTTAGTATTTTATAAAGATATTAAAAAAATAATTTCACTTTGCTATTTCTGATGTTAATACGCTTTGTTTTGAGCAGGGGTTCCCAAACTTATTTTGTCTACTGCCCACTCTGAGAATAAATTATTTTTAACGCCCCCATTTTTTGACCAACTTAAAAACCACTATAACTTCAAATAAAATTAATGATTGTGAGCTATTAATAGCGGAGATTAAACATTCATTCCAAATGAGACTTTTACTATAACCCGCAAGAGTTAACTTGAGACCTGAGCGCAGTAGGTAGTAACCACAACGCTCAGTTCTCAAGTTAACTCTTATGGGCTACACCTGCCAGTGACAATGATTATTGAAACGCAACTTTATAGTATTCAGAAGGAGTATCTTTTTTTCAAAATAAAACAAACATAATCGATTCTTCTCTCGATCTTGATCTCTTAATTAATATTAGGTGATGTTCATAAGTTGTAGTCGAGAGTCACTCAGTCGGTGTCTTTACAAATCGCTCCCTAAGCCTCTACACAACGCCCCCATTTTTTCTGGGTCTCTTACTGCACCCCTTTAGGCCAGCAGCGCCCTCAAGGCGGCGTTATCGCCCACTTTGGGAAAGGCTGGTTTAGAGTGATTAAAAAAAATCATGTATATACCCTATTGACAACCACATGGTCGTGTTCAACACGGGACCGCGGTCCCGGTCTTAAAAACCCCCGACCCATTCATGTAATGTCCTCAGCGTGAATCGCAGACGTATCGTCTGGAATTATATATTGAGCGTTATATGTAGCATAGAAGGAGCTCGTTGCTAAATAATAACAGACGCTCGGGTCAATCATCAGGTTAAGCCTTGCCTGGGTTGGTGACCACCCATTACATACCGAGTTTCCTCCAAGCCTCGGAAAGCACGTTAAGCCGTTGGTCCCGTCTGCCATTTGTAGATCTCTGACAGTCGTTACAGTTAGTCAGTCCGAAAGTCTGGCAACCAGTCATAACAAGGGTATAGGGGATATTGTATTACCCAGTATACTAACTGGGTTGTGGAGGTCAGATAGGCAGTCGCTCCATAGTAAATAGCTGCTTAAATAAATAAATAGCTAGCTGCTAGCTGCAACCGGTGAGATTGGAAGCCGACCCCAACAAAGTTGGGAAAAAGTCTAAGCAGGTAATATTTGGAGCACACTTGGGAGTTTTATTGAAGAGAAACTGTTGATTTTTTAATGATTAGCTGACTCTCGTTAGTAAAAAGTTATTTTTTAGACATTACTTTGTACCCTATCACTATGTTTTCCTATTTAACCCAAAGGTTGACTGGTAGAGAATGCCTTGTGGCATTAAGTCCGCCTATGTACCACTATTGTACATGAAGTTTAAATAAATACGATGACGAATTGTTTTATTTTGGTATAAGATTGCATTAAATCCTGCTAAAGGATTTTGTTTTCTACACGATGTAAAAGTAAAATCTGATGAGTGACGTTAATTGACATTTTAAATTCTTATCTATGTGCTTTATTAATTTTACAATTGCTTATTTTATAACATGCAACTTATTTCATCTTACATACGTCTTAACAAATAATGCCGGTTTTTAAAAAGTGGACCATTTCAGATAAAGACTTATATGAAGAGACGACTTTTTACTTTTCGGCCTTGTACATAGTTAGCAAGGTTTTAGGGCCCGCCCTTTATGGAAAAATACGCCGTGAGATTTCTATCAACTGAGCCAATGATGCTTGACAAAATATTACCGGAACGTGGCTGATGAAGTGATCATGCATTTAATGCCATCTTGAGTGAAATGCGACTACTTCTATACGTGATTGCTTCGAGAAATCTGAAAAAAATTAAAGCATTCTGCAGTTTAATCTGTATCAGATTCTTCCTTTTTAAACTTTTCCAGAAACCAGGGGCAGTTATTAGATTTTCTCGTCAAGTAAAATCAAAATGGGATCATTTAGTTATCCTGCCGGGGTTGCGGGAACTGACTCAAACTCAAACTCAAACTCTCGTTTTAGTCAGTAAAAGTCTGACAGTCACTCCTGTTCCGCCCAAAGCGGGAGGAGTCATTTGATGATTTCCCATTCAAATCATTTAGTTATTAGAGGATGGATAGTCGTAAAAGTGCATTTTAGTGAGGTATAGTTATGAATATCCTCCAACTCTAAATGCTTAGCATTTCAGCAAATGCACATTTTTTACTTACGTTTGAGAAGTAGATACTTACGAGAACAAGGACCGTTTCAAATTAAACTGTCAATTATCATCATACTAAATTAAATTTCATTACAGGTAAGAATTCGGTCCAATTAGTTGAGATTTAATATTATTAGCCCTGCTTACAAATTAACTCCCATAAAAGTAGAAATTCCTGTACAATTTACGAGAAAACCACCAGTTTTGGAAATATCCAACTTTCAAAATGGTTTCTTAGCTCAGTGTCATGAATAACGTGTAAATCTGGAGCTGGTTCATTTTATAACAAGCCTGTTGATCGCGGGCGCCACGTGATATATTACAGTGCCTGTTTTAAACTTGTTAGTATCATTTAAAAGCTATGTTCTTATCGCGTTGCGTATCTAGATATTTATTGTAAGGTAAACCGAGCTTGACTTTATTATTGTACTAGTATAGTGCAGAATTTGCTCGTTTTATTAATTGTGCTGAGCCGTTTCTCAGTTTGCTTCGTTCTGTTAAAAAACTGTAGCGGCAGGAGGGGGACCAACTGCATGCTTAATTTAAAAAGAGAATAAGATTTCACAATTATTTCTCGCTAACTATATTTTTCACACAAAAGTAAAACACTGTTCTCAATTTTTTAATAATGTTACCAACCGGATATTTTTGTATGAAACTGAGCTCTTAGTATAGTAAATGCTATCGGTAACATATAATACGTAATATCTAAGTCGATTACAATATCACTGCTCTAAATTGTTGTCATTACAATCAAATTAAAGTTATTATTATTAAGTAACACATAATAATCGAAGAAAACGTAACGAATACAAGAAATTTAAATGATATTGCGTGGGTAAAATAAGCCGAAACACTTTGCCTTACGTGATAGGCACAAAATATCTCAAGCTCTTTTGTTTTACGTAACAATCTACCACGATACTGTACATGGTAACTTTTGGCAGCATCATATTTCATAGCAGTCTACATCTTCCTGCTTTTGTCTCATGTATGTTTGGGGTTGACGCAACACGATTTTTTCTTCTATTATACCCTGTCAATCGTCACGCTATCACTTTTTTTTTTTCTTATGGGACATCATCATATGACTCCTCCCGCTCTGGGCGGAGCAGGAGGGAGTGTCAGACTTTTACTGACTAAAACCCATCCATATTCCTTCATCGCCCTTTGTGTTCCGGGGCCACGGTATCTCTTTCGAACAGTCCCTTAGCCCCGGCAGGCATCGGCCTTTGCGGACCCCTTCCTTTTTGCTGACTCTCTTTGAGGCGCGCGTGGAACACGAAGGCGCCGTCGACACGGCCTGTCGTCATGAGACGGACGGACGGCGAGCTAGCCCATAGCTCTCCGTCCACAAGCCCGCTCTTACGGTGGCTGGGGCCACGTGGCTTCTCTCCCTCTCACGTTACCTCCTTCGCTAGCATGACTGCTTCGCAGAAGGAGGTGACGGCGTCCCACTCCGTCTCGCTCCGGACCATGGATTGAACCAAGGCCGGATGCGAGAGGTCGCCGCCGCCGAACGCCGCTACGAGGAGGACACGGTGGTGCTCCGCCCACACGGGGCACACCTCCACCGTGTCCTCCGGTCCATCCTCGCAGTGGAAACACCCGGGCGTTTTCTCCCGCCCGATTCGGTGCAGGAACGTCCCGAAACAACCGTGTCCGGTGAGGACCTGCGTCAGGCGGAAGGTGAGGACGCCGTGGCGTCTCTCAAGCCACTCCTCAAAGAGGGGACTACCGCCACTATTGTGGCGTGCCCATCTTTTCCCAACCTCAAATATTCTTCTTGATAAAAGATAAAATGAAAATATAACTTATCGCGGTCCAGAAAGCTCCAATTTTTCGAGCCACTCCTCAAAGAGGGTACTTATGGCCACTATTGACGTGCCCTGCACGGGGTTGCGACAGTCGCTCTCTCCATATCGCCATGAGATCACGCCGGAAGTCTGTCCGCTGAGCGACAATTTGCCGCGGCAGCGGAGTTTACCCCGGCGTAGCGCCTCCACGCGCTATACATGCAGGCGCGCGAGGACTATCGCCTCCAGATCCCATGGCAGCAATCCGGCAAGGAAGCTCGCCGCCTGGCATGCTATCACTTACTCCTTTTTCCTTCATATAATTCCTCCACAATCCATCCATCTTCTTTGTGGTCTTCCTCCCCTCATCCGTCTACACTTTAGTCACCTGCGATTCATGTTACATACGACATCGTATTTCATAGCATTATGGACCACTTTTGCAGTTTAAGTGTTAACTGTCGTGCGTCCGAGTGCGTTTCAGTCGATCTATAAGATCTGCGTCCTGATAGTTTTCAGATAGATCTTTTGTTACAATTTTGGTCAAGTTCACGTCAAACACGAGTTGGTTTAGATTCCTGTTTTTAACAAACACGAGTCATGTCTTTATCTTTAAGTTGGTCATATAATTTTTGGCTCTTTCTTACCACTCGTAAGATTAAGTTAAAACTGAGGTCATCATCATTTTTTTTGCCATTATCCCAATTCATTTGTGGTCGGCGCAGCATGTCTTCTTCTTCCATACTTCTCTATTACTCGTCATCTCATCAGACACTTCTTTTCTTGTCATATCAATCTTTACACAGTCCATCGTGTCTTTGGTCTTCCTCTCCTCATATACCCATTATACATTATTCTGGATTTTGTTATTTTGTTAACCTAATTTTTTGCAGTTGAAGTCAAGTCAAGTACTGAGTTTTTTCATTTCCCAGTTAGCTTTCTAACAATAAATAAAATAGCCCAAATGAAATAAAACACATTCTTGTTTTTTGTACATCAAACCATCTTTGATATATGCTATTATATGATGAAAGTTTAATTCAATAAAATTAAAAAGAAAAAAGCGTATTATTTCGTACTTTTACTTTATTAATAGAAAACGCGACTCGTTACAAGCTTCCATATTATATATATATATATATATTATTCCTTATATATACAAAAGTTAAATCTTTAGGAAATTCATACAATTCCTATAAAATTTAATTGAATGAATAATAGTAGATAACAGTCTCTAAACACATAAAAGTTCAATAATATAAACAATTTCATAACTTACTAAAGTTAATAAACTAACATGTACTTAAGTGTAGTGTGTACGGTATTTCCCGTAATTTAATTATAACAAATGTCAAAATAACGATCGTATAGGTACGAGTATACTTTAATTTTGTTCCTCATTTCACTTGACAAGAAATGCTGATTGCTCTTGAGTATTGGATAACGGATGGTTTATTAATGTCTATGGATAACTGCGAGTGCGGCACTAGAAGTCGTAATACATTATTTTATTGTAAATCAAGGTACGTTTGGCGTCTTACTTAGCTGAGTAAAGCGTCCGATGTATCTTACGTATTAATGACGTACTTAGGAAGTGTGCAATAAAGATTAGTTACACTCTTCCTACGCAATTAACTGTCTTCGATTTAAATCTGAAAATAAGATTTTCCATATTTTTTCTCTGTGGAATGTGTTTCTCTTTGAGTTTAAACGGAGTTTCTTAGACGTTCCTCTGTTTACCCTTCCTATACTCGCGCGTTGGTCTGTGAGATCGATAAAACAGTATTTCGTGATTTTTTCTTTTAAAATCAATGATGGCATTTTGCACTTCCTGTTAGCTGCATTATTAGTTTCATTTCAGGATGAATACTGTCTTGTATGGCCGTATTGGGCGAATATCGATCTGTTAGACCGACGCGAGTATAGGTGTTACAGGATTTATCTTCTGTGATTTTGTACTGAAATTTAAATTATAAAACTTAATGACTAAAATTATTTGTGTTTATTATAGATCTTATGGTATCTCATAGAAACTATAAGTTTGTCAGAAGAAAATATGTATATTTGCTAACATTTTACAAGCTTTACAAAAACTTTACCATTATCAGAAAGTTCAGTAAAAGGCTAATAATCAGTAAATGATCGGTACATTTTCGGTAAATTATAGATTTTACGATACTTCTTGGTATATCCCTAGAAAATAAAATATCCCCGTACCAGTTATTTGAGAAAAATGCTCCATAATGGAGTTCTGAACTTTTGGTCTGTCTGACCGTACGCGAGTATAGGTGTTACAGGATTTATCTTCTGTGATTTTGTACTGAAATTTAAATTATAAAACTTAATGACTAAAATTATTTGTGTTTATTATAGATCTTATGGTATCTCATAGAAACTATAAGTTTGTCAGAAGAAAATATGTATATTTGCTAACATTTTACAAGCTTTACAAAAACTTTACCATTATCAGAAAGTTCAGTAAAAGGCTAATAATCAGTAAATGATCGGTACATTTTCGGTAAATTATAGATTTTACGATACTTCTTGGTATATCCCTAGAAAATAAAATATCCCCGTACCAGTTATTTGAGAAAAATGCTCCATAATGGAGTTCTGAACTTTTGGTCTGTCTGACCGTACGCGAGTATAGGTGTTATAAAATTTGGCGCGAGTATAGGAAGGTTAAGAATGTCTAGTTGCATTTAATGGATTCTTTGTGTTACACGCTATTGTATAAAATCTGGTTCATCTACCCTAATATACAGATGTGTTGCTGGAGAGTTTGTTCCGCCATTTCTTCTTCCCAGCTAAAAAACTAAGAAGTGATGAAGGGCGAGCGTTTTGGGGGCCTGTCTCTTGTAAACTTTTATTTCAAAAGGTGCTGATTATCAGCCTAATTTGAATAAATGACTTTTGATTTTGATTTAACGGGCAACTAGTCTAATCTATTAACTGTTTTCTTCATTATCTGTCTAGTCTTTTCCTAAACTACGTTGAGGCAGCTGAAGCTCAGTATTTGTCATAGAACGACTGCCTATCTGACCTTCCCAATCCAGTTACTGGGTTATACACAAAACCCCTCGGTAAGACTGATTTATTGTCAAAACTAAAGTCGATAGGTACCTCTAACGGTTAACGCTTTGAATCTGAGTTTGAAAGCCGAACAAATGGTAACGAAAATATCGAAATTAGGTGTCACGTTATTACTAATTACTTTGCTTCGCTCTGTTGTCATAGAAAGTGTGTTGACAAGGTCATTTGAAAGCCAGCCGGATGTTGAAGCATATTTAGAAGTACCTAAACAGTTTTGTTATAAAACATGAATTAATTGTTGCAAGGAGTTATATCATAGTAGGTTGTCAGCCAATGTCGTGGTGTGGATTTGTCGCGGCCCTTACAATTTGCAGATCTAGTTGTTGATTGGGCGAAGTCAATCTACATTATTTATAAAGGCACGGTGAATTAATAGTTACCTATATAAAGGTTTTGTGTTGAACTGTTTATTTATTTATTTGGAACACCAACAGCAAAACAATCAGTTTATGGAAAACAATGAGAAAGAATATAAAAGTGATGGCATATACAATATACGTACATACTAGGTATTACAGTACTAAGTACCTGAAAATAAGCACACGCCTATAACAGGTATACGCAGCATTCACCATAGACACAATAACATAACTATCGAATTATGATAGTATATAATTTTACTTGAAAAGAAATGAAATGGTATGAATTATGATATAATGTGTATTACGAATGACAGTAAGAACTAAGCTTTATTTACTAGAAGTTAATTATTTGTAGGTAAGTTAGTGCACTTCCGTACGGTGTGACCTCCAAAACTGATAATTTTATTGTTGAAGCTGAACCGTTATAGAATTTATATTGATATCTTAAACAGGGAGATACTAAAGTATATTTCTCTCTCAACTTTTGTAGGGTTTCATTACATGTTGCTTGTGCCGGGAAATAGTATTTCAATAACTATCTGGAAATTATTAGGAACAAAGTCAAAAAGAGACAGGCCTTACAATTTGGCGTGGGCCAATACAGGAAAAACGATAAAACAATATAATTTAAGTCCACAATAAAGCATGTGTAACTGCGTTTCTATAGTTACCTAGATTTAAAAGTAGAGCTAAAGTTAAATAGTTGCAATTTACTTATATAATTACTCCTATGGTTATTAAAACATACCTAATATACTACAGGCTTTGCAAATTGCAATGCAAATATGCCACCCATTTACTGTTCTAGATTAATAATAGCTATTAGCCAAGAACAATTACAGCTGGTAGATAATCAAAATAATGTGGGTGTTGTTAGGCATAGAATCTATAACGTGGCGATTTTAGCTTAGTATTTTAAACAATGCTCCTGGATAAAAGTCAAATTATACACTAAATATTACATGGTAGGATCAGAAAGCTGACATCATTTTCGCTGCCCAAAATCAATAGCTGCAGGCAATCAAATACCGTACAATAAGTATAGCAAGTTGCGGTACATTTCGATTCCGATTCCCAATTTCCTAATGTTATGAATTCGTCTTATTTTGGGCGGCACCACTTACATGGGTACTTAGATACGGAACATATCAATTCTGTCTCGTCCTACCCTAAGTTTTTATCTATTAAATCTAAACACTGGTCTGGCACCCAATTAGTTTTTCTACTTGTTTTTATTATGACAAAACGTTTAGAACCTAATTAATTTGATTTATGTCTAGTCATTAAAATCTCTACATCATTTGAATCATGGAAACAATACCGTTCTCGATTTTAATCATGAACATGCTAATAAGAATATACGATGGTGTCTTTGGCTTTTCTGTGTGACATAGTGACGTTTTTCTGCTGCACTTTAGGCAACTGCTCAGTGAATGCTCGTTTGATGGGCCGTGTCTTACGTCGTACGAACACGAACAAAAAGTTTAATTAATAAGTGGTATAGGCAAAGACGGCTTATGTTTTTTTTGTCTATTTACCCTACTGCGTGACAGCAAAGACAGGGTTATGCGTTTCACTCAAAGTTTGACGTGCAGTCGGAAGCTTATTCGCAAACTGATTGTCCAAAACCATACCAAGTATTATATTATCAATTGATTTGATGATTATCGTTTACATAATCTTGTTTCAGGTTGGCTTTCCTAAAAATAAATCAATTAATTTAGTAGTTTATAATTTTCTCCACAGTAAGTATATTAACTCACATGGATAGAGGTAAACAAACGTGTGCACTGTTTATGGACCTCACAAAGGCTTTCGATTATGTGGACCACACAATACTATTAAACAAATTATACGCTTATGGTGTCAGAGGAAACATTTATGACCTGATTAAATCTTACTTAAGTAATAGAACTCAAGTAACACAAATAACAAGGTTATGTCCCGATATAAAAAAGATGATACATTACTCATCCTCATGTAGACAGGTTACATCTAGCGTTCCACAAGGAAGTGTATTGGGTCCGCCTCTTTTTATAATATACATCAAAGCCCTCCCAACAGCGACAAAATACAACACAATTCTATTTGCTGATGACAGTACAGTACTGTTCACGGGAGATAATAAATTACACATGAAACCTGAGTTAAATATGACTTTATACAGCATTATAAACTGGTTGACATCAAACAATTTACACAGAAATCTCGACAAAACAAATTTCATGACATTCAGAAGTAGAGTAAGTAAAATAGCAAACATGAACATAAATTACCGAAAAAATAAGATCCAGGAAGTAGACGTTACGAAATTTCTGGGTGTAAAGATAGATAATATTTAAATTTTAAAGAACATGAACAAGATACATTATGCTCTAGATTAAATACATTTTCTTACGCATTGTTTAAACTTAAACAAATGGTCAGTAATTCTAAAGTCCTTACAGCCTACAACGGCTATGTTGCACCTATTCTAAAGTATTGTGTTATTTTTTGGGGTAATTCTACTAATAGAGAAGCGGTATTTAGAGCCCAGAAGAAATGTATACGAGCCATCACGAGTATAAAAGTAACAGACAGTTGCAGACCATTAAATATTCTTACATTACCATGTATATATTTATATATTAGAGGTTATAATGTTTGTAAGAATAAGTACAAACCTCTTTAGTCAATTACATAATAAAAGACACAAGTTCAAAATATGCTTACCAATCAATAAAACAGCGTTATTAAATAAAAGTATATTATGTATAGCTCCACGCTTAGATAACCATTTACCAAACTCATTCCTGGAGATAAATGATATGAATTTATTTTGTTACTGCACTGTTACAAAAAAAAGCATATTACTGTGTTACTGAATATTTACAGGACAAACTTAAATAATATAATGTATGTAAATTTGCATGTCATAAGGTAGGATATGGCTAATGGACAATATTGTTTATAAATACGCCATGTTTTTATGTTTGTTTTGTTTAGCCTGCTTAGATACCTTTATATTTTTTGTAAATAATGTTTTTTTGGTTTCTTATGTTGTTTTACGTTTAAGTACTCATCATCTGCTTAGCCTTTTCCCAACTATGTTGGGGTCGGCTTCCAGTTTTACCGGATGCAGCTGAATACCAGTATTTTACATGGAGCGACTGCCTATCTGACCTCCACAACCCAATTAGTATCGGGAATTACGATATACCTTGGTAAGACTGGTTGTCAGACTTTTTGGGCCTCTGACTACTTAACGACTGTCAAAGATCTACAAATGATCTACAAATTACGAAAACAACATTTATTTAGTATAATTAGTAAAATTATAAACAAGAAAAACGAAATTCCGTTTTAAAAAATATGGGAATGTTCAGCAAAACGGGACATTTAGTGACTATCGCTAGTTTTTAACTAAACCTGAAGTGAGGTGTTGGATATAATTTATTATTTATTAGGACTGTTAACTACTACAGAAACTACTATCGCTCATTAAAATGAAGTTGACTAGACATTCTCCAAACACCTTCTGAATCACCTGTTCTGACATCCTCGATAATTAATGTTTATGGCCTAATTTCTTTACTCATACCACAAATCTTTATTTAATCAGATAACCAGCAATTTATCTCATCTTGTCATCTCAAGAAGCTATAATTATTTTGCAAGCGTCGCCGCAGGCAAATCCGTAATATTTTTTAGTGCAGGCGTTTTGATACCGCGGCCGGCCGGTGTCGTGACCACATTTCAACGTTGTTTCAATAGATCCTGTTCCGTTATGCAAAAATAAATCGCCATTGTATTACTGATGGTGGTTCGTTCAGAATGCTTTAGAAATTATTAGAAATATACTGTTTAATACAGGGTGTAAACGGACCTTTCACGAAACCGTCAAGGCGTCATCCAAGCATGGTTGACGCCTGGACGGTACCGGTGCCATTGACGGTAACCATGCTTGGATGATGCCTTGACGGTTTCGGAAGGGTCAGTATATTTCTAATAATTTCTACCTACAATAAATGTTACTCCCCTACTCCTCCTAAATTTTTTTGACCGAAAATCATTATCCAAAACACGTGTGCTATAAACTTCAGTAACCATAATGTTCAAAATCCCGAAATATTGTTATTGTATGTTGTTGTTGATCTTTAGTTCTAAAAGTATTCTCTCATAATATCGAGTACTATAATAATTGAATCTCCTAATTTTACATTACCTAAAGTCATATGTCCTAAGTATTGTGTTATATAATGTGTATTATTATTTTATTATGTTCATTAACGATAAAAATTTTGGTATTAAAAATTTGAAAAATATTAGGTTTTAGTGACAGAAACGAATCGCTGTAAATCCGACTCCACGCAGTCTTGTCTGCCCTACCCCTAGATTGTAATTTTTAAATCGCGTAGGCATGGAGGGGCGAGGCGGCCCGCGAGTTGAGGAGCAGGTGGTTTTAACACTCGCCGGCTGAGGCTAATAATACGAGATCCAGCTGCAGAATTAGTGCGTTCATCGAGTATTTGCTAAAACTATTTTTTTACGTATATTTATGATTAGGAGAATATATACCTACCAGGGTGCCTATCAAAATGTGGCCGCTAATATTTTTAATTAAATTATTGCTAATTGATTTTTGGGAAACAATTTCATTCACTTGTTTTTTAAACAAAATATCGTCCACTTCACGGCAATTTATATAAAGACTGAAAAATCACGGTTGCTGTTACGCACTTGGCCGCACCTCTTCGCAGCCAGCTGTGAACAAGTATGATTTTGATACATTTATGCGTTCATAACGTACATTAACAATATATGTATCAAATTATAGCTATTTTTTTTCTGTTTATTATGATATACGGTTGCTTAATTAAATCTGGCCGCAAATAAGGGTTGCTGGCTGTTAAAGATTGTAAATATTTAAGGTAGAGTGAAAGATAGCTAACGCGCAACATCATTAGTCATACGAGGATAGCGATTGCCAGCTGTACGACGCTTTCAAAGCGATCATAGCTTGAGGTCCTCCATTCATCGTTTTTTGATGCGCCTCGCTTATGAGAAGCTTCGTGAGGAACGAATCTTTCGGTATAAGTATTGGATGTTTGCGATCATAACTTAACTGAGACATCTCTAATCGACCGCCTACTCTAATTACTATCTTTAAATCTAAAAATAAATTTAATGATTTATACTTTCTTCCCATTTTTCCTAAAGATCCTGTCTTCTTAAGTTCTTCTATTTCTTCTTGTAGCTCTTCTTCTTGACTCTTTCTAATGCATATTTCCATCGCCTCCCCGAGTTCTGTCGTAGACAACTGTTTATTTCTCTCCTTGTTAGCACAATTAATCCTTAAGAGCAAGAACTTCCTACAGTAGGCTACCACTCTGATCATCCTTGAAAGCGATGAAAATCTTTCCCAAAAAGAAATGTGCAGGATACCCGAATGGACATTCACTTCCTCCACTTTAGTAATCAAGTGTTTAGGTTTTTTATATTCTATCACTGATTGCCTTAAGAACTCTGGTCCATTGAACCATACCAATATTGTGTATCCAATTTGGTTAAGATCTCTGCAACGCGATTGGCTACAAATGTGTTCCAACGGCTTGGATGACCACTAAGCCATGCGAGAACAACTTCGAAATCCGTCCAAGCGTGCACATCTGATATATTTACATCCAGAGTTTTAGCAACGTCCACAATCAACTTAGCTAATAGAACGGCTCCACATAGTTCCAACCTAGGTATCGACACCTGTTTGATGGGAGACACTTTAGTTTTCGAGGTAACTAACGCAACATGTATGTGTATGTCTGCATCTATAACTCTGACGTATACCACTGCAGCGTAGGCCATTTTTAAGGCATCCGAAAAACCGTGTAGCTCCGTCATTACATTGCTGGATTTAGTGTTAAGCCAACGTGGGATTTTAACATTCACTAAAGAAGATAAGTTCTTACGGTAAGTTATCCATTCTTTTAATAAACTGTTAGGCACTTCTTCGTCCCAACCTAAACCTGCTAACAATAGCTTTTGTATCAAAATTTTAGCTAAAAAGATACTAGGTGACAACCAACCTAACTAAAATATTTTTTATTTCTGTATGAATTTTATATCCTGCATCTACGCTTTCTGCCCCTGTCATTAGATCATCCATGTAGAAATTATTAAGAATATTTTTTGCTGCTAATGGATAATTTGTTTATTAAAATTATTAGAGCAGTAAGCTTGGTAGAATGTTTACTTATATTTTTTTTTGTAATTCATTATCAATACGTTTTAAAAAAATGTCGTGATTATAAAATCTTCTTGAAATCAATGAAACAAAATGATTACTTAACATTTTGAATTATGTCTGGCTGGTTAGGTACGCCGTTGGAGGTAGAACACTATAGGCATCTTGTAACAAACGCTTGATTAAATTATACGGGACGATGCCTATAATATACTTACTTAAGTGTATTTTTATACCTTTAGGACCCGGCAGGTCCTAAAGGTATAAAAATTTCGAGCCGCGACACAAACAATGATGATGAATGATGATTGATGTACAAGATCCTCTAATGGAAATTTAAGTGATTGGTTTAGTGCCTTGCTTAACCATTATTTTGATTAAACGATGACGGTCAATGAATAAAAAACCTTTTTTAATTATGTCAATTTGTGTTTTATTTTATTGTTTTTATTACAAGTAATGAAAACTCAACTTACAGTCTTAAATTCATTGATTTGCTTCAGATATTTCCATGTTTGTTACATACCATCGCATCAGATCGTGGTGTTTACACTCATTTTTATTTCAGTATATGGTTTTTAAAACCAAATTCAGAACTATTGTATTTAAAAACTGGTGCATACTTCTAACTTCCGTTATACAAATCGTTCTCCATTGATTTGTTAGTGGTCGTAAATACCAACTTCTTGAATTTTCTGGGGTGTATGTCCAAGCTAACTTTTAAAATAAGGCTTTGACATAAATAGCAATAATATATTATGAAACACCATCGTATTTTACGTATTTCTTGTTTAGAAAACAATTTTACAACTTTTAAAGTTAAAAAGATATAAGCCAAAAACGAAATTATTTTTTGTTTTTCGTTGATTACCAAAAGTGCTATTTTGACCTTTGTTGTCGGAAGCATCGAATGTAACCGTCACTAACTCAAATTCTTCAATTATTTATCCTGCCGCCTCGCTCCTCCGCGCCTACGCGGATTTAAATTACACTCTAGGGGTTGGGCATACGAGTAAAAGACAACGTGGAGTCGGTTTTGCAGCGATTCATTTCTGTCACTAAATTTGTGCTTATAGAAAATAAAATGTAATTATTTTCTCTTTTTTTAGAAATGTCACAATTAATATGTGTGATGTCTTTGTTCCAAGTGATTTTTTAAAAGATAAAATGAAAAAATAATGAATTGTTTGTCAAATAATACGTTATTAAATAAAAGTTCATCGGATAATTATTTTGCAAAGTGAATTATTTAGTAAACTTGTTGTTGTATAATGATGAAATGACAAATAATGGTTTTTTCCAATCGTTGCTTGTCAAGTAAAAATTTTTGAAATAATTTTTGGTGAACTGACCGGTCACCAACAAACAGTTAGACGCTCTTTAGGAGATTTATTTAAAGTAAGATTTTGACTTAAGCATTTTAGCTTTAATATCTTCTTGAATATCGTTAAGCGAATCCAGTTTTAATTAAAAACATTAGTAGGTTAGGTCACAAATATAAAATACACAATTTTCTAGCAACTACTATATACCCATAACACTATAAATAACGAACACTATAACTTATTGGTCAATAAACACGTTCAATTACACCATAAAAGTTTCTTTGAAGCACTTCTAAATTTTCCCCAGTCCCAGGTAATGTTTAAATTTTAAGTGTTTTGGACTTGGATTTTTGAGTAAAATCGGGCATAGGTTCCCCGTCTGAACCACTTTTGCTTATAATTAGTACAAGTCCAAACTTAGCATTAGCTAGTGAATATAAGGTTCAAATTTCAATACACTTTCTTGAATTGCTGAAGTTAATTTCTTCTTAGTAATAAGGTCGAAAATGTACTCACGATTTCTCCACAATGCACTCACTGACACTGGTACTCGACGTCACACGCTGCACTTGTGGCGACCTCTGGTGGCCACTCCGCGAACTCCTCTGCCTGGCTCCTCCACACAACGTCACTCCTCCAGCACCCAGCCGGATCCTCAACGTCACCGCTGACGCCTCGCTGTAGGAATACTCTGAGCAGCAATCCACTGCCCAGTACTGACGTTGTGGGCGATAATCACCACCACCACCGATGACTACCCAAAAAACATCTTCACGCCAATCCGGCTCGAAGGACCATGAACAGGGCATGAACAGGATTTCAAGGTCCGAAGGCGAGAACACCTAATGAAACTTACTTTATGTTTCCAATAGAGCGTATATTCTATAGAGAATTACAAAGAATCACACGTAAAAAAAACTCCAAATCTACTTATAGGTACTACTCGTATCGGTGGTAACGAAACCATGGCGCGATCTAATTCGACGTCAACACAGTCTATCGAGCACGTCGGCAACTCTGAACATTTTTATGATTTAAATTAGATCGCGCCGTGCTTTCGTCGTCTACTTGAACAAATACAAAATTGCTGATTTCAGACAGAAGAGTGTAGAAGCGAGCAGAAAGAAGAAAAAGAGTGCAGAAGCTTGGAGTAATAGAATAAATCTTCTCGTAAATAAGCCAAAACCAGGCTTCTATCATTTGTCAAATTATCGTATGATTTAGTTAAAATATTCAATATCAGAAATTGATAAAAAATTTAACGTCACCAAGCATGCAAGCAAGCATGCTGCATACATGGTGTATGCTTGTTTGCATGCTCCTTACGGGGAAATAAAAACCACATGTTCACAATCAACTTATGTGTTTATGTATATAAAAAATGATAATACAAAATCAGATAATTTTTAATTATAAAATAAAGATACATAAACGTAGATACAATAATTATTAAATAATTTAATCGTAATTATAATGACAAATTTTAATTATATAGATTTTCCATACAATGAAAGATATGCCTAAACTAGTTTTAAATAGCTTGATTGGTCGTCGTATCGTCGTATAATCGATAGGGTGTAAAAAAACCCTTAACGAAGCCGAAAGGTACTTTGTTGTCCCTGTCATTGCGATATTTTTTTTGTTTTGGACTATACCTGGGAACTTTCTCGTTACGGAGATATTGGAGGTCAAAGTAACAAATTTTCACAAGTTTTTTTTTTAAATACTAGTTTTTAAGCTTATAACTTTGCTTTAATTACCTCCATGACCTCTGTAATATCCAAAACATCCACCAGCACAATGTTTTGAGTGCGTTACATTGAGTTTTACCGTAAAACTTGATTTTTCACCCCAAAAAATGAAGTCGTTTCCCAGCAATAATTTTTGAGTAGGGTAACTTAGTTTTATGTACAGACTTTTTGTTTATATTTTTATTCATAAATTATAATTTTCTGCCTCTGGAATCTCGATACAAAAATCGTGACCAGATGAAAAGTTTTAGTTAATCACAGATTCATTTACAGGCAGCCTATTGTACCTATTTATTGTGGTTCTCTATTGTATTACCTAACTTTTTTATTCATAATTTAAAGTGCCATAACTTTTTTGTCCTCATCATCATTAATTGTCCGAATGATAACTTACCCGAACTTGATATCACATGCCATAAAATTGAAATCCATAAAGAGAGAATTGCCCACATAAATATTATTGTCCTGTTTTATTACCTGATGGTAACAGATTGGTTGTTCGTACCTAGGTATCTCTTACCACGCCTATCTGTTGTCGTTAAATCTATGTTGTTATCATTATGGCATTTCAAATGGTCCAAAACGTTTTGTATTTAACAGTTGCAGTGTTGAGTATATAGGAAAGGAACTCGCCGATAATTATATGCATTGCCGCGATAGAACATAGGACCTGAGCCTGCAATTTAGAAAACGCAACACTTTAGTTCAAAATAACTTAACCAACAACAAAGTTTCGGTCACTAATAATTACAAACAGTTTGAACAAAAGCTAATTGACTTAATAACTTTATTAACTCAGTAAATCCCCAAGCTCACTTATTCATCGCGATCTTGAACAATTGAATTTACTAAATAGGTGTTTACAGTCCGCTGGCCGCTCTTTAGCCATTTGCCATTTAAATTTCAGAAAACTATAAATTTAAGGCTAATACGCACTTAGAATTTAGTGTAATCGTGTAATTAAATTAAGAGCACTTGTAAATTAAATGTCTTGAGCAAGCGAATGTACTTGTACGCAATTAGTGACGATAAAAAATAATAATACAGTGTCATTAATTGTATATTCTGTGAAATAGTGGCTGGGTGTTGTTGAGCAAGATATTGGACCATAGAAATAAATGCAATAGTTTTAATGAATGGTAATTGACAAGTTTACGATTGTTTTTAACAGATAATTATTTATTTCCGACCAATAAATTCACATGGAACAGATTTGAAACCAAACCTATACTAAGACTACTGTTTGAATTTGGTATACATCCATCTTAATGTGAAGTTGGAGATCCATAGGCAACCGCATTAGTGATGAATATGTTAATTAATAGATACTGACATGAATTAATAGGTTTCTTATCAAAACGGTTTTAATTAACCTTTTATAACCATGGGCAATAAAATAATAAACAAACCTCATAACATAATGTTATCGACTTTGTTTTTTTAATGACATTTGCATGCCATTAAAACGGCTATTTAAACAGTTGAACGTCAACTGTCAAACAAGCTTCGAAAAGGAAAAGGTCTAATCGGAACGACATTTCAAAGCCTAAAAATTAAGAACGACTGTCAAGTGAAAATCATAAAACTTTTATCTTTACCATTAATCTTTTACAATAACTGTGCCGAAGCAAAAATGAATATAAAGATAAAATATTTCGTCACAGTGTTTCGTGCTCATGACATTAGCGGACTGTGCCACCGCCATAGTTCACACAGTTAGCTGATTTCCCACGAAATGACAAAACACATTACTCTCTTTATTTGCACATTATCTGTATTGTGTGTAAATAGAAATGTGGTTGATGTTATCTGTGGTCGGAACGAGCGGACTTCGTTGTTCTACCAGCCATACATTATTATTGTATTCAAATTTAGAAAACGCCTTTGATGCCGCTTTATTTCACGAAATATTTTGACAGTTGCTGGTATTGTTTTGGTGCTGTCAGATTTTTGATAAAAGTAAATTATGAGCATTGAGCTATTACTACTACGTACAGAGAACATAGCGCGAACAAAATCTGTGCGCAGTGCGGTCGCGCGGGGGGCGGCTGTAGCAAGCGACTGGGTGAACTGCAGCCGGCCGACAGCAGTTGAACGGAGCACAGATTTTGTTCGCGCAGTCTTCTCTATACGTAATACGTAGTAAAAGCTCAATGATTATGAGCTAACATTTTTGTTTGTAGGTGTGTAGCTGTACTTTCATTTGTTTAGCTTTTAAGGGTACTTTTACTGATGCATACTGAGACATCATGCAATTTTCTAATCAAATAAAACACAACACTTAATACAAAAATAAAACACCTGAAAAACTCCACTGGAATCTGAAAAAATATTGCATTTACGTTTTACATTAAACATAGCCGTCACACTTTCTTGTAAACGTTTACGTAAAAAGTAAAAGTCCCTACAACCAGAAACAAAATTCAAAATTTTAACTTTAAAAAAGTGCATAATTTTGTGTTACGAAACAACCAAGTCTGCTACAGTTTTCTTTAATGAATGCAAACTGGTGCGCGTACGCCTGAGGCCTGGGGGTATAGTGCTTACGTCAGCATAACTGAGTGATTGCTCTTACGCAATCAAGGTGAAGTGCGTTTTGAGTTCGGTCCAGTCTTGATTACTTTATTAAACTCTTTGTTATTATAGTAGCATTTCTGCGAAGTTCGAAGGATATGGAGAGCGTTGAGTTGTCAGCAACTATTAGTTCTTTTTTTGTTCTGTTCTTGTACTGATTTATTTTGGGTACATAGAATACATAGTACGTACGTACCTGCTAATTGTCATTATAAGGAAATTCGCGTAATTGAACGTGAGTGGATACTTTATTTTACTTTTAGCATTATCAACACAAAAATTTATCTCATTGTCATAAAGTACGAAATTGTATTCAACGAAATTGTTTTCCTTATCAATTAACGAGGATTTTTTTCAATTGTTAGTGAACACAAAACAAAATTTAAACATTTTCTTTATTCCACAGCTTTATGGCACAGATTTCATTTTCATCTCAACTCCGCTCGTTACATTCAATAACTGCACGGTCAAGTTGAACTACATCACCAATTACAGAAGGACAATCACGTTAAGCACCTGTTCTACGTTTGAATAATAAATGGCCGGCCATAAATAGCTTAGCAACTAACAATTAAAATTAAATAATTAACTCGTAGCAATGGTCGTGACGGGCGTCGTATTTGGAGCTTGTGGTTGTGGGTTCAAATCCGGGCAAGAACCAATGTGACTTTTTCAATTCATATGTACATTCTAAGTTCACCTTGGACATTACTGTCATTGTTGAAGGAAAGCCTTGTGGGAAAGCCTGGACAGCCTGACAGCTGACAGCCTGGAGTAAATTGAAGTCTGAAATCGCCAACCCGCCTTGACCAAGCGTGGTGATGAATGCTCATGCCTTCTATATATGAGAATAGGCTTTTATAACCTGCAATGGGTATGGTATGGGCCTGTAATAGGGCAGCCTATTATTATTATACAGGGTTGCCGATTTAGTCACCTTTGTCTTTCTAGGAGGTGAGTCTACTAATAAATAATAAAAAGCTTTATTGTTCACGGGAGCATTACACAAGCTGAATGTCACTAGCCTCCAGACTGGGGGGACTGTGTCGTGGAAATTAGTCTCCTTCACACTTTACGAGACTAAACTGAAACTTCCTGCATTCTTGAACAAAAACAAATTCCCATACAACTATAGACAGACAATTTCGAAGCATGTATGCAAAGCAATTTTTTTAAACACTGTTTTAAGCTTTCATGGTTTATTACTAAACTTAAAATGTCACTTACGGTATATCTTTCGTAATCATCATTCGCGAGTTGACTAGAGAACAACCCAGTCAACCCGCGATCATGGCGCTTGCAACAGCGTCGGAATATCGGGAGCTCAAAAGTAATGATAATCACGGGTGATATCCCGTAAGTGACATTTTAAGTTTTGGTCATTTTTCGCTAATCGGACCTGAGTTTCATTGGAAAAAATGTTTAATATGACGGCTAGCACCACCACCTCACCACACCTGTATATTATGTGTAATAAATAAATAGTTGCTATAGGCATATCGTGGCACACAGGCATCCTTGGCGGCAAACGGAAATCTACGCAACTTTACCTCGGATATCAATTACCGAATATATTTTTACATTATTTGAATAAGAAACAATAGGACTTTTACTATTGTAATATTCCATACATGTCATTAGATACTTAGTTATATTATAGGTACATTTGATCGCTTCCTTGTGTCACATATCGAGTTACAGAGTAATCGCCAATCAGTCACGTTACAAAATTACTTATAATTGATATATTTATCGTAAATATTTAACTTGTCTAGTTTCTTGATAAGCATCAAATGATTTTCATAATATTCTGCTGCATTTTAGCGGTTTCTTACATAATTTTGAGCGGTTCCATAATTATGATAATATTTTAATGACGTGAAATATGTCATGCTAGGTCTCGTCTCGTTATATCAAGTTTTGGCTCTAATTGCATATTTTCTACTTTTACTCATAAGCTTAATAAAAAAGCCAATTCATTGAATTGTCAGTTTATTCTTGTAAGAACCATACCTATATGTTTCTACTGGCTACATTAATTACTTATGTACATACCTTGAATCAAATACTTTATTAACACTGTTTTAAGCTTTCATTGAATGAATCAATCAATTAAACAATCAATCAATCAACTTTATTTCTCATCACAATATACATACATTATTTTACATTGGTCAGATTTGACAATGATACACAATTCAGGTAAGTATATATTGTGGGAGATTGGTGCCTAAGCTAGGTTCGCGGCCTGTGTTTCAGGACACCAGGATCCCCCCCCAGGATCCCTTAATATTTTTAATAAACTTACACTGTCACGTACGGGATCTGTTACATGATTTTCCGTGTCAACCTGCGAAAATGGCGCTTGCAACTGCAGTGTCGAAATATCGGGAGTTCAGAATAATTGAAAATCGCGGAAGATATCACAAAGGCACGTATCTCTGATTTTTCAGATGCATGTGGGTATTGTATAATTATCACTTGCTTCAGTGAAGGAAAACATCGTGAGGAAACCAGCATGCCTGAGAGATACTTATTTCTTGAAGGAGCCCATGGGCGGCTCTCTAAAAACTCTAACACCAGGTTAGGCACTATATAACCACACGATAAATAAAAAAAGAATACGGTAGATATCTTGTAAGTGACAGTATTACAAGTTTTAATACTTTCCTGAAGCTCATATTATCGAGGCAAGAGCAACGATCTACACTTGCCTGCACTGTAAACGACCGTAGATTACTAATCTTGTACTAAATTTAAAAACAACAGCTTCATTTTACCAGTATTTCCATAATTTACGCCTTATAATACTTAAACCGGCTTACATTAATAAAACCATCATCGCCAGGGTATCAAGATGGATCTCTACTAACTATTAAGGCAAGCGAAATCATACAGCGCGGAATAAATTACGTATCAAGTTACGTATTCATTTAAATTTGGAGTTCATCAAAAAAATGTAGAGCGCATCGGTAGGTAAGGCTATGCGCTACTGTAAACGGAACGGAGAATATGGTAAACGAAAATCTTTGAAGTTGGGTATAAGTAATAGGTACTTACTTGGTTAGTTCAGCATTTGTTTCATCTTCAGGACTTGTACTTCAGACTAATGTTAACTTTTGAAACTTTAACTTTCTGCAAAAATAAAATTAACCCTTGAAAGCCTAACGCACGTCGGTAAACCGTCGGACATAACCATAAGTAAATTGATAATAGCATTAAGGCTGGGGTATCTGCTAAATTAGCAACTCTATTTGTGGTGGTTCAAACTTCGTTTGAAATCCTGTTAGAATAAAGTTCTAATCAGCCTGCACTACAAAGTGGTTGTTTCGTCAGTCACTGCGGGCCGAATAGTGCGAAATGAGTGGTTTTTATTTAATTGTAGCCTAATAAATCCTTAGATCAAAATGCCAATTGTACACTTTGTGAAGAAAAAGTGAAAAATATTTGTGTGAAAAAAAAAATACTAAAACTTAATGCTGTTCAGGAGTAGTTACGAAATTTCAAAGAAAAAATGCTTCACTTTGAATTTTTTTTTCATATAGTAATAATAAAGTTAGAATTATTTCAATTTACCAATAAAGTTTAGAGTCAGTAATAAGCAACATTTATTTTTTTGCACATTTATATTCACTCATCAAAGAGGAGTTACATGGAGAAAACCTCTCGTTAGCAGATACCACGCCCTTAAAGCATAAACTCAAGATGAATTTGTTTATTCTTTGCCAAAATATAATAAATACATAAATTTATTATTATATATAACAGTACAACAACAGCATATCCAACGTTTCTAACATATCCCACAAGCATGCAACTTAAGCTTGCAATGAAGACTCGCCCTTACGCTTCAAAATGAAGTTATTCTAAAGTGCTTCATTTACGAATTTACAGAGCAGAATATTAACTACCATAAAATTTATTCTAATTCCAATGTACTGGACCAGCGTTGTGCAGTATTTAATTGGTCAAACCATGTATCTAAGTTGCTAATTGAATAAAAATAAGTAATTTAAGGGGCTCATGGACAGTACACCGCAATTAAGTGTTATGATAATACTTACGTAGGATGCCGAATATTTACTTGGTTAAAATATAATAATTTTTTTAGCAACTTTTACGCATTACGCACTAAGTGCAATTAACAATTTTTTGTTTTTGTTTTTCCGATTTCGATATTTCGGATTTAATTCTGTACTCATTTTAATTTTATGGCTTTTTCTACCTGTACTTATGGCCAGCCAGGGTTCCTTGAGGTGATTTTCCTGGATCATAATTTTGGTTCTGTGGTCATCATTATTATCTTGCATTAAGTTATTAGCTCTTTGTTTTACACTTCAATCTGCAGGACATGATCCAAACTTGTGAACAGAGACGGCCAGTTCAGAGCCAAAATATCCAGGTGCTACTATTTTTTACGAAATATTCCTTTCCTTGTGAATTTCCTTGTGTAAAAGTAAGATAGTTATCTTACTTTTTTTCAGGAAGTGATAGTCGAAATTGTATGACGTCTTTACCAGAATAGTTTATAGCTTAGGGGCAGTATACAGCCACGTATTTATGCAACTTCGATTTCGAATGATTTCTCCAAGCGTTATCAGATTTAGATATTTAAGAGTCCTAAACATATTCAAAACTAATAAAATTGCACCATATTACATTTGGACAGTTCTGACGTAAATGTTTTTGACGCTTATCGGCTTGTTCGCATTAAAAATAACTTTTTACATCGTAAAATTATACGGACGGACGGTGGCGCAAAGAAATGGTGGATAAACTTTGGAATTGCAGTTAGATTAGATAATACCGTCACATAACATTGTTAGTACTGAATATTATATGATAATGATAAGGTTAGAAAATGAATTTAATTAATAAATCAGAATAAAATTATAAATTTTAAGCTTTCCGCCTACTGGCCCGTTAATATATTATGCTAGATAGCTTAAAATTATTTTGTTTGTCGAAATATGATATGTAATTGATAACATAGGCAGTTTACAAGGTTATCTATAGTATCTAAGCCACACCCACGTTGTGTATAAATACCTACTTTTTAAAATTCTGAAGGCATAATGAATATTGGAACATTTTAACGTTAAAAAAACATTTTAGTTAAAACCAAAAAGATTTTTAATGTAAAACTTTTTAGTATTAACAAAAACAGTTTCATAACGTTATTTTTTAAGTTTGGAGTTTTTTTTTTTAATAGTCTATGTTTGTTTGAAGTTACGTTAACACTTTCAACAATTAAAAGTATAAGTCGAATTTCATAATAGAAACTGGACACGATTAGTATATTTAAACTGCGTTCAAGAGCGTCAATATTCCATGGCAATGATAAAACTGAGCAATCGAAAATATCCTAAAAAAGTGTGATCAGTATCTATTTGGTAAATAACCTCATCAATTAATGCGCTACACACAATAAAATACTTGAATACTTTTGAATACTGTATATTTTTTGTTCTTTTTGTTTTTTGTCTAATGGCCTGTATCGCATAAAATGCCGGTAGGCTTAACCAAACCTTCCCTAAACTGTCAGTCGTTATATCAATCTTGTCCAATCGTTTACGGATATTATGGCTCGAAAGCCCAGACCTTGGGTCTTTCCTAGTTGTTCTAAATTGATACTAATCTTTAAGTCGGAAGCTTGTCAAACATGATTATTGTAATACTTAAATTTTATGCCTGCAAGAAATACTGTGATTAACTTTTAAACAAAGATTAAGTGGGTATGGTATTTTTCCCACACCCACAAATCGGCAAAGCTTAGTTTAAAATTTGCCTAAGAGTGTTTTCGCACTACGTCCGATCCGAGTCCGATCCGTACTCTTTTGTATTGTAGTGTATTTTACTACAATACAAAATCTGATGACGGAAGCCGGATCGAGTGCGTAAACTACCATAGAAATAGTTCTACGACTACTCCCTACCCTCCCTACTCCCTAACCCGGGCCCTACTCTCTAACGCGTCGTCCGTATGTATATTCAGATCTATCCGTCTCTCTCGTGCACGTCTGCAGATGAGTGCGAGTAAGAGAGACGGACAGATCCGAATATACATACGGACGACGCGTTAGAGAGCCTACTCTCTAACGCTTCGTCCGTCTGTCCGGGCCCTAGCCCCGAGTTCGGTTTGGATTCGGATCGGGCGTAGTGCGAAACCACTTTAAGGGCGATTAAAAAAGAACATACAACATAGCTCATTCGTGGTTATAAAGTCTATAAATTTGTTTCGTCATCAATCTGCTGAACATGAGGTCCTGAGTTTGATTCCCAGGTCGGGCAAAGTGTTATTGGGTTTTCCCATCAGGAATTTGTTAGTAGCAGCCACGGAGTCTGGATTTATGCCCGGTTGATGACAATAGGCTCGGCCCCTATTACATGGGACTTAAACATAACTGGCGAAATGTGGGTGTACTATTAGGTACAATTCTGCCTATCCCTTCGGGGAATACAGGCGTGATGTTATGTTATAAATTAATAAAAAATAAGCGGATAAAAGATAAATCAAAAAATCAATTCAATCAATCATTTAATCAATTTTTTTATTTTATTTTTGTTAATTTTCTCAATTTTTTTTAGTATTAACTCTTTTAGGTAAGTTTGTACAAGGTAACATAACCGTCTAAGCCTATGTGTGTATGTGTTATGGACCAGGTGATTAATGCGGGCATTATACATAATGTACGAGCATTATGAATAATGTCTAGCTCTATCGGGCTAAGTGATTAATACTATCTTAACTTCATTATTTATCACATTGCACGGTCATTATTATATTGCTACATGATAATTGGGCAATTTGATAATAAAGCCAAATTTGACGCGGTGTGAGGAAGGGAGTCTGATTATTTAAATAGTTTAATATTTAGTTTATTTTAAGGGGCTCCCCCATGCACACTAGCGCCACTTTAGTAAAAAAAACAGAACTCGTTAAATACACAATTAATATAAAATCTGATTGACAAAATCAATGCTTTAGAGTTCTAGATTATTGACGTCTATTTAATTCATTAAAATATACTTCACTGTAGTTACAGTTAGAAAAATTGCTAAAAACGGCCGTTTTTTCCATTTTGTATCTGTAACGACAGCGAGCTATGTTTCAATGAGTTACAACATCAGCCCATAACGTCCACTGCTGGACATAAGCCTCTCCCTCTTGATTGGAGGAATTTGCCGTAATCTCCACGCTTGGCAGGCGGATTGGAGATCGTAGTAATGAAAGACTAACAGAAAACGCTGCTGCCCGTTCTCAGGTCTACGGAGGCGCAAGGTGTTCTGCCTCAGACTTTAGTCGCCTTATACGACACCCGTGAGTGTAATGGGTTGGTTCCATTCTACTCTGCCGGATACCACACGGCACCAATGAGTTAAGCAGACGTAAATAATTTAGAAGACCAAAAGATTGATTTTGTCAATCAGATTTTATATTAATTGTGTATTTAACGAGTTCTGATTTTTTTACTTAAGTGGCGCTAGTGTGCATGGGGGAGCCCCTTAAGTTAAATGACAATAACAATAAAAAAATTGTAATTAAATATGTTTGTATTACTCTGCCCAAAAGGTGATGGACAATGTGTATAATGCCGGGTCAATTTGATTATTTGAATAATTCTCATCAAGTTGCACTCTCATATTGGGCATTTTTCATAATGACCGGGCATTATGTATAATGCCCAATTTATTACTTGGTCCATAACATATGCACCAATAGGGAATATGCATTTATTTTTTTGTACACTTCAATCAATAAAGTACAGTACTATCAACCCATAAAATAATTAAAAGTTAAGACAAACGACTGCTTGTCGCTCAAAAAAAATATTAAACTTCTACAATCTTCTACGACAGTTCAAACGTCTGTGACTTTCGCGGCCATTACTGTCATAACGGTTGACGTCATTTCCCTCTATCTGCCTTGTTTACATCTAACTTTTTACTCTTAATATAATAATTTTACTAAATGTATGTGCTTTATTCAAGCAAACATTGCAATAACAATATTATAATAACATCTTTTTGAAACTTTAGGTAGTTTTCAAATAAAAGTGTTTCATTGACACATAATTATCGTTTGACGTCACTACCAGCGACGATGCGTTTTGAATTTGCGTTCCGTTTCACCAAAAATAGGCTACATAAAATATTAAATTGTAAGATAAGTGTTGTATTAGAAAGTTAAACAAGTGTACCACAATGTTTATATGGGCCAATACAAGGCACTTTTATGGAATAAAAGAGTTTTGAATTTCTTGCATATTCCCTATTTCGATAGGTGTATGGTCCATAAATTAAAATTAACCCACAGTCAAAGCCTAGGTGATTATGTTAATTCCCATTCTAATTAGATCCGGCAGACAGTTTTACACCGCCTATCTAATTATTATGCAAAGCACGCATAATTCGAGTGTATGATTGACTTGTTTTTACGCAAGTTGTTCAAAGGAAAGCAAGTGTAGGAAACTGATTGCGTTTAAGGTCACCATTGGGGTAACCTGTTCTATGTAGATCAATTAATTGTGTCAGGCATGCGTAAAATGCGCAATAAAAACTTTTGTCTCAACATAAAAGAAAAATTACCGTTTATCAAAAATGGCGACTTTTCTTTTAAATTACAACCTCCTTTTGTAAAAACTGTTTTTGGTTTTCATTTAATGTTATTTATGTGTAACATTCGAATTTTAAACTTACTTCAGATGAAAAAAACAAATGAATATTAAGATTGAAACGATTTTAATTTCTTGCGTGTGTTGACCACAACAAAAGAAATGTTGAGATAAATATTTTAATCATATTTTAATAGAACGATTTAAAAACTTATATTAAGGCATTTATGGAACGTTTCGATTTCAGCACGTGTTCCTGCGGAACTTACAGTAGGTTACAAAATTTTCTTTGCCTCCACTAGTGCGTGCGTGGTGGTAATATAGGCTTATAGCCTATATTATTACGCACTAGTGGAATTTCACCATAGAACGTTTACGGTACCGCGGTATTTGTGAATGCACCAATTCTCCCGCGAAACCTCCTAAAAAGGCAAACTCAGTGAGATTGTATCACTTTCCATTGGCATTTGAGCTATTTTCCTTAGCGAGAACAAATTCCTCAAATGTTTATCAATTGGTTAGATATAGTGTACTAATAATCTTGTGGGTGGTTCGGATAGCTAAGATAACATCAAGTTTTGACATTGTAATTAAAAACTAAAAAGGTATGGCATATTTCGTTGATAGAGGTAGCTACTTAAGTGAAATATCAAACCACAATATAGTGCCCGCGGCTTTTTTATTTTTTTTGGTTCGATTTTTTAAAAAGTTCAAACATTTTTTCGTTTTTCAGGTGCCAGGCTGATAAAATCAATTCAAAACGGCATAGAAGTCAAATTAAAGTCTTATCAAGCAGACATCCAAACTTTCGGCTTCACTTAATTATCAAACATGAGTTTTAAAAGGTATGTGACACCTTATCTTGATATAAAAACAAAATTCATTTGAAATTGTGTTTTTGCAAACTTTTATTTCAAATATCATTTTTAATAATATTATAATTAATCGACGTTTTTATAAGCGGAAAGACATCGATGACGTGCATTCGCGACATTTATTATTTATCATATTAATGTAGGCATTCATAAATCAAAAATACATTCAGCATTATACAACATTGTCGTCATCGGATTAAATCACGAGGTGCGTACTGCATACTAGAGGGTATGCGCAAGAGTGACACAACTAATACGAAAAGATATATCTTATCTCAAACTAGTTTGCACTCTAGCTGGACGTGGGCTGAGTTTCCTATACTAAAAGTTCTTTGATACAAACACCTATAAACTAAGGTACTTGTGATTCGACGAAGTGTTGCATAAATTAAATATAGACTTTGACGAGTAGGATATCAGAAATAGATGACCGCATATCATTACAAGAGTATTATTGTAGAGGATTATGGTATAGTCTGTGTCGAAATGTACTTTGGATACCATAAGCCCCGCCGAAAGATTAAAGAAGGCCAGAGTTACCTCTGGCCTTCTTCAATCCTTCGGCGGGGCTCATCAAGCTATACATTTCCAGTATAACATAATCTCGCAGTGTATAGATTTTCCGTACAATGAGAGATCCGGATAAACACGGTTTTGCATAGCTTGTTTGGATGTCGTGTGTACCATCGTACACGCAAATTTCATCAGTTATGTTTATGTCCCATGATTGTAAGCAACAGAGGACGAACTCATTGCCATCAACGGGATAAAAATCCAGACTCTGGGTAGCTCCTGAGAAAATTCTGATGGAAAAATCCAATAAACCTTCACTGGAGAGGTCCTGTGTTCGATTTTTGAAGCTAAGCTTTTTGCTAAGCATGAGCAGCGGTAGAGCTTAAGGCTACTTGACCAACGAGGCTGACCCTGTAGATGGAGCACCAGTTTAAAGTTCAAGAGGAGTGGTGTTCTAGACGGAAGGCATCGGCGGTCTCATTTCACTATGTAAACTTTATAAAACTTATTCAAGCAATTTAATAAAATTGTAATCGCTATTTCAGGTTGCTCGTTCATTGTGTAAAATATTTTATTCGAAAAAAGTTTTTGGACTCATGAGTCGATACGCAGACCAAAAAACAGGAAACTGCAACATTTTTGGATAGTAGCTAAAGGCACAGAACCACTGATTCATAAGAAAAAGGAAACGCGTAACGTGAAGGTATTTATTAGGTACTACATTTTCTCCCTTATGACTTGATTAGAATATTAACTTGACGATAGGTGCTATTACGAAGTCATGCCTGTGAGTTACACTCTCTAAAAGTACTTTAGAACACCTTCTAAACTGCTCTTTTACTGACATATGAAGCCAACTAACTGTTATGAAAGTGTTATCATGTTCATATAACGGTACTTCATTCCACTTCACTACATTTTAATACAAACAATAATAAACACTAGCAAAGATGCGACGTGAGGGATATTTAGAATTAGGGTTTTCCATAAAAACAAAACCAAATAAATCCTCTCAACCTCTCCGTAAGCAAATGAAGTCGATTTGAGCGAACATCCTACGGACCAACCCTACTTTACTAAGATCTTGCATGCTCGATTTGTGTGTAAACGCATGTTTTTAACAAATAAAGTGTCTTAGTAGAAATATTTTCTTCGAGTTTTTAAGTAGTCACATATCCTTACATTATTTTAATTTCCTCCCCGTTAAGTATCCTCATTACCTACACGTTGTACAACATCTGAACAGATGTTTAAACGGCACTGCACAATCATTTGTTTGTATCCTCAGAGTGCATGCATGCTTATGCAAGTCGAGCATTTCTTTTCTATGTGTGTAGTAACCGGAGCAACATAATCGCATTGCATGCTGGTGACATCAGCCCGCCGAGTAGCAATTTCTAATCAATAGTACAGATCGTGCTCACCATTCAGATACAAACGAAAGTTCTAACGGATCTAGATAATGTTACGTGTGCTTTATACAAATTAAATGGACTTGTATGTTTGTCACTGTATTGCTACAAAGTGTAGAGTTGCGCAAAATGTTGTGGATGATGCTAAAAAGAGGTATTGTTTTTACTTGGCTCGTAGACTTAAAGGAGATGTATCTGGTACCCAAATACTACTCTGTTATGACAGAGGTCTAAGGTTTTCATTTAGTTCTCTAGTTCTAAGTTTACAGAATTACCTAAGATAACATCTGTAGCTGTCCACGATAAGATGATTTGTGAGAATATCATGATTTATGAAAGCATTTATCACGATGATGTTCCGGCAACGAGTTATTTACTCAGAAGCCGAACATAAATCAGTATTACTACCGGTAATTCCATGTTTACACGTTACGGAATCAATGGGAAGCTCACAATGAAAGCTGAACCATGCTGAACTCAGTTTATCGTGTCAGTGTATATCTTTAAGCTATAATCAATAAAGCAATTTCTCGAATAGCCGGTTTTACAAGAGAAACAATAACTTTTACATCGTGACTAGGTTCATGTAAAAGTGACGTGGACCAATCAGTTTTGTGTTAATATGATCGACAATGTCACGCTGTCAGTGTTAGGCAAGAGAAAATTACTATGATCCACTGAAAGATATTCCTCTGAGAAAATATGATTTTGTTTGATTGCCGTTATTATCTTCGATCTGAGAGTAATAGAAAGGCAGGAATCATCTATGGCAAATAAGCTTCAATCAACATCGTGGCTCATGGCTCTCCTCCGCTGGTCTCGGCTGTCGGCTCCCTTTGAGATAAACGTCAGGGGTTTCACTTTCCAAGTCCGTTTACAATAAGTAACCATTAATTAGCGGATAGAGGTGGTAATTCAGAAGTCAATAGCTATTAAAGTAACTTTAATTGCCCTTAGATAATGAAGGTTTCTATAGAGCTTTTTGCTCGGTTCTACGCACACGTTTTACGCCACATTCTTTCGTCCACTCACAGCACTTGCGTCCTGTTCATTACCTATACATAAAACAAAGACGTTTCTATAATACCTAGCATGACATTAATATAATTCTGCTTAGTTAAAATAAATTCTTAGGCGTAATCTGTAATTAAAATCATTGTTTACCCACACGTTTAGAGCTGAACAACTGCTACAAGTCAATAGTCCTTGGTCCAATTGTAAAGGAAACGAAAGCTTTTAATCACTATCCGTTTACTATTATTACAGAATGACAATAAATTATAAGATATAATAGTCTAGGAGTCATTAACGTTTTGATTATGAACGTGAAAGAAAAAAAACATCAGTTAAATTGCGATATTATTTTTTGCTATTTAATTTGGTGGGCAATCAGATTTGTTTATTGATAAATACTTCTAGATAAGTTTTGCTTATTATTGCCAGCTACATTTGATGCAATTTATTTTAAGTTTTGTGTCTACAACGTACCCTTTTGCTACGATTGCAGCAATAAAGCTTTATATTAGGGGTTAAAGTATGAAATTGCCGATATGTACTGAAAAATTAAAACTCGTTTTTTTCTTTTTCTAAGATTTAACATATTTATTTAACCACAGTATTTACCCTCATTATCTATACATTGCTGCCATCTAAACCGAAGTTCATTTATGCCTTTACGATACGTGGTTCGTTCTTCAAGTCGAAGTTTCCATTACGAAAGCGTTTAAACAAAAAACGCACGGTGCGTTCAATAGCAGTCTCCTCTCCAAACGCAACGTTGATATTGCGAGCCGTTGCTGCTGCGTTCGTTCCGCGTCTGAACTCATATTCAAAAATAACTCGGATTTTCGAAGTATCCATCTTTACGTCTAAGCTGAATAAAAAAAACAATTGAAAGTCGAAAATCGAACTGTTGCACATTTAAAAAAAAAAGAACCTCATAGGTAACACGTGAAAAAAGTTTCACACGAAAATCTCACACCATGAAGATTTTATGTCAATTTAAAGTGTCTATTACTATACAACGGCAATTTCATACTACGTAATCAAACTATGCAAGTGCTGAAAGCACTCTTATGAGAAATTACAGTGCGCAAACACAGGTGCACTGTTTGTTGTTCTGTTCCTTCACTATCACAGCCCGATGGGACTGATTGAATATACAAAATATGAATGTCAGCAAAACAATTCTTGCTTAACATACATTTTTAAAGTAAATAATCTTGAATGCAACCTGTCTCCTCGCCTACACAGCGATATCAGTCGGTATTGTTCTGTCGGCCATTTGCGGCTGTATCGTATCGTTTGGCATTTGTTCGGCGCCCTTATACGAAATCGCGTTGACATTATTGGCGATAATGTAACTCATTTGTTTTACCTTACAACGCCCTGTATGTCGGGGAACACGTAATAATATGCTGTCATAAACCTTTTGTTGAATTAAATGATAGTTCACATAATTGCAGGACCATATGTATTTGAAATATCTGTTATGTAAAGGACGAGTGTTTTAGTTTTACTTCGGGAAAGGACTTTAAGACTGATGCTCCAGGGTAGCCCGCGAAATTCAAATTTTCTTTGGTTTATTTGCAATTTGCAGGCCAGTGCTAGATTGTATGTTGACTAAAATATTGTTCGCGATTGTAAGACGTATGTAGTTACAGAATTATAATCATCAAAATCATCAATACAACCCCCCAAGTTCATAAAGGTCGAGGAACGATTTTTTCAAGGTCAAAGTCATTGCTAGACCTTTATGAACTTGGAGGGTTGTCTTTATGATTTTTACAATATTTTAATCAACATACAACCTCTCAATGGCTTGCAAATTCCAAAAAACGTAAGAAAATTTGAATTTCGCGGGCTGGTCGGAGCATTCACCTTAATATTTTGTATTGCATTGTAATTTATTTATTCTTCAACAAATCTACAATTGTGCATTGATTACACTTGAATTGATGTCATGTAAAATGAACTGATTGGTTCATTTTCTTCTGCAAACAGGACGTTTTATACACCAGTCAATGTTACTGTAACTCCAAAACTGTTTTTTTTTAGTTTGGAATTTCTACTAAGACACTCGAAGGATAGAAGGATAGAGCTGCAGCAGAGGTTTCCAGCTAAAATATTGTGCAGTGCTCATCTATCACTCTCTTGTCTTTTAATGTCGACCGACTTTTACTAGAAACGTAAGAGATTTTGACACTCAATTTCATATAAACTAACGTAAACAGAGTTCAATATATTCATTAAATTAGTCCCCAAAAAAACCGGCCAAGAGCGAGTTGGACTCGCGCACCGAGGGTTCCGTACAAACATTTTAAAGGACAAACTTAACTTTGGTGTTCGATCCCTAGAAACGGCTATTGCTCCAACCGCAAATAATAAGTTTGTAATAGTAAAATCGCTTTCTTTTTTGTTATTAAACTACATATTTACGGTTTTCAGACTTGTCCCTTTACATGTGCTGTAAGACCTTGCTTTTTGCCAATTTTCGTGATTCTAGGTCAACGGGAACTAGATACATAGGTTTTCGACCCAAAACCTATTGGGTACTTCCGGTTGACCTAGAATTGTCAATTTTGGTTAAAAGCAAGGTCTTACAGCACAAGTAAAGGGAAAAGTCTGAAAAATAAAAAAAAGTTTAAAAATAAGGTAAATATTAGTACTTAAGTACAAGTTTTCGCGAAAATCTAAATTTCATATCTTTTTATCGTGTTGACTCAGGACATTGATTTTTATACACCTAAGGACTATAGACCTCAGTATATGGTATAAATTTTAACTTGCTAGGTCCACCCGGTCCTGAGAAAATCAATGGTGACAGACGGACATACAGACAAGAAAGTGATCTTTTAAGGGTTTCGTTTTTTCCTTTTGAGGTACAGAACCCTAAAAATCAGGAAAGTCATAAAATAACCATTCATCGGGTCAATTACCAGTTCTAAGGAATTTCTAAATGCAAAATATTATGTGGGCGAGCGTCATAATAACCTACCGTAACCTGCTCCAGGTTGACTGGTTAATGGTAGTCTCATCCGAATCGCTCACGTAATTAAGATGCCTCTGACGCATTTACCGTTAAAATATTTCGTGACATAATCGGAGGTGGGTGTTACTTTCAAAAGTAGTAGAACACTCTCTCGTTGGATTATTTCAGATTTGTCTATAGCAGAAACGCGACTTACGACTTAGTTTCATTAATAACTAGTGTCTTCCCGCGACTTTGTTCGCGTCAAAGAAACATATCCTAAGAATCAATAATGGTATAGCTTTCCATCAGTGAAACAATTTCTGAAATCGGATGAGGAATTACGGAGATAACCTCCTATATATAAACCCATATATTTTATCATCATCATCATTTCAGCCCAAAGACCACTGCTGGACATAGGCCTTCCCCCGAAAGGGGGGTCTCTCGATCGCAGTACGGTTGTTACATTTTATACTTCTTTATAATAATTTATTAGTTCTCTATTTAGATCCGTCTAAGGACAAACTAGCCACATAACACAATACTTTTTTTTAGTTTTGCCTGTGATTGTTACTAAGGTTAATAAAATTGTTAAGCCGCTTTTCAACCTTCGACTTTAAAATATGTACTTAAATGTGTTATCCATTAACGGAATTATGGTTGTTCCATTAAATTTAAGCCTATGTACAACTTACAAAATGGTGGAGTACAAGGTCGATCAAAATTTATAGTTTTGAGAATGACTTCAGCTAAAATAGACCTTGCGAATATCGTACGAATCAGTTGTTGTTTAATTTATTTTTATGTCTATTGTTACTGAAGGCAGGCGCTTCTCGTCACCAGTCACTTGTCTGATCGCAGTCCAGATAAATCCATGTGATTTGTTACTCAATTATACATTTCGCAAATATTCCGCGCCCCAAAGTCGATCGATCGATATGAGATCGAGACGGTTATGATTGAATCGTGTTTCAAACTAGTGTTATTTGAGATTCTTGGTCATAAGTAAATAATTTCGTTTCAATTTAGGACCATAATTTTAGTGCTCTAAACATTTAAATAGAAAACGACAAACAGGGATGTCATAAAACCAAAATGTGTGTGTACGGAACTCTGGGTTACTGAGTACTGGCTCATCAATGCTCAATTTTCAAGCAGAAGTAGATAAAGATAATTATGTTCCCTTTTCTTTACAATAAATAAAATGTTTCACTCGTACGCGTAACAACAACTAAGCATCACAAAAAAATAGTATGAACATTTTTATTCTGAAAGTTACTGAAGTTTCGATTATGTCACGGAAAATTCAACCATAATCGTCACGTGTTTGTTGCAAATCTATTTTTTGCGAACCCTACTCTATAGTTTTTAACCACCGACCGAATCGAACACGTAGAACAAACCCAGAAACAAGATATTCAGTGTCGAAGCACGTTTAAATTGACAATTGCACTGATTGCACAACTGTTGCAGTTGTCCGTTCAAAAACAAATCCGTGGTAGGCCACGACAGATAGGAAGCTTTGACCACATTGTTTTAACGATTTGCGAACAGTGAACGTATTGAAACAATGGTAGGGCCTAAGCCACTGTTGGGTAACAATCCCTTAAGTATAACTGTGTTAATAGTTTGTTTACTTACTTTCAATTTAAAGGTTTTATTTGCGAAACATTTCGCAGCACGAACTTGACTTTACATTTTAAAGTAGTGCCGTTTTTATACAGTTCCAGCTCGATTGTCAATCAATTTATATGACAAATGGGCTACGCATTCGTTATATAAATTAATAAAATATTAATTAATCATTTGGTTATTACCTGCCTATTAATCTGACACGCATACTTGGACTATTACATTTTGTTAAAGTTCTACAAAAGACTGATTTTATTCTAAATCAGCGCTCGTTTACCACTATTTGCTTGATGATGTTAGTAGAAAGGTTGCTGTGGAATATGAATCTCTTTCTAAAAAACTGTTCTTTTTTTCACTTTATTCTTGGGATATGAAATGCAAAAAAGCGATTGCAGTTTGCTGTCTCTCTAATAGTCAAGGTTTTCGTTACTTCTACCGTAGCCTATAATCTGCAGCGTTGTGTACTGAACAGAGAAACAAAAATGCGGTGTTTTCAGCAAGGTTTATGTGAGTTTGTGATGTGTTTAAAAGAATGCGACAGTGCGACTATTATATTCTTAATGTTTCTATTTTGTTGCTACGCAAAAATAATAGTTAGATATGAACCACGAGACATACTTTATTGCTTCGACTATTTTACGACCCTAAAGGCGTGCGAAATCTAATCTATTATAAATTATCACAAACGGGTCGTAAATATTTTTGTCCCGTTCCTAAGTAAATGCGAGCAATGCCACGAGCTGAACTTAGTCACAATTAACTACATAGTTAGGTACTTAGATACGTTCAATGACTACTGATTACAGTTATTATCTGCTGGATATTTAGGTAAATATGCTCTAATGTAAACTAAACGTGTAGCGTCAGCTACATTTTATAGCCCGTACAGGATGTAATTTATCAAATTCTGACAAAAAACTGAATATTTGTCATGTCTCTATTTCAGGTTAGTTCCAATCTGTATTTAAAATTAATGAGAATGGCCATTGTTTTGGAAAATAGTCGGACAATCTATCTAATTTTAGCAGGCTTAATAGGGGTTGAAAATAAGCAAAGGTGAACGCAAGACATCGGTCGTTCTGAATATTATTAAACACTATAGTTGGTGCCAGTTAAGATGAGAATAGCGGTCATTGACCCACCTACATTTATTGAACTGCTTAGCTTTGAAAACCAAAAATAAGCCTGTTCAAGTCTGGAATCATCATCTATCGTGATCTTTAACATTTTTTGTAATGAAAAACGATACATGGTTTATTTGTTTTGGTTCGAACGAAGAGATATTAGGGAAAGGGCTATGACCGCTATTCTCATCTTAACTGGCACCAACTATAGCTGACCCACGCAACTTCGTCTGCGTCACATAAGGGAGAAAAAGTTCACAAAAGGAATAAATTTTCCCCGTTTTTGCAACATTTTTCATTTATGCTTCGCTCCTATTAGTCGTAGCGTGATGTTATATAGCCTATAACGATAAATAGACTATTCAACACAAAAAGACTTTTTTCAATTACAACCAGTAGTTCCTGAGATTAGCGCGTTCAACCAAACAAACAAACAAACTCTTCAGTATTATAATATTAGTGTAGATTTAGGTAGATAGATGCTTTTTACTTTAAGAGCTGGCCCAACTATAGAAGTGACATACTATCAGAAATAATTATGAAAATACCAAAAATGTATTAGGTATTAACAAAAGCTGTGGCTTTTGTCAATCCTGTTGAAAGACGTTATAGAATTACAGTACGGCCACTTTATGTTTGCAGTTTAAGGCCCTTCTAACCCTAAAATTGTCAACTCTATTTCTGGTGGTTCAAACTTTGTTTGAAATACTGTTAGAATAAAGTTTTAATCAGCTTACTACAAAGCGGTTGTTACGTCAGTCACTGCGGCCGAATAGTGCGAAATGAGTGGTTTTTTGCGATTTACAAAAAATCTATTGATTGGACTAAAACACATAAGACCTGCTTTATAGTTAGTTCAGTTAGTATGCAAAGTTTCATAATCTAATTTTAAGTACTTTTTGAATACCAGCGGTTTATTGTTCGATTTAGAGGTAACTTTGGATTTTTTTTTCTATTGAGAAAAGTTTATGGAATCGTGTTTTTGTCACACATAGGACTTAGCATTAATCCTCAACTTTACCATATATTTATTTCAAAATTAATGCTTCAGTATTTTAGGAGTAACGGAGGATCATGCTAAGCCATTTAAGGGATATATACCTAGCCCTTAAGGCGACGATGTTGCTCGTCAAAAAAAATGCATTAAAATGTCAAATTGGGTACATTTATATTAGTTCTGTGTTTTTCCGCCTGCATAGATAAGTTGGTTGAAGTGTACGAAACTCTTTGAAAGCAATTGTTACTTGTTTACGCCTGCTGAACAGACTTAATATGTTCAGCGAGTACTTGTCGCTAAGATAATTTATACTGAGTCAGTGTTGAATTATTACAAATAAAAACATACCTTTATCCGTTTTAACAAACCATTAACCATTCCTTCACCATTACGGTGGTTCGCCTTAAAACCAAGGCAACGCATAAAAATTGAGCAATACTTTATTGTGATTTAGATGTTATCAACTGTACCCATAGATACTAGAACCTGTCGATATGTGGCAATCTCTTTATTACCGTATAATACTCACTTATGAGGAAAGGTAATAACCGGGGTCACAGACCACATTACACTATATTTACAAGCCCATTAATTTACTTAAACATGACAGTTTTGTAACGCCCCAAAGAACTTGTGCCCCATAACCCACATTTCTAATTTAATATTGTAATGTCGCCTAGTTTTATTTTTCATAATATAATCTCACAATAATCAATTAATTATATTAATGATTAACTAATAATTTTGCGTTTCACATCGTTCATCTCCCGTTAATTACGTTGTTTTTTCCGTTAAATTGAAGGTTGCTCCCGATTGTGTAAACTAAGTGTGCGTTAGTTATTCACTGACACACATACTTCAATCAAAGTGAAATTGTAGGTATATGCGTCATAAATGAGACGTTGTGACGTAACAGCTCCCGAATATGTGGTGCTGCGGTCATCAGGTGGCGCGTGGGAATTCTAAAGCGAGCGTTTCTTAATGTGTGAGAGATTGGTCTCACTGACAGCGGAATATTAACTGCGTGAATGGCAATTTGATGATAGAGTAAACGGTCTATTATTTTGTTGTGTCTCACGGAATAATTAAAAAACTAATTGCGAATGTCGATTCGAATAGGTTACCATTTGTGTTATAAGACTGTATTCACTTACCCCTTATTAATAATGTGGAGTAACCTTACAACCTATTTGTCTTGTCATCTTGTAAGACGAAGGGAGTCTAGTCTCCACGTCCCAGGGAATTCATGTATGGAGGCTAGTGACATTCTGTTTGTGTTCTCTTGAACAATGAAAAAATATTTATTTATTCTGTTTTATCATAAATTTTTTCGAGGTTTGATATTGTCATAACTTTAGTTACTGATTAATAAAATGGGGTTAGGTTTTTGTTGTAAGATCCGAGTAAGCATAAGAACAATATCATCGGCCCAGGATACCTATCCAAACATTATCTTTTTAGTATGGACGCAGTTTCAAAGTACGTGCACCCACCCTTGCTTAGGGTCATAACCAAAACCACTACCTTCGAACATGCAAATGGATTTGCGAAAACTTAAGCTCAAAAAAAACGCATCGCTATCAGTGGGGCCGGTCTTTAGTCGTGCACAACGCGGTTGAACTGGTCATTATTACCACATGCCAACCTAAATGCTCCATTGACACTGCCACAGTTATCCAAGGTCTTTGACAACGCCCGATTGGAACCTACCCGATCACTTTCAGGTAATGAGCAAGAAATATGGTTATTTTGTTACTTATACTTATATGGAGTAACTAAACATTATACAGTGTCAGTTAACCACTAAGAGAGGTTTCTATGTTTTTTTAACTGGAAACACCTGCTAGTTTGTCTGTTAAAGCAACTATACATTTGACAATCAAAGCAGTATGTAAAGTTTTGTATCAATCAGTAATGAATTATGAGACCTTACTTTTTACAACATTTCAATTAATTAAATCTCCTAAATTGCTCTTGACAAAAACTTAATTGAATTTGGATTGATTTTTAAATGGACACTTGAATAATAATTTTTTTTTTTTTTTTTTATAAAATTGCCTATGTTATTTATTATAAGGGGTAGTGTGCTGCAATCAAAACATATTTTTAACAATTGAGCCTTAATCACATCACTATGTCGGTAATTGGTACCGGGCAATTTCAGCGATTTAACATTTGAGTAAAAAAAAAAATATTTACCTACTCTACTTACAGGATTTCCTATCCAAAACATATTTTTCTCCAGTTGGTGGCCAGGATCTACATAACTTTAGGTTAATTTATCCCTTTTCGTTTATTTGTAGTATCTCGGACTCGTGTTTACCTGTGACCATAGTTTTTGTAATCATTGGGAAACTCATGTTGTATTAATACCAGAACATAAAATAGGTAGGTTCCTTACTTCCAGGCTAAACGGCCTCCACCTAGTTCCCAAGAAACAAAAAACAAGGCTATGTAATTTGTACCCAGCGTAACCGTATCAATGCGCAAGAGTCGATCGCGTTTAGTGCAAATACCTTTCTATTTAAACAAATCATTTCCATTCTCGACAAGTTCTATTGAGTCTTTAGTTAAAACTAAACCCTGCAATTGCTAGTTTGAAACTAAATTATTAAATTGAATGTCTGCAAATGAATTTAGTTTGGAATAATCTCGTATATCCGGAATACATGTTTGCCTTCACTAGCCGATATTCAACGGTTTATTTGGGTTTTGGTTTGTTTGCAGAAAAGACGGTACAAGTTGCCTTGGTTTGACCTATTTAACAAACTCAATGGGTAAAACTTCACACACATACACATTGACATTGCTAAAAAGTCGGTCAAACTTGGACTTTCCGGATTGTGAAGTGCCAATATCCTATTTTTGTGTAGGTATTAATTTATTAACCAGAATACCAGGTTGTCGTATGTCTCGTTTACCCATAAAACATGTTTACAAAACATGTCCAGCCAGTTCTAAGTTAGGTGGTCTAATTATATTCGACAGCTGACAACCGTGTTAATTGTTGAAATATACACAAACACTCAAATTTTCTGGTCGTAGGTATGTCGATTTTCTAAGATATCTAAAGACTTACATTATGATCTGACTACATAGATCGCGATCTACTTATGTGCATAACTTAGAAGTCCATGAATCAAGAGCAACATATGGTTAAATACGATGCAAAAAGTATTCGAAAACTAGTTAAGTTCGTTTCTAACCACCGACGCAGTAGGATTCCGCACCATTGAAATTTAAGTACGGTCGACGAAGCTATTTGGTTTACATTTTACAATGTAATTTACATGTTAAAATGTAAACCAAATAGCTTGGTTGACCGTACATACATTAGAATATCGTTTATCTCATTTCTCTGAAAACTGAAACTCTCTTCAGCATGTGTCAGAAAGTCATTGCGCGTAATTAGGTCGGAATGTAATGGTATTAATCGGTCACTGGCTAATTCTTAGTTAAAGAGAGCACAACCAGTAAAAACTGGTCTCGCATTCTAATAAAATTCCGTATTACCAGCTCAAGGTCAAAGTGTTACCAGTGACGGACGGCCTACAGTACATGTTATGTGTCCACTGTGGTGGACGCCTAGAGAGCTATCAGACGCAGACGTACAGGGAATTCTTGCACGGATTACAGTACTCCAAAAAACAAAATTCAAGTATAGTATTTAAAATTTATCAGGTCGCTCTTGAAATAGTTTCGGTCTAAGTTAGTATATTTAAAGGATTGGTTATTTAATGATATTGTGCTAATCAGAGTGTAAAAGGCTGTGGTATTGAATATTTATAAATTTAAACGCACTTTTTAAGTTTTTAGACGTTTTTGTTGTTTAACGCATACATTTTAATTGACAGTGAAACTCGGTCAATGTATGAATGAACGAATCAGTTTTTGTATCGCATACATAATCAAATTTTTGTAAGACCATAGTCTAAAAGTATTTTCCAATGACATTCTATCTACTTATTGTCACTTACCTGAAATTAATTGTTTCAAGGAAGCTTCTTATAAATATCTATAAATAACAATGTCTTTCGACTAGTGCTGGATGTGTCCCTCGCTCGAGCCAGCCCTCTTAGCTGAGCCTGTAGTCCAAAATCAGCCCCCAAATAATGAAACTACTCAGATCCACCCTGTCCCTTTGTTGCCCTCCCCCATCAACGCCCTCGGCCAAGGCTCGTACCCCGCAGGGGGTGCCCTTAGCGTGTATAGTTGGTGCCAGTTAAGATGAGAATAGCGGTCATTACCCTTTCCCTAATATCTCTTCATACGAACCAAAACAAATAAACCATGGTATCGTTTTCATTAGAAAAAATGTTGAAGATCACGATAGATGACGATTCAAGACTTGAACAGGCTTATTTTTGGTTTTCAAAGTTTAATAAATGTAGGTGGGTCAATGACCGCTATTCTCATCTTAACTGGCACCAACTATAGCCGCTTAGTTTTTAAGAAGTTTGTAAGTTTGCCCTCGTAGGAAGCCTTACACAAGGCACCCACAGGATAGAGGACAACCTCTCTAGGTTGAACGGCGAGAAGCAACACAAAAAAAAAAGCTAGTGCTGGCTGTCTGGCAGAGATGGTCAGACGTGGGTGAGGCTGACACAGGAATGTTGAGATACCGCAGAAGGAAGCAGTGGAGCGGAAAACGGGAAACTACCGTCCGCATTGCACGAGCTAATCATCATCGTCAGGTGATGTGACATCGATCCTGGGCATTACTAAGGAGTAAGAGCCGAAAGGCACCGCTCAGGGGTTGTAAACGTAATTTAACAAAGTATTACAAGAAAAACAAAAGCGGGAAGTTAGCAAAGACGGCCGCGTATGTAGTGGGTGTTGAATGGTGTGGGTGCGAGGTATGAAGTTTATCTCCGACTGAAAAAAAAGGAATGTTGAGTTACGTACGTACGGGTAAAATCTGCTGGTGATGATAGTAAATTCCTTGCACTTAATCTTAAATGTTGTAATTTTCAAACATGAAAAAGCAATAACGCAGGACGCATTCGCCAGACACCAAGCCACAATTATTCTGCTTATCTCATCACAATTGCAAACTAGTCTGCATTACTGCAATGGCCATCGTTGTATATCATAACTTTATAACAAATTACACTCTTAACAAAACGATCTGTAAATTCGATATCATCTGAGTAATAGCGACCAATGAAATAAGACAAATAACATGAATTTGAAACAAGTAAACAACACATTTGCCTCGAGCGGCGTAAATGATAAATTGATATGCTGTCAGCGGGTTCCTAAAGGTAGGTATTATTAAGTTTGTATTAGGTGCTAGCTAGCGATAGTTGCTTAGATAAGCAGGTGCTTTTAATCATAGTAAGTACTTGTATGGCCTCAGCCGGCGCAGTTCGCGCGCCCTCACACTCCGCGTCTGGATACCATCCACGTCGTACCATGCGGTGCCGGGCACCACCTATTACATGGGACTTAAACTTAACTGGCGAAATGTGGGTATACTCAAACTCAAAGCATTTATTTCAATTATTCCATTACAGCACTTTTGAATGTCAAAAATAGAAAAAAAAAAACAAAGCTACTTTCCCAGTCACAAGACATAATAACTTGAGAAAGTACTGTAGTTGCCCATTTCCTAGCATAGATCTCTATGGAGAAGAATGGGCAAGAAACTATATGGACACTCTTTTAAATCAAAATATTGTTACACAATCTAGGTTACATCATTCATGTTGAGATTATACTTATAATTATGTGAGAACGATGTAGAAAGAAACGAAGAAACGTGGTCGCTCACAATGGGCCTCATCAGAAGGCTTAAAGTCACTCAAAGGGCAATGGAGAGGGCTATGCTCGGAGTTTCCTTGCGCGATCGAATCAGAAATGAAGACATCCGCAAGAGAACCAAGGTTACCGACGTGGCCCGGAGAATTGCCAAACTTAAGTGGCAGTGGGCAGGGCACATTGCTCGCAGAACGGATGTCGGTGGGGCCGAAAAGTTCTGGAGTGGCGACCGCGAACCGGAAGACGTTGCGTTGGAAGGCTTCCCACTAGGTGGACCGATGACCTGGTGAAGGTTGCGGGAATCCGCCGGATGCGAGTCGCACGGGACCGGTCAATGTGGCGACACTTGGGGGAGGCCTATGTCCAGCAGTCGACGTCTTTCGGCTGAAATGATGATGATGATGAAGAAAGACGTGCACATTAAGAGCGTCCATCAACAATTTAAAAATAAAGTAACTAAAATGAACCTTGGCAGCTAAGAGATGACCAGTCCCAACTGACTGCGCCCGTACACGAACATGACGCATGTACCGGCGCCATTCAACTCAACAATATTGAAGGGAACCAAATGACCCGACACACCTGCCACCATCAGCGAGACATTTGAGTGAGCATGACATTCTCTCAGCCACCAAGACATATTCAAGGCAATGAAAGATAACTAAATGCAAATGCTTTACAGTACATGGTACTCACACATGTGTTTTGCAATTATACAATATAAGAGATGAATCCGGAAGACGTTACGTTGGAAGGCCTTCCACTAGGTGGACCGATGACCTGGTGAAGGTTGCGGGAATCCGCTGGATGCGAGTCGCACGGGACCGGTCAATGTGGCGACACTTGGGGGAGGCCTATGTCCAGCAGTGGACGTCTTTCAGCTGAAATGATGATGATGAAGAGATGGAGTCTATACAAAGCAAGGATATTTTTACAATCTTCTATAGCTACCACAATAATTTGCCCCATTAGTTTTCCCCTATGGTTGTGGAGCAGGACCAGCATTGAGCCAAGCATTTTTATCATCAATGTAATCCCCCAACTTATAATACGCTTGCCTACATAGTGTGCGTTTTATACAAGATTTAAATTTCGTCTCATTCGGTTAAGGTGATGATTGATGTGGGGAGGTATTTTATTGGAACATTTTAAACAGTACCCCATGAAAGATGAATCTACTTTAGCAAGCCTGAAACGTGGCTGAACTAGTTGGTCCCTATTTCTAGTATAATAGCAGTAATAGTATAGTTTCTACTATTAGGTACGCCTCTGCCTAACCATTTGGGGATTACGACGTGGTGTTATGTATTAAAAAATATGTTGTTAAATTTGGTATAAAGATGTACCTAAACACCGACTTTAACTACGAGCCTATATTGTTGCCCTCAAATAACACTATGTATTTACAATGAAGTAGCTAATTACACAATTCAATACAATACTCACATCACATTAAACAGTGTCAAAAGTAATACACACAGGGTTCGATTCATTCACTGATAATAATAGTCCTGACCGTTTTCGTTCACGGCGGCCAATCATAATGGAGATTAGCCATCGGCGTGGGAGATATTATAGTGCACAAGTGTGTGCGCAGGCACAGGTGCACTTTCCTTTACTCTCATAGTCCGATGGGACGGCAATCCGACAGCCAAAAAACATCTGCTTCTAGATCTAGAGCCTAGATCTAGAAGTATGGAACCCTTGTGCTAACTAAGAAGAGTTCCTTGTTTCTTTAAAAATTCAATCCTAAAACGTTCTTGTTTCTTTAAAAATTAAATCCTCAAAGATTTGAAAAACGGTTTTCATATGTTACCAGAAAAACCGATAATCAATTGGAAGTAACAACAACGTCTATTACCTCGAAACGATCAAATTAAATGTGCTACTAATGTCGCTTACGCTGCATTACAATAAAATCTAAACTTGCTATTTACAGATATCAAACAATAATAGATGTTTATCCGATGCAACCAAGCTTGAAAAGCGGGTGCTTCACACTTTATTGATATCAACTCTAGATAACCTCTCACTTCACCTTTTGCTTCCTCTCTTTTTAGTCCATTTTTAACTAGCTTTATTTTTTTAATCTTTTCAACTGCCAATGAGCAAATATTAAGGACAACGATCTTTACTTAGATCGTTACTAAAAGCCTTGCCAAAATTACTTGAGGTCATAAAACCTTTACTTTTCCCATTCTCGCGAAGTCAACAACAACAAATAAAAATCGATACGTTTGTTTGTTTCACAACCGATCGTCATAGCTATCAACGAACGGTTTATAAAAACTGCATCTAAACTATGTCGAGTTACAAACGTGGTAATTGTTGGCCTTAGCCTGTTAGACTCAATTTAAATAATATCATTCACACTTAATTGTATAAGGTAGTATTTCACTAACTTTTGTACTCGATATCATTTAGGGTGTTGAAATAACCGCTCTGAAAAAGTTGCTAATACAAAAAGAGTTAATGATATTATTTGTTTGAGTATAAGATTGGTAGAACAAATGTATCTATGATTAATACCAGAGTTTTCTGAATATCTAGCTTAACTAATGAGGTTCTAAGCTAAAGTTATGCTCATACAAAAAGATATGCTGTTTTTTTGTTTGGTTTACAGCTTTCAACATAAGAATGTGGTTGTGTAATATACGCACAGGCGTTGGCTCCTTCGTTTTGTTTCATAAATTCGCCTAATCAATCATCGTAATTGTATTTGATCTAAATGTAATTGATTGTTGTAACTTTTACTCACGACCTCAAAACTAATGGGTATTTGTTTTATTAAATTATTCTTGTTTGTTTCTGTTGTCATCAAATTAAAATATATTTACTAAAACTAGTTATTTACGAGTGTTGTTAAACTCTATAACCAGTTTAAAAAGGTTAAAAACAGGTTTAAATAAAAATATCCAATCTGTTTAATATGCAACAGTTAAAAACGAAAACAGTTTTGTATCTAGGCACTGGCTAGTTTAAAAAAAAAGGCAATGTGAAATTATACGAGTCAGATGAAGGTTCCAGATTTTCAATCAATAGACTAAAGAGCCCAATTACAAACAATAACTTCAGATTAAATAATTTTGTTGGAAACAAATTCTATTAAATTGGAACTGGTGTTATAATAAACAATACCAATGTAATCAACACAATATCGTGATATACGGAACCAATATTATATAAACCTTGCGTAACAAGTAATGAGTTCATAAAATGCATACACGATTTCAATTTAGATTTCAGGCAATATTGCAAATGTCAAATAATACACGGTTTTATGCGAGAAATTGAAGTCATGACGTGAAATGAAAGCAAAATCATGGACAGTTTTACAATCGAGCGTTTAATAATCGTAAGTAGTAGATATAATACTGTTACGTCGTACCCGTACTTACCTACAGTAACGGTAGTAGGTACCTACTAGTAAGTAGGTAGGTAATAGTAGGTAGGTAGGTAAAACGAGTAACGAATAATGTAGGTACAAATTCGCAAACTACCTACAAAAGAACATCATTGTAATTTCGACCGTACGCCGAGGGCATAAAGTCCCTACTTCTTTCCTCTATACAAGTTGTGGAATTGTCTAGAAGATTCTAGGAAGTCGTGGATATTTCTCGAACGTTCGATCGCCATATAAATAGTCGACGTGTTTGCGGGAGCAGTCAGTCTTATTTTGGCTACAGTACGAAGCGAATCGAAGTGAACTAGTAAGTGCGATATCTAAGTGAATAGTGATCAGTAGTGTACTTGTGATTAAGTTTTAAGTGTTTTGTGATTATTAAAGTTATTTGTTGTTTCTTCGGTAGTAATTAATTTATCCCATACCCAGCTCGTAACAATTTGGTGTCAGAAGTGAGGGATAAATTATGCCTATTCTACCTAAGGACGACACGGACGGTATCCGTACCAGGAGTCAGCGACAGCAGGACATGGACCAAAGGCGGTTTGGAGATTCTCCGACACAGACACCGGGTGGTGTCCAGCCTACGTCAGTGCCAGTCGCTGGCCCATCCGGAGTTTCTCCAGCATCAGTGGCGCCAGACTTGTCAGCTTTAATGGCGCTGCTGCAGGAGCAGGCTCGCCGTCAAGAGGAGCAGGCTCGCCGTCAAGAGGAGCAGGCTCGCCGTCAAGAGGAGCAGGCTCGCCGGTTGGAAGAGCAGTTGCAGCAAGATAAAGAGGAGCAGGCCCGCCGCCAGGATGAGCAGATGCTCCTCATAAAGGATCTTCATGCAACTTTTGGCAAAGATCTGAAAGTGATGAAGGATCAGGTTCACCAGCACGAGAACCGTATCTCAGAGGCCGAAGTTCAGATCGCTGGGGTGAAAAAGGCTTTGGGAGAACTGAAGACTGGAGACGTGACTGTGGCTTCAGTAGTTGCTGCACCTTCAGCGCGGGGCTTTAAGGTGCCTCCATTCGATGGAACATCTTCGTGGTCGGCTTATAAAATTCAATTTGAGGCCGTTATGAAGGCGAATGGATGGACTAAACCGCAAGCCATGACCGCGCTCACCTTGGGCCTTCGAGACCAGGCCTTAAACATTCTTGAGGCGCTCGGCAAGGATGTAACCTACGAGCAGCTGCTGGAGGCGTTAGAGTCCAGATACGGCGACGCGCACCTGGAGCACGTATTTCGTGCTAAGTTGAAGGATCGTGTTCAACGTAGTGCCGAGAACCTGCAGCAGTGGGCCCTGGAAGTTGAAAAGCTGGTTCGAAAAGCATACCAGTCTGCCCCTGCACTTATTGATGGGAATCTGGTACAAGCATTCGTTGATGGAATACGTGACTTGGAAGTTAGAGCTGCTGTGAGACTTGGGCACCATGAGACGCTGAAAGACGCCTTGGCCCATGCCTTAGAAGTAGAGGCAGTGAGGCAGGACCACCGAACGCACCGCGTCAGGGAGGTTGTAGCATCACCTGTTCGCGACCGCCCGCAAGGGTACAGTCCTAGGTGCTACACTTGTGGAGAAAGGGGTCATCTTCGGTCAAGCTGTCCTAAGCGCAGCACTCCGAGAGAAGATCAGCAGGGAAGGGTGGCTGAAGTGACTGCCCAGCCACAGCAGGGAAACGAGTAAATGCCAGGACTGGGGGGCGGGTGCTGGCTGGTATTGAAAAAGCCCCGAGAATCTTGATCTCGCAAGCACATGACGGGAACAGCCTGACCATCAAAGGCGAAGTCAACGGAACACCTTGCAAACTGACGTTGGATACTGGAGCTTCTCACACGGTCGTCAATTCTCACCTAGCAAGTCGGTTTTTTGGGGACTACTTCGATAACCACGACCGTATACGATTACTAACAGCTACCGGTCAGCACATAATCGTCCGAGGCAAGAAGGAGGTGGAGTTAAAATTGGGTGACAGGTTTTACAAGCACAATGTCATCGTGGCCGACATAGTGGACGATTGCATCTTGGGCTTGGATTTTATGCGGAAATATCGTTGTGAGATCGACGTTGATCAAGGAGTACTGAAATGTGGTTCAGAGGAAGTCTTCATGGAAGGTGCACCATCAGGGAAAGTATACTGCCTGAAGGAGATTGTCCTTCCTCGCAGATCAGAAACGATTGTGCCAATTAGTCTACCACGAAATTCTGGACAAAAAGATCGCAGTGTTCTGATAGAAAGGGTGAACAATGACTTTCCATGGAAGATGGCACGGACTCTGGTCAAGGCCACCAACGTCTCGGCAGTACGCATACAGAATGCAAGTGACAAGGAGCAAGTGATTAAGAAGGGCACCTTGATCGGCACTTGCGAGGAAGTAGCTTGGATGCGTCAATTGCAAAATCTGCCTACCGGAAATAAAATTCGTAGTCCAAAGTTTGACGTGACAACGCTTTTACTGGATCCACTGTCGAGATGATGTGGAGGACTGGTGTCGCAAATGTACCAGTTGTGCGGCCGTAAAAGGACCCCACACACGCAGTAGAGGTGCATTAAAAGTGTACAACGTTGGAGCCCCTTGGGAACGGATAGCACTAGACGTTGCAGGACCATTTCCAGAAAGTGAGAGCGGAAACAAGTACTTCCTGGTGGTCATGGATTACTTCACAAAGTGGCCAGAAGTCTTTGCCATTCCTAACCAAGAAGCTACAACTGTCGCAGATAAATTAGTTCAGGAAGTCTTCTGTCGTTTTGGAGTACCCTTAGAAATACATAGCGATCAAGGAAGGAATTTTGAATCGCAAGTATTTCATGAGACTTGTCGATTGATGGGTACCCACAAAACCAGAACGACCTCTTACCACCCACAATCTGATGGAATGGTGGAACGATTCAACCAAACTTTAGAGAGATATCTGGCAAAAGTCGTAGAAAGCAGACAAAGGGATTGGGACAAGCACATACAGCCGTTTCTTCTGTCCTACCGCAGCGCAGTCCACGAAAGTACGACTGTAACGCCAGCCTTCGCGAACTTTGGAAGGGAATTACGGTTGCCTGCTGATTTAATCACTGGAACTCCCCCTGATGCTCCACGTAGTGTAACAGATTATGCGATTGACTTGCGTAACAAGTTGAATGATGTTTATGAGCATATCAGACAATCCGGCCAACAGATGTCTGAGAAGATGAAGACCCGTTATGACCGGAAGGCAAATACTAGGGGTTTCGACGAAAGTTCACTGGTGTGGTTGCATAACCCAGTACGAAGCAAGGGGAAGTCTCCGAAATTGCAAGCAAAATGGGATGGACCATACCGAGTTGTGAGTAGGATCAACGATGTCACCTACCGAATACAGAAGGGTCCACGAGGTGCGCCTAAGATTGTCCATGTAGACAGATTGGCGCGATACTACGGGGCTAATGATGCTCGGGACGAGCATGTCTAAGGAGGGGGCAGTGTTACGTCGTACCCGTACTTACCTACAGTAACGGTAGTAGGTACCTACTAGTAAGTAGGTAGGTAATAGTAGGTAGGTAGGTAAAACGAGTAACGAATAATGTAGGTACAAATTCGCAAACTACCTACAAAAGAACATCATTGTAATTTCGACCGTACGCCGAGGGCATAAAGTCCCTACTTCTTTCCTCTATACAAGTTGTGGAATTGTCTAGAAGATTCTAGGAAGTCGTGGATATTTCTCGAACGTTCGATCGCCATATAAATAGTCGACGTGTTTGCGGGAGCAGTCAGTCTTATTTTGGCTACAGTACGAAGCGAATCGAAGTGAACTAGTAAGTGCGATATCTAAGTGAATAGTGATCAGTAGTGTACTTGTGATTAAGTTTTAAGTGTTTTGTGATTATTAAAGTTATTTGTTGTTTCTTCGGTAGTAATTAATTTATCCCATACCCAGCTCGTAACAATACGTTCGCCAAGTCGAAAAAAAAATCGAAGCATTTATTTAAAGTAGGCCAGTTACAGGCACTTTTGAACTGTCGAAACAAAGATGAAAATTAAATGTAGCTACAGTCCCAGTCACAAGACATAAAAACTGTGAAAATACTGTAGTTGGCCATTCCCTAGCGTAGATCTCTATGGAGAAGAACGGGCAAGAAACTCCATGGACACTCTTTTAAAACAAAATATTGGTTTCGATTCTCCACAAACTAAACTTAATTTAGGCTATTGCTATCTTTTACTAAAAGGCAGTGTGAGAAAAGGACGGCTATAGCTATGAACTAAGTTAGAGATGTCAAACTAGTAGTTTATGCCTTGCGCTTCACCGTGTTTTTAGTCGACATGTTTTACGTGCACCCTTCATTTGTTTAAAAATAATAGCTCCAATTAAATTTGACAGCTCTAAATTACGTCCGTCTCTTTCTCGTTTGACCTGAGAATGGGCAGCAGCGTTTTTTTGTTAGTCTTTCATCACTGCGATCACCAATCCGCCTGCCAAGCGTGGAGATTACGGCAAATTCCTCCCATCATGGGAGAGGCTTATGTCCAGCAGTGGACGTTATGGGCTATTGTTGTTGTTTTGCTTTCTCTTTTTATTAGAGAGAAAAATATAGCAATAGCCTAAATTAAATTTAGTTTGTGCACAACAGAATCGACTTCAATGTCACAAGTACAAGTGTTTAGGAATCTACGGAGATAATATTAAAAGATAACTTTACACCTATAGTTAGCACACAGTCACACAAACATTTGTCAAGTGTAAATTATTATAAACATTTGATCATAAATTGCGAAACATTGACTCGATTTCTAATAAAAAAACTTATATAAATCATGTTAAATTGAATGACGGCGGCGGACCAAAATTCTTATAGCGGATTTTGACTTATAGGAGTATCGGCTCATAGTAGCATCAATTCTACTATTACTCCCCCAATTGATGAATGATAGTGACGATTCCGGCAAAACTTGTCTAAAGGGTGTAAAAAACGGGCGGGAGGAAACGCCCGGGTGTTTCCACTGCGAGGATCGACCGGAGGACACGGTGGAGCACACGGTGGAGGTGTGCCCCGCGTGGGCGGAGCACCGCCGTGTCCTCGAAGCGGCGATTGGCGGCGGCGACCTCTCGCGTCCGGCCCTGGTGCAAGCCATGGTCCGGAGCGAGACGGAATGGGACGCCGTCACCTCCTTCTGCGAAGCAGTAATGCTAGAGAAGGAGGTGGCGGAACGTGAGAGGGAGAGAACCTCACAGCGTCCCGGCCGCCGCGGGAGACGCCCCGGGCGTCGGGGGCCACCACGTGGCCCCCGGCCACCGTAGGCGCGGGCCTGTGGACGGTGGGCTATGGGCTTGCTCGCCGTCCGTCCGTCTCATGACGACAGGCCGTGTCGACGGCGCGTTCGTGTTCCACGCGCGCCTCAAAGAGAGTCAGCAAAAAGGAAGGGGTCCGCAAAGACCGATGCCTGCCGGGGTTGCGGGACTGTTCGAAAGAGATACCGTGGCCCCGGAACACAAAGGGCGATGAAGGAACATGGATGGGTTTTAGTCAGTAAAAGTCTGACACTCCCTCCTGCTCCGCCCAGAGCGGGAGAAGTCATTTGATGATTTCCCATCCGAAAAAAAAAAAAAAAAAATAAAGGGTGTAAAAAACCTCTTAACGAAGCCGAAAGGCACTTGTTCTCCTCATCATTGCGAGCATTTTTTTGTTCTACACGATACCTGGGAACCTTTAAGTTACGAAGATTGTGGGTCAAAGTTTGTCAAAACCTTTTGACAAGTTTTTTTTTTTAGTACTAGTTTTTAATGTAAGATTGTTTTATTAATTAAAGATTCTCATGAAAAAATTTAAAGATTTTTATATTAGTTTAAACACGAACCCCCTTATTACGTTACATTGATTTTTACCACAAAATACGATTTTTCAACCAAAAAAAAAACTCGTTTCCCAGCAATAATTTTTGCGTAAAGATACTTAGTTTGATGTATAGAATGCTTGGTTGACGGCTTCGTGATGAGGTTGTTTACACCCTGTATGATCCTCTGTGATGAGATGTGGTGTTTCACTCAACAAAGCGCGTCAAAATGGAGACATTCTGTTTCCCGAAGCTATCAAAAAATTTATTGTTTTAGGAATTAGAGAACTTACTGTTACTATTGCTGATAGCCCGTGTCCATGACGTCCAAATCTTTCGGTCTAGGGCTAATAATAATAATAATATATCTTTTAATTCAGGTAACAAAAGACCCATATCATATATACCTTACAGACTAACATACATATTTATATAAACTACAAAAACCTAATTAAACTATTGTACACGAAGAGACAGCGTCATGTTGCGCTGCGTGGTGTCGCGTAGCCTTCCGGGGAAACGCACTAATGTGGACCACTGGTCGTTGATTAGATCACTTATCATAAAAATATTGTCTACGTATCAAGTAGTCAAGAGAAATCGTAAAAACACTTAAAATGCGGTGTACATAGGTATAGAGACTTGAAAGCTTTAGTTATTAATTCTGGCTTGGGTCGGTTATTGAACAGTTCAGTCTAATTGTGCCATTTACACAGGCCTCATGATGTGAATAAAGAGTGTAAAAAACCTCCTAACGAAGCCGAAAGGCACTTGTTCTTCCCGTCATTGCGATATTTTTTTTGTTTTACACCATACCTGGGCGGAACCTTCTAATTACGGAGATATTGGGAGTCAAAGTTCCAACTTTTTGAAAAGTTTTTAAAGGATTTTTACTTTAAACCCCTCCACGAACACCGTACTATTCAATCCATCTATCAGCACAATGTTTTGCGTGCGTTACATTGAGTTCTACAACAAAACATGATTTTTCACCCCAAAAAGAAAGTCGTTTACCAGCAATAATTTTTGCGTAAAGTTACTTATTTAATGTACAGAATGTTTGGTTGACGGCTTCGTGATGAGGTTGTTTACACCCTGTATACTCACTAAGTATGTTACTAGTGTGTTATCTGTAACTCTTCCGCGTTCTATTTTATTAAGATAGGCACTCACGCATGCTGGCATGCGTTTGAGCATTAGTATCTGAATTGTTCCCAATGATCTAATCTTTATCTTATGTTCTTGTTTTTCAAATATAAACCCACGATTCCTTGGCAAAATAGAGGCAATATTGAGAAATATATTAATAGGCTTTGTTGGAAATGCTTGTAAAATTGGTCAATAATGCGAAATGTGAAGACGTTGACGTCGTATCATCCGCCATTGAATCAGATTTTAATCAATCTGTATATTCTACTTAACAAGTTATCAACGAAACACTACATAACATATTAAATCGAGGAAACGCTTTTGAAACTGGATCGAAGGTAATTTAAGAGAATCAAATTATTGTGCGATGAAATGTTGAAAATTATGTTTTGTAATTAACAAATTTAAAAAAAATCTGATTTAATTTGGTATTCGTACGGCTTTGGTTGGAGGTGTCAGATAACATTTTATAGAAACACCATTTCCACATTTCCTCAGTTGATAGAGTCACAAATCGCTCTTTATATGGTAGACAGATATTGCAACACGTAAGACTAGTTATGGCACCGACAAGCGTTTGATGAAAAGTAAATGAGAGGACATTTAAATAAATGTTAGTTTAAGTTTCCACGTTTTAGTTATTATATGTATATGACTCGATTAAAAGTTTTGGTTAAAATTTTGTTTGTAACTACCTGGTTTATTCACTCCGCGGTAGCTGCACTTTAAATAAATTTATAGCAGTTTTAATTCATACTTAATTAATTAGCCGAAACCAATTCCGTTTATAGCACTTAGTATTGTTAGTTTTTTGTAAAGAGGTTAGTGTAAAAATGCAGTTTGCGTGGGGTAATATTTCGTAAAAAAACATTAGTAACTTCAATAATTATGTGCATACGGCTGCAGTGCTTAGATAACAATCAACGTTTACACCTTATTGCAACGTTTTTGTAGGAATTGCCGCATTAACCGTTTATAGCCCAGTTTCAACAAGTCTATTGAAATAAATAAATATTTTCTTCGTAATGGATTGAACACTATTTGGTTGAATATTTGATTTTAATTACTGTTCATTAATTACTGATAGCTGTTTAATACGCACTTTATATACAAAATTGGCATTTGCAATCAATATTAATTTGAGCTATAGGCAGTCGAATCAAAGCCGTATTGGGTGTTCTAGTCAAAGCAACCCACGTTTTGCACTGGATTGTAAAAATACTACTATTTTTACATATTATGCAGAGAACAAACACCACAATGTGAAACACATATTTTCATCTCTCTCTAACATCTCATAAACGCTCTTTCTACAGGCACAGACTTTGCGTACCCTATTTCGATAACTATTTTCCTTGTAAATATTATCACATACTATTCAAGTAAACTGCATGTGATCAGAATACAAGAATTACCTGTATTACACAATTTAGTTTAATAGCTCATATAATCGTGAGAGACGTACTGAAAGTCTCAATTAAATGTAACTATGTTAATAACAGTCAATAATGGATCTGTAACGGCGATGTCTCACTTAGGTACTTTGTGCTATTCATTATATTTGCATAATGTACTAAATGACTGGCTAATTGAATTAAAGACTTGACACCATAACTGCAGTAGTATATACGTTTATACAGACATTTCTCGTTGATATGGGTCGTGTGGTAGCCGTGTGGTATCTGGCTAGCCGTGTGGTATCTGGCAGAGCAGAATAGAACCAACCCATTACACTCACGGGTGTCTTAAAAGGCGACTAATGTCTGAGACAGAACACCTTGCGCCTCCGAAGACCAGAGAATGGGCAGCAGCGTTTTCTGTTAGTCTTTCATCACTGCGATCTCCAATCCGCCTGCCAAGCGTGGAGATTATTGCAAATTCCTCCCATCATGGGAGAGGCTTATGTCCAGGAGTGGACGTTATGGGCTGTTGTTGTTGTTTGTATGGGTTGCCGAATGGCTACAATTATTTTAAAAGTATGGTTCTGCTAAGTGCTGGGCCAACATAATATAAGTCATAGTTTACTGGTATTTTACTAACACAATGTGCTCTGATTCTTTTACTAGGTTCAATATTATCATATCAGTCGAAATACGTCCACTGCTGAACATAGGCCTCCCCAAGACTACAGTTCTATACTTCTTGCATTCAGTTCAGCCCAATCAGCCATCCATTTTGCGCTTCGCGATCTATTTAATACCTTGGTTCTCCCGCAGTAATCGTCATTTCTGATATGATAGAGCAAGGAAATAATAATAATAATAATAATAATTTATTCAGTTCAAGTGCATACATTACATAAAAACTATCGTAAGTGAGCTTATATAAACAGAGATTCGACAAGACATCTGTGTCTGAACTAGATAAATGAATATCTGTATCTCAGACAACAGCGCTCTTCCTAAATAATACATTTATTTATAAGCTTGAGGTTCAAATTGGCTTTGATTATATACTACATTAGGTTTTATCATCTAGGAGCAAATAAAATAAAAAATAAATTAAAGTAAAAATAAAAATAAAAAATCAAATAAAAATAAAAATATAAATAAAAATATAAATATGGCCTCCTTTTGTGTATGATGTAGATGAGTGAGTGTGTGTAGGAGGGTGAGTATGTTAAATTTAATGTTGTACCTTTAAGAGGTTTTCGGTTTCGTCATATGTTAGTTTACGAATGTACTCAAACACTTCATTCTTACACCTTCTGAAATTCGAAGCTTGTATATCGACAATTCCATCAATACAATAATAAAATCAATACAATATAATAAAGGTATGGACCTAAAAAGCAGAAATATCTGTTAACGAACGGGTGTTTAAACTTGGATCTGTCGGTGCTGGCTATAGGTTTTCGTCGTCTGGATGGTATATATCTCGTTTTTTAAAGTTCACTTTCGTATGTTGCTTCAAGATAGTGTGCAGTATGAACAATTGACGGACAGAGAGGACCTCACAAGTTTGGTACAGTTGATAAGTTGGGAACAAATACGGACGGAAAGAGCTTACCTTGAGAATAATTCTTTGTGCCACTTCAAGTGGCTTTAGTATGGTTTTTGGTGCACCACCCCATACAGATATACAGTAAGACAAAATTGATTGACCGAGTGCCAGATATACTTGCTTTATTAGTTTGGGGTCCGCAACATGTCTCAGATTTTTAAAGATGTATATTAGTTTTCTTAGTCGAGCTGTGACTATTTCTATATGCGGTCTAAACGAGAGATTGTTATCTATTGTTATTCCTAAATATTTTGTACACTTGGTCCTGACTAACTTTGGACATTCGCATATTAAATTATTGCAGCAGTTGTGTGCATATAGAGAGAGTAATGTAGGAGGTGAACTCGAATTGCGCATTGAAAACGTTATGTACTGCGTTTTTTCAGCATTAAGTGTCAGCATGTTATTCCTTAACCAGTGGCACACTCTGTCAAAGCCACGTTGAGCATCCTCATATACCTGTTCCCACGTTTCAGCCGAGAATAGGAAGGAAACTCCATGCATCCCTCTCCCTCCCTTTGGGTCTAATCTAAAATATCATGATGTCATGGAATCTTTAGAAAGTAAGGGTGATATTAACCCTGCCGGGTTGCGGGACTGTTCGAAAGAGATACCGTGGCCCCGGAACACAAAGGGCGATAAAGGAACATGGAAGGGTTTTAGTCAGTAAAAGTCTGACATTCCCTCCTGCTCCGCCCAGAGCGGGAGAAGTCATTTGACGATTTCCCATCCGAAAAAAAAAAAGAAAAAAAAGGGTGATATTAACCAATAATTGAACGTCAGACCACACAGCATTCAGCAGTCATTTTCTTCTGTAACTTTATTCTGTCTTTTGCAACGTCTAAATAACTCACCGAATTCAAAGCACTAATCGGATGTAGCAGTAATTAACCACAAGACGTAAATACCCTAAAATTAATCGTAGATTAACCTGTGACCTTTTAGTAACCGCAACCTATAGAGACATTATTTACATTACCATCTACCGCTTATCATAAAGCAGAGTAGTAGTTAATTTAGTAGATTCCACTTCTCTTGGCATATTTTCGGTATCCGAGAAAAGGCTTACGGTAAACAGGTAGGTAGATTTTTGATGCTTTGGTTGTGCATAGATATGTTGGTCCTGATCATTCAATTGAGTTGATGTGGAGCATTAATGAAGGTTCTTACGGAAAAAAGGTGACTGAAAAGGTATTAATTTTTAGTTTCAGAGGCTTATAAGGATATATGTAGGTTTTATATTGAGAGACCTTATTAATTAAAATAAATTCGTTGAGCTCCTTGAGTTATAAGTCGAGCTACACGATAACTGACAAATGCTTGCAATGACTGGACAGGTCCACTCAAATCTGTGTGGTTCTTTCTTCAAAAGACCATCTCAGACACTAATCTGCATAGTCCTCATGTGAATTGAGCAAGATTATGTCTGGACTTCAAAAGAGACTATGACCTCTGAGTTTGTTTCGGCTGTTTCTTCTCAGAGTAGTCAGGTACGAAACACCGGCCCCATCTAGTTTTAAAAAGTGACGTGTAAAAGTGTTTGTAAAAACCTACTTGCAAAATAAACATCATTTATCATTTATCATTTATCATTTAATGTAGGTAGGTAACTGTAGAAACCACATCTATTGTGTCATGTGGAATTAACTCTAATTCTGAAAGCAGAACTGTTTTGTTATAACATTTTATCCATTAAACCCTTACCACCGTTACCTTTTTCCATAATTACCCCAAATCCATTGAATGATCACATTTCAAATGTGTCCATATTGTACTCATTTGATGGGGTTCGATGCAGTTTTATTGCTTTAGTTAGGTAAGGTTATGATGTACTGTGTAACCTAACAGTTGGTAAATAAGGCTTTACGCGCATGCCGGTAGCTAGTCGTGCGTAGCGGTGCGCGTGCGACGGCTGCTAACGGTCCATTGATCGTATGTTGTTAATTGATTTGTAAACTGTCGTCAGCCACGGCGTAGACGCAAGGGGTCTAAGGTGAAAGAAATGTTTGTTGGTTTTAAAGTTAGTGGCGTATAGGACCCTTGTTTATAAACTATTCGAATAGTAAATAAAGATTTAAAGTGAGTATAACGCAATCATTTTATTTTACGTCTATTAATCTCCAGCAAAGTTTTATGAAAAGGCGTAGGTACCGATCTTTTTGTACCTAAAGGAAGGTATCCCATTCACACACACAGATAAAAATTGTGTATGTACCTACATATTTCAAAATAATTTTAGCACCATTTATAGTTTAATGCTTATTGATAAGATTTGAAATAAAAACATTTACTTACGTTGTTTGCTAGTAAGTGACAGCTCCTCAAGTTATGCAGTAACTGAATGATTGATCTATCAAAGATCTCATGTTTGTTTGCTGCTATGGCGCAAACATTCTTGTAACTAAACACTCATATATCAATTAATCATTTTAATAAACATAGATGTCGGTTCCTCAGTTCCTCCTAAGTAATGATCTAAAATTTGTTAATTAGCTAAATGCTAGTAAATTGGCCTTCTATTATAGATCAAAATAGGAACTGGGCCCATCACATAAAACCAGCATTTCCATATTTCATCAGGGCGTTCGAAATTGATTTAGTTTCACATCTATTATTTAATGCAACGCATTGTTTTTGAAATTTTACGCATTAATAGCCGAATCAAAATGCAAATGATCCTTTATCAAAGCCTCTCTCCAATCGTTTATTTATAATGGTGTCGATTATGTTGTGCACAAACTAAACTTTATTTAATGCTATCTTTTTCTCTCTAATAAAACGAGAAAGAGACGGACGTAATTTAGAGCTGTCAAATTTAGTTGGAACTAATATTTCTATACAAATGAAGGGTGCACGTAAAAAAATGACGACTAAAAACACGGTGATGCGCAAGACATAAACTAGTTTGACATCTCTAACTTAGTTCATAGCTATAGCCGTCCTTTTCTCACACTGCCTTTTAGTAAAAGATAGCAATAGCCTAAATTAAGTTAAATTACAGACACCTCCGGGGTTGCGGGACTGTTCGAAAGAGATACCGTGACCCCGGAACACAAATGAAGGAACATGGATGGGTTTTAGTCAGTAAAAGTCTGACACTCCCTCCTGCTCCGCCCAGAGCGGGAGAAGTCATTTGATGATTTCCCATCCGAAAAAAAAAAAAAAAAAGACACCAATACCTACCAAGATCCCAATTCGTTCTTTCGATAGAAAGTAACGTCGTTGTCGTCGATATTATTTATCTAGCATAAGTCAAAAAAAAATAAAACATGAGGAAAAAATGTAGTGAAAGGCAACACAAGTGGCTCGATTTGATAGTGTATGTGTATTGTTAACTTTGAAATCATTAATAGAGCATTCTTGTGTTACGCAGTTGCTATGAGATAGGAGATATTTGAGTATAAAGGATTTCTATTATAGAATTTTTAATGAAAAGTGTTTTTGATTTTAGTTGCGGTTACCAAACTAAGTAACTACGTTTTCAATTACTTTTTTGACGTTATCAGACAGCTATTTAGTTGCTATCTAAAATCGCCAGACTGTTGCATTGCCTTATACATTGCTTCATTTGTTTTCATGTGAATATCCTCCCTCATAGGTGAAGATCCTACTGGTGTAGCGCTTTCTACCTGCTTGCTACCTAGACTACAGGATATGGGATTGAGTCTTCTTCTTCTATGGTGCCTCTATGCTAAAAACTATAAATATCTACATGCCAAGGGTCATTACTTGCAGCTGGTGAACTGAATGAAATCACAACATCATGTGGTCAGACAGCTAGCATAATACACTCGCATCAACCAATTCTAATTGATTCACACCGCAGGGCGTTGATTGTTTCATTACGGTAGGCTTTTTCCTGCTTGTCTTTTTTATCTTTTACATGACGCGTCTCGACCAGTAATTGCAAACAACTTTCTGTTAAAGAATGCGTATGCAGATATGGTGTGGTGATAGAAATTGATTAGGAAACAGAGTCGGTTTCTTAAAGATTTCCTGTAGGAAAAACATCCATTACGCTGCGGGAAGCATCCAAGATAACGAACGTAGTATTCAGCTCGAGTTGTTTTTACAAAATTCTTCTTGACGTAGCGTAAGAATCTGAAACCGCAGGTTGATCGAGACATTAGATGAGAATTTTTCAAGCTTATTGAAAAATCGATGTTACTTTGTCAAACCATGAAATAAAACGGCTTTTTCAATTTTTGCGTGTCTGATGAGATCGCAAACATTAATGTTAAAGTGAATAGCTACCAATGCAAGTACAGCTTGGTCATGCTAATGATGAGAATGATAATTGCCTTACTCCGACCGACCCTAGGAAGGTTTTGTGTTGAACGTTGTGTCCTCGGTCTCTGATATCTTTATACCCTAAGTCCATTACGTGTAACACTGAGCGTTTTACATAATATGTTTAAGAAAATTATACAATTTATGAGTATTGCACGAGTTATTATTATAGTCTTAGTCCATTAACAAGAATACTCAATTACTTGCTTTAACCATTCAAATATAACATAAACTTGCCTTCGTTAATATTAGTTCGTACGACAACTATTAACCGACTATGTTGCAAATGTGAGGTTATGTAAACAAAATATGCACAATAACTTAGGTAAATACATGCCGCAATATTTTAAGACTTTTTAAAAGGTGTGGTTTATAACGGAATATCTGAATAAACCGTTAAGGCGAAGCCTATTTTTAAAGAAAAAACTGATTGTTTTAAATGATAAGGTTTTTGTATATTTTTTTGGTTACAATCTAGGTTTATCTAAAAACGCAATAAAGTTTATGGCATAGTCATGGACCGATAATGATCTGAAAGTAAGAATTTACTATCAATAAATTCTGGGTCAGCAATAAAATTAAATCGTAAATTATATATTATAGGTATGTATTGTTTGTGTATATATATATGTTTATTTTATATAGATATGTTTTTGTTTTGAGTTTAAATTTTAATTTTCTTGTTTTGACTTTTCTACATTGTCTACATTTCTAATCCAACTTTCCTCTCGCAAGCCTGCTGGAAGAAATTTCTTATGAAATAAACAGTACCTTTGTGCTCTTCGTCCAGTTAAGTATTTTGTGTGTACATAAATAAATAAACAGGGACTCATTTTTTTTTACAAAATTATGAAATAACTGTGGCTGATTACTGTTTGAAATATAGCAAAAAATATGGCAAATTGTACAAGAAAGATACTACTATTTTCTACAGCCTATATTCGGTCTATAATATTATAAAGAAAAAAAAAACGAAACATTCAGAAACTTCCCTTTAACATTTAATACGTAAATTACGTGTAAGTTACGATACGAGGTGGGTGGCACACGACTCGCGCTCGTCCACATCTCAGCCCATTTGGTAATCACTTCACGAGTACCAACACGCGTGGATTGCGATATGATTGAAGATAATTGATCCGCCAAATGATAGTTCTAGAGCAAACATTGCTTCCCCATATGGTATAACTGTGTTATGGTACATTAATGGCTCAGCCCGCGGCTCCACTCGATTTTAGGAGATAAGATTTGAGGGTTTTGATTTTAGCCTATTGTTGCATTTTATCAACTGAGATAAAGATTTGCCCTGGAGGTTCTTTTGACATATCGGGTCTTAAACCAAAGGCAATTTGTAATATTTTTAAACAAAACCACTTTTTGGGCATTGCATAGTTTAGAACCATGCTTCTCACATTCCGTCACATTTTCTAATTAGAACAAAATTTCATGTTTTTCTTTGACTGGATACACGTGGCCATGATAATTACACTGTATTATTTAAACGTTACGGTCATTTACTTGCCTTATCTAAAAAATACCAAAAAGCGTTGTCAGTTAATAAATCCGTCTCATACCAGTTAGATCTTGTTCTTGTTTAATATCTTCAAAAGCATCTCGCGTAGAGGAAACATATCTCATAACTTGACGTAACTTGCAATCAGCTTACCGCATTACTTGGTAAGCTCATTCGGATATGATTGGCGGTCGGATTGATTACTTATTCATAGTTGAACTGTTAAGTTCTTATCTTTGATAGATGTTTTCCATAAGACGAATGAGATGTCTAGTATTGGCTTTGGTAGATTTTGCGTTATAACTCAGGTATTGTAAAAAGCCTAAATGCGTTAGCGTGACATAGTTCATAACATATTAAATGTTGTTATCCCTTCCGAATTTCAACAACATTGCGCTGCCCTTATTATAATTGTTATTAACTGGTCCAGACCTTTTGCAACCCCTACTAGACGCGCTTCCGTGAGGGCAAAGTCGCTCTAACAGCTGAAATTCGTGAAACGTTCCCTCAGATCAAAGTAATTGAAAATAATAGTGATGCCCAAAGATTTCTGTGGCGCGACGATCCGAATGAGCCTATACGTACATACTGCATGTCATCCACGATTTTCGGCGCTGCGTCCAGCCCCATTACTGCTATCCATTTCAAAAACAAAAATGCATTAGAGTGGCAGAATATATACCCCGTCGCAGCTCCAGTAAATTATATACGATCACTACATGGATGACTGCATCACTTTGTTTTATTACCAAGAACCAGCAACGCATATTATTTCGGTAGTTAATACTAATCAATTGGGGCCGGGGCAGCATATCTTCTATGCTTCTCAATTAGTCGTCATACCGGTAGTCACCCCTACTGGTGAATCGTAGGATTTTCAGTAATTCGGGCTTTTATAGTACCTAACAGATCCGGCGTTGCCTAAGTCTTCTTCTACTCTTATAGCCATCCACATTCACACTCAATTTCTTCACGATATGTTCCTCATTCTCTCTCTGCATGAACTGCTGATATTCTTAACCAACTTATTGTACCCTCTGATGAACATGAGCTTTAGTTTGCATATGATGCTACGATAGTTTCTACTATAATGAAATTCTCAATAGTCATACCTAGCTTTGAAATTTAGCAGTAGAATCCTGACATAGTGTTGCCTCATTGATTGATTAGCATAGTCATTGCTATAACTTTCTGTCAGAGGCGTAGCAAACGTATAATAGTGCTTATAAATTGTTATCTTTCAATGTAATGAACAGGTTGTTTTAAAATATTAACCGTTAATACAGATTGATTGGCTTATTAAACATTCAAATCACAGACTTGTGTTTTAAAAAGTTTCTTTGCAGGTATCTGTGAATGATAAATGAAACAAGTTGGTACGAGTAGTAGTAGTGTTTTGTTTGTATCTTATACTGAGTTGCAAAATTTCAATTAGTGTTTGTTTTAGAATTTATTCAGTGGGGATTTTGCCTACGCCAGAAGGATCGATTTCTAAAGAAGTTGTAGTAAATGATTTATGTGAGAGTATTGTTTAGTGATCATAAGCAGAGTTGCCTAGTTCTAAGTCTAGAGTTCGATTATTGCAATTTATTTAGATAGCAAACGCTCTCTATTGGATAGGCTAAAGCAAAACGGGAACAAAAAATATCTTAAATGAGTTGTATTGTTGAAAAAAACAGTCGCCGAGACATTTGATTAAATTCCTTCCTACATTGATTAATTAAATATTGATTGATAAACAAACAGACAGAAAAAAAATAAAAAGTTTTTTACTAGTTAGTATGCAAGTCCAAAATTGATTGGTTCAAAATTATAGTTATCTAGTGCTGCAATAAAAACTAGACCAGATTTGTCGCCCAGTATTAAATGTACGTACAAATTGTAATATACAATTACGTTATTAATTTTTTTCATCATGGCCGCCAACTTGCTTGTGTAAAATAAAAGAAATCATTAAAAACGTTATTGCAACATAAGAGTACGTACATGGTTTACTTTTAATATACGACCTTGTTTAAATTTTAATGTAAAAGTGTCACATTCTTGTTATAATGAGAGTTTAATAGTGTGTTGCATGGATATTGCAAGGACGGCGGCGGCGGGCGATTTGATTTAAACACACTTTACGGGCACTTTTAACCTAAATTCATGAACTCATTATGAAGGAAGTCGTATTTCTCGTCTATACTTTGGACGTGATCGTTGAGTCTACGGTCTACGTTACGGGAGGCAGGCATATTTTTTTGCGACGTGACTGATCCAGAAATATATAATATTATGAGCAATTTGCAATACTTACCTGCATATTATTGGAGAACTCCAATGTTCACCCTAGTATTTTTTTTCCGGTGATTTTTAAAACTAATAATGCTTCTGATCATCGATCTTTATGCAAGAACCACAAACCTGCGTACTTGCACCTGCAATACTAACTCAGCTTATTACATTATTACAAAACCCGGTCGTCCGGTGCCATGCCCCTAACCCTGACATAAAATCAATTTCATTTATAAATACAGACAGCTATTTTGTAACCAACTAATAGTTCTAACTATAAGTACGTATCCGGTTAATCTCAATTATCTATCTAAATGGTTGTTGCCAAAAATTGATGAATATTCGATACAATAATCAGTTCAAGGGTATTCTGCGCGTGCGCACCACCCACGTGATAATCACTCCACAAAGAATTCCATTGGTAATTCACTTGTTGGTAACGATAATATCGTTTAGATTATGTTGTTTGAAGCCTGAATAAGATTGTAATCTTTGTTTCGATGAAGTAGAATTGAATTGATGATGAAATGATCGCTTTGTTGATAGACCTGTTGCGTGTGTGTGACGCCGGTCAATGGTTGTCAATTCTACTGAAGGGATTGGCCCATATCAGCAAAGAATTGAAGTATTTGATAAAGGAGCAACTTGCAGTGGAATTGACGGGTTGGGCAGAAATGTACCACACACTTCGCGAATTAAATCTTAGTCCCATTTAATAAGGGCTAACCCGATTTGAACCCCGGTTCCGGGCTACTACTGGGCTACGTGCCTGGTGGATAACCAAACTAAATCTGGTCTGGCCCAGATCCTCAAGCTCAACAACTATATCCCACTTAACTAACGAGTAAATATCAATCAGTCCTCTAGTATTATAAACAAAAAAAAAAGGAAAAAATAATAATTATTTGTCGCAAGGAATTGACGTGGATCATACAAAATAGCAAAAAAAGAGAGGTATGTAATTTAATTACGCGAATAAATCCAAGGAATAGAAACACTGTTTACTTGAACCATACACATGTTGTTATTCTTGTAATTTAACTGTGCGAAAATGGGTCAGCAAGTGGCCTTGGGTGCGGACCAGTTAATATTTAAAACGTGACAGCAATGTCAGCTTATCTTTACATCAGCTCAAAACAGAATGTAAACAAGAGTATGAAAGCGCAGTGACATGTCAGCAAGTTAGTAGGTACCTGCATTTTATTTCTTATTGCTGAGTTCGGGTAATAAGTAGCTGAGATTTCATTTCTTGATATAAAGGGTGTAAAAAACCTCTTAACGAAGCCGAAAGGCACTTGTTTTCCCCGTCATTGCGATCATTTTTTGTTTCACACCGTACCTGGGAACCTTCTAGTTACGGAGATATTGGGGGTTAAAGTTTTTTACAAGTTTTTTTTAAACAATTCCACGACCCCCGTACTATGCAATCCATCCATCAGCACAATGCTTTGAGTGCGTTACATTGAGTTCTACCACAAAACATGATTTGTCACCCCAAAAAAAGGTCGTTTCCCAGCAATATTTTTTGCGTAAAGTTACTTAATTTGATGTACAGAATGCTTGGTTGACAACTTCGTAATGAGGTTGTTTACACCCTGTATTATTATGGAATACTCATCGAGAGGTGGCCTGTAATAGACATACCTATAGCTTCAAAATACTTGTAGGCTGGCTAAATAATAACAACCGCACGGGTCGATCTTACAGGTTATGCGGCGCTTGTCAAGGTCGGTCCATGGACCATCCAGTACATATTTGAGTTTTCTCCGTGCCTCGCCGTTGGTCACGGCTGCCATTTGTAGACAGTCGTTACAGTCAGTGGCTTAGAAGTCTGACAACCATAAGGTTTTGTACAGTATCTGAGTTGTGGAGATTAGCTGCATCCGGATAGACTGAAGACCGATCCCAAGCCCAACATAGATTGGAAAAAGCTGGGCAGATGATGAAAGTTTCAACAAACACGTGTATGCCTAAACCCGTCTAATCTTGAACTAAATCATTATTAGAATGTTTAATTCGGTAATTATTATAATCTGTAAATTATTAAAAAACCATTTATAAGCGCTGTTTCTAACGTTGGGATGCATTAATAGAGCCTCCATGCAAACACGCTTGTTATGTCTTTGGTTTGACGTTTGTCTATACAGGTTTCCTGGACAACGAATGTATCAGGATTGTCACATATAATTAAAATATACGAATAGCAAAATGTACGTTTGATCTTTTATTCAATATTGGCGACGAAATGGCCGAAGTTAAAAAGTTAAAACGTATACGATCCTCATTACGAGGAACATTTACAAGGATTGAAAACTATATTAATGAAGAATTACAGTTTTCTACTGAAGAAATTTCAACACGACTACAAACACTGAAAGATAATTTTTCCAAATTCCAAGAGCTTCAAAACGAAATTGAAAAAGAAACTGAAGATAGTGAACTAAACAAAGAAATAGATTACAGGTTCGATGTTGAAGAATTATATACTAAATTACGTTCAAAATTCCTTCAATTACAAAAAGAAAATGAAATTACAATTGTGCCTCCAAATAGTGCAACGGACACACAGTCAATTTACGAATCAGCAATAACGAATAAACAAAAAAAAAAGGAAAAAATAATAATTATTTGTCGCAAGGAATTGACGTGGATCATACAAAATAGCAAAAAAAGAGAGGTATGTAATTTAATTACGCGAATAAATCCAAGGAATAGAAACACTGTTTACTTGAACCATACACATGTTGTTATTCTTGTAATTTAACTGTGCGAAAATGGGTCAGCAAGTGGCCTTGGGTGCGGACCAGTTAATATTTAAAACGTGACAGCAATGTCAGCTTATCTTTACATCAGCTCAAAACAGAATGTAAACAAGAGTATGAAAGCGCAGTGACATGTCAGCAAGTTAGTAGGTACCTGCATTTTATTTCTTATTGCTGAGTTCGGGTAATAAGTAGCTGAGATTTCATTTCTTGATATAAAGGGTGTAAAAAACCTCTTAACGAAGCCGAAAGGCACTTGTTTTCCCCGTCATTGCGATCATTTTTTGTTTCACACCGTACCTGGGAACCTTCTAGTTACGGAGATATTGGGGGTTAAAGTTTTTTACAAGTTTTTTTTAAACAATTCCACGACCCCCGTACTATGCAATCCATCCATCAGCACAATGCTTTGAGTGCGTTACATTGAGTTCTACCACAAAACATGATTTGTCACCCCAAAAAAAGGTCGTTTCCCAGCAATATTTTTTGCGTAAAGTTACTTAATTTGATGTACAGAATGCTTGGTTGACAACTTCGTAATGAGGTTGTTTACACCCTGTATTATTATGGAATACTCATCGAGAGGTGGCCTGTAATAGACATACCTATAGCTTCAAAATACTTGTAGGCTGGCTAAATAATAACAACCGCACGGGTCGATCTTACAGGTTATGCGGCGCTTGTCAAGGTCGGTCCATGGACCATCCAGTACATATTTGAGTTTTCTCCGTGCCTCGCCGTTGGTCACGGCTGCCATTTGTAGACAGTCGTTACAGTCAGTGGCTTAGAAGTCTGACAACCATAAGGTTTTGTACAGTATCTGAGTTGTGGAGATTAGCTGCATCCGGATAGACTGAAGACCGATCCCAAGCCCAACATAGATTGGAAAAAGCTGGGCAGATGATGAAAGTTTCAACAAACACGTGTATGCCTAAACCCATCTAATCTTGAACTAAATCATTATTAGAATGTTTAATTCGGTAATTATTATAATCTGTAAATTATTAAAAAACCATTTATAAGCGCTGTTTCTAACGTTGGGATGCATTAATAGAGCCTCCATGCAAACACGCTTGTTATGTCTTTGGTTTGACGTTTGTCTATACAGGTTTCCTGGACAACGAATGTATCAGGATTGTCACATATAATTAAAATATACGAATAGCAAAATGTACGTTTGATCTTTTATTCAATATTGGCGACGAAATGGCCGAAGTTAAAAAGTTAAAACGTATACGATCCTCATTACGAGGAACATTTACAAGGATTGAAAACTATATTAATGAAGAATTACAGTTTTCTACTGAAGAAATTTCAACACGACTACAAACACTGAAAGATAATTTTTCCAAATTCCAAGAGCTTCAAAACGAAATTGAAAAAGAAACTGAAGATAGTGAACTAAACAAAGAAATAGATTACAGGTTCGATGTTGAAGAATTATATACTAAATTACGTTCAAAATTCCTTCAATTACAAAAAGAAAATGAAATTACAATTGTGCCTCCAAATAGTGCAACGGACACACAGTCAATTTACGAATCAGCAATAACGAACAAAGAAAAACCGTTTCGTATGAACTTTCAGCCGTTCCAAGAGAACGAAACTTTTATGAACTTTACCAAACGGTTAAAGGTTTACTTCTTGCTGAACAATATCACAGATGGTAAGGTGAAAGTGTACGTACTACTTTGCACGATTTCGCCAGATCTACACGAAAGAATGTATAATATATGCTCTCCAGAAGATCCCTTGAACATGACTTTCGAAGAGATTACAAAGATTTTAGATGATTACATTGATCCTAAGCCCAGTATTTGGACAATGCGACACAAATTTATATCTCGCATGCAACAACAAGAGGAAACTGTGGTCACATACGCCTCCGAGCTTAAAAAACTATCTGCAAATTGTGAGTTTAAATGTCATAACTGCAGAAAACAAACTTCTGATAGCTTTCTGTGCTTACAACTCATACGAGGGTTAAATGATGGTGAAATTCGGACGAAAATACTGCAGGAAAAAGATACAACCTCATTTTCACAATTGGTGCAGATTGCCACTGCTACAGAAATGGGAAAGAACGAAAACGCAACAATGTCCTCAGATATTCAAAAACCTAACACAATCAATAAAATAACAACACCTTCAGCTAAAACATCTGTTTATAACAACCCACCTGTGCATACTAAGGTAAATACAAGATTACCAATAACCATTAGAGATCTCAAAGGAAAATGTTTTCGTTGTGGAAAAGATGACCATAGAGCAAACGAATGTGGAGCCATCAAAAGCACTTGCCGAAAATGTCAGAAAATAGGCCACCTAGCACGAGTCTGTTTACAAAGATATACCAACTCTCATCAAGTAAATGAATCTTCAAGCGACATTAGTCAAGACAGTATTGCAGATATCAACTTAGTTAAAAGTGAAATATCGGAGAAATATACGATTACTCTGAAAATAGAAGACAAAACTGTATGTATGGAATTTGACACCGGTGCTACATTATCTTCAATGTCACTAAAGGATTTCAAAAACATGAACATACAAAAGAAACTTTTTAAAACAGAAATTAAGATGAGAACATACACTGGAGAAATCATTAGACCGATTGGAGTAGCATATGTCAAATGTTTGTACAACACTCAATTGTTTTATGGAAAACTATACATTATTGATCAAAATGTCGACCCAATTTTTGGTAGAAGCTGGATGAAAGAACTACATGATATTGACATAGCAGATAAAAGAACAGTACAAACTACAATTCGTAGTAACAATCTAGAACAATTGTTAGAAGAATTCTCTTCATCCGTATTTACATCAGATCTAGGAAAAATTCCAAATCACAAAGCTCATTTAAGTTTAATGGAAAATACTCAGCCGATCTTTATTAAACCACGAAGAATTCCATACGCATTAAAACCGAAAGTTGACGAAGAAATAGAAAGACTATGTACACAAGGTGTGCTTACGAAAGTTGACCATGCCGAGTGGGGAACACCTATTGTTCCAATAGTAAAACCAAATGGGAGTATTCGGTTATGTGCTGACTACAAGATTACTCTAAATAAAGTAATAAAAGATGAACAATACCCCATACCTATAATAGAAGACATATTTTCTGAAATGAACGGAGGTAAGCTTTTCTGCACTTTAGACATTACCCAAGCATATTTGAATTTGGAAATGGACGAAGAAAGCGCTCACATGCAAACCTTGAGCACGCACAAAGGAACGTACAAAGTAAATAGACTAATGTTCGGCGCTAAAGTAGCACCAAGCCTGTGGCAGAAATTCATGGACAAATTACTACAGGATCTGACAGGAGTTAAATGTTTTTTCGATGACATTATTATACAGGGCTCCTGTGAAGATGAGCTACTACAACGATTACGACAGGTCCTCCAAAAACTTAAAGACAGTAACCTTCGAGTGAATAAAGAAAAATGTCACTTCTTTAAGCAATGCATTAACTACCTTGGACACACGATCGACAAGAACGGACTACATAAGAATAAAGACAAAATAAAAGCCATCACCAGCACTTTACGCCCTACAAACATCAACGAATTGAGAACCTTTCTTGGGATGGCCAATTATTACAATAACTTTATAAACAATCTGGCCTCTATTACAAGTCCTCTAAACGAGCTACTAAAGAAAAGAGCTATCTTTACCTGGTCCCCTAAGTGTGAAGAAAGTTTTTTAAAAATAAAGGAAGAAATTTTGAGCGAAAGGGTATTGATTCATTTTGATCCTAAAAAGCCACTAATACTAGCTACAGACGCTTCGCCTTTAGGGTTAGGAGCAGTGCTTTCACATAGATTACCGGACGGTTGTGAACGACCTATTGCTTTTGCTTCTAGATCTTTATCAAGCAGTGAGAAGAAGTACAGTCAAATTGATAAAGAAGCTACAGCTATCTACTGGGGCCTTAAAAAATTCTTTCACTACTGTTACGGTCGAAAATTTACTTTAGTTACCGATCACAAGCCACTAACATCGATATTTCACCCGCACCAGACGCTACCAGCGATGAGCACGATGAGACTTTTTCATTACGCTCATTTTCTATCTGGATTCAATTATGAGATAGGCTACAGAAGTTCTGCAAGCAATTCTAATGCTGATTACTTATCCAGATTTCCAGTGGAAACAGTTAATAATAATAAAAAAGATCAACACTCACAATTCCAGCTACAACAAATATACAAAATCGAAGTCAACCCAGATATTATAGCCCGAGAAACAAAAGACGACAACGAATTACTTCCCTTACTACAAGCATTAAAAACAGGACGTACTTTGAAAGAACTTGGGTATAATGACAATGAATTTACGCTACAGGATGATTGTATTTTGAAAGGTACAAGGGTTATTATTCCTTCTACTTTACGTTCGCAAATTCTTAATGAATTGCATACTGGACACACTGGGATTTTAAAAATGAAATTATTAGCACGCAGCTACGTTTACTGGAAAAACATGGACAGAGACATTGAAAACAAAGTAAAATCATGTAGAGCATGCCGGTTAGAGCAAAACCAACCAGCAAAAGCTCCTTTACACCATTGGGAAGAGACAACTGGCCCTTGGCAACGAATCCATATTGATTTCGCTGGTCCAGTGTCTGGTTATCAATTATTCATTATAATCGACGCCTTCACAAAGTGGGTTGAAATAATTCCAGCCAAAATAACGACCAGCTCTTGGTGTATTCGAAAACTTAAAGAAATATTTTCCACTTTCGGCGCACCCTATATTCTCGTTTCAGATAACGGCCGGCAATTCATATCACGAGAATTCAAAAATTTTCTCTCAGATTATAACATAACTCATAAAACCATTGCACCATACCACCCAGCCACAAACGGTCAAGCAGAACGCACAGTACAGACTATTAAGAGAGCTTTACGATCTATGGAGGGGGAGAGCGGTGATCTAGTCGACAAACTGACGACTATTAAAACACGTTTGAGACGTACGCCGGGCCCCAGTACCCAGAGCCCTTATCAGTTGATGTTTGGCAGGGAAGTAAGGACCACGCTGCACGCCATGCTGCTCAAAACAGAGAATTCCACTCATCACCGAACATTGCCGGATAATTTACGACAATTCAAACTGGGAGACAGGGTCCAAGCTAGGAGTTACTCGTCTCCGCATCAGAGGTGGACATTCGGTAGGATCCTGTCTCGCCTGGGACATTTACACTATGAGGTGCTTACAGATGACGGGAATGTCTGGCGCCGCCATCTTGACCAGCTGTTGGCAGCACCCCAAGTGCAGCAACTGGAATCACGGCCGAGGGCTGTTATGTCTTTGGTTTGACGTTTGTCTATACAGGTTTCCTGGACAACGAATGTATCAGGATTGTCACATATAATTAAAATATACGAATAGCAAAATGTACGTTTGATCTTTTATTCAATAACGCTTAATTGTTTTTTTTTGTTGCTCAAATATGACGCACATCCGGCGCCCCCAGGGCTGTCAGCACCACTTATGACTTAGCTTTAGTAAGCTTGGCTATCACTTGCAAATAGTTCTATGTTGTTAGCCATTGACCAATTGATTCGAGTTGACCATTTGACCCACGGATTCTGTCTCAAATGTAAGTACACTTGATGACAAAAAATGCATTGCCTAAAGAAGGTATTTATTAATTGGATGGATTTTAAGTGTTACTAGTTGAAATTGCAAATTTGTAACCTGTATGCGGATTAGTTAATATCCGATTTAATTAGTGAATAAAAAACAACTCTTTAGTTGTGGAGTTATGCTGATTGTATTGTGTTTATATTTTGTAAGAAACCTAGATAGTCCAAAAAATAATTAAATTTAAATATGCATTTTTTTTCCTATATTTATGTAAAAATATTTTAATTAACATTGCTGTCTCCCACTGTACAGGCAACACAAAAATTGATCAATGGTATAGCAACAACAGCGCTTGCGCAACCGATGATTAAAACAAGGTAGGCGGCTTTTTCCAACGATTTGGCGGTTTGACAGAATATATCCTTTAGCAGGTGCAAAGTGAACATAATTCTCTGTTCGTCGTGCTCATATCTCACAGTTAATGGCCTACACTGAATAAATCATTTGAGGTTTCATGAGTCTAATTGAATTATCAAGTGGGCATGTGAGCATTACTTTTGATCGTGACTGTACTCGCCTGAGTAAACTTGCTTACATGGATTTTTATTGGCCTCTAGTATCTTACATAGCTCAACATAAACTGTTTCAAGGAAGAATCTGTTTCAAAGTTAATAATCTGTGCTCTTTCTTTAGCCAAAGAATTGGCATTGCCATTCAACGTGGCAATGCTGCCAGTCTTCTGGGCACGTTTTCGAATGACAGCGATGCGGAGGAGTACTTTGACGCCTATTGACGTCGTTGTATATATGTAGGTACTTACTTTTAGTTTTTATTTTTGTAATTGTGTATAGTTCTGAGGAGCTCGTGGCTAAATAATAGCAGCCGCTCGGGTCGATCGTTAGGTTAAGCCGTGCTTGCCTAGGTTGGTCTGTGGATGGGTGACCACCCATTACATACCGAGTTTCCTCCGTGCCTCGGAAAGCACGTTAAGCCGTTGGTCCCGGCTGTCATTTGTAGATCTTTGACAGTCGTTAGCTAGTCAGAGGCCCAAAAAGTCTGACAACCAGTCTTACCAAGGGGTATCGTATAACCCGGTACTAACTGAGTTGTGGAGGTCAGATAGGCAGTTGCTCCATGTAAAATACTGGTATTCAGCTGCATACGGTAAAACTGGAAGCCGACCCCAATATATGTAGTTGGGAAAGGCAAGGCAAATGATGAATTATGTATAGTTCTAGTTGTAGTATGTATATAATTTAATGATATGATTATAACTTAAAATAAATATAATCTATGTGAAACAAAGAACAATTTATCTGCGAAAGTTTTTGTCTGCAGGTTGTTACTCGCACAATTTTTTTTTTAGACTCACTCTAAAAAGTTTGTATATAGGTTTATATTTTTTTTTAATTCCCTATGTTAATACCTTTGAGCTTCGTGCTTTTCACCATTCATCTATCCTTTGCTGTTCTTATAAATCTCTTAGCTTCTTAGATAGCTTTTAATGTCGTGATAGATTACATTAGCATCAAGCATTAAGGTTCCACTGCTGTAACGAAAGCATACTCTGTGTGTTCGTCAGTGGCGAAGGTTCCGTACAACTCGATTCCTACCGGCTTCCCATTGAAAAATGGGACAGTCAGCATTTTATTGACAAATAATACAATCACATTAAAGATTTGTACTACGGCTTACTTCTTACAAAATTGACCCTTCGCTACTGGTGTTCTTTATTTTTTTCGAATACATTCAGTTGTTACGATTGTTGTTACCAACAAAGCAGAGCCGTGCGGAATTTTTTAGAGATTGAAAGTTTAAGTGCTCGGCCAGACTGCAAATGCGGGTGCGGTGCGGGCGCGGTGCGACGAGCTCAAACATATGAACTTCATTGGAGTGTCCATAGTGGGCACGCGGGCGCGGGCTGCGGCGCGGTCTAGTTGGCGCGGGCCGCACGCGGCGGGCAGCTCGAGTCATAGCTCGTTCATACAAGTGGCCGCAGTGAGGGCGCGGCAAGTGCGGGAGCCAGGGTTACCAACTCCCAAAAATATTTACCCCTCAAGCTAAATCAAAATTCCCACAATTACACACATCAAAAGTATCTAGGGATCAACATATATTTTTGGAATAACTTTTCTCCTGATTGATATTAATTAAAATTTTCTTTAAGGATTCATCAAATAAAGTGTTTTCGTTTGTCACAGTAACGATAAACCAAGTCACCTTTGCATTAATAAAGAAATTTGCCATTTTCCTAATAAAGGGATTTTTGACATTTGAACCACTAACATTAAAGTTCGAAAAAAAGACTGAAATAACAGTTTTCTTTAAAATTTTATTGGGTAACTTAAACAATTAATAATCCGTGTTTCTACCGCGAACACTAACAACACAAGAACATCGGTTTGGCATACTCAAAATGAGTTCATCCAAATCACGCTGTGGAATGGCCGCCCATGTTCGTTGCAACAACAAAAAAAGGTCTTCTTGCGACTGGATACCCTCCATATTCGGCAGAGCTCTTCTCTGTAGCATATCCCATGCATGCTCAATCGGGTTCAAGTCTGGCGACTGAGCAGGCCAGGGCAGGACATTGATGTTAGCTGCGGCGAGAGTCTGTCTTACAACTCTTGCGGTGTGCGGTCGTGCATTATCATGCATTAACTGAAATAAGGGACCGATTTGCACTTGTAGAGGAACGATGACGTCTGATACAATCGTCTCAGCATAAATTTGAGCGTTGAGGTTGCCTCTGATCCAAATCAACTCAGTTCTTCCGCCGATCCAAATACCCGCCCATACCATGATGGTTCCACCACTATAAGGATGGACTTCCTGGCAGGATTTTAATCGCTGTTGGCGTCCAGGGGTTCTCCAGTGTCGTATACGTCTTGTATCCGGTCTCATACCAAAACGAGACTCATCAGAAAAGCACACGAAACGCCATTGTTCTTCTGCCCAATTTCTGTGTTCAAGAGCCCATTGATATCGAATCCTACGATTGTGCATTGCTATAGGTGGTACCCGTAGCGGTCTTCGGGAATGAAGGTTCACTTCATGCAAGCGGTTTCTGACTGTTTGGTCGCTAATTAAGTTCCCTGAAGAGTGATGAAGCCTCACGGCTAACATCATGGCGGTTATTGTTGGAGCTCTTCGAGTTAAGATTTGAATGTATCGGTCTTGTCTCCGTGTGGTGCAGCGATACCGTCCTCCATGGCGCTCAGCCACGGTACCAGTGCTTCGGTAACGTGTCCAAAGTCGACTGATAACACTCTGACTTGTATTCAGAGCTAAAGCTACAGTACGTTGCCGGGAACCAGCTTCTATCATTCCCACGGCTCTGAGCATTTCTTCCCTGCTTAAATGACGTCGCCGCTCCATAATAACGTTGGTTTTAATCAGTAGTAGGGAAACAGTAGCACTAATAATGTCTTCAATGCGTTGTATGTTTTTATAGGGAAAATATTGACAGCTTATTTTCATCTTTTACTCGAATTTGATTGAGAGTTCCTGACTCAAATTATGAAATGCACCAAAAAGGATCCATATAAATTTATAAAATCATAAATTTATTACAAAGCCACATCTCAATCTCAAGAAATCCGCATAAAAATGCTTGATCCCTAGACATTTTTGATGTGTGTACTTGAAAATCCCATTTTTTTTTCGGACGGTGAATCATCAAATGACCTGGCTTTTACTGACTAAAACCCATTCATGTTCCTTCTTGCTTCTTGAATGTCTCCAATGAAGTTCATATGTTTGAGTATGCCGCACCGCGCCCGCGTTTGCAGTCTAGCCCAGCACTAAAAGTACCCCTTAAAATAGAACGCCCCTAAAAAAATCACAACCCTCTTATTTACCCCTAAATTTGGGAGGAAAACCTCTAAGTTGGTAACCCTGGCGGGAGCGGGGATCTCCGATATCGCGCCGCTCGCCGCACCGCACTGCCAGTCTGGCCAGGCAAACCGTGCGCGTTGCCGCACCCGCACCGCAACCCGCACCGCGCTGCCAGTCTGGCCGAGCACTTAAACAAATATTTATACATAAAGAATGGCCCTGAAGTCGGTTCTAAGATTAAACTTGTATTTCTTTTAATGGGACATTATAAATGCGTCTAATAAATTAGTCTATATGGTTTGAAAAGTTCATGTTGTCTGTCAAATCGAATTTGAAGACCATAAGCACTTTATTTTAATAGAGTATGTAATTCAAATGTCGGAAGTTCATGATTTGCTTGATTACTGTATCTTATTTAGTTCTAAGTTATCTATCAATTCAATAAGCATTACCTAAATGAAATTATACGATTGGCTCGATTAGTATCGATGAATTATTATTTTGTCGACATTTTAGCTGAAACTCGCTTAATGAAAATAACAATAGTACTTCAAGTAAAAAAATACGCACCAACAATTAACGCTTCACTGTAATTAAAAATAACAAACGAAGCTAGTAGGTGAAAAAAAACAATACCCTTATCTTTCAAATCTGGCTCACATCATATACTTTTAGCCCAAATGAGAGATAAACTTAATTTAATAATAGTTATCGTAATAAGAATCATTACTATTGTTATGTAGGCCTATGTTATGTAAAAATTAATTCTGATTCTCAAGTTGATTGATCATTTTGAGTATCACAATGGATGAAATCATTTCTAACAGTGTCAATGTCACTGACCCACGGATGGTAACGCGCTGTTGTTACCATAACAGAGAAACATAAGAATAGGCACTTGTTGGGGTCAAGGTTCAACATGTTTGAGAAGCTCTTGTAAAAACGTGAAGAACTCATCTTAAATGCATTGTTTAGAGTGAGTAGGCAGCGAGCATGATAGTAGTTTTTTTAGTGTGGATGTTGCTGTACGCTCGCGGGAATGCAATGAAAAATAGTATGAGCGGCTCAGGCGCAGGCGCGTGCGACGGGTTTTCTTAGGTTAATACCAAAATATACCGGATGACTTTTTTATCACTTTCCAAAAAAAATGGATATATTGTGAACGGAGTAGAAGCATACCTAGTTTTTTTTTCTTTTTTCCACAGCTTAGAAAAAAATTGATGTATCATCAAAAAACGCTACAAATTTCAAGTAAACTTTTCATATTAGTACAAGAAATAGAAATTTTGAAAAAAAAAATGAAATATATTGAATTTCAAATCATACGCAATACGTGTATGATTTGAATTTCGAATTTTATGAGTTTTTTTTTCCACAAAAAAAATAAATACATCATTTGCTTCTACTCCGTTCACCTATTTTACCCCTTTTTTTTGAAAAGTGATAAAAAGTCATCCTGTATAACTGGCAAGTTAATTCAAAAAGACGCGCACGGCACGTTCGACCTTCCTATCACCAGATAGGTTTCGACTTCATTATAATATTTGTTCTACTACTACCTACTACCTACCTACTACCTACCTACTACCTACCTACTACCTACCTACTACCTACCTACTACCTACCTACTACCTACCTACTACCTACCTACTACCTACCTACTACCTACCTACTACCTACCTACTACCTACCTACTACCTACCTACTACCTACCTACTACCTACCTACTACCTACCTACTACCTACCTACTACCTACCTACTACCTACCTACTACCTACCTACTACCTACCTACCTACTACCTACCTACCTACCTACCTACTACCTCCTACTACCTACCACTACCGACTACCTATCTACTATCTACCTACTACCTACCACCAACCTACCTACCTACTAAGAACTTTTCCCATTAAAAAAACATTACCCTAAAGTTTGCTTGTCGTCGCCCCTGAGTTACGCTCAGGACCTTCCTATCACCGGACAGGTTTCGACGCCTACTGTAGTTTTTGTTTAAACACCCAATGACTATCTCTAACCGTTATGAAGTTACAGCCCTTTCAATTTTAAGGGAGGTTGAGGAGGGGAGGGTATACAAATGATTTTGACCAACTCTAGGCCCCCTCCTTACGAATCTGCAAAAAAAAATGTTCCAAGTCTCTCAACTTCCGAGATCCGTAGAAGGGGGACAAGTGGGCTTTTGAAAACTGGTTTTTACTTTTCCGAGCCTCCTTTATACGAATCTGAAAAACAAATGTTGCAAGTCTCTTGCTTTCCGAGATAGGGTAGGGAGGGGGAGAAAGGGGGGCGAAAAGGGGAGGTTTGGCACTTTTCCCATAATCGCGGGAGTTACTTGTTTACGAATCTGTCAAAATATACCCACCTCCCCATCCACCATCTGGGAGAACAATTATGTCAGTCAGTGGTAATCGACCTTTAAATGTATAGTAGAATTACATTTAAAAGCTTTGGTTCCCCTCAATTTTTGTTTTACGCTAGAGGATATTAAGCTTTAGTCCATCTAACGTAAAACAAGAAGCTTTTAGAGCTATTAAGTTTTTAGTAAATCCATTAAAGTTTCTTTACTATTTACTTTAGCAACGAGTTTTTATCTTTCAAGTAAATGGATATTGACATAAAGATTAATAGTATTAGACACGACAGTGTTACAACAGTTTTACATAAGTAAGCCTCGTTATCTATGTATCATTTCTAATCAGATTTATGTTTGTTTTATTACTTCTATAAGATCGGTCAACACGGATATAGTGTTAGTTCCGCATAGATAAGCATGTTCTAGTCTGCTGAGCATAATTAATCATTTGAACCGATAAAAGAAATGCTCCAATCGGCAGTCTTTGCCTCCGTGACTAAGAAATTAGTTTATTCACTAGTTAGTAAATCAGCTGTTGATTGGTTAACCAAGTCACCATCAAACTCTCTTATTAAGTAAATAAGTAATTTGATAGCAGATTTTGAACAAAGATTAGATATTAAAGATAAGGTTTTTAGAAACCGGTTCTACATCAATCAACCTGTCGATTAATCACGCTTCTTCTTTACCAAACATAAAAACTCGTTGAGAAGGTTACGCGTAATAGACGTAACAGCCAAAATTAGATGTCAAAGAATCAGAGAAAGTAGATTTGATATATGGTGCTGTACAAGGATATTTTAGCGCGTGGCTAAAGTTGGAACAAACATCGCCATCTTATTGTTTCAATTACCAAAACGATTCCATAAGTGCCGCCCCACCTGTCACTGTCATTCGACCGCCAAAATATCCTTGTAGCTTTGTAAGTTAAAATTGCTTGCAAATAACGCTAGAATTATAGTCGAAATCAGTGATTATAAATCTGTATCGATAACAAAATCTACCAATCAGTAATCTTTACTCAAACCCTGCTCAGAAATCTATCGTTTACTCTTATGAGAGCCGTTGTGATTGGTTGATTAAAAAATCCATGAATCATAAATCCAGAGTTTTGGTATCTCATTTCCATCGAAGAAGATAACGTTCAAACCGGTATTCGTTCCAGAAACCTATCGTTATCAGGATACCACCCACTTTATGCCTAATTTTTATCGAAATAAGTTCAAGTAAAGATAAGAATCTCGTAAAAAAATGCCAAATATTCAAATTGCCATACATCAAAATGATACCGAATTCGGAGTAGATATGCCTATGCCTAATAGTTTTATGAAAACGAGTGCTAAACATTAAGAGATCACACCAATCGGTGGTCTTCATCTTCATTTCCAAAAGCTTTTTATCAAATCTCCGATTATTTAATTGCAGTTACATTTCTTGATTGGTTGGCCAAAATGCCAGCAACCAATCAAAATCAACACAATAAAGTTAGCGTTACATTTTGATTGCAAACTCTGATCAGAGATTAGATAAGGTTTTAGAAACCGGTATACCCCATCTATCTAAACGTATCGCTTTCATATTTATTGCTTATCTTACTGATTAATTTAATACATATATCATTTTTAACAAGAACCGTTATTTATTATGTATTGCCTTAGTTCGAAAATGGCAAATTACAAAAACTTTACAGTCCAATTTTTATGTAGGTAAATATTTAATATGCAATTAGCGCTTGAATTGTCATTTACAAGCTTCTACATATGAAATGAAAATACAAATAGCCTGCGTTTATTAATTATTTATTTAATATGACGGTCTTATATTTCCTCCTCCTCTTGTCATATTCCCAGCACTGAGGGTCTTCTTGTCCTCGACGTGAAGTCATCTTCTGTTTGAGTATGTTTCGAACTCTGTGCTCAACTTACATAGGTTACCTAAAATATAGATCTGCATTATCGAAGTCATTGCCTTATAAAACGGCGCTGGAGTTTTAATTTGGTTTAACACCATTTTTGCTTCGGGCTACGACTTAACTTCAAATTATTGCCGTTAATGTCAATATTTATAAATCCAAGTACCATAACTGACACAATCTGGCCTAATGGCCGTTTATTTAAAACAATTATTTAAGATTGACGCTTTATTTTATTAAGAAACTGTTAATTCTGCCCTTAAGCGTCTCGTCAGTGTTAGAGTTATGGATTGGATCGACTTTTTATTGCCTAAAATGTCCCCGAGCGATACCATAGATGTGTGTGATTGGTAATTGAAAAACCTTCCATGTGACCACGTGGGTAAGTTCATTCAATCCTGTTATGGTAGGTGGGGTACGCAAGGTTTGTCAACATTGAGACGAATAAATGTTTAAGAAATAGAAAAGGAGTTTTGTATAGATTTTTTTTTCATCTTTGTGCTAGTTTTGGAAAAGCCATTAAAAAAAATTAAAACATCATACAACTTACGATCATCAGTCATCATAAATTTCAACATTTATTCCTTACTCAAGCCTTTCGCTAATCATTCAGTCTATATTGTTTTCTATATTATTTATGACAGTCTCCAATGCGACCTGTTTTCTTGAAAGTGGACCTACTAGGCAAAGTCAATGATTTTATGCATTGCGTCATTGCCCAATCGTTCAAATAATGACAGGTTGTTTAAATCGCTCAGGGGCATGCGTAAATTGGTTATCCATTTTACTCAATCTCTTTTAATTTGCGTGGGAAGACAAGTATAGTACTACTGTCTTTAATTGGAAATCAGTTAGGTATGTGCAGGTAGCACATACCTCTGCACATACCTAATTGATAACTAAAAGGAAACATAATTAACAAATTTTAACAATACCTAGTTAAAATCCTTTAAGGACAGCAGGGTACTTGGGTAAGTTAAGTCTTGGGGAAAGGTATTTCCCGCTGCACCGAGCGGGAAATTCTTTTTTTCTGTTTATTCTTTGAGAGGTTTTACTGTTGCTTTATATGCAGGTTCGTTATTACTTATTTTGTAGCTAGTTCAGTGTTTCCCTGTTAAGCTTCTGCTTATGCCTAAAACCAAAAACATTTGACGAGATTAGGATCGTTTTTCCAAAAGCATTTGCAATCGCGAATTGGCCAAAGTAAATTCCTAGGGTCAATACACAACTAAATTGACTTATTTTCCACGACTTAGACTAGTTTATAACTTTTTGTACTATTTTTTTATTATTCAAATTATGAGTATTTATTTAGTGGTGAAGATCTCTGGACTTGTATTTCGCTATAGTAGGCAATGTAGGTACCGATATGGCAACGGGTCCCGGCTAGTTTTTTAGACCTTTGACAGTCGTTACAAATCGCTAGTCAATGGTCCGAAAGTCTGACAACTAGGCTTAGGTACTAAGGGATATTGTTTTTCTCAGTAAATGGGTTATCAAGGCCAGATGGGTAGTCACTACACGTAAAATACTTGTACTCCATCGGGTAAGACCCGTAGCCGGCACGAACATACTCGTAGTTGGGAAAAAGCTAACCTGTTGGAATCCCAACACTAGAATAGTAATAGTGCAAACTATAATGCGCGTCCGTTTTGGTTGCCAATTTTGATTTCGGGTCTCGTTCACCTCCTCACAAGCCGGGTCCGCGGTAGGACCGGAACTCCTCGTGCTCCGACCTTATTGATGGTGAATTGGTGAGAAAACATCGCTCCTTACAAGTAAGAACTGGCTGTTTCCTTTTCAACATATCCACTCTACACAAACTCCACATAACTAGGAGATGATGATGACTCTCTTGCTAAATCTTAGCTTTAGCAACAGCAAGCTATCCAGTAGCGACAATATTTAGTTCAATACATTAATAACTGCTGTAGGTAATATCACTTTATTAAATTAAGTTAATCCAATCTCCGTTGTATGACTAAAATATCGGCCATATTAATGTCTCGTTGTTGACTTTAATGTATAAATTTTAATTAATTTCCTCCTAAGTGCAGGTTTGGAGTTAAGTTATTAGTTCGAACATATAAATCAATACTTATTAATATTAACAGGATTGTAACGTAACTAATTCTATTATCGTTACTGCTTGTTAAGTGGCATGAATATAAAATAAAACTGGTATTATCTATCATTTTTTAAAGTTGATCGGAGTTAAAAGTCTATGTCGTCCCTAGAACGAATTAATCAAAAAGTTTGAAAATTTACAGATAAAACTCTCATAGCATCTCTTAGCATCTGAAACATTATATTATTATCAATTTTGAACGTTTATCTTTCTGTATTAAAACATTTCATTGCAATATTGCTGTGACATGAACCAAAGCTTCCTTTAGTTATATAAAAACATAAGCTTTGATTACCTGGGCTACATTTCCGGATTTCTCACTAGTTATGTGATCGATTAGAAGCATGACCAAAAGTATAACACCTTAAACAACGCGACGAAAGCAAAACCAACCTAGCTAGTAACAAACGTAGGAACAAGTTGTCAGTTGTCACCTATAGAATCAACGATAATTTTATATTCAGCCAGACACAAAATAAAACAAAAGTTCTAATCTGCCTAATCAATTTTCATTGCATTCATCCGAGTGAGCAACCACTAAAGATTTTACGATTTTGTAACTAACTTGCTAAAAAAAGGAAGAACCGACTACAAAATTTAGATATTGCTCCAGATTGCCTGAAAGTAAAAGCTCTACCTTATTACGTAACTATTTAGCATAGACCAAAGACAGTGTTTATTGGTATAATTTAATAGATCAATCTAAATAGCCTGCATTCCTATCGCAATACGCGGAAGAATTCAATCAAAAAGCAATTAAGTATCACGTGAAACAACGTTATAAAATGGTGATCGTTCTTAAGTTAACACTCTAGGAATGGATTTGAAACCAGGTTTGCACGCGACAAGAAAACGTGTCTTTCAGGGGAAACATTAAAAACAAATCTTTCTTTCAACGGCTTCTAATTTGATCCATTTTTGCCCCAAGACAATTTGAGCCGTTCGACTAAGATTGTTCAACATCATTGCAGTCTTCAGCTGGGCATTATGTTATATTGGTAATATCTGAGTAATATAGCATTCTACAATGAGGTGGGTTTTCGTCACCACACCGGTCAGAGACATCAATCAGCATGTTCGATTCTGCTGTCTGTCAGAAAGAACCGTATCGACAAAGGGAACTGTCGTGCAGTAACGATGTGTGATACGAAATTATGATTGCTGAGTGCTTCCCCTTTAGGAACACATCACAGTGTTGAACAATGCAAGCAGACCTGATTTTAAACTGAAAATATCAAGGACAGCTCCATCAATTAGATCCGAAAAGGGGTAACGGAATTTAAGCACCTGTCCGTACCTACGTAGGATTGCGAAAAGCAACTATCTATGTTTATAAAAAAATGTAACTTCATCTATGGATTTTTAAATACGGAAAATAATTAAAAAATTGCTTTTATTTCTTCTCGCTTACGTAAATGTCGGATATTATAAACTATAGAATGTTACGACGTGTCTAAACTACTATTGCGTATCTAGAAGTAATTTTATTACGAACTTATATCTTGATACCTAATTACATTGTAAAGACATGTTGAATAATTCCCGTCTGCATAATTATGTATCCTATTAAATTATATTAACTGTAAAAGTGAGTGCAATTTGCTGTCGAATTATAAAATGCGACTAAAATGCCGTCAATGTCAATGCACTTTTTATTATGCAGTTTTTAGCACAGGTTTTTAGAGTTCCATGTCCGAAAAGTATTTTACTGGAAATTTGTCTCAGGTAAAAACCAGAAGCACCCAATTCTGTGAAATATTAAAAGAAAATACTGTTGTAAGAATAATTATTTTATTTATTTCCCTGTTCCGTTTTATTTCACAGTTTTGTTACCCATGAACTTACTCGAATGTGTGGTGTCTGTCACGTTGCAGTAAAGATAGCAATGTATTGAGCTTAAGATTCGAAGACTTGCGCATACCAACCACAGAGCCTTTTCAGTTAAAGAAATGTTTTGTAGGTAATAGCGGAACTAAACTAGTTCCCAAATTGGCAGGTGTCTGCGCCATGAATGATCACAAAATATTTACAACTATGCATTTCGTGCACATATTTTACCAGATTGGTCTAATTGCTTAAGTTACTTGAATTACACCATCGGTCATCCATAAAAACGAATAAATTAACTAAAATTATCGTCTCTGGAAAAATCTGTTATAACAACCGATTTTGTTTGCTGATTTCATTAGGTATTGGGTCTGATTTAAAGACTTATGATGAATTACTTTAATTTGTATTGATATTACACATTTCAATATAAATAACCCATAAAAACCACAGCCTGTTTGGAATGTGTCGTAAAACCTTAAATCAACACTTCTCATTTAGGAACTGCAATTAATTCGCTTCAACATTTCTGGCAGGAAGTAGTTGGAATGGCTAACATTTCAATGGGCCAAGCTGATAAAATACCTTTTATGGGGAACTGATCTACAAGAATCTAGCACTACTGTAACAGAAATAAGTACTCGAATAGTCGCGCTGTCGAAACTAAATTGACCCAATAAATATCACAATCGCAACTGGACCTGTCTTCATTGAAACTTCAATTTATAGTGAGTCATTTTGCATAGAATACCAAATAGGATCCGCGATTGCAGATAATTTTGCCAAGTTAGGTAATCGCGGGCAATTAGGGACTCTGAAAGTAATAATCAGAGAAACAATGAGCTTTTTGTAAGTAGCTAAAATTCAAAGATCTCAATTGATTTGCCTTGCTTCCAGTGGCTTTAAATTTATCATCGTTTGCTTCAATTCGTCTTTGCTACTAACGATACTAGTAAAGCAAAGCAATGGGCCCATTGCGTATGTGCACTCTTAAGCAAACGCATTAGTCACCCCCTTTACCTACGATGCGAAGACTTGATAACTTTATGCAAAATACAATTTTGAATCCAGGTTTACGCATACTTATGATGTTACGACTACACAAGCGGATGGCAAGCTCAATAAAACCCTCCAACTGGCTCTTACGACATCCATTGCAAGATGGAAAAGCATATTCCAACGGACAACTGACGTTTATCTAACAGAGAATTACACAAATATTTACATAACTTTCCCATCACACTGGCTAACGATTTCAGCCTGAGGGCATACAAAATAACTGTCTTGGTACCACAGCATGTTACAAATTCTACATCAAAATCCCATTGAAACGTCGCCACACAAACGGTCGGCGATAACATCATATAACCTGTTTGCAAATGGATAGGGCTTACGGCGCTCAAACACTGGCAATTAGCAGCGTTAAGTCTACAGATTTCAAAGTCAAGATTACAAGCTTAGGGATCTGGTCAACATTTTGTAATAAGACTGGCTAGCTTCCATAAGTCTTTGCTGGTTATATAAGGACCATCTGTCCTTTCATCTTTTGCAGGCGGTATGACCAATGAAACTGCTTCGTTATTATGAAAACAGTAGAGGGAACACTGAATTGTGACGTTCTGAAAAGAATCTAAAGAGAAGAAGCTGAAGAGAAGGTGTGATAGAAAAGGAATGATATAATATGGTGCTGCAGAAGAGAGAAAGGTCGTCATCATCTCAGCCTTTTCCCAACTATGTTGGGGTCGGGTTGCTGTCTAACCGGATGCAGCTGAATACCAGTATTTTACATAGAGCGACTGCCTATCTGACCTCCACAACCCAGTTAGTACTGAGTAATACGATACTACTACTACGATGATAGAATAATGAATATACGCACACTATTTCTTAACTAACACCCCAGGCTATGAATAGTTAATTAACCCTTTAATGCCGATTTGAAATACAGTCTTGGTCTTGTCGTATTAGGTATCTATAGTTTCCTTCATACGTTAATGACGTTAATACTAACCTGTTCTGAAGGCTGTGAAATTCTCACCATAAGTATTAATTACAATTAAATATCTAATCTGGGGCAGGCTTAATAGGCATGACGACAGTATCAAAAAATTACAAATCTATTTAGTCCGTCAGTTAGAGTATTGGAAATGAATGGACACATATTTTTTGTTTTTGAAAATTAATGAATATTGACAAAGATAAAACGCATCAAAACTCGGGAGTGGGGGCTCGTGACGTCAGAACTAGCTAAAAATTATTGAGCATTTTGAAAGCGTCATATCTTCGTCAATTTTGGTTTACGTAACAAAAGAAAAAATATGTGTTCAATATTTTTTGGAAATCTGTCTGACGGACTAATCAGATTTTTTTTGTCGTCTCGCAAACCTGCATCACTTTTAATTCTTAGCCTTCTGAAGAAAAAGTGAGAGAAAATTAGTTATTTTCTTCCTTTTAAAAGGTACCTATTCAGTGGTCTTATACATAAGTATGGTCATAAATTGTTGTTGATATAACACCTGGTGTCAAAACGATTGCGTATAAAATTATGGTTATGTCTATATTGAGAGGTAGCGTCGCCTTTATTACAGCAAAGCCCGTACAATGCCGTATAATGTGGCAAATATCAATTTTTCACGCATCCAGTCTTTTCACAACTATTTAACTTCTATATTGGTAACTTATACTGCCAAAATCACATTGATTTTTGGTCGTTACTATCTATTAGGTTAGTGTTGAGTCGTGTCCACTGAAAAATCTGTCAAGACGACACTGTGATCTTTACACTCTCAATACTTGCAATCAGGTTGCTGGTGAGTTGTAGCTCTCGGAGGTAAAAAGAAACTCAAAATAAAAACTGTCACACTAATTAAGGCCTAACTAGATACTAAGCAATGCGTGCAAGCTAATTTATCCATGGTTACAAAATACGTCATTATTTGTGTACTTACAATTTCCGTTTCCGGAACATACCTGATCATTAAGCCGTGGAAACTGTCACTGTGGAGGCAATCAATGTGAAAAATAACGGTTCATATGCTGCAAGTTATGTTAACGCAAATGTTTTAATTAGTATTGCTTCCGATTGCGGCCCACTCTCAAGTACTTCGTCCATGAGAGATTAATTTACTTTGATTAGCTTTTTTCGTTCACACTTTATGTATTTATTATTTTATCCGAGTCTGACCGTGGCATCACTCTGGGCCCTATCAGAATACGAGCGCTGTGAAGTTTTTTTTTTAAATGTTACAGCACCATGCTGAGATAGGGGCCTTTTGGCTGAGTAGGTACAGGACCAACATCATTTCATGTTTTTTTTTTCATTTTTCTCCTTATTTATTTTTTATTTTTATTAGTTGTACTGTTAATTTAACCTTTTTAATTTGTGTTTTGTCCTGTGCGGGCTAATAAATGCTTTTTCTTCTTTCTTTCTTTCTTTCTTAGAACGATTTTTTTAAGGACACAGCTAAGACGCATTCGCATGCGGTGTTGCAGGAAGATGCTTCAGATATCCTGGACGGCATTCCGCACCAACGAGTCCATCCTACGCGAGCTCAAAATAAAGGCCAGACTCTCTACGCCCTGCCTCCGCAGAGCTTTGGATTTTTTCGGCCATATAGCGAGAAAAGATGGCAATAACCTCGAACAACTGATGGTTACCGGCAAGGTTGATGGTAAACGACCAAGAGGTCGCAGCCCTTTGCGATGGTCCGACCAGATTAGCTCTACTCTCGAAACGAAATTTCATGATGCGCTTCACTTGGCCAAGGATTGGACGGAGATGGCGAAACATTGCCAGGGAAATAGTATATTACAAGTGCGGAAAGGCTGTCATTGCAAAGAGTTCGACAAATGTCTACCCGAGCCGAGGCGCAGCCGAAGGCGAGGGTTGACAGTCGGAACAAGTTGCAATGACGGTTCCGCAGGTGTACTAAACGACTATTTTTAATACAGTTGCGAAAAAATGAAGCAATTTAATAAAATATTAAAAACACAATAAACTCAACTAACTAATCATTTATTTCTTATAAAAGTTATAGTACACATGTACATTGAAAATTTTCTGGAAAATGGCGCTAACCGTAGAATAGAAGCAGAGTTTTTTTTTTCTTCACCCATTTTGGTAGGCAAAGGGAACTATCCATACAGCTTAGTCTTCAGTAGATTTTTTTTATTGATATGAGATGAAAATGAAATTTAATGACATGAAATGAAATGAAACCTAACCTAACTCATTCAATTAAATCATTAAATCTGATATTGAAATAAAATAGTAGCTTCTTTTTAGAAATATACGTATTTGTATGAATCACAAAAACTCTTCAGTAAAAACTTCATGGTTGGTTTTTCTTTTTAATAGACATTATTTTGACAGTTGGGAAAGAGAACGCACGAGTTCGGGAAAGGTAAAAAAAATGCACTAGTATGTAATAGCCCACATCCCGAACGCTATACGTCCCTGCAATACACCACTTTTTGAGCAACTGTATTAAAAAAAAATATTTCAAGGGAGGATCACGATCCTCAGTAATGAGGAGCACGACTTGAGGACAAGGAGGAAGACGCATTCGCAACTTCTTCAGAAAATGTATAGAAAATTCTCGTTTTGCTTTATCATGGACGAGGACTTTTTTAAATCTTTTAAATCCCACAGCAGCTTACTGTAGCTTTCCCCCCATGATGATATCTGAAAGTATTAACTGTAGCTCCTTTACATATTGATGGCTTTGTCGTAAACTTCTAACTATAAAAATGGTAATCGCATACGTGTGCGACAATAGTGTACTTCACAATGTTAAACTTTACTGTCAATGCATTCATTTTGAATGGAAGTTAAGTGGCTATTACCAGATAAATGCGTAAAAATGGCCTAAACTTACGCGCTCATTGCATTGTAAACGTCTTATTAAAAACTTCCAATTTGGTAAGATATTGTTGCCTACAATGAAATTTTAGTCTTCATCTGTAGTAACAAAAGTATTTCATTATAGGTAGGTATTACATGTTTGAGTCTTACGCTTGGAGCCTTCGTGTGTTGTCTATAACTATTTATTAATTTATTTTAAACTATGGGGATTCTTTATATTGAATCGTGTTTTTTTTTATAAACAAGAAAAACGTGTTTGTTGCATGCGTAAACTTTTCTATTCAATTTCTTTCAGTAGGTTAGTTATCTGCATAATAGTTTAGGACTGGGTACTTGTAAATGAGCCTTAATAAAACGACTTTTAAGAAACGTTAGTGTTAAGACTATAATTAAACGTTATCGGCACCGTTTTGAACAACGAGCTATTTACCTAATTCGGAACACTTACACAAAACAAGCAACTATCAAGTATTTTACCTGATATTTCTTAAGATAAGGCTTAATTTATGAGAAGTAAGATAATAAGTAGGTACTGATACATAACGAGTTTCCTGTTAATTAAAACAAACTTCAACAGTTACTTATTAGGTGTTGACTTAATACTTCACATTTTTAAACGATAAAGTCTTGTGAAAATAATAAACTATGTAATTAAAATTATTTCACATAGTAGGTTAATCTGTCTAAAATTTGTTATTTATGATTGCCTATCCATATTATCCTGAAATACCAATAATTCATAACTTAGTTACTAGAACCCCCCCCTCAAGGTGCAGGTGGAGCTGCACAAAGAGCCAGTCAGTAGATAGAGAATCGTTTGTATGGATGCACAGTCACTCTATGCTTCCTCGGAATACCACTTCAGACTGAGTTGCACTTCTTACGAGACAACATGAAAAAAAACCTAGTTACGTTTTTGCCAAGTCCTGCGTCAAACCGTAATAACAAACCAACGGGGCGCCATATCTTTCGTTTTTCCATTACGCCGACGACTCTATCACAATAAATGGACAATCACCAAACTTGTGAAACAAAGAACAAATGAATTGTGTAAATAAAGTAATCCATGGCATTATAGTTTTTGTTTAAAAACTACGATTTCTGTGCCGTAAAATTGCGAATTTACGTTTTTGTATGTAGGTCAGACAGTTTGGTGCTGTTGTTGCCGAATGCCGTGTTATGTGTTAGCAATTACATCTAAACTTAAAAATAAAAAGCCTATTATATAAAACACAGTTAGTATCGAACTTATTTTAGTTTTACAAAAACAAAACATTAACGTTGGTTTAGTGGTGGCTGAGAGTGAGGTCCTGGGTTCGATTCCCAGATCGGGCAAGTGTAATAGGGTATTTGCATTTTTTTTTATCACTCTAAACAAAGCGTTATAACAACAGAAATAAAAAAGTGAAATTATTAAAAAAAAAAAAAAACTAAGTTATAAGCATTTGAAACTGCTGATTAGACAGAGAGATCCGATACAGCGAATGACGTCATTCGCTGCATCGACGTACAAAATCCTTACTAAATTCCTTTTATCTAGAAACGATCTAAGATAGAAACAAAAGTTTAAATGGTTAGTTTTTGTGTTATTTGGCCGATTTATGTCTTGTTTTTGCTTTTTGTCATTGAGGAGCTCGTGGCTTAATAATAACAGCCGCTCGGGTCCATCTTTAGGATAAGCCGTGCTTGCCTAAGTTGGTCTGTGGATGGGTGACCCATTACAAACCGAGTTTCCTCCGTGCCTTGGAAAGCACGTTAAGCCGTTGGTCCCGGCTGTCATTTGTAGATCTTTGACAGTAGTTACAGGTAGTCAGTGACCAGAAAGTCTGACAAACAGTCTTACCAAGGGGCACCGTATTACCCAGTACTAACTGGGTTGTGGAGGTCAGATAGTCAGTCGCTCCATGTAAAATACAGATATTCAGCTGCATCCGGTTAGACTGGAAGCAGACCCTAACATAGTTGGGAAATGGCTAGGCAGATGATTTCGCTTTTTGTCATTATCTTTAACATTTCGTATCGAAATAAAAAAAAGAAAATTTATGCATATACCTGTTGGTTTTATCCCACAAGGAATTTCTCTGTGCCAGCAACGGAGTATGAATTTGAGCCCGGTTGGTGGCTATTCACTGGTCCGCCTCTACTACATGAGACTTTAACATAACTGGCGAAAACAAAAGGTGCACCTCTGCTAATTACAGGCGTTGTATTATGTAAAAATAATACATATTTTTGAACTTCTCAAAATAAACGAAATAGTAATAAAATTGTATTTTCATGCTATGACTTTTCCTCTTTTCTTGAAAGTATTTTCTGCTCAAATTATTGTTTTTCAGGGACCACGGAATTTTCCAGTATTATAGGGACCACGAAGAAAAAAGCTCCGTGGTCCCTTCCAGGGACTACGAGAAGGGACCACGGGCGAAAAAGGATAATACATTGTAGAAAATGCTATCAAAAAAAGTGTTGAACATTCAATCCACAGTTTGATCACCATATTCTAACCACAATAATTGTCAATTGATTTAAGTAGCTACTCGTACGTGCCTATAATTTAAAAAAAATATTCACCTAATAACTATTGTACTGGCCTTCTACCACAAACAACCACCAACTTCCAACTTCCTGTTACCACTTTCAGTGCGTCCTGGCATTAAGCTTCTATTATAGTTATTTTTAACGTCAGTTGAAAAAAATATGCGTTTCGTAAGGCTCATTCGTGTCCACCCCCGTTTCATACAGCACATGTGCCAACCCACCAACTGAGTAAGTAGACCCTCCAGGTTACCCTGGCTGAAGGCCTTACACTCAATGTACCCACCCACCCACAGGTTAGTCCTTTAAGCAGATGACAACCTCTCTAGGTTGAACTGCGAGATGCAAATAAAAAAAAAAATATAAAAAGTAGACCCTCCACGTTGGTTCCTGGCACTACAAAGTGTTAAGCAATTTTATGTGGGTCAGGTCTCTTCGTCGGTCCAGGGATCTGTTAAATAGAAAATCAAAAATTTATTTACTTAAAAATAAAACAATTCAATTTAGTCAGTTAACGACAGCCAGCAGACGCTCAAAAGTAAGGTTTTTATCATGAATTAGCATCAGTAATAATGACATGCCGAATGCAGCCTACTCGCCTTTCTTCAGTAACATTTAGTTGGCGAATATCGGTCCACGATTCGCAATAAAAAAAGAATCGCAGACTCTTTCAACCGTGTAATTATGAATCATTTATCAAATGGATGGCTGACTAAATAAATAAATCTGGCCAATTCTTGTCTCCATTGCTATATTTTATTTAAATATTTGGATTGCTTTTAACTGAATTTTGATAACATTAAGGCGATATTCATAGAAATCGAAAAAGGGATTAACTACCCCTAACCCAAAATTGGAATACCTACTCGTTTCTAAGATTTATTCATGGAGAAGAAATAACGTTGAGACATTATACATAAAATACTGGTATTCAGTTGCTCCATGTAAAATACTGGTATTCAGCTGCATCCGGTTAGACTGGAAGCCATCCCCAACACGACCCGAATGGCGCAGTGGTAGTGAGGCTGCCTTGCGTCCTTAAGGTCCCGGGTACGAATCCCGGTAGGAGCCAATGTTTGTGTGATGAGCATGGACATTTGTTTCCGAGTCATTGATGTTTATATGTATAATAAGTATGTACAAACAAAAAATATTTATGTAGTATATCAACTATCTGGTGTCCACGACACAAGCCTCGTTGCTTAGTGTGGCACTAGATGGTGCTGTGTGTAATGTCCAGCGATATTTATTTATTTATTTATAATTGGGAAAAGGCTAGGCAGATGTTAGTGGGTACCGATAAATAGAGAAAGCAATCCTGTTACAATGTTGTTTGATTTCTCGTGTCTGATTGAACATTGAAAACGCGTGCTGTTTCATATGAAATTGAACTTTCACGACATGATTACAACGCCAATCACAATCGTTAATTACTGACAACTTTTTGTTATTAATAAATTATAATTTGCTGCCTCTGGAATCTTGATACAAATAACGTGACCAGATGAAAAGTTTTTTTAATCACAGATTCACTTACAGGCAGTCTATTGTATTTGTTGTAGGTATTAATTAAAAGGTTTTGTGTAACATTAAATATATATTTTTATCTTTTTAGCTTTTGGTAATTTGATCTCAATCAATAACTAATTACATCGTTCACAAGGACAGCGACTTGCATTTTAATATATAGAATGCGCTTAATTGTCCTGAAGGCAGAGGTAGCAAAGCCACATTTCACCAGTAAGTCCCTTGTAATAGGGGGCGACCCTGTTGCCATCAATCGGGCAAGAATCCAGACTCCGGGTTGCTAAAAACCCTAATATCACTTACTTAGCTCGATATTTGGATCCAGAACCTTATGGTCAGCAGTAGCGCTTGCACTACTAGAACAACGAGGTAGGCTTTTTAGTAAGTAGAATATTAAATCGAACCTAACACCTCACACCTCTTACTATCAAACCACACACACTCACTTAGCTTCCCAGAAAACATAATGGTGGCACATAAATCAGCTCTCAAGTGTAGCGTGGCATGCCAATTTGTAGCGCGTGCGGTCACGTGCCCAACGCGTTCCATCTACACTTCGGTATTCATCGGGCACCGTGGGAAAAAAAATGGCGTTCCATATGTAAATTCTATTAGTTATTTGGAAAGTGATATTGTTTATAGAAGCATTTTTTTTTTTTGCTATTTTTAACCGGTACGTGTTATTAATTGTAAGTTATGATAAAATTATTGAGTAATAATTTTTTTTTTCGATTATGTTTATCCTTTTTAACGTATTCGTTTTATTAGGTACGAATTTATCGTGACCTCATCAAATAAATCAAAAATTTTAAATGTCACGACAGGGTATCGAATTTCATGCCGCTCCTGATACAATATGCTAATGCGAATTTCGCAACAACTAATTTCACACTTGATAACAAGAATATCTATCTATTTTCAAAAATAAAAAGTTCTCATTTGGTTATGTCCACATTTTAATAAAGACCTCAAAGCGAACGTTGCGAAAATTTTCAGGCGCACAAACAAAGTCAATAAACTGCCTTTATATAGATTGAATAATTTTCTGTTAGGCAACATTGTATTGTGGACCGATGACCTGGTGAAGGTTGCATGCGGGAATCCGCTGGATGCGAGTCGCAAGGGACCGGTCAAAGTGGCGACACTTGGGGGAGGCCTATGTCCAGCAGTGGGCGTCTTTTGGCTGAAATGATGATGATGATGAACCAATGTTCATCATCTTTTTTTCTTTTTTCGTTTTCTCGTTATTTTTTGATACAATACCAATTATTGTATCAAAAAATAACGAGAAAACGAAACAAGAAAAACAAAAGATGACGAGAAATAGAGAAGTATGGCAGAAGACATGTAGTAGCGGCCCCAAATAAATTGGAATAACTGAAGGAGAATAAATGATTGAATGAACGAAAATTGAAGGTCACAGTTGCTAATTTTATTTTAATTTATTCCTTCTTAATTTGCGACACCCTTCTTGCACCCATTGAGCTGCTATGTTTTGTACACACTATGTCTTCTCCCATTTTTACTGGTCTGCGATAGTCTCAACCAATTTGATTCACATAGATAACATTTCTCAAGATACATCCGAAAATCTTTTAATATTTGAAGTTTACAAAAACTAGAGCAATAAAAAAAAACAATAGAATTATTTGAGTGAAACCTTGATAACCATTTTAAGTTCACGAAAATATGGAACAATATCAAAAATGAAGCCTATTATTTTTTGTTGCTATCGTAATTAACGTAACACCATTGTAAGCGAAACGGTGTAATTATGTCAAGAACTAAATTAACCGACCCTGCCTAACAATATAATGGTGAAAAACTATTCGTTGCACAATATTGATGACAATAGTTGACGCGACGTCAGCCGTTGTCGAGGCTCACGACCGTGGTGCTTCGTAAGATTGTTTGTTAGTTAACTAACTTTGAGAGGACTGATTACTCCATTAAATATAGGCGCATTATAAAAAAAAAACCAGCCAAGTGAGAGGCGGAATCGCGCACGAAGGGTTCTGTACCATTATTTATACAACATAAGACAAAACTTAAAAAAAAAAACACATTTGTTGCATGAGAGCCCCCAAATATTTATTTTATTTTAATTTAATTGTTTATTTTAAAGTGAATATACAAATAAATATTTTGTGAATATTATTAATGTTATTCTGTTTTTAGTATTTTTGGTGTTATAGCGGCAACAGAAATACATCATCTGTGTGTCAAATTTCAACTGTAAAGCTATCAAGGTTCATGAAATACAGCCTGGTGACAGAGGGATGGACGGACAGCGGAGTCTTAGTAATGGGGTCTGGTTTTTACCCTTTGGGTACGGAACCCTAAAAAGGATTTTTTGTTAAAGACTACAAGTAACAAAAATCCTAATGATCACTCAACATTTTATTGTATAACGGGCTCGTCACTTGGGGACGTCACTCATGTTTACAAACATATTATGTACTTGTTTATCTGTATGGGATTCTTAGTCCTAGATTACTAATCTGTAGTTCTAGAGTTTTGGAAAGTTGACTAATATCTAACTATTTGATTGTAGGCCATGACATGGCCTAGCTACATAACGGCTAAAATTTATCTCGAGATCTTCTATGTACCAATCTCATGACGCACGAACCAAATAAATATGCATTATGCACTTAAGAAATTAGGTACACGCATCTGAAATGATCTGTCAGTGAAAAATCGTCATAGCAAATATTGCAAAACGATCGGATTTATTGATCGCAAATCGCAAATAAATTATTTGTGTATAACGTGATCGTGGCCACGAAAAATGAGTTGTAAGTGGGCCATTGACTTCCGGGCATTCGTGTTTGGTCACGAAACAGGCGGTTGCAACACTGCACTCGGATAGGGCTGATGCTGACCTGGAAATTTTACTCGTTTCAGTGACAAAAGAAATTAAAAATTCTTAGTGTCATCAGTAAGAAAATCTGAGGAACCCAAAACTACTTGACCATCTCGATGATCATACTTGGTCATCTCTATCTATACTCTCAGCCTTCTTAACTATTCTTTCCCGATGTGAGATATTTACGACGTTGTTTTTTTATGTGGCCAGGCATACGATAACAATGTTATGTTAAATTAATGAATCTAGTGAAAATTATTGTGACTGCTTAAACTTGTACATTTGTACATGTAACAACTTATGAGGGTGATGAAAATCTTCGCGTGGAAACGGATCACTGAACTAAGAAACCTTTTGGTCAATTTTCATTCCGTTTTGCGATTTGAGATGAGCGATGAATGATTCAGGGAGCAATTACGACGATTTACGAATTTTTACGATTTTCGATATACGAGTAATATGGATTTTGATTTTGAGGATCGTGAAATTAAGGAAGGCCAGCCCTAGATGTAATTGTCGGACTAAAGCTATCTGAGTCCTGACTGTACCTTATGTCATCGATTTCATAAAACTGGGCCAATTTGTACCGCAGGCAGCTATCGCCTTGTTGTTTTTCCTTTTGATACAATAATCGAAAAGGCGTTTCAAAACAGGCTACCAATAAATAAGATTAGCGTTATTGTTGGCTTGTAATGACATTACAAAATTAATTTAAATTAGAAATGGCAAAACAACAAAATCAGACCATTCTTTGTCAAGATTCTGAAAAAAGAGTCACTATTGAATTTGGGCACGTACAAAATCGTTTTACATTGCAACATTGCAAAGCATCTTTATCAACCAGCGCTTGCTTGCCAGTGAGTACGTGAGGGCCAGCGTGTTGAATTATGGCCCAGTCGTCCCATTTACAATGATGATCTAACACATATATATATAATTAAAACGATAAGGATAATACCAACCATCAATTTAATACATAATGCACCCGGCAGCATCATTCACGGTTGTCTGAAACTTAAACAATAATCCATCAACACACGCCTGGTGATCTTTTACACTTATAGTTGTCTTATAGCACAGTCTTATAGCTTCCACTTTCTCCCATCATCGCATTATGCACGCGTGTAATGAAATCTTAATCTGTTTGATCGAAGAAAGTAAATACTCCTTATTATGGCGGGTAGCGACTCGCTATTAGTCGCGGAATGCAAATGATTGCACGAATTAAATAACCGATACGAGACTGTTTAGTCGGCGGGAGAGATTCAAGAGTCTGGTTAAGTTGTTGTGCAAATCACTAATGCCTATTTTACCTTTCACGAACACCTACATGAATGCCTAAATATTATTACTTTGTTGTAAATCTCGACTCCGAAGACAGTTAAAATAAAACAGTGAGCTTGGATGTAGATTCGGGCAAAGTTTTATGAATTTGAAAAAAGTTTTCAGAAAGATATATGGACGTAAAGATAATGTTTTACCTGGCAGAAATATTTGCCCAACCCCTGAGAACAAAGAAAGTGATCCCAGTCACTGCTCAGATTGAACTCAGCTAGATGCGAATAATTAAATTTAGCTGAATAAAAACATAGAGATATTAATGAATGTTAACAATACGTATGAATTAGAAAGAGAATGCAAAACAATAGCCACTTAGTTGTTCATAAGAGTAACAAAAAGAAAAATCACTGAACCGGTAATCCGGAAGCTATCATGCATTTTTGGTAGAGATCGATTACTTAGCAGTTTTTATAACAAACTTCTCTCTTATTTAAGCGCATTCAGAATGTTTTTTTTTCTAGTTAAATCAAGTATGAAGCGTGGATATTTGTTTAATAACGGCAAAATGTTTTATACGTAGAGTACGACTAATTATCTTGTTAATAAGCATGATCGCTTTGCTTTGTACTCTTGTATATGATAAGTTTAGATATCTTAGGGTCCTAAATTCTATAATCTTCGGAGGTCTAATGGTTATAAAAGAGCAAATTTGTGGATAATCAAAAGAACAATAAGTGAACTATCTTATATAACGCACCTGCCTCTGTTCCATACTAATTAGGTTTTTTTTTTTTCATTTAATTTATTACCAGTCATACCTTGATTTTTGAACACATTTCCCTCAGTCATTCCTATCCTTGGACCAAAACTTATACAGCCGATGTGATATCTAAATGGCTAACTGGCCAACTGGTTGTATTTCTGACCATTTCTGTGCACCCATACTCTAGATTGACCTATATCTCCATAACAATAAGGTCGTTAGTCTTTCTCAACATCACGATATCCTGTGAACAAATAATTTGAACGCTCACAAACCCACAGGTGGAATGAGCTAGATAAAGTAATGCTTGTTAATCCAAAATAAACCCTGTTCTGTCCCGTTAAAGTCGATTACTGTGTGCAGAAATATTTGAATACAATGAGAGCATATATTTTCAATTTGAAGTGTGAAGGTGTATAAGCGTGATCATAGTTGTCAATCGAGTGATCTAACGATCGTTGGGTTGATTTATTTCCAATTCATTGAATTAATTTCTTATTTCATGTTGATCAATGATTTAGGATAGACGACTTTCCGGATGTTGACGATTTGAGCACTTAGTTTAATAAAAAGATCTATCTGTCTTGATTTCGTTTATTGCCTTATTTTTTGTAGTTTAAGCTATTGGAGGTCTACTTTTGTATTTCCCGTTTTGGGAAGTTAGCCATAAATCTACCGAGTCTGTCGTAACTTAAACTTAATTACCAAGTCACAGGTTTTAATTTGATGTGTTCCTTTTTTAGTATGTGTCTGTTGTCTCCACCTAGTCTCCACACATTTAATAACGCGGACAAGAGATTATTGTTTTGTGAATAACCTTAAGGCCATTGATTCGATGTGGCATGCATGTAGTAAAAATTATAATAATAAGGCTGACCGATCTATCGATTCTAGCTCTCTCCTGATCAGTTCTCTCGACACAATAACGAAATTTGTATCTGTATTTTACAAGGAGTTTCTGCTAATCTTCCCTCTCTTACTCTTAATCCATTACCAGGAACACAACACAACCACACCACCACCACCGCCACAACTAACCTATCTGTGGCATTGGTTGTTTTACTTTCATTGACTGAATACATGAACAATTGACGTTCATTATTGTAGTTCTCACAGTAAATGTTGCCTGTTCTAAATATTTGTGTTCTTTTAGTCAATTCCAGTACTTAAGAATAAATTATGGTGTTACAGTTTCGATTCCTGATTAGATAAAATCAAAATAGTAGGCACTTGTCTCTCCAAATAAGGATTAAACTATCACTTTCGTTCCAACTGAAATATATGTTTAATTACGAAACTGCCGGCTAAACCACTCTGCATAAAATTTATAAGTATCTCTACAAATCGCGACAGTAACAGAATTCTAATTAACTATATTCATTATCTAATGCAAGCTTACTGTCTTTTTATGTTTGTTGTTCAGCGATTCCAATTTTTCCAATTGATTATAATGCTAATTAGTGTCATAAGTATATCCATTTACGTCAACTATTAATAATTATATAATAATATGTTTTACTATGTCATCATAACTGGATTATACATATTTTGTAGTCAGATTTGACGTTTGTAAAATTAAGTGGATGTTTGTAGCGATGACGCACATTCAAAAAGAAAACAGTCCATCATTGAATTAACTATTGATAAAATGTTTTAAAGATATTATGACTACGAAGGAGGTGAAAATATAAATGGTAGTTAATTGAGACTTATCTATAGAAGTAGAATGGTTGCACCGACATCAACTACCTAAACAAGCTTAATAACAAGAAAATTATGATGATTTACAAAGCAAATAAAATGGATCATGCTTCGATACAGAATCTAGTTAATTCAGTTTCAACGTTGGGTCAAAACAATGACTTTTAAGAAAGCAAAACGTACCCAGTGAAGTTTTGTCTTTGTTTGCGATTATGTAATTTGACCCGGAAGCTAAGAAAATGCTAAATTCATCCATTAATTCAATTACTCAATAACCTTTGAGATTTTCAGTAAAAATCTTTTTGTGTGATTGGTCCGGATAACCTTGTCCTTCGGGTCAGTGGGGTCACTGGCCACACACACCATTAATCACTATTGGAAGAAGGTTCTTCCAATAGTGATTAATGGTGTGTCTTATCAAAATTTAACAATGTATAATTTTTTTTTAAATTTCTATTTTTTTGAAAGATTAAGCATTAGCACAAAACACCCAGACCTTTGATAAAAAGCATAACAAAGGCGCGTTATACGCGGTCGTCATACTACGAGTATTCAGGTTATGTTTTCCAATTTGCAAATTCAGGGTTACCACGCTTTTAAAACTTGTTTTCTTTTGCTGTGGAGATTAAATGATAAATTATTTTGTTAACGCTCTTCTATATTTATAGAGATTGCTGAAAACCATTTCTAGACATAATTGTTATGTAACGACTATAAAAAGACCGCTTTGTAGTCTTTAGCTGAAAGAGGCAGTTATTAAACTACACTTAGGTACAGTGTTTAAAAAAACATAACAGAATCGTAAAATTAAGAAACGTTTTTCATCACTATCCAATTATTTCAGTGGCAATCTTTAGTAACCCTACTGGCGTTTTGTAATATCACCTTGTCTCTTACAATGGACTCTTGACTTTAGCTTAACGCTCTGTATACATTTCATTGTTAATAGCTTTGTAACTCCATTTTATGCCTCGGTAGGTTAAATCTATAAGGCATTATGGACATATTCTGTGCTCTCGATAACTACCGAAATGATCTCGATAGATATAGTGCTTTATTGCGATTTCAATTGTAATAAATATTGCTTAATATCAAGGTGAATTAATATTTTACGGTTCGATTATTGGTTTTTGTTAAAGTAGTTTTATAGAATTTATATTTTTGAAAGCTGAATAATATTACGTAGTATTTCTTAGTAAATATGTCTCTGGATTCAATTTTCAGGTTTAAAAGTATTGAGTTTTTTATTCAGTAATTCTTAAATTGAATTCTATTTTGTATTGAGACAGCAAATAACAGACGTAAGGTAAGCGCTGCGGGACTGTTTGAAAGAGATACCATGGCCCCGGAACACAAAGGGCGATGAAGGAATATGGATGGGTTTTAGTCAGTAAAAGTCTGACACTCCGTCCTGCTCCGCCCAGAGCGGGAGGAGTCATTTGATGATCCCTCATGCTAGGTGGAGCGACTATCTTCGACGGGTGGATGATAGAAGGTGGAAGAGAGTTGCCGAGAATCGTGTTGAAAGGCGTGTGATTGAAGAGCCTTAGGTATGTATAGCAGACAGCAGTGGACGGATGTAAGCTAATAATGATGCTGATAATAAGGCTATAATGTTTCCAAAATGTCGAGGGTTTTTTCTCCCAATGTACTCAGGGAACCAGTTCTTTAATCTGACCATATTTTCATATTTGCCAAGGTATGAGGTCCAGATTTGCTTATTACTGTTTAGTAACTGTAATGCACCACGTTACATAACTATGCCCTCAGTCACAATTAAAAGAAACCCATTCACAAATTGACACTCTCTCACGTGACTAAAACGTATCGTGTCACAAGACATAGATAAGTCAAACTTAGTCTTGTCTACAAGACAGATAAGATCTGCCGGGTCGTGGCTACTACTTAGTCACCCTGCCCGTATAAACTAGCTATGCTCACGACTCCACTCGTTCCCAATTCCTTATACGGCTAATATCAATTGCTCAGTCACAGGGGCTCGCTTATTCGTGATTACATTGGTAACTTTACTGTTGTGTTACATAAGTTTAACATTATAATTAAGTTTAAAGTTAACTTAAGGTAATTGTAAATGAATCTGTGGCAGAAGCATTAATTGTTTAAGAGCAGAATTTGATTTTCCATATAACTTAACCCTAAACATACCCTTAACTTGACTTTGAGCAAGCACCATGCGATAGGTAGGGTAAGAAATAAGATCTATTGCCTAAAATCTATTCCACTCACAAACACCACAACAACAAATTTTGTAGTGCCTAGTGAAATGTACGCAAAAACTGCTATGTTACGCTTTTTTCTACCGAAAAGTGAATTGCTCTTGGTCGACAACGACCTTCAGGTTATCGTCGAGGCGAAGAGGTCAGCGCTTGAGGTGCTTGATCTAGAAAATTATGCTTTCAAAGAAATATAACCCTTCTCAGTTCGATTGCAAACACTGAAATATGGAGGAAGAGGAAAACCAATGCAGAAAAGCAAATGTGTTCTTAACTGTAAAGGGTGTAAAAAACCTCTTAACGAAGCCGAAAGGCACTTGTTCTCCCCGTTATTGCGATCATTTTCTTGTTCCACACCATTCCTGGGAACCTTCTAGTTACGGAGATATTAGGGGTCAAAGTTCCAACTTTTAAACAAGTTTTTTTAATACAAGTTTTTAATGTTAGATTTTAACTTACGACCTCCGTACTATTCAATCCATCCATCAGCACAAGGCTTTGAGTGCGTTACATTGAGTTATACCACAAAACATGATTTTTCATTCACCCAAAAAAAAACGTCGTTTCCCAGCAATAATTTTTGCGTAAAGTTACTTAGTTTGATGTACAGAATGCTTGGTTGACGGCTTCGTGATGAGGTTGTTTACACCCTGTATGAAAGACCTAGTATTGTCTAAGAAAATAAATAAATTATTATGTATCATCATCGATCAAGTCTTTTCCCGACTATCTAGGAGTCGTATCTAGTGTAATCGGATGCAGCTGAATATCAGTATTACATTGATCGATCTGCTTACCTGATCTCCACTATTCAGATACTGGGTAATACTATACCCCTTGATAAGATTGGTTGACAAAATTTCGGGTTTTTAACCACACAAAAATGTAGAAATGACCTCCGTAACCAACGGCATAACATACTTTCCGAGACAAGGACACCTGTCTCGAATTCTCGATATGCAACAGATGGTCAATCATCGACAGATTGAACTCGACAAGCATGCTTTTTTTTAACCTCAGCCAATTTTTTTTCGTTTGGGTAATCATCAAATGACACCTCCCGCTCTGGACGGAGCAGGAGGGAGTGTCAGACTTTTACTGACTAAAACCCATCCATGTTCCTTCATCGCCCTTTTTGTTCCGGGGCCACGGTATCTCTTTCAAACAGTCCCGCAGCCTTCATCCTTAAGGAGCAGTGGTAGCCCTGTGTTCTCTGCCCCGACTTACTTATCGTAGGTAGTGGGTTTGATTACAGCCGCACTTCATTTTTTTTATTAACATCACCACTGCTCTCAAAACGGTGAACTAAAACATCATCATCATAATTATCCAGCCCTAATCCCAATTTATTTGTGGTCGGCGCAGCATGTTTTCTTCTTCCATACTTCTCTGTTACTCGTCATCCCATCAGACACCTCCTTTCTTGGCATCGTGAGTAAATCGGGACGTCCTGCAACCAAGTCATACTAGGCCCGCGTGGTGGAGGCCTACCCCCTCTTACAGAGAGAGCACCTGTGCTCCAACAGTGGAATGTGGGCTTCTTATATGCTAAAGTCTTGAGCATTCAAATCACAAAATTTTGCCAAGTGTAAGCGAGTTAGCAAGCTACAGTAGTAAAGAAATAGCCAAACAAACATCGCCATTGAAGTCAAAATATTTACTAGGTACGATGGTATTAACAAACCCATTGTTGTAAGTATTAGTCTCTATCTATACAATGAATGTACTCTACCTAGCTCTACGTAGCGTTATCTGGGTCAAAGGTGACCGCGCAACATTGACTCTATCACACTTGACTCTCTACAATGAACTCTACATTCATAATCTCATTATAAAGAATGCAAATATTGCATTTGCATTTTGATTTGTCATTCAAATTTATTTGTGAATGAAAATGCTGATGATATTGCTGAGGTAGGTCATTGTTACGTGGTTTATAGCTGAAACAGGTTTATTTGTTCATTTGTATAAATAAAATTAAATTAAAGTGTCTGTCTGAGATGTCAAAATAACAGCTTAGCTTTATTAGTATTAGGGTTCCGTGCAAGAAAATTAAAAACTAGGGATGCAACGATATCGATGCGATAATCGTAAATCGGCGATTATCGTACGTTTTTAAGATCATTCGTTATCGTAAACATTACGATACTATATTATACGATTCATTATTTTCCAAAAAAAACACGAAACGAAACGCATAACGCGTCAATTTCTGAACGCACCCGTCCCTTTTGACATTGATAGTTTCAAAATGATAGCGTTTAAATATTTATCCATAAAACCTACAACGGTCATCTGAAATACTATTCTCCACAGCAGGGCTGATTCATCGGGATGAGAGAAACAGACTTACATACGAGAAAAAAACTAAAAAATATTGTGTGTTCTTACTAATAATTTACCTGTAATAAACTACGACTATAATATTTGTAAAAAAAATGTTAAAGTAACTAAGTACCTTTTTTTTTAGGATGGGAAATTATCAAATGATTGACTGGCGGAGGAAGGAGTGTCAGACTTTTACTGACTAAAACCCATCCATGTTCCTTCATCGCCCTTTGTGTTCCGGGGCCACGGTATCTCTTTCAAACAGTCCCGCAACCCCGGCAGGCATCGGTCCTTGCGGACCCCTTCCTTTTTGCTGACTCTCTTTGAGGCGCGCGTGGAACACGAACGCGCCGTCGACACGGCCTGTCGTCATGAGACGGACGGACGGCGAGCTAGCCCATAGCTCACCGTCCACAGGCCCGCGCCTACGGTGGCCGGAGGCCACGTGGTGGCCCCCGAGGCCCCCGGGGCGTCTCCCGCGGCGGCAAGTAACTAAGTACCTTAATTATAAAATTAAAATAAATTAATAAGTTAAAAATGCGTAACTTGTTTCTATTTTACTAAGTCTGATAATTATAATAACAGACAAAGAGCACAATCAAAGTTTCAAGTCAATTCAATAAAATGCTATTCAACAAAAATCGTAATGCATTCGTATCGTAATTCGTTATCGTATTGGGCCATTACGATGTATTCGTCATTCGTATTGGTATCGTAATAGCCGTATCTTTGCATCCCTAATTAAAACCCATGAAATTGTTAACAAAATCTATTCAAATAGGGTATAGTAATCTATACTAATATTATTAAGAGGAAAGATTTTTTTGTTTGTACCGAACAAGCTTCGAAACTACTGGATCGATTATAACCATTTTCATTTTTTTCACCAATAGAAACCTAAATTATCAGGAAGTAACATTGGCTCTATGTTATATTTGTATCATGCAAATTAGCCGAGCTATCACAATTTTTGCGGGCGAAGTCGCAGGCGAACTGCTAGTATTTTATAATAATTTCACGCAGACGAAAGCCGCGGGCAACAGCGTGTTTTAAATAATAATATTCAACTGGCTCACACGAAAGCTTCCTTCAAAAGGATATAGAACGTATACCTAATTGAAATTACTGAAAACTTACCTTTTGTACATAACCGACTGAGGGCTCAAGTTGGGTGCAGATCTATCTGGCTAGATGGAATAATCGAACCATCTTGAAAAAATGTGCAATTGGAGACCCGATATAGGATATGCCGTAACTACTTATTTACACATCATAATAAATACTCGTAGCTAAAATCTACTCCATCTAACGGTATGAGTGAAAATAAACTATTTGTTCTTATTTTACTCCCGAGTCAGCAATTAAGTACAAAAAGCACTTAACAAATATTTCAAGCAATCCGTCAATTAAGCTTATTATTATTACATTACCCAATACCCACGTCATACTAAAAGTGCGGAAGGTAACAACATATTATTTTCAATAATTTCCTGCATCCGCCTGAACCTTTTCCATTACAAAATGACTGATTAGCACCATGAACCACATAAAACATGCCTGGCAACCATGCATTATGTCTAATCTGATCTCATACAAATAATTCAAACCCACTGGTCTAATAAACATATCAGGCCAAATTAAGTCTCCATAACCAAAGAAATGTCGACCTTATTTCAAGAACAATAAGACGTGTGTGATCTGACCTTGTCAGGGTATGGTCATGTCATGCTGACAGCTTATCGGCCTATCGGTCAACCTTCGGCTGGCCTCACGCAGGTACATACGTCAAAGTGTTACCTTTGTTCTTTTCGGAGTTCAACTTCTCTATTAATCATATTGTGTGTGTCAATAATTCTGTTATGATAGGTAATGGATATTACCAAGAATTTTTTGAAGGCTGTATTATTTTAGCCGTGTGGTATCCGGCAGAGTAGAATAGAACCAACCCATTACACTCACGGGTGTCGTATAAGGCGACTAATGTCTGAGGCAGAACACCTTGCGCCTCCGTAGACCAGAGAATGGGCAGCAGCGTTTTCTGTTAGTCTTTCATCACTGCGATCTCCAATCCGCCTGTCAAGCGTGGAGATTACGGCAAATTCCTCCCATCATGGGAGAGTCTTATGTCCAGCAGTGGACGTTATGGGCTGTTGTAGTAGTAGTAGTAGTAGTATTATTTATGCGAGTGGTTCCACAACGGAGATTTATAGTAAAGAGCTACGATCCAGTACGAAACTAGTCGGGCTTGGACATACTTAAAAACGTTACATTATCACATCATCATCTGCCTAGCCTTTTCCCAACTATGTTAGGGTCGGCTTCCAGTCTAACCGGATGCAGCTGAATATCAGTATTTTACATTGAGCGACTGCCTATCTAACCTCCATGGTGTAATTGGTAATCATACGTAAAAACGTAACCTGACATCAATTTCTCTTTTTCTTCTTCTTCTCAAATCGACTTAGGTTTTGTTCGACTGGGTACGTGAACAGCATTAAGACCTACTTAGTACTCAAAATTCTCGAAACAGGAGAGAAGCGTAGTAGGTAATTGCACTCACATTTCATGAGCTATGTTTAAGTTTCATGTAACACATAGGGACCAAGCTATAACCAAGGAAAACAAAATCCATCCTGATTCTGAAAAAACAACATGGAAAAGCCAACTAACTTGTAAGCACAATTTGTAAAAAAAAAAAAAAAATTTACGGATAGAAGGATATATGACACTGATATTTTATATTCTCGTACTTTTTCTCACATACGTGATTCACCATTATAAAAGAACATTATTTCTATAAGTCCGCCACGTGTAAATACCTGACACAAGCAATTATCCCTTCTTAACATAATGACGGTATATCCTTGCACGCGGGGTTTCCTTGAAAAGAAAACAGTTCACTGCTCAATGCCCGACCTTTTTATATCAGATCCGTTAGCGTGAATATAATAGGCATCTCGTTATCAATGCTTTTAGAATTAATTATGGCATTCAATATTACATGACGGTGGGGTTTCGAACCGGAACATGAAGTGATTTATAAAAACGTTTAATGCTGACAATGCCAGGTTTATTACAGTCATTTTAATGATTTAATGACAATATATTGAATTTACCAGGCATCTGAAGGGCGTTGATTTAGGCAGTATGTTCGTCTATGTTGTTGTTACGTTCCTTTTAAATGTTATGGATGTTTTTTTGTGTTTTCAACGTGTTTGCTTACGCAGATTAGGTCGTTGCAGATTTACAAAATGGAATACGCCAAAAAAGAAATGCTGTGTATCTAAATAAAAACTTTGACAATGCTTTCCTTAAATCATTAATGCTAGTATTGCCTTGCTTTACGAGCATTTGAAGATAACACCACTCCTAATTTTGCAGTTGACGTGATTGCAAACAGATAGATGCTGTTTGAACCTAAAAATACAAAAACGTTAAAAGAAAGCATAAAACAAGACATGAAACGGTCTTTGTTAATTTTATAAGGAAATAACCGGTGTCCTAACGTCCTTGCAATTTCCCAGAATGTCTGAACCATTAACTGGTATGCTTTCACGCAGGTAGGTATCACTTTTGACGAAATTGTTTTGTGGTTTTAACGTGGCATTTATGGAAAAACCTTAGCGTAACTTTGTTGAAATGCTTATTTTGCCACAGTCAAACTTTTGCTCAAAAGCCATATATAATTAGAAAAATCTAAAAAACTGTGAAGCTACATTAAGTACTTAATGTAGCTTCACAGTTTTTTTGATTTTAAGTTAATAGACAAGACCCAACCGCTTGTAATATTTCGTCTTTCAACAATGACTTGTAACAGCCGCTGATCGGGTAGATATTTTGGTTGAGCCACTCTGCCCTGAATGGGTGACCACTCATTACTTACTGAGTTTCATCCGTGCCTTGGAAAGCACTTTTAGCCGTTGGACCCAGCTGTCATTTGTAGATCTTTGACAGTCGTTACAGCCTACAGGTAATCAGTGGCCCGATAGTCTAAAAACTTGTCTTACCAAGGTACTCCTTGGTAAGACCTGTTTTCAGACTATCGTGCCACTATCGTATTACCCAGCACTAACAGAGTAATGGAGGTGAAAAAGGCAGTCGCTCCTTATCAAATACTGGTATTCAGCTGCATCCGGTTAGACTGGAAACCGACCCTAACATGAGTGGAAAAGGCTAATCAGATGATGATGACTTTAATAGTGGGTGCATGAGGTTTTAGGAAACGGTGATGAACTTTTCCACCAGAATAGACATGGCTGATACAATGTCATTTTGACCAGGCTGTCTGGCCACTGCTGAACAAATCATAAGCTTTACGTCATATTCTTAGCTAAGACTAACGGCCATTTTTAATAACTTACTAGCCGGTTTCGGTAGGTTGCTATATCTGTCTGTTTGACATTTTGCTTACTAGACGGTTAGAAACAAAACGTCACGTTTGATTGTTCTATGAAAGTGACTGGTAGGTGACACGTGGATAGGATATTCTTTGTTTATAGAAACACCGATCGCTACGGAAGAAGGCACATTAACCAACAGTTATACGTAAGTAAGTTATAGAAAACGGCCGTTAGTAATGTACCACCGTTAGCAGTGGTACAACTCACCTTTATAACTCAGGGCATAAGGGTGCGCGGGCCTGTGGACGGTGGGCTATGGGCTAGCTCGCCGTCCGTCCGTCTCATGACGACAGGCCGTGTCGACAGCGCGGTCGTGTTCCACGCGTGCAAAGAGAGTCTGCAAAAAGGAAGGGGTCCGCAAGGGCCGATGCCTGCCGGGGTTGCGGGACTGTTCGAAAGAGATACCGTGGCCGCGGAACATAAAAGGCGATGAAGGAACATGGATGGGTTTTAGTCAGTAAAAGTCTGACACACCCTCCTGCTCCGCCCAGAGCGGGAGAAGTCATTTGATGATTTCCCATCCGAAAAAAAAAAAAAGGGTGAGAAGTGTTCGACCGTCAGTGAGACCGATAGTACTTCATCTACTTTATCAACCAAAACAAGTCCTACTAATTTGATACTTGTGCATTCATTAGTTTGCGTCATATTTCAATACAACAATGCATGTTAATTGCAACAGATGACAGGGTCCACTTATCTATCTTATCTTGCCTACGATAAATCACTGGTAACTATTAAGTCAACGGTCCGTTTCCAAAGATTCCAAGTCCAGTGTTCATGTTCAGACAAATTGCAACAGTAATGAATTTAGAATTAATTAAAATAAATATTTGTTCTAAATTATGTGGTTCGTTGAGCAATACAATTGGATTAATAAACTCTAATTAAAATTAGGAATTATTTGCTTAAGTGTTTTGCATTGTTAAGGATAAGTTATGTGGTTGCGGAATTAAAACTTAACCTGCTTTAAAGCAGAGATATATTACATCCTGGAGTACCTACTCCAGGACGTAATACATACATACCTATGTGTACCTGAGTTGTTTCAAACTGCTCCAGTAAAGCATTGCCTTTTTCGGAGGCTGTGTTGACACATGATCAGTCACGTTTGTAGTAATTATTTTCTACCATATTTATAGAAAAGAAAAAATATTTACATGTCACCAGCTTAAAATGAGTCTTATAACCTGTAAACCACTTTCAGCCCGATTTCCAAGGTGCGTAATTTATTACGCACCTTTTTATATAGGTTCATAAACAAAATCGTATGCAAATTATAAATAATAACAGAGAAATAGATTGACACAATTTATTATTATGACAGTTTTACGGCTTTATAGTAGTAAGTTACCTTGAAGTTTATGTTTTAAAATAGTTTAGTAATTTTTATTGCAAACAATCATCATATTTTATATTAATATAAAATACATCTAGCAGTTGTTATCAGGTCCCGTTTAGAAATAAACAACAATAGAGGTTGTTCTAACTCAATGGACTTATATATTTATTGAAATATACTCGAGTAAGCCGTGGCCGTTTAGCCGTGTGGTATCCGGCAGAATAGAATAGAACCAACCCATTATACTCACGGGTGTCGTATAAGGCGACTAATGTCTGAGGCAGAACACCTTGCGCCTCCGTACACCAGAGAATGGGCAGCAGCGTTTTCTGTTAGTCTTTCATCACTGCGATCTCCAATCCGCCTGCCAAGCGTGGAGATTACGGCAAATTCCTCCCATCATGGGAGAGGCTTATGTCCAGCAGTGGACGTTATGGGCTGTTGTAGTGTAGTAGTGTACTCTAGTAAGTATTATGTTGCAGTCACGAATTTAGTAAAGAATGCTATTCTCTTAATGACACTATTGGCTGGCTCGCCTCCTCGAAATCTGATAATATCTAGGCTTCTGTCGTACAGGGATATGGTTTCCAAGCACCACCTAAGACCTGTCATTGACATTTTAAGAACTATGAATAAGAAAAACTACATTTTCAAATGCCTAAGTTAATAGTAGTGTATTTGATCAATGTAAGATTAAAACAATGCGCCAAATTACACGTTCGTTTTCACGAGGTCTTGGTTTCAATTGATTGCAGTTCCATTTTGCAGTCAGAACAAGAGGAAAACTACACGTAGGTATTGCAAAGTAGCGGTGTTATCTTAGAATCTTAAAATAAAACACAGTAGGTAGGTATCTTATTACCCGACTTGCATCATTAGCCCAACTTTACATGACTAAAGAACACTACTTAGAAAGATTAAAACACGACCTTAATTAAGTAACGACCTTAAACATGCACATAACAACATATCTATTACAACCTAATTTGTAAAGTTGCATGAACAATTTGTTCTCAACGCAATTTCCGTCTTGGAATATCAATCACACGAGCTTATTCAGTAGCAGGAAGAAATCTTCTGAGATAGGGCTTAGACCGCAAACAGGCCCTAATATGAGTCGGTCGTTGAAGTTAATGAAGCATTAATCTTGTTGAGCTTTCATTTCTAAGCGTTTGCGTTTTGCAATTTGCAAAGGACACGTAGATAATCCGTCACCATTGTAAAATTGTGTCCAATAAAAACGTAGATTTTTATTGAATGAGGTTGAATTTGACAAGTGCGATGGCTTGAGATCGTGATAACTATCTGGTAAAAACTGCGTAAATGATTCAACAGAAAGTGAGCAAAAAAAAAGTCTATAAAATTTTTTAGGATAGCTTTAGGTACCTATGTGTGTTTAGATAAAGAAAAATTGCACGAAAATCTGTCAACTAATGAACTAGTAATTTCACAAAAAGTTAAGGAGTTTCCTAAGAACGTTTAACCTTGTAGCTACAGCAGATAAGGTAAGGCCCTAATTGCCCCGTCTCAAAAATCTGTTCTGTTTAAAAGTATTTGTGTAAAAAGTTACAAGATAATTATCTCAACATGTTAGATGACGCAATAGTAACCCCAAAATTTACAGTAACAACAAGTTAAACGAGTGAAAACACTAAATTCCAGTAAGTACCATTAGCACTAAAAACAAAATACCATAACTACGTGAACGAGGACAACCACAAACTAAGAACTTATTTGTTTCTCTTTTATACATTTTAGATTTAGCGGCGTCTATAGTCTAGCTTGTCACGTACGTAGCAATTGTAAGCAATTGGTCATTTGCAATTATGATGCAAACATGATTAGAAGTAGCCTGTGCTCTAGTTGTTTACATTTTTCTGGCAAACCTCCAGAATTCCATGACAATATATTGACAAATACTTGATTTGAGCGTTGTCAACTGTTTTTATAAAGCCCGTATTTTTCCAAAGTATTTTTCCTCTTAGTCCAAAGCTGTCAAAGACTACTTCTTTCGTTCAGCTCATTCCGCCATCACCACCAGGGCCTGCCGCCAACATGGCGACAGGCCCCAGTAGGACTCACAATGTCGTGAAATTTGCCCATTGGTCTATGTATACTACTTCTTCTTAAATCTCTCGCGTTACGTATTTGGTTTAACCCAGCAAGTATGAATATTTATGACATGAAACGGAAGTGTTATGAATATTATACTTACGACAAAATTGGTGTGGTGTCAACATGCAGGGCCTTTTCTTTCATGCTTAATTAATGAGATACCGTTGAGTTTCCCTTCATTATTCTACAAATAGAGGTCAACTTTACAATGTGAAATAAATTATATATTTATAACTACATTATAAATAACTCGTTTATTCTAGTTTCTTTTATAATTAACCAAGTGTTACCGTTCTTCCTGGTGTCATCAGAATCGTTAACGTAAAACGTTTACTAATCCGAATAATTTTGAAATAAAGATAGGAGACACAAATATTTTAATCATACTCTAGACATTAGCTAAGTCCATACGTGTCGATTATGTTTGCAAGACAGTCGTAAACTTAAGTGACGTTTATACGGACCTTCAGGCTTTCAAATTAGATCAGTTCGACTTCGGTCCTACCTGTACCTATGGACTGACCTTTTAAATGCCCTACGGCTGACACGACCTCTATAGCCTCACACGACAGCGGAACTTGTATTCGGGCCAAAGAGGGAGTCAACTGTCAATGTGTCATCTAGATTGCCAAGAATTCAATTGGATCGTGTGGCTTGTAATATTGTTATTAACTGCTTACTATGCATAGATAATTTCAAAGATGTTGTACCTATGCGCCATATCTATAGAGACAATAAAAATAATGTAACTACAGAGTTACATTATTTTTCTTATTCCCTCTACTTCTCGCTATACGCTACCAAACCAATCAATTGTCTTAATGATTATCTATTATTTAACCATGCTTCTCCGATGTATCTCACTATGTCAATTGTTCGACTTCGAATTGTTATGCGTACGCTAACTTACAGTAAAGGTATAAATTATTAGAATGTGAAAACGTCTAAATGAGGGGATAATAACGTCACTTGTAGGCATTAAAGTTATTGCCTCAGTGTCGTAAAGCTAAGCAACAAAAGTAAAAGCATTGCACAGAATGTTATACAATTAGTGAAGAAATTCAACCAAGTTACGTTGAGTCTTGTTCCGATCTAACACCTTTGTCAATACCTAACTTAATTTTGTTTAGAAAACTTAATTCGTCATGGAGTTCCATTCTACTTTGAACAATGATTCGATTTTGGTCCTCACTGATTAAACGAAGCTGTCTTAAAAAATATTGGGGACAGTAACGTTGTGCAAAATTTTCGATGTTGTGAATGTGTCTTTGTCAAATTCTTAGCAGTTTTTTTTTGTTTTAATTCTAAATTGGTTTAGTTTTTCTGGGTACCTTCTGACTTACAACAGGATTTAAAATCACTTTCCAAGTTGATATCTGAAGAAATGTTTTAAATTTTTAAGAGTTAATGTTGTATGTAATCTTTTAAAAGGTTCCTTATGATATTCAGCAGTATTTTTTTGCTCCTTTAGTTATTGTCCCTGCTAACAATTTAAAGAGACGACAGTATTTATCTTATCTGTCTCTTTTAATGAAACAGTTGAACGTCCATATTGTTTTAAACTATTCTGAAATAATAATAACTTATCATCACGCCTTGTTTACCCAAAAGGTTAGACAGTGGGTCAACCATAGGTGGTGACAGGTTTACCAAAGGTAGGAAAGCCCACATTTGGCCAGCCAACATTGATTTTCTTTTAGTAATTGAGTGATGTTACAGTCGGCAGTCGTATTATGGCTTTGTCACTAATATGCTCAGAAAGGCTGAAAGAGCATCTGGTTATTATGCGAAGGTACTGCAGTAGATACTAAACCGGACTTGTATATGCAACTTGTTGACATTTTGGGCTGTTTTCATTCTGATACTGCCACCTAGTAGGTATTATACCTAACTCAAACAACAGTTGACTGTTCTTAGTTCTACAATCGGCCACTAGATGCCACTTAACAGTAGATAGGTAGATATCTATAAATATAAAACAACAATATTATATAAAATTGCTTTAAATAAAAATCTGCGCGCAGTTATTTCACACCATATTTAGCTTAATTTATTAATATTATAAGTTCTTTGGTTTTCAAAACACATAAATATCTTGCGGGACTTTTGTTCTTGGTGTTGTAACATGTTACCATGGCAAAAGCCCTTGAAGTTGTCTTATTTGATTTTCCTTAAATTATGTTGTAGGTACTATTATTTACAATTTGTTTAATAATAATTAACCTAAAGTTCCAGTCCAGTTACTTTTATTCTCCAGTCATTACTTCAAGGAATTCTGAAACAAACAAAAATGTTTTATTAAGTTCTTTTACCTACAGTGAAACTGAAAACGAGCGTGGGTATTGTATGTTTTGAAGTAGGTAGGTAGGTAGGTACATAAAGAGCCAATTTTATCTTCGTCTTGTTAATAGGGTACCTACCTAGCAATTTTTCAAATTTTTTAGCATAAAAACAATTGTTGCTATACTGCTTTATGTACCTGGTGGATTATAACTTCAGATAAGTGTGAAAACTGGCTATTCGCAGTGAATCTAAGTCTCATTCCACCTTCGTTGTTGATTGGATTATCTGTCTTCACTCCTAAGATGTGCTTACCATCAAAGTCCACGGTTCCTGAGCCGTCAGAGTCAATTTCATCAATCATGGTGTCTAAATCTTGAGCTGTGATGGTGTTGTCTAACTCCCTGAAGATTTCTTTTAACACATCTGTCGTTATGTATCCGTTTCCTGGCGATATAAAGGTAAATTATTAGTTTTTTCTCTTTAAATGTTGGTACACTGAGATACAGATGGGAAAGATTCATTTTTGATGTGTAGAAAACGAAAGTATTCTCCTTGAATAAACCTAAAATCGAGAAAAAACCAAACCACAAAATACAGGGACAAGTTGTTTTTAATTTTTAATTTAACAGTTCCATGTTTAAAGTTGTTTTAATTATGATGCGTTCTCTGAGCTCATAGGTTTTTTGTTTTTCATTTCACTTTTGTTAAATATTCCACAAATAAGAAATACCTACTATATCCTGTACTTATTCTTACTTGTAAATTTTATAAATCGATAAATTATGTTTTAAATATTTACATACCTTCCTTGTCGTATAACCTAAAGGCTTCTCTGAGCTCCTTAATCATCGCCTCGTCATCTTCCTCTTCTGTCAAGAATTTAGCAGCTAACGCGCAGAAATCCTGGAATTGTAGCTCACCAGTTCCTGTAAACATCGATGACGTCACTATGTGTTAACAAAAAATTACATTGTTGAATGTCATACATAATTTCAAGCCTTTTTGACATGCCTCGGTAGCCGTGATCGTCTAGTGGTTAGGACCCTACGTTGTGGCCGTAGTAACCCAGGTTCGAATCCTGGTCACGGCAATGTGCAAACATTGTCACGGTGAGGTTTACTTTTGGTGTTTTTTTTGCATTCTTTTATAATTTTGTTTTTATTTATAATACTTTATTAAAAAATATCAGAAACAGTTATTATCCATAAAATTGCCTGGTTAAGTGGCTGGTGTATTAAAATATTTTAACCTATTTTTAAATCAATAATATTGAATGTCATTAGAATTATTAAACAAAATATTTCTTTGCAATTCTAATTACTGTTCATATTAAATTTCTGTCTATAGCGCCACCTCGTTACTATATTATGAACTTCAGAACCAACTACCTAGCTGATAACATAACGTCACTACTACCGCCATCTATCGTGTAAATTACAAGGTACAATTTAAACAAAAAAATATAATATTTTCAAGATTTGTCTTTTGCAGGACTCAGGAGTCAAATGGATTAAAAAAACTGGAGGCCTATTATTTCAATTCAACTTCAGTTAGGCAAAGAGAAAGTGCTAGACAGCCTGTAAGGTTTAGGCTTTCCCACAATGATATAAAATTAATCCAATTTATCATACTTACCAGAAATTTAAAACTATATTTAAGTAACATAAACCCAGAATTTCACCAATATTTTAAAATCTTTTAGTCCAGCACTTACTTAAAGTTTATAAGCGGCCCTGAAAGAACAGACTTTCCCATAATTCTTTCAACGTTGTAAAGACTCTTATATCATCTTTTTGGGGTCTTGAATTTAGGTTCAAGGCAATCCTATTACAATGTCGTATCAAGTGCGGCGTTCAATTGTTTCTGCCTACCCCCCATAGGAAAAGGCATAAGTTTATGTATTGGTAGGCATAATTATGTTGGGTGCATATTATGATTTTAAAAGTTCACTTAGTTGCTGTTTATTTACCTGCGGTGTCAAATTCAGCAATGATTTCTTTTAAGGTGTCTTCATCCACTTCATGACCCAACATCTCCAGGATTGTGCCGATGAAATCTGTGCTGATAACTCCCTTCTTCTCGTGGTCGAAGGCATCGAAGGCATGTTGCAGAACTGCATAAAGAAACAGTATTGTTAAACGTAAGCAACAATGAATTAATTACAAGTAGGTACATTTATGGTACCACAATAATCATGAAGATTGGGACTACTTGCATTGAAGTACATTTTTCATTAAGATATAATAAATAGTGGTATAATAATTAGTTGATTTTGTGAAGCCTTTATAGTAAATTTTCGGTTTGTTAACTTAATCATTGTATGCAGAATTATGATCTAAAGTTTGTTGTTATGATATTTTAAATAACACATTTTAATAACTTACGCGTAATTTGTTCTTTTTCAAGCTCGTCCTGTGCACCGCGCATGAAAGAAAATAAAATGATTAGTAAATAATAGCTGATCAAACACATTTTGGATACAACACAACTTATAGAAATTCCGGGCACTGCACACACCATTTTATTTCCTTGTCACAACCGCACTAAAACAGGTAATGTTTACAGGAATTGATTTGATCTGTCTAGATGTAAGCCATTTATATAAGTCCGGTTCGACTTAGTTCCGCCTAGGTGGAATAGTTCAGGGATCGCCAACCTTTCTGTGCCAACTGAGCTCATTAATCATCACAGCGTTTTCGTTTACCTAACTCTAAATTACCGTAAATGGACTAAAAGAGTGTTATCAGACTTTTCTAATAGAAGAGTCTACATTCAATCAAATTGGTATTTTGATCAAACAACACCTTTGTTCATAATTTGGTCAGTCAAAAGTACCGTAAGCTATTGCTTACGGTACTTTTGACTGACCAAATGTTGTGACCAAATGGTGTTTTCTTATAAAATTCCACAAAAAACCGTTTTTCAGTTTGATTCATGTTATGCATAAATACATTTTTTTTTTCATGTCAGCCATTAAAACTTCAAAAGAAAACGAACATTAAACAAACTAAGTAATTTCTATTTTCACAATTAATACAAAACTCACAAGGCGGTGGCAAAGGTTTGTGTTTATTATCATGGTAATTTACATTTTCTGTGAAATAAATGAATAGTGTAAAGTTTACATTTACAACGAATCTAGGTGCTTAGTTAATGATATAAAAGCAAACGGCAGTAACTGTTCCTCCTAATTAATTTAAAAAATCATGTAAACTTCACAAGTTGGAACTTACTTATACTCATAAAAATGTATTAATAAAAATCCTTTACGTATGATAATTATTTTGTTAGTATTATAGACATTAAAACGACACATAAGTACCTAAAGATAAAACAACACATGTTATTCTCATTATCTGCATAGCCTTTTCCCAACTATGTTGGGGTCGGCTTCCAGTCTAACGGGATATAGCTGAATACCAGTGTTTTATATGGAAATACAGCCTTTCTGACAACCCTTAACTGGGTAATACGATACCCCTTGGTAAGACTTTCGGTCTACTGACTATCTTACCGCCTCGACTGTCAAAGATCTACAGATGACAGCCGGGACCAACGGCTATTCGAGGCACGGAGACAACTCGCTGTAATGGGTCATCATCGACGGACCAACCTAGACAAGCGCGGCTTAACCTGAAGATTGACCCAAGCGGCTGTTATTATTTAAGAGGGCCCTTCCCGGCGCGTCTATCGTCAACGCGAGCATGGTCGAAAAGCTTGTTTTTTCATTCAGAGCCATCGCGGCGATATTTTTTCAACTGCCCTGTCTTACCTAGCCCCACTACTCGTCTCCCGCGCACCTCATACCGCCTAACGCGAGGACAATGAACGAAAAATAGTGTTCGAAAATTTATAAAACTTATTCCAGGAAATGCCTGTTTTTGAATAAGTCTTACAAGTTTGTGAAATAAATATTTGTTATTTAGAATCTCCACTACATTTGCAAGGCTTCTATCAGGATATTTTTTTTACTTTTACAATTTATGAGTCCATTATAAACGGCCAAAGTTGAGGTAAAATTTGTGCAAAACAGCAATTTTTTGAGGCATATACTGAATTTGTTCCTACAAATTTTTATTTTTTGCTTTGATAGAAGCCTAGATTATAGTGCACAAGAGACCTATCAGTTAAAAAAAATAATGATGTATGTGAAACAACGGCATAATCACGCACGAGCGTTTATCAAAATTCTCGCGAAAAGTATGGTGGGTTGGCCGCACTTAACCAGTAGCTCCTCCTGTTGTAATAAGTTATTTTATTTTATACAATAGTCTATAGAGTTGTGTTATTGTATGATTCACGTGGTTTATAGCTTGTAGAATTATTTAGAGATATCATTTTAGATAAGTACCTTATCAAGCCTTATTCTTTCCTAAGGTGTCAAAAAAGGGATGCCATGTAATGAAACCATTCAAAAATACTGTTTCAAAACGCAAACGGAGAAACGTTACCTATTTTATCTCCTAAGATTAAGCATAAACTCTAGAATTTTTATTTTAAGAATAACTTGCTGTAAAAACAGAACAATTAAGCTAGGAAAAGCCAAATATTTATGGAACCAATTCTCCGTCTGTCTGTCTAGACGTCAGGGCCCCTTTTTCTTGGAGACAGTTTGATGTGACAGATGATTTCTATGTTAGAATGCGTGCCATGCATACAGTGTGTGTCTACCAAAAGTTACTTTTATTGTTGCGAAGTATAATCGAACTCGGAACTGCTTTACCATCTTCATTCAATAATAGTTACATTATAATACAAGAAGATTTTTATTTTTGTGACAGTTTCAACCTGAGTGAAGTTTAGATATTATCATCATCATAATTTCAGCCCAAAGACGTCCACTGCTGGACATAGCCCTCCCCCAAGTGTAAGTTTTTAAGTTTAGATATATTTAATTGAAATTGTTGACAAGACTAATAAAGCAATTAGGTACAAGTTTGATTACGCCCGTAAAAAACACGACAGTTAGAATTTCTTAAAGATTTTCATGTGTGTGTCGTGAACTCATTTTGTTCAGTTCTTAAATTACACATTTTACTTTTGTGTAATTTATGGGCAACATAAACAACAAATTGATTCGTTTGTGCAAGTGCAATTGCTAGGCGTAAACTAGTTTGACATCTCTAACTTAGTATTCATAGCTATAGCCGTCCTTTTCTCGCACTGCCTTTTAGTAAAAGATAGCAATAGCCAAATTAAGTTTAATTTGTGCACAACTGAATCGACACCTATGGCTTGCGCTTCACCGTGTTTTTAGTCGACATGTTTTTACGTGCACCCTTCATTTATATGGAAATATTAGTTCCAACTAAATTTGACAGCTGTAAATTACGTCCGTCTCTTTCTCGTTTTAGAGGTTTGTGTTTATTATCATGGTAATTTACATTTTCTGTGAAATAAATGAATAGTGTAAAGTTTACATTTACAACGAATCTAGGTGCTTAGTTAATGATATAAAAGCAAACGGCAGTAACTGTTCCTCCTAAATTAATTTAAAAAATCATGTAAACTTCACAAGTTGGAACTTACTTATACTCATAAAAATGTATTAATAAAAATCCTTTACGTATGATAATTATTTTGTTAGTATTATAGACATTAAAACGACACATGAGTACCTAAAGATAAAACAACACATGTTATTCTCATTATCTGCATAGCCTTTTCCCAACTATGTTGGGGTCGGCTTCAACCTGAGTGAAGTTTAGATATTATCATCATCATAATTTCAGCCCAAAGACGTCCACTGCTGGACATAGCCCTCCCCCAAGTGTAAGTTTTTAAGTTTAGATATATTTAATTGAAATTGTTGACAAGACTAATAAAGCAATTAGGTACAAGTTTGATTACGCCCGTAAAAAACACGACAGTTAGAATTTCTTAAAGATTTTCATGTGTGTGTCGTGAACTCATTTTGTTCAGTTCTTAAATTACACATTTTACTTTTGTGTAATTTATGGGCAACATAAACAACAAATTGATTCGTTTGTGCAAGTGCAATTGCTAGGCGTAAACTAGTTTGACATCTCTAACTTAGTATTCATAGCTATAGCCGTCCTTTTCTCGCACTGCCTTTTAGTAAAAGATAGCAATAGCCAAATTAAGTTTAATTTGTGCACAACTGAATCGACACCTATGGCTTGCGCTTCACCGTGTTTTTAGTCGACATGTTTTTACGTGCACCCTTCATTTATATGGAAATATTAGTTCCAACTAAATTTGACAGCTGTAAATTACGTCCGTCTCTTTCTCGTTTTATTAGAGAGAAAAAGATAGCAATAGCCTAAATTAAGTTTAGTTTGTGCACAACAGAATCGACACCCATGGCGCGGCGTATTTAAGGACCATTTATTATTTAAGTTGGTAAACAGACCCCAGAAGAATATTTCATAAGTAAATGGTAAATGTTACCGTTGTAACCAATGATATTCTAATAAACAGATATGTTATACACCTACAAAACCACCGAAAAAAGTGTACCGCGGGGCAAAGTCAGCTCACATAAACGCAGTGACGTAGAATAAAGGCAAAACGAGCCAATTGGCCCGTTTTCGAGTCTTCACGATTGCGCGCTCACAACATAATATCTGTTTATTAGAATATCATTGGTTGTAACATTTACGGTTATTTAAAGTTATGTCTAGGTAACTTCAGGTTTTTAAATAATTTTATCGTTCTAAGTATGATACTTTACTCATGTTTCATATCTTATCTGTTGCTTATTATTACATTACTGCAGCGGCCAGCAACAGAGGCATTTATGGACGAACGTGCAAATGTGGGCCGACGCGTAGCCGAGGCAGACATACGTAAGTCCATCAATGCCTAGTTGTGGCCAAGGCTTGTATAGTACTTTTCTCAAATAGGTAATGATAGGAAATTAAAACTCTCGCGTTGAAGAGTTAATTTGTTTTATTTTTTCAATAAACCGCTTTCTATTTACAAGCAAATTCGAAATTTAAATAAAACCTTTGATAAGTTACCTCCTTGGTTGCTATGTTTCAGAGTAAAATATCGTTCCACTTTTAAATAACACGACAGATATGAGTTTACTATGTAGTTTATTTGGCCGCTAAACACGACAGATAAGGATTTTAATACAACTTTTGCTGGCCGCTGGTCGCATGTATCTGGCCAGTACAGCAATTTCGATTTATCTCGAAGTAGGTTGTCAAAATAATGCTCAAATTTCCAATCCTATTTGAGAAAAGACTATTATGTGAAAAAGTCTGCTGTAACAGGCGGCATTCCTGACTTCAGGCACCCATTTGCTCACTTAATTAACCAATGATCATTAAATTACGTGCAACTGAGAGACTAATTTGCTAGCGCACACATTTATCATTCTGTACCGTCAAGTAACGTTACAGCGGTCACGGCTTAGATGGATGACTCACTGGCCGACATCTGCTAAATGAATTATCCTTTTGTATCTTAAGAACACAGGGTCTAACACAAGACCCATCATAATTTTTGTTTTAAATAATATAGTTTTAAAATACTGGATAAAGCAATATCATTGTGAAAGCAGCTCGTGGCTAAATAATAGCCGTACGGGTCGATCTTTAAGGTTAAGCCGTGCTTGCCAAGGTCGATCTGTGGATGGTTGACCATCATTACATACTGAGTTTTCTCCGTACCTCGGAAAACACGTTAAGCCGTTGGTCCCGACTGCCATTTGTTGTTATTTTGCCATTTGGCTTTGACAGTCGTTACAGGTAGTCAGAAGCCCGAAAGTCTGACAACCAGTCTTAGCAAGGGATATCGTATTACCCATTATTCACTGGGTTGTGGAGGTCAGATAGGCAGTCGCTCCATGTAAAATACTGGTATTCAACAGCATCCGGTAAGACTAGAATCCGACCTCAAAAAAGTTGGGAAAGGCTAGGCAGATGATTGTGAATCAATATTAGGAACTCACCTTACGGTATTTGTGAAATAATCACCTCGGTAAGTGAAAACGTTTGGCATTTTCCATAACCTTTTCATACCGTATGAACGTCATCAGAGTTATTTTCGCTACGACCTTTTAATTAACTCTACAGCATACGACACTACTACCAATCGTTTTAATTTTTCTCTGGAACATGCTGAAAATGGATTACTTTCGTTTTATACTGATGATGACGCCATCTAGCCGATTTAGCCCACAACGACTGCAATGTTTTGTAATACAATTTTATTGGTTCCCAGCGCTTTAGGTACTGCTCTTCAGAAGAATGTTAGTTCAAATTCTGTTAGCGTTTAACATTTTAATCTCCATATTCGTCGCCGTTAATTCTTCGACATAGGTCTGATTGACTAGAAAGTATCGTCCTACTTAAAACATTGAAGTGGGCATTCTTCTTCTTCTTAAATTATCGATGGCAAAAGTTCAAATGTGCTAAACACATTTGAACTCAGCTACGCGAACTCCGCTCACTGATGCAGTAAATAAATCTTCAAGTGCGCAAGTGATAGGGCTTGCGGTGCAAGATTGAAGGTATATGCACTTGATATCTGAGTCATAATAGGTATTAGAATAGTTAAATGATGCTGGTTTAATTAATGGTCTTCAATCAATAACCCGAGTTGGTGGCACCTGCCTGTCACGATGGCATGATGCTGGGAATGTTTGGAGCGTGGCGGCCAATGTCAACGACGGGCCGCCCTCAGTGAATCTAATAATAAATCATCAGTATAAATACTACATTGACACTACATTGTAATATTATGACACCTGCTTTCTAGTGGTTTCCCTTCTTGTTTGTTAGGATAGGTTAGGTTAGGTTCTATTAGTGGGGGGACCCCCCACAGAGCTTACGTCCACGTCGTGTCCCCCGGAAACAGCCCAGTTCTGACCACCGTAACGGAGTGGCAGACTGGGTTGGCTAAAGTGCTCTGTGCTCTCGTAGCTTATTTTATCCATTGCCTTAATACTACGAATCTGCGGAATGCCCAAACCCTCGCGGGACGCCTGCGGGCGCTTTTTAAAACCAAAAGGCCCTTCTCAGGCCAACCAAAAGGCCCTTCTCAGGGCCAACCAAAAGGCCCTTCTCAGGGCCAACCCAAAGGCCCTTCTCAGGGCCAACCAAAAAGCCCTTCTCAGGGCCACCCCGACGCTCCAGCATCAGAATCTAGCCGCGCACCGTCTGTGACTAGCTACTTCGGCGGGGCAGAGTCGTCTGACAGCGACTCGGTTGTTGGAGTATCGGATGCGAGCGGCTCTCGGTCGCGGAAGCGGGTCCGAGTGGTGGGTCCGAGGGCTCCTCGGCCTCGAAGGCTAAAAAGCCGACGGCGGCCGCGGATACCCATGTCGTTGGGCTCGCGGAGGCCCAACGCCAGTTGGACCTGGCTCGGCGGGCGCAGCTCCAGCGAGAGCTGGAGGAGCGGGTTAATGCCAAGGAGAAACGGGCGCACGTCACCCGGGCCAAGTCCGGGTAAGGTGCATCCCGCGTTCTATACGCGGACCATTCTCTGGCCGAGCTGGAGAGAATGGCGGAGGAGGATGAGGAGGAGATTGTGGAGGTAGCCTCTAAGTCTCCAACCTGAAGGGGACCTTGCAGAAGGCCCTCAAGTGCAGGGCCGCGAGCATGGGCGGTGTCGGAGCTGGTCGGGCGGAAGGCCACCGCCTTCTGCCAGACCAGCTCCGCGACGACACGAGACCCGGCAAATGCAGGCGAAGATAGATCGCCTGCAGTCGGAGGTCAGCCAGCTTCATCAAAAGCTGGCTGAAGCCACGGCCCGGCCACAACAAGCCGAGACGAGCCCTGTGGCAGAGGGCCCCTCCTCCAACCTTGAGGATATCATCCACAAGGTGGTTATGGAGGAGAGGGCCTTCACGAGAGCCTGCTTTGCAGCTATAGAGGACCGGCTCTTGACGGAGACACGCCCCCGACCGCCGCTTGCGGCGGATAAGAAGCAGTGCGAGCCGGGGCCGTCCTCCTCCCAGGTGGAAGACGCCCTTCTCCCTTCAACCACCCCGTTCAACGAGTGGACGGAAGTGGCCCGTAAGGGGAAGGGAAATGGCAAAAAGTCGGCGGCGGCCGTCCCTGTCACCCCCGCCGCCAACGCTCCCAGCCAGTCGCAGACGACCAGCAGGGGAAAGGGGAAGGGTAAAGGGAAAGGGAGGGGAAAGGGGCAGCTAGTCCCCGCTGTCGTGGTGACGCTCACCGCGGAGGCTGCGGAGCGAGGGGAGACCTACGCCTCCATTCTGGTGCGGGCCCGCACCAATGCCGATCCCACCCAACTGGGGATCGGCAGTGTGTCCTGCCGGCGGACCCAAGCCGGGGCTCGAATATTCGAGTTCCCGGGGGCCGAAGGGGGTGCCCGCGCGGACCTCTTTGCAGCCAAGCTGCAAGAGGTCATCGCGGACTCTGCCAAGGTGGCCCGGCCGGTCAAGTCGGCGGCCATTGAAGTGACGGAGCTAGATGACTCCGTCACCAAGGAGGAGGTGGTGGCGGCGGTCACAGCGGTAGGGGGCTGTGGCGCCGCGGCGGTCCAAGGCCGGGACATAAGGCCCGGCCGCGGTGGTATGGGCACCATCCGCCTCGAGTGCCCAATCGCCGCTGCCAAAGCCGTCCTTGCGAAAGGACGGCTTCAAGTCGGGTTCAGCTCGGGCGCAGTCCGGGCACTCGAGGACCAGCCTCTGCGGTGTTTCCGGTACTTCGGCATTGGCCACACCAGGCCTCTGTGTCCGTCCAAGGTAGACAGGACGGACACATGCTACCGCTGCGGCAAGGAGGGCCACAAAGCCGCCTCCTGCAAGACCGCCACGCCACACTGTGCGGTGTGTGCCGCCAGTGGCCGCCAATCAGGCCACGTAATGAAGGGGAGGAAGTGTATTCCTCTCCCTAAGCGTGGCAAAGCGCAGGCGCCGACCGGGCCTGCGCCTGCTGCTGCCGCTAACACCGCCGTTCCTGCGGCGGCTGCGGAGGAGGGTGCGATGTCCGACTGATGGACACAGTCGAACATCGCATCCTTCGGGCGAACACCAACCACTGCAGGACAGCCCAGGATCTGCTGATGCAGACCATGGCTGAGTGGTTGGTGGACTTGGCGGTGGTCGCTTAACCCTACCCGGTCCCTGGCCGTTGGCTGGGCGACCGGGACGGCTTGGTGGCGTTGGTGGCGCGGTCTTCCACAGACTCCCCTCCCCTCTCGCTCTTAGAGAGGGGACCGGGATACGTGGCCGCCGCGTGGGGAGAGATAGCGATGGTGGGGGTGTATATCTCCCTAAACCGCCCTCTCTCGGACTTTGAGGACCTCTCGCTTCCCGGTGTGGTCGACGCCATGCTGGGGAGCGAGGAGCGGTAGACGTACTCTCGCAAAAGGAGGAGGCGGAGCGCGCGCGGGAGGACGATCCTCTCGCCGCGCCGCTCCGCAGACGAAGAATGAGGAGAAGGCGTCGAGCCCTCCCTCCTCATGGTGACGGGCGGGCGATAGACGCGGGGGTGCCTTCGCCCGCATTGCACCCGTCACCTTCGTCGGTCATTCCCGACCCCCCACACCCGTGAGGGTGTGAGGGGTCTGCCTTGCAATCGTCGGCGGAGGACTGGAAGTAAAGGCTGTGCCGGTTTCCCAGTCCCCCGCCACTTGGACGAAGCGGGAATGCGCTGGGTCGTTTTAGTGCGTAAACCGGGTCCGCCCGTGGAGTCCCACATACCCCTCCCGTCCCCCGATGGGAGGGTATGCGTAATGCATTTTTTCCCAGCGTCAAAAAAAAAAAAAAAAGGTTCTATTACTGATACAACACAAAATGCTCAAAATTAGTCCCTTCCTGTTAAATACAAGGTCGCACTCTTTTGATTATTTCGCTCCCTGTCAATTTTTTGATCTTTTTGTGGTGAATATTTAGAATAATACGTCTAATTTCTGCTTGTAGATCGTGGACACTTTCATACTGGTTCTTGTAAACTAACTTTTTTACGTAAATAAAAAAAAATCTAACAGGGTTAGATCTGAGCATTTGATAAATTGATTAATTTTGTATTAAAAATGTTAAAATTCATGGTCTTCCTTTTATTTCTGACACTATGTTACTTAGCAAAAAATAATCCTTATGATGAAGCCTTTCGATCGGTATGATAAAGCTACAGGGTGATTATTTTTCTCGTGTAACGGGTTCGATTCCCGGCTCAACCATGTAATTATTTAAATATCTATGAATGCAGTTTAAATTGTTTTTTAAATTCAAATAATGTCTTCTTTCAGTAAAATGTGACTACTAACATAGGGCAAGATATTTTTCTAACTTGTCTTCGACTGCTCTTATTTACCATTTTACTGTTTTGTCATAAATTCAATTTAATTTCAATTCAATTCATTCATTTATTGCATTATATGGTAGTATATGAAGTTTTTATATATGTAAAATATTTAGTAACACACATTTGGCCAATATACAGGGTGTTTGGCTTATGGACCGACACAATTTTTCCAGGTATTTAGGAGGTCAATAGCTAGGTTCTACCCAGACACCCTATGTCCTAAATGTCACGGTTGGTTACATATGTTATTTTTTTTTAAATGAAATAAATACCCAAAATGTTCCTTTAATTCCAAATAACTTTTTCGTTTGTGGGTGTAATGGCACAAAATAAATTTTGTTGTACTCTTCAAAGTCTTTTAAATCTAAGTAAATCTTCGTATGATAGAACTGGTTTCAAGAAAATTTCTTACGAGCTACCAAAGTTATTTTGTTTTTTAAATGAATGTAATTTTACAACTTCTAAATTTATTATAAAAAAAACTAAAAGCCATTTTGAACTTAGCTTTATTTTAAAAAGTTCTTTAGTTGATACCCTTTCTAACGGTATGCTACAAGTCACAAAAAACAATTAATTAAGTAGTCAAAATATTAGTTAGGAGAGTCAGGGTTAAGAAAAGACGTATTAAGGTTATTATGTTTTTATAAACTAAAGTTATAAATCTTGTTCAAATTTGATTCAAATTAACCCAATATTTATTTTGTGCCATTACACCCACAAAAGAAAAAGTTATTTCGAATTAAAGGAAACATTTCGGGTATTTTTTTCAAAAAAAAAAAAATAACACATGTAACCAACCGTGACATTTGGGACATAGTATGTATGGGTAGACCTAGTTAATGACCTCCGAAACCCCTGAAAAATTGTGTCGGTCCATAAGCCAAACACCCTGTATAGCATGCAATAGTACAGGTTTTTACAGTTAAGATATTTATTACTAGGTACATACATTACATTTTTTACATTACATTACATACATACACATACATTTACACTTACATTTACATTTACATTACATTTTTTTTTAGTTTAAGTCCACTTAACAGTTAAATATGTCGGTGCTTTATAGTACAAAATTTACAGGGACACTTTTGAAAGAATTCATCTATCGAATAAAAACACTCTTCTAACAACCACTTCCGCAACGCAACACAAAACTTATTGAAGGGTAGTTGAGTAATTGACCTAGGTTAAGCATTATAAATTAGGGGAGCCATATAAACGCAGCATCGCCGAAAAAGTTCTAACTTTGGAACAGGCATTTCAAAATCTAAATGTGTAGGTTTCCTTTTATTTGTGTTATCTTTCCGTTCAAATAGTTCAGGATTGTACCTCACAAACCTGGCAACTTCGTAAATCATGGGACCGTCAGTAGATTGTGCGACTTGAATATAGGCCTGCATGAGTCAGACCACTGCATTTTTGATTGATTCGCACATAAACTGCTCAATAACACCATTGACTGCCCAAAATTGGTAAGTAAGTTCATTTCAGAGTACCCCGTAGACCCCCTCGCAAACCTATAACACCCTTGGCTCCACCTCTTCGCCGTACAGTGTTTGGTGCTAATTCACCTATACCCTGCATGTGCAAACTCATAAACGAACGCAGCGACCTGGTTGACGTCCACGTAGACTCAATATCGACGTTTGTTAGACGTAATTAGTATTTGTTTTTAATATAATTTAATATAGTTATCTAGAAACTAAGTACATCAAGTCTTTAAAATTAAATTTTGCTTTTTGCATGTAGTGTTTGTCTGTAATTGGTTATGCAGTTAGATTTAAGACACATTTACTTGTATGTTCCTATCTATATAATATCTGTATCAACTGTTGATGAACCTTAATTAAATAAATAAATAAATATGCAAGCGAAGCGAGCGCGCGTCATAAAACCTCCGTGGTTCCAGGGAATACGAGAAGGGACCACGGAATTTTACAGTTTTATTGGGACCACGAAGAAAAAAAGCTCCGCGGTCCCTTCCAGGGACTACGAGAAGGGACCACAGGCGAAAAAGGGTTTGAGAAATGGCTTGAAAAATTTAATGAAAAGCGGGGCAAATAATGTTCTGATGGTAAGGAAGAAATTCCCCTTATACCATTTCTGTATTAGAACTATTCTTTTACAAGCAAATACAAGTCTATTTAGTTAACAACGTATAATGTATTTTCCATTAGTCAAAACTGTGTTGTGGTTAAGTGTAAAGATAACCAGTGTACCTTTCACCAGTCTTCGCAACCTAATCAACAAGCAGACCCTTTCCGCAGCCATGACCACGCCAAAGCTAAAATCAACCGGAAATACAAACGTTTTCTAAAAGGACTGTGCCAAGTTCCTATAAAAGAGTATCACCATACTCATGTGTAACCGACTATAATAGCTACTGGTTGAGCACTGTGAATGACGGTAGATACATACATAGTTGGCTGACGCTTCTGTGCGTCCCTCACAGCATATCTTCTGCCTCATAAACAAGATATATTATTATGCTTACTTTGTATGTTCGTCATCATCTTACCGCCCTTGTCCCAAGTTACTTGGGTCTGCGCAACACGTTTTTTTTTCCTGTTTTGTCCTCTGTAAACCGTCACACTATAATTTACTGCTTTTCTTTTATATTCCTCACACAATCCATCCATCGTTTTCTTGGTTTTCTCTCTCTCTCTACATCCACGAACATTTATATTTATAAGCTACTGTTAACTAATCTATTAACTTTTGAACAAGCGGCAGCCATAGCTTATAAATTAAAAATCATAACTACACGCTTTTAAAGACAGCCAGAGTATTTAGGCTTATTTCGTTTAGTTTTTGTTCTTATTTGTGTGCCCTTTTGCCATACAATTTAGTAATTCCTCAGTAACTTCATTCCCATGATTGCTTCTGTCGTTCATGTGTTGTATCGTAATATTAGTCGCTACAATCTAATTTATCATTCAACGGTCATATCTTCAGTGTATACGTATTCTGAAGTGTCATAATTATCGACTAACGTATAATAAGCCGTTGGCAGATATATAACCGAGCGGAATAGGCGAGAAGACAAAAAAAAACGAATTAGTCCGTCAGTTAGATTTTCTAAAAATATTTGACACGTATTTTTTCTTTTGTTACTTAAACCAACATTGACGAAGATACGACGCTTTTAAAGTTCTCAATACGTCACGCCTAGGTATAATTTTTAGCTAGTTCTGACGTCACGAGCCGCCACTCCCGAGTTTTGATGCGTTTTATCTTTGTCAATATTCATTGATTTACAAAAACAAAAAATACGTGTCCATTAATTTCCAATACACTAACTGACGGACTAAATAGATTTGCAATTTTTGGATACTGTCGTCACGCCTATTGTGTGAACATTCATACTAAAGCCGATTACAGGATCACAGATTCGTACTCGTGCTTGCAGCTATCGGATGGGGACTGTTTGTCAGTGACCTACCTACAATGATTTGCGTTATCAGCCTCGTTGTCGGCAATCAGTCAGTCGGGGTTCATCATCATCATCATCAACATCATCTACAGTCCACTTCACCCGCTGGCCATAGGCTTCTCTTTTCTATCCTAATCCTAACGTTCCAGTTCCAACCTCATTCAGGTTTTACTTACGAGGTAATTATTTGGTCTGCCATCATCAGCCTATGCTTTGAACAAATTGTGCCGAAGTGACAAAACTGATCCAATTTCACCCTGTGGTACAACATCGGCCAATAACTCAATCGCTTGTCTGTTTACAGCCCATGTCGAACATAGTGTACTACTGTACATCATCGTCACTAATTTGGCACATATCTATCCATCAACAAATTGCTCCAACAGTTGATACCAATTAAGAGCCAATAAATTTACTAGTGGAAACTGCACCACAGTCATGCTTCCGAACTTTATATTTTGTTTGTGACTAACTTTTGACGAGCTGATTAAGTAACACATTAGTGGTTGAACGTAGAATAAGAATCAGTCAGTATCAGTATTCACTATAGGTATGTTCATCTAAACCGCAATTCACGGTTTCAAATACAAACTTCTCTGCTTCAGACAGACTATTAATCGAATGTGGTATTTATCTTGACTAGACCTCATGCTGTTGTCAGCTTTCAATTATTGACGCGGTAATTAAAATAGTAATTTATGAATTCAGGGGTAAAACTTGGACTGTTATATTTATACCAAACGAAAGCGGTACCTACAACAAGATCGATATTTTTGGAAGAAATTCTACGTTTTTCAGTAATTCTATAAAACACACATACATACACTTACGCCTAATTCCCATGGGGGTACACAGAAACCACAGAATGCCACCTTCTATAAACCACACATTTTACATTTTACATTCCTATAAAGCATTCCATTAATTATAAAACTATTCATTATATTAATTATATAACGATATTCGAATAGTCTGATTTTGACACCCAACCTTAAGGAATTTGCAGTCCGAGACTGTAATTATGACGGGTTAATGGGATCGTCGGAAACGGGGGACTACCAAGCCTTGACGTAGTTTCCGTTACCGGCTCAATCTGTACTCATGGAGGAAGGTCTACGAGGAAGTAGCCAAACACAATAATGAATAGATTACCATCGATTATTGTGTTTGGCTACTTCCTAAAGCCATAGCTAGCCATTAGGCTACATCACAAAATGATCTGACAATATCGTAACATCAGGCCTATTATTCCCAGGGGCTGCGGGACTGTTCGAATGAGATACCGTGGCTCCGGAACACAAAGGGCGATGAAGGAACATGGATGGGTTGCAGTCAGTAAAAGTCTGACACTCCCTCCTGCTCCGCCCAGAACGGGAGGAGTCATTTGATGAATTCTCATACGAAAAAAAAAAATGCCTATTATGCCCAAAGGGAGCAGTGTACCTAATAGTACGACCACATTTCGCCGGTTATGTTTCAAGTTCCATGCAATCGGGGACGAATCTATTGCTATCATGTGGGAACAAATTCAGACTCCGTGGCTGCTACTGAGAAATTGCTGATGGCAAAATCCAATAACAATTTGCCCGACCTGGGAAACGAAACCCCATGCTTATACCAATAGGACAATAAGGCAGTCAAATGATCTGAAAATAACACGTATATTTGATCGTAGTATAAACATAAAAACCTATTACTGTCTCAATGCAGGGCTAGGCTTCTTCTTGTGGAGAGAAAGCACGAGCATTCATCACCACGCTTGCTCAATGCGGGTTGGCGATTACAGACTTATCGATCGTTTCCTTTTAGAAAATAAAACTGGTGATGGAAGGGTGATGATTGATACGGGGAATCCCAGTATTTGGTAAATTAATCATATTATAACTCTCGATTTCTAACTTGACCATTTGAAGTTGAGAATTTAACCCATTAAACTCTACTTCAGCGGTATAGGTACTTAAAGTTCAAAAGCAATAAAGTGTAAGTAGTTGAGGAATTTTAAGTCGGATTTTGATGTCCGTTCTAATAACTAAAACATGTAGTTGTATCTTTATTTAAGATTCCCTCTGAATATCATTATGCCTAGAATTATCTCATTATTTACATCCTTTCCATTCATATTTATCATTTAGATTAATGTTGTGTTTTTAGATTAAAGGTTCTCTTTCCATCTTATTATCGTATCAATCATATTACTGATTTATATTCAAGTATTTTTCTTTCTGTATAAAAGTAACGTCTTTGGATTTAGCAATGTAATCAAGGAACACATTGTAGATTCGAAAATCTCATTTCAGAATTCTTTAACGTTCGAGAAAATCTCAATTACTTACCTACCTACCTACTCCTCGAATAGATTTTGTTTGAGGCGCCTTGTACCAAATTCTCCCAAATTAGATTACAGATAGTTGGCTTAAGTCTGTTCCAATCAGATTACTTGGAAGCTTCAATAATTTATAAGGCGAAGTTCCAACTCCAGAACGATGTATTATCACATTCTCGCGAACATAAACGTTGTTCTGATAACGTGTGCAAACTAGTTGATTTTGTACTTATTACAACTATATATGGTATGGTATAGTGGTCGCAATCTGTCTATTAAGCTTGGGGTCCTGGATTCGATTCTCTCGTCGGAAATTGAAGTACGAAGACTTTAAAACGAGTAAAAAGTAAATTCTTTCTCTATACGGCGTCTCCAATTAGTTTATTTTCAGAAAATGTAATTTAAAATATAGCATTGTAGAAAATATTATAGTGAAAAGTGCATGCACAAAGAAATTACAAACAAAATTAATAAGAGCTCAATCCCGTCCGCGTCGTCGTTCGTTCGTATTGCAAACTAATAAAATCTCGCATGTTTACTTAGCGTAGCGTCTCGCGCACATCCTAGCGGGATTACTGAGGTTTATTACATCACTACATATTATAAAATAAAGTCGCCCGCCGCGTCTGTCCCTATGTATGCTTAGATCTCATACGCAACGGATTTTGATGCGGGTTTTTTTAATAGATAGAGTGATTCAAGAGAAAGCTTTTAGTATATAATTTACGGGCGGGCGAAGCTGCAGGCATCAGCTTGTTATTGACATAAATAAGAAGGCTTCTAATGGTATGCTTCATAGTAGCTGTGCAAAGTGGAAGCAACGACTTTAATGTAATTTGAATTCTATATTTTGTATTGAAAATAGAAAAACCTATCAAATATATACTTCCACTAGCTGATGCCGACAACATTGGTATTCTGGCAACCTATTATGTGGATTTATTAAAATGTTGGTTAGTACCTAATTCACAAACTAAACTTTTTTATTCGCCTTTTTGTTCCCATTTGATGATTGTGGCCTCCTCTCTAAAGAAGTAAAACACCAAAACCCATCGTATTAGGATGACCTTTGACACTTTTTAGTTCACTGGTTTCCCATTAGTGTTCGGACCGCATTAGTGTTGTACCTTTAAAAATCGACCAAACTCATAAATTATCATACCGAGTGGGTAACCCACACCATTACCGTCTACCATTACTTCTATTTACAAGGTGAAATGGTACGGTCATTCCACCTAGCATGAGTCCTTATTTTAAAAGGCCACATACCGCTCATAGCACAGCATTATGCTGAGTGGTGACCTGCTTGTCGTAGTCACGAAGTGCAGCTGTCAACATTTTTGCTCCGTCCTCTTGTGTTTATAAATATTTGTATTGCGTATAAGTTTTCCCCCTCGAGGGTACTTTCAGGGAGGATTTATGGAGTAGGTACTTTTCGATTCCAGTTTTCCCCCCTAAGAAGGAATATCAGGGGGGAATTCTAGTCTTTTCTTTTTGGAATCCACTTTTCCCCCTTAGGGGGGATTTCAGGAATAAGCTAATTTTTTGTCGTTATTTTGTATGAATGTCGTGTCCTTGCGACAAATAAATATTTTTTCTTTCTATGCCTAGTTGTAGAACTAGGCATAGAAAGAAAAAATATTTACACCCATTTAACGAAAGATCCCAACCTACTATACCATATAAAAAAAGGAATAAAGAAGAAAATTATAATTGTTTATTTATTCACTAGGGCATCCAATCCCAATTTAAATACATCATCATCAGCCTATAATGTTCCCACTGCTGGGACACGGCCTCCTTTCAATGGAATCCTACACGCGGGCCCAGTGCGGATTCGTGAAATGTCACATGTCTTCGAATTTTTTATTCTAGGACATGCCGGTTTCCTTACGATGTTTTCCTTCACCGTTTTGAGAGCAGTGGTGATGATATAAATTAAACAAAGTAATGCGCCTGCCTGGGTTCGAACCCACAACTTACTGTTCGTAAGTCGGGCCGCCAACACTGGGCCACCGCTGCTCTCAATTTAAATACATAATTACTTAAATTTAAAACATTACAAAATTACATTAGAAGTCCATTAATAATTTACCAATAACATTAAAATATTACAAAATAAATCAATTTAAAAAACAAAAACAACTATCTAATTCATTAAAACAGGTTCAGTACATTATTTTATATAAGTAACGATATTTAATTCGTCACTTACGTAACTTATAGTTGTTTTGAAATTTCAGGAGCACGCTGTGACATTCCAATTATGTCACAGTTCGGTTTGCCGTTTTCGTGTAGTTCCCTGAAACCGCTGGTATGATATCACATCAGTCACTTATATCCCGGGACAGCAGCCCAGTGAGTCGTGGTTGATAGCGTCTAGCACTGTTTGTATTGCGGTCGACTGCAATTCCCAGGACCCGACGCTGACGGTGTTAACTTAACGAAGTGTGTATGGCTTATGGCACTAATCTTAACGAAGTGTGCATGGCTTGTGTGCGATTTGCCGTAAGCCAGTATATTGCAGCCACTAGTTAAATTTTTAAAAGTGTAAAGTAAAGTGCCCATGTAGGTTTATGTGAAATAAAATATATTGAATTTATTTTAAGTTAATTCGTATAGTTTCAATGAATTAAGTGATCAACTAGATTATCTACAACTTATTCTAGGGGTGAAAAATTAATGCATATTCTATCGTTTATATATAACCATGTGAGTCCATGTGATTAATTGACATTAGGCTGTAAATAAAAATTAGACGATGACGACATGAGAATTGTATTTAAAATTTTAGATTAGGTAAAAAAGAAAGTCTTGTAAGTTGTCTTGTTGTTTTGTATTGTCTTGTTTGTCTTTGTCTTGTCTTGTATATCATATAATTTATTAACGATTTACTGAAACATTTCTTCGGACAAGTACGAGCTGTCTAATTCTTGTTCACAAATGAAGAAGCTGTTCGTATCACAGTCAACACCGTGCAGACGTCCGGTGTAGAACATAGAGCCACACTGTTCATTCTCGTCTATGATTGGCTGGTTGTTATTCCACCAGGCATCATCATCTACATTGAACGGAATTCCTGCAATAAGAAAATTACGCCGGTTTAGTAAGTTTTTCGAGTGAGGTTAGAGTTGCGTCAGCCGATACCCTCGCACACGTACCTCTCACTGTCTGCCATCCTTCTTTAAATCTGTAATGAAAGCCTAGGTGATATATTCCTCTATACAGTTGGTGGTTCCCTCCGATTATTTCTTTTGATGCCGACTCCGTTAACTTTGCAAGGTAATCCGCCTCCAACCGATTGTTGATCACTGCCAGGTGGGCTTGTTCAGCGCGACACACCATGTATGCCTCGGCCCATGTCAATGGAGTTGAGTGCAGTTTGTAACATTTGAAACTGTTGTTATCAAGAGAGTAATCTGAAAACAAAAGGAATTGTTCAGTAATAAGGTAAAGAATTACCTAATGGGTTCAGTTGCAACCCATCGATGAAAAGCAGCACGGTTGCACAAGAAGGGTTTTGGGTTTTATGGTCATATCTATGACATTTTTACTTGAGCAAAAGATTTATAGATGAAAACGTCAATTGATCGGATTCATTTGATTTATTCATTCAGTAGTATTTAGTTAGGTATACAGGATGACTTTTTTATCACTTTCCAAAACAATGGGTAAGTAGGTGAACGGAGTAGAAGCAAATGGCATACTCAGTTTTAGAAAAAATTAAAAGAAATGAAATTGCAATCATACGCAATACGCGTATGATTTGAAATTCAATATTTTTTTTATTTATTTTTTTCAAAATTTCTCGTACTTTGTTCTTATCTGAAACGTTTACTTGAAATTTATAGCGTTTTTTGATGATAGATCAATTTTTTCTAAGCTGTGGAAAAAAGAAAAACAAAACTATGACATGCCATAAGCTTCACCTCCGTTCACCTAATATTCCTTTTTTTTTTTTTGAAAAGTGATAAAAAAATTATCTGGTATATTTGTGTTACTATACTCGTAATGTTATTAGTCTGTAAGCTTTCCTAAACTGAAATTCAGTAAATTAATTTTCCTAAAATAAAAATAAACCCCTCCTACCAAGAGACCAAGATCAAAAATTAGCAACAGAAAGCCCCATTACCTACCCACATTGCAGGTATTGTTCTGCTGTAGTGCCGGGAGACTCTTCTTGCAAATGAAAGAAAGCTTTTCGGAACATTTGCAATCGTTCATCTCGCCTGTATTGTCCTGTTCCACACAGTCCTCATCGGTGTCAGCGTTCGGCTCTCCTGGCTGCCATTTGTTGTACACATCAGAGACTGACCTACCTAGAAAGGTTAATATTTCTATTTACACTAAACAAAATTGTATATACAATGTAAAAACAAGCATTAATGACATCATCAGTTGATCTTTTGACACCGCCGTCGCCAAGTTGCCAACTGTTTCAGAACTCAATGGCTTGCCACATGGCACGGGGAGAGACCAGGCGGTATGACCATAATGGCTTAAAAATTAAGTACGCTTTTGGTGTGAAATGCAACTTTCGTCGACACGATTGCGCCATCCCATCTTCCAAGGCCGACAGGCTTTGCTAAGGTGGCTGCTGCAGGTGCTGAAAACCTCAAACGGCTCAAATAAAATAACCTTACTGGTATCCGAGGGGGGTCTGAATGCCCCCCCCCCCGCCCCTTTCGGGATATAACGAGAACAGAGCGCTGGCCTAATCTTTCTCCAAAGAATCAGCATTGCCATTCAACGTGGCTATAGTACTAGAGCGTTCTGAACATTTTTCCTACTGACGATAATGCGGAGGAGTTTTTGTACGACATTAATACGTCTTCTTCCCCTTTTTAACTTGTGCATATTTTTTATTGTTTGTTGAAACGTAATCTTGTATTGACACTACATTTAATTTTGTACTGTCACATTAATATTAATGAATTCCAGATTTATACGTACCATCAATGGTCTCAAATACACCTTCAGACGTTAAGTCTGAGATTCCCACATAAACCCTTTTGATGTCAGGCTGGGTTGTGTTTCGAAACGTCATCACGGCGTTTTGTTCGTCGTCATTTTCCGAATAGAACAAACCGGCTCCTTCTAGAGCACACTGTAGCTTTGCATCAGACCAATTATGTGGTATCGTATGAATCTTGTAGAAACTGCTTTCTGATTCTATGTAGGTGTAGTCAATCCGAAAAAATACTTTATCATTACGTCCATCTACAAAAAGAAAAAAGTATATTTTTACGCCTACTGTGTCAAGGACTCTGTAACGACTTGGCCAAAAATTTACAAAAAGATTTTAACACAATTTTAACAAATCAAAACACACAAGCACTAAGCCTATTTAAACATATTATTATTCAAGCCTAATAATTCAAATTTTATTTTATTTTATTTTATTCAAAAGGAACTACAAACAACTGCAATATAAAACATAGACATAAGAAACATATACAAAGCTTATAGACAATATTGCAGCCCTCAACGCTGTTCACAGATTAACTCTAAGGTACTTGACAGTGAAATAATCACTAGGGTTACAAATGCGAGATACATAAAATCATGTAAAAAAAAAAACAGTGTAAGAAGGTGTATAAATAATTAAGAAAGTTCTTTGAGTATAAGACGTTTAAACTTGTACGGAGAACATGCAAAAATATCAATTTGCTCGAAAGTACTATTGTAGGAATCGACCATTCTGCGAACAGGCGAACACTGGCCAGAGTTGGACTTGCAAGTGCCCACGGAAAATAATCTACCAGCGCTCACCTTTCGCTTGTGTACCGTCCTAGGAACCGCATAACATAACATATTGGACAGTTCAATACTGTCAAATTTATTTCGAGCAATATTATATAAATTCATAGCTTCTAAGTACCTACGTCTGTTTTCGAGTGTTGCGAGCTTATACTTAGCAAGTAAATCTTGGTACGGCAAATAATATCCGTAGCATCTGTAATGCATAGCTCGCAAGAACTTGTATTGAACACACTCAATCATTTCAACGTACTTTTTGTAGTAAGGACTCCCGACGGACACGGCGTACTCTAGTTGAGAGCGTACAAGAGAACGTGGTACGTTTTTTTACAAAAATCGCTCTTGAACTTGATGGTGTGTTAAAAATTTGGGTTAAAATTAGAGAAGAACCAACTTTTTCTTCAAAAGAGCTGAATTTACATAAAAAAACATTATTTATCGTGGTAGCTCTAGTATTCAGCAGTAATTAATAGAAATCAAAATGAAAGATTAATGACTTTTGTTGAAACTACAACCAAATTTGTAATAAAGGGTAGAAATTTCGTAAATAAAAGACAAAAAGGAAATATTTTTGGAACCCTTGGGTATAAATGGTTTAAATTTTTAATTGTTATAGTTAATTATCTGGTTCATCGAATCCTGAACGGTGGACCACTACTTACGCCACACCCTGTATATAAGCATAAATAGTACAAGGCTTTTTAAAGTCGACAGTTGAACGCATTACAAATCCGTACAATTGATACGCTTTATTAACAATTTTTCCTATGTGTAGATCTAAGCAAAGCTTACAATCAAGAATAACACCGAGATCTCGAATAGAATCCACTTTAAGTTTTGTTTATAAAACGGAAGCTATGCCTGAAAGCCTACTATCATGTTAATCACTATCTCGAAGATAAAAAGGCTTGGGATTAAGCTGCTCCAATGAAATTTGCTCTGTGAATGTCGAAATTTCGGACTTCGCTTGTTTATTATATTAATTCCTTTCTTTTATACATTGTGACATTGAATGATTTGACATGAATACTTATTTTATTAAGTATTTTACTTTTTTTTATTATCACTGTGACATTTAATCATTTTTGTGATTTTTATTGACATTCATTTTGAAAATTACTATTTTTTAATTTAATTTAATTTAAATATTGTCTTTTTCTCACAACTGGGACTGCCCAGTTGTGAGAAAAAGCTCCATGTAAAATACTGGTATTCAGCCGCATCTGGTTAGACTAGAGGCCAACCCTTACATAGTTGGGAAAAGGCTAGGCAGATGATGAGCCCCGTAAGTGATTATTTTTAAATCAGGGATAAAGGTTTACCTACAGTTCTATATAAAACAACCCACTTACCAATATTACTGTTATTGTTCGGTTCTGGTGACGGGAGTCTCCTTTTACAAATGAAGGAAAATTTTTGTGAACATTTGACATCGTTCATTTTGCCTAAGTTGTCCTGTTCCACGCAGTCCTCTTCACTATTGGCATCGTTTGGCTCATTTGACTTCCAATTGCTGTACACCTCAGATAGTGGCTTACCTGCAAATATTATAAGTCATTATATATTTTACCGGATTCTTACCGAATAGGAACATTTGTGGCTTGCGACAATATAATAGAACAAAATACTGGACTTATACACATTTTTACGCACCGTCAATGGTCTCAAATACTCCTTCTGTTGATAAGTCTGAGATTCCCACAAACACCCATATAATATTAGTAGTTGTTTTTCGAAACGACATCACGGCGTCTTGTTCGTCCTCATTTTCTGGGTAGAACAAACTGGCTCCTTCCAGAGCACACTCTAGTTTTGCATCAGACCAATTCTGTGGTGTCGTGTGGATCTTATAGAAACTGTTTACTGCTTCTATGTAGGTGTAGTCTTTTCGCTTAAATTCTTTGTCCTTCTGTCCATCTAAGAGAAGAAAATAATCAGTGATGATTAAACGCCACGTATCGAATTAATTCACCAATAGAAAACTCCGTAATAACCTACCTTTATTGCAGCTGTTATTCCGTTCTGGTGTTGAGAAGCTCTTTTTGCAAATGAATGAAAACTTTTGTGAACATTTGACATCGTTCATCTTGCCTGCATTGTCCTGTTCCACGCAGTCCTCTTCACCATGGACATCGTTCGGCTCATTTGACTTCCAGTTGCTGTACACCTGAGACAATGCCTTACCTGGAGTTGTGAAAGGACTTTCTTTCAAACATTTGTGACATAAAATAGAAATTTAATGAATAATCTAAGTATAAAATTCGAACTACGCTGCATAATTCTAGATTTCTTATTCATAAATGATGCAATTGCACCGTATTTAACCTTTCTTTTTTTACCATTCACCTCCTAAAACCCTTTTGCAAAATTTCTCGCTACTAGATCCGGCGATTTACACTTTTTATAATTTTAAAGTAACTTATGTAGTAGATTACAGTATATTTATACGCACCGTCAATGGTCTCAAATACTCCTTCAGACATTAGGTCGGAGATTCCCACAAACACCCACTTGACGTCAGGTTGGGTTGAGTTTCGAAATGACATCACGGCGTCTTGTTCGTCCTCATTTTCTGGGTAGAACAAACTGGCTCCTTCCAGAGCACACTCTAGTTTTGCATCAGACCAATTCTGTGGTGTCGTGTGGATCTTATAGAAACTGTTTACTGCTTCTATGTAGGTGTAGTCTTTTCGCTTAAATTCTTTGTCCTTCTGTCCATCTAAGAGAAGAAAATAATCAGTGATGATTAAACGCCACGTATCGAGTTAATTCACCAATAGAAAACTCCGTAATAACCTACCTTTATTGCAGCTGTTATTCCGTTCTGGTGTTGAGAAGCTCTTTTTGCAAATGAATGAAAACTTTTGTGAACATTTGACATCGTTCATCTTGCCTGCGTTATCCTGTTCCACGCAGTCCTCTTCACCATTGACATCGTTCGGCTCATTTGACTTCCAGTTGCTGTACACCTGAGACAGTGCCCTACCTGGAAACGTGAACAAAAAAAAAATACATTGAAAAAACAGTGAAAACATTTGAAGGCCAATAAAATAATATTGTAAATTATGCCCACATATAGAGCAGCGGTGGCCCAGTGGTGGCGGCCCCGACTTACGAACATTAAGTCGTGGGTTCAAACACAGGCAGGCGCATTACTTTGTGTAATTTATTTCATCACCACTGCTCTCAAAACGGTGAAGGAAAACATCGTGAGGAAACCGGCATGTCCTAGAACCAAAAAATTCGAAGACATGTGACATCTACCAATCCGCACTGGGCCCGCGTAGTGGATTATAGCCCTTACGCAAAATACGCGCTTTGACGTGGAGTTGCGGACACCAGCCCGTTATACAATATACAATATATACAATATGCCCACATAGATGGAAATCTACGCGGGCGTTTTTTGTTTTAAGTGCGTTTTACTCAATTAAATAATTTAATTTTACAAACCAAAATTATTTTTTAAATTTAAATTTATCATCAACATCATCATTAAAATTAAATAATCCAAGTGCCAGCCCACGTAGATTTCCATCGTAGATGGAAATCGTGCGTTTGCGTTGTGTGTAGTGCGTTTTACTGATAAATTAAATAAAAAAATATTTTTGGTTTGTGCGTGTAATTGATACTTCATTTACGCATATCTGTACGCACCGTCAATGGTCTCAAATACTCCTTCAGTCTTTAGGTCTGAGATTCCCACAAACACCCACTTGGCGTCAGGCTGGGTTGTGTTTCGAAAAGTCATCACGGCGTTATGTTCGTCCTCATTTTCTGGGTAGAACAGGTTGGCTCCTTCCTGAGCACACAGTTTGTTTGCATCAGACCAATTTAATGGTGACGTGTGGATCTTGTAGAAACTGTTTAGTGCTTCTATGAAAGTGTAGTTAACTCTCAGTCCTCCTAAAATACATAGTTAAAGTATATAATATATTTTATTAATTTCGCAGACCAGTGGCCGTTATGGTCAATAAGCACATATTCCACATCTACCAACTGGGAGCATTACCACAAGTTCTCCGCACAAGTGGCCTTTGTCTTTCTTTATCTGCTGGTGAGTTGGCATACCTACTTACCTATAAATGTGGTATTGTTCCGGTCAAGCTAAGAAGTCCTTTATTTGACGGGGGGGGGGGGGGTAATACCTACCACTCTTCAGATTTTGTATCCTCTGGTATGTATAGTTCTATCAGAGGAACGCCACAAATTGGAACCAACAGAAATGTAATAGCACACATAAATATCGAATCGTAATCGTCAAATTCTTTTTGAGGTATACAAACTTATTGGAAGGCAGTACTTCTAACATATTATACGTACTACCCTGTAAGAAGGTGTATTCCCGCTAACCCCACCCGCGTCGCCCCACTGGTGGGGTCAGCGGGAAATGATTAAAAAGACCTACCCTACACACTTCGTCATATTGGCAAAACACCTGGCAAATACTGTAGTCGCAAATCTGGATGTCTCTAAACCGGTGTCAGGCTTGGGGTTCCTACAGACGGGTGTTTAGTAAGCTGGTCCCACACAGGTGGATCCCGCGGGATCAGTCGACCTAATGAATTTTTGAATTGGTCAATTGATCCTGTTGACCAATTTTATGATTTGTACAGTCAAGTAGAAAAGTTTCTTGATATTAATTTACATGGTGATTCCCGTTGGCCCATCGCCCATGTCCACACTGGTGGGGCGGGGGTGGGTTTATTTTTATATTTTATTTATTTATTACCTAGTTTACCTACTCAAAAATATTGTATGGGATCGAGTAGTGTTAGTACAGCCGTGCTAGTTACGGGCAGTAACCTTACGAACAGTACTAAGCTGGCATGAATCTAAGAAGGTATTTATTACTGGAAGACTGTGCTTACCCAGAATTATTGAAATGCAAACCACCTTGAGCCTATGCCAGCCTGGTACTTCTTGGGGAACATAAGTGTATTATATATGCCTGGCAACAAACGGAAACTTTATGCCCGTTTGCCGTCAGGGAAAACTTCTTCCTTTGACTCGTGAAAAGTACGCAGACGTAATTCCATAAGGCCATTCTTAAGGCCATGGTGTCTGAGGCAGTCGAATACTTTACCAGATTGGTAGCGATGCAGAGCCTTACAAGGAGCGCCCAATCGCAAATATGGAGCGAGCTGGAAGGTTATGTTACCTAACATAGTGCCTATATTAGGTGACGGTAGTACCTGAAGCCAGGGGCTCGACTCCCACTCACCCACAGCCAACAGGCGGGCACATTGGTAGTTAGACGTATGAATAAGTTTAAAATTTATTATGTTTAAATTTATTTGATTTAAATGTTTTTATTTTGTCCTGACATTTCGTCTTTCTCATGCTTTCTCCGTTTCAATACTTTCAACGTACTGTCTTAAACTTACTTAAAGTATCGAAAGTAAGGGAGTCATCGTTCTTTATAACGGAACCGGTTTTGCATTACCTAAATATGACACGTACATAATTATGTTCCTCAAAAAGTACCAGGCTGGCATGAGCTCAAGTTAGTATGCATGCATGTATATATACATTTGCCTACCCATAATTAAGATGGTATTTATTACTATAAATACCATCTTGGATTCATGCCAGTCTAAGTACTACTGTTCATAAGGTTACTGCCCGTAACTAGCACAATTACTGTACTAACATTACTCGATCCCATACAATGTTTAAAATACGGTGGGGCCAACGGGATTTTATTTTTATTCTTCCTTACATTTTTCTACATGATGTTACTCTAATTTGAAATTAACTGGCATTTTTTTTTTAATTTTAAGAGCGGGACCAATCTACTAAACAAAATGACGTAAAAATAATAATTTAGTAAACTGATCCCACGGGATCCAAATGAACGGGATCGATTTACTAAAGAGCCCTACAGGCGAGCGGCACGTTGCCAACGGCAGATAAACTGCAGCCGTCGCCAGCCGCGGCATGCCACAACTGCAAGCGTCGTCACCCGTCGACGCTCCGGCGTCTGCCGCCCGGCGCTTCGACGGCAGCCGTCGACAGGTGGCGACGGCTGCAGTTTATCTGCCGTTGGCAACGTGCCGCTCGTCTGTAAGAACCCTTAATTGGTTGCTATAAAAGCTGTTAAAGTTGGTACGCAGTTAAGGAAATATTGAGACAGTAGTCATCAATCTCCACAAAAAAAAGAACGCAAAACGTTTGGTATTATGATGAAAGCGTGATGACGTTATTATAAATAAATATTCAAACAACAGAGTACACTCACGTGAGAAATCGGACAAAAAGAACACTATAACACAGACTAGCCACGTATTACTAAACATTTTTGTAACTATTAACAAAAGTCTTGATTTTTTACATCGAAGTGAGCTCAGCGTTCATTCAAGAACAAAAGAGCGTCTCGCGTTGTTTTATTTTTTCTGTGTACCGCTGCCTCTATCGAATAGGTGTTTCAAACTGACATTGCCAGATACGGTATCTACAAAATGTAAACAGGGCGATTTACGTTTTGACCCGAGCTAACCTCTGCCACCAGCTTATGATAAAATGAATATTTCATATCATTTTCCTGTGTTTTATTGCATTAGGAATTCCCTATCTTATGGAAGGTGAAAGGTTATGCCAAACCGCCGTTCTCCACAACGGCGGGGGACCCCCGGAACTTACCAATGTCCCTTCGGAGCCACGCGAAAGATGTTTATTTCGCGTGGCAGCAATTTCGGCACGATAGCACGCTTCTACGTGCTACCGTTGTTCTCGGGTCGCTGGGTTAGTTCGCAAACCCATATAGGGATATGGGGTATAGATTATTCCCAGCAACGAATAATAAAGAGGAACAACGTGGTAACAAAGTCAGTTCCCAAAAAGTTATTAGTTTACTCTAGATTAACAGCCCATGGTTTCATCATCATCATCATCAGCCTATTAATGTTCCCACTGCTGCGACACAGGCCTCCTCTCTATGAGAGGGAATGGACTATAATCCACCACGCGTGCCCAGTGCGGATTGGTAGATGTCACATGTCTTCGTGGTGATGAAATAAATTACACAAAGTAATGCGCCTGTCTGGGTTCGAACCCACGACTTACTGATCGTAAGTCGGGGCCGCCACCACTTCGCCACTGCTGCTCTCATGCCATGGACACTTAACTTTTTTCACACATTCAAGAGTTAGCTAAGCAAAACGATAATTTTACGTCCATCTCTATCCCATATCCCACATGTGCTGTGCAATTCCAACTAAAAAATCCTTTAAGCTTGCAACGTTTCAGCATCATTAATATCGTTCCTGCAGAGTGAACGTTCAGAAACATTTGCAATACTTATATAAATAGCCCATTGCGCCCATTTGCAGACTTGTCATAATTGCTTGAATGCTTCCTGCGGAGACGTCCCATCTGCGCGCTGTCTCCTATGAAACTATTACCAAGAAATCTTGAAATAAATTACACAAAAACCTTGCTATATTTACATTGCTGCGTTTTTTGTAGCCAACTTCTCTTTATTCAAAAGAAATACCAACTGAAAAAAATATAATAAATTTCTACATAATCTTGACTCCAAAATGGTAGGTAGTTTTTTTTGAAGTAGTTTATATGTTTAATAAAATTACTTTATTAACAACGAAACCACAGAAATGAGATATAACTATTTATAACATGCATCTCCTCGTAAATTAACCATTATTTTGATTTGCTACATATACTAATAGATAGGCAATTTAATAATGAACATGATAAATATATTTTTTTTTAAAGACCAATATTTGATTTTATAAAGATTTTACTCAGGGTACCGCCTTAAGCGGATGGATGGAAGAGAATATTTGTTTAATATTTTCATTAAGTGATTATGTAATGTGAAATGTGTAAAATTTGTGTGTTGTATTGGTTAGGTACTTTATTACGCAGAAATTTTTAGAGTCAAATATCAGAATAGTTTTACACACGGCGTCATACACACGGCGACTATATATAGTCGCCGTGTGTATGACGCCGCGCGGTATAACAGGGCGGCGGTATAACAGGGCCTGGCCACGCTTTGTATAGATTTCCCATACAATGAGATATCCGCATAAATTTGTTTTGTATAGCTTGATTGGTATCGTGGCCGAGTGTACCGTACTCGTACCTACGTACTCTACCTAAGTACAGTAAGATTACGATGCTATTATTATTTTGTACGTTTTCCATTGTGAAAGTAGCAGTAGCTAGGGTATCTATAATTTGGAAAAGATAAGCAACAGAATTATGAATAATTTATTAGCAAAATCATTTATTTATAATATAAATAACTTATTAAATAAATGGAGATGTTTAAGGTTCACATTGAATAAAGATAACTTTCGAAGACATGTCAAATGATAATTTGGTATCATGTCAATATCCGTGAAGATATTCCTTCATATTCTGAGGTGAGCAGAACCCCTAGGTGGTAATTCAGTCGCTTAGTCGTCGCCGCCCGTCATGACTTCCATGAATTCTGGAAATAAAAAGATTACTAGTTAGGTATGTGCTGACTGTGCGTCCATTACTAAAATAGCCTAAATCGTAAAGACAGATTTTGAGTTACCTACGAATTATTCTAGAAATGGTTATTGAAATTGTGGGCGCACCCACGATACAGGAGAAATTCCTAGTGTAGGGCAAGGTTTTTATTTAAAAAAAAAAACCTTATTTTCGTTGTAAAAGTCGTAAAACGAGCAAACAACGCGCCTACAAAATACTCGTATATTTTGCATGACGATAAAACAATTGTTCAAAGGTAACTAAAGTCAAACATTTCTAGATATACACGTAACATTGTTTTGGTTCAGTTTACTGGTGAAATAATGTATAGTCTTGAGATAAACCACACAGAACATTTGTGATTTCTAGATCGTAAATTAGTTCGCTGTAATCAATTTATGAACAAGCCAGCTGAACTCAACTCTGTAACGAGAATGTTGCGGTAATAGCTAACTAACTATCTTTAGATTTGGCCAAGAATCTGTCACTAACCTTACCTCAACCGCTATATTTAAACCCCCGACGTTTAATAGATTCAGTTTATCGAGATTTGTGAGGAAACCTTCCAACTAAAGCATGAAAGACCATTAAAGAAATATATATATATAATCCTAACCGAAAACTACATAAAAACTTATCATTTGGACAATTTTAGTACCTAACTAATATAGTCTAAATACCAGTCTATCACTGAGTCACAGTTCAAAGACCACTTCTCATACACGTTTTCGTATATTTGTTCTGCGTTGTATTTTAATTGTCTATTTTCGGCAAATAAATATCTGGACGGATTTGGGAATTCAGACTTCTTAATTATTGTAAGTCCAGATTTTTTTCAAAGATATCAATGAAACCCAAAATTATCAGAGCGATCGATATTCGTGGGATTTGTGAGGCTTTGTTGCTGTTACCAATATATCTGTCCATCGAAGCTTTATTTTTGATTAGAGCGCATTGGTTGACTCTTATGCCTTTGTCATTCACGAATTAATTAAATGCTAAAAAGATAACCCAAATTATTAAACCGTTTTTACAACAACCTCTGGGAAGCCAATTTTATGTTAATTGATATTGGCTTCGTTTTAAACCACAAACTGACTAAATTAATTCAGCGCGGCTAACTAACGGGTAGCTGGCAAATATTTTATAAATGAATTAAAAATGATGTAAATATTTTTCGTTTAAACGGAAACCTATGAAAAAAAACATCATTGTATTTAATTCGCTTAAAGCTTTTTATGTAGAGAAATTTTAGGCGTTTCAATCGCAATAAAAAAAACGGTTGATCTTACCAGTACTTACTTATCCACGAATTAACTAACATTTGTGAATTCTGGGTGGCTACAAGACACTTTATCCTAGGAATAAAAAAGCGTAAACTGATATTATATTCTGAGTAAAAATTCAGAGGAAGACGTGTCTGAATGAATTAGGAATAACAAGAAGATAATGAAGAACCTAGTAAATCCAACGATACGCCAAAAATAGGTGTCAAACACTAGATTTTTGTCAAGACTCAGTAGTTTTTGTTCTTGTAGTTTAGTAGTAATGATACATACCATCGAAGTCAACAGTTCCTGAGCCGTCACTGTCGATTTCCTCAATCATCATGTCTAACTCCTCTGCGCCGATCTTGTCATCCAGCTCTCTGAGGATCTCTCTTAAGACGTCGGTGGTAATGTAACCGTTGCCTGGAATACAAAGAGAACTTTAATAAGTACATAAACTATAATATCTATAATGCTCCTATATTCTTTCGAAAACCTTTGCAATAATGAATGCCGAGACTCCAGAACCTTCCGTGAGAGAAAGTTGGCAGTAGATATTCCACCACGCCACACCACACCAGGTCAGTGCGAGCTGGCGGATGTTATGTGACGATTCCAATTCTTTACTGGCGGCCCGTCCCGCCTTCGCACATGGGTGGACATTTATTTTCCTCTAATTCCCCCCCCCCCCCCCTTATTTTTAAAGTAATCAATATACACTCAAAAATAACGTGGCTTTCTATTGCTCAAAGAATTTTCAAAATCGGCTTAGCAGATCCCCCTACAACCTCACAAACTTTACCTCTTTATAATATTAGTACATAAGACACAGTGAAGATTCTTTTTACCACATACACTGCTATCATGACAGGAAATTTCTATTCAATTCAATTCAATTCATTTAATTCATTCATTTCATTAATTTATTGCATCAAATATGGTAGGTACATGAAGTTTTTATATAAAATATTTAGTAACACACATTTGGCCAATATATAGCATGCAATAGTACAGGTTTTTACAGTTAAGATATTAATTACTAGGTAACTACATTTTTTTTTAGTTTAAGTCCACTTAACAGTTAAATATGTCGGTGCTTTAGAGTATAAAATTTACAGGGACACTTTTGAAAGAACTCTTCTATTCATCTATTCTAGTGTGGTAGCATAAGTTGAAATACGATGATCAAAGAAAAATTGTGTCTGATTGTATTTGAACTGCCTTCGACTCGTACGCCAGGGTCTTTGGGCTGTCAGTCCTGTTGGAACTTAGATTCTTTGTTGTGAAAGTGGTAGTTAGAACTTTATTACGTCGTTGTAACAGCGTAGTTTTTATGGCATTAACAACTAAAGGTCCATAAAATTATAAATTGTCAATTGAAAACGTAAAATAATCAGCGAATTTTTCTCAGCTTACTGCCCCCGTAGAACAACTAGATGCACATTTTCCAAAATAATTGCTCACCACAAGTTTTCAATTCTGTTGGAAAACTACTTCTCACATTATAAAACTGGCATGTCCCAATATGTAAAACCCTAAAATCGATTGTGACATTCGTGGACTAAATGCTCTTGATCTTGAAGGTTAAGTAGTAATTGGGCAAACAACTTAACAGAAGTAATTTTGATCCTTTGTACTATTAATGAAGTTCAATTGGTTTCAGAAATTGATTTATGTGGCCATAAAATAAAATTACAATTCTGGGGAAATTCATTTCATATTTATGACGTATCACTGGAGTCTTGGCCCTGGGTTGGACCGTTCTGACCTTACTTAAATTTTATATGATAGGTAAGGATATCCACCTGTACACAGAATTTTGAAACAAATTAATAATTTATCGAGGATCGTAACGGTAATAAATACATGTTTATGGCGAATAAAAATGTTCAAAGCTTTGCGTATTTCCGTCAAACAGTTAAGCAAACAAATGTAGGTGTTTTAATTGCAAAGATAATCTTCTATTCCAAAGTAAATACAACTTTATACATGCGTGGGTAATGTTTACCAATAAATATCTAAGATGGTAGCTAATAATCATCCCACTTTCATGAGCAAAGTTATTGCATGAACGAAAGCGTTTACAAAAAGAATTTATGGAAAAGTTAACGTCTTTCTTACTCATGGATCCGAACATAAGAAATAATGGAAAACGTATTTTTTGTTGCTGCCAAGTCGGATAAAGGATAATCGTAGTACACGTGCGCATGAGAAAATAGATATAAGCTTGTGAACATAAATGTCAAGAGCGATAACACCGGGGAAGTTATGAAGTAACGCAAGAATATGCCAGCTTTGATCAATAGCGAAATTACCGAGCCAGTAAAAACCTACTGTACCTGCGTGATAAAGAACCTATCAAATGCGAGCACCGTTACAGTTTACAGTATTGAAATAATATTATCTAGATTTCAGAGTACCAGGTTAATTGTACAATAATACAGAGAGCAGTACAACTACGCTTGTAATAACAAAGACAAACCCTATCATGTTTTATATTATGGTGTACTCAAAATAACTAAGTACAGCTGTGAGGACTGAAAGAAAATGATCTTTATAGTTTTAAGTTTTGTCCTCACAAGCATTCAAAGAGGTATTCCATGAAGCACACCCAAACGAAGCACACCCAGACGAACTTCCCTGCCTTCTAAGGATCATGATGTTTTGTACCTACATATCGTTTTATTGTTGTTGTAGCAACCACTAAAAAGCGGGTAAATCATACATTATATATAAATGACGTAGACATTATTCATGTTTTATACAAAGCTGTGTGAAAATACACGATTCTCCCGCCATATGTCTATCGTTACAGTGATTTAGGCCCTAGATTAAGACGATAACGTAGCTAGTTATTTATAGAAATTAAAGTTTGGCCGACCTAATACCGATTACAGTGTCAACGATATGATTGATGACACATTATCGTCGTCTGAAAATCTAAGAGACATTGCCAAATTGTGCAATGGTATTTAAATAACAACAACATGGACATTCTTTCTATCTTGTGTGTTTATCTTGCTTGTCGTTCGCGTGTGATCTATTGCTCAATTGATCATGACATTACAAATGCTTGGCTTGAAAATGAAATCAGAATGTTTTTTGGCCAAATATGTAACAAGCTTAGAACCTTTCGTAAAACTAAATTTTAAGAAATGTGACATCCACCAACCAGCACTGGGCTTGCTCTTAGAACGGTGGCCTGTGTCCCAGCTGTGGGATCATTACAGGCTGCTTACAATAATAGTCTCAGCGAAAATTAGCCATCATCGGAGCAGGAAATATTATAGTGCACAGGTGTGTGCGCTGGCACAGGTGCACTCTCTCTTTTCTTATCCTCATAGTCCGATGGCAATCCGACACGACTGGATATCTCCAGTCGTGTCGGATTGCCATCGGACTATGACGGTCGGGAGCAGGAGCAACGGCTTAACGAGCTTTCCAAGGCACAGCGGTATCATATCGCCTACTATCAAACTCCAGGCTACTACTGAGATATCCCAAAAACCAATAAACAATATGTCGCTTATTGTCCGACGCGGAAATCGAACCCAGGGCCCACTATCAGCAGTCGCGCTTGCGACCGCGAGACCAACGGAGCAGTTGTACTAAGTAAGGCAGCTTATACTAAGTATTAATTACTTCTAGATACTTTTAATAATATTTTTTAACATGTAGTTCTAACATCTAATAATGATCCCAAGCATATTTTCACAAAACACAGCTCTATTGATTGCAGACGTTATTGTCTCAGGACAAAAGACGCTTCAAGTAAAACTCTGAAGGTCGTTGTAATCTTCATAACAAACTAAATCTTAAAAGAAATTGATCAATAAATTTGTTCCAGTTTATTGAATCTAATCGGTGAAAAGGTAGTCTTGTTTGATCATGTTACAAACGAGATGTTTCACTTTTTTACTTTAAAAACGCAGTCTTTCTACTCCGTTTGTTAGGTACAAAAGCCTATTTTTGTATTTATTCACTACTCGTTTTGAATGAGAAATATAACATTTTATCGAAATCTATTGTACCTACAGCGAAAAATTTTACAAAGGAAAATCGTTAAATGTACCTACGTTTAAAACGTGAGCTGTATCCATGCCAGTAAAAGCTTCCTTTGAACAGAATTCAATTTAACTGTAATCATCGTTTTCAGACGCGAGAATGCGTGTCAAATGATAAAGGAATCTATTGAAAACTTAAAAGCGAATAAAATTTTCTACCGTTTATACTGAAAGGCAAAATATTTTATAAATAAGGATATCACTTTATTTTTTACTAAAGAGAAATATTCAACGATTTGTCTCGTATCGATGGGAATGTATACTTATCTGAATCCTTGGTAAAATATGCCAAGTAAATACGACTACAGTTAGCCTGAATGCGCCGGACATACACAGGTATAACCGGCGAATTCAATATACACCTAATAGGCGAGACGACAAAAAAAAAACTAATTAGTCCGTCAGTTAGATTATCAAAAAATATTTGACCCATGTTTTTTCTTTTGTTACATAAACCAAAATTGACGAAGATACGACGCTTTTAAAATTCTCAATACGTCACGTCTAGGTATAATTTTTTTTTTTGCCACATTATACGGCATTGTACGGGCTTTGCTGTAATAAAGGCGACGCTACCTCTCAATATAGACATAACCATAATTTTATACGCAATCGTTTTGACACCCACAGGTGTTATATCAACAACAATTTATGACCATACTTACTCGTATGTATAAGACCACTGAATAGGTACCTTTTAAAAGTAAGAAAATAACTAATTTCCTCTCACTTTTTCTTCAGAAGGCTAAGAATTAAAAGTGATGCAGTAGGCGAGACGACAAAAAAAATCTGATTGGTCCGTCAGACAGATTTCCAAAAAATATTGAACACATATTTTTTCTTTTGTTACGTAAACCAAAATTGACGAAGATATGACGCTTTCAAAATGCTCAATAATTTTTAGGTAGTTCTGACGTCACGAGCCCCCACTCCCGAGTTTTGATGCGTTTTATCTTTGTCAATATTCATTGATTTACAAAAATAAAAAATACGTGTCCATTAATTTCCAATACTCTAACTGACGAACTAAATAGATTTGCAATTTTTTGATACTGTCGTCATGCCTATAGTACCTAAACCTAGTTGATTTTGTTAGAATATTTCATGTATTCCGTACCTTCTTTGTCGTATAACCGGAATGCCTCTTTAAGTTCCTGCTGCATCGCTTCCTGATCCTCCTCAACCATAAATCTGGAGGCCAGGGTCACGAACTCTTCGAACTCCAGCTCACCAGAGCCTGAAAAATATGAAATGATTGATGTTTTTACATTTGCAACGTAATGTTTTGTTAGAAGCAGGCTGCAAGCTAACTTGGTAGCATCTTCTCCTTGTCACCAAATCATGCTTTTCTCATTTAAGCTTGAATTTTTAAGAGGGCTTTCAGACCAAAAGTCTGAATTATGTGCAGATGTAACGTACATTTTCCTATAACTCGTTCTTTTAGTACTTGTGTGCTGTATTTTTTCTTCAATGCGTGACATTTAACGGAGTTTTTTTTTTTTGCTATTCTCATTTATCCATTACTATCGGTAGTAGGTACCTAATATTCTACATTGTATTAATTACTTAATACAAATTAAATTACAATAAGAAAAACGACCTTGATCTAAGCGATAGATTTCATGGCAAACAAAACCATATTTTTTCAAACAAACTTCGAAGACAAAGTTACGATTGTCAAACAAGTGTAACACACGTAAGCCGCCTGAAATAAAGGCAATTCGCATAAATTCCTACAAATCATCCTCTACGCGTAACGAGTTCGGTTCAGCTTGCCCTGTTTGTTTAGAAAGTCCCAACTTTAACATCGATAATTTGTGAGAAACCGTTATAACTTGATATTTTGACTAGCAAACTTATCAATATTACAAAATACCGAAACTGCATTAGTCTGAAAATGTGTTTTAATATTCCTCCCCACGTATAGACAAACTAAAATTCCTTACTAACAATAGAGCAGCATTCCATTTCCTGAACTGTCCCATATTGGTACGCAAATGGAAACTCATAATTTGTGTTTAAAAAGAAACTGTTTATTGATCGTTCAATTAAGATTTTTTCGTAATTAAAAGGAGCCGAAGTATGTTGTAAATTGGCATGAGGAACACTCTCGTTCTTAATAATTTAACTGATAAAATCCGGTTCTAGTTTTCTTCGCTAAGAAACGAAATGATCTTCACATTTTTTCTTCAGAGTAATTAAAATACAAATGTTTATGAGATTTCTGGTATACAAGGCTACACGTTAATAAATGCCTAAATAAAACGGGCAAAGTTGTCTACATTTACTATACCTACTGTCAACGATTTTTGAAATATTGCATTGAAGCTTTCAGTAACTTTTGCCCAAGCATAAAACTTAAAGAAATGTAAATATTAATAGCAGCAGGCTTTCATAATATTCATTGTATTGTTTTTTTTAATTATAACCTTTTAAAGTGTTACCTATCCAAAAATTTCCACCCAAACATGCTTGTATTGCGCTCACAGCACGCTGGATACCAGATTAGAATATTATTACAAGAGGAACAGTTTCCATCTCGAAATAGAAATGTAGGTGAGATACAGAATGTATCAGCTGCTACGTTTCCCACGCAAATCATGTTGACTGAGGGGAAAGGTTAGTATATTCCTAGACACCTACGAGTTACAAGCATTTACATTTAGATGTATGATGTATATAGACTACCAGTACTTACTTATGTTTGTTTTAAATATTACTGTAGCTGGTTTTAAAACACACCTCTCTATTATTCTTTATTTTTATTTTAAAATGGCCGCGCATATTCTTTTAATAGATAATATATGTTTTATAAATTACTAATTTAAAATAGTCATCGAACTTAGCTTAAAACTGCGCATGAAACAAATCTATTTGTTCTAGATTTATACTTTTTCATACTTCTGTCGAATGTCGATGACCCTCGGCAAAGCAGCCACTTCCGCATTCAAGCGTCAAACGGAATTGAATAACTTATTACACACAAACAAATTGCTATGAAAGCTACATTAAATAGATATAAAGCTCATAATTTCTGCAATTATGATCAAATAAGTGAAAAACCATGAAAAACAAACAATAACACTATCGTCATAGTTTTAGAGTAACGCAGATGAAAACTGTACAATATAGCATCAATTATTATGGGTCTAAAGCAGTCTGCCCATTACACCGTACCACACCATGACCATGCTATGAACGTGTCAGGCACGGAAAGAAACATGACAAAGACTCCGATATCCACTATAACGTACCAACAGCGTATCAAGATATAAAATTATGTAATTGTAAACTTTATAACATTACATTTACCGTTATCGCCATTACAGTGTAATTCCTGAAGTGGTAATAACTGCCCATCCAAGTAAAAGCTGAATGAAAATGAACTATACCTACCTAGGTTACATTATTAAAGCCTATATTTATATGGGCTATGGAGCAGATTTGGACATTGACGGAATTTACCAAAAATTAAAAGAGTTTAAAATGAAGTAGAGCGGGGCCTATACTGGACAATTGTGAAACTTAAAAAAAGGGTGCAAGGTACTGACCGTCTTCGTCAACCTCATCGATGATCTCCTTGAGGGCCTCGTCGCTGACCTGGTGCCCCAACATGCCCAGGATTGTGCCGACCATCACTGTACCGATGCATCCCTTCTTCTCCTGATCGAAAACGTCGAAAGCCTTCTTGAGGACTGGAAGAAAATTTTATATGCTCATTTACTACCGCCTAGTTTTAACATTGTAGAATATTAATAATTCATATATTGTACCAGCAAATTAAAGTTCAAGCAAACTTTTCATAGAAATAATTTAAAAAAATACTTAAAATTAAAAAAAAAACACTCACTGGCGATCTGTTCTTGGGGAAGTTCGTCCTGAAATCACCAGAAAATTTTAAAATTAATTAACAAAACTAATAAAACCATTCACAAACAAAGAACACTTATTTCACTTCACTTGAATCACATTCACAAAAAAGAAATCCTCTCACCATTGTTTATGGTTCGCGGGTTCTAACTAAAGGAATTGCACGAAGGCGTACGCTATAGTGAACCACACTAAGAGGAACACAAGCCCTTTTATCTGAAAGGAATGAGCGACTGTGCGGAGGCGCGCGAAAATATCACCCAGGTTGAAACAGTGAGTGGCTTCGTTCTCTACACCGGCACCGTACCTCGACCAACGAGTCACACAGATTTGGCTTCGCAAAATGCTTTTAACCGTTGTCTATAAGGTCATCATACATTAGCACAGTTGCCGGATGTCCACTGCACTGTGTGCATCATGCACGACATGCCAAATGCGTATTTCACTATCAACGAATCGATTCCGTTTGGTTATTAATTAAACATAAATTAAAATATCACTCTGTTTGGACGGTTGCCACGCCATTTGTAGAATACTTTTCTCATTATAAACAATAGTAATAAAAGTACCTGCTTGTAAATAGAATCGTGTTTTAAATAAGCTATAATTTTCTATGTGAGAACATCTTTTGTTCATAAATTGGAGATAATTGTGGATAGTGTATTTTCTGTAAAGTATACAATAAATTTACTTCTGACTACGAATAATAATGCCTTAATCCAAAAAAAGTATTTATATTAATTTAATATGTTATGGATCGAAAAAAATATATCAAACCAGCACAGCCTAAAATTGAAGTTCTTAATGATGTGACAATACTTAACAAGGCATGTGACTGTCGTAATTAAGCCTAACTCACAAATGAGCGCGATGAACAATGATTTTATTGCATTAATTAATTTTGAACCTCGCTTGTAATTTCACTTTAGTGTTAGTCACAAAATTGCAAATGGCAATGGAAATCATAACTGTTGTAATTAACAGAGCCTACGGGAGTGTTTATTATATTATATTATTATTTAATATTATTGTATTATTATTAAGCATATACGCTACATGATGAATTAGAATATATTATTTTTATGGTAAATTCTTATGCCCGCGGCTTCACCCGCGTGGAGTTCGATAATGTTCCCACGAGATCATACTACCGGTATAAAAATTCTATGTACTCGTATTAATCCGGATTATATATAAGCTATCTGTATGCTAAATTTCATCCAAACCTGATGTTTTGAATTGTCGTTTTTGCGTGAAAGAGTAACAAACATCCGCTATCCTCACAAACTAATTAGCACAGCATTTATAATATAAGTAGGATATTTTTAGGATTGTTATATAATATCAATAGTATTATTGTTATAGCTTAAGAGCGCACCGAGGAAACGATATGTAATTTCAAAATAATTGCATTCGCTTGATCCCTTGCTGCATCGTTATTACTTATCCTTTATTTATGCAATTAATATGTAAGATATCTAAGGATTTACTCTTTAAATCGTACACTTTAGAAACACGATTACCTACTTTTAGTGTCCTCGGTAGAAAAAAATCCAAAGCAATCTCTATAAAACAAAATAAACCACAAAACAAAACTACATGTTTTCTATAACGCATACATTTTACATTTTCAAAATGTGTATTTGTTTGAATAATATGAAGGAAATACCTAAATTAGCGTGCGTTCCTCCCATTCTAACCAGAGCCGCCACGCTTCCCCCCTATCCGCTTTAGTCCTGCTTCGTCCTGTTTAGGAATACCAAAAATTTATTAGCGCCAGAAGCTCGGTGCGCTCTTAAAGGAATCAGAAACAAATAAATAATAATAGATTGGAAAGCAACCTCTCTATCACCATACTTTTTGCAACATTTAAAGGAGAGGATTACTTTTAGGACTTCAACTTTTTTTTAATTCAATGCAAATGCAAGTCCGTATTTTAGTACAGTGCTGCATGGTTAAATTTTTGGCGCGTGCCTGATCTTGTTTTTTCAATACAATTAAAAAAAAAATATTGACAGCGCCCCCCTGAAAATGCCAAAAAAACTATGTTGCACTTTAACTTCAGTTGATAAGTAATCTGTGTTGATAGGAAAATGTGTGCCTGTCGGAATTTTTTTTTCAGCTATTATTGATCATCATCAAAATGCTAATAAATCAATATTAAATAGTGGTATCGCTATCATAATGCACATGCAACCGTGCATGTAATAAGCAGTGATCTAAACGCGGATAGTGCGGGTGGGGGGGCGGGGGCAGGTGCGCCTGTTTTCAGACAGTGATATATTTTGTTGCTCCCAATGCTGCCAAATGTAGTGAAAAGCTAACCTAATTTAGTTTTTTTTTTTTTTCTCTTAGTCTGTCATGTGTCCCACTGCTGGGCAAAGGCCTCCCCTTTCTCCTTCCAAACCTCTCTATCTTGTACGATATCTGGCCATGTTCGCCCCGCAAACAAGATCAGGTCGTCACACCACCTTCGCCGCGGTCTACCTCGTAATGTTTTGTTAAACCAACTAAATCATTGCTGAGATTTTTTCCCAAATATTTTACCTGTATTCAATTGAAATCAAGTAAAGTTTCGTTCCACAGATAACTTGGGAAAGGTCTATCAAAACTTTTTAATACTTTGTTCAGTGAAGTGATTAATAAGTTTTCGTAAGAATTTTTTTTTAATGTGTACACTTTTAACGTAAATTATTGTGTAAATCCTATTTAATGCAAAAAAGCTGTATGCATTTAATTTTTTTTAAGTGTCTGTAGGCTAATAATTCAATTTTAACTGATTTACAAGCCATACAAACTAACTAACAGTGGAAAATTGTATCACACTGCGCATAATTTATTGGGTGCTGAGTAAACACTGCAAATTGAAAGGTACAGCATAATAATAACGTTTGCCAGTAATTTTACTAGCTCGTAAACAGTTTACACACGCCGCGAACGGATTACAAAGCTGTAAAATATTTATTAAAAGCCATAAATAATGTAACATTTTGCACCAGATAATATGTTCAACAGAATGCATGCAGATATGACATTTTATCATTGCAATTGTCTCTTCTATTCTTACCACTGTAACACAAGAAGATCTAAAAATCAAATTCAGAAAGCTAATACAACTTCATTTCACCCGCTACACTTCGCTAGGTAGTATTATTCTTCACTACTCTAAATACGGTGAAGGAAAACATCGTGAGGAAACCAGCAGGTACTGAAACAGAAAATAAACACATTATTTGCATAAAGTTTTAATAAATAAATAAGCACATAAATAAATAAATTGTTTTTTTTTTTTTTTAAAACGTTGCCCCACACTGCGAATTTCTCCTGTATCGTGGGTGCGTTTACAAACATTTAAACTCATATACACAAACAGCCAGACCCGGAACAACTATGTGTAGGCCATACAAATATTTGTACCGTGCGGGGATCGAACCCGCGACACGCAGCGCAGCAGCCAATCGCTCAACCACTACGCCAACCGTGTCGTCAATATGTTGTACGTGGTATAAATAAATAAATAAACAAATAAATAGATAATTTAATTCAAAGACAACCAACTAGGCCCACGTGGTGGATCTCTCCCTATCACAGCGAGGAGGCCTGTGACAAGCAAAAGGGAACATTATGGGTTGGTTTTATTAAACGTACTAAAGTGTTTCTCATCCCAAACCATGGCCCACGTCCTGACCAGCTCTTTGTGCAACTTTGACGACCCGAATGCAGCTGTAGTGTCACGTCCCGGGTTCGAATCCCGGTTGAAGCAAATGTTTGTGTGGTGAGCATGGACATTTGTTTCCGAGTCATGGATATATATATGTATAATAAGTATGTATTTACAAACAAAAAGTATTTATGTAGTATATCAACTGTCTGGTGTCCACGACACAAGCCTCGTTGCTTAGTGTGGCATTAGATGGCGTTAATGTCCAGCGATATATTTAATATTTAACTCGACCTGCACTTTAGGGGACCTGTCCGCAGCCACCACCAACGCCGTCGATGTGGCTGAGTTCTGGTCGAAACAAATTTAATAAAATAACCCTGGGAATCATCGACACGTAGACGTTTCTAAAACCTTATATATTTTAAGATGAAAGATACAACTGTTAAACCCATTTTCCTTATCTCACTCAGATCACACACACAAACACACACATACACACACACACACACACACGCACGCACGCACTCACACGTTTTTATTTTTTAATTACTCTTAATTATATTTTCCTTGTTCTTACTTTAATTCACAAATTATATTTTAGTTTAATCTTGTTATTAATCACCCATTCCCATTCTTTATGAATAATTTAACGATGTACAACTCTGATCCCCTGACCAGCGTCTAGTTTGGGAATCACTGTTCAAACTGATATGTAAATTTATTGACACACTTGTGTGTGTCAATAAATTGATTTATTTATTTAAATGTACTTGATTATTAATAATAAAAATAATTTTATTTTTTTTCCTTTTTCAGGTTTTCCAACTACATATTTGCGATGGCAGCAAATCTAAGCATTGACTTATTTTCAGAACCTTTTTTTTTTTTTTTTTCGGATGGGAAATCATCAAATGACTTCTCCCGCTCTGGGCGGAGCAGGAGGGAGTGTCAGACTTTTACTGACTAAAACCCATCCATGTTCCTTCATCGCCCTTTGTGTTCCGGGGCCGCGGTATCTCTTTCGAACAGTCCCGCAACCCCGGCAGGCATCGGTCCTTGCGGACCCCTTCCTTTTTGCTGACTCTCTTTGAGGCGCGCGTGGAACACGAACGCGCCGTCGACACGGCCTGTCGTCATGAGACGGACGGACGGCGAGCTAGCCCATAGCCCACCGTCCACAGGCCCGCGCCTACGGTGGCCGGGGGCCACGTGGTGGCCCCCGACGCCCGGGGCGTCTCCCGCGGCGGCCGGGACGCTGTGAGGTTCTCTCCCTCTCACGTTCCGCCACCTCCTTCTCTAGCATTACTGCTTCGCAGAAGGAGGTGACGGCGTCCCATTCCGTCTCGCTCCGGACCATGGCTTGCACCAGGGCCGGACGCGAGAGGTCGCCGCCGCCAATCGCCGCTTCGAGGACACGGCGGTGCTCCGCCCACGCGGGGCACACCTCCACCGTGTGCTCCACCGTGTCCTCCGGTCGATCCTCGCAGTGGAAACACCCGGGCGTTTCCTCCCGCCCGATTCGGTGCAGGAACCTCCCGAAAACACCGTGTCCGGTGAGGACCTGCGTCAGGCGGAAGGTGAGGACGCCGTGGCGTCTCTCAAGCCACTCCTCAAAGAGGGGACTTACCGCCACTATTTTCAGACCCTGGCAGTAACATTAGCCAATTATCGTAACAAAGATATTAAAACTATATATTTATTCTTATCCTTATTATTTATTACAGGAAAGAAGACGACAATACTTCTTTATAGCTATGTTAACCAAAAATAAATACAGTTCTTTGCAAACGATAGTAAAAACTGCTGAGCTGCCAGAAAAGTTTCAAGTTCCTCAGATTTCTGAATGAAATCTGAACACCTCTTTTTGTTTTGACTGACAGAAATAATATAGTTAGTATATTGATGCTTAAAAGCGATATTTAGAACTAGGACTGAATTACACTTCGAAGAAAGCTTTTTTTATAGTTTCCAATATTTTCTTTGATAAAGAAAATGGTAAAGGGTACAGTACAGTAACGGTAAAAGTACCTTTCTCGGAAAATTTAAGGTAATAATTTAACTAGACATTTCCGGAGAAAGATTGCTTTTAAACTAATTTACTTCGTTTCTACCACACTTTTTTTTTGGAGTTAAAAGCAGTCATGTAATGTGTTGGAGGAGCGATTTATGTTTTTAATAAATTTATCAATTCTTTCATTCATTAGTAAAATCTACTAAAAATATACTTAAAATCGGTACGGCCAACGATCCCATCGTAATAAAATTTACCATTGCTGGCGCTCTAATTTATTAAAGAAAACTACTTTAGGCTCTTAACAAAAAGCATTAAAAAAGCAGTAAATTAGTAAAGGCATTTAACTAAGTATTTCCTTGTAACGTATAGTAAGGCTGACGTCACACGCGTCGTCTGGGCGAGTTGGCATTGCGCGCGCGCAGCGGGCCGGCCACATCCAATTAATGTTTCATCTAGTCGTGCCCTAATCACTGTTACAGGTGTTCAGTAATTAATAGACTGAATATATTTGTGGGATTATTTATAGCGTGTTCGCTGTTGGTTGTTGATTGTGGCAACATAGTTCGTTCTATTAAATAAGTACGATATAAATATTTACATTACATGTAGCGTTTATGACTATTATATTAATTTGGTATGCAATCAAAATGTTTCTTTAGTATGTGGTCGTAACCGTATTCATAAATATAACTTTTTTTTAATAGTTATACGCCTTATAGACAATAAAACACCTAACAAGCTAGAAATTCTTTGGTGTCATGTAAAAACACTAAAAAGCGTCTATCTTATTAAATCCTTATTTCACAAATATTTATTCCGTTAAAAGATTCTCTTCTCGTGCTGAAATATTAGTTTCAAGGCGATTTCCAGGTAAAATACCGTTTACCATGCAATACTCTTAGCTGAATTTTAAGAAGTTCCTCCATCTGTAAAGTTCTCATAAATGTTTCAAAATTTCCAATATTAGTGCCCCTAGGGTCCTCTAGATATCTGTATCTGCGTCGATACTTAAATAGGGCTCCTGTAACACTTAAAGTTTTATTACTTAAGCCCCTAAGGGAACTGTTAAACTCCTCCACTTTAAAATATGAAGGCAAAATTTCATAAACTTTGAATTGAAGCAAAGAGTGTACAAAAAAGGTATCTATATTTTTAAATGAGATGATTTTACATTAAACCTATAACAGCCGTTAACTGCATCACAATTCGGCAAATCAACCAATCATTGCGTGTTTTTAAAATCATGATTATAATTATGAAAAGTCGTTTCAGTAATGGCCTTTCAGGCTTTTGTTGTTACCTACATACTTCTTCTTTCAAATGTGTGGATGAGTGAGGAAAAGTAGGTAGCAATATTTCTAAATGTCCTGTCCTAATCTTCCTCGTGGAGATGAATACCACAGCTTAAACAGATTGAGAAACGAAGCTTACGTTTTTTACTCATTTATGTAGTTACTGGCTGGAAAGGAACCATTTTAAAAGTAAAATAAATATTTTCTGCGTAGAAGTTTCATAGGCTGAGTATGGAAAGTTAGAAAACATTTTATATGTAGAAACTGTATATACTTAGGTCCATGTACTAGATGAATTCCTAAAAAAAAAATATTTTAGATCTATATTTTAATTTAATTGTCTAGTTACGCTAGACATGCAATGCCTATTCCTTCTGTGGTTAGTATAAATTCTAATGTGTAGCCAGTCATATCAAAAACTCTAAAAACTTCACTTGCTTTACAAATAACTAACCCCGTACTTTATGAGCTATACGTCTATGAAGGTGCACCAAAAAAAACCTTTTTAGTTGAACATCCTCAGTGATATCCCTTTGTCTGAGCAGAATTTTAGACATATCGGTTATTGCAAAATTGGTTGCCCTTTTATCAACGAGAATCCTTTTTTTTTTTCCAGCGACTATGATACGATAAAGCAGGACATAGACCAGACACTGCGCACTGCCGTCAAACCGTAATTTCTATAAACAAAAATAAGTAAAAACTTATATTTGTTATTGATACGAACCCTAAAAAAAGATTAATTGTCTAATGGTAATCGTCACTCGGAACGAACCATCTCTCACGAGTGATAGATGACCACTAGGTGACGATGTCATCACCGGCTGCCAAGGGAGACAATGTCACTGCCAAGTGCATTGTTCTGCACTAGGAAAACAATTGCTGCCAGCAGTCTAACCCGTTTCGCCTAGCGGGCTATTGTTAGCGGTCGTGATATTATTTATAAAAGTGATATGTTCAATGGTTTGTGTAACCGGTAGTATTGTGTACTTCCTCATGCAATTTTAGGTCAGTGGACCTTGCGGGTAATGAGAGATGGGCGGTGGTCAGTGATAAGATATTAATCGGTCTGTAATTCTTTAAGTAGGTACACTTTCCGATTTTTGAGAACTGCGAAGATCTTGCAAGAAATGACATTTGTTAACTTTTTTTTCCCTCTGATAGATAGGAGGCCTGTGTCCCAGCAGTGGGAACATTAATAGGCTGATGATGAACTTTATATTAAACAAACCTAGCTAAAGTTACCAAGCCAGTGATTCGCTAAACTAAACAACTAAAGGTGGTTACGGTGGTAATCTAGAGGCAGCTTTATGATCAATTATTGGTATAAAATACCCGATGTCTAATCTAAAATTTTTATTGTAGCAAGCATTTCATGATTAGTTGCAAAAAGCACAAGTGCTAAAATGTATATAGTCACCTAGTACATCAAATCAAATAAGGGAAAAATGAGCTGGAGCTATGGCGTCAACATATGTATTTCAATGCGTCAACAGTTATTTATTGCCACTTTCAAAGCAACACTTAAGATTCGAAAGCTCAGACCAAATAAAAAGGTAAAGACGGAACTCTGCGAACAGAGAAGTGAGCCCGGTTTCTTAAACATGTTGTGCATTTATTGACGCATAGTTTAATTGTAGTTTGATGTAAATGTGTGCGTGTGAGCCTGTATGAACAGAGCGAGACGTAATTTGACGGGCTTCACTTTGCTGTTCGCAGAGTTCCGTCTTTAATTTTTTATTTGGTCTAAGTTCCAAAGTAAATTGTAATCTTATATTTTATAGTCCAACCAAGTACCTACTGATAAATTCAACTTAAGTACACGTGTTGGAAAGTTCATCGTCCACGTGGCAGTTATTAACTTTAGATTCATTACAATGTAAAACAAAATGACAAAGCGAAATTGCTCGGGGCAACGAAGAGATTAAAGTTCGCAGACAAAATAAAAGCCAAACGAGTACGTATTTTTTAATCAAAACTGAAATTATTTTATGAAATACCATTAAGCTAGTTTTTAAATTTAAATTGCTGCATTCTGTAAAATGTGTTTTTATTTTTATTTTTATTTGAAAGCTTTCCTATGTAAGATGTCAGCATAAAGGAAGCGGTCCGATGCTTGCCGGGGCCGGGGCTGCGCGGAACTGTTCGAAAGAGATACCCTGGCCCTGGAACACAAAGCTAAGAAGGTTCCTTCTTAGTCCTCCGAAAAAGAAAAAAAAAGTGTCAATCAGACGCACGATTGAAGAGATCTTATTATTCTCCCCGAAGAGCGCTTTATCTTTATGGAACTGGGTATTGCTCGTACCGGTTCTTTTCTACTCTTTAGTGGCATAGTGCAGTTCGTTGATGGACTCCCATCTTTTAAAAATTGCTATTCACAAATTTTTCAGCTCGCTAAGTATATGAATTGCTTCGAAAGTTCTATTTTGGAAAGTGTGGGTGTGGGGGTGTCACCCTATTCTGTAATGCATAACATTTACCTCAAACAGAATGTTTAATATATTACTTCGTTCCACCACATAATATAAGGACATAGGTAGGAGAGGGAGATGAAATATAGGACGTAGAAGAAGATAATTAACAAACAAGAATGTCCACTTTGTTAATATCTTTCGAAAAGTATTTTTGCTAAATCTTTCTCTAAATCAGAGCATCCATCATGGACACTCCCTCAGGTGCTCAATAAGACGTAATGACCTCACGCAGTTCCTGCAAATTGTACTCTGGCATCAGACCGAGCAAACGCTAAGATACAGTCATTATAATCGCAATAATCAATTTATTAAATTAATAGTGTACAATGAATTTCACGGGTGGCCACTGGCCATCACGATATTAATTATCTAGCCACTTAAAATACCTAGTACTGTATTAGTCATGAAATTACACTCGTGTTCTAAATGAATACCACATATTATTTATTTTTAGAATACTTTTATTTATTGTCATTGACTACAAAATAAACTTACATCTAGTTCTAAATTCTAACCAACTTTACAATAAACTTAAAATTTAAAATCACACCTATAAAGTAACTCGATATATTTATTTAAAGAAATATAAGGTTACGAAAAGACAAAAAAAGTCCCAAAAGATCGTATTATTTGACGTCGAAACATATAAACACATCACTTTCATTTGATACATCAGAAGAAACAAGGTCGCTTGACGCGTGATTTGTGTTTGTTAATTGATTTTCTCTAGGCCTACAGTTGTTTTAAATGTGGCCAGGAATAGAACAATCGTTCAATGGGCAAGACAATGCAGGTCGCGCGCTGTGCGCCGGCGCGGGCGCGGCTTCGCGGGCGCAGCGTCAGAAACAGCTGTAACAGATTGATTCACGGCGAGGGCACTCACTTTGACGGCTATCCGATACACTGTGACTACATTTTAGTTGTTCAAAGAACTCGAAAGTCGAGCTAGACAAATACTAAAGAATTTTTAAACTAATGCTAATGCTCTATTGCATTATTTAATAAACAATTTTATCAATATATTGTTTGTTTATCCATATATTTCTAACCCATTTTCATACCGTGGTGGTGGGCTTTTCTAAGTAACTAACCGTTATAACCTATAGCTTGCACTTATTACATTCGTAACCTTAAAAAAAATACAAAAACAATGTTATATTTTCTGACGACCCGAATGGCGCAGCAGTAGTGAGGCTGCCTTACGTTCTTAGGGTCCCGGGTTCGAATCCCGGTCGGAGCAAATGTTTGTTTGATGAGCATGGGCATTTGTTTCCGAGTCATGGATGTTTATATGTATAATAAGTATGTATTTACAAACAAAAAGTATCTATGTAGTATATCAACTATCTGGTGTCCACGACACAAGCCTCGTTGCTTAGTGTGGCACTAGATGGCGCTGTGTGTAATGTCCAGCGATATTTATTTATTATTTACTTATTTATTTAGAAGATAACTAATTTCTATTAAAGCCCTAGCTAACCAACACATGGATAGAAATTAGCTCAAAGGAAATGAACATTAATGGAAATAAAAATGGAATGCCTAAATAACTCCTGTAATGATAAATGAATCTTAACATGTTGTGTTGTGATAAATGGAAAATATTTCCTGTTACAACTGTCGTAAATCAACTACTTTAAGCTCTCATAAATTCCGCTGCTATAAATGTCGATGGAATGGTACAGACCATCATCGCTTGAACCCCAAGAATAGGAAGAAGGATCCATCGTATTAGACGTTAGTGACACATCGTTATTAAAATGGTGACGTATACGCCATTCAGCGAGCTGGTCCTCCGTCGGCTCAAGAGCAGAAATGTAACTAGGTGCACTACTCTTACTACTTCTTCTTGATATGGTCCTGATAAATTTGTTTGGGACATGGTTCGAAGGCATTATGAATATTTTCTTATGATGAAAATGTGGAGTTGACTCCGGATTTACCCAGTCATTCCTCAATGGAACTTTTGGAGGCAAAACTAAAGCATCAACCGATCTATGTTTGACAAACAAAATTCTTTTGCTACCTTTCAGAAGATGAGGGTGTTTCCTAATTATAGCATAAACTCCAAGCGCTCCAAATACAACACATAGTACCGCGATACCGACGTACAATAAGATGTAAAGATTGTTGTATGCTCTTTCATAATCAAATGTTGTATTTTCATAGCGCACGCAGTTATCACGATCGACTTGACCCGTGGTCAGCAATATTGGACAAAATACATAATTAGCCCTCACATCTCTATTGTAGATCCTGAAAGTAGAAGGAATATCGCTTATACAGTAAATCTCATTTTTACATGTAGTCTGATACCATAATAGACCATACTCATTTGGTTCTAAAGCACCTATTTCAACCATGGAATAGTTATTAGTTTTCAAGAAATATGTTAACTTGATCCAGTCCGTTTTAGGCATCATTGCGTTAATTGAATGTTTACCAACACTATGAAGATTAAATAAAGCGATTGACTCATTTTCTGGGCATGAGTGTCCATACACCGGTGAAACCAGTCTCATAGTCGAGTTCATAACAGCCCGTTCACCATCACGGCATTCATTGCTCAAATAAACAATTCCACGAATATCATTGTCGTTAAACTCATCCCATACATCGTCCCACCTCGCGCCGTCCTTGTCTGTATAATTTTCTGTATTTGTTTCAAGACTTTTTAAATAATTACTGTCGTTTTGAAAACATGTTGTTTCGAGATCACTAAAAGTTTTATCTTTAAAGGTTTCAGGGCTGTAACAATATGGGTCAATAAGCAACATATCCTTTTTTGTTAACTGCCTAATTTCATCCGCTGAACAATCGCAATGCCACATATTATCCTGTAGATTAATTCTGGGTTTACTTTTAGGGTATGTGATTGCCATAACGGTCTTAAACAGCCCCGCAGGGATTGTAATAAGATTGTTGTTATGAAGGAATATAATTTCGATTCTATGTAAGTTATCGAATGCTCCTGCATTAATAGACGTTATTCCACAGGAATTAAGATACAAATCTCTACATTCCTGAAGTCCAGTAAAACTATTTCGCCCCAGTACGTAACCAAAAGAATTGAAGGAAAAATCTACGATTCTTAATTTCGCAAATGATATTGAACCTGTTACGTTTGTGGGATCCCAGCGGTCACTTTCAATAATTGTGAGACTTCTTAGTGTGTCATGTACTGATCTCAGAGCATCTCTCGGTACATTAAGGATGGTACTGTTCCTGATATAGAAATAACGTAAACTCGAGAGTCCTACGAGACTGTTTGACGTCCATCTTCTCAGCTCCAAATTTTTGAATTCTAACAATCGAATGCTTGCAGAGTATTGGCTCATGAAGGCGTTACATGGAACGTTCATTAGATTCCCGTTCATTATTGTTAATTCGTGGATGTTTCTTCGTAATCTTGACAGCCAATGTGTTGGCATAGTGTTTTCGGGGAACATTGGTTTGTTCAAAGTTAGAAAAACAGATTTGCAAGTTTCATCTACTTCCTGAAACAAAATGATTTTTCATTGAAATCTGTAAAACTTTTAGATCAAGTTTCAATTTAAAAAGCTTCAAACTGTTAATGGCTAGGTAACTACATTTTTCAATAGATATTATTACAATTATAACAGTTGAAGAGATAAATAAGACATTGAACTGTTGATCTTACCGTAACAGCTTGGATGATGTCTTGTTCATATTTGTCGAAATATGGAGCTTCCTTGCAGACGACCCTGCAAGCATTGGTGGTGCAGCGTCCTTCTCGATCGATAGGTGTCTGGGGTGGCCACTGCGGGATGGCCATCAGGAGAATGAGGATGAAGCTGGTTACTGTGATTGCTGCAAATATGCTTTGGACCATAAGACGCAACCAGCCTCCACTGCATGATGTGTTTCTGAGACAAGATAACTGATTTAAACAAAAATAATTTAATTTTGACGCAAAACAGTGTTTTCTAAATAAAAAAAACAGGCCAAGAGCGAGTCGGACTCGCGCACCGAGGATTCCGTACAAAATTTTTAGAGGACAAACTTAACTTTGCTGTTCGATCCCTAGAAACGGCTATTGCACCAACCGGAAATAATTAATTTGTAATAGTAAAATCGCTTTTTTTTTATTAAACTACATATTTACAGTTTTCAGATATTTTCCTTTACATGTGCTGTAAGACCTTGCTTTTTGCCAAATTTCGTGATTCTAGGTCAACGGGGACTACCATATAGGTCTTCGACCCAAAACCTATAGGGTACTTCCGGTTGACCTAGAATTGACAATTTTGGTATGTACTTACAAGTTTTCGCGAAAATCTAAATTTGCCCATATCCTTTTATCGTGTTGACACAGGACCTTGATTTTTACACACCTAATAGGGACTATAGACCTCAGTATCTGGTATAAATTTAAACTTGCTAGGTCTATCCGTTTCTGAGAAAATAGGTGGTGACAGACGGACAGACGGACAAGAAAGTGAGGTGAGGTACGGAACCCTAAAATAAGAAAGCAGTTGCCAATCATGGCTATTTCATGTGCCTAGCGTTTTTCCAACAATATGTTTGGCTTCCAGTGTAACCAGCTGCAGGTGAGTTAGGTTTTAACATGGATAGCCCCATGTCAAAACTGAACTAGACGATGCTTTGCTGTATACGTCAACGTACGTCAGCCAACCCGTTTTATTTAAAGTTACTCTTGATAGACAGAATCTGATGTAGCAAAATTACATAAAATAGTACACTGCAGCTAAATAACAAGTAAAAACTCACTTTGCTACTGAAGACAGTAAATGAGATTTCTTTGCCAATGAACCAGGCCGGACCAACTGCAGCCCTCTCATTTGAAGAGCCAAATAAATGGAATTCCGATGGCAATAAAATTGGTTCCACCAGTGACGAAACTAAAGCCTGCTCTCAGGCTAATTTACACTGCCACAAAAACTCGTGAAACACAAGACAAGAAAATTGTCAGATACACGTACAGAACAACCATTGACTAAACTGCGTTACTCATTTTAGCCTACGGATATAGTAGTTTGATTGCCCTCAATATCTCGATAAGTGTTATCGAGACAATGATGATACTTTATCGTCCCATTAGCGACTTCCCTGATAGACTTTGTAAACAAAAAGTGATCGAACGGGCAATTTCATGGGCAAGGGTGTTTATTGCCTATTAAATGGACGAGACTGATTGATGGGTTTTGTATGAAAGCTTGTATGTAATTTTGCAAACGCGTCAAACAGCCTGGGAAAATGATTTGAATATCACATTTATGTTGATCGATGATAAGGCAGTCTGGGACGTTACGTCACGACCGGTTACTTTATTTGGGTGGCTAGGTAAACATAAATAAAGATACACGTTCCTACTATTAAATTTATGTTAGCTTCAAATCACGATAATTAATGTGTCTTCTGATTTGGGTTTAGACCAATGAATAAACGAGATTTTTCAGTTAGACAATTACAACCTAAGGCCCTTATTTCAATGTTATTTATGAAATCCCCAAATAACTTTTATTTTACATTTTCAACAACAATTTGAATTATGAATTTATGACGCAACATAAATTAAATTTTAAAACATTTCTTAATAAAACTTTATAATGAGCTTTTACGTTTAAGGTGGATGCTCCAGGGTAGCTAGCGAAATTCAAATTTTCTTACGTTTTTTCCAATTTACTAACTCGATTGAATTACTATTTCATGAAAAAGTCATTCAATCGAGTTACATGAACTTGGAGGGTTGTATTGATGATTATGATTCTGTAATTACATACGTTTTACAGTCGCGAACGATATTTTAATCAACATACAACCTAGCATTGGCCTGCAAATTGCAAAAAAACGTAAGAAAATTTGAATTTCTCGGGCTACCCTGGAGCATCAGCTTTAAGCTAGATTATGAATAAAGGGAATAAAAAATGTTTGTTAGACACGCTACGCTAAGAACCTAGGGGCTAACATTAAAAGTCTGCTGGACAAGCCGATAAACTCCGCACGCGATGCTAAAACTCGCTTAACCCAGAAATTCTTTGAAAAAATATGTCTTGATTTCACCAGCTGTTTCTCTGCCCACGTACAAACGTTATAGGTGAGTTGGTTTTGAAAACGATCCCTTCGGCAAGCCGCAGAAAGAGGTAGATTTCGAAGAAGGTTCCACCCATATTTATTCTGGAAATTCAGAGGATATAGCTAGCCACAGTTGCCCTGATCAATTTCATAAGTGTAGATTTTGTCAGTTTTTTTTTGTTTTTGATAGAAGTACCTCCTTTATGAATACGTCAGTTGCCAATAGACTTGGTCTTCATGGCAACGACTTTGTTGACATGGTTATCATTAATTTTAAAAATCCTCCGCTATGAGTTTAGCAGGGTAACACCCTCAATTTTTCAGTTATAATTTTTTATTTCGAAAACTATAAGTTTTATCGCTAAACTTTTGTTTGTAGAATAACCATTTGCTTTAAAAAAAAAAATATTTGTGGCGGCAAAAATGTTCACCGTTTCGGAGATATAATCAATTTTTCAAAAATTTTTGGAAATTTCAACCCCCTCCCCAAGTTAGGGGGGGTTGCATCAAAAAAGTTTAAATTTAAAAATTGTCCGTATTCATACTCTGAATGATAAAAATGTTAAAAGGTTCAAATATTTCCTAAAGGAAAAAAGTTATGGCCAAAAAACAGATTTTCGAAAAACCACACCCCCTATGGACGAATTCCGCTCATTCACGAACTTAACCTAAGTTTTGACCCTTTCGATTTTTGGGCCCAGTTTGAAAGTAATCGGTGCATAATTGCGACCTGTAGAGTGTGGCTAAATTTTGCTTGGCACCCCACATACGTACATATACATATATATATAAACTTTTTAACCTCTGGTTGATTTGTCCGTTTTACTCGCATATACATATTAATAATAGAGTCAGCAAAAGCTGCGACATTAAAGACATGAGCAAATTTTCTTGCAAAAAAAACATTACAAAATGGTGTGCCCAACTGACATATGAAGAGACAGAAGAGATTTTAAGTTAAATAAACTATAAACAATAAAATAATCCACACATTTGCAAACACACATACACATACACTCACAGATACACGCATGTACACTCACGCACACACGCATTCACACATACACACACACACACACACACATTCACTCTCACGCGACATTAGACACAATTCTTTTTATTATTTTTAAGTAATTTAATATCATTTTATTTTTGTAAAAAAGTATTTCTCAATTACCTACTTACCTCGCATGTATCACATCAACAAATTATATGATTGTGTTTTAATTTTAAGTAAACGCAACTCCGGCCCCCAAGATACAGGTGCTGCCTAGTTTGGGGACCTCTGTTTCCTAAATATTCATGTTAAAATTTTACTCGTTACGATTTTGTCATAGTGCTAAGTTAGTTTAAGAAAATGATTGTAATAATGATTCAATAAATTTATTCTTATTCTTATTCTTATTTGGGCTCTAGGGTTCATAACTAACTATGGTGAAATTTTCGAAAAACTTGACTTTAGGTGTAAGACCAATCGGCGGCGACCTCTCGCGTCCGGCCCTGGTGCAAGCCATGGTCCGGAGCGAGACGAAATGGGACGCCGTCACCTCCTTCTGCGAAGCAGTAATGCTAAAGAAGGAGGTGGCCCCCGGCCACCGTAGGCACGGGCCTGTGGACGGTGGGCTATGGGCTAGCTTGCCGTCCGTCCGTCTCATGACGACAGGCCGTGTCGACGGTGCGTTCGTGTTCCACGCGCGCCTCAAAGAGAGTCAGCAAAAAGGAAGGGGTCCGCAAGGACCGATGCCTGCCGGGGTTGCGGGACTGTTCGAAAGAGATACCGTGGCCCCGGAACACAAAGGGCGATGAAGGAACATGGATGGGTTTTAGTCAGTAAAAGTCTGACACTCCTTCCTGCTCCGCCCAGAGCGGGAGAAGTCATTTTGATGATTTCCCATCCGAAAAAAAAAAAAGGTGTAAGACCAATAGGTAGATTTTTTCTGACGAAATCTACCTAAATTGAAAAGCAAAGATGTACCTAAGTAATTTTCCAAGAAACATGGTAAAAGACGACTGTGAACGATTTGTAAAAACATTTGTTTCAGCTTTATAAAGCTAAAACAAAAGTTTCTACAAAGAAAAAGTTAAAAAGTTTACATACGCATTGTTTTTTTCAATAGCCTTGTATATCCCAGTGCTAGGCAAAGACCTACCCCATATACTTCCAACTACTCTTCTTAGGCATATTTATAAAAAAAATGTATACATAAACCTAAGTCGTGGAGTTACTGCCAGCAGATCTTCAATAGTAATTCGATCAATAAAATGAAATATTAATGAGTCTATCTTTAAATATGGTATACTAGGTATTTGTCGTATAGATGATATTTGTCTATCCTATGACCTTAACACCTAATATAAGAAAGTAACAATAAATTGACCTTTGGACACTTCTCGTTTACAAGGAAATAAATTGTATCAGCTGTTTGCTATCCCACACCCACTCAGGAATATGAGATAGTAAAATACCCTGATGACTAACTCGAGAGCTGACGCTTCTAGTATAGAAAACATCACTTTCTTACTTATTAGATATGTTGGTAAAAGACACAATATAAGCACTACTTATACCGGATGATTTTTTTATCACTTTCCAAAAAAAATGGGTATATTAGGTGAACGGAGTAAAAGCTTAGGGCATACTTAGTTTTTGTTTTCTTTTTTCCACTGCTTAGAAAAAATTGATCTATCATCAAAAAACGCTACAAATTTCAAGTAAATTTTTCATATTAGAACAAAGAAAGAGAAATTTTGAAAAAAAAAATGAAAAATATCGAATTTAAATTTCGAATTGTTTTGAATATTTTTTTGTCGGAACAAAAAAAAAATAAAAACTGAGTATGCCATTTGCTTCTACTCCGTTCACCACCCACCCACGTAGGTACCCAGTTTTTTGGAAATTGATAAAGAAGTCATACAGGGTATGACTCAATGTTTAGAATTGTTGGTCGAACAACAATCTGCCTAGCCTTCTCCCAAGTGTGTTGGGGTCGACTTCCAGTCTAACTGGATGCAGCTGAATACCGGTATTTTACATGGAGTCCTAGCGTAAACCGATTTTTCACCCAAAAAAAAAGTAATTTCCACGCAATATTTTTTACGTAAACTTACTTGGTTTGATGTAGGTACAGAATGCGTGGTTGGCGGCTTCGTGAAAGTTCCGTTAACACCGACTATTATTGCGGTGTAATTCCGATAAATAGATTAGGAAAGTACCTAAGCAAGTTTATTTACCTTTCATTCAGTGCCAATGTTATCATTTATTATCGGTTTGCTTTTTTAAAACAAAGCTAGATACCCCCTACCTACCGATACATTAATTATGTATCATTATAAACGAGGAAAACTATACACCATCAATAATCAGGTGAATCATTAGACCAATACAAACGGCTGTGAGTGCTGTGACACAGCTGTAGGACTTTGTTATGTGTCAATCAACTGTCCCTATTATCGGAAACTAGCTTTTACCTGCGGCTTTCCTCGCGTTATGGTCGGAAATTATGACAGGCGAACGCCTAAAATATAGCCTACACTAGCTTACACCGCCGATAATATAGTTTCCGATTAGTAAAAACAGTTTTGAAATCGGATCAGAAGTTCCGAAGATTACTTCCCTACATCCAAAGATATTGTTACGTCGTACCCGTACTTACCTACAGTTACGGTAGTAGGTACCTAATAGTAGGTAGGTAGGTAATAGTAGGTAGGTAGGTAACACTAGTCCCGAATGATGTAGGTACAAATTCGCAAACTACCTACAAAAGAACATCGTTGTAATTTCGACCGTACGCCGAGGGCATAAAGTACCTACTTCTTTCCTCTGTACAAGTTGTGGAATTGTCTAGAAGATTCTAGGAAGTCGTGGATATTTCTCGAACGTTCGATCGCCATATAAATAGTCGACGTGTTTGCGGGAGCAGTCAGTCTTATTTTGGCTACAGTACGAAGCGAATCGAAGTGAACTAGTAAGTGCGATATCTAAGTGAATAGTGATCAGTAGTGTACTTGTGATTAAGTTTTAAGTGTTTTGTGATTATTAAAGTTATTTGTTGTTTCTTCGGTAGTAATTAATTTATCCCATACCCAGCTCGTAACAATTTGGTGTCAGAAGTGAGGGATAAATTATGCCAATTCTACCTAAGGACGACACGGACGGTATCCGTACCAGGAGTCAGCGACAGCAGGACATGGACCAAAGGCGGTTTGGAGATTCTCCGACACAGACACCGGGTGGTGTCCAGCCTACGTCAGTACCAGTCGCTGGCCCATCCGGAGTTTCTCCAGCATCAGTGGCGCCAGACTTGTCAGCTTTAATGGCGCTGCTGCAGGAGCAGGCTCGCCGTCAAGAGGAGCAGGCTCGCCGTCAAGAGGAGCAGGCTCGCCGTCAAGAGGAGCAGGCTCGCCGTCAAGAGGAGCAGGCTCGCCGTCAAGAGGACCAGGCTCGCCAGTTACAGGAGCAGTTGCAACGAGATAAGGAGGAGCAGGCTCGCCGTCAAGAGGAGCAGGCTCGCCGTCAAGAGGAGCAGGCTCGCCGTCAAGAGGAGCAGGCTCGCCGGTTGGAAGAACAGTTGCAGCAAGATAAAGAGGAGCAGGCCCGCCGCCAGGATGAGCAGATGCTCCTCATAAAGGATCTTCATGCAACTTTTGGCAAAGATCTGAAAGTGATGAAGGATCAGGTTCACCAGCACGAGAACCGTATCTCAGAGGCCGAAGTTCAGATCGCTGGGGTGAAAAAGGCTTTGGGAGAACTGAAGACTGGAGACGTGACTGTGGCTTCAGTAGTTGCTGCACCTTCAGCGCGGGGCTTTAAGGTGCCTCCATTCGATGGAACATCTTCGTGGTCGGCTTATAAAATTCAATTTGAGGCCGTTATGAAGGCGAATGGATGGACTAAACCGCAAGCCATGACCGCGCTCACCTTGGGCCTTCGAGACCAGGCCTTAAACATTCTTGAGGCGCTCGGCAAGGATGTAACCTACGAGCAGCTGCTGGAGGCGTTAGAGTCCAGATACGGCGACGCGCACCTGGAGCACGTATTTCGTGCTAAGTTAAAGGATCGTGTTCAACGTAGTGCTGAGAACCTGCAGCAGTGGGCCCTGGAAGTTGAAAAGCTGGTTCGAAAAGCATACCAGTCTGCCCCTGCACTTATCGATGGGAATCTGGTACAAGCGTTCGTTGATGGAATACGTGACTTGGAAGTTAGAACCGCTGTGCGACTTGGGCATCATGAGACACTGAAAGAGGCGTTGGCCCATGCCTTGGAAGTAGAGGCAGCGAGGCAAGACCATCGAACACACCACGTCAGGGAGGTTGTGGCATCACCTGTACGCGACCGTGCGCAAGGGTATAGCCCTAGCTGCTACACTGGTAGAGAAAGTGATCATCTTCGGTCAAGCTCTCCAAAGCAAGTTGTGGCATCACCTGTACGCCAGCGTTCGCAAGGTTATAGCCCTAGGTGTTATACTTGTGAAGAAAGGGGTCACCTTCGGTCAAACTGTAAAAAGCGAAGCATACCGAGAGAAGATCAATCCCTGCAAGGAAAAGCGGCTGGAATGATTGCCAAGCAACAATGGAGAAACCACAGCAACACAAATGATCTGTCAAGAAGACCTTTGCCTGAAGATCGTAAGCACAGTCCCAGACAGGAGTTAAAGGAAGTGGTGCCCGTGAGGATGCTTAGAACGGATCTCAGCGAGGAATGGAAGGAAACACTACAGCAGGCTCAGCAAAATGACTCGGACATCAAACCGATCTTCGAGTGGATCAAAGCTGGTGCTTCTAAACCTAAATGGAGTGATGTGGCTGCGATGAGTTCCATCACGAAGAGTTATTGGGCGCAATGGAACAGCTTGGTGATCCAGGATGGAGTCTTGTGCCGTAAATGGGAAAACGCTCGTGGGGACAGCTGTCATCTACAAATGGTTGTCCCTAAAGCTAAGGTACCGGATGTTTTACGGCTCTACCATAATGGATGTTCAGGAGGACATTTGGGGGTAAAAAGGACTCTACTGAAAATTCGAGAACGCTTTTACTGGATCCACTGTCGAGATGATGTGGAGGACTGGTGTCGCAAATGTACCAGTTGTGCGGCCGTGAAAGGGCCCCACACACGCAGCAGAGGTGCATTAAAAGTGTACAACGTTGGAGCCCCTTGGGAACGGATAGCACTAGACGTTGCGGGACCATTTCCAGAAAGTGAGAGCGGAAACAAGTACTTCCTGGTGGTCATGGATTACTTTACAAAGTGGCCAGAAGTCTTCGCTATTCCTAACCAAGAAGCTACAACTGTCGCAGATAAATTAGTTCAGAAAGTCTTCTGTCGTTTTGGAGTACCCTTAGAAATACACAGCGATCAAGGAAGGAATTTTGAATCGCAAGTATTTCAGGAGACTTGTCGTTTAATGGGTACCCACAAAACCAGAACCACCTCTTACCACCCACAATCTGATGGAATGGTGGAACGATTCAACCAAACGTTGGAAAGATATCTGGCAAAAGTCGTGGAAAGCAGACAAAGGGATTGGGACAAGCATATACAGCCATTTCTTCTGTCCTACCGTAGCGCCGTCCACGAAAGTACGACTGTGACGCCAGCCTTCGCGAACTTTGGAAGAGAATTACGGTTACCTGCTGATTTAATCACTGGAACTCCTCCTGATGCTCCACGTAGTGTAACAGATTATGCGATTAACTTGCGTAACAAGTTGAATGATGTTTATGAGCATATCAGACAATCCGGCCAACAGATGTCTGAGAAGATGAAGACCCGTTATGACCGGAAGGCAAATAGTAGGGGTTTCGACGAAAGTTCACTGGTGTGGTTGCATAACCCAGTACGGAGCAAGGGGAAGTCTCCGAAATTGCAAGCAAAATGGGATGGACCATACCGAGTCGTGACTAGGATCAACGATGTCACCTACCGAATACAGAAGGGTCCACGAGGTGCGCCTAAGATTGTCCATGTAGACCGATTGGCGCGATACTACGGGGCTAATGATGCTCGGGACGAGCATGTCTAAGGAGGGGGCAGTGTTACGTCGTACCCGTACTTACCTACAGTTACGGTAGTAGGTACCTAATAGTAGGTAGGTAGGTAATAGTAGGTAGGTAGGTAACACTAGTCCCGAATGATGTAGGTACAAATTCGCAAACTACCTACAAAAGAACATCGTTGTAATTTCGACCGTACGCCGAGGGCATAAAGTACCTACTTCTTTCCTCTGTACAAGTTGTGGTATTGTCTAGAAGATTCTAGGAAGTCGTGGATATTTCTCGAACGTTCGATCGCCATATAAATAGTCGACGTGTTTGCGGGAGCAGTCAGTCTTATTTTGGCTACAGTACGAAGCGAATCGAAGTGAACTAGTAAGTGCGATATCTAAGTGAATAGTGATCAGTAGTGTACTTGTGATTAAGTTTTAAGTGTTTTGTGATTATTAAAGTTATTTGTTGTTTCTTCGGTAGTAATTAATTTATCCCATACCCAGCTCGTAACAATATGAACTTTATTTCTTTATAATATTAGTTTAGTGCATAGTGATATCTCTGCGGCGGTTGAGGTTATATTTTGACATTCACAATTTTCTTTTTTTTTTTTTAATAAACGGTGTAAAACACCTCTTAACGAAGCCGAAAGTCCTCTCCTTCTCCTCGTCATTGCGATCATTTTTTTGTTCTACACCATACCTGGGAACCTTCTAGTTACGGAGATATTGGGGGTCAAAGTTCAAACTTTTTGACAAGTTTTTTTTTTTTTTTAAATACAAGTTTTTAATGTAAAATTTTTACTTTAAACACCTCCACGACCCCCGTACTATTCAATCCATCCACCTGCACAATGTTTTGAGTGCGTTACATTGAGTTTTACCAAAAACCATGATTTTTTCACCCCAAAAAAAAAAATAAAAAAAAAGTCGTTTCCCAGCAATATTTTTTTGCGTAAAGTTACTTAGTTTGATGTACAGAATGCTTGGTTGACGGCTTCGTGATGAGGTCTTTTACACCCTGTATAATACTGACTGCAGATCTGGTTGTGTATTTTTTAACCTACAAAACACCACATCACGCCTGTAATCCCGAAAGGGTTAGGCAGAGCTAAACCTAATAGTACTTCCACTTGGGGGGGTCTGTATTTATGCTTTCGCGGTTGCACAACGACATGCTTTGCTTATGCTTTGCTTGGTAGTATAGATGCAGGCCTACCTTACTGCCTCCCTCAGAGGCGGTAGGGTGGCGGGGTCTTGAGGGGGAGCGCTAGGGTCGTGTAGATCCTCAAGGCAAGTCCGGGGGATTCACCTTCACGAGGTTGCCACCCTGTTCTTGGTCTAATTCCATAAGAATTAAACGCAACAAAAACCCCCAGGCGCTTTTTCGTATTTTCCCGAAAGCCAGAATCCCAGGCCTAGGGCAATCCCACACCCCACTCCCATGATCCCACGCCCAGTCCCTCCCTCCTTTTTCCCTTTTCTCCTTTCGGTCCATGAGGACGGGCAACCTCAACTCCAAAAAAGCCCACAAAATCCAATAATGCAGAGTGGAAAAAATAATATTCCCCAGGTGGGTCCCGGCAATGCCGGGGAATCCCACACCGACTCGTCGGTCTGCCCCCACCCTAATCTGGGGGGGGCACCAATCTGCCAATTAGTGCCGCGCCTTCTGCGCGGCTGGCTGCTTCGGCGCCAACAGCACTGGCTGCGGCTCACGCGTCACTCGACACAACCATGGCTGCGACTTCTGCGCCTACTGACCCAAAGACGGCGGCGACCTCACGCCCAAGACGGCTGCGATTTCTGCACCAACCACACTGACTAACGTTACACCACTTTCCACGAGGGCCTGGCAACAGAGCATCGTTCGGAACAGTGTAACAAACAACCCTGACAATGACAGTGACAAAGCACGACTCTCCAGCCTTAGCAGCGAACTCCGCGCGCTGGCACTCCAGCGCGAGAAGATCGAGGCATCGTTGAAAGACATTGATTCTCTCGGGACGGGAAAGGAAGCGGAATCTGATGGCTCTGGTTTCATCTCTGTGGACGAAGTACGCATGCTGAAATCCAAGCGCGGAAAGATCCGGAACAGAGAAAGAGATCTCAACAACCGTTTGCGCAAAATCCGCGAAGGCAATAGCAAGCGCGAAGCGCAAACGGCTAGTTGTAAGGGAGTACGCGACCAGCCGCAAGTACGCGAAGGGGAAACCCAGCGCGGAAAGCAGCCGGACGCGGAAACGCGCGGGCAAGGACCAGTACGCGAAGGGGAAACCCAGCGCGGAACGTCACTGCCCGCACCAGGACCATCCGGAGGAAACGACCGGAACCGCACCGAGACGACCCAAGACCGACACCGGACTAAACAGAAGCGGGGCAAGCGGGCTGGGTTCTCACGTGGGGTGTCTCTGGCAGAAAACACTGTGCCAAGCCCCTCAGAACCGCAACCCGGTCCAAGTGGCCAGGGAGCGGCGAAGAGGGTGCGACCGGATGACACTACCTCACCGAGCACGCTCCAGGGGGACGCCAAACGCGTTAGAACCCAGGCCGCTCAAGGGGAGCAGAGAACCTACGCGCGAGCCACAAAGGACATCCCTGCGCGACTCGCCGTAGCTATCTGCCTCTCGCCTCCATCCCGTGACATGACGACTGACGAGACTGAGCACATTAAGCTTAGCCTCGAGGACCTCATCATGGACACGTGCACCGACCCCTCCAAATCCATCCCGGCCTTCCGCGGCTACCCTAGGGTAGCGGACGGCACGGTTCAGATGTGGTGCGAGGACGACAGCGCCCTGACCTGGCTGACCCAGAACGTGCCAAAGATAGAACTGCCGAACACTGACGCGACACTGACTGTAATGAAACAGTCCGACGTACCGACCCGAGTCCGAGCAGCGCTCTTTGTACCCCGGTACAAAGGGGACATATCGCTGCTCCAGACTGTACTGACCCGACAGAACCCCTGGTACGACATCGGGAGGTGGTCGTTATATAGGGCGACATAGGTCGGTGGCGATAACTATGGGACTTATTTGACCCTAGGCATCCCACCGGAAGAAGTCGAAAAGGTCTTGGGGAGGGAGCGGCGGATATCGTACCTACTTGGGTCGATATACGTGCGCTTTTTCCCCAAAACCCGTCCCTCCGACACCCAGACTGGAACTGACACCGAACTGACGAAACCGGCACCGACTGAGCTTGACTTGACCATGACTCAACTGGAAGAGGAGATGGCCAGAACGGCGATGGCTGATGCCGACGCTGTGGGGATGCCAACCTTACCACCAGGATGGACAGAGCAGCTGCTCACATCATCGCCAGCACCGAGCGAGGACCGGCACGGACTGGAGGACGGGGGGGAAACATCCGATGGATCAATCTCCTCCTAACTCCACCCCACTGCCGCCCACATCCCGTCCCCTAAGCATAATCCAGACCAACCTCCAGCATAGCCAGACGGCCACCGCCTGCGCAGGGCACTGGAGGTGGAACCCTTAACCATTGCACTCATACAAGAGCCGTGGATCCGCAATAACAGAATATGCGGCCTTGGTAACATTGGAGGTAAGCTAATCCTCGACACACAAGGCACAGACAAACCACGAACCTGTGCTTATATACCCAAAGACGTACCCATCACCACACTCACGCAATTATGTTCCAGAGATCTAACAGCCGTCAGGATCAAAACTGACGACGATGCACCTGATATCGTCCTGGCCTCGGTATACATGCCAGGCGAGGATGATGACTGCCCACCAAAAGAGATGGCCGACCTGGTAAGGTACTGTGAAGACGCCAACCTGGACCTGGTCATCTGCACGGACTCGAACGCCCATCACCCGCTTTGGGGTTGCAACAAAGCCAACACTAGAGGTGAGGTACTATGCACATATCTGTTCTCCACTAACCTTAACATCGCAAACCGCGGATCGGAACCCACTTGGGTCACATCACGCGGACAAACAATCATTGACTTAACGCTGGCCTCGGAAAGCGCGACAAAACTTGTCTCTAACTGGCACGTATCCAACGAGCCTTCCTGCTCTGACCATAGAAGGATTCGCTTCTCACTAGAAGCTAACATAAAAAAACCCGACCCTAGACGCAACCCACGCCGTACCAATGTACCCGGCTACAAACGGCTGTTGGCCTCCCTACTAACACAGCACCAAACGCCTCAAACTCTGACGGATCCCAAGCAACTTGAGGACACTGTAACAAAACTCTCGGAATTTATAATCGAAGCCTACCACGCCTGCTGCAAACTAAAACATCAAAACACCAAGAGCAAGGGTAACTTCTGGTGGAATGCGGAACTTAGTAAACTCAGGCAAACCATGCGCAAGCAATTTAACAGAGCCAAAAACTCTAGACTACCAGAAGACTGGGACTTATACAAGAAAACACAATACACCTTCAAAAAACAAGTCAGGAACGCCAGCAGGGCCGCCTGGCGGAAATTCTGCGAAGAAATTGAATCAAACACCGAAGCCGCGCGTGTGAGAAAGATCCTATCTACCGATCAGGATCGCACCCTCGGGTCACTAAAAACCGCAGACAACACTTATACTAAGTCGGACTACGAAACAAGTAAAGTTCTTCTGGAAACCCACTTCCCAGACTGCAACCTCTCCGAGGACAGAACCTGGGAAAGGGAACCAATACACACACCAAATGACCAAGACTGGGCCAGAGCCCGCACCATAGTAACCGCAGAGAGAATAAAATGGGCAATCAAGGCTTTCAAACCATATAAATCCTCAGGCTTAGACGAAATTTTTCCTGCCCTGCTACAATGGGGAGCAGACGTCCTAATGCCGTGGCTGACCGCCATATACCAAGCCTGTATAGCACACAAATACATACCACTTGCATGGCGAGAGGTGAAAGTTATTTTCATCCCTAAACCAGGCAAACCTGATTACACACAACCCAAGGCGTACAGACCAATAAGCCTGACATCTTTCCTACTGAAAACTCTCGAGAGACTCTGTGATCGACACATTCGGGACGGACCTCTTCGGGAGCGACCACTTCACAAACAACAACACGCATACTCCACAGGAAAATCAACAGAATCTGCACTACATAATGTCATCTCCAAGATCGAATGTGCAGTGGACCACAAATGCTCTTCACTAGCTGTCTTCATTGACATAGAAGGCGCTTTTGACAAAACCATCTTCCATAGCATCAACGCAGCCCTCGAGGAACACGGTGTGGACTCGACCCTGCGAGGATGGATCACGAATATGCTCAGACTAAGAGCCGTACAAGTTACGGTAAACGACACCACCAGAGCTATAGTGGCGAAGGGCTGCCCGCAAGGCGGTGTCCTCTCACCACTGCTATGGAACCTCGTAGTAGACAGCCTCATTAAGCGCCTCAATAACAGAGGCTACTACACGGTGGGCTATGCCGATGACCTGGCCATAATAATAAACGGCACACACGAAAACACACTATGCAACCTTATGCGCCAAGCCTTGAGGATAGTAGAAGACTGGTGCAAGGAATACAAACTAACAGTGAATCCTACTAAAACCGAACTCACTCTCTTCACAAAGAAAAGGAAGTTGGCAACTTTACAACTACCAAGCTTCTTTGGGACCATCCTAACTGTTCGCATTCAATAGTTCATCAAATTAAACTAGATGGCGTTGTTGGCATCTAATGTGTGCAGCGAAAGGGTTCGATGGAAGTTAGTTCCATCAACCCGACCTAGATGGCGTTGTTCAAATACGTCACAATATTAAAACTCGCTGTTAAGATTTTCCGTGGATAGATATAGGGTCTCTGAATGTAATTTTATTTTTGTGTTTGAACTGAGTTGTGATCACGTCGAGATCCAATTTCAATTATATTTACTATCCGGTATACGGTGTTTCATTTACGGTTACCCAAGTTCCGAGAAGTAAAGTTCATGGTCCTTAACGAGTCGGATAAGACCGGATGTGAGATCCAGAGTCCGGACAGTGTTTGTGATTCTTGGCGTAGAAACCAGGGTGGATCGCCCTGAAGCGCCGCATACCCAAGCTGGTGTGCAAAGTGACAAGTGCTGCAGCAGAGTCGGTGTGGACCAGCAGTACGAGTTGGTGCAGGGCGCCAGGCAGAGGTGGACACCATCGAGTGAGGGTGGAGCAGAGCAGAGCGGGACTGGACAACACCAGCTGAGTGAAGGCGCAGGGCGCCAGGTTTACACCTGGGTTTCATCGGGGTGACGTAGTCACCATTGGAGTGGAGTGATTCAGTGAAGTGTTTGTGGATAAAACCGTGAGTACAATTTATTAGTTAGTGAAACCTTCAAGACTTAGAAAAATTTCAAGAATTTGGACTTTAATTAAATTTCTGTTTAGTCATTTTAGCATTTCTTGTACATTGAAACAATACTTTTAAACTTAGTTTAACTGATTTAATCAATAGTTTATAAGACTTTAAAGTCATGGATTCGTTAATAAACCTACAACTTGATAACCAGAAAAACATTGAAAAGGGTAGACTCAATTATAAAAAAACTCCTAAAGAACGCATAAAGTTATCCTATTTGGAAACTAGGATGGACGCGTTAGAGCAGTTGTGGTCTAATTTTATAAAAACACACAGGAACATTGTAGAAAAATTAGATTCGAATGACAGTTACTTTAAATCGGAAATATATGACAAAACCGAGGAAATTTATATAAATTATAAGTCTGAGTTGAAAGATTCCATCAATCAAATAGTACCTACCAAGACCAGTGTTAATGCTAATCAAGACTCATCGTCAAAAAAGTACTCGAATGTTAAGTTACCTAAAGTTGTCATTCCAAACTTTACTGGCAAGTACACGGAGTGGAGCTCATTCCGTGATTTGTTTTTATCGCTCATACATAATAACGATTCAATTGACGATGTACAGAAATTGCACTACCTAAAGGGTCATTTATCGGGTGAACCTGAACAATTGTTGCGTCACACTCCTGTAACAGACTCAAACTATCAGGAATGTTGGCAAATATTGAAAAAACGCTATGACAACAAGCGATATTTGGCCAATTCAATGTTAAAGAGATTGATAAATCAGTCAAATGTAACAGAGTCGTCAACTGCGATTAAAGAATTATTGGATACTACTGTGGATTGTCTGCATGGCTTAAGCGCTCTCGGTATTAATGTTAAATCATGGGATGCTATAGTCATTTATATAATAAGCGCTAAGCTGGATAGTGAAGCACGAAAGTTGTGGGAATTGAAAATTTGTGCAGATGAACAGTTATCAGCTTTTGAAGAATTTAAATCATTTTTAGAGTCAAGATTTCGTTCTTTAGAATATTTAGACACATCCAAGTCAAAGCAGAAATCCACTGTTGATAAGCCAAAGGTTTTCCACGCAGCCAAGTCAGATAGCAATAACTCTGTTCAACTTGTATGTCCATTCTGTAAAGAAACTCACAAAATTTCTAATTGTAAGAAGTTTGCTCAAGAGAGTTACGAATCTCGCCATAGCTTCGCACAAACCAGGCGCTTGTGTTATAATTGTTTAAACTCAAATCACTCCATTAAGTTTTGTCGACAAACTGCAACGTGTCGTATATGTAAGCGAAGGCATCATTCACTACTACATCCCAACTCTGTTTCAAACACCACAGTAGTTAATGAAAGCTCTAATACAGAAGCTGAAGTTAAATCAGCGGTGTCTAATGTTCAGGCATCGTTATCAGAGAGCACACCATCTACTTCAAGTATAGTTTCACATTTTTCTAAGGGATCAGTACCTACCCAAGTTTTGTTGGCTACTGCTCTTGTCGAAGCACAGACAAGAAGTGGCTCTACACAACTGCTGAGAGTGCTACTAGATCAAGGATCTCAGGCATCATTCATAGCAGAATCAGCAGTGCAGCTGCTTGGACTTAAGAAGAAGCCGACTAAGTCGGTTATATCTGGAATAGGCGGTGAGAGAAGTGCTTTTGCTTCCAAGTTTACAGTCACGATGACTATTCACTCACGTTTAAATCCAAATTTTAGTATAGAAGTCCATGCTTTCGTGTTAGGTACCGTTACGTCGCTTTTACCCTCAGAGAAATTAGAACAAACCTATTGGCCCGAGCTAAAGGGGTTAACTTTAGCCGATCCAGAGTTCCATACGCCAAGCAAGGTAGACATCTTACTTGGTGCGGAAATATATGGTCAAGTTCTTAGAGATGGTTTAATTCAAGGTCCACCAAACTTACCGGTAGCTCAGAACACTGCCCTGGGTTGGATCCTTTCTGGACAGATATCATCAAACCATGATGCTTTTCATTGTCATCACGTCATTCACAGCAGTTCAGTTCAGGCTGATGACAACGCACTTTTGCGACAGTTTTGGGAAATAGAGTCTATTATCCCTGATAAGAAAATCCTTTCCGAGGAAGATCAACGATGTGAGGACATTTATGCTCAAACCACGAGCCGCGACGAGGAAGGTCGCTATGTGGTTAATCTCCCCTTTCGCGATCAAAATCCGCAATGTCAATATGGGAGTTCGAGAGACCTCGCAATCAAAAGATTTCATCTTCTTGAAAATAAATTCAAGAGGAATCCGAACATCAAAGCTCGATACTCAGAGGTGTTCCAAGAATACATCGACCTTGGTCATATGAAGCCTGTACACGGTGGTGAGCGTAACATGACTACAGCTGTTTATCTTCCACATCACGCCGTGGTACGTGAAGACAAAACCACAACCAAGGTTCGAATAGTGTTCGACGCTTCAATGAAAGGGTTGAATGGAGTGTCTCTGAACGATGACCTCATGGTTGGTCCCATATTGCAACCCCCGTTACGTCACATCATTATGAGATGGAGAATGCATCCCATAAGTCTCTGTGCTGACATCATAAAAATGTACAGACAAGTGAAGGTTTCTCCTGAACATGCAGAGTTTCAGCGAGTAGTGTGGCGCGATGATCCAGAATCTGAAATAAAAGAATACAAATTAGTAAGAGTTACGTTTGGCACAGCAGCGGCTCCTTACCTTGCGGTGAAATCCTTACAGCAGGTGGCAGTTGATGCAGGCGGAGGCCATCCTGAAATATGTGATATCATAAAAAATGAGTTTTATGTAGATGATCTAATGACAGGATGTCAAACGGTTGAAGACGGTTTACACATACATAGAAAAATAACAGAGATACTCACCAAAGGTCAATTTCAACTGCAGAAATGGGTTAGCAGCTGCGATGAGCTAAACAAGAGAATTCAAGATTATACGGTAACAAAGGTAAAACAGAATGAGGAAGAGGAGCAGGGAAAGGATATTAAGTTGGACTCGGTTATAAAAATATTAGGAATTTCGTGGGATCGTGAGAGCGATAAATTCAAATATTCAGTACAACTTGATCCACAGCAGACTCCAGTCACCAAGAGAAAGGTGATATCGGACATCGCACGCCTGTTCGATCCACTTGGCTGGCTGGCACCTTGCATTGTTACTTCCAAGATCTTCATTCAAAAGCTTTGGCTTGCTGGCCTGGGATGGGATGAAGAATTAACTCCGGAACTTCTATCAGAATGGGAAACGTACCGTTTAAGCCTTCTAGAGACGAACAAATTCAGCATCCCCAGGTGGGTTAACACAAAATCCGACGATCTATTGGTAGAGTTACATGGTTTCAGTGATGCGTCGATTGCGGCTTATGCCGCTGTAGTGTATATTAGAGTCATCGATGCTCACAAAACCATTCATGTTAGCTTAATCACCTCTCGAACTAAGGTTGCACCAGTCAAACAGCAGTCAATTCCGCGTTTAGAGCTGATGGGGGCAGTGTTACTGTCTGAACTCATTTCTGAAGTCGCTGAAGTAATGAGAATAGCACCCTCTCAAATACACGCCTGGACTGACTCGTCAGTGGTTTTGGCATGGCTTAGTAGACATCCCAGTCACTGGACTACTTTCGTTGGAAATAGAGTGTCTACTATTCTCTCGCACTTTGACAACTCACATTGGGCTCATGTCCAATCTACACATAACCCCGCAGATTTGGCTTCCAGAGGTGCAACACCTCAAGAACTTGTATGCAGCTCATTGTGGAATGAAGGACCTTCATGGCTCCATGATGAAACAATAAAATACACAAGACCAAAGTCCATTGCTACCAACACGGAGCAAAGATCAGTCAAGGTTCACGTCGTTACTGAACCTCGTCAGGAGGACCTGTTCTGGACAAGGTATTCAACATTACAAAGGTTAGTTCGGGTTATAGCGTACTGCAGAAGAGTTTTGAGTTGGAGGAAACAATCACATGGTGAAAGGAGATTCGAGAGGTATTTAACTAAGGAAGAAATAGAAGAAGCAACAAAAGCGTGTATAAAACGTGTTCAGAATCAAGAATTTTTCGAAGACATGAAAGATATAAGAAAAACAGGAAGCGTGAAAGCGAAATGCAAGCTTAAAAGTCTCTGCCCAGTTATCGATGTTGAAGGCATTCTCCGTGTCAGTGGACGCATTAATAATGCTAATTTAGACGAGGCTGTCAAACATCCTATCATCCTACCTCCCAACAGTCACTTCACCAATCTGGTGATTGATGAAGCCCATAAGAAAACTTTACATGGGGGACCAACACTAATGTTGAGCCAGTTGCGTACGAGGTATTGGATCCTTTCCGCCAAAACTAAAGTTAAGGCGCACGTACACAAATGTGTAAGGTGCAGACGGTATTCGGCAGCTATTCAAACCCCACTTATGGGTCAGTTACCTTCCAGTCGTATCACTCCGGCAAGACCATTCCTAAATAGTGGCGTGGATTTTGCTGGTCCCATCAGCATCCGAACGTCGAAGGGTCGAGGCCAAAAATCATATAAAGGGTACATTTGCGTTTTTGTATGTATGGTGACCAAAGCTATTCATTTAGAAGCTATCAGTGATTTGACGTCACAAGGTTTTATCGCTGGCTTTAAAAGATTTGTGGCTCGGAGGGGTTTAGTCAGTAACATTTGGAGCGACAACGGAACTAATTTTGTTGGCGCTTCCAAGGAGCTTCGGCATTTAGTCGCTGCGGAAAAATCTTCCGTGGCTGTAGAGATAAAAGAGTGGTTAGGCAACAACAGCACTTCTTGGCACTTCATTCCGCCTCATGCCCCTAATTTCGGTGGCTTGTGGGAGGCCGGGGTGAAATCGACCAAATTCCACCTCAAACGCGTAATAGGTAATTCTACACTTACGTTTGAGGAAATATCAACACTTTTGTCCCAGGTAGAAGCGTGCCTTAATTCCAGGCCGTTATCAATGATGCCTGACAATTCCATAGATCCCACTCCTTTAACACCAGGTCATTTCCTGATAGGTGAGCCTCTGATAGCAGTGCCTGAACGTAATTATGAGAGTTCCAACATTAGCAACCTGAGACGTTGGCAGGTTATACAACGCATGCTGCAAGACTTTTGGAGGCGTTGGTCAAGTGAGTACTTGGTTCATTTGTTACAGCGTTACAAGTGGAATAAAAATATTCCTGAACCAAATATCGGAGATGTTGTTTTAGTCAAGGAGGATAACTTACCTCCTGCCCGCTGGCTCTTGGGCAAAGTAGTAGATAAGCACCCTGGTTTGGACAAGGTTACACGAGTGGTGACCCTCAAGTGTAATGGATCGTCTATCAAACGACCTACATCAAAATTGTGCATTTTGCCAATTGCAAAGTAATGTAAAACTTTGTTTAGGTAAACTTTAAGTTTGTTAAGCTATTTTGTATATCATAAGTTAGATCAGTTTATACAGTCCACAATTTATTGTAAGTTAGATAAGTATATACAGTGCACAAATTATTGTAAGTTTATGTAATCCACAAAGTGTTGTAAGTTTTTTGTGTTTCAAGGAATAGGTACTTTCCAGAAATGTTGTAATTTTATTTTATGTTATAACTTGTTGTTGCACACTTAATTATTATTCTAGTTTGGGCCCCTGACCTCATGGTGGGCGGTTTTCTGTAATGAAGGACATATCATTATGTCCTTGGTGGGCGGTATGTTCGCATTCAATAGTTCATCAAATTAAACTAGATGGCGTTGTTGGCATCTAATGTGTGCAGCGAAAGGGTTCGATGGAAGTTAGTTCCATCAACCCGACCTAGATGGCGTTGTTCAAATACGTCACAATATTAAAACTCGCTGTTAAGATTTTCCGTGGATAGATATAGGGTCTCTGAATGTAATTTTATTTTTGTGTTTGAACTGAGTTGTGATCACGTCGAGATCCAATTTCAATTATATTTACTATCCGGTATACGGTGTTTCATTTACGGTTACCCAAGTTCCGAGAAGTAAAGTTCACTAACCCTATCGACTGAAACCAAATACCTGGGTATATTTTTGGACAAACAGCTGAACTGGGCAAAACACACTGAGTACATAACCACAAAAGCCAGTATAGCCCTATGGCAATGTAAGAGACTGCTCGGGAGAAATTGGGGCATAAGCCCCAAAATCACCTACTGGCTATACACCGCAGTTATCCGACCAATCATACGGACATACGGCTCTTTAGTTTGGTGGCCCAGGACCAACCTAAGTACGACCCAAAAGGATCTCGAAAAATCACAAAGATTTGCCTGCGTGGCAATCACCGGCAGTATGAGAACTTCCCCTACTGCTGCCTTACAAGTAATGCTGGGGCTACCACCACTACACCTCGTCGTAAGAGAGGAGGCGGCCATAGCGACTTTCAGACTCGGAGTATCTGGCACCCTAAGTAACAATTCCAGAATTAAACACACACGCATCAGAGAAGATGCAATCAAGCAACAGCCTATAAAGGCATCACCCAGCGACAGAATCCTGAAGACCCACTGCGTCCAAAAACACTACAACATAGAGCTCACGGCGGAGTTGTGTAACTACTCAGGTACAAAAGAGCTAAGAATCTACACTGATGGATCAAAAACCAACGACGGGACCGGTGTCGGGGTGTTCTCCGACGACCAAAACATCAAAATATCCAAACACCTTGGAATACTCAACTCTGTTTACCAAGCAGAGTGTGTAGGTATTATCCAAGCAGCACACGCTATAGAGGCCAGGAAGGTTACGGATACTAATCTCCGAATACTCTCCGACAGTGCCTCAGTCCTTCAATCCTTAAAGAGTAATCAGATAACGTCGAGACTGATACTAGAATGCCATAATGCCCTAGAACGAATCACGGCACTAAACCATAACACGGTAACACTACAATGGATCAAAGGTCACAGTGGATCACTTGGGAACGATGCGGCTGATGAACTTGCCAGAAGAGGATCCAACACAAAACCCTGCGGTCCCGAGCCCATTGTGCCCATTCCTTTCAAGCAGCTAAGAAGTTGGTTAAAGGAACACACTCGAATACAAGCGGAGAAATGGTGGACCTCGGCACCAGGATGTAGGCAATCCAAGGAAGCCATGTCATCCCTGGACACAAAGCTGACCAGGCGCCTTCTGCGCCTGGACAGGGATAGCCTACGACTGGTGGCGGGGACCATCACTGGACATTGTTCACTGAATAAACACTTCCATACCCTAGGAATCACTGACAGTCCCCTGTGCAGAGCATGCATGGGGGCGGAGGAAACGGTGGCGCATGTGCTCCTTGAGTGCACCGGCGTTATCAAGATTCGCGAGGAGACCCTGGGAACACCTAGATCCCTTGCGGATGCCCTGAGAAGACCGGGAAGTTTGATCTGCTTCTGGAGGGAGGTGGGCTGGTTGGAGTAAACGGCCACCATGGCTCACGCACAATGGTCCATTTTAAGGTTTAAGTGCGGAAACCAAAACCCCATGATAGATAGATAGATAGATAGTACTTCCACTTTTCGCCAGTTATGTTTGTCTAAGGAGCGAGCCAATTGCTATTCTTATAATTTCTCTATTCATATAAGCTAAATTCGCCTTTCTGAGTATTTGCATTGATTTTTTCAACTCCATAGCGGATAGATGTGATATTCACTATTATTTAGTAACATAGAATTTATTCCAGAATACTCATTTACATAAATATTTAACTCAAATTATGTATCACAGAAATTTCGATCTTATGATAATATCCGATTGTCCATGGCACCCGTGTGAAGCAGAGTTAGGTAAGATTTTAAGGGAAAATGGCATTTGTGAAATTAGCTCTCCTGTACATTTTACACAGTCGTTATTTTACGTAGTATTTACATAAGGACAGTCAAATATGACAATACACATTGTGTCCCTACGGAACGCTCTCGCCAATGCTCTGAGCATTACGCATGCATACGTCATAATTATCGACGATATTTCCGAACGGTCGCGTTCAATTCTCCTGTGGCTTTTAATGCAAGGCACACCGATGTAGATAACATCAGATAACGCTAGTTTGTGAAATTGTGTGGAATTTGTGCAAATTGTTTCACTTACAGAAAAAAGAACATAATATGGTTTTACATTACCAGTGGCATTTTCGTTCTTACAGACTCCAAAAAAAACACAACGCAATGAAAGAAAACTTACTTTTCGTAATAATTTCGCCCACGATCTGAATAGCTTACAATAAGAACCTGTTGAGATTGGCCAAACAAACGAGGTCGGAGGCGTAGACAAAGTGACATTTTATAAATGATTTTATGATTATATTTTTTTTTAAACTTTGCCCCGCACTAAGATTTTCTCCTGTAGCGTGGGTACGTTTACATACATTTAAACTCACATACACAAACAGCCAGACTTGGAACAACTACCTGTAGGCCATACAAATATTTGTTCCGTGCGAGATCGAACCCATGACACGCAGCACAGCAGCCCATCGCTCAGCCATTGCGCCAACCGTGTTATATATCAATCCCGATGAAAGTGTTTACAGAAATACGAAACGGTTTGAAATCGCTTGTCTTAAACCTCTCAAATCCTAGCACATATTCCTAAGCTTTATGGCATGTTGTGACAAACAGCATCATTGAACCATATTTCTACATCAATGGCAGTACCACTGAATACTGATAGCGATGTACTAGACACATAGTTTCCTATGTAAACCACACACACCGGCGTAAAGCGATTGGTACTCGTCCGAGCATACAAATGGCTTGTTACTACACTGTCGACCACATATTTTTCTGTATTCTGAATTTTATTTCACTCGTTAATCTAGAATTTCCCACTGGGTTCCCGGAGTTACGTTTTAGATTTTCCATACAGTTTATCGGTGTGTATTTTTTTCATTGCATTTCAGTGCGTGGTAGTTATTTTATATACAATGATGTCTGTTATTATTTCGCTGTAACCGCAAATATCAATTATGATAAGCTTTGAAGCTAACAATGATAAAAAACAAAACCAAAATACCAAAAAATTCGAAGACATGTGACATCTACCAATCCGCACTGGGCCCGCGTGGTGGATAGGCCATTCCTTCTCATAGAGAGGAGGCCTGTGTCCCAGCAGTGGGAACATTAATAGGTTGATGATGATGATGATAAAAAAAATCATTAAATATGGTCTAGAGCACGCAAATTGCTTTAATTTATTAATTACTTTAATTAGTCGAGCGATTTGTCCACTATCATTATTTATTAAAGACGTTGGATCTTATGTTCGCCTTTATCGTTTAACCCCTTTAGTGGCTTTGAACTTTTATGTGAGCCAACATTCGATTATTCTATTCACAAGCGAACACTGAGTTATTCCCCTTTTTTTTAATGTTCTTCTGTTTAAACAGCTCTATGGAGTAGATATCTATCAAACGAAAGGTACTTCAACTATGACTCGTAGGAGTCCATTTTAATTCATTCGAAATACATTTCCAACAAAGTTTCACAGCAGGCAAAACATTTTACATTTCCGGACGATCAACTCTCAGACAATCGTTTTAATAAATACCAACTAACTCATTGTTGAATTTAGCACTATCTCAGAGCAGGTTTCCAAGATGCCAAAGTTTAATTACGAAGCTGTCAGTTCCGTTGGCATTAATTGGCCAGCCAGGGAGCCCCGAGTCGGCAAGTTGGTATCGCGGATCAAAACTTACGATGTCCAAACTTACCCTTTGTCTCGGTTGGGTAAACAAAGATGGTGTACACTGCTTGGTTTTATATAACGTGGATACTAAGTTGAGCTGCACTTTAGTTGTTGGTGGATTTCATAACTATAAAATTATTTAGAGATTACGTTTCCAAAACTGTTCGATTAAAAAAAAATATTTCACTGAAAAGAAGAAGAGACAGGATTTGAAGTGGTACTTAAAATGTAATAAAAAGTGTACTCGGTATGGATTATATATAATATGTGCAACACCCAAAAATGCTTAAACAAACGAGAACCACACTTTATATTTATAATCGTAAAAAAAAACATTCAGACGAATTGCTAACCTCCTCCTTTTGTAAGTCGAGGAAAAAACAGAGTGATATCGCCTAGATTATAAATAATGACAGCGCCTAAGATATCCCTAGCCATAGCTCATTACTTTATTGTTTCCTGGTGCGAGAGCAAAGCCGTATTTATTTGCTCATTTTATTTCCTTATCATGGGGTTTTTCCAAACTGTTTTGGAAACTTACTACGTAATCAGTCTAACGTTTCCACTACTGGAATACAGACCACCTCTCGTTTGGAGTGAATGGGCAGTAATCCACCGCGCTTTTTGCACGTTTTTTAGGGTTCCGTAGTCCTGACAAGGAACCCTTATAGTTTCATCATGTCCGTCTGTCCGAGGTTTTGCTTAGTACTTAGCTGTAATTTTTGCAAAATTACAGCTAGTACTAAGCAAAAATTTTGCTTTTTACACGATGGGTTTTTGGAAGACGAGAAAAATTTCATCCCCGCTTCACATGTAGACGAGCTACCCTAAAAAAAATATTTTCCAAAATTTTATTTTACCACTTTGTAATTGATATAAATTACGCTGACAAAAGCGGGCATGTTTTGTTTTTTCTTCATCTAACCCATCGTGTGGGGGTATCGTTTAATAGGTATTTTAAAATGACTTAGGGGTTGCTAAAACTATTTTTCGATTAAATGCTCCATTTACGAAATATTAAACTTTAAAGTGCAAATATTTGTTCCAGTAGGAACCCCCCCCTCTAAAAGCTAAACTGTTGGCTTAAAAATCTGGAAAAAATCATAATGATAGGACATTTCATGAATTTTAAAGGAAAAATTATAGCGGTTAAGATAACTTTATTAGTTTAGCAGTAATAGTAACTTAGGTGTTGGATAATTTTGTACCAAATACAAGAACGACAGAATCGTTCTATATACTTATCAAATTAACAGTAAAAGTAAACGTCTGGGAATCTGGGATTTGAATAATAATAAGAGTAGATACTGCAGTGTATGAGTCCTATAACCTAACACGACTCGCCAACATTACTGTACACTGTTATACAACCTTTAAAAGCACTCCTTGTTACCTGACACTGCGATTTTGTCAATCAGATTTTGTATTAATTGTGTATTTAATGAGTTCTGATTGTTTCACTAAAGTGGCGCTAGTGTGCATGGGGGAGCCCCTTAAGTGTTGGTGGTGTCGGAATTTACCTTACAATATTTTCTTCAACGAATTCATGCCTAATTTAAGAAGATATAATCAAACGTGACTACATTATTATGCAAACACTTACGTGGTAGGTATAAATTTATACCTACCACGTAAGTGTTTGCATAATAATGTATTTCAAAGAAAAACCTTTCCTTTTGCCAGTAATAAAACGTAGTCACGTTTGATTATATACAAGTAAACAAACGTAAAGGAAAAACTCAAGAAAATTGCATAATTAAATCCGACAAGAAGTCGAGAAAATATTTTGAATTATTAACAATCTTATCAGTCCCGTGCGACGTTAAATCAGTGTCGGGACGCGAATAAAATGTTCCTAAAGAGAAAAAATATCCATATCACAGCGACTGAATAAATATGAAAGCCATTAGTTATAGCGCAAAGAGACGCCATTTTAGTCTTATATGATAATATTCTTTGGACAGATTGTTTAGTGACCATGTTCAGTTAGGTAGATAATGATTTCAACGCTGAAACCCCTTAAAATCCCATTAAATATGCACATATACGTCAAACAACAATCTAATCTTTACATAAAATATCAAATGATCGTCGGCAACAGAACAGTATACCAATTTCGTAACATAAGTATTGATAATCACAATCCAAACGATTTTGAAGAAAATGAATAATCGAATACTTCATAATATTTGAAAAGTTCTTCTGCTGCAAAATGAAAGATATATAGGAAATAAGACAATAAAAGCAGTGGCAAGTTCAAGGAAATAACAAATTGTTATCGATTTTTGCAACCTTTGAAACCCCGCGTTCAGTTCGCAAAAGTCATGACAATTTCTTTTTATTGCTGCTCTAAAGACCTACCCTACCTGACCTGCTTCAAATATTTTCAGTTAAGAACACATTACCATTAACCTAGTTACTTTGTAATAGCTTTTAAAATCTGTTAGAAGTGTTCGATGACGCCATAATAGAATCAAATTGTTTCTGGATTCCTTTCTTCGTTATAAGAATAGAAGACTTACCTAATTGAAAAGGGGAGGAGCTCGTGGCTAATTACTAACAGTCACTCGGGTTGATCTTTAGGTTAAGCCGTGCCTAAAGTGACCACCCATTTAGAGGTGGGAAAAGTGTATCATTTTTGAGATTGGAACATTTGCATCTCGATCACTGAAATGATGCGAATCACTGATATGTTTCATTTGGATCATCGGGTCATTTGGATATAAAATACCAACGTAAAATGATAACTTGTTAGTGCAAATATTTTATGCAAAAAACGACCGTATAGTATTTGATAAGTACCTACGCGCCATAGTGGTCATTTATAAAAACAACGGTAGCATGGATAAAAACAACGAAAATCTATAAGAGTATGAGTGATACACATCTCATTTGGTATCTCTTTCTGATTTAAAACTTTTTATAATAATAGTTAAGTAACTCAGTGTCTCAGTCTCCCTCTCTCGCTCGCTCACTGCTCAGTCGCCTCGCGTGCGACGCGTCGCGCGCGTAATGAGAGAAAGTAAAGTAATGTTTCAGATCCAAATGATGCGTTTGAAACGTTGTTACTGAACCAATTTTTTGAATCACTTCAATGATCCGGATCAGTGAGTCGGTTCCGTAAAGAGTTACACACGCCTACACCCATTACATACTAAGTTCCCTCCGTGCCTCGGAAATCACGTTATGTCGTTGGTTCCGGCTGTCATTTGTAGATCTTTGATAGTCATTACAGGTAGTCAGTAGCCGAAGTCTGACAACCATTTTTACCCAAGGGTATCGTATTACCCAGGACAAACTGGGTTGTGGAGGTCAGATAGGCAGTCGCTCCATGTAAAATACTGATACTTGATGCTTCATCCAGTTAGACTGAAAGCCGACGCCAATATAGTCGGGAAAAGGCAAGGCAGATGGTGACTTACCTAATTAAAAAAAAATCCTACCTAATTGAAAAGCTGATGTAATGTAGACTGAACAAATCTTCAGATTGGTAGAGATGAATTCCACAACAACAAATTTATATCGCCAAATAATAGCATTTCCCAAGGTGCTCCAAAAAAGTGGTAAACTATCTGCTTTTCAAAAACCAGACAAAACACCTTTTATAGCTTGTTTGTTTGGGACAAAAACATTCGATGGGACCACGTTTTCTTTGATCCCCTAAAACTACTAGAAGGAAACAAATTGTATTGAGAAAAACTATTTATATGCAAATAAGGTTTTATATAAACTAGCTTCGGAGACATTTAAAAAATTGCAAGGTGTTTTGTTTAGTATGCGTTAGCACGGAAATTAAATAGCTGAAGTCTTTCTACGGAGTTTCTACGGAGTGTGGTAAATTCCGTCGCAAAACTACAGTTAGTTATTCGTGAAAACGTTGAAAAATAGCACCCGGCCGTCGCGGTCGGTCGTGGAGCCGTGATTGCAATATTTCCCTCCGTCCGGCGTCACGCGCGCTCGCTCCATTTCTGATGAAAAATATGTTCCTGGTTATGTATTTTTTGTACTTTTTTTTTTTCAATTGCCCCGTCTGTTGCTCGAAGCGATGAGGTCATATTTTACGTTGCTTAGTTTAGTCGCCTTTTCCTTAGGCTATAGAAACCTGTGTCTATTATAGTTGATATATTAGGTACGGAAAGCAACGGCGGCGGCGGGATATCGGTGTAAATTCAATTTAACGTCGGCTGTAAGATATATGCTCCACACAAATCTGTGTACGTGTTACAGATATTCGCGATATACGTACCTTCTAAAGTTATGAGGAAAGAAAATAGGAATATAATAATACCAGCCTATTACTGTCCCACTGCTGGGCAAAGGCCTCTTCTCATACAGAGAAGGCACGAGCATTGATCACCACGCTTGCTCAAGACGGGTTGGCAATTTCAGACTTATATTAATTATAAATCCAGGTTTCCTCACGATGTTTTCCTTCACCGATGTCTGTGATGTCCAAGATAAACATAGAAAGTACATAATTATTATGAATTGAAAAAGTCACATTAGTACTTGCCCGGATTTGAATTTTGCTTTCCGAGGCACGGAGGAAACTCGGTATGTAAGGATGGTCACCCAGCCACAGACCAAGCTAGGCAAGCACGGCTTAACCTAAAGATCGACCCGAGCGGCTGTTATTATTTAGCCACGAGCTCCTCACCTGTTTGGTAGGTAATACCGATTAAATACTGGTGGTATTTGTACAATTCCCACGTATTTTCTAAACTACTTACACCTCTACAGTGCAGCTGTGCTTTTTTAGATGTTAAGGCGCCTCCCTGAGCAAATTACCTTGAACGAGCAGTTTTTTGGAGCCTACTCCTCTTTATCCAAAAGAAATACCAACTAATAAAAAATACATTAAATTACTACATATTCTTGACTCCAAAATTATCGTTTCTTTTTTTTTTATGTAGCTTAATGTTTAATAAATCCCCTCACAACGAAACCACAGAAATGAAAAATAATTATTTATAAAATGCTACTCCTCGTAAAGTAACAATTATTTTGATTTGCTACTTATACTAATGGATATACAATTTAATAATGAACATAATTGTCGTTTTATTTTTTCCAAAAGACGTAAATTTGATTTTATAAAGAATAAAAACCACTCATTTCGCACTATTCGGCCTGCAGTGACTGCCGTAACAATCACTTTGTACTGCAAGCTGATTAGAACTTTATTCCAACAGTATTTCAAACGAAGTTTTTAACCACCACAAATAGAGTTACTAATTTTGCTCGGGGAACCGCCTTAAAGACATGGCAAATCAGTGTTTTGTCTTTAAACGTTCGATTTCGAATACCTCACAGAAGTTTATTTACCAAGAAGAAGGTTATATGATTAAAAGCTGACAAGCAGACAAAACTTGACGACCCGAATGGCGCAGCGGTAGTGAGGCTGCCTTACGTTCTTAGGGTCCCGGGTTCGAAACCCGGTCGGAGCAAATGTTTGTGTGATGAGCATGGGCATTTGTTTCCGAGTCATGGATGTTTATGTGCTCGGCCAGACTGCAAACGCGGGTGCGGTGCGGGCGCGGTGCGACGAGCTCAAACATATGAACTTCATTGGAGTGTCCATAGTGGGCACGCAGGCGCGGGCTGCGGTGCGGGCTAGTTGGCGCGGGCCGCTCAAGCCATAGCTCGTTCATACAAGTGGCCGCAGTGAGGGCGCGGGCGGCAAGTGCGGGTGCCAGGGTTACCAACTCTAAAAAATATTTACCCCTCAAGCTAAGTCAAAATTCCCATAGTTACTTGAAAATCCCCCTTTTTTTCGGATGGGAAATCATCAAATGACCCCTCCCGCTCTGGCTCTTACTGACTAAAACCCATCCATGTTCCTTCTTTGCCTTTTGTGTTCCAGGGCCGCAGTAACTCTTTCGAACAACCCGCAGCCCTGGCAGGCATCGGCCCTTGCGGACCCCTTCCTTTTGCTGAAATCTCTCGGGTTGTCGTCATAAGACGGACGGACGGCGAGCTAGCCCATAGCTCCTCGTCCACAGGCCCGCGCCTACGGTAGCCACGTGGTGGCCCCCGGCCATTTATTTTATTAAATCACATCCCTCTTATTTACCCCTAAATTTGGGGAGAAAACCCCTAAGTTGGTAACCCTGGCGGGAGTGGGGATCTCAGATCCCGCGCCGCTCGCCGCACCGCGCTGCCAGTCTGGGCAGGCAAACCGCGCGCGTTGCCGCACCCGCAACGCAACCCGCACCGCGCTGCCAGTCTGGCCGAGCACTTAATGTATAATAAGTATGTATTTACAAACAAAAAGTATTTATGTAGTATATCAACTATCTGGTGTCCACGACACAAGCCTCGTTGCTTAGTGTGGCACTGGATGGCGCTGTGTGTAATGTCCAGTGATATTTATTTTATTTATTTATTTTTAAAACCCAAGCTTTTATAATCTTAGATTACGCTCACAACGCGGTTGCGTTCCCCTGAGTCAACATCAAGCTAGCGGCGGCGGCGGTGGCGGCATAGGAAACACGATAAATCAACTGTCACCGAGAGATATTGCTTGCTTGCTTTGCATTAGTTTATGACCCTATTCCTACGGGCAGCAATGTATTGCAAACTACTGGATTGAGACAATAACGCACGCTATTGATTTAGATCGGACTTAGGAGCCGAGCAAATGGAATGTTGCAAGCGGTATTAGGTAGAATGAGGTTTATGTTTTGTTGTATTTTTCGATTCTGCTTAGAACCAGTAGACGGGTTGTGATGAGAATTAAGTTGGTACCAAAATTTATATTATTCTGTACATTTATGATAAAGAGACTAGCTTTCAAGTCTGCGAACGAAAAAGGACAATACTCATATTATGTTCTGAAAGTTAGTAGGTAAGTCCGACCGTTCACTGCTTAGATCTCAGTCGTAAGCGGAACAAATGCTTGGGCAAGTTGCTTGAATGTTAAACTTTAAAGTTACGGAGTTATACGTTAGTATTTTTTTCTTAGTATAACTTAAGAGAAATAGTTTACTAAAAGAAAGTTATGATAAAGAATTCTGTCGTCATTTAATATCCATACCTACTTGTTACAAATGAGAAAGTAATTTTATGCTTCTCAGTCTCTCTGTGTGTCTTTTACCTTTTCAGACTTTTGCGGCTGAACGAATTCGATAGTTGCTAGACCTGGGTTAGGAGAAAGGATACTTGTTATCCTGTCTCGTGGTATGATTCCCGACCTCTATGCGGGCGAAGTTGTGATGAAAAGCTAGTCCTCTATGTCATTATCGTTATCATAAAAAGTTCTTTCAGCGGCAGTTTTTATAAAGAAAAGCTGCGTTCCTTTTTAATTTTTTTTTCAAAGGTTGTAATGAAACACATTCATTACCTTTGCTTTTAAAATAAAATAAAACGGTCAATTCATTGAGTATACTTTTGAAAATCAATAATTTCCTTTAATTTACCAACGATTAAATATTGGGGGCATGTACGGTCGGTCGGTCGATTTTAACATACAAATTATATTGTAAAATGTATACCAAATAGCTTGGTCGACCGTACCTACATTACTTATTAAAACTAACATGGTTTCCAATGACAAGCCCATTGACCTTCAAAATATCAAGTGATCAATAAATAGGTATATGAACTGACTAGTTAAATTATAATGTAGGTTGCGCGTAGAATCTCTAAGTAATAATTATTTAAATACGGTGCCTACCGAACGCGTAGCAAAGTCGAAAGAAAATACACTAGTCTCGAAAACTCATAAAATACTTATGCTATCTTCGAACATCTTCTTTCAGATCAGATACCTACCCAGTTTATTCTTAGTTTTCCAAGAAAGTGTCTCGATAAATGATGTTTGCAAAGAACCTTTGAAAGTCTATATCACAGCTTACAAGCGAATAAAATCCGCCTCGGCTGCAATGACACAGTTTGCCCACTTGTATCAAAATGTACTATTATTTAGGCATAAATGAATTTTAAAAACAATTGCTCTCCGCTTACATGAAAATCCAGTATGTTCTACCAATCAATATCCAACATGACCTATTGTGCTTCTTGAAACAGGACTCCAAAAAACTTAAAGCCTATGTGATTATTAGCAGTTTTTTTTTTATTTAATTCATCAATTCTCTAACTAAAAGAGGAAAAATAAAAATAGGTAGTAGAAGAAAATTCTGTAACATGATTCCAAATTTATAAATTGCAGCGCGTTCGGACCACCCGTGACGAATTTAATAAGAGCTCAAACAAAAGCGACATTGCACGGTAGACTGGCCGTAAATTACCAACAGTTCTGCTACTTTAATTACCGTTTTTAATGCGGCAACATCGGTGTTATGACGACGTGGTATTATTTCTGACGTCTGTACTGCGGTTCTCAAATTATGACCATCGGCCAGCAACGAATCCGAGCACTAAATATCAATGCAATTATCATCTAAGAAATTTTCAATTTGTAATTTTTATTAACATTACAACGTAAGTTAAGGATCTTTGTTTAATTTTTTTTTTAATACAAGAAAAAAAGTAAAGCTAGTTAATAAAAGTTAAGAAATAAAAAATAAAAAAAAATATTTCAGCCAGCATTAATCACAGTTTCACTATTTTGAAAACATCTGGAATCTGAAAAAACTAAAGGAAAATGTACGACAAAAGAACAAGTTTGAGAACTTGTGTCGCAGACGCAAGACTATTAATCAGTGTCGGAAACAGTGTGAGGCGATCCTCATAAACCATGCTGATCATGCAGTAAAACGTTCACTTTATTATCGTCATATTTTCGTGGAGCCACTCTAATAGCCTATCGACCCGGCTAATGCTCGCGGTTGCGTTGATTAATATTTAAACTTAATAATATATCCGATATTACGAGGCACTTTCCATGATAAGCGGTCAACAAAGTGGAAAAAAAATCTACTTCGGCCTAGTTTGTCGCTGTGTTTTCAACAATTTTTCGGATTAATCTTGTCTTGCTTTTTTCGATGGTCTTTGGTGTTAGGATTTTTGTCTACCACAGTATTTTTTTTTTCTGGAGGTGCTCGTGGCTAAACAATAATGGCCGCTTGGGTCGGTCTTCCGGTTAAGCCGCGCTTGCCTAGGTTGGTCCGGGGATGGGTGACCGCCCATTACATACCTACCGAGTTTCCTCCGTGCCCCGGAAAGCACGTTAAGCCGTTGGTCCCGGCTGTCATTTAATTTAGATCTCTGGCCCGAAAGTCTGACAACCAGTCTTATCAAGGGGTATCGTATTACCCAGTATTAACTGGGTTGTGGAGGTCAGACATGTAGTCGTTCTATGTTACATACTGGTATTCAGCTGTATCCCGTTAGACTGGAAGACGATCCCGGAAAAGGGCTAGGCAGGTGATGAGTGGATGACATAGCAATTCTTTGTTCAAAGTTTAGTGTCTTTAATGTCGGTATGCCATGTTTCTTTAAGTAAATCTGTGTAGCAGTTTACCGTGTCCTATTTTTCCGAGTCTTATCGTAGACTAGATAATTATGAATATGTAAATATCTTAATGAATAAACCAAACATAATTATTAAAGAAATATCACTTATATAAATACCTACCTACTACGAAATAACGTTTTCTTCTGAATATTTACTTGATAAATACCGTCCTGGGAATTCCCAAATGAATTGCCTACTTATTCTAAAAACAGAAAGCTTATAAAAATAGAAGTTAATTGGACTCGCTTGATTACTTTATCCTCTTACTGAGGTTTTCTTGTTTGGGAGGGTAAGATTAAGACGTAAAATTCCTTAGGAAATTAGAAAATGTTTTTAACACGCGGCAAAAAACAGTAGGTATATAACCTATATATTCAGAAGATTTTTGTTTGTATTATTTGATGAACCCAGAACTCCTATTTATTTATAATCTGATAGATATCATATTTTACCCATAAGATTTTTTCAGTTATTGTTGTTGGCAAATTTTGCAACGAGAATCGTGAAATCGTGCCTTCTCCTTAGTAAACGCCATGGATGATACGCTCGTTAGTCAGGTCTACTCTAGTCAGTCAGATTCCATTCTTGAGGATTTTTATTATAACTCTGGCTACCATGATAAATTGATCACTGATAATCATTTGTTTAGAAATTCGAGTAAAGAAAGAGCGATAATCGAATAAAAGAACTTCGAGTCCCTGTATTTTGTCCGTCAAAACATTAAAAGAAAATCTATCATTTATCTGCTGGGACGGTCCCGCGACCCTTTTTCGTGGAAACACGTACGTTGTGATGTCAAATCAAATGTAAAGTACCAATTGGGTTCCTGAGTACTTATGTTGACTTTCCGCATAATAATTTGAACCTAGCAAGAATTTTATTGCTTATCTCAATTTGTATTCTCTTTATTAATTACACATAAAAGTATCTATGTATACTTATATAAATATTAGTAATATACGAACATTCTTTTTTTCTTTAATGTCATGTTTCATAAAATCACTTAATCACCAATAGGTGTTTTATGAAACATGCTAGTAATTTAGGATAAAGATATGAACCTACATTATCTTGCAATAGTAGATTTTCACACCATACATTAAGTGACTGTGAGTATGACTGTCTTCCAAAACTATCTAGCACGCCTAGCCAAGTTACAAGCGTTTTGTATCGATTCTCTTTCTACAATCGTAAACGCCTCGGCGTAAGCGATTGTAGAAAGCGCTAAATTAGTAGCCAAGTTGACACGACTAAGTCGATCGCTCGTTCTCTAATGTCTGTAGAAAAAACCTACACTTTAGTCTATGGTGAGCGTTCCTACCAAAGAGTTTAGCGATCAACATTGTAGAGACGATAACATTCTTTTCTATCATTTTGAACGATGTAAACTTGTCTACGAATTTTCTATTCGTTTGTGTATCACGTGATTTAACGTTGAGATGATGTCATTCCCATTCATTTGAATAGTTTTCTACTAGCGTTAACGATTGTAGATTGTCAACTTGGCTAGGGGTGTAGGAAGGGGCCGCCTACTCAGATAGCAACTGTACATGTATTATAATGAGCCGTTTTTGTACTACTGCAGGGCAAAGGCCTCCCTTCCCTCTTTCCACTTATCCCTATCCAGTGCTGTTGTTCGCCAATCCTTTTGATAGGAGTCGAGTTCGTCCCGTCATCTACTTCTGGGCCTGCCGCGTTGCCGTTTGCTGCTGTTTGGGACCCATTGTGTGGCTAATTAAGCCCACAGCTCCGGTGGCCAGCCTAGTTTCGTTTGAGCTTGGCAGCCCTGTGAACTACATCGGCAATTTGAGTTTTAGAACGCAGTATCGAGTTCCTTATACGATCAGTAAGTTTAACTCCAAGGACAACTGTACACGCACTGGACAACTGTACATGCATGTGACATTTTAATGGAAGTAATACTTCAACTTAATCCCGTACAAAACATAACCAACATACGCACCTCAACTCGAACTTTTAAATTTTTCAAAAGGAAAATTTTTCATATATTCATAAAGAGTAATTTTTTTATGGCCTCCGACGATGTATAAGTCTTTTGTTAGAGTACGTCCGTTAACATTACCGTCACAAAGTTAACGTAAGAGCATGCTATAAAAACAGGGCTTCAGTTTCACTTTACAATCTGCGTATAAATATGGCTGAAATATTGCAGGTAACTACCATACTTTACGCGTAACATTTTAGGCAAAATTGAAAACCTACTTTAATTTATGAAGTTCACACTTAAACATATTTCTTTAAATTTTAGCTTAAATAATAACAGTCGCTCGGGTCGATCTTCAGGTCCGTGGATGGGTAACCGCCCATTGCATACCGAGTTTCGTCGGTACCTCGGAAAGCACGTTAAGTCGTTGGTCCCGGCTGCCATTAGTAGATCCTTGACAGTCGTTACAGCTAGTCAGTGGCCCGAATGTCTGGAGTTTCTTGCCCGTTCTTCTCCTTAGAGATCTACGCTAGGGAATGGGCAACTACAGTACTTTCTCAAGTTATTATGCCTTGTGGCTTTGTTTTTTGTTTGTAATTTTAACATTCAAAAGTGCCGTAATGGTCTAATTGAAATAAATGCTTAGAGTTTGAGTTTGAGTATGAGTTCAAAAATCAAAAAAAAAAATCAAAATCAAAGCATTTATTTCAAATAAGCAATAAAATTAAATGTAGCTACAGTCCCAGTCACAAGACATAAAAACTGTGAAAGTACTGTAGTTGGGTTCTACAACCAGTCTTACCAATGTGTATCGTATTACCGCGGTCAAATAGGCAGTCGCTCGACGTAAAATGCTGGTATACAGCTGCATCCAGTTAGACTGGAAGCTGATCCTAACCTAGTTGGGAAGAAGAGAATAAAAAACTAGGCAGATAATGATGATAGTTTAATATTATGAGCAGGCTCTTTTAAGGAGTCTGGCCTCTATACTGAAATTATTGAGACTATGGCACTAAACCGTTCCGTCACCAACCAAATACGTCGCGTGCCAAACACGAAGCGTCAACAATGGAGAAATTTCATGATATTGAAAACACAATATTTAATTAAATGGAATTAAATATATCAAAACTACAAAATCGGTGACTAACAAACTATTAAAGTCTAAATAAATAAATAATATTTAAAAAGTACGTAGACACTGAATTGGAGGTTTTTTCTTTAAATCCGTCTCATTTTAGTGCTGAAATAAAAGGAGTAAAACTTTCCAAGTAAGTATCTACTTATTTACCTTCTGGTAAAGAGACGTGACTTTACCTCATTGCAAGCGCAACTTTAAAGTCCCATAACTTTTCATTTCTAGAGATATTTCTATATTTTTTTCCCATTTTTGTTTCTTCTTATATAAATTATGAAACTAAATAAAAAAAAAAATTACTTCTCCACTGTGGGAGAGAATATTGCCAGAATATTACCGGTGCCGACGCTCCGCGCATGGCAGTGAGTCACACCAACACGTCAAAACATTACTATAGAAGTTACTGCATTTAATGCGCTTACTCGTGCAAATAATATACGTTTTGTTTCATCCAAATCCGGCCAGGCTTTCCAAAATTACAGCGCTTTTTTAAATTTGCGTTACTTCGCTACTGCGATGAAATCACGCTGCGAGTGTCATGTCCGATTGCGAGTGATGCGGAGTATTCACTTTCATAAAATTTTATTTGTAAACTGGTTTGCACTTATCATTTTAACTCTTCGAGTATTTACGATTTGTTAAGTGGTTTGCACTTATTATTTCGGCTTGCAGCTCGCAACTTGATGCCACTCATTAGTCGGATTTTGCCGCGGAGGCCATACTTTAACGTTTAATATCTTAGTCATTTTTGAAGATAGAAAACAAAATCGATTTTCTGAGTTAGGTACCTATTTTTAGACATGTTGATAACAAAAAACATTGGTGTGAATCATTAACCGTAGCATGTGTTGAGAGAGCAGATAACATAAAGCTATAAAATATGTAATTTTACGAAAATACTTATCCCAGAAAATTTAATTCCCAAATCTGAGAAGACTCCGGACCCAGGTTGGCCGCAGCAAGAAAAACCTGCTCAGGTGGAGATTCATTAATGACTCTTCCCTGGAGTGTAAATGTGGTGCTGTTCCACAAACGATGGGGCACTTATTATCGTGTCCTGCGTGTCCTGTTGTTTGTTCACTACAGGAACTGATGGACGCTACCGAAAGTGCCAAACTAGTAGATCAGTTCTGGGCCGACTCAATTTAGATTGCCATCGACACGCTAAGAAGAAGAAGATCATGGGTGACTCAGATAAAAAATTGCCTATCATCATGTCGTTTTACATATAAAAACAAGTCGATGGTTACAATCAAAATGAACTTACATGTTCTTTTGCATGCCCCTACAAAATTACAGCTTTCTAGTACTAACGGTCTCTTAGCAAAACCTCGGACAGACGGTCCTTATCAGGACTACGAAACCCTAAAATATTACAAAGAGGTTTACTTAAACTCACGTAATAATATGTGGTAAGCTTGAAAGGTGTCAACAAAAACACGTAACCATAGTTAAATTTTTTATTTAAACCGAAATTAAATAAATACACCTTTACAGCATAATTTCAATATTAGATTTAAATTACCTACATTTATATTTAATTTAAATAATAAATGTGACTGTAAACGGTTGGGTTTTACAAACTGGGTTAACATGGATTTCAACAGTATATCTTACACTGATTAGAGATACAATATCGAATATATTGATTATTGCTGAACATAATACAAACTATTTAATATAATATGTAAATCCGTTCTAAGGTACACAGAGTATATTACAATTTAAGCGATATCCATTCATACAACAGTGAAGATTAACAATGAATATACGTTTATATAAACAACACACATATACTATATAACAGTAGATATATGTTAAAATTACGTTGACTTAAACCCTATTCTGATATGCAAGGTCAGTGGTGCCCAATTTGGTTACATTGCCCCCACTTCCACGATATGTTTTTATGCTGGTTCTTTTTTATTATTAATTTAATCCAACGAATATTGACGTTGTCTTATGAATATATTTTTATAAATATCATATTTTTAAATATGAACGATTAGCCATAGTTCGACATTAAGCTTTTATATAAGTGAGTGTAATTCGAAACATGACAGTTGACGAAGTAAATAATTAAGTTCATAGTATGATAAATAATCATGAAGAATAATATGTATATATATATAATAATAATAATAATATACTTAGTATAATACGAATATATATCTAACTTTTGAGACACTATTGCAAAGACAAACTTCCTATCTTTCCCATACCTAGTTCACCTAATACATTAGGTAGGCACTTTTGTAGATGTAGAGCAACGCGATAATGAAGATAAGATTTAAACATTATATTAACAACAGTATCTCAAATTTAAGAACGAGCATATCTTAACATTAACTTGCGTCGGATCTCTGAGAAAGATTTAAAAGACAAATAGAACATCTGAATACAGTGCAACACGACAAATATAACATCAAAATTGTGTACAATGAGATAAATATACTTATCGAATAACATGAGACGGTTCACGAAATTTCTTAAATTTAATCAGGTTTCCTCGACTCTGATCATCAATAAGTTTTACGTGCATAACTTGTACATAAAGTGCATAACCGCTAAATACGTGAACATTGATTAATGACAATAAACATCCAAGCTTTAACATCAACACTACGTAATATATAAAATGGATTTTATCATCAAAATGTGTCAATATTATGTAAATTAGGTACAACAAGTACCTAATCTCGCGTCTTACACAATTAACACATTTTTATAAATAGTAAGGGGCATTTAACGTTACGATTACTCACGATAATGACATTGGTTAAAAAATCGCATTATGTGGGATAAACAATAACATTTGGTCATTCAAAGATATCGCAGATCCCTGGATATTGTCACATCTGTGTTCATGACTTTTAATTTTTTTACGAGTTACTTTTTCAGAGTCAATTTTGAATCAAATTTTTTATTTCAATCATGAACAAATAAATTTAAGGTACACTTCACAAGAATCTTGCCGCCAGTCTTAAGATAATTTTCTTTATATTTTCTTTCAGCGACCCCAAATAGTCCAATACACTTTACCCACCTACCTACTACCAAAGTACGAAACACGAAGGGCACTTGAATCTCGAATATCCGGGCGATGACTGCGACGTATCGAAATATAGAAATTAAAATCTTCGGTTTTCGTATTTTCGCAGTAACTCCAACTCTAGTTACACCCACTTTTACTGATCAATAGTTTAGGTTTTAATCGTTTAATAAATTTAATATATTCAATTGAACATTGTATATTATAAACATTCTTATAATTAGTAATTCAGACTAAGGGATATGTTTTTGGTTACAATTTTATCACTTGAAAATGATTTAGGTCATCTTACATTGATCACAGGGCTCAAAACATTGTATTTTCCTCTTTTTTTTGTTGTGTTTACAAGGTTTTTTTTCATTACCCTAAGGCAAGGCGACTACAAAGCAAAGGAAATATGTTCAAAGTCACATTTATTACTCCACTATACTATCGATAAACTTGAACATCAACTAATAACTCAATATAAAATAATTTAAAGCTATAAGGTTAAAAAAATGTGTCATACAGCCTAAGAACTTATTATTTTTATTTTAAAATAATTATAATCGAGTGAACTTAAGCTAATTAAATAAAATATTCAACTAATACTAGTTTTACGAACCAAAGTATGGATCGGTTAAATGCTAAAAACTCCCAAAATATGAACAGCGTTGATTTTACCGAATCTCATCTAACACTTATTCATCTACGAGTACTTAATGCTAATTCTACATCAAATAGAACATTTATTTTATGGGCTCTAACTATGTAATATAATGATCAAGATAACATATTCGTACCGTTCCGAAAGCTAACATAACTGCCTGTAAACGATACTCAGCGTACATATATTGAGAAGATACAACCGGCAATAATATTCCTTTGCTATATGTATAATTAGAGAGGAATGTACGTAATGTGAGGTAAAACACTCGTACCTCGAGCCCTCTTACACGTACCATAGAATAATAATATCGTAATAGTCAACATTGTAAATACGTAAAAGCTTACTAATAGGTTACATCGTAAGGCAGGGGTAAACGATAAAAAATATTAGAACTTCTCATTCAAATTCATAGGGAATTGTAAAATTACAAATCAAGTTGTTCATTGCTAAAGATTGTGTAAAAGTTCTAGGTCTTTGTGAAATCACATTATTGAAATTTTTTATTAGTTTTCTCCATGATGAGAGCATGCTACGACCATAAAGATACGAAACACACCTTCAGTGATACCTACTAATACTAGGATGCCTGGTGTTAGAACGTGTAGTTACCTACATTCTGGTACATTACTATTAGTAAGGCATACCGTAAGAGGTTTTTACTACAATGTAAAAATACTGTACCACTAACTTACCGCTCTTGAAAAACGACCATCTTCACTTACCAAGCTACCGCTCCATATTATATATTACTAAATTTTGTTTATCAGCCCAAAATTGATATGTATCGTAGTTTATTCCACAAATTCATCACGTTACAAGTTTTGAACGGAAAATACAAACGTTGCGAAGAGGTACGCGTCGAGCCATCCGGCCACAGCTGGCCCGAGGGTAACCCTTCGCGGGAAATTATATTAGGATTAACTTATAAAAATAATTTTATTAATATTATTCTAAAGCCACCTGGCCGCTACGACGAACAGTACATTGGTCGCGAAGCAGATGTCGGGGCGGGTCGACGGCGCGCCCGAGGTGCGGCCGTACGCCGGTTTCCGTTTGCAGTTCATCTTCTCGAGCGGCATCTTGGCGACGCTGTACTCCCGGTGCTCGTTCACCATGGTGCACACTGTCCTCTTCTTCTGCATCATCTCGTCGTCTCGGTCCCGCAGCCCGGCGAGCCACGCCTCGTACCACGCCAGCTCGCAGTCACAGATCAGAGGGTTATCTGCGCCAAAAGGAAACCACTCAATATTCTGAACTCATGCGATATAGGCATCGTTTCAGAATAATACGATCAGAGTGTGCGTGGCATGGTTCTTATCATGGTTAGAGTTGGCGACTCAAATACAATTGCCTAACATCATATGAATTTTAATAACAAATTTATATTTTCTGTAAACTATCTTGCTATGACTAAAATAATACAAACCCATAATATCAACCACTCGAAGAGTATCCAAGATCGGTTCCATGATTTCCTCCGGAATGTGCTGCAGCTTATTGTTCTGCAGATTTAAAGTCTCCAAGGAGTTCAAGTTGTCGAAGCCCATAGTCGGCAGTTGGTGGATCCTGTTACAATAAACTTGTTAGATTTAGCCGAAGTAGCTAAAGTTGTGGGGAGGAAGACGGTGCAACGCGCGATAGGAGAAGCGGTTTAGTGCTAACTATTATGTTATCTGTACGACAGCGTGAACGTGAAGCATGACCCGCGATATCCCTCGAGAATTTGGAGCAAGAAATAACTAGACTGTGAATTTAAATGTTAAAGGCATTTCAACACTTTATAGGGTACTTAGTATTCTTAATTCTCATTTAAACAGCACAATAAGTTAAGAAAATGAATTGAATACTTAAAGCTGTTCTTTTTTAATCATATGCTTTTATTACTCTATGCATATTTAATAGAGACAACGAGCGCCTGTCATCCAACATCACGCATGTTTAGAATAAGCTACATATTGTTACTAAGGAAACGTCGTAACTCTAACTAGTAAGATTTGCGAAATAATAGATACTGCCAAATCATTATGTCAGCGTACAAGGACGAACAAAACAGATATTTAATGTAGTTTTTGTAAGAAAATTAAACCACTCGTCGATATTGAAAGCCACTCAGTCATCACTATTTATTTAATTGAGCAAGCACGTTGGGTCGAGTAAAGTGAATATATTAATCTTTTTAATGTTGTTACAGTTGGAAATCGCCATCATGAAATGAGAAATATTTATTCATCATAAAGTCGAAATGTTTCGCTTTAATAAAATTTATGTCTTGGACGAAGAATATTAAGTTGTTCAGAACATGGATGACAAAATTCAGTATTTAATACGGGTGATAAGACAAATATTGCTTGAATTATTTACTCCTGTTGCTTCATCTAGTTTAATCCCTTGATGCTTTTGGGATTTCAGATGAATGGGCTATAAAATGTGTTGCCTTTTACCCTCACTTTATCCAAGTTTATCGTGAAAAAATATTTATTTGGATAGTGAGTGAATACTTAGACATTTTTGTTTTTTTAGGTTCGTCAAGAGCCGTTCAATCTTAAGCATTTGAACAACTGATAGTTATTACAAAGAACAGTTATTTTAAAAACAATCTAGCTTAGCTAATTTAGAACTAATAACTCAAATCTATCATAGTTATGATGATAGATAGAACAAACATGATGAGACAACTGAAACGCAACACAGCCTATTATTATAGGGAATAATGGAAGCAATAACAATATAGTATTCAAAATAAGTAATAAAATAAATAAATAGTACAACTAATAGAAAGAAGGTAGTAAAAATGATGTAGCTAGAAAACACAGAGAGCATGGCTGACATCGATGCATAGAACAAGAAAATTTAATGAACTACAGAGCAGACCCAATGTAAGTTAGAAGAAAGGCAAGACGGTGATTGAAAACAAACTTACATGTTCTTTTGCATGTTGAGGAAGGTAATGGAGTCTCCATAGCCAGTGAAGGCATCCTCGCTGATGTACGTGATGTTGTTGGAGCGAAGGTCCAAATGACGCAGGCGGTGAAGCGGGCGAAGAGCATCTGAAGGAATCTCGTGCAGGCGGTTGTCTCCCAGGCGAAGGTATTGCAGGTTTTCTACAAAATATCGTTTATGAACATAAAAACAATAAACAAAAAAGAACGAAATACATAAACAAGCTATAAAATAGGATAGTAATCCGTAAGCCTTGGAAATATTTAATGTTAAAACCTGTTTCGTTCTCTCGACTTTTTCTTCTGTATCTTTATTTAAAAAAAAACAAGTACATTAATATTTACCCTCAAGTCCAGCGAAGGCTTTTTCATCAATCCTTTGGATTAGATTGCCTTCCAGCTCCAGTGAGTTTAAGAACGTCAGGTGCGAGAATACCTGGGCGGGTACTTCGCGGAGCTGATTATGAGCCAAACCTAGAGAATCTAGGCTCCGCAGACCTACAAAACAGAGAACAATGTCATTTATATCCTTATCTAAGTCAAACATGTCGTCTACTAGACGTAATACCTCCCCTGTTTGAGGGAAGCTAACCATAATCAAAAGTGAGTAATGTGACCAAACCCATGGTGTAATCCGTTAGATGCCTTTTACGACACCCATGGGAAGTGACAGGCCGGCCCCCTTCGTAAGAGCCAGACAACGTCCACCGAATACAAAGACAAAGACACATGACCACATAGATTGGTCTGAACAGGAAATAAACAACGAATAAGAGAAACTTTACCTGCAAAATCTCCTTCAGTAATAGTAGCGATACGATTCTCCTGCATTTCAAGTTTTTTCAAATTCTCGAGCAAAGCGAGAGCCTTTTGTGGCACCGCTGTCAAGTCGTTACCGCCAAGATTTAACCGTTTCAGCTTTCTAAAACAAAGAAATCCTATATTCTTTTCCATTTGTGGCACTTAGGTTTAGTGCAATATTTTGACACACGGATTTGGTGAAGAAAAAAATACGTTATAAGTTAAATGTACGGGTGGCTTTTTGCTTAAACTTATGTATAGATTTCATGTATAGCAATATCGTAATTGTTCAGTAAAGTGATGTACTTTAATTCAGTACATTGTAAATAAAACGGGAAATATTCAAAACCAGAATCATTGCTGAATTATGTCGGTTGATATAAAACCATAGTTTGTGGTTAGTGATTAAAATATAAATGAAAGCGCAAACCACAGCATTTAATTAAGTGTGATATGATAAAACACTTTACTGAGTATTTTGTATTCAACAGCAAGAATTAATATTTAAGCACTTATACTGAAATTATAAATGCACGTTATTTTATTTTTGGGTTTACTGCGAACGTAAATATTTGACGATTACAAAAATTTAATCAATTAGTTCCTAAAACTAGTACTGAAATAGCTGTTTCAATCTAGCTATTCCTAAAACAATTTGCGATAGTTGATCAACTAGGAAATGGGTTTTCATTTAGAAACTATGAATAGACTATCAATCTATGCGCCATTCCAAAAAACTGTGCTTTTGTTTCGTAAAACGTACGTACGTAACGTTTTTTATGGTTTCATCAGATATACGACAATTTCTAAATTATTGTCTGACCCATCTTTAGGTCTTTGAATAGAACGAGACTTAGGGTTTCAATAGGACGACTATTCTATATATCTGTACAAATTCCTTAAATTATTAGATAATAACTGTGTTAATAAAAACAGGTTTTGTGTCACGACATTCATCAATTCAGTACCTAACAGCCTAGTGACATTACAAGGACATGCAACTTACTTCTCGAGCCCTTTAAAAGCCTCTCCATCAACGACAGATATCCTGTTCTCATACAAGGTAAGAATCTCCAGTGTGTCCAGGCCCATGAATGCTCTGTTGTGCACCGCTGTCACCTATAAACATGTGCTTTTGTTAGCATTCATATTATGTGGAGTTTGTTTACTTTTATAGGGTTAATAGGGGGGGGTATAGTATCGTAAAGTAAAATTGATTTGCATAGATTGTAGGTAATTACTTTAGTAGGGTTCAATAAAAGACATTTTCAATTTCCACTGTGGAAAATAATAATTGTAGTTTTATTCTCCCAATTTAATTAGGGTAGGCGTAGCATATCTTCTTCCATACGTCTCAGTTACTCGTCATCTCATGCTTCCTTTCTTGTCATTTCATCTTTCACACAGTCCACCCATCGTTTCTTCTCTCATATAGGTTTCGTCTCTTGTCCATACTCATTCATGAATTTTCATCGATTATTCACAAAAAACAAATGAGCATCTGAATAATGCTTGCTCAGAAATACTTGAAATCGAAACAAATAAGCATCGATACTAATCAGTCCTCAGGACAATGATCCTTAAAGACAATAACATTCATACCAAGCTCTTACCTTGTTATGGTTCATATTGAGAATGAGCAGATGATTGAGATGTGTGAACGACGACGTCGGTATTGTCGCCAGACTATTCTGCGACACGTCGAGTTGCGTTAACTTGTTACCTGACGAAAAGGACAACATTGTTTATTGAGTCACAAACAGAAGCAAAGACATTTTATGTTACACGTGGAAGTTTCAAATTTCAAGGCCTTGGGCGGGTGAAAGGTGGAATATGTTCCATATGTATTTAGGTAACTTTGTAGCAATTTGACGGAGGAAGAAGTATTTTGTAAGATGTAGGTGTTACATTCACAAAATGTATATGTTTGCAAATTGGGCTGATGCCTACTTGAACTTCGATAACTAATTTAATTTAATAAGGTGCTTATTTTGCTCAAAGTTTACACTGTTAGATATGAATGAAGTACAGAATTGAATACAACAACAACAACAACAACAACAACAGCCCATAACGTCCACTGCTGGACATAAGCCTCTCCACGATGGGAGGAATTTGCCGTAATCCCCACGCTTGGCAGGCGGATTGGAGATCGCAGTGATGAAAGTCTAACGGAAAACGCTGCTGCCCATTCTCAGGTCTACGGAGGCGCGAGGTGTTCAGAATTGAATAAAAACAATTGTAAAACACAATTGTAAAACCGTTAGGACGTTAGCCTTCGATTTCAAAAACACCCACATAAAATATCGATTCATAAAGTTTATTGACAAAAATATTACTCGAGTAAGTAAATTAATAATTCAAACAGGGTAACCAAATATAACATCGATTTGTTTGAACTAAATTAGTCATAGTACCGATAGAACTGAGTGAGGAGTCTTCTATGACAGCCAGACTGCTGTTGTGAACTGTCAAGTGACGGATGTCCAGCCCCAAGAAGATGTAGGAGGGCAGCTTGGCCAGGTTGTTGTGTCGCAGCTTCAGGTAGAAGATAATCATTGGCTTGGAGCGTAGTGTGTTCATTGCCTGTTAGAGAAAAAATAATTTAGTCCATATTACAAGGCCAATTAGGTTGTTTTTATAATACCGAAGATCGTGTGCCGATTTGAATTGTAAATATGAACATTTAGGCAGTGTAGCAGTTGATTTCTAAGTACATAATAGACATGGACACGGACATAATACGGAGCTCAATAGAACAAAAATACAAGATTTAATGAATCGTGGGGTGAGACCGGACTCGGATGGGAAAGAGATACTCAAAATCGCTTATCTGTGCGTGGAAATGTGATGTCACCTTTATAAATCAATGCATTTTACAACTAACTAATGAAAAGTTCTGTGAAACGTCCTCGTGCTTAGCGTTTTCCTAACTACCTTGGGGTCGGCTTTCAGTCTAACCGATTGCACACGAATATCACGCAATTACCTATTTGGAAACACGATCTTCTTCTTTATCGTGTTTAGTACCTAACATGGTGTCAGAGTTTTTATGCCGGCCATGGGCCTCTGACTTAGCTTTACATGCCGACGCCGTCGAGAAATATCTCTCAGGCATGCTGGTTTGTTTACGATGTTTTCTTCCACCGAAACAAGTGATAATTAAATTAGTGGAAAGACGATACCTTTTGGTAAGACAGGTCAGACTTACAGGCCCGCTACGTCGATGTGAATGAAACAAAATTTTACACTAACTTGTCACATCAACATAAAGTGGGGGGAAACTGGCTAGATGCCAAACATTTTCTAGTATAATTATGTAAACATTATTCGAATATGTGACTAGAATTTGAAGAACACCAAAATATTTATCAGCATTACCTATTCTTGTGTTCAGCAGCTGTCAAGTTCCTTTTGCATAGAAAATGTACATAGATACATGAGACACATTGCATCGCAAAAATGTTATGTGCTTAGACGTGTGGTTGGTTATTATTGATTAAGTTCTGTGGTTATACCATATAATTATTATGTATTACATCTAGCTTGATATGCTTTGTCGGTAAATTAAAAACCAGTTATCGTTTAGAAAAGTTACTGAAACATTATTCTCTGCATTCGTTATTTTATGAACTTAGAATACTACTCGTTGGTGAATGATTGCGTGCTGCAAAAATATTCCTATTTTTACAGCACGCAAGGCGACTTTTGCGTTGTAGAGCTTACTTTCTGTATGATTGCTCTTCAGTAAACTTGCAGAATATGTCGGGGTGATGGTTTTAAGCAGGACACAGCGATTACACAGTCCTGGTTTTAAATAATATAAGGTACCTTCTGTATGTGTTGCTGTTCAGTGAACTCGCAGAGTATGTCGAGGCCGTTCTTCTTGACGGTGCAGCTGCAGGGGGTGATGGTGGCGGGCGCGGGGCACTGCTGCGCGCCCTGCGGGTGCGCAGGCCGCGCGCACAGCACCACGCAGCACACCAGCAACCAACGCGGCACCATTGTGTATGATCTGCACAATCATTTCAGAATCACACAGTGCTAGGTATAGGCCAATGACTTGCACTAATATCATAACATTATAAAGAGCGTAAGAGCGCGTTTCAAGAGTGATATAAATCTTGTTTAGGGTTTAACTGCAGAATTTAACGTAGAATGAAGGTATATATAAGTTTCTAACCCAGAGTAAAAGCGCAACTGCGTTAATAAACATACTGATGATATTAAACATACATTTATCGCACCGTAAAAAATTACACGCACCGTAAGAAATTATCTTACAAGGAGCTTATACTTACGTAGAACACACATTTACGTCATAATATTGTAGCCAAGACCGACCTTCCCTAAATTCTAAGTTCAACTAATTCACTACTATAGTATCTCCACGGAATATTACAAAGGAGACAAATTACGACGACTGTAGAGGCTCATAACTAGCTACAAAGTATTATAACACCTGATCCGAGGTACCTCGTTAAAAAGACAATTCTGCAACACTGAATATTTTGTACTAACAAGAAATATGATCTTTCTTCCGAATATTGGAAGAAAATACTTTATTTGCGATGTAGTATTTCATTTCTTTGATGCCTTTTGATGGCATGGCATCAGATGGTTAGGCATCATTATGTCCTTGAATACATTTCATAGCAGAAGAGTATCCGTGTCTCAACCGTAGCTATAGTTATAGATAATTATGTCTATAGAAGCCATCGATCAACAATTAGCAACTGTTGATCGAAGATAGAAGCATACTAAAATGGCCGCCATTGGTGAATAAACTATGACACTAAAAGGCAGTGCTAAGCACAAAACAAATCCTTCACAAAAAAGGTACATTAAGCTAGAACGTAAAAGCACTAGCCCAGACTTCAGAAACGAAATACAAAATTAACAACCGGCTTTGCAAGTTAAGCCATTAATATACATTAGGTAGGATAGTTTTAATCTAGCCTAAACTTTCATGACGTAAGCAACCTAAACCTTACTAAAGCAGAAGTTTGCCACGAGGTTAGAGATCAAGTTTTACTCTTCGTTAAACAATCAGTGAAGTGCCCTAATTATATACCTAGAAGATGTTCGTAACCGTCTTTTAACAAGCCTAGCAACTGTTACTAGGGACGTTTTCATCCGTATTCGGTCTAACAAGATACTATCAGTATTTTACTCACAGTGAGTGACATTTAACCCCGTAACCCAACAGGTGACAAATACCGCCGAGACCTTTGACGTGGCAGCTACATATGACGGCTGTCATGTGTTTTTATGACAGCCACGGATGACAGCAATACGTATTTTCCGTGTTCTTTAAGGCATTCGCCAATCTTAATTGTTGAAACGTTGTAGCAATTGAAGGTTCATTTATTACCCGACTACGACGAATCCAAAAACAATGGTTATAATTTTAGCAATCTATTTAAGTATGTATTTACATATGTTCCTCCGTACATACATATACATTCGACGTTCGGCTGCCGTAGCGTGCACACGTATGCTCCGCACTGTCGTCTGCTCCCGCGCGCCCCGCGCCCCCTCGGTCTCGCCGCAGTGCTACTACGTAGCGCCGCCGCTCGCCGAGTTCCGCCCGCCAAGTCGTAGTACTACTACAGTCTTTACCTTGCGCTCGGACTTAGTGGTACTGCGCCGTAAAGAATCAACTACTCGTAGTTGGTTCGATACGAAAACTGTCTTTTTCAAGACAACCCTTCCTTAACGGTCATCACGTCAACGTGTTTTGCCCCTTCAGGGAAAATTCACGGTTTTGTGGTTCTGGACGGAAACCTCACGGTGTTAACGAAGTCCAGAGGGTGTTGACCCGACACACCCGCCGAGCCCCTTCAGGGTTAGGCATACAGTCGGACGGGCTCTGACTGCGGCCTTGGGGGCTTCCCTAGTCGCAGTCTGGTAGCACATAACCCCGTTTGTTTACAGCTGCACCCGGGACGTCTGGGTGTCTACCCCAGGGAGCTAGGATTAGGCTTCAGATAGGTCTACAGGCCCCTCTGGCCAATCAGACAGCAGTGTAGCTGGCGAGTTTGTTTATGTTTTTCTTCTCGCCCAGCATAACACTAGGAAAAACTCAAGGGTGGGTTCGTTTTTAAGGGAGCTGTCTGCCCGGGGGGTTTACGTTTCTACGTATCTCCTCGGGATTAGGATAGGTTATGAACCTTAGGTCCCCCCAGTAGGGTTTTCGCCAATATGCCCCCCCCCCCCCATAAAAAAGGTCCTAGAGGCCAAATTAAGGATCCTCCTAAATGAGTTGATGTCAGACGATAATCCCCACGTTAGGGGTAAATATGAGATGGCGACATGGAGAGAGCAACTGTCGCAACCCCGTGCAGGGCACGCCACGATAGTGGCGATAAGTCCCCTCTTTGAGGAGTGGCTGGAGAGACGCCACGGCGTCCTCACCTTCCGCCTGACGCAGGTCCTCACAGGACACGGTGTTTTCGGGAGGTTCCTGCACCGAATCGGGCGGGAGGAAACGCCCGGGTGTTTCCACTGCGAGGATCGACCGGAGGACACGGTGGAGCACACGGTGGAGGTGTGCCCCGCGTGGGCGGAGCACCGCCGTGTCCTCGAAGCGGCGATTGGCGGCGGCGACCTCTCGCGTCCGGCCCTGGTGCAAGCCATGGTCCGGAGCGAGACGGAATGGGACGCCGTCACCTCCTTCTGCGAAGCAGTAATGCTAGAGAAGGAGGTGGCGGAACGTGAGAGGGAGAGAACCTCACAGCGTCCCGGCCGCCGCGGGAGACGCCCCGGGCGTCGGGAGCCACCACATGGCCCCCGGCCACCGTAGGCGCGGGCCTGTGGACGGTGGGCTATGGGCTAGCTCGCCGTCCGTCCGTCTCATGACGACAGGCCGTGTCGACGGCGCGTTCGTGTTCCACGCGCGCCTCAAAGAGAGTCAGCAAAAAGGAAGGGGTCCGCAAGGACCGATGCCTGCCGGGGTTGCGGGACTATTCGAAAGAGATACCGTGGCCCCGGAACACAAAGGGCGATGAAGGAACATGGATGGGTTTTAGTCAGTAAAAGTCTGACACTCCCTCCTGCTCCGCCCAGAGCGGGAGAAGTCATTTGATGATTTCACATCCGAAAAAAAAAAAAAAAAAAATCAGTCCACGCTAAATGATTTCAGCGATGCGCTGGAATCACCCGTTATCCCCTCCTCCCCGGCTCCAGTCCCTATGGAAGCCTCCCCAATCCATCCCGTAGTGGATACCTCTTCGTCCCAGGACGAAACCGAGATGGAGATTCCCAACTCGGGTGACCACACCGACATGACCTCCGCCTCAGAGTCGGACTCCTCTCCCACCTCCTCCTCCGAAGACGATTACCAAATCGTCGGGAAAGGGAAGAGGAAGAAGGGCAAATCCCCCTCTGCTTCGACATCTAAAAAGGCAGCTATCCAAAGCTCGCAAACTCCCCTACCCCAGTCCCAGACGGCTGCTGGCCCTTCACAGAGCCGCTCTCCAAGCCCCATGGCCATAGCCACTCCGGCTGACGCCACGTCCCAACCCGCCACCTCGGCTACTCTCCCCAAAAAACTTCGTCCTCCACCCTTATTCATCCACGATAAGGGAAAATGAACTGAGATTTCCAAGACGTGTAACGAGCGTCACATCATTTACACCAATGCCCGTGCTATTGAGCAAGGCATAAAAGTCATGACCTCAACACCAAATGACTACCGTGAGCTCACCAAGCTCCTTAGGGTTAAGAACATTAGGTACCACACTCATACCCCCCAGGATGAAATCCCGACCAGGGTAGTAGTTAAAAATATCCCTATTGAAATCTCCCCTCAGGAGATAAAAGAAGACCTTCTGTCTCAGAACGTCCCCGTATCTGAGGTTCACTGCATGCACCGTAGGGTTGGAGGTCGCTCCAATTCCTCACCCTACAACATGGTGCTCATAGTCTGTGACCGTGTCGAAGGTCACCACCCCATCCATCAAATTTCCAAGATTTGTGGCCTCTCAGGCCTCCGTATTGAGAAGCCCCTTAAAACTGGCGTTTTAACACAATGCCATCGTTGCCAGCTGTATGGCCATGCGCAACGAAACTGCTTCGGACAACCCAGATGCGTTAAGTGTCTGGGGGACCACGGCACCGCCAAGTGCTCTCGCCCCAAAGACCGCACACTGTGCACAGAGCCTCCGACCTGTGTACTGTGCGGCGAGTCCGGCCACCCCGCCAACTACCGTGGATGCCCCAAGGCTCCAAAATCTTCAGCCCCTAAGCTAGCCCAACGTGCCATTAATAGGCAACAGAGAGAATGTCCCTCTCTTAATAATAAACTCCCCGACTCCCTAAGACCCCAGCGCCCCAGCCCGTGGAATACTCTTAACCACCAGGCGCACTTCCCGGCTCTGAGGCCCACCCAAGCACCCGCCCCTCAGGCTATCCCACCTCTGATGACACTGCCAGTCATGTCGCCCCCTAAACCCGCTGCACAAAAGGCCGCTCCTCTAGCGTCCCCCCCTCCAGCGCCATCAGCGCTTCGCCCTCCAGCGCCCTCAGCGCCTCGCCCTCCTGCGCCCTCATCGCCTCTTCCCCCGGCTCCCGTAGCGCCTCGTCCCCTTGCACCCGCATATCCTCGCCGCCCACCGCCTTCAGGAAGGTTACCTTCAGCACCCACTACCTTCGCGGCCCCCCCTCCCCCTCCCGCGACATACGAATTAGACCCGTTTGACCCCGTAAGAGTCTTAGGTAGCACATTCGCGATTTTCTACACCCCGCGAACGTTACAAATGACGCGTGACACCATCGCCTGCAACGGTGACTGGCTCGCGCTTATTCAAGTTTATAACGCGTACCCCGACATTACGCAAGCCCTCAGGACCCTTCCCCATAACTTAGTTCGTAATGGATAGAAACCCCCCCAGTAGATTATAACCGAAATCCATAAAGATCGGGACCTTTAACACCGAAGGCATGAATGGTCAACGTGATAAGTTCGCCACTTTCGTCCGCGACCATCACTTAGATATCTTATTAGTCCAAGAGACCTTCCTAAAACCCCATCAGCGAAACCCGAACATTGCCAACTACCGGCTAGTTCGCAATGACAGGACTCGCTGCCACAGAGGAGGTACTCTCATTTATTACAAATCCATTCTGTACTGCATCCCCATGGACCCTCCCCCCTCTCCAAAATTGAAGTCTCCGTCTGTCGACTGGGCATGACAGGTCATCAACCGATCACTATTATCTCGGCGTACCTTCCGCCCGCAGACTCCAACCCCGATTTCGTCGCCCCCTTCAAAGATGACCTCACAGTCCTCCTTAATCTAAGTGACTCCGTCCTTCTGGCGGGCGATCTTAACGCAAAACACCCCGCGTGGAATAGTCGTCTTTCAAACAGGAGAGGTAGAGACTTATTCAACCTCTGCTCTCCCCTCAACTTCGATGTCATTGGCCCAATGCATCACACTCATTTTCCCAATAACCCCAATCATAGCCCTGATGTGCTAGACGTCGCGTTTCTGAAGAATGTAAACTTGCGATTGCATTCTGTAGAAACGATTGACGAACTCAACTCTGACCATAGACCGGTAATCTTTGAATTCGCCCCTAGAATAGGACCCTTTGATCCCACTCAAACTCCCTCCACTAAAGTGATCACGGACTGGGGGAAAGTAAGCGATCTGCTGAAATCCACCGAATCCCCTCACTTAGACAGGATCCCCGACAACATCAAGACTGTAGCCGACACGGAGGCCGCGATCAGCTCGTTCACAGAACACGTACAATCAATCCTGAACGATTGTTCAAGGGAAGTTCCGGCGGATGATCACCGCTGGAAACTCCCGGATGATGTGCGTGATCTTGTGACCGAGAAGACCGCAGCTGTCCGTGCCTACAGTTCTTTTCCCTGCGCCAGTAACAAAGTTTTTATGCGCCGCTTACAACGCAAAGTAAGCAGATGCATCCAAAAACTGCGTGAAGAGAGCTGGGACAAGATGCTCGGTGAACTAGAACCAACCCATCAGGCTTTCTGGGACCTACAGAGGAAACTACGCTCCTCTGAGGTCACCTCTATACTCCCTCTCATTCGTCCCGATCAGACCGTCGCTTTTGACGATGACGACAAAGCCGAATGCCTGGCCGACAGCCTAGAGACTCAATGCTCCCCCAGTACCCAACCAGTAGACCCAGCTCACGTCTACTGCTGCATCAGCTGCGTTGATGGATGCTAAAGTCGAACGTCGGACCTCCCTTCCCCCAGTAGAAGACCCAGATGATCCTCTACCCTCAGTCACCCCTGAGGAAGTTGAGGATATAATAAAAGGCCTTAAGCACCGAAAAGCCCCTGGCTCAGACGGAATCACCAATAGGGTATTCAAACTCTTTTCTCCCGCCCTCATAGTGCTAATGACCGCTATCTTCAATAACGCCATGGCAAACAACATGTTCCCTCAGTCGTGGAAACAAGCCACCGTAATAGGAATCCCCAAACCGGGTAAACCCGCCTCTTCCCCGAGTAGTTACCGTCCCATTAGTCTCCTCAATGTCCTAGGCAAAATCTACTAGAGGCTTATTTATAAGCGTCTCAAAGACTACGCCGAAGCAAAGAGTTTAATTCCTAAAGAACAGTTTGGATTTAGATCCCAACACTCTTGTGTCCAACAAGTGCACCGCATAGTCTAGCACATCAGCGCCCGCCTTCAGCGAGGCATGGCGACCGGTGCCTTGTTCTTCGATATCGCGAAAGCATTCGACAAGGTCTGGAACAACGGGCTGATATACAAGCTATACCAGCTCGGTGTGCCTGATCGTCTCGTGCTCATCCTTCGTGACTTTCTGTCAAACCGCACATTCCGATATCGCATCGATGGTGCGCTCTCAACCCCACATCCGATTCGCGCAGGAGTCCCTCAGGGATCCGTGATATCCCCATTAGCCTTCACGCTATATACCCCAAAAACAAATCAACCCAATTAGCCCTCTTCGCCGACGATACGGCCATCTATTATTCTGGTAGAAGCTATCCCAGCATTACCCGCATTCTCCAAAAATCCGCAAACGCCTTAGGCGATTGGTTCCGGAAATGGAGAATCGAGGTCAATCCCGACAAGAGCCAGGCGGTACTTTTCTCTAGACCCCGTCGTCTCCCCCCCATCCCTCAACCGATCACCATGTTTGGTAAGCCGATCCCTTGGGAAAAGCAAGCCAAATACCTGGGAGTTATCTTTGACCAGCGCCTAAACTTCAGTGAGCACATTAAGACGGTGCGTTCGCGTGCCGCCTTCGCTCTCGGTAGGCTTCACTCTGTCCTGAACGCACGTAGCAAATTGTCACTTAGGTGCAAATTGCGTATTTACACCGCGTGCATTAGGCCTATCATGACATACGCATGTCCCGTTTTCGCGCATACCAAACCCTAGAATAAGATGTCAATCGATGCGTTATTATGGGGGTCGTGGAGGTTAATATCGGGGGGGGGGGGGGCGGGTAATATAGGCTACATTTTAACCGATTTCATGAATAGGAGTAGATTTTACCTTGTAAACCCCAAATTTAATTAGAGCGTGACTTTTCAGTACTCAGGTTTTTTATATTTCCTAAAGTTGTATTTGCTTAGTTCAAGATTCCTGGAAAATACCAATTTTAAAATTTTAAACAGGAGTAAAATCCCAGGACTTCTTTTGTCTCAAGTTCTCCTGGCTTTAAAATGAGGCAACGCTTTGCAGGTACAAGGATGTAGCAATTTTACATTTACTTTTTTGTTTTAAAATATTTTCTCGAGATAGAAAATATTCATGAAATGTTTTCTTTAAGGAATTCTTGTGTTAAGATTCTGAATTATTTTCTGCTTCTCGGAGTTACTTGGTTATAAGCTTCTCGCTTTAAGGGTTTTTACTACAAATTTTTATAGAGTTTTATAATCTCAGACTTGGGTCAAGTAGAAAATTCAAAGAAGTGCCTTGGGAAATTCACTTAATTATTCAGCATTTTACGAATCTACAATAGAATAACTATGTTATCTTAACATTTTTAATTTGAATAATGTTTTTTTTTTTCATTTTATTACGTAGAGTTGAGAATTTTGATTTTTTTTATTGAGGTAAGATTAATGTTGGTTCTATCTGCGTAAAGGCTAGTCTGATGCTAATTATTTAAAAATTAAGTCTTGCTGAGAAGGAAACAGTTTTGCAGCAATTTCCGGCCTAGGTACCTGCTATTTAGAAACTCCGCGCACCAATTGATAAGACTCCATGGACCACAAATGTGGGTTATGAGGTCGAAACAAAACCCTATGTGAGCTGAATAAAAAAAAGTTCATTACGGCACATAATTCTATTTCGGTCCCCATAAATCTGCAACCCTTTATTACCGCTAGGAGCACGTATCAAAAAATAATGTTCGTATACATTTAGATTGAAGTACGTTCGGTACATATTGGTGAGCTGAATATTCTATTGGCGGTGCACGGGGCGCGAATACTAATACAGGGAACCAGGCATGCCTTCTGACGTGAAGGTTTTTTCTCAAATTGTTTCACACCCCTGCCGCTGCCCACTACGGCTTTTAATACTCTTTTTTTTACGTGCCAGGCTGGCAAACAGCCGACGGCCCACTTGATTGAAAGTGATGGTTACCACAGACTATAGACACCTGTCATTACCAAGGGATTTTTCTCAGTGAGTTGCCAAGTAAAGTGTAGTGCAGCATGCGTCATTTGGCGCTTGAATGGCATTTCGATAGCAGGGCGCTGTTATTTAACATTCGTTAAATTGTCTGTGAAAATTTAATTGGAAAAACAAAGATGGCGACGTTAGTTCGGACCAAAAAACCATGATGCATTCTAACATCTACAATACGTTAAAAAAAAACCCTGTTCGATCCGAAAGGGAAATTTCAATAAAATAATTTTCAAATAAATAATGTCATAACCAGTGACATTACCAAATTAAATACGAAACATAAAATATTCATGAAAGTAATAAAGCTTATAAATGCTTGATTTTTGTGCCCAAATTTCCCTAAAATCTTACATACTTTCAAAACGTGACAACACAAGCATAAGTATGTTCGATCGTCAAATGTTTGTTTATGACGTCACTACCCGAGAAGAGACCGGAATGTCGCCGCTAGCCATGTATGTTTCCTCATTTTAGTTATTTTATTACTTGTTTTCCAAAAAGGAAATTACATTTACAGAATCAAATCTCGATACCTAATATTCACGGTATAGGTACAGTCAGAAGCCGGGGGGGACAGACTTCCGGCGGGATCTCATGGCGACATGGAGAGAGCGACTGTCGCAACCCTGTGCAGGGCACGCCACGACAGTGGCGATAAGTCCCCTCTTTGAGGAGTGGCTTGAGAGACGCCACGGCGTCCTCACTTTCCGCCTGACGCAGGTCCTCACCGGACACGGTGTTCCTGCACCGAATCGGGCGGGAGGAAACGCCCGGGTGTTTCCACTGCGAGGATCGACCGGAGGACACGGTGGAGCACACGGTGGAGGTGTGCCCCGCGTGGGTGGAGCACCGCCGTGTCCTCGAAGCGGCGATTGGCGGCGGCGACCTCTCGCGTCCGGCCCTGGTGCAAGCCATGGTCCGGAGCGAGAGGGAATGGGACGCTGTCACCTCCTTCTGCGAAGCAGTAATGCTAGAGAACGTGAGAGGGAGAGAACCTCACAGCGTCCCGGCCGCCGCGGGAGACGCCCCGGGCGTGCACCGTAGGCGCGGGCCTGTGGACGGTGGGCTATGGGCTAGCTCGCCGTCCGTCCGTCTCATGACGACAGGCCATGTCGACGGCGCGTTCGTGTTCCACGCGCGCCTCAAAGAGAGTCAGCAAAAAGGAAGGGGTCCGCAAGGACCGATGCCTGCCGGGGTTGCGGGACTGTTCGAAAGAGATACCGTGGCCCCGGAACACAAAGGGCGATGAAGGAACATGGATGGGTTTTAGTCAGTAAAAGTCTGACACTCCCTCCTGCTCCGCCCAGAGCGGGAGAAGTCATTTGATGATTTCCCATCGGAAAAAAAAAGGTACAGTCAGAACAAAAATCTAATACCTACTACTATCCTTGTGAGAATTCATCATCTGCCTAGCCTTTTCCCAACTATTTTGGGGTCGGCTTCCAGTCTAACCGGATGCAGCTAAATACCGGTATTTTACATGGAGCGACTGGCTATCTGACCTCCACAACCCAGTTCATATTGGGTAATACGATACCACTTGGTAAGACTGGTTGTCAGACTTTTTGGGCAACTGACTACCTGTAACGACTGTCAAAGATGGTCAAATGACCGGCGGGACCAACAGCTTAACTTGCTTTCTGAGGCACTGAGGAAACTCGGTATGTAAGGGTGGTCACCCATCCACAGACCAACCTAGGCAAGCACGGCTTAAGCTTATCCACGAGCTCCTCCCTGCGAGAATTGTCGACCCATTAATTTTACCGACTCGATGTTAATGATCTAGATGACAACCCTAGTTAATATTTATGGAGCTTTTTATAATATTGACTAATGAGATTCCATATCCAATTGAAAGCAACCTATTGACTTTCACTTTCAACAAACTTTTATGTAGACTTGAAAAAAGGGTTTCATTTTGTTTGGTAATTTGTTTTGTGGTTAAAAATATCGGTTTTGCCTTGACACAGAAAGTACCAGGAGTTATGAATGTAGCCTTAAGAAAACAATATATTTCATTTAGGCTTCACAACTTTCGGGTTAAATGACTTAAAATATTTAATTTCTAGTTTCTGATCTCTCTTTTTGTTTATTTCAAACATATTGATATACCATAATGAAAAGTCACATAAAAACAATAATTAACGGTATTGCCATAGAATAAAAAAGTTCTACACATAAACATAACATCACGCCTGTGTAATCCTCGAAAGATTAGGCAGAGGTGTAGGTACTTATTATATATCCACATTTTGTCAGTCATGTTTAAGTCCCATGTGACAGGGGTCGGGCCTATTCCCATCAACCGAGCAAAAATCCGAGGCTGTTGCTGAGAAATTCTTGATGGAAATAACCAAAAACACTTTGTCCGGCTGTTTAGTATCTATTCTTACTACTGAATTGCTGTCTTACTCTTACATGAGCTAGCTCCTTCTTTCGTTCGTGTCTCTAGCAGCACGGTTACCTCGCACATTGTTTTATTCAGTTTAATTGTCTAAATGTTATTTTAAAAGTCTACAACATACATAAACAGTGTAATAATCATAAAGTGCTCATCTTAATACATTGTGTTCGTGTAACAGTTCGTGGTTTCATTACAAATATCAAACACCGGCCATGGAATCCGGGAATCGAACCCAGGACTTACTGCTCAGCAGTCGCCCTTTCAACCAGTAGACCAACAAAGAGTAAAAATGTTTTTCTCTACAATGTTTCTACATTCTGTCTCATTGTCTCGATATTTGTATGGTTTGCCTTTCATTCGTCATGTTTTGTTATTTTACAAACCAGTCTGAAGTTATAAAACTCCTGAAAACCGGAAACCTTAATAACGAACTTGTTTGTTTTGTGCTTCCTTGCGCTTAATTTGGTTCTAAATACACTAAACAGAATTACGACAAAAGTACTTTTTATTTTATAAAGAAGTAAGGGATAAATTAACTTTGGTTAGCTTTTTTGTTGAAAGTTAAGTCACTTAAGTTTGTCAGGCTTCTAATAAAGTGGTCACGTTTTGTTATTTCTTAAATTTTTTGACGTAAAAACGACGGAAACAACTTTGTAACAGCGCAATTAAAGTTTTGCCAGTATATTATTTTCTATAAGGCGTTGGCCAATAAAAATACGATAAGAGTGAGCCTGCCTAAACTAACTACGAATCGATGATAAATAACAGAAGAATTTATAACGGAACTTCGTGAGGACGAAACGCCTGATTAAAAATGTACACCACTTCACTCCTACGACACTTAACCTAATTTGAACTTCAACAACACAAACATAAGACAGTTGTATAGGTACTCAACGTACTCATTCCATCACGCGACGTGTTACGCCGCGATTACATACGAAATACTCACTTGTGTGTCTGTGTGCGTCAGGTCGGCGAGCGATTATGGTGTGGGGGCGAGGGGTGTGCCGATGTCATGGGGCACTAGGTCATGTTCACCGGAGTCGTCCGTGGCCCGTCCCTGCCGGAGATTAGATCAATTTAGTACGTGGAGCCAGACGCCAAGCATTCGGCGTTCGGCCCAGACGGACGAAACCGAGAATGTTTGTTCTTTACCCTCTTCACTAAAACATACTGGGACTAATTTTCTAACATACGTCCTGTGATTGTTGCGAGTCTGTTGTTGATTTACTGCGGGAGACTACACAGACTTTAGTACTTACTTTTATTATTACATCGTCGGTAAATGTTCCTGGAATACGGTTCCGTTTGCTTTGTACTACATAAAATAAAATAGGTACTACGTAATAACATGATTGTTTCTGGTTCTTACGAGAAATTGAAGATTATAAATAGAACCCAAGTTAGGTACTTGTAACTTACTTACAACAATGTTAACCTAAATAACTAAGAATAGTAAGTAGCTCGTCTTTGTTGTTTACTCATGTTTGTCATTAGATAGTGTATTAGAATGTTGGCTGGTTATTTTATTTTAGTAATGTTCGTAACTATACCTCATAAATGAACCCTAAAAACGGAATATTTACCATGTATATACTATTCATTTTGAGTTCCCGATATTTCGGTGCGGTAACAAGCACCATGATAACGGTTAATTGAAGTTATTGCGATTCTTTATCAGCAGACAACAGCAACAGTGCCGAAATATCGGGAACTCAAAATGAATAGGAAACATTTAAAGTATCCCGTATTTAGTGTAAATAATACTGTTTTATTTATTTATTTAAGGAAAAACAAACAACAGCACAATAAGAATTAGTAACAATATTTTAAATATAACATTTTAAAACAATAATGCTACCCACTACGTTCTCCACAGATTACAATTAAAAGTATTTAAAACTAGCTAGGAACAACATAAATACAATACAAAAACAACCGTCATTGTCCTGGAACTAATAACTAGAAAAAGTAAATTTGTGTGCGTATTTAAACACTACGTTATTATAATATATAGTATATAAATAAACAGTAATTTGCTGATCCTTTAGGGTTGCTTGGATTTGCTTCTTAAAAGCATTTTGACTTAGAAAAATAATATCGATTGAATTTAATAGTGTTAGTGACCATGTCAGTTTAAAAACTCATTATTAAAGTTACATAATTAAGCCCTGTGAGTGAAAGTTCAAGCAAATAAATAATAATACAATTGTACATTTTATTTGCAGACCTTTGTCAGCATGATCATTATCTTTTTTGTTGTTTTTTCATGAAAACTGAAAGATACAATGCATTATTTAAATTTGACATTCCTGTTAAGCAAAAGATCTATCAAAATTAATTTATTAATTTACATCCGGCACTCTCAAACAGGGATAATTGAGCGATGGTCGCGGTCACATTGTTGTAGTAATATTAAGGTACACCTGCACTAAAAGCCAACAACCACAACCTCTTAGCGGTGTAGGCAGTACCTATAGAGTCGGTTGACTGGCGCTGCCACAAAAGCCCTTTCTTCCCTTCTTGCTAACATTTCGACTGTCTTAGCCTCGTAATAATAAGGATGGTCTTGGTATAGCAAATTTTACCTTTCTCTCATAGAGAGGAGGGCCGTGTACCTGTAATGGCAATATTATGGCTCTTTATACAAGTTTAACAATTATCATGAGGTTGACTGACCCAAAGTGCGTAAAGAATGAATGAACACCGCATACACCATAACATTTTGTCAATAAAACGTGCGACTACGCAAGCTTGCACAGTTTTCCTGCGAGCTTGCAGCAATATTTGTGTAGAAATAATACTGATAAATTTATTGGTAAAAAAAAAACTTTAGAGAAACTTTTGAATGAAGTAAAATTAGAAATATACAAAGAAAACTTCTCAACTGCCATTTCTTGGAAAGGGTTCACCCAAATCGGAATGGGTCTTGAATAGTAACCTCGCAAAAGCAAGGGTTCCTTTTTGTTTCAAATAAATTAGATCGAAGGGAGTGACTTTCCTGCCTTTGGGAAATTTAAATTAGCCTGATTCTATAATCTTGCTCCCACACAGTCTAATCTAAACTCTCTAGTTACTAATAATAGTCTATTTATAGATAAAGGTAAGTTGTAAGTTAATAATATTGTAACTGAGGAAATCAAATTATCCGATCCAAAATATTACCGTAGGTAGTTAAAACCACCGGGGTTGCGGGACTGTTCGAAAGAGATACCGTGACCCCGGAACACAAAGGGCGATGAAGGAACATGGATGGGTTTTAGTCAGTAAAAGTCTGACACTCCCTCCTGCTCCGCCCAGAGCGGGAGAAGTCATTTGATGATTTCCCATCCGAAAAAAAAAAAAAAAAAAGTTAGTTAAAACCACAGAACAGATAAAAGAGGTTAGAAGGGCCTTGTGGGCGGGGCAGGCGCGCCGCTCATATAAGTGAACGCTCATATGTCAATCGATTGCTCATTGGTCACCGTATTGGCGTGTGTGAGTGCACGTCAAGCATACTTTTTGCGTAACTGTGACAATCAATAGCACGCTCGCGATCTAAGTATGAGTAGTTTATTCGGTATACCGCCGTTTACCCGAATTTTATTTGCCCTAATATCATTTGCCATAATAGTCAACAGCCATAATATCATACGACATAATACTCATTTGCCCTACTCTCATTTGCCATATTAGTCACGTGCCAGAATCATTGTTTCCCATAAAGTCACTTACCATAACATCATTTGTCATAATCATTGTAAGCCCTAATTATCTCATGCCCTAATTATCACATGCCATAATTATGAAATGCCATAACATAATTTGCCATCGACATCGGGTGTGTAACGGTTGTTTATATCAAGAGAAATTGGATGCAATTGGGACTTTAGGGCACCTTAGGGCTTATTTTTATAAACCACACAGAAGTAGGAGCCCCGCGAAGCGGGGCTCCGTCGACCTAACCCACCATCAACCATGCACAGAAAAAAAAACCATGCACAGAATAAATAAGTTTATTCTTATTATACCAAACATTGCGCACCCATCGACATCGACAGTCAGAAAGCTAATAAGTAGGTAAGTATTAGAATTAAAAACAAGTTTAATAATCAAACTATATAATTATAATTAGGTAGTACAATTTCTTTTTTAATGCAAATACAAATTTGATGCTAAAGCACGCAAAAATTCTTCTTTTGTATATTCTTCTTTCTTAGATAATATCTCATTAATTTTGATTGTCCGACTGATTGTTTGTTTCTTTTTCTTTTTTTCTTAAATATAATGTCATCATGTGTAATGATTATTACGGGGCTTAAATATTTGTCTAATACTTGTTATGCCATTTAAATATTATGCCATTTAAATATTATGTCTAATAATTATTATGACACATAAAAATAAGGCAAACAATACTTATGGCATTCGTATCTTATGGTATCTAAAATTCGGGCAATTAAAAGTATGTCATATGTCTTTTAGGGCAAATGAAACATTCGGGCAAATGAAATTCGGGTAAATGAAATTCGGGAAAATGATGATTATGGCATATATTCTTCGGGCAAACAATAGACAACCAGTTTATTCGTGTGCGTAATGCAAGTACTTATGGGTCTTGCTTGTAGTGCAGTTAAAGAGTGGGAGACAAGTGGCGACACGCGTTCTAATAAATCAGGAACTACACACGTCAAAAAAGTCTAAGCAACACGCATCAATGGGGAGACACACTGTGGAACTAATGGCGCTAGCATAGCTGGTTACCAACATCGTCATTGGTTGAAAATGTGGTAATGTCATTTTATATTTCAAAATAGCCTCATTGGTCAGATTGAGACCAGCTATGGTGGCGCCATCTTAGATTATCTTTGGCTGTGTCTCCCCATTTACAGAAACTGATACTTTATTTTTTCTTAACAAAGTAGTTTGGTATACAGTCTTTTTATTCTCGGAAAAATAATACTGGCTGTTTTAAAAAACAGAATCTCTTCGATTGTGTTTTGTTTTCATTCAAATAAAAGCTAATTATTTTTCCCGATTTCATGTTCATTTAGTGGTCATTATTTATGTCATGGAGCGGCGCCATTTAACTGCTGATCAAATGCAGAGAGCTAGGAAGGATACAAGCGGGAAGAAATTAGTCCCAGGTATCTCGGCAATTTAGTTTATAGGAGCGTGATTTGTTGTCTTTGCAGCGTTACGTTAATACAGGGGATCCTGCTGAGTAGCACCCAGACGTGAAATAAGTACAACTGCTCCATAGGATTGATACTTACAACTGACTGCAAGACGTCAGCCGCTGTTAATCGCCCGGGAGATAGGTTTAAAGCTACAATTCTCAAGTGGTGTTGTTGTTAGCCACCAAACCGTGAGCAATAGGCTTCATGAAAACGACCTACGAGCAGGACGCCCAATTAAGTGGCCACCTATAAGCCATGGAAATCGCGCCCGTCGAAAACAATGATATAGGGAACACTTGACATGGAACCAGGAGCAGTGGGATAAAATTTTATGTTTCGACGAGTCCCGGTTTGAATTTAGGCCTGATACGAGAAGGGTAAGAGTCGTCCTGGAAATGCTGAACGGCTGAAATGCGTCTCAGTGGCTCCACAGTGATGGTATGGGCGGGTTTTATAGAGAACAGAGCTCGTTTTTGTAGATGGCAATATGAACGCTGAAAGTAACGTTGAACATGTCCTCGTGCCTTATGTTCACCCATTTGCATAAAGTATTGGCTCAGATTTACCGCAAATCCATGATAATGCGCGTTCGCACACAGCTCGGAGGACTAGAGAGTGTTAGGCGTTGGGAAACATCCGAGTATTGCCGTGGCCTACACAATCGCCAGACCTCAATCCGATCGAGCACGCATGGGACATGCTCCATAGACGTGTTCTAGAGAACCTGGACTGGAGTATCAGCAATCCAACAACCAAAAGATTTGTTAAAATTCCATATGGGAGCGATTGCCGCAGGATCAACTAAGCAATCTTATAAATTCAACGAAAAATCGTTACCGACAATTTTTTAAACAACAGAGACGGACACACTTTGTTTTGAATTACCAAATAATTTAAAAAAATGTCGGTATATCATTTTGTAAAACATGAAAACTTTAATTTCGTTTGAACTTTATTTTATACTACGTATGTTACGGTACACACATTGTTAACTATTGTGATTCAATGAACAATTGAATGAAGCATTTTGTTGCTCTACTCACAAATGCATCAAAAAATGCTTAGTAATTATTTATAAAAGAAATATAAATATATTACAATAGTAAAAATCGTTCAAAAGTTCAAAACCGTACATGTTACATAAACTTTTTTGATGTGTGTATTTCCTTTCTCTCTTTTATCTGTTCCGTGGTTAAAACAATTTTGAAGTAAGTTTGGAAGCATTTTAATTACTTTATTTTTAAATTGTTGATTTAATCTTTTACTCTGGACGCTCTTAATATGCACGTCACGTCACATCGTTCTCACTTATATGTATTATCTCTACAAGAATGATGTAACTAAGATTTTGTAACAATATTTTGATTTAAAAGAGTGTCCTTGGAGTTTCTTGCCCGTTCTTCTCCATAGAGATCTACGCTAGGGAATGGGCAACTACAGTACTTTCTCAAGTTATTATGTCTTGTGACTGGGACAGTAGCTTTGTTTTTTTCTTTTTTTTTGCATTTTGACATTCAAAAGTGCCGTAATGGTCTAATTGAAATAAATGCTTTGAGTTTGAGTTTCCTTAACAGGAGGTGCTCCGTAGCGTGTAGGACCGGGGCTATCCCATAAGGGATGGAAACGCAAAACATACATAGTAAAGGTACAATACTCTCGTAAACCAATTGGTAGATCACGTCACGCTAAAAATAGATCAAAAACAGAAATGCGTCGGCATATTTCTCGATCTGGCCAAAGCTTTCGACACCGTCATGATTTCTCTCCTAGTGGAAAAGTTAGATAGGATTGGTATTCGTGGAAATGCTCTAAGCATTTTTAAGGATTTTCTCTGTGACCGTACGCAAAGAGTTAAAATAAAAGAATACGTTAGCTCTGATGCTGGGGTTACCTATGGCGTCCCACAAGGCAGTATACTTGGCCCAAGTCTCTTCTTGATTTACATAAATGACCTGTGTCAGTTGCCACTTGTAAACGGCAAGATCGTTACCTACGCTGACGATACGGCATTAATATTCCATGGAGGGACCTGGGACGAAGTTCGACGAAGCGCCGAACTGGGACTGCATAGGGTAAGCCATTGGCTGAGATCTAACCGACTCACTTTGAACCTTTCCAAATCCACTTTTCTCCAATTCTCTTTTTCAAAAACTAAACCTGCCAATTTAGATATTAGATTACATGATTGCAACTTGGCTTCTTCAACGTCATGTTCATGCTCTACTATCACTAAGTCTACACATGTAAAATACCTTGGTGTGATTCTGGATGAAAAACTTGGCTGGCGACAGCACATAGACCTCACCACAACGCGTATCAGAAAACTGATTTGGGCATTTAAAAAACTTAGACACGTAGCAGACTTCGAACTCCTTCGCACTGTGTACTATGCGCTCGTGCAGTCAGTCGTGGGATATTGTGTTAGTGTATGGGGGGGTGGATGCAAGACTTTTATGATTCACCTGGAACGGGCCCAAAGATCTCTGCTTAAAGTCATGACTTTCAGACCCTTTAGATTTCCCACCAAAGTCTTATACGAGAAGTGTGAAGTACTCACAGTAAGACAGAATTATATTCTACAAGTGGTTTGTAAGCAGCACAGTATTACCCCTTATAATGCACAAAGTAATAAGAAGCGCACTATAAAAAACGTTTGCTTACCTCTACGCTGTCACACGGCGTCCGCTAGGCGACAGCGGGTATTTCTTTCCGGTTTTCTTTATAATAAATTAAATAAAATCCTCAACATAAATCCCCTAACGACTCGTGAAACAAAAAAGCAGGTAAAAATCTGGCTACTGAGCAAGGACTACAACTCTACTGAAAACTTACTGCAATCAACATAAATAATTAAGAACACAATTAAATGGTATTCACACACATACACACACACATACACATACACACTCCCACTCACACCCAGGCCCACATGCACATTTACATAATATCTGCACCCGTATTTCTAATATTATTTTGTTTCATCTTAGCTGAATTGCAATTTATTATTTTATTGAACTTTTATTTTTACTACAATCATTATTTTTTAAATTATTGTTTTGATTCAATTATTAATCTAAATTTTTAATCCTGATTTTATTCTAATTCTATTTTTAGTGCTTAAGTAATAAATAACCTAAATGTAAAATTATAACTATTGAACTTAATTTTAAGTAATTTAATTTTGTCACCTTTTGCTGCATAAAACTTGCCCAATTGTAACTCAAATGGAAGAAGTCACTGGCTCCTGAAATACAGGTATTCTAACCTAGCTCTGGAGTCAGGGTCTCACATTTTTCTGTAACCTGTTTTTATGCCAATAAAGAAATTATTATTATTATTATTATTACTCTGAATAAACATCGTAAACACACAGCATTTACTTGGCAGATACTAAATATTCCAGTCCATACAATATTAAAATACCGAATGTAATACAGACTACAAATTACAAGGCAAGGAATTTGCAGCCTAGTTCAAATGCTACGAAAAATTCGTAGCTGTAGCTGCTACGCCGTAGCTGATCTACGGAATGAGGTTACATTGCTGCAAATATTTTTGTATTTCCACAGGCGCGTTACTTTTTTACTTGAACAAAAACCATGATACTTGGGCAAATCCTAAACTAAAAACAGAAAGAGAGAGAAAATAGAAAGCGTCAACAAAGGCAGACATCAGGCAAAATGCTTCTTCCAATAGAAAAACCAAATTAACGTCGAACCAAGTCCACATTCTACAAATTACTTAGTTCAAATAAATGAAACATGTACCTCTACATATACACACGTGTATAGTAAATATGTAGGTTATGTATATTCGCCCGTGAGTGGACAAAGAATACTAAGTCGTCTGAGACGAGACGAATGAGTCGGGAAAGTGAACAGTAAGACGTCTGGACCGAGAGGTCGGGCACCTGTCCTTTATGCCCTGGCCTTAATAACGTTAATACTGGACAAATATAACAAGACATTTTCTTTGTTTTATTTGTCCTGTATTTTTTGTATTCAGGTTATTACAGGATACAGAGTGACACAAGACAGACGACAAGTTCTCGAAATAAAATAATAAAAATGGATGCCTAGAAACTGACGAATAGATGAAATTTAATAATCATGAGGATTATGCGAACATGTACTTGTACACTCACTTTTAGCTAGTAAGTTTCCATCGTCCAGACCCAAAACCATACACCGGGATATTACTGAGAAATTCCTAGAAATAAAACGATACTGCACTTGCACTTGCGACTAATAATGGCAGACTCGAGTTACAATAAAACTCTGTATAATAATAATAAATAATAATCCTAATACTTTTCCTCAGAATTTAAACACAACACCGCTGTCTTTAACGGGTAGTAGAGCTGTATAAATACACATAAAAACCCACATTTCTGTCCAATTATAACCCTTGTGATGGGGTGCGAGCCATCGCCATTAACCGGGCACAAATTCAAACTACAGCTAATGTGAGTTTCGTAATGGGAAAACCCAATAGCACTTTGCCTCGAACCCAAAACCCCACTCCCGGTAATAGTGTTCAGGCTTGTAACCACAATACTAATACCAGCATAGTCATATCTGCCAGTATTTCAAAATCCACCTACAGTGATGGGTACACCTACCCTACTTTACTGGGTCTGGCATGAGCACTAGAATTAACGTTACGTAAATTCGAACATTTTTTATATTGAAAGTACTATTTTCGCACATGTTTTTTAATTTTGATTAAGACTATTCATAATAATTCTGGGCGTTTTCTATGATGTTGCAAAAATAAATAATCAATATGTAAAAACAATAATCAAATTTATCCTATGCAATAATTGCATTATATGTATCATTGCACTGCATTAACTAAAATTATATTTTACAACTTCTGCCAAAGGCTTCGCCCGCGTGAAGTTTGATAATTGACCCATGGGATCTTACTACCGGAATAAAAAGTAGCCTATGTTTTAATCTAGGTTATAAACTATCTGTGTGCAAAATTTCATCCAAATCCATTCAGTAGTTTTTGCGTGAAAGAGTAACAAACATCCGTACACATATACATCCATACTCACAAACTTTCGCATTTTCAATATTAGTAGGATTAAAAAAAAAACTAACTTACTTATGTTAAAGTTGTGCCTTAGTGCTTAGTACTTATTTTTTAATCCACCTCCATCTATACCTAGTTCAGTTATGTGAACTGTTCACATACAAACTAGAAATAGTATTTAATCAAGTATGTTCGATATTTGAACTTGATGTATCGCGGCAATCGTTCACGAGCGTGGAAAGATATCGCTACGTTAAAATGTATTGTCGACATGTTGTTGTATTTTATATTTTCAGTTATTCACAAACGTTTTAATAGTTGTATAAAAATAAGGCTGATATATGAGAGCTGAGATGAGAGCAGCGGTGGCCCAGTGGTGGCGGCCCCGACTTACGAACAGTAAGTCGTGGGATCGAACCCAGACAGGCGCATTACTTTGTGTAATTTATTTCATCACCACTGCTCTCAAAACGGTGAAGGAAAACATCGTGAGCAAACCGACATGCCCTAGAATCACAAAATTCCTAGACATGTGACATCTACCGATCCGCACTGGGCCCGCGTGGTGGATTATAGCCCATTCCCTCTCATAGAGAGGAGGCCGTGTCCCAGCAATGGGAACATTAATGGGCTGATGATGATGATGAAGGCTGATATAGATGCAATTTACGAACAACAGTGATGTGTTTTAGAAATTATTTATTTATTCAGAATTAGCCTATAATGTCCACAGGTCTCTTCTTCATGATAATAACTGGACTCCACCTGGATCCTGGATCCACTACGCGGGTACAGTGCGAGTTTTCTCACAATGCGGTGGTCACAATTACTTTTCGATTCATTGTTATTTTCATGGTCAAGACAGACCAAAATCTTTTCTGCTACAAAAGCTTGTTGTCATATTTCCCAACCTACTCTAATTCAAAACATTAAGACCCTGTGTCAGATGAAATAAGCTTAAGAAATGTAATCAACCTTTAGAGGCTTTTTGTTGTTATTGTGAACTTTCTGGCTCAAGGAAAATAATGAAGCTATACCTACATTTTCAAATGTTATGCAATCTAACCTTTCCAATTTTATCCGGCCTAGAGCTGTATGTACAAATAGACTGCCGATACAGGCCACGGCTGGATCGTTAGATCCAGCCGTGGCCTGTTCCTAATAGTATTGGGTACCGAGTGTGGGTTACCACACTCAGTACCCAATACTGTTAGGAACCCTATTACACTGTGATGCACTGTGATTCCTATTCTCTTTGTGAAACCGGTTTCTAAGCTACCCCAAGCTGGCTTCCTATTTGCTGTGCATTTACCGAGAACAGCCGAATATCTCCGAACCAAACATTTCGATGTACAGAACATGCTCGATTAGCTTTGCAGCACAGTCCCGCTAAGCAATCAGTTGAAAACTGTGTAACGTGCAGGCACCGTGTTAGCTATTATTATTCAAAATAGTGCCTAGCGCCAACACAAGCTTATTCAGCCGCAAACTATTTTGTTTGTTTAGCTTTAGTTAACTGAGTCAGTTAGTACGCTAAAATGGACGGGCGTTATTGGTTGAAATGGTGGATACGAGAAGCACATGACCCAAGAGACTGTCTATGCCTAAGTGGACGTTTTCCGGGTGATATGTTTATGATAATTGGTTTAAAAAGGTTCTCCTGGCGGCGACAAATGTAAATGTTTGTTCAACGTACCCTGGACAATCATTTTCACCCAGGCTGTCTAGATACGTATATTTTTTTGCCATGTTATGCGCTCTAAATAATACATAATGTACATGTCGACACGAGAGAAGAGAATTCGTTTCGTCTACTTTACAAGTCAATAAATACCTCGTTGGTCTAGTGGTCGCAACCGCGAGAGTCTTGGTTTGATTCCCGGGTCGGGTAAATTGGTATTGGGTATTGCATCAGCAATTTCTCTGTATCAGCTACGGAATCTGGATTTGTACCCGGATGACGGCAATAGGCTCGCCCCTATTACATGGGACATAAACCTAACCGGCAAACTGTGGGTATACTATTAGGTACACATCTGTCTAACCCTTCGGGGATTACAGGCGTGATGTGATGTTAAATCCAACACCAGCCCGCTTAGCATGACCGACCGACCGATCGACAAATATTTTGTTCATCTGTCATTTTGTCGATTCAATGACAGCAAAATGACAGATGAACAAAAGATTTGTCGAATCTCTTTCGTTTCTTCGGTGGTCATGCTAAGCGGGCTGGTAGCTCGAGAAAGCAAACCTATCATGAATAGTTTTGAACAAAAAAAAACCTTGGTTCTAACTTGGCAGAAAATATTCTAGCAACGAAAACCTTCAGCGTCTGAACTCAGCCTTATACGCCTACACCCAAAAGCTTTCAGTTAGCTTTTACAGTTGTTTTTTTCTTCTTGATGTGTGTTTGTCAGAATCGCCGAAATGTCGAATTTGATTTTTAGATTTTCCCAGAAACAACGTTTTTGTTATACTTTTTACTACAAAAACGTTGTTTCTGGGAAAAGATTTAATACGATGGGAGACGACATTTTGAATTAGTGTTTAATACAAGAAAAACAAAAAACATAAGAATTCACGTATGCATACGCATTTAAGGTATAAGAGACACGTATATAGGGTTCCATTCAATTAGATGGACAAATTATAACAGCGTTCAGTACGTCTAAAAAAACCAAAGATATCCAACCAAAAAAAACACTGATTAAAGTAATTTTTTTTGGCTCATAATTACCAACTATCATAATTAATAACTATGTAACTACTTATCCTAACAACATTATCCTAAAAACGTGATGTGTAGGCACCTAAAAATTACTATGGTTAAATACAGAATGATATTAACAGAACTGACTGGATACCTACTAGTACTAGTACAAGTACCTTCCCATAATGGATGTGTTCATTCTAAAGTGCCGGCAATTTATTATTTTAGGTCAAAAAATATTTTTTTGCTTGGATATCTTTGTTTAGACTAACTGAACGATGTGTTAAAATTTGTCCATCTATTTTAATGGGACCTTATATAGGTCCCCATCTTCCATTGAAAGGATAGGATCGTCCGACCAAACGGATTTCGTGTCTGGTGGGTTAGATGCAGAGAAATGTTCACAAAATTGATGAAATTATTTCTAAATCCAACTGACCAACCTTTATTGATAAAAATGGGTACATTTTTAAAGAAGCACTACCCTTTCATGAGTAACAAACGTTTACGCAACACTGGAAGCATTTTCGGTAGCATTAATAAGAATACAGTCAAACACCTCTTAGACTGTCTAACTAAAGTAATAGTGTCTTAATACTTTATTCAAGTCAATGAAATTTCGTAATTCCTAATTTCACTTTCTCGAAAATATTTTACTTATTTGATATTTTGCCTCATAGAACTCATTCAGGATCGGCGTGGGCGAATCGATAAAATGTTCGCGTACGTGGGGTTTTATCTTAGGCTAGTTACACACCATGCTCGGATGACATGTTTTGGCACAGCTACGTGGCAAATCTGGATGTAAACACACGAGGCCGTTGCCAAAGCATTCTCAACATCAAACTAAGTAACACTACGCAAAAGTTATTGCTGGAAAACGAGTTCTTCTTTTGATGTGACTCACCACATTTTGCTGGATGCATTGAATAGTACAGGGAAGGTGAATTAAAAAAAAAAAAGTGAAAATTTTGCATATCTTCAGAACAAAAATTGTATTTTTTTTTAACATCATCACTTTGACCAATTTTATTATTCTGTCGAAGACCAGTAATACTGAGATAATACGGATTTTAGATTGAAGGTACTCACGTTAAAATTCACAAAAAATGAACAGTCACAACAAACAAAATAATATATTTTATAATCAACGTGTCAATTAACTCTGGTAATAACACACAGATGTACTAATGATGTAATTTATATGCTGAATATAAACGTAATTATATTTCCGTTTTCAGAATATGAGGTTTGTAATTAACTAAATTATTTTAATTAAGTGGTTCCATTAATAATTTTTTTTTTCGTTCCGTTGCTACAGAATTATTCAATAGTTATGTTTATGCATGTAGCAGCAAAAGCAAAAAATGGCATTAAATAGAATGGAAATGGCTATTCCAAAATTGAAATCGTTGCCAAGGATTTGGCTTAATTAATTACTTTTTTCCGTTATGGTTCTGTTTTTTTTTACTTAATAATTTTAATGAAATATAACATTTGAGCGGTCTTTCTCTGTCCATAGAGGTAAACGAGAAGTCCTATATTCAGTATAGTATTGTTGTTCAGTAGTGTTGTTGTATAGTAGTGTTGTTGTTAGTAGTTTTGTTGTTCAGTGCAGTAGCGTTGTTGTAGTGTTGTTGTTTGTTATTAGGCATGGCCTTGGTAAAGTCCCATTATAAAACTTTGATTTTACCAAGCTACCATAAACCCTTAGCTGTAATAAAACTGATTTGAGTGTCCGTCATTAAGTCATTACATACCAAACTGTAATAAAGGAAGGAAATAAAACGTGTTCGTTTATGAAGGACACCGGACGAGGACATAGAAACTACAGAACAATTACACAGAATAGGAAATGTTTTAATTGCTCTTTATATACAAGCTTTTTGTATCACTAACTGTATGAATGGATTGCGTACGCTATGCTTTTGCGGATACTTGTAGCAGTTATTGAGGCAGCCAAAATAATAAAGTTTTAGAACTAGACTCAAAGCCAAAAATGGTCGAGGATTGTAGTCAGGCATTAAGGTATTCTGAATTACTGACGCCAAAAACCAGGGACTTAGAAAACACCAATATACTCTGTGTATCTACCCTCCCTTGCGTGTTATTGTTTAGATGCGATAAAAGAGTGTTTCTTACCGTATCTCAACAAAGAAAACATTGGTTAAATAAAACAGGGAAAGCCACCCAGAAAATAGAAACGAAGAAACAGCTTGCTCCAATCGCCAAACATTCTCAATACACACAAATAACACGAATGAAATGAAAAGCACACACACTCACTCCGCGAGTATTTTTCTTTCATTCGGCAAATCGGAATGTAAATCAACACGCACACGAGTAAAATGGCTCTAGGTACTGTAGAATAAAAATATAAAAAGATTCATCCACGTCAATTGATAATCGCGTTTCTGTTTTAACACATCTGATGCATACAATGATGCAAGGTGCAATGGCCAAACCATATGATACAAGTGTGTGAGCTCACTCAGTTTTTTTTTCAGTATTGAAACTTTTCACGCGACTTATCTTTAGAAATATTTATACAGTAACTTTACTTTTATACAAAATAGAGTATTTGCTGCGTATTCAAATTTTAATCCATCCCTTTAAGTATGTATTAACAGGTTTACTGTCCACTAAAATGTCTTTCTATACTTGACAGTCAAAGTGTTAAACATAAACAAAAATTATTACACACAATGAAAATGAATATTGGCTGTGAAGCGGAAGAAAGAATAAATTCGCCTGTATTCTTAGCCCTTTACTCGACTGTACATAGGTACCACCGAGTTCACTGAAGATCGACCACTTTTCAACCTTATCGCTTACGGCATAAGGGTGAAAATTGGCAGACCGCCGGAGGGAATGTTACACGTTGAATGTTAGCTTAGGACAGCACAAAGTAAGGTACTTTCTATTTACTGATAGGCTCAAACTTGGTCCTCGTCACACTCATGCTCCATTAAGAAATGCTAATAAACACATGTTTTCTGTGAACCTCCGGCATTTCTGTTATGTTACTCCGGAACTGTTTTATGTTGTTCAACTGTAGAATTTATGTTTATTTATGTTATTGGGTCATTTACTATCGAATTACTTAAATTATTTTGGTGGATAGTAAACGGTCGTTTTATTTACACCCCATTCAATATTTTAAATAAATTTTGCACAGGTCACACTTATTTATGTTTTATTAATTTGGTCGCAGCCTAACTCAAGCCGTGTAATTATCTCATCCGACATCAATCACACAATAACGTCCGTCAACTAGGTGACTCACTATCTTTTATATAATTACTAGGTACCTCCCTCAAGAACTATTAGGCTATCAAATGCCAAATCAGACTTTTCTAGAGATAAGTGCGATCTGACTAACAAACTCTTCAGCGTCATTAACCGACTTATAAAAAGGAGGAGGTTCTCAATTCAGCTGTATTTTTTTAAATTGATTTTGGCAGATTTTGGCTGACGACGTAGCTTAAACACAAGCATAGTTCGGCCAATGAGAAGTATGGTTCGCGAAAGTGCCATATTATGTTAGTCCTAATTTAACATAATACAAATTAACTGAACTACTTCAGACATAAAACAACAGCCTCGAGTATGTGCCGTCCCACATAACTTTACATACATACCATTGTCTAGACTCATCGCTTAAGTGATTGATCTCTCGATTCCGAGAACCTCTTGAATGAACCTTACTCGTAGCTTGAGAGAAGCCACAGACGTCAGGTAAACACGACATTAGGCGGAGTTTACTCTGAAGGAATAATTAATGATAGAAGTCTAAACAAATCGTTTTCGTACAGAAAATCCCTTCAACGAAGTACGCGAAAGATACGACTGGTAGAGAAGAAAAGGGATTCAAAGCATGATCTTGCTTGCCTTTTTCCAACTATTTTGGGATCGGCTCCCAGTGTAATTGGATGCAGCTGTATAACAGTATTTTACAGAGTCCGCGTAACACTGGTCAGTTTCCCTCGCTCGTCAGTTTATTTAATTCGACAATTTCGTTGATTCGTCACTTTCGCTGTACAGCACAACTCAACTTATGCTAATAAATAATACCTGACCGAAATGTGTTGAAAATTAAAACAAAACAGTCGAATTCAAACACTCCAAGGAAACCAGTTAATTTCTCAATAAAACTGTAATCGCGTACAATAAAATTAACTCCGTATACGAACAACATACAATTTACATCGTATACGTGAGAACATAATTCAGCTTCGGTCAATTACGTCGCTAACGTCTACATTCTAGGAGGTTTTATTTCTTGGAAACTGTACCAATTTGGGCCCAAATTGGACAAACGGCAGAGGAAATAATAATGTTAATTAACGGGAAAAACAAGAAACGATCCTTTCCGTCGCGCCCGAAGTTTATGGCTGTGACTGTACATGTGTTTGGGGACTTTATGAGAATGTACTCGTTACAGTACATGTGTTTCTGTTATTTACATACGTTGTATACTTATGCAGAAAAGTATTTTTATCTGAATACTTTATTTTCAAACAAAACTTTACTTAACTCTGGAATATTACATATATGCATATCCTACCCTAACGAAGAACGAAAGGTTTCGGAAAACCCATATCTACATCATAAAATGTATTTCAAGTAAATTCTATTTTGGGCGACAAAATGTAGTCACCGTTCTACAGGAACCTACATATAAATCCATAGTAAACGAAAATGAATCGATAGAAACCGTATTCGACAAAATCGGGAGTGGCACGAAACTGCAGTGCAAGTACGTAGGAATCGATTCGATAAATCTGACAGTTATTCTCGACAAAATGAGTTTTTATCTTTGTTATAAACTCATTTTGTCGAGAATGACTGTCATATTTATCGAATCGATTCCTACGTACTTGCACGGCTGAATAGAACATCTATACATACGTAGGGTACAGTCCCTGTTCGTACCAAACGCCGAGTGCGTACAAAACTGATGGTTACTAATAAATTTAGGTATTTTGTAAGTCATAACATCTCCCCAATGACCTTCAAAGGGTAAGGCAGTAGAATGCCGCTATTACATTACACCCATATTTCGTCAGTTAGCTTTTTAGTCACATGAGCTTATTTTCATCACCCAGTCACAAATTCGACTCCGGGCTGCAAAATAAGTGATGGAAAAACATTTGTTTTTGTGATCGCTTACCTTTACGCATATTTGTTATTTTTAACTATTCAGATTCAGTTATGAACCATGGCTATGAACGTAGATTTCTGTACGCTCATTGACATGTTATTTAAATTTAGTTTCTCAGTTAGTGAATTATTGATGCCTTGTGGCATTAAAGTCCGCCTATGTACCACTCTTGTACATGAAGTTTAAACAAATAAATTCATAATTCATAATAACCAAAAACCCAACAACAATTTTCCGACCTGGTAATCGATGAATTTTTATGGGTAGTAAGTAAATATTTCGTTGTAAATCATTCTGGTACTAACAGAAGGCGACCTTTACCTACAAACGCTTTTAAGTAATTAAAAAGATCAATTACTAGTACGCAGAGGTGTGAAGGTTACACTCTGATAATTGCAAAGATAAGGGGTAGTACCGAATGCCGGGGCTGCGGTACTGTTCGAAAGAGATACCGTGGCTCCGGAACACAAAGGGCGATGAAGGAACATGGATGGGTTTTAGTCAGTAAAAGTCTGACGCTCCCTCCTGCTCCGCCCAGAGCGGGAGGAGTCATTTGATGATTTCCCATCCCAAAAAAAAAGAAAAAATAAGGGATAGTACCGAACAACCAACAACGATCGGTAAGTTATAGGGATTCGGCAGGAAATGGAAGTGACCTTACAAAGGGTAAAGTTATGAACACGCGTGGGGCTCGTTCATGTTTACTGCCAATCAGACTATGGCTTAACTCTTCGTTTTGTAAACAGAGCCGTTACATGAAACCATAGTCCATAAATTGTGGCCATTGAAGAGCGGAATTAATAACATAAGTGTTTTCAATTAAAAGTGTAGTTGTTTGTAGAAATTTACAGTGCTTTGGATGCAAATTAAGGAGTAGTAACTGGATAAATTTGAAACTTATAATAGACTAGCTGGTGCCCGCGGCTTCGCCTGCCCGCAAATTATATACTAAAACCTTCTTCTTGAATCACTCTATCCATTAAAAAAACCCACATCAAAATCTGTTGCATAGTTTTAAAGATCTAAGCATACATAGGGACAGACGCGGCGAGCGACTTTGTTTTATATTTAGTGATGATAGTGACTAGTACTTCGCCCGCAAATTTATACCTACCTAGACTATAGAACCCACGAATAATGTAGCTTTCTGCCAGTGAAAGAATTGGATCATTGGTTGATGATGGTACTCCTTTACTTCTCCTAAAATTTGTTGTCTGAAAATCATTATCTATCGTTTGCTATAAACTTCAGTAACCATAATGTTCAAAATCCCGAAATTTTATTTTACATAATTATCTTACTTCTAAAACTATTCTGTCATAATATCGAATACTATAATAATTGAATCTCCTAATTTACATGACATAAAGTCATATGTCCTAAGTATTGTATTATAAAATGTGTATTATTCCGAATGTTCATTTATAAATTGTTGGTCTTAAAACATTTGCTAAAGGTTAGGTTTTTGTGACAGATACGAATTGCTGTAAGTCCGACTCTACTCAGTCTTGTCTGCCCTACCCCTAGAGTGTAATTTAGAATCGCGTAGGCGCGAAGGGGCGAGGCGGCCCGCGAGGTGAGGATCAGGTGGTTGTAACACTCGCCGCCGCTGCCCGCTGCTAAGCTCGCGTGGGACCGCCTAAGCCCCGCAGCGCCGGAGCCGTGACAGAAACCATGCCTGCTGCATATTGCTTGCTCGCATGCATGCTGCATGGTTGCTTGAATATTGTAAGCGTGCTTGCATGCTGAATGCTTGCTGCATGCATGGTGTATGTTTGTTTATATGTTTGCATGCTTCTTACAGGGAAATAAAATCCACATAAGTGTTCATGATCAACTATTTTATAATGATTGACGCTTAGATTGATTGATTTTCTGCCTTTTAGTGACTATCAAAATGAAATATATGCCAAAAGAAGATTCTAACTATAAACTTTCAGCGATATGATGGTTCAACTTTATAATTCTTACAAATTTCATTAGAGCAATATTGTATGAAAATGTGTTGTGTTGAGAGAAGTTCATAGCAAAAGCTTATTAATACATTTTTTTTTTAATATTATTCTGATCAAAACATTAAATAAATTTAATTTAGGATTTATAACTATTATTGAAAACGGTTTTAAGTCTTTTGTATATTATTGATTGTAATATTTATGACAAACGGGTTTATATTGTAATTAAGGATTTAAATTTTATAGCATGTGATATTATATGATATAAAATTCGAGTAATTAATCATTCGGATAAAATAATGATTAGGACAAAAAAATTATGGCACTAACTAAAAAAGATGATGGGTAAAAAAGTTAGGTAAGACGATAGAGAACCGTTAATGATAGATGATAGATTACCATCACGATTTTTACATTACGGAAGACACTATGTATTTTGTTTTTGAAAATTCCGTCCCTAAATGGATTAAAAATCCTTATTTAACCCATTGGACTAAATAATTTTAATAATAAATAAAAGTTCTCCATTTAACCAATGGCGATGGGAAATCCAATTAGGCATACGGTTAGTGATTTATTAACAAAATCAAATATAACTTACAAAATAATTAAAAAAAAAATGGTTGCCTATAAAGTCGGTTTACGAACGATAATTTTACGTGAAAACGTCATAAGAAAACATTGATGAAAAATTGCATACTTTTATGAATTAAATTGAATTATTATCACTAAATTATCGTAATTTTTATAATAGAAATAAGGAGTGCATTTAAAAAATTTTTTTTTCGTTAAATTAACATTAACAACAACAAAAAGCTAAATTTCATCCCCCTATTCACCCCCTTAAGGATCAAAATTCTAACAACACCGTTGCGTTAGCTTCCAACCATACGCCTAGATAATACATTTTGTGATTTTTACTTCGAAATTAAGGACTTTCCATACACAACTTAATCCCCTTTTTAACCCTTTGGGGGCGAAATTATCAAAAACGCTGAGACACGTAAAAAATAATTTTCAATCGTCAGCCGAAACCTAACGGACTTTCATACAAACTTTCATCCCCTATTTACTTACTCCTTTAGGGGTTGAATTTAGAAAAATCCTTCCTTGGTCCTTGTCTACATTATAAATTGAACCACTGTGCAATTTTTCAGTTTTCTAGGTCCAAGGGTTTGGGCTGGACGTTGATGAGTCAGGCGGAATGTAACTGGCGCGCGGAACGGTGTGACACATTTTCGTGCGTGCAGCCGGGCGGTGTTCATCGATTCATAAGGCGTTATCACGTCAAAAACTCTCAAAGCTTTTATGTTGTTGTGATTACACAATACATTTTGTCATTTCATCCAATTTTTGGTACTGCAAAATAACTAGAGCGTAATAATTTAAAATTTACATGCCGTAGTCATTTAAATAAATATGATTGAAAACTGAATGCGAATGTTCCATCCTGAAAGCATGAATAAACAAAATCTGTGTAAAACCAACCTCACAATATTGTGCATTATTAACGAGAATATTTGATTTTATTAATGTGTTTGTGCATATTTTTTGTGTACTAGCTGTTCCCCGCGACCTTCGACCGTGTAATATTATTATGAAAATATAACTTCCCTAATTTTATTTTATTTTGTGAACAATTCCAAAGGTTTTAATTTTTTTTGCATGGAAACTTATTCTTTTTCTCAGCAATCTGTAGAAAAAGTAAAAGTCCCGTCAAAATCGGCTTTCTGAGATTTCGTAGCCGGAACAAATCGACAGATAGACAAAAAATTAAAAAAAAAATGTTTTTTTTTTTGTTGTAAGTAAAAAGCTGTTATTTTTTAATTATAAAAGTGGTAATTTGATTTATTTGTATTTGTATAATTTTCCTGTATAATCTGGGCATTAGTTTCAGATACACAATAAGGTGTTTTTTGGTTTTTAGTATAGTTTTATAAGAATACTAGCTGTTGCCCGCGGCTTCGCCCGCGTAAAGTTCGGTAACCGTCCCACTGGATCATATTAAAGGGAAAAATAGTGTCCTACGTGTTAATCCAGGTTATGAACTATCTATGTGCCAAATTTCCTATTCATCACAATCACCATCACTATCACAACCACCATCATTATCACAATCATCACAATCACCATCACTATCACAATCACCATCACAATCACAATCACAATCACAATCACCATCACTGTCACCATCATCATTATCATCGTAATCACAACCATTATCATCGTAATCACAATCATCATCATCACAATCTCCATCCTCGGTATCACAATCACAATCACTATTACAATCACCATCACTATCAAAGTCACAATCACGATCACCATCACAATAACTATCACCATCGCTATCACCTTCACAATCACCGCCACTATCACAATCACTATCACAATCACCATCACAATCACTATCACAATCACCATTATCGTTAACATAATCTTAATCACAATCACAATTACTATCACAGTCACAATCACTATCACCATCACAATCACCATCACCATCACAATCACCATCACCATCGCTATCACCATCACTATCATCATTATCACAATCATTATCATCGTAATCACAACCATAACCACCACAATCACCATCACAATCACTATCACAATCACCTTCATCATCACAATCACCATCACATTCACCATCACTATCACAATCACAATCACCATCACTATCACAGTCACAATCACAGTCACAATCACAATCATCATTACTGTCACAATCACAATCACAATCACCATCACTATCACCATTACAATAACCATCAACATCGCTATCACCATCACAATCACCGTCACTATCACTATCACCATCACAATTAATATCACAATCACCATCACAATCACAATCTCCATCATCGTTAGCACAATCACTATCATCATTATCATCGTAATCACAACCATTATCATCACAAACACCATCACAATCACCATCACAATCACCATCACCATCACAATCACTATCACAATCACAATCACAATCACAATCACAATCACCATCATCGTTATCACAATCACTATCATCATTATCACAATCATTATCATCGTAATCACAACCATTATCATCGTAATCACAATCATCAACAACACAATATCCATCCTCGTTATCAAAATCATCATTTTCGTTATCACACGAATCATCATCATTACCACAAACACCATCACTATCACAGTCACAATCACTATCACCATCACAATAACCAACACCATCGCTATAACCATCACAATCACCGTCACTACCACAATCACCATCACATCACTATCACAATCCCAATCACCATAATCGTTATCACAATAATCATCATCGTAATCACAATAATTATCCTCGTAATCACAATCATCATCATCATTATGACAAACACCATCACTGTCACAATCACTATCACTATCACAATCACAATCACCATCACCGTCATTATCACCATCACCATTACTATCACAATCACTATCACCATCACAATTATTATCATCAGTATCTTAATCATCATCATCGTTATCACAATTGTCATCACAATCATCATCATTGTTGTCACAACCATCATCATCGTTATCACAATCGTCATCACAATCATCATCATCGTTGTCACAATCATCATTATCATTATCACAATCATCATCATCGTTATCACAATCATTATCATTATTATCACAATCATCATCGTAATCACAATCACTTTCATCGTAATCACAATCACTTTCATCGTAATCACAATCATCATCATCGTAATCACAATCATTTTCATCGTAATCACAATCATCATCATCGTAATCACAATCATTATCATCGTAATCACAATCATCACTATCATCATCATTATCACAATCACCATCATCGCTATCACAATCATCACAATAAATCAACAATAACCCTGTATGGAAGACGATTCCACCATCTTCTGGATCTCAAAATAAATACCATTTTCGTAATCTGCACCCCTGATAATCTCGGTATCGACACCCATATTGATTTTTAGACATTTCAACCCCATCGCATCCCAACAGGGAATGAAGGCATTTCAGGTCAGCCACATTATCATCGTAATCACAACCATTATCATCGTAATCACAATCATCAACAACACAATATCCATCCTCGTTATCAAAATCATCATTATCGTTATCACACGAATCATCATCATTACCACAAACACCATCACTATCACAGTCACAATCACTATCACCATCACAATAACCAACACCATCGCTATAACCATCACAATCACCGTCACTACCACAATCACCATCACATCACTATCACAATCCCAATCACCATAATCGTTATCACAATAATCATCATCGTAATCACAATAATTATCCTCGTAATCACAATCATCATCATCATTATGACAAACACCATCACTGTCACAATCACTATCACTATCACAATCACAATCACCATCACCGTCATTATCACCATCACCATTACTATCACAATCACTATCACCATCACAATTATTATCATCAGTATCTTAATCATCATCATCGTTATCACAATTGTCATCACAATCATCATCATTGTTGTCACAATCATCATCATCGTTATCACAATCGTCATCACAATCATCATCATCGTTGTCACAATCATCATTATCATTATCACAATCATCATCATCGTTATCACAATCATTATCATTATTATCACAATCATCATCGTAATCACAATCACTTTCATCGTAATCACAATCATCATCATCGTAATCACAATCATTTTCATCGTAATCACAATCATCATCATCGATATCACAATCATTATCATCGTAATCACAATCATCACTATCATCATCATTATCACAATCACCATCATCGCTATCACAATCATCACAATAAATCAACAATAACCCTGTATGGAAGACGATTCCACCATCTTCTGGATCTCAAAATAAATGCCATTTTCGTAATCTGCACCCCTGATAATCTCGGTATCGACACCCATATTGATTTTTAGACATTTCAACCCCATCGCACCCCAACAAGGAAAGAAGGCATTTCAGGTCAGCCACATTAAATCTTAAAATCGTTGTTTTTGTAATACACCCGACCCTATACACCAAACAAACAACACCGATATTGATTTTCAGACTTTGTTACCCCATTTCCTCTTTTAGGGGTTGAATTCTGAAAAAACCTGAAACACAAATGTTAACTCATTTATCGATAGGAGTACTCCTGCGAAGTTTTTAATAAAATAGTCTAATTATTCTTGTTTCCTCATACAAACTTTAGAGCCCCGTTTCACCCCCTTAGGGGGTAACTTTTGAAAAACCCTTTCGTAGTGTTCCTCTAGACCACTTCAGGAACATATGTGCCAAATTTGGGATCTCTAGACTCAGCGGTTTAGGCTGTGCATTGATTTTTAGACTTTGTCACCCCATTTTCCCCTCCTGAAACCCGTTTCTACTCATTTATCGAAAGGAGCACTACTATGAAGTTTCGAATAAAATAGTCTAACTAATCTTGTTTCCCCATACAAACTTTGGAGCCCCGTTTAACCCCCTTAGGGGGTGAATTTTGAAAAATCCTTTCTTAGTGCACCCCTAGACCACATAAGGAACCTACTTACCAAATTTCGAATATGTAGACCCAGCGGTTTGGGCTGTGCGTTGATAGATGTGTCAGTCAGTCAGTCAGTCAGTCAGTTTCTTCTTTTATATATTTAGATTAACCGTGAGCCCGGTGGAATGTTCCCTATGGTGGACTGAAGTATTGTGTGATAACGAATTTTGATGAAAACAAACTTCCCCTTATTAATATGTATAAGAAAATTTCCCTAATGGATTACGAATACAAGAAATATAGGTAAGCTGGAAAACGTCGAAATGTTTCGTTTACAATTCTCACGTTATTATGTTAGTTGTTATGTTATGAAATATTTATTTATTTATGTACACACAAAATAAAAAAAATATTACTAAATGGTACTAACGTTGTGTATATTGGCGTAGGTTTATCTTAACGACGCGCGCATATGATGTGTAATGTAGGTCATGCTATTCTTATAGCAAGTTGGAAGAAATATTCTAGACCTACCTTGCCAATTTCTGTTTTTCTAGATGCTTTCATCTTACAGGAATTGGTCTAAGAGAAGAACATCGTTTGCTTACAAAGTTCCTCCTTCAATGGCATCATTTTGGGCCCTAACAGAATACCATCGCTGTGACATTTTTTAAATTTTACAGCACCATGCTAAGTGCCTTTTGGCCTCATACAGAACCAATTCTATAGTGTAACATTTTTTTTTTAGTTTTTCTTATGTCTATTTTTTTATATAATTTTGTTTTATTAATAATTTTATGGTGGTTCTGTATGGTGTCGGACGTAAAGAATAGCACCATCCCATATCTTCCCGTGGGTGTCGTAAGAGGCGACTAAGGGACTTACCAGAGAATGGGCAGCAGCGTTCTCTATGCTTTTGTAACAGCCGTACTGCGATCGCCAACCCGCCTGCCAAGCGTGGCGATTATGGCAAAACCCCCCAATGAATAGCGCATTAAAGAAATGGCCCCTAGTGCCCGGCAGCCCGTCTACCCTCGACTACGGCAGCGGTCGAGGCTACGGCGTGGCAAGGGGTGCGAAGAATCTCCGGAAGGGATCCGGCTGCCAATACCAACGACTGGACCTGGCAACATACAACACGCGCACACTCCGGACCGACGAGAAGATAACGGAACTCGAAGAGGAATTGAGCAGGCTGCGATGGAGTATTGTGGGATTATCTGAAGTCCGAAGAGAGGGGGAGGACACGATAATCCTGAAATCCGGCAACCTGCTCTATTTCTGTGAGGGTGACCGGCAGTCCCAGGGTGGTGTTGGGTTTATCGTCCACAAGTCCCTTGTGAACAACGTAGTGAAGATCGAGAGTGTGTCGACCAGGGTGGCGTACCTTATACTCAGAATATCCTCAAGATATTCGCTGAAGGTCATACAGGTCTACGCCCCGACCTCGGCACACCCCGACGACGAAGTGGAGACCATGTATGAGGATATTTCTAAAGCCATGCATGGTTTCAAAACTCAATTCACCGTTGTCATGGGGGACTTCAACGCGAAACTGGGCAAACGAGACGGGGATGAGCTGCAGGTGGGGCAATTTGGAGTTGGACGTCGGAATCGCCGGGGCCACCAACTGGCTAGTTTTATGGAGAAGGAGGGCCTCTATATGATGAACTCCTTCTTCAGAAAGCGTGAGCACAGGAAGTGGACCTGGCAGAGCCCCGATGGTGCAACTAGAAATGAGATTGACTTCATCATGTCAACCAAGAAGCAAATGTTCAATGATGTCTCGGTGATCAATTCGGTGAAAACCGGGAGCGATCACCGCATGGTAAGAGGCACATTGAACATCAATATCAAGCTTGAAAGGTATCGACTGATGAAGTCTACGCTCCGTCCAGCACAGATCCAAATCCAAAACCCCGAAAGCTTTCAGCTTGAACTCCAGAACCGTTTCGAATGCCTAGGAAGCTCAGTGGACGAATATAACGATGGGTTCGTGGAAACTGTCCATACGACCGGGTCTAAGTTCTTCAAGGCACGTCGTACTGATCAGAACAAGAGACTCTCCGATCACACTCTAAAGCTCATGAAGGAGCGGCGTGAGATGATCCTACAGTCTTCAGACGAGGCTTGTAAATACCGGCAGCTCAATAGACGGATCTCTAAATCCTTGAAGAGCGACCTCCGCCGCTTTAATACCGAGCGTATTAAAGACGCGATTGAGCGGAATAAAGGCTCCAAGGTATTTGCAAGAGATCTGGCTATTGGGCAAAGCCAGCTCACGAAACTGAAGACCGACGATGGTAGGATCTTATCCGCCAAACCGGAGCTTCTGAGGGAGATCGAGAGCTTTTATGGACAGTTGTACACGTCAACCAGTCAACCCGTCGTAGATCTAGCAAACGACCCAAGAGCTAGACTGACCCGACACTATACCGAAGACATCCCGGACGTCAGCCTGTACGAGATTAGGATGGCTCTGAAGCAGCTCAAAAACAACAAGGCACCGGGTGATGACGGAATTACGGCCGAACTCCTGAAGGCGGGTGGAAAACCGGTACTTAAGGCCCTTCAGAAGCTGTTTAATTCCGTCATACTTGAGGGAAAAACGCCACAGGCATGGTGCAGGGGTGTGGTGGTACTCTTCTTCAAGAAGGGCGACAATGCCCGGTTGAAGAATTATAGGCCCATCTCACTTCTAAGCCATGTCTACAAGTTGTTTTCAAGAGTCATCACGAATCGTCTCGCGCGCAGGTTTGACGATTTCCAGCCTCTCGAACAAGCCGGTTTCCGGAAAGGCTTTAGCACCGTGGACCACATACATACGCTGCGGCAGGTTATACAGAAGACCGAAGAGTATAACCTACCCCTCTGTTTAGCGTTTGTGGACTACGAGAAAGCCTTCGATTCGATCGAGACCTGGGCTGTACTGCAGTCTCTCCAACGGTGCCAAATCGACTATCGGTACATCGAGGTGTTGAAGTGTTTGTACAAAAACGCCACCATGTCAGTCCGACTTCAGGACCAAGCCTCGGAACCTATCCTCCTGCAGCGAGGTGTGAGACAGGGAGACGTCATATCTCCGAAACTGTTCACCGCTGCACTGGAGGATGTCTTCAAGGTTCTGAACTGGAGAGGGCTAGGCATTAACGTCAATGGCGAGTACATCACCCACCTTCGGTTTGCCGACGATATAGTGGTCATGGCTGAAACCATGGAGGACCTCAGTACAATGCTCGATGACCTCAGTAGAGTTTCCGGAAGAGTGGGTCTTAGAATGAACATGGACAAAACCAAAGTCATGTTGAATGCCCATGTCACACCCATTCCTATCAAGATCGGAGACTCTACACTCGAGGTTGTAGACGATTATGTGTAGCTGGGACAAACGGTCCAGTTAGGTAGGTCTAACTTCGAGAAAGAGGTCAATCGTCGAATCCGACTCGGCTGGGCAGCGTTCGGGAAGTTGCGCGGTATCTTCTCATCCAACTTACCACAGTGTCTCAAGACGAAAGTCTATGACCAGTGTGTGTTGCCAGTGATTACATACGGGACCGAAACGTGGTCGCTCACAATGGGCCTCATCAGAAGGCTTAAAGTCACCCAAAGGGCAATGGAGAGGGCTATGCTCGGAGTTTCCTTGCGTGATCGAATCAGAAATGAAGACATCCGCAAGAGAACCAGGGTCACCGACGTAGCCCGAAGAATTGCCAAACTTAAGTGGCAGTGGGCAGGGCACATTGCTCGCAGAACGGATGGCCGATGGGGCCGAAAAGTTCTGGAGTGGCGACCGCGTACCGGAAGACGTTGCGTTGGAAGGCCTCCCACTAGGTGGACCGATGACCTGGTGAAGGTTGCGGGAATCCGCTGGATGCGAGTCGCACGGGACCGGTCAATGTGGCGACACTTGGGGGAGGCCTATGTCCAGCAGTGGACGTCTTTCGGCTGAAATGATGATGATGATGATGATGAATAATTTTAATCATTTTCTTTTGTCCTGTGCGAACTAACTACTTTTTTTTTCTTACTTTCTCCTAACCTAAAAAGTTACCTATGTGTATGATGATTTCCAGGCACCAGATTGTTCGTTGATAGACTAAAATTTACGATAAGGCAGATATTCTGTCTTTAACTTAGCTTATGGATCTTTCGTAGCATATCGATCTTTTATTGCATCATTTAAGGGTTATCCTTAAATAGTGGTTTCATTTCCTGTTAAAAATGCAAAACATGCACAACCAGAATCCAGAACATTGGTATTTTATAAAGTCGCTGAAGATCTTTGTTCTGCATCGGTACAGCATTTGACTGTTTATTTTTAAGTTGTTCCGAATCCCAGACGGTCATTAAATAATTTTGGCATGCCGCCGTAGGACCCTTCTCGATTCTCTCAATTGTTACGGATGACCATGTACACGTTATTATTCGGACACATACATAGTTAAAGAAGGACGCTCTTTGTATAATACCTGTCAAGTATTTGTACTGTAGTATACGACGAGACTTCTGATAGTAAATACCGAGTCTTCTTAAAACAAATAAAAAACGAGATATGAACAGAGAAATATAGAGAAATAATGATTACACAAACCAAATTACCTGACGACAGACGAACGAAAATCTCCCAGAGTCTGTTTAAAATGGCACAGTCCCACTGAAACACACCGCCCGCACACAAAATACAGTTAAGTAAACCACACTGCAAACGCGCAGTATCACTGTCAACCAGTTTCTATCACTTACACCTAACATATCACTCCGCACATTATTACGTAACACTCTCTCTAAAAGCACTTTTACGTGGAACAGCGGAAAAATCAACCATTATATTTTATAGCGAAATGCACTCTCGGATCGCAAAAACGTTACACAAAGAGTTTAAAGTTTTTTTCGAATGTCAAATATATCTGCGCAGAACGTCGCACGACTGCCCAGGCCCCTTCGGTTGATCATATTCTATTATCATTTGATAGGCCACCTCCGTTTAGGACCGAGTCGTTGTGCGAGGAAGTGTCGGATCGTTTTGTCGTTGATAACTCGATTCACGTGTCGGTACGGAATGATGGCCATTCAATGTGTGAGTCGCTGAACTCGTCAATAAACAGAATTATATGACGTTAAACAGTGGAGATAAAACAAAGAGACTAACTACGGAAAATAATTAGTTAATTTATCTTGCTCACGTCTCGACCTTTCTTTCACTCAAGGCTTCCTCATCTTACAGAATCTTCTTCCTGTTACACACATAATTGTGACATAATTGCCGCGCAATAATTCCATTGCGCGTGCTCTACAAGGCAATCTGTGTTCTATTCACATAGGTGGTGGATTGGATCACGTATCCGATCATGATTACAAATGTTTGCCGCGCAAATAGCACCGTGTGTGCATTTTGCAATCGTTGTAATAAGCTAACGTTGCGTAGTGGGAACGCCCACTTGTAGCAGGATTTGGTGACAAATCAAGCATACATTTGTCGTTTGGAGAATCTTTAAATAGTAACCAGTCGCTTTTCAAGTCTGCCTGTGACCGCTTCATCATTTCAGCCGAAAGACGACACTTGGGGGAGGCATTAAATCCACTGCTGGACATAGGCCTCCCCCAAGTGTTGATATTGACCGGTCCCGTGAGATTCAAACCCAGCGGATTCTCGCAACCTTCACGCTTACTTCTTAAAAAATACAGGATGGATTTTATGCGACTTTCACCATTATTTAGAGAATTTATCCCGGAAGGTTTATGTGTTTTGTTAAAATAAAAAATCAAATCAAATTGTTTAGCACAGAAACCTTGATGATTTAACATACCACAACAGCACAACATAGATTGCACCGGTGCAAAAATCTCGGGCGATGTACATTAAAGCCAAAAAAGTAATAAAGACCTAAGTATGCTTCGAGCTTTACTTTTATAATTAAGTTTCAAAAATCTTTAAGCAATTTAATTTTAATCGGATATAACACAAATTATGCACAATACAATACACATGCACTCTCTCTCACACACACACACACACATTAACCCACTCACATACATCTCACAAATGCGCTTCTCTTTAACTTTATTTTACTTTACTTTCATTTAATTTTTAACACCAATCTTTGAATTTTTATATCTTCTTTTATTTTTTTATGTTAATGTTAATGCGGAAGAGTGGACTCACCTAACACAAGCATCTCCTTGCTTAAAAGGTGATCTCCAAATACTGTTTCTATAAGCCCTAAGTGATTGAAATAATCATTTTTTTTATTTTTTATTTAAGTTTTCCTAACCTATACACACAGCACAACTGTGTACAACAAACCTGGGAACTTACAGTGTAAACTACTTCAGTAAATATTTCAAAGAATGACCTAATTCCTAAAAATAATGCTAATATTACTATTGTTCTACGAGAAAGTAGAACGTGGTGTGGAAGGTACCTAAAATTGCAAATGTAAACCTTACACATGGGTGTCTTTTTGGGACCCTTACAAGGTTATATAAAATTAGATGAGCATTCGGAGAGCCATTGTCCTTCGTAACCAGAATAACCGCATCAGATTTCTGACGAAGTTTCGTAAGAAAGAAAGAAAAGTGTTTGGTAAAGAAAAACTTGCTTAATTGCAACGTGTGTTGTATGTTTTGAAACGAATAAGATAGCACTCTTTCTTCGTCAAAAACTTGTGTTAGTTAGTCATTTTATCTGAGATTTCAGATAGAAAGTTAGAAGATGTTAGGGAAGAGTATTATTATTATTTATTGATCCTTTGACTTATAAAAGGGAAGAGTGAGGTACTTAGTTAAATGTTTTTTCACATTCTTTTTAAAGTACAATCAATGGTAAAATTTATCCCTCAAATGGCTTGGCATGATCCTCCGTTACTCCTAAAATACTGCAGCATTCATTTTGAAATAAATATATGGTAAAGTTGAGAATTAATGCTAAGTATTATGTGTAACGAAAACACGATTCCATAAACTTTTCTCGATAGAAAAAAAATCTAAAGTTACCTCCAAATCGAACAATAAACCGCTGGTATTCAAAAAGTACTTGAAATTAGATTATGAAAATTTGCATACTAACTGAACTAACTATAAAGCAGGTCTTATGTGTTTTTTTTTTTTAGTCCAATCAATAGATTTTTTGTAAAACGCAAAAAACCACTCATTTCGCACTATTCGGCCGGAGTGACTGACGTAACAACCGCTTTGTAGTGCAAGCTGATTAGAACTTTATTCTAACAGTTTTTCAAACGAAGTTTGAACCACCACAAATAGAGTTGCTAATTTTAGAGTTAGAAGGGCCTTAAGGTGGCCAAGATCTAGCGTAAAACTGAAATTTTAAATAAAAATTAAAAAATATAAAGTTTTTTTTGGCTACTGCCATTCTTCTTGGTTATTTTGCCACTTCTCTTTTAGATTCCTGCATATTAAAAACCAGAAACAAAATTAGGTACCATCGATATTTTATGATTTACTTCACGTAACAGAAAATGTTTCTAAGTAGATAATCCCGATAAACAACAGTGTCTCTAGGGATCCCGCAGATTAATGTCATTTCCATCACGGTTAGCAAACGAATTGACAACCACAGAATAATGTCACTGAACAGGGACGGGTTCCGGCATTTTGCGGATAAACAGAACAAATTACACCTTTGTAAGTACTACATATGTTTGTGTGTAGTATATAACTACACAGTACATAATACATAATAGAATACTCTTTATTATGTACACTGTACACGTAACATTCATTTTTAGTATAGTTGCAAAGTATGCTCTTTGTGCATCCATTCAACTTTTATTTTGTGAACGTTAAAGACGATTGCTTTTGTCCAGTTTTCAATAATACTTTTGCGGATGCTGAAAATTGTATTCAACACAGCAAACCGTTATAAACATTTTTCAGCTCATACCACTGGGGCTCAGTTCGTCGAACTACTTCAGAACTAGAGTGCAGACATGACTAAAAAGTTTCTTGTGTGTTTTATTCGCCGTTTCAAATTTAAATTTAGCATACATGAACACGCCATAAAGAGATATATTCTTTTTGTAACAGTACAGTAACTAAAGACTCGTTTGAATTTAGAAAGAGAATACAATATGGGAACGAATTAGACTTTTTAATAACGACATGAAAGGCTGTATAACTCGGTAAGTACTAAAGAGTTTTATACAGTTTACAGCCTTGGTTTTACCAGAGTTTATCGACCTGTGTAACCACCATTTTATTTATGCTAAAATAATATTTTCAAAGAGACCTTCCCAACTTCCTCCTAACAGACTATAAACGTAGATAATATCGCACAAGGAAAAGCGCCATCCTTCCCGCGTCTATAATTTGAAAATAAACGTAAAGTTAGTCGTTTGAGCCAAACCTTAGCACGACGGTAAGTAGTATCGGATAATTTCACAGACGTAAAGTGGAGGTCGGGTGTATCGATCGGGAGTATTCGTGAGGTAACATTCGGGCCCGAGTCCCCGACTCGAGTCACGATGGTACCGCTGTGTTCTTACCTTGAACCTTACTACGTAATAAAGACGAAGATGGATAATGGAAACTAAGACGGCAGGTAAGGTACATCTCTATTCTAGATTTTTTTTACGGTTTTGGTAAGAACAATGTTGTGTTGTGTTATGTGTTAGTTTAAGTAAGGTTGGCAATTTTGGGTTTAGTAATATTTTTAGCACAGGAATCTTTTATAAATTGTTTTGTAAGTTTTGTGCTGCTGGTGGTAAGATGTTATCATAATTTTATCTCTCTCTATATTCCCAACAACTGACAATTTCTTACAATAGCCTCCTGCATGGTAAATAGTGTTTCAAAGTATGATATAACTGATTATTTTATTTTATCACCTAGGTAAAGATTTGTAAAACCACTTGAATAAGCAATTAAAATGTCACAAAAATATTGGAAAACATATTTCAAAAAACATATAATTTTTCATCGTCAAACGAACATTAAAATGTTCATTTTAAGTCACTGCGATTTTTATCTGAATTATTTGTGGTTCACGTCCAAACAGTCGCTATTCCCCTGGGATAGCTTGCTTGGCTTGCATATTCCACACATTATTGATACATATAGGAAACGCCCGCACTGATACCACAGGATATGCACGACACACGGGGCCAAGTCTGTTGAGACAGCATAATAGCATGATGAACTGGAGAAAGCCAGCTAGGAAATGTAGAGGTTCCTCTTGTATCATGTATTCGAGTATGTATCTTAGATACTGTAGGTCTGTACTGTAGGGGTCGGTTTCCAGTCTAACTGAATACCACTATTTTACATAAAGCTACTGCGTATCTGACCTCCGAAATCCAGTTAGTATTGGGTAAGACGATACCCCTTGGTAAGACTGGTTGTCAGACTTTCGGGCCACTGACTACCTGTAACGACTGACTTCTTTAAAGTGTGTTAAAAATCTACTAACGACAGCCGGGATCAACGGCTTAACGTGCTTTCCGAGACACGGAGGAAACTCGGTATGTTATGGGCGGTCACCCATCCTCGGTACAACCTAGGCAAGCGCAGTACCATACACTACACGAATGCCACCAAAACACATGGTAAATGGGTTGGCCAGACAACGGCTATGGTTGAAAGGCAGACTTCTCTTGGTTCTTCCACTCTATGGCTAAAATCAAGTAGATAAAGGACAATAAAAACTGATGCGGAAACTTTAGCCCAGCTTTGGTGCTTAAGAGACAATGGTGTGCAACATCATACAAGTTGGAGCGTTTATGATTTCCATACTGTTTCTATAAATAACATTGGTTTCAAAACAATAAGTTAAAGTCATCTATTATGTTAATGTTCATTCGGAAGTTCCATAATGAACGAAACACGAAACTAACTGATATATTCATTACATTAAGTGGCATTAAAATGTACATAATTGTGAGGTATTACGTAATGGAAGTATTTTCCGCAAACATTAACTGGTGGCTCGGTTTCAACCTCAACTTATTTAAACCTGTGAGTTACGAGTGTCATTATTGTCTTAGTAATGTCAGTAATGGCCCTATCGGAATAAGTAGAATTCGTTTGCCTTCATTTTAAGGAAGTAAGTAACATGTTCATTATAACCTCCTCTAATTTAACAGCTTTATTTCGGAACATAAAGATCATTCCGGGATTTCGTAGCGAGGATTATCCACAATACTTCTTTGAAGATAAGTCAGATAAACTCTACCTGCCCTGGTATATATATATATATATATATATATATTTGTATGTATGTATATATGTATTTATTGTTTTATTTTATTATTTCTAAATATATATATTTTTTTTTTTCTTGATAATTTTCTGTACCTGCACCTACTGTTTTGTCTCTGCATCACCCTAAGGTAGACTGGTAAAAAATGCCCAAGGCATTAAGTCCGCCTTTGTACATTATGTGCTTAAAGTTTTAATAAATAAATAAATATTTTTCTATACTAATATTATAAAGAGGTAAAATTTGTGTGTAAGTTTGTATGGACGGGGTAATCTTCGAAACTACTGATCCGATTCCAAAATTGTTTCACTCACGGGAAGCTACATTATCCCCGAGTACCAGGCTACATTTAAAACGTTGCCGTGGGTTAATTACCGTACATAACGGGAGTGAAGCCACGAGTAAAAGCTAGCTTAGCTTAATAACTTAGCTACCTACCTTTAACATTTGCAGAAGTACCAATAACCTAGTGGGAATAGGGAGGATGACTGACTAAGAAAAATATGATTCTGTTTAGTCCGTCAGTTAGATTATCGAAAAATATTGGATACGTGTTTTTTGTTTTACCAAATTAATAAAAATTTACGAAGATAAAACGTGTCAAAGATCATGAGTGGGGGCTTGTGACGTCACATTTGAGTGAAAAATGTACGCAAATGTGACGTCACACGAGTTTTCGATGCACTGTATCGTCTTCATTTTTTGTTTACGTGAAAAAAAAAATGTGTCCAATATTTTTTGGAAATCTATCTGACGGACTAATTAGTTTTTTTTGTCACCTACCCTATTGCATGCGAAAGGGGAATATACTATGTAGAAGAAAACATTAACGGCCATTTTCAATAACTTACTAACGTAACTGACATTAGTCTCAGTAAAGCTTTCTTTGTTTTCTCTATGAATCACAGTCCTCCGAGTGACAGGTAGATGACGAGAATAAGATATTCCAAGCTAACTATGTTTATAGAAACACCGATAGCTACGACACGTAGGCATATTAACTAACAGTTTTACGTAAGTAAGTTATAGAAAACGGCCGTAAAGAAACCAAAGCACGGGATGAATCGTATCTCGTGCTTTGACTTCCACACTCATACTCAAAATCTTTCCAGACGTTATTTTCCTCATTCCACCGAATCACACGCCAATACCACGACAGCCAACTACCACACCGTTAGAAAGTTAAAACAAAACGTAAACGTAACGTGTTCGACGAAACAATAATTAAGTTAATTCGAAGATCCCCAGAATAATAAATCATTTAACAAAGTGAACGGTGAAACATTTTATTTAAAAACATTTTGCTTGCAGCTCTCGAGGCTAAAAATAGCTGTATACGGCCGTGGCGTACACTACTTTACCGGGGTTTATACGAGATGCATGTGGGACCTCAACCTAGGTCAGGTCAGGTGTTTAGCTAGTCTGCAGCATAGAGTAGTAGTTTACCGCTACTGTAAAGTAGTAAACTCTTAGTTCTAATTACTATAATATTAGGCTTGTGTATATATATTTATATCCTAATATTATGTTATATTAAAATACGGTCTCTCTATTAGGAATATATTTTTAGACCACTGTACATTTTGGCATTTTTTTAAGGCTGATGTGAGGGACGCCCGCAGTGGACGCTCTAAAAGGACCTTATTCGTGAGGTTCTTCAGAAAGGTCAGGTGCGTAGTACTCGCAAGCGGCGTGCGTGTATGACAAGATGTATGAACGTGAACGTGGCAAAAGGAGAAAGTAAGGATGGAAGTAAGGGATGCTCTGTGGATTCTGCCTACTGCCATTTTCTGTATGTATGTATACATTTTGTTAAATAATGTTTAAATAACCGTCTCTGGGCAAGCTGGATGAGCGTTTTAGAAACACTACTCATGAATTTTATTTCAGTACAATTAGCATAAGCGGACTATATATACAAACATGACTTTGTATAACGAAACTATCATCACAATAGAACAATTATTGTCCGGAATCAAGAGGAAACTGCATAATGACAAGATTATTAAATTAACGAAATCCTCGGAACGAGCGCTAATTATTACAATAATTATGTTGCAGTTATTAACTTAAAAGCAAATTCAGCCACACCTTCTGACATGTTTGCAACCGCGCGTGCGACCCAATCTAAAACTAATTCCATGCAAACTAAAATATGCATGAACTAGCAAAAGTCGATTTAAGTAAAATACTATATTTAGTTCCGCCATGACACAGTAATTATGCAGTTGGGTGCAAACTATGGAACTTGCGACAATTTCCTTTTGCACCCAGGAGCGGTGCATGAATTATGAATTTCATATATCTATGAAGCTGCTATATTATTGTTTCATATTTTAGAAGTGAAGATGAGCTGTACGGATGCGTCTAAAGCTGAATATCCACTGTTTGCCCACCTACTGTGTTCCACACGGTATACTTTGTGTTTGAATAAAAGCGCTCTGCCGTGAGCTACAAAAACCGGGAGAACTTTCAAACGTTTCTGCAATTCAGCTCTGTAGAAGGTTGCGTATGGTCACAAAAATACACGGAAGACTTAACGAATTTGCATTTGTAGAATATAGTTACAATTAAAACCTTCAAAACAATTCTCTAAAATATAATTCCACGAGTCAAATTTTCATGAAACATTCATAGCTTATAATACAAATACCGCTTTTGCCGTAAAGCTCCAGCTTATTCTGAAAGAGCAATGTACTCGTACGCATCTCACCCGACCACAATGCTACCGTTCCGTAATCCGGTTCATCCACAGGTTTTAACGTCCGACCATTGAATCGTGGAAGTGGTAGGTAATAGTGTGGTTTATACGTTTTGATAACAATAACCGTGTGCCTTCCGGGGAAACAGGGGAATGTGCAACGTCCTATAATTCAATGGATAGCGCTACAGACAAACATCAATAGCAAAACCGTTTGTTGATCTTAGTTATTATGGTTTAATGGCCTACTAGCTGTTTGCTCATGACTTTGTCTGCGTCCATTTTTTATACGGCACGTTTAGCGAAGTGTTTGAGCATTGGCTGCTGCGCTGCATGTCGCGGGTTCGATTCCCGCACGGAACAAATGTGGTAAAGATCCGGGTCTGGCTATTTGGGCAAGTGAGTTTAAATATTTGTAAACGAACCCATGACATTGAAGAAAGTCCTAAAGTGAGGCAAAGTTAAAAAAAAAAAATAACCAAAATGATAAGGCTAAGGTTGTCAGGGCTGTATAAAATTTACAGATTACAAATTAAATTTACAGATTTTAATACTGTTAATTTGCAGCGGAACAGCTATGGCCCAGTGGGTGCCGGCCCCGACTTACGAGTCGAGGGTTCAAATCCAGGTAGGCGCATTACTTTGTGTAATTTATTTCATGAAAATGTGAAAGAAAACATCGTGAGGAAACCGGCATGTCCTAGAACAAAAAATTCGAAGACATGTGACATCTACCAATCCGCACTGGGCCCGCGTGGTGGATTATGGCCCAACCCCTCTCATAGAGAGGAGGCCTGTGTCCCAGCAGTGGGAACTTTAATAGGCTAATAATGATGATGATCTGTAAATTTTATAATGATTGGTTGAGTAGTTTATATGTAAAAAGGTAATAGACGGGCAGAGATACTTTAGTTTTTATAATCTCATAGTATAATTTTACGTCGGGCTTTTATCGAAGACCTAATATAATATTTGTACATACCTGAAAATAATTGAAAACAAAAATGTTTTCGGAATGTGAAAAGTAAATTTACGAAACACGAAAACTGTGTCGTTATGGTAGTACTGAAAAGGTAATTTTCCATGAAAATAGCGTGTTTCGTGCTACTAGACAATTTCCAAAAATATTCAAATTATGTTAACATGTGCATTCCACTTACAAGTTTTGCGAGAAATCAAACAAAACTGAAATAAAATGTAGATTTTATTTCAGCAAAACCTGTTGATTGCTTTGATCCATATTCTTTGCCGTCTTCACCTGCTAATAATATTAATCCAGATTATACTTTGTAATTCATAAAATCTGTCCAAAAATCTATACATTACTACAAAAATCTATTGCTTTTGCCAGCGTATTCGCTCGCGTTTTTATACCCCTAGGTGATTACACCTAGGGGTATAAAAATAGCCTATACGACCTATTATCAGACCTCCCAAATATACACTAAATATTTCATAAAAATCGGTCAAGCACTTTCGGAGGAGTTCGAAACCAAAAACACGAGGTTTTTATATATTAGAAGATTTTACTAACAAAATAATATTTTTCATGTTCATTTTTTGTGACTAAAAACATGCACAGAAAACAAATGTAGTATTTGTTTTCTGTGCATGTTTCAATTGAAGGCACAAATTGACTTTGAGACGTAATCAGATCAAAATGAAAACAAGGGATGTTTTATGGATTAAAATAATTAGAACATGCTTTATTGTACACAAACATTTTAAAAAAGAAAAAGAAAAAAGTTTATTCCATCTTGTTTCACAAATATCTGTTCCAGACATGTTTCAAAGTAATTCAATTAACATCAAGTTAAATTGAAGTTTTTTTGATCAAAATATTATTATACATATTTTTATTTCAGTGGTTTTTCTTTTCCTTCTAATATATTAATAGCTTACTCTGAACTTCGGACACAACTTTTACTTATTTTTTATTGAATTTTACACAGGAATTTTTCTTCTAATTGATTTACACTAGGTAGGTACATATCGTTCGATTTTAAATCAACATTTTATTGAAATGAAAGATGTTTTAGATATGTACTAAGTTGATGATTATTCTATAAATACTTACTCAATCTTTTTAGCATTTGTATGTCAATTACCTAACACGTTTAGCCGTGTGACAAAATTGAGCTATGATCCGGCAAATAAGTTATTAGCAACATACAACGCTTAGCTTATATTTAGTATCTAGTATTTTTTTACAAAAAAGGATGACTCCTTTTTTGTAAAAAAAATACTTTGTTGGTCTAACTTAGTTTCATAAAGCAAATATGGCAAAAACTCCACATTCTAGACTGCAAACATATTTTCTCGAATATTCTTTTATGACTCATCTTAGCGTGCCGTTTATTGCAAGATTTCAGGCAAAATTGAAGGCGTTTATATTGCTAGGTTTGGCAACCCCGCGGATGTACTTTATTGTGGTATAACAACGTTGATTTCGAGCAAAACACTTTTACGAGCACTTTGACAGACCGTTATTTTATTTAATAGGAAATAGCTTGAATACAGTGTAGAACCAACCAGAAACAAAAAAATGAATAAACTTACCAATATCACGCATTTGATGCCGCAGGGTTAGGGAGAAGCCTATACATCCACAATTCCCCAGTTGTGTTTTTTTATTTCCTTTTGTAATAGGGGGTGAGCACATTTTCATCAACCGGTCACTAATAAAAATATACTAACAGTCCTTCTCACCGTTTTCGGCCACGGGCGGCCAATCTTAGTAAAGATTAGCCATCGGCGCGCGAGATATTATAGTGCACAAGTGTGTGCGCAGGCACAGGTGCACTCTCTGTTCCTTTTCTCTCATAGTCCGATGGGACGGCAATTCGACACGACCGGAGAGAGTTCAGACGCAGGACCAACGGCTTAACATCCTTTCGAGCCACGGGGGAAAAATATAAGTTTACATTGAAAGGCACGTAACTATCTAGTTACGTGCCTTTCAATGTAAACTACAGTAACTTCAGTTAAAGTATAATAATAAAATGTGGCTATTTAGACACATTTTATTATAAATGTTTAACTGTAAAGTCCAACAAAACACTGAAACTAAACAAATGTTCAATAAACAACAACCCTATTGAACGCATTACTCTCCACTACACCAACGGTAGACAAACGCCAGAACGTGCCCACATCATCAGGCCACGACATGATCGTAAACACAACAATGAATAAAACATGCAACAACATCAACAACACAGTTGTTTTCGTACTGCTCGACGACAAATCGATACGGAGAGGTAAACGGGTAAGAAATGGAGGAATTTATCTTCAATAAGCTTGTACTTTCTGGGAATTCAGTGAAAGGGGTTTTAAGTAATAGTCTCGGCTTTATTTTTAAAGTGAGTTTTTCTCCTGTGGTTACGTAAGATATCTTAATACTTGCGCGAGACAGACTCGCACTTGGCCGATTTTATAAAATTGTTATACAATTCTGGGATTTATTTCCAGTGAATAATCAACTTCAATTACGGAGTTATTTCACACATCATACATACCATGCGATTGCCCTAAGAGCATCTGAACAAAAGCATGGGCAGGTAACAATCTATTTGTATGCAATAGATGGACATGCATGACATACTCCTATGAAAATGATAATTATATTTGAAACACCGACTTAACAGGTAAATCAGTTATGGGAAACTTCGTATGTATTCAAAAGTGATTGACAACCCGAATAGCGCAGCGGTGGGAATGAGTGAGGCTGCCTTACGTTCTTAGGGTCCCGGGTTCGAATCCCAGTAGGAGCAAATATTTGTGTAATGAGCATGGACATTTGTTTCCGAGTCATGAATGTTTACATGTAAGTATAATAAGTATGTATTTGCAAACAAACAGTATGTATGTAGTATATCAACTATCTGGTGTCCACGACACAAGCGTCGTTGCTTAGTGTAGCACTAGATGGCGCTGTGTGTAATGTCCTCTAGGAATACCTTTCACTAACTATTCTACCATAATGACCTGTGAGACACTACTTGGAAACCAGAACGGCACACCTGATGAAACTTCATTGAAAACGGTAACAAGCGATGCGATACTGCGAATAGTTGACCCGACGTTTAACAGTCTTCTTTGAAACCTACCAATGACCTACGAATGACCTACAACAAGTAGGATTATAAAGCAAAAATACCTATTCAATCATTGTTCTGAGGAAAATTGCAAAGCATGTCTTGGAAATCGATAAAGTATGAACAGTTCGAATTTTAACTGTGGTTAGGGACTCCAGGGATAACAACCATTACTTTTAATTCAAAGAAAAAATTGAGGATGTTAAAAAACATAAAACAAAAACGAATAAATAATTTGATGCTTACCTAAAGAGTATAGTAATCTAACTGTTGATACTAAAAACGGGTTAGGTTTTTTCCCGTTCAGTTAACCCGAGAAAACTTGGCAAAGGAACTGCCCCGATATTTTCTTTTTTATTGTCCTAGTTAATTCTTTATTCGACTTTATTACTCTCTAGGGGAATATTGTTATGACTTTAACTTAATAATGCATTTTAAGATGGTCCAAGTGTTTTTTATTACAACCCTCGAGTCAGAAGATGGGTATTAATTAACTAGCTCATTAAAGCTTGGGTTGTAAAGTTGTGGAAAGGATAAAATATTATATAATAATAATATTGGAAGCTGAAGTAACTCGTCGTAGAAGTGAATAGAAATCAAGTAAAAAGGCAACGTATTGTTGTATCCTTTGTGGTGAAAAGTAAAATTGAGAGCATCGTGAATACGTAGAATTGTTACGTTATCTACGTTTTATTTGTCGTCTGCTTCTATTTATTTACATTGTATTTATTTGCATGTAGCCGAGATAAGAATGCTAAGGGAGATGTGTGGTGTTGCGCGAATGGATACAATAAGAAATGAGTACATATTTAAGAGGAAGTCAGAAAATTGTGCCGGTGACTGAAAACTTTGTGGTAGTAACCTAATCGGTTGGCTTGATATGGCTTAGTGATGCGGAGGAATGAGGGAAATGTTGTGAGGAAAGTATTTAGTACGAATGCGGTTGGGTATATGATTAGCGGAAGACCAAAGAAACGATAGGTGGACTCTGTGTAGGATATGGCAAGAAAGAAGGTGTCTGATGAGATGACGAGTAAGCGAGATGTATGGAAAATGAGGACATGCTGCGCCAACCACTAATAAATTGGGATAAGGGAAAGAGAATGATGATATAATGGTAAGATGTAATTGTTTATCGATACCGGGTTCAATAGTAATGTTTCTTTAATAAAACCTTACCCACATGAATATTGTAAAAGCTTTACGTTTCAATAATCCCAGCTAGTAACGGCCTAAAAATGTTACGTCTACTTCATGAAAATATGGACTCCAGACACATTAAAAACCCACAAAACTCGCTAAACCACTCAGGGTTACCAGTGTTAGCACACAAAAACTTGCAAATACGAACATATTCTTTTAGGTTTTACGTCGAGTGGCGGGCGTACAATATGTAGATACATAAAACAGCGTTGTTACTGTTACCTAACACCACAAACGTGGCTTAATTAAGCAGTAAAATACATACAGTATTAAAAATGAGTACTTTTCTTCCTTTTGTGAACACGCAACGAAATGTGAAACAGACTTCCGTAATACGAGTATAGGACATTTTCTTTGTAACAGAATGAAATGCAAAACCGAATTTATAATTTTAGAAAAATAAATGTGTGTCCTGCTTGTTTAGTTGCCAAATTGTTTTAGGTTCTGTTTTTTTAGGGTGAGTTAATTACTGCTCTTTTATTTCCTGTAAAAATGATAGCAAACGAAATTACGAGGGTCTTTAAAAACACCAAACAGTGTAAAGTATCATTATATTATCATAACAATATTGTATTATGAAAAATAATTATTGGCAATAATGGCTATGATATATCAAAGATCATATTATCGTTAGAAGGATCACTATAGTATGTCCTCAGACACGCAAGTTAGTGTCGCGTATCTTAAATGTTGTTGAGTCTAATAAAACTGACTTAAATGTGAAGCACATATTACCACTTTTATTACAAACCATGTAGTTTTCAAAATGGCAATGATATATTTCAAAGATCATACCTTTAGAAGGACCACTATAGTATGTCGTCAGACACGCAAGTTAGTGTCGCGTATCTTATATGTTATTGAGTCTAATAAAACTGACTTAAATGTGAACCACATATTACCACTTTTATTACAAATCATTTAGTTTTCCGAAGTGCTTTGGACATTGGTTTTAAATCTATAATTATAATAATATTAATTAAAAAAAAAAAAAAACATAACAAAAAATCTTGTGGACTTATTGTATCACAAATCTTGACATTTATTGTACTTAGTTTTATGAATGACATTTAATTATTTAATATTTGTACACCACATATTTGTGGTAGAGTGTATAGAACTTAAAAAAATATTAACATCATACTATGTAAAACTACATTCTTACAAATAAATAAATTCTAATTCTAATTATAATTCAGCTGCCTGAAAGTATACTTATATAAATTAAACAGACGGCTATTTGGCAAGCACTTGCATACAATAAGCAAATGCAGAATCGCAGTAAAAATTATTTCTATGAATCAAAACACAAGGCTGATCTCTGATTTCATTGTGCACTGAGCTAACCTGTCTCCAACCGTACATTTTGTTTCGCAAATGCACGCGTGAGCATAGAAAATAAAGTGCTGTACCTACATTATTCATGCACAGTTTGTGTCACCGGGCTCAAATTTAGTACGAGACCTACATACTAGCATCGGTATAAAATATACAAACTAGATGGGCACGTAAATCAACCCGCCCCTGCCCACGAGGTAATAGATATTGTAGACCAAGCCTAAAATGTTACCCCCGACTTACGACCGCTCAATTGTATGAACCCTTTTCTTATTGCCTCATTGAAATGTTAAGGTAAAAAATGGTCGGAAAACTAACACTAATATAGTAGGTATAAATTAAGCCATAAATAATTTTGAGTCTGGCGTTATTCCTGTACACAGGTTACGGGTGGTAAATAGTGTAATAAAATGCTGTTTAGTTTGTCTGACAGGTTGCTTTTACTACAAAAAATATTATAAGAACACAACATACACAACATACACAACAAACAACATACAACACAGCACCAACAACCACAACATACAAAACAACATCAACAACATACACAACAACATACAACAACAACAACAACAACAAACACACACAACAACACAACACATACAACACAACACCAACATATTTTTAGTAAGTTTAGCACTAATCCATTCTAATATTTTATTATAAATGCTAAAGTAACTGTTTGTTTGTTAAATTTTCACGGCTTAACGGCTGATCGGATTGTAATTAAATTTAACAAAAAAGATAGCCTATGTCCTTACATAGGCTACCTTTTTTATTTTATTTTATTTTTCTCTCGCAAACTCATCCAAACTACCACGCGAACGAAGTCGCGGGCAACAGCTAGTATTCCTATAAAACACTACACAAAAATAAAACATTTTAGTATTCAAAATAGAACTCCTTTTAAATAAAGCCTTGTATTTACGGGACTACTATAAAGGGTAGTTTAATGAATTATTAACGCAAGCCCTTTCTGTCACTGTCTGGAACCCTGTAAATAAATACTGGGAAATGTTCCCAGATGCGGACGCGTCTTACATTTTGTATTGTGGCATCACTTGTGTTGTGGCCCCCGACCCTTCACATTACGACCCCCGTTGACAATACCCCTCTTATGGGACTCATCAACGTGCCTTCATGCATAAAACATTACAGTGATGGGGCCAACTTTGAAAACTCGAAGATTAAACTCTTCGACGTTCTAGTCAATTTCTCTAAAAAAATACATACGAATAGAAAATTAAATGAAAATACACTGCTAAAACTTTTTAGCAAGAACTTTTATATCTTAATACTACTGCGTGCGCTGTCAAGTTGGTCTTTATTAAACCAGCCCCCAGTTCCCAGTGGTGTTTCAGCATTAGACAAAAACACTTTAACACTTCCCGTGGCGAGCGCGGTCGGTTGATTGAATTTCACGCAACAGTCTAACTTTTAATGAGAACGTCGGTCGTTATTTTTCGTGAATTTTCGGCGTAAAATATGCAGTACACGATCCTTAAAGTTGTAGTTTTGAATTTCAAATGTCTCTTTCTATTTATATGCGAAGGTGAGTCCGTCAACAACTCGAGACATTTTTTATAAAAATAAGTTAGTGTTAGGGTTACCTGAGCTTCGGGAAGTTCCTGCACCGAATCGGGCGGGAGGAAACGCCCGGGTGTTTCCATTGCGAGGATCGACCGGAGGACACGGTGGAGCACACGGTGGAGGTGTGCCCCGCGTGGGCGCAGCACCACCGTGTCTTCGAAGCGGCGATTGGCGGCGGCGACCTCTCGCGTCCGGCCCTGGTGCAAGCCATGGTCCGGAGCGAGACGGAATGGGAGGCCATAACCTCCTTCTGCGAAGCAGTAATGCTAGAGAAGGAGGTGGCGGAACGTGAGAGGGAGAGAACCTCACAGCGTCCCGGCCGCCGCGGGAGACGCCCCGGGCGTCAGGGGCCACCGCGTGGCCCCCGGCCACCGTAGGCGCGGGCCTGTGGACGGTGGGCTATGGGCTAGCTCGCCGTCCGTCCGTCTCATGACGACAGGCCGTGTCGACGGCGCATTCGTGTTCCACGCGCGCCTCAAAGAGAGTCAGAAAAAGGAAGAGGCCGCAAGGGCCGCCTGCCGGGGCTGCGGGACTGTTCGAAAGAGATACCGTGGCCCCGGAACACAAAGGGCGATGAAAGAACATGGATGGGTTTTAGTCAGTAAAAGTCTGACACTCCCTCCTGCTCTGCCCAGAGCGGGAGGGAGAAAAAAAAGAAAAAAAGGTTTACCTGAGCATACTATCTGAATTCCAAGAAACCTGACGTACCACTGCTTCATTTGTCTTGTGGTCGCAAGCGTGACTGATGAGCATAAAGTCCTGGGATCGATTCCTAGGTCTGGCAAAGTGTTTTTGTGTTTTCTATCAGGGATTTCTCAGAAGCAGCCACGGAGTCTGGTTTTGCGCCCAGTTGATGGCTATAGGCTTGCCCCCTATTACATGGGACTTAAACATAACTGGCGAACTGTGGGTGAACTATTGGGTACACTCTGTCTAACCCTCCGAGGATTATAGGCGTGATGTTATGTTTGCTGACGTACGAAGTTCAAAAAGAGGAGTAGGTGGTTTCTTGGCTCTACCTAGTAACGAGTTGATCCCTGTGCTGCAACTAAGTACTAAGCGTTTTCACTAGTTCCATTTTCAGTTTGTTTATCTAACATCCATCTTTTGCCTAGCGTCTCTAACTAAGTTGGCCTTGCCTACACAATTAAATTAATCACAAACATTATTTATCTTTTGAAGGCTATAGATCTTTTTTCGAATACAGCCATTAATTTCCACAGTAATGTTTTTTTTTACAATACCCCATAGAACAACATATTAATGGTGATTATAGTTAGTTTACAATAGATGACACGTCAGTTACTAGTATTACTAAGGTGCATAAGTGACCTAGTTTATAAACAAGGCAGTAAACCGCATGCGATACTAAAGAAAAACTATAACTTGCATAAGTTCCGCATAATTTTTTGTAAATAATTAGACGTAAATGTCACAGCTTGTTTAATTTATAGGTTCTTTGTTTAACGAAGGTATGGTTACATTGTATCTTAGAATACCTTTGTAAATGTTAGTGAAGGCGTCAGAGATTGTATGTAGGGAATAATCTCCGGAACTAATGATCCAATTCTAAAAATTCTTTCACTGGCAGATAGCTACATTACTTGTAGGTGCTATATAGGCTTAATTAATGCATATTAGCCGAGCTATCACAATAGGCATGACGACAGTATCAAAAAATTGCAAATCTATTTAGTCCGGCAGTTGGAGTATTGGAAATTAATGGACACGTATTTTTTGTTTTTGTAAATCAATGAATATTGACAAAGATAAAACCTATCAAAACTCGGGAGTGGGGGCTCGTGACGTCTGAACTAGCTAAAAATTATACCTAGGCGTGACGTATTGAGAATTTTAAAAGCGTCATATCTTCGTCAATTTTGGTTTACGTAACAAAAGAAAAAACACGGGTCAAATATTTTTTGATAATCTAATTGTCGTCTCGCCTATTATTACGGACGAAGTCGCGAGCGAAGTTCTAGTATTTTACAAGGCTGGTTCTACAATTCTTTCTAAGTTTAATAACGAGAGAAAAACACATCAGCACACAAATTGCTCCATTAACCACCCAAATTCCTATCCCAAGAACAAGCATCGAAAAGATTTCCAGAAAACTAAAAAGCAATATAAACCTCATGTTCCTAGTTTAACTCTAGTGTCGAACAAAAATCCTTTGCAGTTAGCGGGATTAAACTAATCGAACGTTTATCGAAAAAAGCTTAAGGTTAGCCGAGCTCCCGCGATTACCCGCGACGGATTCACCCGGGGTAATCCCCCACATAAATGGAACCGCGTTTTGCTATCACGAAACGTGCTTTTCCGCGTTTGCGTTTTGTCGCAGAATTGAGAAAAATGTACGCCGTGCAAATTGAAAATAATGCTCTTTTTTACATTGTTGCGGTTTGAGATCAGTTGATACTTTAATATGCTTACAGCGAAACGAGATTATTTTATCGATAAAATCGAAATTTTATGTACGCCGTATTTCAGTTCTATGAAGATTTAGTCGTGCATTATACTGTCATGCAACTTGTATCTAATATAAACTTGTTTATAAATATACTTGTTTATATTTTTAATATTTGTTTATATTTTTAATATTTGTTTATATTTTTAATATTTGATTATATTTTTAATATTTGTTTATATTTTTAATATTTGTTTATATTTTTAATATTTGTTTATATTTTTAATATTTGTTTATATTTTTAATATTTGTTTATATTTTTAATATTTGTTTATATTTTTAATATTTGTTTATATTTTTAATATTTGTTTATATATTTTTTTAATATACTTGTTTATATATTTTATTAGCGAACTGAACTAACTGAAACAAGCAAATATGTATGTATGTATTCGTATCTTATTTCTGAAAGATACCAAAATTTTTTTTTCGTTTCGCATCTCCTGCAAAAGCTTTGACTTGACAAGCTTAAATACATTAATATTATGAACCAAATATACAAAGTCATACTAAGAATCTTGGAATCATAATATTGTATATAACAGCAAAGCTTCTGTTAGTTAGCCTTTAAAATATCAGAGCTAGAATAAAATCAAATTCCCTGCACATTTCGTGGAGCTGTTTTCACAAAAAATATTATAACAACGAATGGCAGATAACGCTGCGGAATATGAACGAAATTGACTTTAAAACAAACTGATATAATGTAGCCATACATTGCATTTGCATAATAATCCAGCGACATGTCGAAAAATGTAAGGGTGATTGGAAAGTGTTTTCCGCACATAATGGAACTTTTATACACGTTGTTTGGGAGTACACTAGGAAGACTGTCCTAAGTTTTCTACCTCGAGGTACTCGGACCTCGAGGTCGAAACTTAGAACATTCTTAGACAGGCTAACCTGGGGGGGGAGAACCCTCAAAATTTTGTGACTTATTTCGTGTCCCAAATTGGATGACAAAGTTAAAGAACATTAAATTTCCTAAAAGTTCGTTGGTAAACCAGATTTCTAAGCCCAGTATTAACGGAGATACAGCCGATCAAAGTTAGACAAAGTTTTAAAAAATATCTTTATCAGTGGCCATTTTTGCCTCTGTGTGAAAGGCCGTGGCAAAGAGACAGACCACAAGAATACTTTTTCAATAAATCTATTTGGATTGTGAAAGTGGTGTCTGATATAAGCCGAACCATAACGACACCACTTAGGATACCTAATGGTTGGGTTTAAACTATTTGGGCCACCAAATACCCAAGGGATAGTAATTACATGACTATTCACAGTTCATCAAATTACTATAATAAACTATAATAGTCCCTTGCTTTGTATTAAACTCCACCCCAGTCCCACTATTTTAGTAATGACAGTGTTAATTTACCGTGCGAAGGCTTCCAACCGGCTTAACACATTACAGTGCCCGAAATTACATTATTAATTACAATACTCGTGTGAGCCAGGAACGCGTATTATTCGCCTAAGAGCACGAACTCATCTCGCCGACGCAAATATAATCTGGAACTACTTTAGAAACCTTCCCAGCTCATTTAGAAGTTTCGCACCTACTTCAACTACATTAACTACCACTGCGGCCAGCAATAAACAATTCCGAGGTAACTTTGAACTATAAAACATAAAAACAGGTTCCGTTGAGGGAAAATTTCTAAGCACGTAGATGAAATAACTCGATTTCCTGCGTCAGGCAAAAGCAATTATTTGTTTTCTGTCTAAATATGGCGGAGCACGGGAGCGTGGGGCCATCCTATTGGATTTATTCTGGTCGACTGTGTTACATTGTTCGTTTATTAGTTTTGTGCGGATATTAAAAAAATTAAAAGAATGAGGCTGCTTCTTTTGTTTTTGTTGTGTAAAAGGTAAATAGTTTCGATTCATCAACTCGAAATCACCTACTGCTGGGTATAGGACTTTTATCTGCCACCCTTCCCGGTTCTGTGCGTTCCAAATTGTCAAATTCTTACGATTGATTCTGGGTATTCATCCGATTTTCTGTTTAGATTGTTAATCCGAACGTCCGTTTAATTCCCAACCGCATCATCACGCGACGACATAAATGCAACGTTATGTCAAACAGACACACGAATCTTAAATCTGGTAGCTCGAATGAAACTAGCATATTCACACAATATAACACCCTCTGTTTGTGGTTGGTTCGATGTCTAGTATTCCCAACACGCAAACACAACACATGCGTCACAAGAGGTAAAATGTATGACTGTTTACGATCAAGATACCACCACACAAGTTAACACCTGTGATCATTTACGAGGGTGGATTGTCAAACACCTGCTGTACGATATGTAATTAACACATCGGAAGCGAATGAATGTGATTGTGTGCTGAAACAATGAATGAATTGGTCCCCAAACCTGGCGAAATGTGATTCATCTCTGCCCAACCCTTTGGATAAAACAAGCAAAATATGTACTTATACAAGTATCAAACTGGGAAAAGAATTACTGGTCGTAAAAAAAATCGCCCACATCGTTGTCAATAGGTAAAGTGCCCAGCAGGCTGTCATTGCCCCGGGGTTGCGGGACTGTTCGAAAGAGATACCGTGACCCCGGAACACAAAGGGTGATGAAGGAACATGGATGAGTTTTAGTCAGTAAAAGTCTGACATTTCTTCCTGCTCCGCCCAGAGCGGTAACAACTGCGGTTTGATGATTTCCCATCTGTCATTGCCACGTTGTGTTAATTAATTAAATATAATAGGTGTACAATGTACATTCATGTTAAGACGTGATAGATTCCCCTTACAATACACTCAATGAATCCACTACTCAGGTATACAAAAGATAATTTGCTGAAACAGTTTTATTAACGTCACCCCAATGTTTCAATTCGCTATAACCTCGCTTACGAACTTCATTATTAACTTAGAAACAAAAAGTAAAAGCTCAAATGAAACTTCGACACATTCTTTTTAAAAAGATATTATAAAAATAAAACAATCTCCAGAATACCTACGCCTCTATTCTAACTCTAAATTGTATTCGCGAAGTTCTCAGAGTAACTTTATTGAGTCAATCTTTATCTTTTATCTTGATGTTAGCAATATTTTATTTTTGTCTCAATTTTTCACTTTCCCAATTTCTTTCTCAGTATAGGTATTCTAAAATGGGATCGTGGTTATTTCTGTTGACCAACCCGGTTTTCTTTGTAGTATTAGGGTATGTGAAGATCTAAATAAGGACTGTATGTAGACAGACCATTTCTATATGAAAACAGTGAACACGCGCATCTTGATACAAGATAGAATTTCTGTCAAACAAAGTAGTTTAGATCTACTGACGGATATTTTGGATCACAATTTAAAATTATTTTGTTTATTATTACTTAACTAACAATGTTTTTTCTGATGCCTCAAACAAGTGAAAATCATTTTCAATGCGTTTCATCTGGCTACAACGTCTTTCGACAAGATTGGCCTTAAGCTTAAGGTGGCTTTTGCCAATCCAATACATTTTTGGCTTTCCCATTATTGACGACGATAAAATATACTGTTCCTTAGTATGGTTTCATTTATCGATAGTTCAAGCTCTCTAGAGCCTTTCAACAACGTGTCTCTAAATAGGGAACGACCTACATATTACAAGTAATTTTAAAATAATTGGTATCAATTATAGTTCATATCTAACGCTGTCTTCAATTCCGGTGGTCCACTATTAATTACTGTAATTAATTTAACGGTGATGTTATATTGAATAGATATAAACTTTCATTATGTTTAGTAGCCCAGAATTTTCTATACATTCAATTTAAATATAAAATACATACACATGTGAATAAATGTATACTACTGAAACGTTTTCACTTTTAAATCTCAGACCAAATAAAAAACCAAGACACAGTGCTGCGAACAATAAAGTGATGCCGGTTTCGTAAACATGTGTGCATTTTTTGAGCTTAATTTAATTGTAGTTTGATGTAAATGTCTGCGTGTGAGCGTGTACGCACAGAGCGGAGCTTAGTTTGGCTTCACTTTACTGTTCGCAGCGCTATGTCTTGGTTTTTTATTTGGTCTGAGTTTTACATGAAAAATTTGAAGATGGATAGAACATCATTAGATTCTTTAAAATGAGATTTATTGTTAAGGCGGTTCCCCGAGCAAACTTAGCAACTCTATTTGTGATGGTTCAAACTTCGTTTGAAATACTGTTAGAATAAAGTTCTGATCAGCTTGCACTACAAAGTGATTGTTACGTCAGTCACTGCAGGCCGAATAGTGCGAAATGAGTGTTTTTTATTCTTTATAAAACCAAATTTACGTCTTTTGGAAAAATAAAACGACAATTATGTTCATTATTAAATTGTCTATCCATTAGTATAAGTAGCAAATCAAAATAATGGTTACTTTACGAGGAGTAGCATTTTAAAAATCATTATTTCTCATTTCTGTGGTTTCGTTGTGCGGGGATTTATTAAACATTAAGCTACTTTAAAAAAAAAAGAAACGACAATTATGGAGTCAAGCATATGTAATAATTTAATGTATTTTTTATTAGTTGGTATTTCTTTTGGATAAAGAGGAGTAGGCTCCAAAACACTGCTCGTTCAAGGTCATTTGCTCGGCTCGCCTTAAGTATTAAAATTGTACAAGTTCCAACAGATATTTTATTCAAATGAATAGCTATAGTCCTCGACTTGACAGGTAATAGTTGAGGTTAGACTTGAGTTTGAGCTATAGTGGTGAAAGAATTAGTCAATTATCTGCACCATCCAGGTCTTGAATGAGGCAAACAATAGAGCTGTCTAGGTTGCTATAGTTCTGGGCTATAGTCTCGACAGAGATAACGATAAAATCGCTATTTTGTCGTTATCTCTGTCGAGACGGGACTCGGCCCTGGGCAGGCAGTCTCGACATAGATAGCGACAAATTCGCTAACTTTCGATCGCTGATTACTAACGACTAAATTGGGTTGCAATAACGATGCTTGCGAGAATCGCATCTTGGATGTAGAGACTTGGATTTCCCGCAAGCATCGTTATTGCAACGCAATTAACTCATTAGTAATTAGCAATCAAAAGTTAGCGATTTTGTCGTTATCTCTGTCGAGACTGCCTGCCCTGGTCGAACAAAACTTGAGTCATCAATTCGAGAAGAAGAAGACAGGTAGAGAGTGTAAATTTACTGACAATAAAGAGCCTATCCAAAATAATTTTAAAGTACATACCCTTGACTCAGATAAACTTCAAGAGTAAAATAAATGTTCAGATAGTCACGCAACTTTAATACTAATGTCTCTTTTAAACTTACGCAATTACGTATCACAATGGCTAATTAATTCCTATTAACCAACTTCAAAAACTGGTATTCAAAACAAACTTCACTAATCATTTGTAATTTATTGGGTATTTTTATAACTCCCCTGAGTTAGTAGGGGGGCGTACAACGGGATTTAAAACACGGGGGGGGGGGTTTAACATATGTATTAGTTTATTGTAAAACTTGTATTGGCCGCCTCTGGCTGGTCATCACCCGCTGGGCTTCTCCCGGGGCACCGGGAGTTGTTGTTGTAGTGACAGACCGCCGAGGCGGCGTGAAGATACGGTTAACACCGTGGCGCCTCTACCGACACAAAATGACACTAACTCACAGGCGAGCGGCGCAAGCGCGCTCGCCATTGGCCGAGGCCTACATGGCCGCTCCACTGACGGTGCCCGTACGTCTACGGGCACAACCTGATTCCGCGGGACAAAGGGCGCTGCCCATACCCCGCCAGCCGCAGCCCACTACTGGGCAGCAGCGAGTTCTCCGGTACTTGTATTGTCACTTACGGGATATCCTCCGTTATTATAATTTGTTTTGAGCTCTGCTCTGAGTTTAGTTTTAATGCTTAAAACAGTCTTAGTTTATTGTTGTTAGATGTTATTTCGCGTATTTAATTAATATATGGGCCTTAGTTGCCTGATTTTTTTTTTTTTTTATAGGTACGGCCTTCCCACATCACATTGTATAAGGTTTTTCAGAGTATATCATGATTATATCGTAATAGCAGCGACGGAGTCTGGATTTCTGCCCAGTTGATGGCAATAGGCTTGCTCCCTATGACATGGAACTTAAACATAACTGGCGAAATGTGAGTGTACTATTAAGTACACCTCTGCTTAACCCTTCGGGGATTACAGGCGTGATATTATATTATGTTATGCTATTTTCCAGCTGACTGTACACTTTTCCTAAAATGAATGTAGATCGAAATTTCTTAAAAAATTATGGTTAGTCCCTTAGGACTATTTTCTTAAAGTTACAATCGTTAAAGTACCTGCCTTTACAGCCCCATCTCAAAATTCCACCATGTATAGTCAGTCATAGGGTTGGGTTTCACACATCTACCTATGTCGTTAAGGCAGGTAGAAATGTGTACCATGAATAATTAGATACATACGTCTTGTGCAGAGGCGTTCTCACAAGTAGACATAATTATTTGTGGGAAATAGACGTCCCGGTGTTTCTTGATTGCAAAGGGCTAGCTTGTTACAATACTTTACACGAATGAAATTTGGCTAATAGCTAATACTCAAAAGATTTTTGATTTACATGTGATATCACTTTGTTGCTGTGATATCATTTTATGACTAATATCATCATCACCACATATGATGTACACAAAGTCGCCCGCCGCGTCTGTCCCTGTGTGTATGCTTTTGATCTTTAAAACTACGCAACGGATTTTGATGCGGGTGTTTTTAATAGATAGATTGATTCAAGAGGAAGGTTTTAGTATATAATTTGCGGGCCGTCGAAGCCACGGGCATCAGCTAGTATTTTTATAAAAATAGATCAATGTTAAATTTTACCTACCGGTTAATAAAAAAAATCTATAATGTCTGCAACATGAAATTAAACTTATTTTATGATTCTACTTCGATAAATCAGTCACGTCCAAAAATGATGTCTCTTATTTTCATTTACAAAAAAGTTCCTTTTACAAAAAAGTTCCTTTTTCTATATTTTAATCTTCTTGGCTCTTAAAGGCAGCGGTGAGAGCCTCGTTATATTCTATTTAGTTCCACCTCCCCTGGCATTTGTTAGATAGGCTTTTGCTCACTTCTGCCAAACGCCAGACAGACTTTTTCATCAAAAACTTTGTTTATCTGTAAACTTTTATTCTACTCTAAATAATTTAATGTTAAACTTTGACAGATCTTATTAATTTAAATATATTCCTGCAAAATTCTGCTGAAGTGTTTTGCTACAAAAATAGACACTTTAAAATCGTTGTTGATAGGTCACATGACTTTGAGAAAGAGTTATGCCCGACTCGTCACTGTTCCTACTCGTCATCAAAAAACAAAAGATCACGAATTACAACTATTTAATTTTTTTTTTTTTTTATAGGGACAAGCCCGCCACACTGTTACCAAACCACTCCTGACCTCCTGTAACTCCTGAAAGCCAAAATCAACATTGGCGACCACCAGAAAAGCGCCGAGACAATGAAGCTCGACGAAGTCCCAGAAAATGAATTTAACTGTCTTGGATCCCGCAACGAAATTAATCAGAAAAGTATAGTGGAGGAGTAGGAAAATGAGTAGGAAAATGTTTTTATATTTAGAATAATAATTTAATATTTAATAATAGTTTCTTCTATTGTTATGTCAGACGAATGCATGGCATATAGTATGCCAAGCATTCACCCATCTCTCCTAATAGTCCAAGACCTTACTTATTTTCTCATGATCAAAATGTGAGGCATCAAGTCGTGTTAGTGTGTACTGTGAACGTATGCATACCTGCTAACTTGTGCCGACGGGCAATTTTTAGATATTAGTTGCTAAAGTTGCTGATTTTTTAATTTGCTACTGAGAATATTGTTAAAAACTAATAACCAACATTTTACTTCACCAACTTTTTTATTCACATTTCTGCCAGACACTTTAAAGCGTGGAAAAAATAACGTCAAATGTCACGTCACAGTCTATTTTTTTGAATCATTGTCATTGTAAGCATTCAGAAAAGTTGTAGGGTCGCAATTCATGATTTTTGCGTTAGTTCAATAAACCAATGCGGTCATGCAGCGAAATTTTAATTGTGTCTGGGGGATTTTTGGGCCAACTATGATTGGTCTGGCTCAAAATAAGGACAAATGATTTTCTGAGTATAAAATATAAAAATTAAGTCTCGATATTTTTTTCCGTGCTTGAATTTCTTGTCAGAAATTTCTGCTGACCTGGAGCATCTGGCAGTGTTAATAATATTTTTTTAACAACCTAAACATATGAAAAAATCAGCACTCGGCCATTGAGAAAAAATAGTATTATTTTTACGCAACGTTAACACCTGATATCTAAAACTTGGCCGTCGGCACAAATTAGCAGGTATGCATACGTTCACAATACCTTCTAATACTACATCATGTTCATGAGAAAATAAGTAAGGTCTGGCGGCCCTGGGATCTTGCTCTATAAGATTATAATCCCATTATTTGATGAACATAGTCTAAGCTTTACTTAGTCTTAGTCTACCTCCTTTCTTGCCATATCATTCTTGACACAGTACATCCATCGTTTCTTTGTTCTTCCTCTACTCTTATACCGATCCACATTCATACTCAAAACTTACTTCACCAAGCCACGGATAAAAAGTTTTCCGATCTGACTGTGCGTATTAATTTAGAATGAACGCTTCGCTCTTTTTCGTATTTTTAAAGACACAGCGTCAGAACTGTATCGGAAGTTAGTAGCTAGTATAGTTTCCAATACCCACACTTTCATGTTATCAGAAAAAGAAGAACAATGTTAGTCGGAACTAACACGAGAATTCAAAGTTAAAGCAGTTAGTCTGACTGTGCAAACTCGTGTTGTACAATTAAATGTATTACCCATCCAAGTCTAAGAGATTAGCTCTAAGTGCACCTCATGTTGTTACGTATGCTTCCGTGTGCTATCGGTAGCCAAATAAATTATTCATTTGTAATTAGTTCACTGGTAAAATTAAAGGAGTATTCTATCTATCTGTTTAAAATTCTGCTTTAAGCACTAACTACTGTTGGAAACAAATAAAGAAGACACTAGTAAAAAAAAAAGAACTGGCCATGAAAGATTTGCAAATCAATCGCAGTGGATTTTAGTGATTTTACTCATATCCGCCGCGATTGATGAGATTACTGTCGAAGTCATTACATACGAGTAGCTCATAAGTACTCGCTACTAACCCATATGGACTCTGGTTCGAAATAAAGTTTTTTGATTTGATTTGATTACAAAACATCACCATAATAAACTGTTAAAATTATCACCTAATTTAGTACCTATACCGCCTAAAAAAATAGTGAGCTGGGTTTTTTGTAACTAGCGGTCGTCACGCGGTTTCACCCCCGTAGTTCCCGTTCCCGTACGGAGTACAGGGATAAAATATAGCCTATGTTGGAGCCCGCTCTGATTTGAATCCGCTCGCAATACGCTAGTTTGATAAGGCTCTTATAAGGCGCTGGTAATGTAGCTATCCTTTGCTCAAAGATTTTTTCAAGTCGGTCCAGTAGTTTATAAGTTTATTCGTTACATACCAAAATACAAATCTTTCCTCTTTATAGTCTTAGTATAGATAAGAGATGAGCTTGCTTGCTTGCTTGCTTGCTTGCTTGCTTGCTTGAGCTGCGTTTTTCCGCAACTCACCTGTTATGAAGCAATGACGTATGGCCTAGAGAGGTCATACGGTATTTTACTATGGGGACGGGCTGCAGACATCGAGTCTATATTTATTCTGCAGAAAAGAGCCATCAGAGCCATTTATGAATTACGTAGACGCGATTCTCTAAGAGAACTGTTTAAGGAAATTAATATCATGACAGTACCTTGTCAATACATCTATGAAAACATCATGTACGTTAGGAAAAATCGGCATTTATTCAGTAGAAGAGGTGACAGACACCACTATAACACTAGAAATAGGGACCAACTAGTTCAGCCAGGTTTCAGGCTTGCTAAAGTAGATTCATCTTTCATGGGGTACTGTTTGAAATGTTACAATAAAATACCTCCCCACATTATTCAACTGAACGAGACGAAATTTAAATCTTGTATAAAACGCACACTATGTAGGCAAGCATATTATAAGTTGGGGGATTACATTGATGATAAAAATGCTTGGCTAAATGCTGGTCCTGCTCCACAACCATAGGGGGGGGGGGACAAATTAATTGATTGTTTGGGTCGGGCATTATTTGAGTCCATCGACACGTAAATAAGAAGATGAAGAATTGATTCCCATGTTAATGTTTTGTGGAAGCTGCAGAAGATTGTAAAAATATACTTGCATTATATAGATTCCAGTTCATAATATTATATAATTGCATAGCACATGTGTGAGTACTTTGTACTGTTCAGCCACCATTTACATTTATTTATATTTCATTGACTTGAATATGCCTTGGTGGCTGAGAGAATGTCATGCTCACTTAAATGTCGGGTGTGTCGGGTCATTTAGTTCCCTTCAATATGGTTGAGTTGAATGGCGCCGGTACATGCGTCATGTTCGTGAACGGGCGCTGTCAGTTGGGACTGGTCATCTCTTAGCTGCCAAGGTTCATTTTAATTACTTTATTCGTAAACTGTTGATCTAATCTTTTACTCTGGACGCTCTTAGTGTGCACGTCTTTCTACATCGTTCTCACATATACACACATCAACACGGTCTAGGGATATTTCATACTCAATTAAATAACTCGAAAAGTACTGGCCGCATTGGAATCTTTTATACACCGATTTGTTTGTAATTTATCTCAGACTAATTCCAAATTCAAATTTTTGAAAATTCTTTTGTTTCGGTGGCATAAAAATGTCTTGATGTATAGGAGAGGGAATTTTCATTTGTGCGAAATTTAGAAAACAATACGAATTACGTTTAGTTACAGTTTTTTTTCATTTTTAAACGAAAGATAAAGTTAAAATTGAGGTATTGTAGCCATGCAACGCCGACATTTGACGAGGGCGGAGATGTTACGAGCTGTGGGAATGCTGGAAGCTGGATCTGTTCAGCGTAATGTTGCTGAGGCCATAGGGACCCATCAAAATGTAATTTCAAGATTGTGGACACGCTATCGTGCCACAGGTGAAGTAGCGGAGAGGCACCGGGGGCCAAGTCGCATCACTACCCCCAGACAAGACCGATTTTTGCAAATTACTGCGCGAGCACAACAAAATGCAACGGCGACTCAATTGGTCCAAAGGCTGCGAGTGGAACACCAAGTGCTTGTGAGTGACCAAACTGTAAGAAGGCGACTGCATGAAAGCAATCTACGCTCTCGTAGACCACTCCTGGTCCCACCTTTACGGAGAGGCAATCGTGGACGACGATTAGAATGGGTTCGGAACCACGTGGACTGGGGCCGTGACCAATGGTCCAATGTGCTGTTCACGGATGAATCCAGGTTCGGCTTCCATCCAGATTCACGAAGGACGCGTGTTTGGCGAGTTCCTGGACGATGGAGCCGTCTCCAGACCCCTCAGGAAGTTCACCCATACCAAGGAGGAATAATTATGGTTTGGGCAGGAATTCGTCTTGGAGGACGGACGGATCTCGTTTGGGTGCGGGGCAATATGACGGCAGAACGATACGTCCAACAGGTGCTGGGGCCCGTAATCTTGCCCCACAGAACACAAATGGGGCAAGATTTCCTGCTCATGCACGACAATGCCCGGGCACACACGGCGAGAACGGTAGCAGCTTGGATACATACACATAATGTTAGGGCCTTAGACTGGCCTGCTCAATCGCCAGATCTAAATCCCATTGAGCATGCGTGGGATATGCTGCAAAGAAGAGCTCTGAAGGAAGTTCCTGAAAATCTGGCTACAGAAGATCAACTTTTTGCGCACCTCAGAAGGACATGGGACAATATTCCGCAGCAAGACATTGACAACCTTGTTCTGAGCATGCCGAATCGTTGCCGATGTGTTATGAACATCATGGGCGCTTTCTCAGACTACTAACTTCAAGTTTATAAACACAAATTAAATTATTTTTCTATTTTTTTCAGTTTTTACTCACAAATTAAAAGTTCATTCATATACGGTTTCCGTCTATGCTTCATTTTTTTTCCATAAAATCCTGAAATTTTAATCTATACCTTAACCATTATTAAAAAATGGTAGAATATTAAATAACGTATCTTTTAAATATATACATGTCATATAAATAATTAACACATTGATAGTAATTCGCTTTTTTAAAAATATCCCTAGACCGTGTTGATGTGTGTATGTATAATCTCAAAATTAAAGATGTAACCAAGATTTTGTAACAATATTATGTTTTTAAAAGAGTGTCCATGGAGTTTCTTGCCCGTTCTTCTCCATAGAGATCTACGCTAGGGAATGGGCAACTACAGTACTTTCTCAAGTTATTATGCCTTGTGACTGGGACTGTAGCTTTGATTTTCTTTTTTGTATTTTTGACATTCAAAAGTGCCGTAATGGTCTAATTGAAATAAATGCTTTGAGTTTGAGTTTGAGTTTGAGAGGAGCACGATTGCCTAGAGGAAACCGATTCACTCGAACCTTGAAGAGATATAGATTATAATTATCGGGAAGCAGAGAATCCGGCAGTGAATTCCACAGACTGGCGGTTCACACAATAAATGTAGAACCATAGCGCTTTGTTCGGGTTCGTGGAACTATAGTATAAAGGGTGTAAAACATCTCTTAACGAAGCCGAAAGGCACTGGTTTTCCTCGTCATTGCGATCATTTCTTTGTTCTACACCATACCTGGGAACCTTCTAGTTACGGAGATATTGGGGGTCAAAGTTCCAACTTTTTGACAACTTTTTTTTTAAATACAAGTTTTTTATGTTAAATTTTTACTTTAAACACCTCCACGACCCCTGTACTATTCAATCCATCCATCAGCACAATGTTTTGAGTGCGTTACATTAAGTTCTACCATAAAACATGATTTTTCACCCCAAAAAAAAAAGTTGTTTCCCAACAAATTTTTTGCGTAAAGTTACTCAGTTTGATGTACCGAATGCTTGGTTAACGGCTTCGTGATGAGGTCTTTTACACCTTGTAGAATAGAATAGAAGTTTCTTTTTAACACTTTTTGTCAAAGCTTCATAAATGGAGATGCATAAATTGTCATACTAGCTTATAATGTTCGCAGCTTCGCCAGTGTGAATTCAGATGGCATTGGCATAAGAGTAAATATTACTAACATAGTTTTTAAGTTTTCATTGTTAATAACAAATATAGGTATACCTATCTACGTTTAAATGTTTATTATTAAGATACTAACAATACTAACCTAATACCTAAGCATCATTGTTACTAAAATATTAACAAAGTTTCGTCTAAAATAAAGTTTAATTTATTTTATTTATTTATTGGATAATGCCAATAGCATTTTGAATTTTGTACTGGCGTTTCAATTCACTACTGGTCAGCTTTTTGTGCTATTGTAAAACATTAATGTTTAGTTTTAGTTAATGTTAGTTTAGTTCTTGTAAAGAAAAGTACCTAAAGTAGAAGTAACATAAAAGCAGAATGTTTTATATGGGAGCTACATCTGCCAACAAACTGCTTTACAGTTTGGCAGAAGTAACATTTTTTGTATACGATGTCACCATGAATAAACGCTTTTTATTTTTTTTCATATGATAATTATAATTATTTAACTTTGAAGGGTAAATATTTGGTAAATTGAACAAAAATCCTTGGCCACCGCTACTTACAAAATTTATATCTTTAGTAAAAACATCACAGAAATAAATCTGACTCGGTGAAGAATCCCTCGGATTATATCGTTTTAAAATTTAAAATCCTGTCATGTCTGCCAAGGTAAATGAATTTTATATTACATGGCTGTGGTTTCACGTAAAATGCCGGTGGCATGTTATGTTTTATGGAGATAGAAAACACATACAATTTCATGTGATGAAAACATAAACGTGTGTGCATTTTTAATATAAGTCCGTAGCAGTGGACTTTTGCATCAACAAGTAATTAAATCAGCATAAAGCTACTGGGCAGTTTAAATCTCCGAGCAATTTTTATTCTGTTTACAAAAATACTGAACTGGTAACTCTCGGGGTTACGTATCATATTACCTAAGTTTATCCCAACTATTTTCGATAAAACTACGGTTGATTCACATAATGTTGATAGCACATATTGGTCGACTTAACTACTGTTTATCTTACCTAATTTTGATTCAACTAAAGTCAATCGCACTAACGAACTATTAATATTTTCTGTGATGTTTTTACTAAAGATATTAAAAGGTGACTAAAAGACAAGTATAGAAGAAGAAGAAATGCTGCGCCGTACCTCTATAAATTGTGACAAGGATTGAGAAATTGATTATGAAATATACTCTAGTATATCATAATCAATTTCATAATCAATTTCTCAATCCTTGTCACAATTATCGCCCCAACACCTCGCAATACAACTATGGTAGCACATGCAACTTCTAGACGACCGAGTCTACATAGGTCATTGAACTGGCAATAGAAAAGAAAGAAAGTATTTATTGAACTTACACAGGACATACAGAAACAAAAAGACATGACAAAATGATTAAACAAGAGAAAAATAAAAAACAATCAAAATGGTCCTGTGCAAGGCCAAAAGGCAGGAGCCTTTTGGCCTTGCACAGGACCATTTTGATTTTTTTGATTGCTGAGATAGGTATCTCAGCGAGCAATAGAAGCTATTGTGATTATCATGAGGGATTGTAACAAAGACATATCTAAAGCCAAATACTGTTGTCTATTTCTAGAGTCATTCAGCCACTTTTATGTTACTCCCACACCTCCTTTTACTATCATAGACAAAAGCAAACGTGCGGGTACTAACTTCATTGACACGGATATGTGGTGGCGAACGAACGTGCCTGAGCCACGGAGACTAAGAAATAATAAAACATGACCGACTCTACTTAATGAAATTACATATCAAAGAAAATATACGACGGATAGTTCCTATTCTATTTTTGGACTAAGCTTTTCTTTTTGATGTCTTTAGGACACAATTTGGTTGAAAGCTAAATACAGACGGTCCCCAGTGACAACTTATAAATATCTACAGAAAGGCACGTTTTTTTGTTTTTATTTATTTATTGCATTTGGGAAAACAAACAGTAGTATATTAAGCACAAACAGTGTTATCTTCAAATTAAACTTAACAAATATACCCACAACATTTTCCACAGATTACTACTATATTCCAAATTCTTCGATCCAGGGCCAATGTGGACCGCGGGCCTGTGGACGGTGGGCTATGGGCTAGCTCGCCGTCCGTCCGTGTCATGACGACAGGCCGTGTCGACGGCGCGTTCGTGTTCCACGCGCGCCTCAAAGAGAGTCAGCAAAAAGGAAGGGGTCCGCAAGGACCGATGCCTGCCGGGATTGCGGGACTGTTCGAAAGAGATACCGTGGCCCCGGAACACAAAGGGCGATGAAGGAACATGGATGGGTTTTAGTCAGTAAAAGTCTGACACTCCCTCCTGCTCCGCCCAGAGCGGGAGAAGTCATTTGATGATTTCCCATCCGAAAAAAAAAAAAAAAAGGGCCAATGTGGACCACTGGTCGTTGATTTTGTCTAGCTCGTCCCGCAATCTCCTGCGAGAAGTCATGGGGAGAGGCCTTTGCCCAGCAATGGGATGACACAGGCTAACAGTATAACAGTAACTACTATATAATATTATTATGTATGTTACAGAGAGAATTTCAGAAACCGAAATCTACCTTGGTATTAAAGCTGTAACATACCTACGTTTGACCTTTCGAAATGTTTTTGAACAATATACTAAAACTAATCATTTACACGGAGTAATAATAAACACGACCAGCAAATGAAAACAAAATTGAAATAACTGCGTCAAGTATCGATAGCTAACGATCACGTATAAACAAAAATTTTGTACTTCACAAAAATCAATCAAAAGTTAAATTTTCCAGCCTCAATTCCATTAATATAACTGGAACTTTCATAGCAGTAGTTCATTTAATCTGATCGATGCCGATGTGAATAACCGAACGGTCCGCTTGATCCATGAAACATCAATTAACGGAGCGATGAAGTTTTGAATGTATTCGTAGTAATTAATAACGGACGGCAGGACGTACGTGGAACCAGATTGCGTCAAACTAGTGTAATATTATGTAACTGGGTGTTTTGGTGTCACTTATGTACTTGCACTGTGTGGGATAAAGCAAATTTGGAACCTGCTACGACTCCATGACGCGCGCTCGCTATGCTCGCATTTAACATTACACACCCACTATCTGTCACAAATGTCGTCGTCTCTCCGCCAGCCTTCGGCCTACGCTCCTAATGCCAGCTAGCAAGACTTTTAGGACAATTTTAGCAGGTTATTTGAAGTATCGGAATCGCCGATAATACGGCTAAACGTTGGACGCAGTTTTGTACGTAACGTATCGCCACCATAATCCGGCTGAACGTGAGGACGCCGTATTACATAACGGCGACCTTTTGTCAATCCGGCGCGCCATTATGTAAAACGGCGTGTTATACGAATTGGCTGCGACATTGATATAGAAATACAACCGTGGCGCGTCTTGCAATACAAATCCCTTTCGAAGCCACGGCATGCCACGGGATCATTTTAAAGCATAGCACTTTATGTCGTATTTCTATATTAATACGTTTGATTGTCCAATGGTAAAAATTAAATCCCTTGCCATGCCGTCCCGGTCTGCGTTCAGATTTATATACACATTATTGTATTGTACCAGCGAATTATGGGTGTAGGTACTATAGGTATTGCCGGGGTTGAGGGTCTGTTCGAAAGACATACCGTGGCCCCGGAACATAAAGGGCGATGAAGGAACATGGATGGGTTTTAGTCAGTACAAGTCTGACACTCCCTCCAGCTCCGCCCAGAGCGGAATGAGTCATTTGATGATTTGCCATCGGAAAAAGAAAAGAAAAAAAGGTACTATAGGCACAGCATTGCCCCGCTTGAAATTACAGGCGTTACGTCTCTGGCTTGAAAATTTTCTCCTGTTCTTTAAAAATATTAAACGTAACCCCCTTTTAAATTTAACTCAGCTTCTAACAGGTAAAACATTTTGTCTATCCTTGATTTTTACAAAGATTTTATCTTTAAAACAAACTAATAGCAGCAAACAGTTAATAAAGGTATGCACTATAGTGAAGCAAAACTCTTGAATAAACTAACACACTTCGAGGATCATTCAGTGATAAGGAAACCTTTTCACAAGCCTCCAAACTAAAAAGAAGTGAAATAAAAAGTCGCACTCCATCGAAACAAGCAATGTTATCAAATGTAATTAGCTCTCGTTGAGCACTTAGCTTAAGGTTTAAAAACTGAACTTCCATCACGAATTAGCTAATTGAAACTTGCAACCGCGAGCTTTTTCTCTATTCCTACATATCTAGCTCTTTGCCAACGTTTGTTTCTTTTGGGAATGAATTTTGTTTACATTCGAATCATTTCTAAAGTTGATAATACATTATCCTGTAAAAGTATTTTTTATTAAACACAGACTAATAATATTTACATTATTTACACACTAACTCTATAAAAGAAATAAAAATATTTTACAAATATCAAAAAAAAGGTTGCAGGGCGTCGAAAAATTCGTCCACATCGCTGTCAACAGGAAAAGTGCCCAGAAGGCTGGCAGCATTGCCATCCTGTAATGAGTAGTGAATTTATATGAAAACTAAAAAAGCTACGTACTGAAACCTACTGACTATAAACCTTAAAAACACAACTACAACAAAAACAACAACAACAACAGCAGCCCATAACGTCCACTGCTGGACATAAGCCTCTCCCATGATGGGAGGAATTTGCCGTAATCTCGCCGTAAAACACAACTAGAAACATGAAAATTTGGCAAAGAGGTCCTCTTGTTTGTAATTAAGGTCTTCTTTTTTTTTGGTTATGCCTTATAACATGGTATCAGAGAGCTATTGTGCCGTCCAAGGGCCCCTTTTTTTTTTGATGGGAAATCATCGAATGACTTCTCCCGCTCTGGGCGGAGCAGGAGGGAGTGTCAGACTTGACCCCCTGACTTGTCTTTACTTGCCGTCGAGAAACATCTCTTAGGCATGCTGGTGCATAATGCGGGTGAGCACTCAGGATCGGTGATGAAAAAAAACCCTAGAGGAGCCAAAAATTAAGGGGGAAAATATAATGGCTACCAAAAATAACTTTGTGACCACTAACATCAATCACCTAAAATATCAATTGATCATCAAATTTAGTAAATTGAGCACCAAATTTTAATGAGGTGGTTGATGACAAACTACTTTTGCCTAGGCCGACTTGGGGCACCCCGACACGAATAGATTAGGTTAGAAGGGTATGGCGGGGTCGAATGAGCGAGCGAATAGACCCTTAGACCCCCGAATGGTTATTTCTTTATAAACCATTCAGAAGAAGGAGCCCCGCGGAGCGGGGCTCCGTCGATCCGGTCTTCCTCCAGGTGCAGAACGCAAGAACAGTGCAGAACAGTTTAATTTCTGGTGGTCGTTAAATAAACATATTGAAAAATTGTTGGTTCTAATTTCACGATAAAATGGGGATTAATTTTGGTGATCATTTACTAATTTTGGCAATCAAAAGTGATTTTTTTGCCGTTACATTTTGCTAAATCTGGTGGTTCGTTAATTGTATGCCAAAAATTAATGCGTATGGAAGTTCATGATATTTGCCCATAGAAATTTCTATAGGGCTCACGGTTTGTAAAAACAACAAAATGTGCCAAATAAACATGCTTTCTTTCATTTTTTTTTTCTTCTTTAAAATATCATGACTTCATTATGCTTTCTAAAGCCAAGACATGATTCAAGTTTCATCTAACTGCGCGTCGCAAAGATAAACTTAGGTCTGGCCAGAATGAATCATGCAACAGTGATATAATGTCCCTCCCTCATTTAAATAGTCTTGAATTGCATTCAAGCAGTTCCAGAGGTTGCCAGAATATTAAAGCACATTTAGACGGGTCCAGATTGTATAAATTCATCCTAGGTGTTCGCGTAGAATATTAATATCTTTGCTTTGATTTAAGATGCAGTTACCTCGGAATGGTAGCGTAAGACATCTTTCCTATGTATGTACCAAAACAGTATTAAGATAGTCCGGGAAAACGGTCCGTGTGCATTACGGCGTGTGTGTGTGCATTTAGTTCTAAAAAATAAATGCTCGTAGCATTATCCTTTTGCGCCAATCTATTCTCTATTTTCATTTTATGTTAATAATGTAGATTTTTTCTTCTTTAAAGGATACTTTTCCCCACGCTAGGAAGTTCTGCTGTATCGTAGGTGCGTTTACAAACATTTACACTCACACACACAAACAACCAGATCATCTTAGTATTTTCACATATTTCACATAGAAAACCCGATTTAAACAAAATGTTTCATTGGTCGAGATGTCGACACGATGACTCGACAGATAGGCATAATGTAAATTAAAAATTCTTTCTTTCAACGTTTGGATTTATAAAATTATTTATCGACAACAAAATACATAATGTTTCTATATTTGTTGCTATGTTGATTAAGTTAGTTGTCATGCAGGCTTTTTTATGTAAAATATAATATAATTATTTAAAACGTCTGTCAAGCAAAGGTCGCTACAAGTGTAGTACTTTACCTTACCAGGCACTTTGGCACGCCCAGTAAAACTCCTTTTTGACCCTATTCGTTGACAAGCATTCTCCTTAACACCATGTACTTTGAGAGGAACACGATTGAATATATTCCCGTGTAAGATTAGAAATGCATGTAAGAATTGTACGGTATTAAGAGCTGCCAACCCGCCATACTTTTCGCGAGAATTTTGATAAACGCTCGTGCGTGATTATGCCGTTGTTTCACATACATCATTTTTTTTTTAACTGATAGGTCTCTTGTGCACTATATCTAGGCTTCTATCAAAGCAAAAAATAAAAATTTTTAGGAACAAATTCAGTACAAGCCTCAAAAAATTGCTGTTTTGCACATATTTTACCTCAACTTTGGCCGTTCATAATGGACTCGTAAATTGTAAAAGTAAAAAAAATATCCTGATAAAAGCCTTGCAAATGTAGTGGAGATTCGAAATAACAAATATTTATTTCACAAACTTGTAAGACTTATTCAAAAACAGGCATTTTCTGGAACAAGTTTTATAAATTTTCGAACACTATTTTTCGTTCAATGTCCTCGCGTTAGGCGGTATGAGGTGCGCGGGAGACGACTAGTGCGGGGTTGGGGCTAGGTAAGACAAGGCAGTTGAAAAAATATCGCCGCGATGGCTCTGAATGAAAAAACAAGCTTTTCGACCATGCTCGCGTTGACGATAGACGGGCCGGGAATATTCAACAAATTTAAGAGGGCCCCTCTTAAATTTGTTGAATACTAGCACTTCACCTGCGACTTCACGAACTACGAAGCCTATTAATGCATGACATAAATACAATTTATAGCCTATAGCACTCCCGAGGAGCTCGTGGCTAAGTAATAACAGCCGCTTGGGTCGATCTTTAGGTTAAGCCGTGGTCTGTGGATGGGTGACCACCCATTACATACCGAGTTTCCACCGTGACTCGGAAAGCACGATAAGAAGTTGGTCCCAGCTGTCATTTGTATATCTTTGACAGTCGTTACAGGTACCAGAAAGTCTGACAACCAGTCTTACCAACGGGTACCCTGCAGTACTAACTGGGTTGTGGAGGTCAAATAGGCAGTCACTCCATGTAAAATACGGGTATTCAGCTGCATCTGGTTGGACTGGAAGCCAACACCAACATAGTTGGGAAAAGGCTAGGCAGATGATAAGCCTATAAGCACCCGAATAATTTCTTTCTGCTAGCTTTCTGCTAGTGAAAGATTTTTTAGATTTGGATCATGAGTTCTGGATATTACCTTCTACATACAAACTTACGAACAAATACCTCCTAAAAATATTGTTAAAGAAAATATTAAAACCTTATCGTTAATATTTTTTAATATTTTTTTTTTTATTTTTGAATAGGAACGATAAGATTTTCCGAGTTGACGTTTAACTTTCCATAAGTTTTCTAAGACAAAGATATCGCTAAGTTAGAAATAATGCAGGTGCTCTGATCTCTATCAGGAAAACTGCTATTATAATTTCAAAACTAAAGCCAAGTTCGTAAGTTTGCAGTGCACTTAGTTTCTATGAGAAAATAGGTATTTCATATGGCAGAGGTGGTTGAATTAACATAATAATATTGGAGCTATAAAAGGCATCGTTGCCACACCTGAAACCAATTTTCTCATAAAACCACCCATAAAACGCTATGTTCCACGTAATTGACGCGGATTAAAATTTAAATTGGCAGTAAAACCTCTTTAGTGAATAATTGGGACACGAAATATCTAATTAGACATTTAATTAACTGAAGATTGAAGAATCTTTGATAATTATAATATTGTCCATCTTAATTTCGTCCAGTTAGTAGAGATAAGAGATATACAGAGAGACAAGGTAAGGAAAAATTACTTCTATATTTTTTTAGAGATCCTTGTTCTTGTATGATTTTTATCCTTTACTTAAAATGTCCCTTACGGGATATATTCCGTGATTATTATTTGTTTTGAGCTCTCGATATTTCGACGCTGTTGCAAGCGCCATGATCGCGGGTTAACTGGAGAATGCGGGAGGATGGAAAAACATTGTTAGGAGCAGACAAATCTGTCTACCCTCTTTCTTTGTCTTTTGCTACGCGCACCACTGGAACTCGACACCAAGTCACGGCAAAACACACTCACAGTATCACTAGGTTTTGTGGAGTCCTTATTATGATGCCGGCTGCTACTTTTGAGCATACTCAATACTGGATTCCACGTACTAGACAATTTGAAGCCATCCTCTCAATTGAAATTTTTGTGTTTTCTTATTTCAATTGCTTCTCTTGTCAGCCTTTGAAAGTAATCCCGGAAGTAACCCGTAAGAGACATTTTAAGTATAGAATGAACCGTGAAAGCTTATAACAATCTTTATCCTTATTATACTTGGAAACAGTACAATTTTTATAATGTACTCTTTCAGAAATAGGTTGTGCGAGTTCTGAAGATCAGAGCTTGTAAATTCTCACAACTTAAATCCTTTCAACAGTTTTTGAAGTGGCTATCGAAAGACTAGAGTAAAATAGAGGGGTGAAAACTACTGGGCTAAAATTTATATACCCAGGTATTATCTAGCTCAGCTGTCTAACGTGGCATTTTACACGGAACCTTGTAAAACCCGGGGCGGGAACTTTATCCCGCGTGCCAGCCCGTACGGCTTCGGTCGGCTCTATTCCCGTGTTCGATCCTCAGCAATATTTCCCATGAATAAATATTTATGCCAGGTACCTACAAAGCTGATACTTTAGAACGAGGTTATGTTTGATGTATCGTAATACAAGTTGATGACAATATTGTCAAGCATTGGTTACAATTATTGCTACAGTAGAAATTACGGTAAGTATTTTCCTACTCCTCCGCTATACTTTTCTGATTAATAATTCATTCTCTGAGACTTCGTCCAGCTTCATTGTCTCGTCGCTTTTCTGGTGGTCGCCACTGTTGATTCTGGTGTAGCGGCAATACAAAAAGTACTACAACTACAAGGAACAAAAAGTACTACAGCGCCTTCTATAGCAAAGATGATGAACTAACAAGCGAAACACGTCAAAATCCTATATCGCGCAAGTAACTTTATCTGCGACTTAAGACTATATAGGAGAACAAGACAACTACTGTTGGGCAGTGACCCACCAGACGTAACACCCGTCTGGTCGGAGGATCCTCCCTTTTCTAAGGGGGATTTAGAGCTCTACACCCTGTTCTTCATTCATACCCCCAAACTGGCTTTCAGGAGTTACGTTTTCAGGAGTCGTTTGGGAATAGTGAGGCGGGCTTGTACTAAAAAATGTATATATATATTGCTACCAATCATTTAAGCCTGAATTTAAGTGTTAATATTATAAAACCACCTTATTGGCTTTATGTTTAAGGGGCTCCCCGAATTTTCGGCGTGCACACTAGCGCCACTTTAGTAAATAATCAGTACTCGTTAAATACTCAATAAATTTAAAATCAGATTGACAAAATCAATGCTTTAGAGTTCTAGATTATTGACGTCTATTTAATTCATTAAAATATACATCACTGTAGTTACAGTTAGAAAAATTGCTAAAAACGGCCGTTTTTTTCCCATTTTGTATCTGTAACGACAGCGAGCTATGTTTCAATGAGTTAAGCAGACGTAAATAATTTAGAAGACCAAAAGATTGATTTTGTCAATCAGATTTTATATTAATTGTGTATTTAACGAGTTCTGATTTTACCGCGAAATAATATTCTTCCAAACAAAAAAATAACCATCAAAATCGGTTCACAATTGGCGAAGATATTGCTGAACATATACATAAAAAAAATCTGACGAATTGATAAACTCCCCTTTTTGGAAGTCGGTTCAAAATCAGTTTAAGTTTCCATTCTCACAATATTCAAACTAGCATTACTTGCTTAAAATTAACTTAATATTCTCCTCCTTACGCCCAAACATTATTGCGAGGTCAATATTGCTATGAAACTTCAGTACAATAACTGTTTAGGCTCACCCATCGCCTTAACGCAACCATCGCCGCGGTGTGCGCGAATATCGGCGGAACATTAAATTATCTATATATTAATGTTCCGCCGATATTCGCACACTCGACGATTCGACACTTCGTGCGAGAATATCTGAATTTATTATCTGTGAGATGGGCGACTTGTTAACCGCCCGAGCGGTCCATGTATTTTTTTGTCTTCTAAAAATATAAAAGTAATTTTCAAAATAACAGTCCTTTCATTGAAAAAACAAATACCTCAAGAAGGACAAGAGTCTTTGTGGCGTAATAGACAATAACAACATACGGTTGATAAGACCAATCATGTTACGAACACAAACCAACTGAGGTGGAAATTAATTAACCTGGAACGCTGAGAACTATTACAGCGAATATAATGCATAAAGGGACCTATCTACATATTATAACTACGTGTATTCGACAATTAAAACAAACATTGGGTGCGAAGCCTGGATTTGTACATGGCAATGTTTTGACTGAAGTTATATTTGCTTGGTCCAAGTCATATTTGCCGGGTGGCTTTAAGTATGTGCACATTGGGCAGTCCCCTTGAATGAACAGGTTGGTTTTGTTGAAGCCAGTGTTAACATAGCCGTGTCTTTAAATATGGAACATAAGTAACCAGTCGACTTTAAAAAATAAGTCTCTGTGAATTTTCACGTCTATACACTGGGCTGTATTTATTTATACAAACCTGCCTACATCTAGACGTTGTGTTCTGATCTTCTTAATTATAATATTAAGCCTATACCATGTTATTACAGATCACATACCTGAATTATATTCCGTTGAACACATTTTAGAAATAACATTCAAACAATCAGGCTACAAAGTTCAGTAATTAATTACAAAAACAGTGAGTGTGCCCTAGGCTGAATTAATTACTGCTAGAATATTTAAGCCACCGAAGTGTATGTAATTAACATTTTTTTATCACACTTACCCTAAATTATGGTAAATTTACTCGTCACTCGGTGTCTTATCACTAATGATGAAAAAACTTACTGAAAATATACATATTTCATTCATGAGAACATTGCAAAAAGGTAAAAATATTTAGTTTTACAAAATGCATTGAAGTCACCGAAAAATAAAACCAGTTTGTTGATAGCATGAATATTTAAGCGTTCTTTTCAGAGATAATTATGCTTTTTTTTTTGCGAATTCGTCTGCAAAAATGTTCAGGCACCAGCACATAAAGGTGGGTCGAAACTGTCAAATTTTGCCAATCAACCTTGAACCTAATGCTTCAGCGATAAAATTGAAAATCTATTAAAGAAATTTGACGGATTGTAGTAGCTTTGCTGGCGTCTGTACCTACCTCATGAAAGAAATATCAAAACCTAATGTTGCTCAATTGGATTGGAAGCACAATCCTTAACCGTATTCAAATGATGATTATCTCAAAACCACACTGCATAATGCTATGACCTTTTTGAATCACAGAGTGTATAGCTGTAAAGGGTATACGTTTTATGACTCATTTTAACGTTACGTGAAATACGTTTTCGTGAAATATAAAATTGTTACGACGTTTTTATGTCTGTCTGTCTAACAGTGCTGACTAATGCATGCATCTAAATCCTGCATTTACATCTAGGTAATAAAATTAAAACATTCCTTTCAAAATGTTTGGATAGTTACTAGGCTGTGATATTTAAAATTATTTTCAGAAAAGTATCGAAGTTTTCTGAAAAGCACTCAAAAATATTAATAATAATTACAAAATTTTTTTTTTCAAAATATTCATTTTACCTAGTGATATTCTTATTCAAAACACATTATCAGAGCACTATAAAAGCTATCTACCGGTTGGGTTAGTGCGAACAATAGCAGACATTCCGGATCCGGACTGGGTACCGAAACTATAGCGCCGTCTTGGTTACAATGCAATGGGCAATTGCACCCACGCAGTATTTCCCAGAGAATGAATGAAATGAATGTATGGAACACAGAAGTGTAAATTCGACCCCAAACAGAACGAATCCCTTGCTTACTCGTCTAATAAAATATAATTGGGGTTTTTCATTTAAATTCTCCAAATTCTTCTCCACATCTTTAATCAAATTCCATTTGGTACCTAAATGGAATTTGATTTTTGAAGTGACATTAATGAATGAGAAATTTTACCCAGCAATTACTTAAAATACTATTTACTTAATAATATAAATCTCGAATAGACTACTGAAGTGTAAAAAATGGCCAACCATATTTTGAAAAAACTTTAAGGCCTGTCTGAATAGCATAATCTGTATTCAGCCGGTCCTAAACCTAACCAATACCAGGTAGGACAGCGACCTCAAAGCTATCCCTCTCACCTTCAAAAGATATTAAATGGATATTTTACGAGACGTTTCCGAAATACAGCGAAAAGGCAATTTTCTAAAAAGCCTTCAGATATCTTGGAACTTTCAAGGAAAATGGCGATTACGCCTGTACAATACCTTTGTTTCTGAAATTATATACCCTGCCATAAGTTTAAACCACAAGCTAAAAAATTTACTACTACTTTGTTTTTAGGTATATGTGTTACAGCTAAAACCCGTTTTTAGTGAAAACGCGTTTTCCCTAGTTAAAACTAGTTTTTACAAACTGCCTTAGTTAGAACTAGTATTAACTGAATTGAATATCAGTAAAACTAGTTTTAACTGGGGAAAACCCGTTTTGTTGAAATGATTCAAACTTTCAACCGATATCAAAGTTCATTGTGTGTTGGGAGATGATTGAAACTAACGGAAACTGTTAAACATTATCTGGAGGACGGACAAATTAATGGTGGCCTAGGTGTTTTACAAAAAGGTGTCTCTGCAAGAAAAAAGGCAACCTTTGCAACTCAAAATGTTAATGTAATGTTAAGTAAGATGATTATATTGTTATAGATTTCAAAAGTTAAAGTTGTAAAGTTGCACCGCTTTTTTTCTTTTGCGCGCTACTGCGATGACGTCACGCTGCGAACTGCGAGTGCAAACTAAATAAGTGCAAACTACTATACAAATCACATTTTATTACTGTAGTCGGATTTTAACGCTGTAACGTACTTTAACGTTTAATATCTCAGTATTTTTGAAAGATAGGAAAAAATAAAAACGCATCTTCTTTTTCGAGTTACCTATTTTTTCGAAATGCTGATAACAAAAAACATTGGTATGACTCATTACGTTGATGTAACTTAAAAATGTTCGTATAAGTAAGATGATTATTTTTCTTATAACTATGTTGATGTTCCTAAAAAATGTTCCAATATGTAAGATGATAATTTTTGTTATAATTATGTTGGTTTTCCTTAATAATGGTCTTAATAAGATGATAATTTTTGTTAAACATTTTGAAGAATTATTAATAAATATTTTAATTCACAATATCCATATTTTCAATCGCCAACAAGTTTCTCTACACTATACTAGTTTTTAACAAAAGCAGTTGGTAAAAACTATGGTTAACTAGGGAAAACGCGTAAAAATTAGTTTTAACTGTAACATTTTCAAACGTTAAATAAAACAATAGATATGGTATTTTGAGGTGCCATAAAACACCTGGTCTACAATTAGTGGGTAATGGCACTTCTGTGAACAAAGCCTAGCTTTATTGCACCATAACCTCATCCACACAGCGATTTGGGACTTCCCGCCATAACAATAGTCTGCTGAAGTAAATAAAAAAACCTTTCCAGTGATATATTTCATGCTGTTATTGGTTCCTAGGCTGGCTTCCATACATTTGTCCGTCCTCCAGATAATGTTTAACAGTCTCCGTTCGTTTCAATCATCTCCCAACACACAATGAACTTTGACATTTGTTGAAAGTTTGAATCATTTCGATAAAACGGAGTTTCCCTAGTTAAAACTAGTTTTCACTGATATTAAATTCAGTCAATACTAGTTCTAACTAAGGCAGTTAGTAAAAACTAGTTTAAACTAGGGAAACGCGTTTTCACTAAAAGCGGGTTTTAACTGTAACATATATAAGGTGTATCTATTCATACACGAAATCTCTTAAGGGGACATTGTACTCATCATTTTGAACAACTTTTATTATGGGACCAAACCCTGCATCGCGAAAAAAAATCAGCTGTTCCAAACATTTTGACGAGTTATGCGATCATATTGTAGGGAACAGCTGTTTTTTTTTTCGAGTTTATGAATACAATGACCCCTTAAGAGATTTCGTGTATGAATAGATACACCTTATATTAAACAAAATTACCTGAGTTGTCGTATCGGAAAAGATGAACTTTGGGGAAGCTCTAGTAAACATTTTAGCTCGTGCCTGGTAAGTAAGCGTACATCCTGACCACAACGACGTATTGAACGAGCCTCTAGCCTGTAACCGACCGGCTCTCCGTGTGTAGACGCCGCGCCGCCGCAAGCCGAGCCGGCCATCGTACGCTTCACACTGTTTGCCCTCAGCAAAGACAAACTTGCCGCGCTAAACCCCACACTACTTGTACCTACATAGACGTACAGTTACGAGCACTAGCATGATTGTATACACTCAGTAAAATTCTAAAGCGATTTTTTCGTGTAATAACGATTGCAACGTTGAGATAAGATATCTTTCATAATAGTATGGGATCCAAAATAGTATGCTAATAGCAACATAAAAAACTGCGTTTTCCATATAAAACTTTGACAATCGCATGAATTTTGTTACAAAGTTCGTAGTGTGTTTTCCTGATAAATACATTCCAAGTATTTTGAGACAATCCGTGTTGTATTAGAACATAAGATAAATATTAAATGTTGGCTGTTTTCGTAAATGGCACTTCAAATCCCTTTGAAGGGATAATTAACGTTAAGGAATGAGATTTGACCGGATTTGGGGAATAAATGTTATTTTGGACGGTTAGTTTCCACTTTATTTTGGGACTCAATTGTTAAAATTGTCAAGTAATTTAAATATTTATTAGAAGCGCGTGGAAAGATCTTGTAATAAAATTAAACTCAACACTGTAGAAGCAAATAAGAAAAGAATAAAACGAAACACGTAATGGATGGTCTGTCCCAATAAGGTACGAAAAACATAAAGTATTCTTTCTAGTACCAAAGGGTATCGTATTACCCAGTACTAACTGGGGTCAGATAGGCAGTCGCTCCATGTAAAATTCAGGTATTCAGCTGCATCCGGTTAGACTGGAAGCCGACCCTAACATAGTTGGGAAAAGGCTAGGCAGATGATGCTATAGGCTTATCACGCTAAAAATCATCATGATTGTCTTTTCCTTTTCCAAATTCATTTGTTGTCGGCGCAGCATGTCTTCTTCTTCTTCCATACTTCTCTATTAGGTACTCATCTCATCAGACACCTCTTTATACCACGCTACAATAAATCCAATCACATTATTATCAACCTTGTTCGAGACAACCTTATCACATTAACAAGACCGTAGATTATAATCATTGTAATTCGGAACCAAGATGTCACCACATATGGTGGATAAATCGAATCTCTATAACATGTACGTAATCTGAAATTCCATTAACCGCGCTTCCACCAGAGCATTTGAATATTTAGTACCTAATGCTGACGTAATTACGTTGCCTTGTGTTCAGTGTTGCAAGCGACGAAAAGCAGTGATTTGCTTCGAAATGTGGATAGAAGAGGAAGCAAGCAATTTCGTCGCTTCTATTTGTGAGTTAAGATGCTGTGCATATTGCACACAAGAGACACAATAAATAAATGCCTGAACAAAAGCGCACTATCCAATTTTCAACGCTACAGTCAGTGCAGGAGTTGTAATTCCAGCAGTACAATTTACAAGATGTAAACAGACTCTTCACGAACCCGTCAACCAAGCATTCTGTATATCAAACTAAGTAACTATACAATTTTTGCTGGGAAACGACTTTTATTTTTGGGGTGAAAAATTACGTTTTAAGGTAGGACGTAACGCACTCAACATTTTGCTGATGGATGCATTGAATAGTGCGGGGGTCGTGGGGGTATGTAATCTAAAAACCTGACCCCAAATATCTCAGTAACAAGAAGGATTCCAGGCCCTTCCTGGAATCCTTCTTCTAGGACAAAAGAAACATCCCAACAAAGATAATTTGATGATGGTATTTATAGACCTATTATGTGCTGTGTTAATGAAAATGGGTATAACAATCGTGCCAGAAAAGCGTTTCAGTTTCTACATATTATTTTTTTAACTTTAAGGCTGTTTTGGTGGAAGTACCTTGTCTGTCTTTAAAAAAGACTACTTTCAGCACAGCTTTAAACTCATATAAAAGAATCAGTAAAAAATAACCAGTTTGTGGTGATCTTTACGTGTAACGTCCTCTTTAAATATTCAGGAAAACAAACCAAATGACTTAACGTTCATTTACGAAATCGTTGAGAAATAGCGAGATGGTTAATTGTAGCTGTATTCATATTTTATTTTGTTACTGATGATGGCAGGCTTTTGAGAATTTAAACTCTCAAGGGGTAAAATTAAGTCACAGTCAAGTTTTTTTTTTTATATTATCTTCGTTAGTAATATTTTTAGAACCTACCCACTCACGGGTGTCGTATAAGGCGACCAATGTCTCAGGCAGAACACCTTGCGCCTCCGTAGACCAGAGAATGGGCAGCAGCGTTTTCTGTTAGTCTTTCATCACTGCGATCTCCAATCCGCCTGCCAAGCGTGGAGATTACGGCAAAGTCCTCCCATCATGGGAGAGGCTTATGTCCAGCAGTAGACGTTATGGGCTGATGTTGTTGTTGTAGTATCATTTAAATATTTTCATCGCTTCTTTGCTAAAAAAACACAAACACGGTAAACAATGACTATCAATCTATCATTAATTATCTCTCATGTGCTACAATACCAAATAAATATAGCTGGCAGATAATCTGACGCTCCAATAAAATTCATAACTATCTGTGCAGCTCTAAAATGAAGAAAAAAAGCTAAAAAGCTTGTCTCAGTGTCGCCTTTTGTTGTGAATGTCAGTGGATTGTAGACAGCCAAGCGCGAGCGCAACAGGTAAGGTTGGCTGTAAAGATCTCGGGAACAACTGCAAATGCTCTGCTGTTGACAATGGGCGCCTGCATTAAATGGAAGACAGTTTTTTATCTCTGGGTCCATTTTTCTTGTCAACGAAACGTGGTGAAATTTTATACGAGAAATGATGTCAGAATTGTTGGTTTATTATTGTGATAATTGTTATTCTGCTTTTTGACAAGCTACTAATTGATGTAGGAGTCAGTGGCCTGAATTTTTACCGGGTTCCCAAGCACAATATTGAAATCTAGGAATATTTACTTTCCAATATCTGAAAATAGCTCGCCCTTTCGTAAACACATTAACCAGCATTATGAAAGGTTCCAAAGAGCCATATAACTGAACTATATCCAGCTCTCGGTCCATATTTCCACTGGCAACACAGGAACGCAATTAAAGTACGACATTTACGGTATTAACATAAACCGCATTGTTCATCATCATTTTGTGTCCAGGCGAGGCGTCAATTTGACAATACAGCGAGGGAAATGTACCAACATTTCATATTTCACCGATAAAATGTAAAATAGCTCGTAATGTCTGTAATAAGATGGGCAGCCATCTGTTACCGTCGTTTTTATGTTAAGCAGAATGCTTTATTTCAAGACGTTTTTAATGGAAATAGAAAAAAGATATATGGGCAGCTTTTATTTGGTACTAGAAAATGCCCGCGGCTTCCCCCCGTGAATTCCGGTAATTGTCCCACGGGATCGTATACCGGGATAAAAAGTATCCTATGTGTTAATCCAGGTTACAGCCTGCCTGTGTGCCGAAATTCATCCAAATTCGTTCAGTAGTTTTTGCGTGAAAGAGTAACAAACATCGGCTCCGGCCCATCTAGTAACTTTCCCATTTCGGCAACTAAACAAAAGACGTGCGAAACAAGTGAAAAAGTGTGCCAACTCGTAACTGTTTTAATCTTCATACATCCATCCATCCAGCCTTATTAATATATTAATATATTTTATTTATTAATATATTAATAGCCAGGATTAATAATTTATACCTACATCTTAGCAACTTCAGTCACAATTATTATAATGTGTAAAATACTATTTCCTATGTAACCTAAGTAAGTTTCAGTTCTGTCTCTGAAGTAGAATTAAAATTATGATATCCTAAGGATTAATCAATCAAATCAACTTGGCTTATCCACCACGGCCATTGCTGAACATAAGCCTCTCCCAAGCTTACCACAATTTCACACGTGCGTAATGCTTTTATTTCTTAGATACTTACCTACCTATAAATGTAATCTTAAGGTTCATAATCATCAGACCTCTAACCTACACATAAATTGTGATATGCCACAACTCATTTTTCATCACAGTATCTATATGTAAGGTAGGTATGTTTATGTACTCTCTCATCCTGCGCCCTACATAATAAGTTTTATGTGGCCAATTTTGGCAAAAGTTATGTTTCTAGGAATATTTATTACAAAATGTTAATGAATTCATAGTGGTCTACTAGACATTGTATTCTATTGTATTTCTAGAATACAATGATAATTTCACTGAAACTTCAGCGCCCCGCAGACTTTTGCAGGCTGCTAGAAAACATAAGGCACAAACGTACTTAGACTAAAATGTGCCTAACTACTCAAACTCAAACTCAAACTCAAAGAAAATTTATTTCAATTAGACCATTATGGCACTTTTGAATGTCAAAAATACAAACAAAAAAAAAACAAAGCTACAGTCCCAGACACAAGACATAATAACTTGAGAAAGTACTGTAGTTGCCCATTCCCTAGCGTAGATCTCTATGAAGAAGAACGGGCAAGAAACTCTATGGAAACTCAAGTGATACCATTGATTTCATGAAAAATTATTATATTATATCATTGACTATTAGAATTTTCTCATAAATACATGCATTCGCATCCGCATCAGGCAGAAACCACAGAATTAACATTTAACGTTTTAATTTTCTCATTATTAGAAATTCCGGACGTTTTAGAATTAACCCTGCATTTCGGACATGGAGCTAAAATTGCGAACTTTTCCAGAAAATTGCAGACGTATAGCAACCCTTACTAAGCTTATCGGATGCTAAGAGCATATATATTAATATCCATCATCTTGTAGCAACTTCCTTATTTCGGAAACTAAGTCATAAATTAATTTGAATCGTAAATCAAGCAATTATTGGAACTATACACTGCAAACCATTCAATCGGTGTTTACAGATATGCTATGGATCTATAAATCTAGGCTCAAACAGTGACTAGGGTAATTTATACCTTGTTAACAACGTGTACGCATGTTCGGCCATGCAAATCGACAACACGGCGATTGATTGCAGCATTACCATAAATTTGCAGCGTTTGTAGGAAATTTTCCCGTATGGACAGTATTTTGGCTGTTGTAATTTGACGCAAAATAGCGTCTGATAACTATAAAGCCGGTAATGTTAGGTTATGTATCCATTGTGCACTTTAATCACCTGAGCTGTATCGAGTTGAAATGAAAAAAAAAAATGAAAATGCGTTTATTCGTGGTGACATCGCATAACATAAAATGTTGCAAACTGTAAAGCAGTTTGTTGGCAGATGTAGCTCCCTTAAAAAACATTCTGATTGTATGTTTCTACTACTTTAGGTACAACATATTATGCATTCTGATGTTCTATCAACATTTAGTTATACTTTGTCTCGATTTGACCCAGATTGCGAGACAGCCAAACGAAACAGAAGAGCAAACCTTGAATATTAAAAGTCCCTTCAACAAAGACAATTTCTGGCTACGCTCCCTGTACCAATTAAATATAATGACTAATTAGACTGAAGCGGAACTCCCCGAAGTATTCCGAAGAGCCACGATCACGAAGCGGGTGGATATTGTAAGATCACGTCGAAACGAATCTTGACAAAGCGCCAACTCATCAATATTCATTTGAGTTGCAAATAGCAATAGTGTTCGGATAAGGAGCTCTTGTGCAGTGTCACGGCTCGCAACAGGTGACAATCCCTCATTTTTCAAGAATCTCATCGTTATTGTATGCTGAGATCATCTGGCTCCGAGATTTTGAGTTGTGTGGTGGCACATTTTCATTCAAATAAATTCGTGCCTGCTTTTTTTACAAATTGTAGTGCTTGTGTATCGTGAAAAAGAGCTGGGCTTTGTTGATTGCAATTTTCAGACCTCTAGCTCATCAATTTTCAGACCTCTAGCGTCAAAATTGTGGAAAACTCATACAAACTTCCATCCCCTAGTTTAAGGGATAAAAGTTACAAGTTTTATTTTTATTTTTTGTTTGTGTACTAATAATAGCTTCCGTACCAAATTCAGCTTTCTAGGACATTAGGATTTCCTTGATTCATTCGGACGGGTACGGAACGGGTATTTACCCTAAGAATTTTGATAGTCATCAGTCAGTGACGAAATCAGGGTTTTTTATATATCAATGAAATCTAAAGTACAAGAGCTATGCAATTAAAACTTTATATGTTTAATAAGTTCGCTATTGACAACAAATTCTGGTATAATCCAACCCAAGTAATAAGGGTTAAAAAAAAACGATGAGGCGCTTCGAGAAATGGTAGGTAGTGCGCTTGAGCTTCGCTTAGCTCGCCTTGGCGGAAGCACTACCGGGAACCCAGATAAAAATTACAAATAATTTTACCACTAAAACAATTATAACCTACCTAACCTAACCTAACTGAAACCTTCACTTAGCCCTATAGGTACATTCAATTTTGAATACCCATTAACAATCGGCACAACAATCGTTATTGAACTTCGTTTCTCATCCATTTTCCCTCCGTATCAAAAGAACGATGAACCGGTTACAAAAACCATTTGTTCGCCTTTCCTAACGTACCATTCAATTCCACCAGCGAACTACGAAAAGGATCATTAATTTGTACATCTTCTACAGAAAAGGTAACAATAGAACATGGCTATTGATTCTTTGTGTGGGCATTAAATACGCTGAAATAGACTAGAAAAAGGCCTGCGTTAATGCACAATGAAAAGGCATGCGCAATTCCACTTGACACGGCAATGAGGGGTGGAAATTCTGTAATTACTAGGAACTATGCTCACTTTTATCTACAGTAAAAAGTGTTGATAGTCTTTTTTTATTTCGACGTCTTATTGTGTGGGTACCAGCTGTTGATTTTAAAAAGCGCGTTCATGTCATAAAAAATCGTCTAATAAAAGTTTTTTTTTTGCAATAAAATAAATATTGACAGTTTTTATGTTGTACACCGATTCAAGAGCTACGTCTTTGACACATTATACCGACGACTCAGTGTATGTCTTGTGTTGTGATATAAATATTATTATCCAGAAAAATCGTCAAAAATATGCGAAAGTTTCGATTACATATCGCTACTAATTGGCTACACGATGGAAATTGGAATATTTTTAACCATACCTACATGCGTACAATACATTCGAAACTTTCTTACCGAGGGTCAAATATTTTTCATGTTGAGTTTTCAGTAGCCATTTTTTAGGGTTCCGTAGTCCTGACAAGGAACCCTTATAGTTTCGTCATGTCCGTCTGTCTGTCTGTCTGTCTTGTCTGTCTGACCGAGGGTTTACTAAGAGACCGTTAGTAGTAGAAAGCTGTAATTTTGTAAAGGTGTGTATATCAATAATATAGTGGTAAAATAAAATTTTGAAAAAAAATTTTTTTTGGGTAGCTTCCCTACATGTGTAGAGGGGATAATTTTTTTCTTCCTCGTCTAAATTAATTATCGTTGAATAGGTCTTTTAAAATGACTAGGAGTTACTGTTGCTAAAACTACTATTCGATTTTATGCTCCATTTACGAAATATTAAACTTTAAAGTGCAAATTTTTGTTCCAGTTGGGCGCCCCCCCCCCCCCCTCTAAAAGCTTAACTGCTGGCTTGAAAACTCTGGAAAAATTCATGATGATAGTCCACTTTATGAACTTTCAAGGAAAACTATAGCGGTTAAGATAACTTTATTAGTTTAGCAGTAACAGTTATTGAACTTGGGTGTTAGATAATTTTGTACCAAATACAAAATCCTTAGAATAAATCCTAAAAAGTGACTAAGATGAAGTAGTTGCTTGTTTATAACGGGTAGACTTGCATTGAAAAACAATCTAAACTAAAAAAACATAACAAATTATCATAAGTTTCACAAAGCTGCCGCTAGATGGCGCTGTACCAACGGGTTCGTTCTATACCGTGATAACGGGCTACTACGGAACCCTACACTGCGCGTGGCCCGACACGCACTTGGCCGGTTTTTTCTTAATTGATACAGGAGCTTTGGTATTTAAATTTCGAATACGTTGGTTCGATTATTGTTCCAATATTGAATGGAATAACGATTCGAATGCCAAAAACGAGTAGTATCATTGGAAAAATATATTTTCGGACACACAATGTATTCAGTGAAATTCGATAAGCCCGTGTTTCATATTAATTAAAAATACGCTTTTGTAAAGTTTTCGGTCAACGCGCAACGGTTTGGTGTTACTTACACTACTGTAATTACTGAATAAGGTTATATTTTTAAGCTTTTTATGCGGAATAATTACGTAGTTACGATATAGTCTGAGTTTTTATTTTATTTTGATTAGCATTTCAATAGGGGCACTTTTCTTATTAATCTTCTAGCATTAAGTACCTAAGTATTATTTTGCTATTTTCATTTTTTTATGGATATAATAGTACGTATATTTTACACTGGGAGAAAAAAAAACAGATTTATTTTAAAAAAATCCGGAATTTAAAATAGTTACGGAAATCCAACATAGTGGTTAGTTCAAATTTTCGTAGGTCCGTACACATCCCTCGCCAAATAATGAAAACTAACGTTTGTTCAATTAATTCTGCAAACTTGTAGCAAAAGAAACAAAAGGTTACACATTGTTACCTTTCAAGAGAGGATTTCTCATACATTTTAGTAGAAAACGACCACCAGATACAATATAGTGCCCCTGGGAGGAACAATGAGGTATAATAATATTATTATGATACCTCTCTGTTACGTAATCATTTCTCAATGAATCAATTTTCTTTGCCCCCAATACGAAAGGAAACCTGAAAACAGTTTTATTTTATATGGAATACAAGAATAAGGATAGTGAAGATTTTTTTAATACTGAGTGTAACATAATGTTACGTCGTCGTAACCGTACGTACCTACAATTACGGTAGTAGGTATCACCATCACCTTTGTACTATTTTCTGTTCCTTTCTGCTTTTCTTTAAATTTAGTGGGTACATAAATTGTTAAATAAATAAATAAATAAAACGAGTCCCGAATGATGTAGGTACAAATTCGCAAACTACCTACAAAAGAACATGAGGAATTGTCATTGTAATTTCCACCTTACGCCGAGGGCTTAAAGTAAGTAGGTACTTTTTACTATTTCCTTTTTACAAGTTGTGGAAGTTTCTCGAAGGACAATGACCCACTATGGAATTGTCTAGAAGATTCTAGGAAGTCGTGGATCTTTATTGAACATTCGGTCGCCATATAAATAGTCGACGTGTTTGCGGGAGGAGGCAGCCTGATTTTGGCTACACAACGAAGCGAATCGAAGTGAACTAGAAGTGCGATATCTAAGCGAATAGTAATCAGTAGTGTATTTGTGATTGAGTTATAAGTGTTTTGTGATTATTAAAGTTATCTGTTGTTTCTTCGGTAGTAATTAATTTATCCCATACCCAGCTCGTAACAATAATAAACACAAGACCTGTCGTGTGGTGTCTCAAACCATGAAACTGAACAACTTTTGTTACATAAATTTTGGAAACTCATAACTTTTTTTTTGTTTTTTCCATATATGTTGAGCAGCTGTTCCTATAAAAAGTTAATTTTTTGTTGCAAATTTAAAAAATCTTAGAACAAAAGTTGTTCAGTTTCATGGTTTGAGACCGTGTGGTCTTTCTCTGTGTGTTCTTTTTCTTGCGTTTATTATGTTACACCTTGTATACCAGTTTGCATCTGCCATATCTACAACTAGTATTGGAATAGCTATTAAAAATAAAAACTCTTTGGCACGGTCCTTGCCTCTATAAACAATAATATATTGCTTGTCTATAAATGTTATTGGTTAATATCTATTGAAGCAACAACTAGTACAGTTGGTACACGCGTGGGTTTAAATCTTAGTTTTTAATTAAGGCCAAGCAAAGTAGGTATAACGCTACCACCATTTACGCGAAACGAGCCGTGCGCACCCGTCGCCGACATAAACTTACGTGAACCCAAAGCTGAGCGAAGTGTCACAGTATAGGTAAGCGTGTCGTGTAGGCAGTACATCAACTTATTTTATTAAATTGTCAGCTTGATTTATTATAATAGATAGTAATTGCGAAAACTTTACATTTAAATGTAGTAAATTAATATGAATAGATATTGTAAATGCAAAATGCTGCAAGTCGTAATTTATTCAATTATTTGACTAAGTTTTTTACATTGTTTTTATCTCACGAAGCGACACGCGCTTTATTTGTTGTATCTATCACTGTAAAATTGTAAATACCGTTAGATTACAATGTATCTCGCGAGATTGTAAAGTCTCGAAAGATTGTGAACCTGTCCCTGATTGGTCAGTCTTACAGTAAGCCGTTCTGTTTGTTTTTTTTGGTTAATCACAGATTAATTTTACTTCCACCAAAATTTCATATAACTAATTCTAAAGCTGTTAGTTATTTTCAACATGAAATCAATTTACTATCACCAAAGCACTGTTCGTTTACATTTGACAACAATTCGAATTAACAAACAAATATGGCCGCGCGGGGCACATGACGTTCAACCAATCAGCGCGCGAAGTGCGTTCCGTGTTCACAATCTTTCGAGAGTTTACAATCTTGCGAGATAGATTAAAATCTAACGGTATTTACAATTTTACGGTGTAAAAACACCTTTGTGATTGCTTGCGTGAAGATGAGTAGCGTCATTACATGACACACACACACTTCCGAGTTCTAGACAGTTTTATTTTTTGCAAAAATTTATTTTTTATATTTCCATTATTAGTTGTAATATTCTATACAAATATTTGCTAAGCCTTTATTTTACATGATAATAGGAGTATCCCTAATAAAATGGAACTTAACATACCTAACTATCGAAATGTGGGCGTATTGTACACATCTACGTACCCGCTCAGAGCATATAGGCGTGATGTTATGTTGTAACAATAAACATTCAAGTGATTGCTGCAATCGCGGTTAATTTGCTGTCATTTTTTGAAGAGTTCCGTTGTCTGTCTCCGAAACTCATCATCAGATCCATCATCCATATGAAGTTTAAATGGGTAACTTCGGGGTATACTCTTTCCAACAAAAAAAGAATCACCAAAATCGGTTCATAAACGACGAAGTTATCCTACGGTCAAATTGAGAAACCTCCTCCTTTTTTTTAGTCGGTTAAAAAAGACTATACTGTTTTACACTACGTTCTATGAATAAATCGTTCGATAAATCGGCGGGACAGCCGTGCGCCAGCAAGAGGAACATAGGTCCTAATCTTGTCAAGGCCTGGCGGGCGACTGAATCCACGTACGCAAGCCACTTTGTTATATAATAATTTATTATTAAAAGGATTAAACTCTTTTGCAAAATGTAACCACAAATTATTGTTCTATATGTTATATAATTTGCTTAGATATTTTTTTCTTGAAGTAAATCTTTCATATTCTTCAAGAAAAATAAGGAAAACATGAAAAAATATTCGAATTAGGCTCCTGTTCGGATTTTTTTTATCGAGTGAAGTTTTCGATATCATGTTTTGAACCACAAATTTTATATAGTCAATTATACATAATATCTATTTTTTTGGCTTTAAAAAAACACTATTTGTTTGTTTACTATTGAATAAAAGTTATGTAAAATTGGGACTACCTGCCCTTAAGATTATAAATGTTTCCCTAAACCACGCTGGAATACGACGAATTAAATTACTCGATCCAAATACAAAACCGTAGTCGACAAAGATTTTAAGAAAATAATTTTATATATACGGCTGTCACTCCAATTTGGCTTTTAATTTAAGCATCTGCTGAATATTCATCATTGGTATTATCGAGCTTCTCGCGCATTATCTCGTAACATACAATTTTCGTTTTAGGGTTCCACAATCATTTATTAGTTGAAACAGGTAACTTATACTTAAATAATGACAATTTCCATTACAATATAGTAATTAAGACTAGCTGTTAATATTCCCAAAACATAAAACGGCAGTGGCCATTTATACTTGTCTAGCATACCCAAATAAGACCACTTATTCACTCACAAATTAGTTAAAACCAACCAAAAAAGTATTTCTCCATTTCCCGCTCTTTATCAAAAATTATTACGTCAAACTTAAACTGAACGGCACAACAAAGCATTAGTTTCAAAGATTATCAGAGAGCCTATTTTTTACCGAAACAGCTAACAGACCCGACTTTAATGAGCTTTCAACACGCACTTTCCTATTTTTTAACACGAAATTCGGGAGACTTACCTATTAAATTTTCGGTTTTATGATTCCCGTGCCTCCTCCTTTTGTTCCTTGTCCTGCAACAAAAAATAATTCCGTTAAAACGGTTCATATTTTGAAAATATAATGCTTTGTTTTTCCTTATTTTCCCCTTTGAGAGCGGCCGCTTGACCAATGAACCGGACAGCCTTGTACGGTTATAGTTAGTACAAGGGTTTGTCCATTGTAACGTAAAAGGTTTAATAGGTGCTACGTTAATTAGGTAATTAATATCAGGGATAAAGTATAATGGTTTGGCGCTTTTCCATGTTTAACGGACGATTAATCACGTGTAGTTTATTCTTTGAACTTAATTTAGGACATTCAACTGGATATTCGGGAATGAGGAATTAAGCCTTTTTCGTGAAATAAATATCAGTCTGCTCCTAAACACGGTTTTACTACGGGAACATAATCCGGGCAGCAATTTACCGCGCATTGTAAATTATTAAGCCAACCCTGCTTCGAATATATTGGTTTCCACCTTGGTAATGACAAAGAAGCTATGGAAAAATTCATAGCAGCACACTTGTACAATAATGATGTATATTATATTATAGGGGACGTTATTTTTTTTTTTCGTATGGGAAATCATCAAATGACTCCTCCCGCTCTGGGCGGAGCAGGAGGAAGTGTTTACTGACTAAAACCTATCCATGTTACTTCATCGCCCTTTGTGTTCCGGGGCCACGGTATCTCTTTCGAATAGTCCCGCAGCCCCGGCAAGCATCGGCCCTTTTTGATGACTCTCTTTGAGGCGCGCGTGGAACACGAACGCGCCGTCGACACGGCCTGTCGTCATGAGACGGACGGACGGCAATCTAGCCCATAGCTCTCCGTCCTCAGGCCCGCGCCTACGGTGGCCGGGGGCCACCACGTGGTCACCGACGCCCGGGGTGTCTTCCGCGGCGGCCAGGACTTGAGGCTCTCTCCCTCTCACGTTCCGCCACCTCCTTCTCTAGCATTACTGCTTCGCAGAAGGGGCCGTAAAAACTTTAGTCTTTAGCGAGAAGGGATTAAAAAAAAGTAAAAGGTAAAGATGTTTCCCCATAGATTGTTTCAAAATAAGTATACCTATGCGACTTCAAAGAAAGAAAATTCTTTAAAATTTCCAATAGCGATGGTAAAATTCTAAAATCGCGTCCCTTCCCCATGCTCAAGTACTCATCACAATTCTATTCGACCGTCATCCATCTCCCGAAATATTATTTTTAATGACAACAGAAATCAATAACAAACCAATTGAAGCGAGTTTTCCTTACCTGCCCCATAAAATTAGAAAACCTTTAGATACCAAACGACCGAACTTATTAAACACGATTTTATGGACATTTTATGTAATATAAAGTTAACGTTGAAATTGCTTCGCTTACTTTAGCGCTTGATGTATTTGTGAGAAAACATAATTAACACTACATTTATTTATGTATTTGCAAGTAGCGTTAGGAGCACTAATTAAAATTGCAGAATGCAAATGGACCCGAGTGGCACACGCGTTTGCTGTTAAATAGTCTACTAAAAAAAGCTAATTCTTCTTCTTCTTCTTGCTTCCGAGGAATTTTGAAACCTCTTTTTCGAACCAAATATTTCAAGTTTTTCTTGTTGAGAAGTATTGTCGTTTGCACTTGTTAACGACACTCACTACCGCTACGGTTCACTGCCTGGAGCCAAGTTCATCAATAGTACTACAGTTAAGAAGACTACCACACTCCTTTTTATAATAACAACAATAACAATAGTATTCGAAACTGTGTTGAATAGCATAAGAGTCGATTGAGAATAAAAAACCAGGAATTTGTAAAAACAATAAGATTGCAATAAACAAATAATACTCCTATATTCTACAGTCCTAAGAATCACAAAACATGGTCTCGATGTAATACGCAGTTAACGATCACAAGTATTTTTCCTTTAACATTGGTGCCTTTTCAAGGCTAAGCTCCAAAAAAAAACAACTTGATCCACATTTTTATGCTAAATCGCTTCAAATCATAAAAGGAATGACAGATGGCCAATAATGGCCCAACCCCTGCGGCACTATTGTTGCCAATTTCAAATATAGTCTTCCCACACACTAAAATGCCCCACCTACGACTACGCCAACGGAATCTATTAGGGCTACATTCTCTGTGTTTATCTTAAGTACTTAAGTATCAATTGAGAGAAACAAGATGATAATGCTTAGCAACATTGCCACAATGTAGCACACATCGTTTGGAAAGGTATATATATCGCCTAGAACTCGGTCCCACAATTTTTCTCCAAGGACGGGACCGAGCTCTGGCTTAGAGAAAAAAGGTAAGTAAGAATTTTAAAATAAAAGCCAAGTGGTTCTAAGCGACATGAATGTGAAACACTCAAAGGCATGTAACGCTACTTAAGGGTCGTATTACGAGCAAGCATAGGGGTGCGGTAAGACTTGCATACAAGTACCTACATTACGTGGAAAAATATAGGCTGACAATGACATGATATCTAGTTAACAAAACTTACTGACGGATAACGTTTGCGTTATCCGTCAGTAAGTTTTGTTAACTAGGCAGGCTAGGCTCCCCGTTAGGAGTTGAAAATTTGAATGAAAGTTTACACACACACGACTTGTTGTTTTTTTTTATTACCTTCTGTTACACCAAACACATAATTATATTGAAACATGTTTCCTTTAATTTTGATCTTCAGTACCTCAGTAATGCCAACATTCTTTGTGTGGTACCGTTCAAAATCTTTTCTCGCCACAAAAATAAGGATTATGTAAATAAGGTAATATTTACGTAAATAGGCACGCGAAAACATTACTCGCTGCTGAAATATTCGAATACGTATAAACATGGAATGAAAAAATCCTAAAAAGCGCGCGCTTTACAGATTGCGAGTGCTACATGCCAGTAATTGGAGCCAGCAAAGCATGCAAGTCATTACCAACACGTACCTCAAACAATAAACTTTTTAAATAGCCCATTACAGCTCTCATCCGAGCTAATAAATTGCAATGTTAAAAAACTCTTAACACTGATGTGTTCAGAGTTTCACTGATGTGTTCAGAGTTTTTTAACATGGCAATTACCAACTCAACGCGAATTTATTATAACAAAGTCGATAATGAGCTAAAGCTTGGGTGATTACTGACGCTGAACAATTCAGGGATTTAATAACAGTCAGTGTGTGTTACTAAACTTCTGGCAGAAAGGGTGCCATGTTTGGCAGAGGAAAATTAGTCAGTTTTATTTAGATTGGGATATTTTTTTACAGCTCTATTAAAGTTTCTAAGAAAACCAAACCAAACCCTTGAAACAGTCTACATTTACCACTGAAATTAGCCGAGAGTATTAATTTAAGTACTTGATGGATTACCTTAATTATAATATGAGTACAAAAAATTGCGTGAAAAAACGCTTGACTATTAAATGTAAAACGGGCTATGAAATAATGCCCATTTACATTTTTGGCATCGTCGTTGAGTAACGGCATTTAGGCATTCGCTGGTATTTATTTACCAGCTGTTACATTGTTATTTATTTTCATACCCTTTATATTATTTTGCTGCATTGGAATATGTAACATTTCAGATGTATTTTTTGCTAGATCTATTTTACTAGCATTTAGTTCATCTCCTATGAAAAAGTTAACCAAAGCTAATTAGTCAAGTTACTACTCCTACTTATGGGCTAGTTAACTTTAGTCCACTTACCTAACAGTCCCCAGAGGTACGATACGGTCCACGTGGCAGTTACTGTGCGAAGAGTCAAATTGACACCACCACTAACGTTTTACGATGTCACGGATGAAGCTACACGACCGACAATTACAGTTAACTTTAATATTCCCAGTTATAGTCTAGTCGTTAGAGGGTATTAAGAACACCATTTAGTCTGATAAAAAATTTAAAGCAATGATCGAATATTCAATGATTAAAACTGGTAGTCATATATATATAAATATAAATATATATATTAATAGAATCATTTTGAATTCTTGGGCTTTATTAAGGCATTTGATAGGGTAAATCATAATAAAGAAAATCTGCAATCCCATAACATGTAGACCGGAACTATAACCTTTAGTCTTCAAAAAACATTGTCTTTCCAGCAATAGTCGATAAACATAAGTTATTGGAATATTCTTAATGATATAAAAAGATTCAACTAGTCATTCCACAAGGCAACATCTTATGACCAGTACGGATGGATGATTATTTTCAACTTGAGATGAGATAAGTCTTTATTTTTTCTCATATCTAATTAAACAACTGATAACTATGACCAGACTATATTGCTTACTTGTTTCATTTCGAATATTCTAGATATACAAAAGTTTTTGACATTCGATAATATATAGCCGAACCGTTACGTAAACTAAGTCGAAAAAACTTCGAATGCTCTATTGGGAATTGGAAACCCTTCCGAACTTCGATTTTACTTTTAATGACGTTGGGATTAGACGAACCCAAATCTTGTTTGCTTCGAATTTTAGTTGATGTGATGTTTTGGTACAGAATACGGTAATATAAATAAATACAACAACTTCTACCTGATCTTTGAAGTTTATATGCGCTGTTGAAAAAGATTTTTAAATAGTGTTCTCCCAAGAGACAGTATGACCTAGACAAAAATAACTAATGTTATAAGGACAGGATAGCGAATCACAACTATAGATAAACGGCGCTTGATAAATATTATTGGTACTCGAAGAAGTAGATATGATAGTATTAAATAGGTACCTCTACGCAGAAGAAAGCGAAATAAATAATACAGAGTTTCGAATACAGAAGCTCGTCTACCTCGAGATAGGACCTTAAACTGTGAACACGGAGCATTAAGTGGGGTACAAAGGTACTTGGACACTTATAAAGTGCCCGAAGCCAGGACTTACTGGAGAAAATGTACGTTTGATACAACTTTGAAGGCACAAATGTAATATCACATAAAACTTCGGCGGCATCCCTTCGGTAAGGATAGATATTTAAAATTTAATTGGATATTGTGATTCGTACGGAAACAAATTTTACATTTAAGAAATGATTTTCACTGCTGCTTGCCTTAATTATTAATCAGGGAAGTAATCAAGTCTTAGTTACGTAGTGGTATGATTATCATTAATAATATACCTGAAATAAAGTAAAACATAAATTTCTCACACTGCCAAAACCCAACAACAAAACATAAAGTAGGTTACGTTACAATTTAAAAATAGCATCAAACATGAGAAACATACAATGTAAACAAACCCAAACTAGAGCGCATACTCGCACATTCACCAATTACGCCTTTTCACAGCAACTCAAATGTTTGTCCGCGAGCCTTTATTGAAAAGGACGCTTTTACGAATGAATTTAAACGTGATCGTTGAATTGCTAGGGTTCAGTGGAACCCTAGCAATTTCTACTCTAGTGAGAGTATTCGAATACCCTCAATATCTTAGACTAACAAGATTGAAAGAACTTCCCGTTATGCATACAAAAATGTTCTCTCATTAGGCAATTACGTGGCTGTTCGTTCAACTACTTTGTTAAAATAATTGAATTGTTTGATTAACGATGCTGGGAAATCTGATAAAAATGAGAACGCACTTTGCATTATATGCGTCCTATTTTGATATATTCGTTCTCATTTGTTGCCATCGAATTCAATTAATTAACGTAAAACTCAATTTCAAATAATTTTAAGTGAAAATCAGAACAGCGAACTCATTATGAAGTAAATTCCAACCATTTAACATCTTACAATTATTCAAATGATAATAAAATTAATGATGTTGATGAAACCGATGCTGATTACAGTCATGATTTAACGGTACGTGAAATGAATACATTTTAATGTTAAAGTTTGTTCTTAACGGTTGGAAATCCAACACTTCAAAAATAAATTAAAGTTAATATGAACCCCTGTAGATATACATGGTGTAAACGGATGTAACACGAAGCCGTTAACCAAGCATTCTGTACATTAACTACTCGTACGTAACTCTACGTAAAACATATTGCTGGGGATCTGTTGTGACTACTTTTTTTTTTGATGTGAAAAATCGCGTTTTACGATTGGATGTATTGAATAGTATGGGGATCGTGGAGGTATTAAAAGTAAAGTTACAACATTAACAACTTGTATTTAGAAAAAAAAAACCTTGTGGAAAAGTTGTAACTTTGACTCCTAATATCTCCGTAACTAGAAGGTAATGATCGCAATGACGGGGAGAACAAGTGCCTTTCGGCTTCTTTAAGGGTACTTTTACACCCATTAGTTGATTTCGAACATAGTTTTTTTTTTTCCAAAACTGACAAAAAAATAAATAAATTCTTTATTTCACCAAAAGCCATCACAGTATAATACAAGAACCAAAAACTAATAGCATATCAGGCTAATAAGTAGGTCACAATAAATTGAAGAATAATGTGTAAATAACCTAACAACAACAACAGCCCATAACGTCAACTGCTGGACATAAGCCTCTCCCATGATGGGAGGAATTTGCCGTAATCTCCACGCTTGGCAGGCGGATTGGAGATCGCAGTGATGAAAGACTAACAGAAAACGCTGCTGCCCATTCTCTGGTCTACGGAGGCGCAAGGTGTTCTGCCTCAGACATTAGTCGCCTTATACGACACCCGTGAGTGTAGTGGGTTGGTTCTATTCTACTCTGCCGGATACCACACGGCTAAAATAAATAAATAACCTAAATTTAAGCGTTATTCCAGAGTGATAAAAAGAAAAACTTTCAAGAAGGTTGGGACTTTCAAGGAGTTTTTAAAAGAAGCTGTAAAACAGAAACAGGTGCACCTCGTCACTTGTACTAACCTCGTAACTCCCTCCTCCTAAGTTGTTAAAGCGAATTCAAAGCTTAGCACCCATATTTTTCAGTAAGTGTCAACTTAACGACCTAAAATAGATTTCCTAGAGGAAGTGGAGTGCAAGCTAGCAGAATACGAGCTTGATCACAGGAAACTGGCACGGATCCAAAGATTTTACGAAAAGAACTGAGAGCACCTGACTCGCGTTTAATTGTACAAAATTATTTTAAATTGCACCTAAAAGTGCTTAAACTCAACAGCAATAATTATCTTAGGCGACTACAGGAGCTAAATATTAGCAACTCTATTTGTGGTGGTTAAAACTTCATTTGAAAAACTGTGACAATAAAGTTCTAATCAGCTTGCACTACAAAGTGGTTGTTACGTCAGTCGCTGCGGGCCGAAAAGTGCGAAATAACTAATAAATATAATATAAATATCGCTGGACATTAACACACAGCGCCATCTAGTGCCACACTAAGCAACGAGGCTTGTGTCGTGGACACCAGATAGTTGATATACTACATAGATACTTTTTGTTTGTAAATACTTATACATATAAACATCCATGACTCGGAAACAAATATCCATGCTCATTACACAAACATTTGCTCCAACCGGGATTCGAACCTGGGACCCTTAAAACGTAAGGCAGCCTCACTACCGCTACGCCATTCGGGTCATCATGAGTGATTTTTTGCGATGTACAAAGCTAAAATCGGCTCCGGCCCATCTCGTAACTTTCCCATTTCGACAACTAAACAAAAGACGTGCGAAACAAGTGAAAAAGTGTGCCAACTCGTAACTATTTTAATCTTCATACATTGAATCCCATTTTTACTTGTTAAAATAAATTTTTAGAGATAAGTTCGTGATTTTTTATCGAGTAAAATTAGTTGTATTATGTTTTCAAAACACTATCATAGTAGCATAGGTATATCCTGAAGAATATCACATATTTTTCTGGATTTGTTTATTGTAGTGAATCATATGCATTCTTTTTTGCATTATAAAACTCGTGTCTAACTCCTGTAGTCCCCTTAAGGAACACTGAAACATACGGTCATAAACGCACGCCGCTTGCTACAGCCTACAATCCTTACGTACTCTTTTTGCTTCATAACATAACATCACGCGTGTACTTCCCGAAGGGTTAGGCATAGGTGTACCTAACATTACAGTACAACCACATTTTAACAGTTATATTTATGTTATGTACGTCGTGGCTGATACTGAGAAATTCCTGATGGAAAAACCCAATTACAATTTGCCCGACCCGAGAATCGAACTCAGGACCTCATGCTCAGTAGTCACGATTGCGACCGCTAGACCAGCAAAGGAAACTCACTTTAGTTCCGAGGCAGTATACAGGCAACTACAGTACTTTCACAGTTTTTATGTCTTGTGACTGGGACTGTAGCTACATTTAATTTTCATCTTTGTTTCGACAGTTCAAAAGTGCCTGTAACTGGCCTACTTGAAATAAATGCTTTGATTTTGATTTTGTATATTGATAAAATTTTTGCTTGGTCCACATTAATAAATGTTGAGCTCTCTATGTGCCTTTCAAAGGTTAAGAGCACATTCAAACATTATCTCGTCAAAGAACAAGTTCTTTCATGAAATGTGATTAGGCGATGCTGCTGATTAAATTAATGTAAATTAAAGATTGTTCAGGGACCTCTAAGAAAACCGAAATATTTTTTTACAGAAATCAATAAGTTTAACCTTTAAAAAGTAATTGAGTTGAATGATCAAACAAGAAAACGAAACTCCTAATCCTAAAAACAAAAGCCTTAAATCTCTTAATAAAAATGAAATAAATTCATAAATTCATTTAAAAATTATGAATAAATATGAACGTGTCTGATTTAATATTAAAGATTTCTTTGATGTAAAAATAATTAAAAGAGTAAGTCAAGTGTTACTCTCGAAAACGGTGTTACGATTCATCCTTTGATTCCTTTTTTCATTTCGATTTTCTTTTTCTGGCTTTATCCTACCATTCAATTTTGTTTTTTAAATAAATAAAAATCGTAAGCTTTATTTGTAATACGACGATGGAAATCTTTGGTGATGTTTTATTCCTGTAATATTGTCTTGGAATCTTATATAAGAATATAAACAATAGCGGACGTCACGCGGTTTCACCTGCGTAGTTCCCGTTTCCGTGGGAGTTCGGGGATAAAGTATAGCCTATGTTACTGAGGGTGAATGTAGCTTTCTAATGGTGAAAGAATTTTTGATATCGGCGCAGTAGTTTTTGAGTTTATTCAATACAAACATACATAAACACACCAAAATACAAAAATACAAATCTTTCCTCTTTATAATCCTCTTTATAATACTGTAAGTGTAGATATACGTAGACATATTTTCCCAAATAATAACAATGAAAATCCACAGATGTAAAATCCGAGAAATACCTACATCGAGTTCATTTTAATATAATGAAACCAACAGACATGTCTTTGCAAATCGAATAGGTGCAGCTTCCTCCAAATCTGATAACGTGCCAAAAAGAACGGAAACTTTTTCAAGCCTTAATGATGAGTCTTATTAGGTTAGAACATTTTTGATATAGATGTATATAGTTTGCTTGGAGCTATTCTGATTATGTGTAATGCGTACGAATTCTTAAAAACGCGTTGATTGGCATCACCGTAACATTAAACAAAACTTATTCCCAACATATTTCCGTACGAAGAAATAAAGATTGCGCTTTAGTTGATCGAAGCACTTAATCGAGATGCTTGCAAAGCGTGATATTGCAACGAAAACATGACGGATTTCTCTGAATCAATTCAGAAGAGCGATATCCGCGATAAGCAGTAAAGTTTTAATAAAAGCTGATCCTACACAAACAGCACCTGAATATTCAAAATTCATTTAAACTAACAAACAATAGTAGAAAATCGAATAAACTCCTACTAAACCGTTAATCAAGTTATTGGAAAATGTATCTGTACCTATTAAGTGAATCATGTCAACGGGAGCTTGGAACAATGTTTACCCTAGTGATTGGTTTTCGAGATAAATCCACAACGTAGCAACTTGTTCACTCCGGACGATCAAGTTGGCTCTTGTTTGTTGGCGAGATAAAACACTGAGGTGGGCAACCAATACTGTTGCGTATCTCGAGCTATACTCCCGGCCTATTTGACTGATGGAAATAGCTTATTATATGTCCCTAGGGGCGGAATTAGGTTGGAACTGAGGCTGAGGGATCGCGTCCTTTGTTTGAATAATTTAATGTAGGATGTCCTTTGTGTGTGGGAACATTTCTAGAGATGCAAATGTAGTCTTTCCGTACGAAAAAAGATATTACAAATTGACTACATACATACGTACACCTACAGACTCTGTTGTCTGTTGTTTTCTTTTATTAACACTAAAAAAAGAAAAACTTTTATTTGTCGAACACCTGTTCCGACTTGTAACGAACGAGACAAAGAAACTACTAATCTTTAGGGTCTAATTAATGGCTTTACTAGATTAGAGTTCGGAACATAATTTATTAGGCGTACCTTGTTTGGTAAATTGAATTTTATTTTCTAACGTATAATAATTATATTATCAAAATGTCGTAAGTAAATAATGTTCCCAGAAAAGGAGAATTCACAAGTAACGCAAGTACCAATTTACAAGCTTTTATCGTCTTAATAAAAATGTACTCGCAAAATCCCGCTTCGCATGCTCGAAGCAAAATTAATTTCATTATACCATTAAAATAAAAACTCAATAGGAGAAAATCGAATTGGATTGTGGAAAAATATTTTGTCAGAGGCATGACAAACGACGCCGACGCCGACGATCCCTTTGTTATTCCGACGGCAGACATACCGACGATCGTTAAAACCTTCATTGTCGAAAACGAATCAAATATTCATATTCGAGTCGAAACTGACTTATTATCGTCTCGATTGTCGAGTCGAAAGGTAGAAAAGAATATACATAGGTACCTATATGTTCAACCATTACCTTAAAATAATCCGTTTATAAACAGCATCAAACCGGTCCTATGTTCCTCGGTTTGCTAGATCATTTTCTAAGAATATTGTAACTTTGAAAATGATAGGTTGATCTATAATCTTAGGGAAAATGTAAAAAATAAATAACCGCCCACTTGAGGAAGCAGTGACTTACTTATATTTCAAATCAAATCATAATTTATTTATTGACATGGGTAAAAAAAGTATACGAAACGTTTGTAACTTGGCTTAGCCAAGTTGACAATCTACAATCGTTAACGCTAGTAGAAAACTAATCAAATGTATGGGAATGACATCATCTCAACGTTAAATCACGTGATCAACACAAACGAATAGAAAATTCGTAGACAAGTTTACATCGTTCAAAATGATAGAATAGAATGTTATCGTTTGTACAATCTTGATCGCTTAGTCTTTGGTAGGAACGCTCGCCATAGACTAAAGTGTAGGTTTTTTCTACAGACATTAGAGAACGAGCGATCGACTCGGTTAGCGCTTTCTTCAATCGCCTAAGCTGAGGCGTTTACGATTGTAGAAAGAGAATCGATACGAAACGTTTGTAACTTGGCTAGGCCTTCTGATCTTATGTTTGATGAACAGAGCGCTATGTCATGCCAGGAGACGTACAAATATGGTGTGCAAATCTAGCCGAGGATTACAATTTTTACAAAAATATTTGAAAATCATGCATTATGATTTAGTAATAACTATGTCAGAAAAATTTAAATGTCAAAGTTATTTAAATGTCAATATTAATATTTATCTCAAACCTCAATAATTGTAATTCTAAATTAATTCGTCATTTAAGTATTCGTTAACAGTGTAATAACATTTATCAATCAAGATTTTTTTTTCTTAAACTGTGTAAAATTTAATTATTTTATGGTATCTGGAATTTTATTATAAATGCGTGGAGCCATAAAAAAGACACTTTTTGTTACTAATGCAGTTTTACATTTGCAATTACTCAAAGCGTTTTTGTACTGACTACGAATTGGAATATTTAAAAACAGTGCAACAGTTTCACCAGTTATTATAACGTAAAACTAACGCATTCTTTATTATTTCTTATGTAGCGTGACTACTGAAGAAAGAAAGAATAATAAAATTTTACAATATACGAGATTTTATCAATGACAATATTCCATGAGCACTTTCCGTAGTTTTCCGTCGGAAACACTTAGGCGGTTGTTTTGAGGCTTGCGTCACCTGTACCCGGTTATTTTCACCCGTTTCCCACCCCTAGAGTGTTTTTCTTGAGTTTACATAATCCTTCCTCGTACCTGCCAACTCCACGAGGCAATTTTGAGGCAGTCGATAATCGATATCGCGCTTTAAATTGAGAGAGGTGAGGTTCAAATTTAGAGGGATCCGATTTATTTGCGATAAGACACGTGACCAATTAACTTTTTTATTTACAAAAATAAAGTATGCTAAGCACAAGTTTTATTCAGTAAGTAAAATGTTTTCCAAAGAACTTTAAAAAAACCGCCATTATGAATGCCATAATATACACACCTGAATTTAAAAAGTACCTAAATTAAATTAATAAATTGATTCACACACGTCACTAGAATATATGGAATAGCTGAAAAAGAGATTTGCATAAAACGATAAAACGCGAGGTGGCCGCCCCTTTTATATTCACAGTTGTAACGAGAAGTCGCCTTTTTACGTCCAATTTATGTCCTTTTTATTTCAGGAGATAAAATGTCTATTGTACTGCTGAATTTTTGAAGTCGACTTCAAAATTAAAAGCGTATCTAGAATTTATTGCTTACTGACGACTATCTTTTTAATTTTGTGATGTACTGTAAATTATTATTATGTCGTGGTGTCAAAAAGGTGTAATTTGATACTATAATCGCCATTCATTTGTTTTTAGTACAAGGTCCTATGATTAAAGTAGAATTGTGATAATTTTGATGACCAATAACCTCGTTCAAACAATAAACATTAATTTTAATATTATTACAGCAGTAGAAATATTATAGCTTTGTTTTAAGTAACCATGTATTAGTCAGTTTGTAATGTCCGCTAACTACTCGTATAACAGTAGTTAAGGTCAAAAACTGTACTTAACACTACATTACCCAAACACCCGTAACAACTAATAAGCGAATGGATCTATGTTTGCATAAAGTGGGGGACGTTGGCACCCCAATTACCCTACCTTGTAACCTACTTCCAGGCAACGGGTAAAGACTGCTTATTATACCGGCTATGTCGTTAGTCTTCTTTTAAAAGCGAAAAAGTTTAAACTTTTTACCCTTTTCAGCTGAAGAAAACATCTAAAGTGGGACTATAAACGCGTAGTTTTTAAAATATTTCAACATTTGTCGGAACCGACCATATAATTAATTACAGAGACGTTTCTTTTTCTTACATAAAACCGACGAGTGCTCGAATGGTAGCAAAGTCTACGAGAATGAGAAAATACTCTATTCTCTAGGGTCTTCCAATTATGCAAAAAGCTGTGCTGGAAAAAAAGATGTTCTGCGATTTAATGAATTACTTCATTATTGAGATTTGCTCTTGAACGGTTGGAAGACAGACCGATCAGATTATCTAAAGGGAAGTATTTTAGTTCTTTCACAAAAGGGTGCTATCTGATAATGTTATGCAAGATACTAACTTTGCCGGATTCGCAAATTCCGATAACGAGCAAAAAGCGATACAAAGCGCTACAGCGGACTGAAGTGCAGGGGACGTATCTCTGCTAACTCATACTAAGAAGATACAGGTGTAAGTGCAAGCGCAGAAAAACGTCGCCTTGAAAAGTTTGAACGTTCTTAAAGTTGCTTCAAATCCTTATTGTTCAAAACCTTTGTACCTACCGATCATATGGTAACTATACAATGTCGACTGTCTCAAGTTGCACACAGAACCCATTTTAACTTCTCCTCAAGACGCAGACGGTGGCCGCTAGATAACTTGTATGAATATAACACATACCGCAAGCTTCTACAAACTCGGCGGGCACATCAAAGTGGGACCGCAATTTGTTCAACTTGCAAGCCAAGATGAAATATATCCCCAACGGATAACGAACAGCGAGTAATAAACAAACCGTATTTTACTTCTGTAGTGGCGACGACGCCAACGTGACGAGAAAACTTGGAGCGAAATTAAAATCGTATTTTTTAAATTAAACCTTTAGTCCTTGTATACACACCGGGACACGTCCACTCGGTGTGAAGATTGAAGCTCGACTGAATCTGTAGTGGTGTCACTACGGATAAATCTCTGACTACCCGCAATTGGCGCGTTCGCAGCAGCAATATTTTCAGTGAATACCGTCACGGAACGGAATGTTCATGCGAGCATGTGAAAGGCTTTTACAAGCGCTCGGAACCATTTTATTAGCAGCCAATAAGCCGTAACGTGTCTCGGCTACTCACACCAATGCCATTGATGGAAATTGGACTGCTCTTTATCCAGGAAATGTCTTTTTAGTTCGGTTACCGTAATGAGCATGCTTTCTTTTGATAATAATGTAATTTCCTCAACGAATCCTGAAACATTTTCGTGTGTTTTAATAGCCATCTGATGTGCGATCAAATGACAAAGAATCACGATTTTCAGTACCAAAATGACTTTTTATTTGAAACGCAAGCAAACAAATCACATATTAGAAAGGATTCTCTACTTAAACATGAACAAAAAACGTTTTATAAATTATTTCTTGTCAAGCAATTTGGAAAGTACGTGTTGTATTGTATTCGCCATGTTAGTGGGTCCCTGTTACTGAAGGCCGGTTTAATCTTCGGAACATCACCTGATCTCCCCTGAGCGGCTCATGATGGATGGCTAACACCTGTCACGGGATTTAACTTTGTTATTCCTATTCACGGGAACATTACTAGATGAATGTACACTGGTGGGAATAAACAAGGTTTTTAATCAATGTTAGTTATTTAATTGGTTCTGTTTTTGTTGCAGTTTGTGATGATATAGTGTAATAACCTATTGGGTAATTGCTGGTATAACAAAGAACTTTTATCGTCGATATCAATTATTATCAGATACATCATATTACAGAGAGGTCATAATATGGTTTAATCATTGAATTTATATCAAATTAGGTTTTTTAGTTACGTAAGTGTATTTATTTACGTAACCATGGTCTATCTGTTCTTATTTTCTGGGCCCGGCTGAACATGAAAATTACACAAATAATGTTAATGTTAAATACATTATACAGGGTGGAATTTTTCAATACCACCTGGAGGGAAAGTACTCGAAATACTGGAGATAACAAATTTTAATTAAATGAAAGGAAAATCATGAATAAAAGTGTCAATCTTATTGAATTTATAACTGTTCTTTATATTTCATGGTTTTTCCTTCGTTTGTTAGAGAGATTTAATCCTTAAGATTGTCCCTATCGATTGATGTAAAAAAAGAACACAATGTTATTTTTTCAAACTTTAGTCGGTTCGATTCCAGAGTGTGGCAAGCGAATTTTCGAAAATCTGTTAATGCAGATTTATTTCTTTTTAAAAATAAAGGAATGTTTCTTTTGAGTAAAATTTGCTATCTCCAGTATTTTGAGTACTTTCCCTCCAGGTGGCATTGAAAAATTCCACCCTGTATATTCTAAGGATTGTGTTTGAGGCAATGAGTATCGATAAGTCGAAAAGGTGTCAACAAAAGAATTTAATATGCAAAAAGCTTTTCTTGTCCAAGAGGCTTCAATTCCAAAAATATAACACTTTGTACGTCACCAACGTTAAATTAATGTGATGAATGAATAATCAAATATCGAGGGTACCTACTCTCGTTTACGTCGCGTCATCACGTGTAATCCAATTCTGATGCCTCTGAAAATTTTATTAACACGTAAAAAATTCACATCGTTGTCCTCTTTCTCTGATAACAATTTGTCATTGGTGGTAGTTTATGACGACCTTAATTTTTAATATCGTATTTTTGAAACGGTATTTATCTTACATTGAGCAGAGCACTTAAAACATGAGAAGGCTTTCAACAAAGGGGTAAAACAAACTGTGGAAAATCTAATACCTAGAATAAAGGCGTTTTTAAATGTTGAAATTCTCTAATGACTTTAATCCCCTACTCTAATTAGGGAATCCTTTCTGCAATATCTGAATGAAAAGCCGCAGGAAATAAAATGGAAGTGTTAATTTATAGGAAGCCGTCGCAGCCGGAGCGATTCGTAAAGATTACCGTTCGTTAGCCGTGCCGGGCCGGGCACGGCGCACGGCGGCAATCTGCCGTGCAATCGTGACTCACTGTCAAGATTATTGTAGTGCAGAACTGACGTAGCTACGTGTCTGCCATAAATCTTACTTTACTCTTTCTCATTTTAATCTTCTTTGGACTACCTGCTTCGTTTGTAATTGTATTCATCATTCTCTTTTATTTCTATAAATTTGGGGTCTGGGCAGCATGCACAGATAACCCGAACTTTACTAAAGAAGAAGAAAGGAGTATAATAATCATAATCTTTCAAACGGTTCATCCATCTTTGCTTTGGCCTTCCTCTACCGTAAGGAAAGTTTTGTCAATGGATATAAGAATATCCACTGAGAAAACTTTCCTCACGACATTTTCAACACGGTTTCCGTACAACGAAATTGTTCAAATAACTCTAAAATGTTACGAATCCGTAGTAGTTTAAAAGGAAGGATTATAGTCCTGTAAATTATTATAGCCGTCGGCAACTTGTCTCTATTACAAAGACCCAGATAAACGTTATAAATTACATTTTAGGACCCGTTTTAGTTAAAGTATATAGAAGGGGTATGGCTATAACAAAGTAGTCGAGTAATGGATATAATGTAGGTTCTACAGAAACTCCAAATATGTATTATGTAACCAGTCAGATCTCTCTCTCTCTCTCTCTCTCTTTCTTTAAATCTCATCGGACCATTAGCCTTATGAAAGAAATAAGAATAAATTACATAAACATTCACAACGAGCAACTGACGGAAACAATCCTGTCTTGAAAAAAAAAATAAAACGACACAAATATTTTCTCTCATTCCTTCAAAAAGTTTGTAATAAGCCATTAGTTTTGGAAGAAAAAACGTGTTCAGAATTAAAGAGCATTTGTCAAATGAACTGACACTTGAGAACTCAGAAACTTTGCATCCATCTAAAAAAATATTTGCCGTGTATTTGAGAGAGTCACGTAAGCACTCCGAGAAGAACATTTTTTATTTCAAACTCAATTGGTTTTTCTGCAGCTGTTTGAGAAACAGGGAATTTCATGGGTTTTTGACAGCGTTCACAAGCGTGTATCCTGTGAGAAGGTGCACAGGATATGTTCTCGAGGGATGTCGTTCAGGAAACTTTCAATGCGCTCGCAAAACAACATCGTTTCTTGATCCCTTTCGTCTGTATTGACAGACGGGACGGGATGATAAAACGATTCGTTGTTTCTAAAAAGGTTTTATCTAGATATAGATCGTGACACTTGTTGTAAGAATTGTCCGAATCATTTTGACTCAATTTCGTCTTATTAGTTTCAGTACTTTCAGTAGATATTAAAGTTCAAATATTATAACGTAGGAGCTTTATGTATCTAGTTGCCCAATCAAACGCACCAAACGCACCTACCTTTTTTTAGTAGTTCCAAAAAAGAAGTGCTATTTATCTCCTTTCTACAACATAACAAAATTCCACATAGCCAAGTTTTTCAGTTCGTCAGATGAAGACCCTATTTACAAGGGAGAGAGCACATCAATCAGTGTAGTGGCGGAGATTACAGGCGGTAGGCACACTGTCGGGATTCGGTGATCAATCACCCTTAGCTCTGCCGGTATAACAACCTGGCTAACAGATACCCTAAACACGTGTTGCGTGGGCGGTATTACTGATTTATTCATAGCCTTTAATAGAGATTTTATATTTGGAACTTTGTGACGTCGTTTCGTGGGAAACAATGGGCGTAGACATAAATAATTCCAAAGAAATATAATAATATCGTTGGAAGTCCCGAGCTTGTATTTTTCGTAAAGTGGACTATAACGCACAGGCACATAAGTGCCTAATAGTACATTTTGATACAAGTGGAGAAAATTTGTTATTGTATTCGAGGCGGAATTAACACTCGAGCCACAGGCGAGGGTTGTTATTGAGCCGAGAACTGCAATAACAAATGTTCACGTGTATCAAACGACGTTTTTCAATACACTTTTGAAGAAATAAAATAAAAAAAATGACAAATATTTTTGTCATGAATTATTAGGAAACTATGATTTAAATTTTCTTTTTTGCCGTGCTTTGCTTTCGCCAGGTTGAAGGAGAAGCAAAGGTATAAAGCCGCTAAACAGCCTAATATAAAAAATTTAAAATTCAAATATTAGTTTATTTTATTTTAATAATCATGGTTTTTGATGATATTCTATTTATAAACATTTCTAATGCCGTAAAAACGCTTAACTCTTTGACGAGATTAAAAAAAAAACAATCACCGCCGACTATAGGCATTGAACCAATTTGGACTAAGTATATTTATAGTTATCTGTGGCAATTTTCTTTCCCGCACACGTGTTGGAAAATGATAAAAATCGCACGCGTGTGAAATTGCATGTTGAACCTAATCGTAGTGCGAAAAGAACCCGTTTTCGAGGAAGTGTATTGAAAAGGGTATTTTTCAACGTTGCTTTCACAAGAGCACTCAAAAACTATGGCTCTAAAAGACTGATAGTAGCATCTTCTTACTAATATTAAAAATGCGAAAGTTTGTGAGGATGGATGGACGTATGTTTGTTACTCTTTCACGCAAAAACTACTGACTGGATTGGGATGGAATTTGGCACACAGATAGTTTATAACCTGGTCTTCCGGTAGTAAGATCCCGTGGGACAATTATTGAACTACACTGCTAGATACAGCATAAGCTGATATAATTTTTTAAATTGAACTTTATCAACAAAAAATCTTTGCTGTGTGTTTTCTTTTTATGTAGAAATACCCTGTTTGCAATTAAAAAAATTAAACAATTTTTTCATAATATAATCTACCGTAACAAAAAAGATTACGATTTTTCAAAATGACCGCAAACTTTTTTTGATGTGTGTATATGCCTGGAACAGTTTAAAACACTTTGATATATGCGGGTATATTGAACCCTGTAAACCCGCAAGAGGTACCCAAGATATTCGTTACCTTACTCAACGTAAAACAGTAAGTGGATCTCTCAGCGCTTATAAAGATAGCCACAAAACCCTAAAACGCGAACTTGCTGAGCCGGTACCTTACAAAAATGATGTGCGATAGCTTTCAGCTTAGCGAGGGTTCGCGTGCCGACCTGATCCTAATCACCTTTCGAGGGTACTGGACCCATTATTACTTAATCTTCTGATTATGTCAGCTGATTATGGTGTTTTTGGACCGTCTGACCTTGATTATGATAGCTGTTAAGGTGTGCGCAGTAAACGTGTTCGTGTTAATATTGGTTTTCGTAGAATCTCTGAGAAATGAACGAGTAAGTTTTTGCTCGGTAATTGTGGATGAACTACTTATTTATTTATTTAAACTTCATGTACAATAGTGGTACATAGGCGGACTTAATGCCACAAGGCATTCTCTACCAGTCAACCTTTGGGTTAAATAGGAAAACTTATTGGTAGGGTACAAAGTAATGGGGTGCGATGTCAGAAGTCCTCCACGTGTGTCTGGCGGCTGCTGGTCCCTCTCGATACGTCTGGAGGGAAGAGCAGCTGCTGGGCCGGTGCACCCTGGGCGCGGCAGTATCCCTCTCCGGGGAATGAGAGGAAATATGGATTTCCTTTTATCCCTCGGGGAGTGTTACTGCCGCGGCTAATTATTCTGACATGGGTGGGGTCCTGCCAGGACCACCGGTGCGTTCCTCTGCGTGACCCTCTGTGAGGCAGAGGGCATAGCAGAGGAGTGAGGGCGGGCTCGGTGTGCACTCACCCTGCCTCCGAGCAGACAGAGAAGGATGCGTCCTCCTTTGTCACCGCCAATCTCGTAATCCAATTATCGAATGCTGTGGATCACGTCTCGCGGCTTCGATAGGGACCGAGGGTCTTGGCTTAATCGCCCGGACTGCGAGGTAGAAAACCTCTATAAAAAGTTACCCCGAATCCCAAGCGGCGACGCACCGCGAGGGGATGTATGGCTGACGGGTGTTCCATGGAACAAATCAGTCGCTAGTGCGCTCCTCGCCAGGGTACCTGCAGACCCTCTGGCGAGTAATAAATACTTAAAATCTGCCCTTCTAGGTACAGGGGTCTCTGCCTAGACTGATTTTATTTCCCCCATACTCGTGGGCTCAAATATGGAAGCTATAAATAAAAAAAAAACCAACACCGCCGGCAACGGCAAAACTGAGGAGAGGAGGGATGCGGGGTCGGAATCCGACATCGCATCCAGCGATGCGAGCGCGGGAGGCTCTGGGAGCTCCCGCCGCGCGAGGGCTGGGACGCCCGCGGATAACTGTAAGTTTTTCCGCAAGCGGCCCAGGCGTGATGGCGACCGGGGGTCGTCATCCGGAGAGGAGGAGGCCTCGGCCCGTAAGATCCCCACCAACAAGCGTGGTGGGATCCGGGGCAAGGGGAGAGGGCTCTCTGCCTCCGTGAGGTCGGCAAGACTTGCCGAGGAGGGGCGCCACCCGGGCATGACTGCTCGTGGGTCTGGCGACGAGGCGGGTGCACCTGGCGGCTCCGAGGCGGAGCGTAAGGCCAGGTTCGCAAAGGAGGTGGAAGCCGCGATAAGGGGCGTGGCCTTGAAGATAAAGACATCGTCCAAACTCAAGGCCATACCCGCGGCTTCCGCCTCCATCATGGCGGCAGCGGAGGCAAACTTTGCGGGGCCTCCTGCTGCTTCTCCTCCTCCTCCAATTGATGGAGAGGAGGTTGCCAAACTCCGGGCGGAGGTGGCCCGCCTGACGGCCGCCACGGAGGTCCTCCAAAAGGAGAATGCCAAGCTCCAAGCAGACCTGGCCAGTTTGCGTGAGCCTGGCTCTCGTGTGGCGCCTCAAAATGGGGGCCGGCAGCAGCGACAGAGCCAGCCTGCGCCGGTGGAGAACCAGGTCTTGAACCTGGTCCGGCAGGAGCTGGCTTCCTTCCAGGCGCGGTTTTCCGTCCTGGAGGGAATTGTCCTGCGCCCCCCCTTGGCGGCAAATAAGGCAACCACGGGCCCGAAGGCGGCCTCATATGCGGCTGCTGCAGCCACACCTGGACCGGGGCCGTCCAACCAGCCATCCAACAGGGCTGTGGTGGCCTCCCCCGAAAAGCCGGCTCCAGAGAAACCGGCGCCGGCCAAGAAGGCCCACAAGAGGGGGAAAGGCAAGGCAGCTGCCCAGGCGGTGACTGTGCCCGCGCCAGTGCCAGCGGTGAGTGGGCTAGCGCCTGCAGCATGTCAACTGCCGCCGCCGCCAACGCCCCCCCAGCCCCCTATCCCTCCCGCGGCTGAAGCCGGATGGCAGGTGGTCGGGGAGAAGCGGAAGGGGCGAAAGGCGGCCAAAAAGGCCCGAAATGAGGAGCGGCAGCGCCAGCACAGGGCGCGAAAGATCGCGGCTAGGCTCCGCGCCCCGAAGACCGCAGCTGTAGTGATTACACTACAGCCGGACGCGGAAAAGAGGGGCGTGTCCTACCGCGACCTGCTGGCGAAGGCAAAGGAGACGGTGGATCTCAGGGAGCTCGGGATCACCGGGGGCCTCAGGCTTAAAGTCACCGCGACGGGAGCTCGGTTGCTGGAGATCCCCGGTGAAACCAGTGGCTCGTCCGCTGACGCTCTGGCTGAAAAGCTCAGAGCGTCCCTAAACACGGACGACGCCCGAGTTTCCAGGCCCGTCAGATGCGCAGACCTGCGCGTCCTGGGTCTGGACGACTCAGTGACCGAGGAGGAGGTGGTGGCCGCCGTTGCCAGGTCCGGAGGGTGCCCTGCCGATCAGGTCAGGGCAGGCGCCCTTCGTCCGGACTCCACGGGCATGCGAACCGTTACGGTAAGCTGCCCTGTGACGGCGGCCAAGGCAATTGTGGAGGGCCGTAGGCTACTGGTGGGCTGGGTGTCAGCGCAGGTGAAGCTGCTGGAGCCCAGACCTCTGAGGTGCTACCGCTGCCATGTGGGACACCATGTGTCGGTGCAATGCGCATCGGAGGTCGACCGCAGCGGCCTCTGCTTCCGTTGCAGTCAGCCCGGTCACACATCCGCGACTTGCTGCGCCACGCCGCACTGCGCTGCATGCGCGGCGTCTGGCAAGCCGGCTGATCACCGGGCTGGCAGCAAGGCCTGCGCTGCACCCGCCAAGGCCAAGGCCAGAGGCAGGGGTGGGCCCTCCACCACCACCACCACCGTCACCGTCGCCACCGCCGCAGCCGCAACCGCCGCCGCTGCCGCTGTCGCCGCCGCCGTCGCGACAGTTGCACCTGCAGAGGGGCCCTCACAGGGGGCCCGAGTGGAGGAAGCGGTAATGGAATGCCAATAACGGCTCCATTACGCTTCCTCCAAGCGAATATCAACCACTGCGCCTGCGCTCAGGATCTGTTGCTCCAGAGCATGGCGCAGTGGTCGATAAACATCGCTGTGGTCGCTGAGCCGTATTTCGTCCAGCCCAGGGATGACTGGGTGGCGGACCTTAGCGGCTCAGTGACCATAGTGTCGTCGGCCGCCGCCGGCACCCCGACCCTTGAAAGTGTCAGGAGGGGTCGGGGGTGCGTAGCAGCACGGTTCGGGGGATTGTCGTGGTGGGAGTCTACTTCTCCCCGAGCCGAACTCTCGCCGAGTTCCACAACTCCCTTGCGGAGTTGAGTGTCGTCGTCGGAAACCATTCCCTCCCCGTACTTGTCCTCGGGAACTTCAACGCCAAGAACTTGGCTTGGGGTTCCCGTTGCACAGACGTGCGGGGAAGAATGGTGGAGGAACGGCCCTGGAGAAGGGCCTGGTCGTCCTAAATCGGGGTTCTGTCCCCACGTGTGTGCGGATGCGGGGCGAGTCGGTGGTGGACATCTCGTTCGCTAGCCCCGCTCTGTCGCCGCGTGTCATTGACTGGCGTGTCATGGAGGGGGTGGAGACCTATTCCGACCACCGGTATATCCGGTTTGACGTCTCCACCCAGACCTCAAGCGCGCCGGTCCAACAGGCCCCGAGTGGTCCGCGCTGGGCGCTGAAGCAGCTGGACCGGAAGCTCCTCCTGGAAGCCTCGATCGTGCAGGCCTGGGTGACATCACCAGACAGGCCTGCCGACATTAATAATGAGGCAGGGTGGTTCCAGGAGGCCATGTCCGACATATGTGACGTGGCAATGCCCCGAGTCCGGCCAGGAAGCGCCCGGCGTCAGGTGTACTGGTGGTCGCGAGAGCTGACGACTCTGCGTGAGGCGTGCGTGGCTGCGCGGCACCTGTACTCCAGGCATCGCAGGCTCCGCATCCGCCCACCGGATGCGGCAGCCATTGAGGCGGAGCTATATGAGGGGTACAGAGCGGCGAAGACCGCCCTCCGCGAAGCTGTCCTGCGGGCCAGGGATCAGGCCCGCGAGGAATTGCTGGGGACTCTCGACAGAGATCCGTGGGGGCGCCCTTACAAGATGGTGCGGGATAAACTTCGCACCTGGGCCCCCCCACTGACGCAGAGTCTCCGGCCTGAGCTCGTGGAGGACGTAGTGAGCACTCTGTTCCCTACGCGGGGGGAACATCCCCCCCCGCCTATGGCTCCGCCGCCTGCGGTGCTGGATGCGGATCACCAGGACGACGACGACGACACTCCGGTAGTGACTGGGGTAGACCTGAGAGTGGCGGTACGCAGGCTCAGTGCCAAAAATACCGCCCCGGGACCCGACGGCTTGCCTGGCAAAGCCTGGGTCCTGGCCTCGGAGGCTCTCGGGCCCCGACTGGAGAAGCTCCTATGCGCATGCTTGGAGAGAGGCCAGTTCCCGCTTCGTTGGAAGACGGGGAAGCTGGTCCTCATTCGGAAGCCGGGGCGCCCTGCGGACTCTCCGTCCGCATACCGGCCCATAGTGTTGCTCGACGAGGTGGGCAAGCTCTTTGAAAGAGTCATTGCAAACCGCCTCGCCGAGCACCTTGCGGGGACGGGGCCGGATCTTGCGGAACACCAGTTTGGTTTCCGCAAGGGGCGCTCTACGGTGGACGCCATCATGCGCGTGAGAGCCCTCACGACGGGGGATGCAGTGTCCCGGGGGGGGGTAGTCTTGGCGGTGTCTCTTGACATCGCCAACGCCTTCAACTCCATGCCCTGGAGCTGCATTAGGGAGGCACTACGGTATCACCGAGTGCCGACCTACCTTCGTCGTGTGGTCGGGGACTACCTAACGGATAGAGCCGTTCTCTACCCCGGTCGCAGCGGAGAATGGAACCGGCGAGAGATGTCGTGCGGTGTTCCACAGGGATCGGTCCTAGGGCCTTCCTTGTGGAACATCGGGTACGACTGGGTGCTGCGCGCCGACCTCCCTAGCGGCGTCAGCGTGGTCTGCTATGCAGACGACACGCTGGTGCTGGCACAAGGGGGGTCGCACGAGGCGGCGGCCGAAATAATGACACGCGGGGTTGCGATAGTCGTCGAGAAGATCCGGCAACTGGGTCTCGAGGTGGCATTGCACAAGTCCGAGGCCATGTGCTTTCATGGGCCTCGGAATGCGCCACCTCCGGGATCCTCACTGACGGTAGGAGGGGTATCCGTCGGCGTCGAGTCGACGCTGAAGTACCTGGGACTCGTCCTCGACAGCCGATGGAACTTCGTGGAGCATTTCCGACGTTTGGCCCCCAAACTGGAACGGACCGGGGCTGCCTTCAGGCGGCTCCTGCCCAACCTTGGGGGGCCAAACGCCTCCTGCCGGAGGCTCTACGCGGGAGTCGTGCGGTCCATGGCCCTTTACGGGGCCCCGGTGTGGGCGCGTTCCTTGAGGCTGCGTGCAGCCCACTACCTGAACGCGCCCCAAAAGGTGGTAGCCGTAAGGCTGGCCCGTGGGTACCGCACGATCTCCCGTGAGGCGGCGTGCCTCCTTGCCGGATTGCCGCCATGGGATCTGGAGGCGATAGTCCTCGCGCGCCTACATGAATGGCGCGCGGAGGTGCTACGCCGGGGGGAAACTCCGCTGCCGCGACAAATTGTCGCGCAGCGGACAGACTTCCGGCGTGATCTCATGGCGACATGGAGAGAGCGACTGTCGCAACCCCGTGCAGGGCACGCCACAATAGTGGCGGTAAGTCCCCTCTTTGAGGAGTGGCTTGAGAGACGCCACGGCGTCCTCACCTTCCGCCTGACGCAGGTCCTCACCGGACACGGTGTTTTCGGGAGGTTCCTGCACCGAATCGGGCGGGAGGAAACGCCCGGGTGTTTCCACTGCGAGGATCGACCGGAGGACACGGTGGAGCACACGGTGGAGGTGTGCCCCGCGTGGGCGGAGCACCGCCGTGTCCTCGAAGCGGCGATTGGCGGCGGCGACCTCTCGCGTCCGGCCCTGGTGCAAGCCATGGTCCGGAGCGAGACGGAATGGGACGCCGTCACCTCCTTCTGCGAAGCAGTAATGCTAGAGAAGGAGGTGGCGGAACGTGAGAGGGAGAGAACCTCACAGCGTCCCGGCCGCCGCGGGAGACGCCCCGGGCGTCGGGAGCCACCACGTGGCCCCCGGCCACCGTAGGCGCGGGCCTGTGGACGGTGGGCTATGGGCTAGCTCGCCGTCCGTCCGTCTCATGACGACAGGCCGTGTCGACGGCGCGTTCGTGTTCCACGCGCGCCTCAAAGAGAGTCAGCAAACGGAAGGGGTCTGCAAGGACCGAAGCCTGCCGGGGTTGCGGGACTGTTCGAAAGAGATACCGTGACCCCGGAACACAAAGGGCGATGAAGGAACATGGATGGGTTTTAGTCAGTAAAAGTCTGACACTCCCTCCTGCTCCGCCCAGAGCGGGAGAAGTCATTTGATGATTTCCCATCCGAAAAAAAAAAAAAAAAAAAGATGGTGCTCCAGCACATAACAGCAGAATCACTACTGCCTACATTAATAACCATTTTAATACCTGGATTGGTACAAACGGCACAATCAGATGGCCTGCGAGATCGCCAGATCTCACCCCATTAGATTTTTTTTTGTGGGGATATGTAAAAAAACAAATTACATACGACATACTATAGATAGGCGCGGGCCTGTGGACGGTGGGCTATGGGCTAGCTCGCCGTCCGTCCGTCTCTTGACGACAGGCCGTGTCGACGGCGCGTTCGTGTTCCACGCGCGCCTCAAAGAGAGTCAGCAAACGGAAGGGGTCTGCAAGGACCGAAGCCTGCCGGGGTTGCGAGACTATTCGAAAGAGATACCGTGGCCCCGGAACACAAAGGGAGATGAAGAAACATGGATGGGTTTTAGTCAGTAAAAGTCTGACACTCCCTCCTGCTCCGCCCAGAGCGGGAGAAGTCATTTGATGATTTCCCATCCGAAAAAAAAAAAAAAAAAAAAAAAAAAAGGGTACAAAGTAATGTCTAAAAACACTATTTGTTAACGAGAGTTTAGATTTAAATTGATACTAATACACATATAAGTACAGATAAAATAAACTAATAAATATTTTAAGAAATACCATAAATTAAAAAGAAAATAACAAGAAACCTAATAATTATTATTCTGACGACTTCAAATTGAGAGCTATTTATTCTGACTTAAATAACGAACGAACGAACGAACGAACGAACTACGAACTATGTGTTATTTGAGTCAAATTAGGATTCGATTTTAGTCAGTTCAACGTGAACTCAAAGATATTTTATTCCTTTTAAGTTGTTAAAATGTAATTCAATATTTTGCCACTTTTCTTTAAACCTGACTGTGGCTCTTAATTTAAAATAACGTTGAAGAATTCTACTTCTTTAAAAGCTACTGAGTGACAGCCAAATGAACTGAAAACGGAAAAGCTTTTTGGGCACGAAACCCTAAAAACGCTGAGAGTATCTCGTAATTTTTCCTTATGGGGTGACTCATTTATTTAGGCAAGAGTTAAATAAATGGAACACAATTTAAATAAATGGGTTACGATTTATTTAATTGTTCCCTTCGGCGTCCAAAATGTTGGGCCTTCGAAATATCCAGAGTTACCCTTTGGACTTTAAATCGATGTTGCAAAACTAGATATATTATTTCGAAGGTTCTTATTTTGTAGATATTCATACATTTGGTTGTTACCTCAGGCAAATCATGTGTATATCCGGATATATGTCACAAACACGCTTCCATATTTATATTGCTTTTACAAGTGAATATTTCGGATACCCTTCCGAGCTACCGATAACGTATCGTTATAAGTTTCGCTAGTTTCAAACCACATTAATTCCATTTAAATTCCACCACAGTGTCACAATCACGTTGCACAAATTCGAGAACACCTGCACCGGACGTGAACTTCAAAGTATTATTTGCTGAGTTCGCAACTCATTACCCGTTAGCACCACAAACGTTGAGCTGAGTTCACACTACTAGTTAAAACAGAGTTCACCAAACTCCCAGTAACCCGCCCCAAGATTACTACAGAAACGTTGTCTACCCCGAAGTTTTTCCTTTTAAAATATATTCGCTTCTAACTTGGAATTTTCTAAAACTCTCGCGGAAAGAACAAATTTTATGTGAACTTCACGACTGGACCGAGTAATGGAAGTCGCAGTGTTTGCGATTCATTTGGTTTATGCTTATAACTTGCCTTAGTTTACAGGAAACAGGATATTGTGAGGTGAGAAATGTGTAAAAAGTTTTACATAAGGAAAAGTCGTTTTTATTATTTTTGTTTTAGTTGTAAGTATATTATGATGTATAAGTCTTAAGAAATATTTTTTTTCTTAAAAATCTTTGTAAACACAAAGGAGGCATAAAATTTAGTGTTTAGTCATGATTTTAATTAACCCTAAAACCCACGTTTTAAGTTAATCAACTACATATTTAGACCCTTAAAATTGAAAAATAGTAAGCAAAGTGATGTTGTTATTCAATTAAAACCTTGTTGAGTGTGCCTCTTATATAGCCTTGCTGTTTTAAAATTTTATTTTCCGATTTCTCACACACATTCAAAGCCTAAACGGCCCATCACTATTTTTAGAGGCCGAATGGATTTGAAGCCAATAGAGAATAGTGTTGGGAATCGTTATAGATCCAGCCCGAGGTAGTAAATCTAGACTCAGGCAAGGTTAGAGCTATATACGTAACCGCGGTAGACTCAGCCGCGGAGAGAAAGGCTACGAGGCTGGCACGGGGCTAGAATATGAAATGTTGAAGAATTAGATTGGTGTGAAGTTTTTGTTAGGATGACGTGTGGGTCTAGAACCAGGTAGATTCTATCTCGCATGAATAAATTACCAATTGTTTTTTAATATTTATATTAATTGTTTTTTTTTTAGATTATTTAACTTTGTATATTTTTTTGCTAACATGTAAAACACTGGTTAATAAGCATGCATTAAAACATGCAATCTGTAAGGGCACTGCAAATATTTATATCAAATTAATGAATTACATAATATAACATTGATTCTAATTATTACAATTATATTACATTAAAATTGTTTACATTACAAATATTACATTAAAATTATTTACATTACAATATTACACTATTATTTTAAAATTAATCATTATTATCAGTTCTTTCAACCATTGTTGTCATAGGTAATGTAAAATCTATTATTATTTAAAACCTATTTTTTTATTTTTGGAACCTAATGGTTTTCCGACCTCTTTTCCGACCCGCCATGGTCAAACATGTTGTGCCAAAGAATATCCTGTAACACACACCGGATGACATTTTATTCACTTTCCGAAAAGAAATGGGTATATTAGGTAAACGGAGTAGAAGCTTATGGCATACCTAGTTTTATTTTTCTTTTTTCCACAGTTTGGAAAAAAATTGATCCATCATCAAAAAACGCTACAAATTTCAAGTACCTACTTAAACTTATATTAGAACAAAGAGAGACAAAGTTTGAAAAAAAAAAATGAAATACTACTCTGTCAAGAAAGTACCGGGAAAAGATCAATAATACACAAAATGTCTGTTATTCATCCAAATTTATTTTATCACCTTCAAAGTATGCTCCTTTAGAAACGATACACTTGCGCCAACGAATAATCCTTTTTTCTGTTATTCATCAAAACATTTTTTAAACGCTGCTTCCGGAATTGAGTTCAGTTCTCGCCGCGAATTCTCCTTTATGTCTTCCATCGATTGAAAACGGGTGCCACGAAGTGGTAATTTGAGTTTAGGAAAAAGAAAAAAGTCAGCAGGAGCCATATCTGGTGAATATGGTGGTTGCTGGATGGTATTTGTTGAGTGTTTGGTCAAAAACTCGTTCACAATGATAGCCTTGTGCGAAGGCGCATTGTCGTGGTGCAAAATCCAAGAATTTTCTTTCCACAAATCTGGCCTTTTTCGTCGAATTTGCTCTCTTAAACGCCGCATAACGCTCAAATAATATTCTTTATTTACCGTTAGACCTTCCGGTAAGAATTCAGAGTGCACAACACCGCGATAGTCAAAGAAAACAGTCAACATGACTTTGACTTTTGATCGACTTTGGCGTGGTTTTTTCGGTTTCGGTTCAGTTGGAAGGCGCCACTCCGAAGCTTGTTGACTAGTTTGCATGTCAAACTCGTAAACCCACGTCTCGTCACCAGTAACAATGCGTTTCATGAATGTTGGGTCCGAACTGACTCGTTCTAGCATGTCCTCAGCGACTTTCATGCGATTGAGTTTTTGGAGAAAATTCAGATCTTTTGGGACTAGCCGAGCAGCAACATGTTTCATACCCAAATGATTAGTTAAAATGGTACGGATCGACTCGTGAGATACAGAAAGTTCGGCGGCTATCTCTCTCAGAGTTGAATGGGGATTTTCAGTCACTATTTTCTTCACTTTTGCGATGTTAACTTCAGTTGCAGACGTTGACGGCCTACCAGAGCGAGGCAAATCTTCCATCACATCTCGACCGCTTTTGAACGCTTTGAACCACTCATAAGCACGAGTTTTTGATAAAGTCGATTCACCGTAAGCCTTCTGTAACATTTTCAGTGACTCCGAACACGAAATTCCATTGGCGATGCAAAATTTAAGACAAACTCTTTGTTCGATATTTTTGTCCATTATGAAATTCGCAATACACACTATATATGATATTACTAAAACCAGCACTGTATTTAATATAAACAACAGATGCAACTCAAACTCCGCGCCAAAATGGAAAACAGTTGTGCCAATCTAACAACTACAAAAAAAATAAAAATTTGAATTTGGAACCATAAACAAATCATCCATTCCCGATACTTTTTTGACTGAATGTATATCGAATTTCAAATCAAACGCAATACGCGTATGATTTGAATTTCGTTTTTTTTTAATTTCATTGTTTCGCAAAAAAAGGAAACTAAGTACTTATGCCATTTGTTTCTACTCCATTCACCAATTATAGGTACCCATTTTTTTTGGAAAGTGATAAAAAGTCATCCCCTGTATTCAATAAACATCATATCATGTATATTATCTACACATGTTTTTGCAAATAAATGAATCAAAGGAATCACACCAGTAAGTCAAAAATGTGTTGGATTGACAAAAGCTACCGAAAAGTAAAACGTAGTAAGTGTAGCGGATAGTTGCACTGTTGGTTGTGTTCAAAGAAAACTACGAAAATAATGCTAACACGGGATAGCTGCGCAGACGTATCCGTTGCGCGTACGATTCCGCCCTCGCCGGTGACTGTCGCCTGTCGGTGGCGCGGGTGCGATTGTGCATTTGAAAATTATTTATTATCTGTATCGCGACGTTGGCACCCACCCCGCCTTTAGTAGAATAATATTCAAAATATTACCACATCAAATTTAGGATTCAGAGGAACACAATATGACATTTAGGTACACATACACAAACACAGTAAATAAAATTGGGACTTTAATTAAAGTAAACACTAAGTTGTAGTTACATTACTATCTTTCAAAACAGTACTGAGCCGTCCATCATCGCTAACAGTAAGAAAGGGGGTGGGGATGGGGGTTGGCAGAAACCACAGAACGCCACCTAACCATCCTAACATACACTCCTTTCACCTCGTTCACGTTCATACACGCACGCCGGTCATAAATGCAATTTATGTCAACGATGTTGAATCTCGAGGTAAACATACACACATCAAAAAAAGTTTGCGATCACTTTGAAAAATCGAAATCTTTTTTGTTACGGGGATTATATCATGATTTCTTCTTCTTGTTATTTTTTATGATTGTGCTTATTTTTTAATTTCAAACAGGGTATTTATTTCTATTTAAAGAAAACACACAACAATAAATTTTTCTTGATGAAGTTCAATTTAAAAAAAATATATCAACTTATGCTAGTGATCACAAACTTTTTTTGATGTGTGTATGATATAATAAGAAAGCGTTAGCCACTTTTGAAAACAAACGACATTGTGAAAAAAAAAAAAAAAGATTTCTTATTTGAGATTATTTTAATTAAAGCCCCTGCCAGACACAACTCATCATCTGCCTAGCCTTTTCCCAACTATGTTGGGTCCGGCTTCCAGTCTAACCGGATTCAGCTGAATACCAGTATTTTTCAATGGAGCGACTGCCTATCTGACCTCCACAACCCAGTAAGTACTGGGTGACACGATACCCCTGCAAGACTGGTTGTCAGCTGCTGGGGACCAACAGCTTAAACGTGCTTTCCGAGGCACGGAGGAAACCCGGTAATGGGTGGTCAACCATCCACAGACCAACCTAGGCAAGCACGGCTTAACCTAAAGATTGACCAAAGCGGCTGTTATTATTTAGCCACGAGCCCTCAGCCTGCCAGACACAACTGGTGTGTTTTATTGTAGTTTTAAACATATTAATCATTTTATTGTCCTTCTTAGCGTGTCAATGGCAATATAAATTGTGTTTATTTATACATGGTATGTATGGATTCCAAATCAATCATCTAAGAATGTTTTTTATGATTCCTGTAAGTTGTGAATAGCGTAGTACGAATCTCTTTCCCTTATTGATTTATGATAAAACGAGATTACGGAAGCTTTTCGTCTTTGTTAGAAGAAATAAGATTTTACTGATAAGGTTATTCTTCTACAGATTGCTTTTTTATTATTGAAATAAAAGCTGATTTGCGTATATCATGTACGTACATATGTGTGTTATAATTATGTGGTTATTGTCAAGGAAACATTGTTTTTGGTATTTTTTTGGATGATAATATCCATCTTTAGAAACGAGTCTTGGTCACCACCTTTGCTCACTTAGTGCTAACAGGCTAATCGGGATTAGCTCATGATAATTATCCCATTTATATATTTTTTTGATCAAAAAACACCACCTCGCAATATTTATTATTTATTCCAATATGTTTCAAAGTAATAAAAAAGAGCTTGACCACTCTTAAATTTTCCATTTCTAAGTTTCAAGGTTTTGTAGATTTTTTTCAGATAAAAAAAGGTTACATTTAGTTTAATCCAACTTATGTATGTACCTTTAACTTAAGTTATTCATGACCCTAATCCAAGTTCTGTTGTAAGCTGGCCTGATCCAATCTAACTTTTTCTACTTTTCCACTAAAATCTTGTTACAAGATATCTGAATAGTTTAGATGTCAATTTTGTGAATTCAGTATTTTGGGAATAAAAGAAAAATATTAAAGCTGCTTTGAGTAACGTTTGGGAGACAAACTTTTAACGGCTAACATATGCCCATGACTTTTCAAATCCTGTTAAATAAGAATGGGTTTAAAGAATTAGAGTAAGAAGTAGGTATTCAGATTAAGTTGTCAAACTCAAACTCAAAGCATTTATTTGAAATAGACCCATGACAGGCACTTTTGCATAATCAAAAATAAGCAACTTACCTAACTGTGGACGGACTGTAGTAGCCCATTCAAAATCGTAGATCTCATGGAGAAGAATGGGCAAGAAACTCCGTGGAATTGTATTTAAGGCGATTACATGAGCTAAATAAGCAACTGTATTTAATTTGTGTTGGTTCAAACTTCGTTTGAAATACTGTTAGAATAAAGTTCGTCAGTCACCGCGGCCAAATAGTGCGAAATGAGTGGTTTTTTGCGATTTACAAAAAATCTATTGATTGGACTAAAAAAGTAAAACACTATGATACTAGTATTTTGCTTGTAGAATTATTTGCCAAAAAATCAGAATGATCGCATATATTTTAGTATGGTTTTTACTCGTTAAAAGATTTTTTTTGAGATAAGTTCGTGATTTTTTTCTATCGAATAAAATTTGTTGTATTGTTTTCAAAACACTATCGTACTAGCATATATCCTGAAGAATATCATATATTTTTCTGGTTTTGTTTATTGCAGTGAATCATATGCTTTTTGACAAACGTTTACAGGTATCTACACTATTCCACACTTACTGAAAGGTATGTTTTTAGATGGATCAAATGCGTAACTGGCTCATTGTATATTACATATTTCCATGGTCCCTATAACAGCCAAAAGAAACTATACTTACAAAGAAAACAGCCACAGACCACGCTACAATTAAATAAGTGATTAAATAGGCGTTTCAGAACGTTATAGGTAATTAACCTATCGGGAACTTGAGACCGGACTTAAGTACAAGTATTTAATTACATAACTGCCTAACCGGGGACAGTTATTAGGTACAATTTTCTTAAATAAAATTGTGTTCGCTATGGTAGTTAAAACTTATTTTCAAGATAAGGGGTTTTTTTTGTTTATTTCAACTGACTGGTCGTAAGTTTAAGGCCTGAATTCCTTAAACTTACGACCAGTCAGTTTTCAGGAATTCAGGCCTAAAGATGAATGGAAATAAAACATTTGTCAATGTCATTGGTCTACTAAAACTTACCACCTATCTGTATAGTAAGGGTCTACTTGATTTTAGGATTCCGTACCATAGGGTGACGACACTATTCTTTAAACAATATTAAGTATGTCGACTGTGCGTCTTTCCTTTTGTCTCAGCGCTACAATACGGGAGATCAGACGTTTTTTTCATGACATATAAATAATAAACTACAAATATTTTCGTAGGAGAATATAAATTCATAAACTCGCCTTGTTTTTTTCGTAATAAGATTCTACTATAAAAAGACACGGCATAATCTCCTTAACTGTTCATAGCCCAGCCTCACCAAACTCTCATTTAGTTAATAACGTGACACAAAGACATAATCCAGGCCAGGCGCGTCAAGGAAGCAATAATGTGGAAGAGCTAATACATTAGTCGAGAAGAATGTTGGGTGACGTATGTGCCCAGACCCCACACTATACGGTACGGTGTATTTTAGGAACGGGAAAAATGAATAAGAAATTCATGTGTGTGCCGTAGTGGAGCTGAAAAACTTTGGCTGGGGTGAGAAAATACATCTAGTATTTTGTGCAACCCAACCTCTGCAATACCTAATCATGTGGCTGTGACCTAGTCTGAAGCACCAGTGCGAAATTAAGGTAATAATTAGATAAAACATTTCAACTTGAAAGGTTCGAAAATTAAAAAAAAACCTCGAAGCTTCATCTAAAATACTATCAATCTGCCTAGCCTTTTCCAACTATATGGATCTGATTCTAATATAACTGGATACAGATGAATACCAGCATTGTACATGGTACGACTGTGTACCTAGCCTTCGACCGACTGCCTATCGGACCCGAAACCAGACCCCAAAAAAAAATATTATTGCAAACATTTAAACGAAATCACAAGAAAGACACATTCACAAAATGAAAACAAATGTCCAAGTGCTTCAATTATGTTGATTTAATAAGGAAAAGGCGCTTTCCTCCGCGTTCGAGATGTTAAGAGCCACGTGTACAGCATCTTCCCGAGATTACGAGCGACTCGTAAAATTGTGGAAATCGTTTCTGAGGCGCTAAAGTTGCGGACAGATGACAGACTTTAAGACGATTCAGTAAAGCCACGATTGATTTTTTTTTACTGCCCCAAACGTTTGAAAGATGGACTGTGTTATTTATATCTAGGTTAATGTTTTGTAAAAAAAAAAATAAGGAACTATTAAAGAAACGACCAATGGGCTGTGTAAAAAATAAGATGGCTGAAAAGTCGGGCTACTGAGATGAAGACTAATAAAGAAGTATGAAAGAACCAGACTTGCTGTACCAAAATCCAAATAAATTGGGATAAGGGTAGAAGAATGAAGTTGAGGTTGATTCAAATTAGTTTGCAATGGTGTCGATTCTGTTGTGCACAAACTAAACTTAATTTAGGCTATTGCTATCTTTTACTTAAAGGCAGTGCGAGAAAAGGACGGCTATAGCTATGAACTAAGTTAGAGATGTCAAACTAGTTTATGCCTTGCGCTTCACCGTGATTTTAGTCGACATGTTTTTATGTGCACCCTTCATTATAAGGAAGTATTAGTTCCAACTAAATTTGACAGCTCTAAATTACGTCCGTCTCTTTCTCGTTTTATTGGAGAGAAAAAGTTAGCAATAACCGAAATTAAGTTTAGTTTGTGCACAACACAATCGACACCAATACGTCCAATAACGAATTAAGTTAAATCAAAGATACCACTCTCAGCTGAAAAAAGTTCAACCTTGAGTATCATCAACCGCACACTCTTAGCCAAACCGACCCTCCGCTACTCGCGTCGAAATCGTGAAACAACAAACACTTAAAGTCGTATCGTATGTTCTACTCGAGCCCATAGTCTGCGGAAAACAAACTAAAGCTTAGTTAGAAGATGCTACATGTCATTGCAACGCGACTTACAACACGACTGAACACGCGAAGTCGCAAGTCATCTAAGGTTGTGAACGGGGCATAATCGTGTAATCAACGCAAGCAGACTGGAACAGTTCCCTGCGACTCATTAGTCGGAGAAGTGCCCTGAATTACCTATTACTTTTAACATGCGAGGAAATGCGCCCTCTTCACCAAGAGGGAACGAGGGCGTAAAGACCGGATAGTGTCGAGTTGATCAAGTTTTTATGGAAATCTTCATGGAAATAGAAGGTGTTGTTTATTACACCAGCAAGCAAAGTTACTATGTTTTATTGTTTTACTGTTTTGTTGTTATGTGTTCCTAAGTTTTTACGATAATCTTGGAGAATGTGGTAGGTGAGCAGCGTATTACTTAGATAAACAAAACAAACAAGTGGCGTATCTTCTTTTTATTTCACTGTTCCTACAAGTTTTACTGTAATTGTAAACATGGTAGGAGAATAACATATTATACAAGGTGTAAAACGAACCGTTCACGAAGCCGTCAACTAAGCATTCTGTAGATCAAAAGTTGCTGGGAAATGACTTTTTCTTTTGGGTGAAAAATCACATTTTACGTTATAACTCAATGTAACACACGCAAAACATTGTGCTGGTAAATCATTGTATAGTAAACGGGACATGGAGGTATTTTAAGTATATTCCATATCCTAACATCTATATAGCTATGGTCTACAACAAAAACACATTGCAATCATGGAGACAGGTGCCTTTCAGCTTCGTAAACGATATATTTACACCCTTTAGAAACTGACTAACAAGTTGCAGCGTCCATTAGTTGTGATAAAATTGCATGCTAACCTACCTTTAAGATTTTCCTTTAAACACCATTTTCATGTCGATAGTCAAAGGGTTAAACGACACTACGAAGTCTGCTTTCCCTAGTGCCAATTAACCTTTGTATGCCACGCTTAAAATAGAATAAAAATAATGTTCCTTTTGACCTTTGGAACCGGTTTAAGGAATTTGATGCAGGTGGACAGATTCAAAAGATGGATGGATAATGGATCGAAAATTTCCCTATAGAAAAACTGACAAAAACTTTTCTTATCCTGGAAATTGAAGCCAAAATCTCGAGAAGGTCGGTCGGAGAACCCATAAAACAGCAGTATTTTAATAAAATAAAAAAGTCAAGAAACTTTTTGATTAAACCGTCTTTGTTTCTTATTTCATCTCAACTAATACAAAGATAACTTTTGTTTCAGACTATAAACTATGTACAAACTGCACCAAAGAAGAAATGAAAGAAAAATTGCAGTCAAAGCTAGAATAAAGCGTCCAACGCTAAAATATTTATGTTGCACACAATTCGAAATAACAAAGACAAAGTTGGCGACGGCTGGGCATTCATCGAAACCGACGCGACGAGAAAAATTGTCAAGCACACGAGGTTCGACGGGTGTGAGGCAACGACTAAATTGAACGTCGACGGATGTGGTAGCAGCCCTGTACGCCCGACTGCCTGCACCTCGCACCCGCCGCTAACAGGGATGGCGAGTTGCCACACAAACATTTTTTTTTCCTATTTCAAACAACAGTCAAATTGATTTTTTTTGGGCGTGCGTCAATCACGACGTGTCTAAATGCCTGTGACGAACATTCAACTCTGACGTACAATGGGTGAGGTAAATATGGTGTTTCCTGGCATCCCTAGCTGCACACAACTATACGTCGACACTCACTGCAAACTACACCCACTCACGAACACATTTAACGACCCACTGCAAAATTCACACTGCTTGCGTCTTGTTTAGCTAAACGCTTTTCTCTAGAATGAATTTCGCTTATTTCCTAGAGCGTTTTGTGAAAACTACAAAAATTCGAACACTTTGCAAAGGTGAACTCGGAACTTAATAGTTTTAGGATATACGTAAATTGCTTTGTAACCTTTTAAGGGGGTAAAATGAATATTATATTTGCACTTGTGCTTTTCTTTTTTCTCATGAAACCCAGCTTTCTCAAGGTAATCTATTCGAAAAAACTAGGTACAAGATGAAGCTAGTGTAGATCCTACATTAATCTTCCAAGTTTCCCAGCTCTATTTCTCTAAACTGGATAAAAATCTAAATCTCATAACACGACGCTAAAGAAATAGAACCTTCACAAAATACAGGGCGCGATGAGAGATTGTTTTCAGTTCCGTACCCGTCGTTTGTTGCACAGGAGAATAAAATAATGAGGCCATTTCCTGGTGCCTTTTGATGCGCCCAGCAAAAGGTTGCTAACGGTATTTTTAAATTGAGCCTCAATTAGGGTTGCCCCCGTCCCGGTTGTCGGGTTCTCCTCGTTTTGTAAACGTGAAGGCGTCGGAAGGATTTAAAAGCATCTGTATTCTGTAAGTTTGGAGCACTGTTAGCAAAGTTCGCAAAGGTTTCAGCGTACAAGTTCCATCGTTGTCTCTTTTGGCTAGGGAGTTTGAGACTATAAACTAGATGACAAGACTAGTTTACAAAGAGAACAAAGCGTTTTTGTAAGGTTTCATTTTGAGCACGTAAGCCCACCGAGTAGAGTTTTCATTATTTTCTTGTTAAATAAGCAACCATGCTGCGGACAATATTTCAGGTTGAAGAACCGATTTCGAATCGAAGAATTCAATTGGAACAAATGGTTCAATTTCATCGACATTCTATTATTTCAATGTTCAAAAACCAATCTAACTTACAAAACTTTATTCATAATTTGAGTCCAACCAATGAAAATAAAAATCTACGCACACTAACACAATTTGACACTTCAGTGTGTGCAGAGATTCAAATTACTTTAGCATGTAGACCCCCAAAATAAATACACGGGAGAACTCAGACCGGTCGCGGTGGAGGCACCGAGGGAAGGCAGGTAACCGTTCCGATGGCGCATCCGCTCGCCGGGGAAACTTATTAGCATCGACCCCCGCAATTAACTCTATACCACTTCCGCGGGGCCCCACAGTCCCCCAGTCTCGATCGGGGTGGAATAACTACAGAAACACGATCCCAGTCGCCTTTAGCGACACTATTTGGGGAGTAAATGAAATGTTAATTTGAAGTGTACGCCCGAATGGGCTTGTTGAGCGTAAGATTCATTAAGTTGTATCGCTCTCATACTAACGGTTAGTATTAAGATTTCTATTTATGGGCTTGTAATTGCTTTGTGAGAATGATCAAGGTAGGTCAGTGACGGTTCAGTTTCAGCCGTAGTGCTTCTTACATAACATAACATCACGCTATATATAATCCCCGAAGGGTTAGGCAGAGATGTACGTAATAGTACACCCAGATATCGCCAATTATGTTTCAGTCCATGGACGAGCCTATTGCCAACAGCGCACAACTCTAGACTCCGTGGCTGCCACCAAGAAATTCTTGATGGAAAACCCAATAACAATTTGCCCGACTCGGGAATCGAACCCAGGACTTCATGTTGATCAGTCGCGATTGCGACCAAGAGACCAACGAGGCAGTTTTCTTCAACGAAGCAGGTTCTTAATAAAATCGATAATGACCTAACTTAATGACATTGTGGCCAAACAATCACATATTGTTTTAACGGATACCTAACCTAACCTAACCTACCTCAGCCGTGTGGTATCCGGCAGAGTAGAATAGAACCAACCCATTACACTCACGGGTGTCGTATAAGGCGACTAATGTCTGAGGCAGAACACCTTGCGCCTCCGTAGACCAGAGAATGGGCAGCAGCGTTTTTTGTTAGTCTTTCATCACTGCGATCTCCAATCCGCCTGCCAAGCGTGGAGATTACGGCAAATTCCTCCCATCATGGGAGAGGCTTATGTCCAGCAGTGGACGTTATGGGCTGTTGTTGTTCTTGGATACCTAAGTTCGAGAGGGTAAATAGCAAAATCAATACAATTAACTTGCCTCGCAAAAGCTTTCTACATATCTGGCTGTAGTATGACGTGCACTTTAGCAGTTCACAAGGAGCTAAAAACCACATTAAAGGCGTTAATGGGTTTCTGTACTGAGAAATTATATTACGAAGTAAAAAGGCTTTTATAAAATTAATTATTCTTTAGTAGGTACCACGAGGTATTCAGAATTACCTATGCTTTTAGTAACCCCTAATAAACTTGTTTTTCTGTAACGTCAGGTTTATACTATGATTTTACTTTGGTACAAAATCACAAGTGACAAAAACATAAAAACCTAAAACCTCGATCTAATCTTAGTATCACTTTTTCAAGATTGAAAGTGACACACTTCAACCAACTTATCTGTGCAGACGGGTAAACACAGAACTAAAATAAATTTACCAAGTTTTACATTTCGATGCAAATTTTCTTGACACGTAAGCAAACACCCACCTTGAACTACACAATTAAAGTAGTCATATTATAATTGTGTAGTACTTATGTTGATTGACAGCGCCACAAATATAATTATAAAAAGAAAAGGCCGTTAACGTGTCATTACACAAATCTTTGTATTTTGAAGCGTCTATCTCGATTGTTAATTATTATCAAGCATCAAGTCGTCTGCGTACATAATTATGACAAATGTAGAATCTGTACGCAGAAACTTTTATCATAAATTGTTACTTTAGCTGTTTCCCTTTGCGTCAGAACCCCACGCTTCATGTTAAAACTTCGCTGAAAATTATACAACAATTTAAACTTTAAAACTCTGCACACTGTGAGCCTATTTTGTGATGCCTTACATCTTGTGCCTCATTCTACTTAAAGTGGTGATCTAAATATATAGCTCATCCTGCTTAATATATAGACCCGCAGCAGAGCTGAAATTATAATCAATTCCATCTTTATAGTATTCAACATAAATTTAAATACTGATAATGTGAGAATTTGTTGTTTTGTGACAAGACAGAGTAGAGAGATAAAAATAAATGTAAAAAATAAAAACGATCTGCCCGTAATCAATTTAGCCATTAGCGATAGGTACCTAAATTAATGCCTACATTTTATGGCACAGTTGGATTTTCCACGCTCGGTTCTGCGTCGACATGACTTTTTATGTAGGCATTGACTTACCTTGTCGCCTAGTATGAGTGAAACCGGGCAATAATGACTTAAGTAAGGTAACAATATGACCATTGCGTGACAAAATTCCGTGCTTAAGCAATCAGTAATAATCCATAACTGCAGTGGCGACTTTTTCTTTCATTTAGAGCCTGTATTCGCTACTTTGCTGGAAAAACAAATTAATGTAATGTTCAACCCTTCTACAAACTGCGTCATCGGGTCCGATAACACTTTTACGTTATAAAGGTAACCCTTTCGACCTAAATCTTGATCACTTAGCGACCCGCGCCCTCTGGTTGGGGCCAATAAAACCAACCCATAATTAACCCAGACCCCCGAGTGGACCCCGATTAAAGGATACTTTATCAATTGTTACCCTTTTTTTGTTGAAGTCGTGAAGGATTTGTTTTTTTTCAGCACTATATTTCTATACAGGGTGTAAACAACCTCATCACAAAGCCGTCAACCAAGCATTCCGTACATCAAACTAAGTAACTTTACGCAAAAATTATTGTTGGGAAATGACTTTTTTTTTGGGATGAAAAATCATGTTTTGTGGTAGAACGCAATGTAACGCACTCAAAACATTGTGCTGATAAATGGATTGAATAGTACGTGGTCTTGGAGGTGTCTTACATTCAAAACTTGTATTTAAAAAAAAAACTTGTCAAAAAGTTGGAACTTTGACCCCCAATATCTCCGTAACTAGAAGGTTCCCAGGCATGGTGTATAACAAAAAAATTATCGCGTTGACGGGGAAAACAAGTGCCTTTCGGCTTCGTTAAGAGGTTTTTTACACCCTTTATAGGAGAACGCCCAATATTGAACACTTCGGCTGTTCTTGCGTCTCGATTAAATCATTGGTTAAATAAAGAAAATGTAGTCCCGACTTATGTAAACGGAAAATCCACCAGTAGGGTTGCTGTATGGCATACTCCTTTTAAAATTAAGTTTATTGTAGACTAGCTGTGTCCTTTTGGTTTCACCGGCCGGTCTGCTCTAAGGATCGTAGCGTGACGTCTATACTTACCTCAAGAACCAGTCTATCAAATGTACAAATATTCAATCAAATACGACTGGTAGTTCCAGAGATTAACGCGTTCAAACAAACAAACTCTTCAGTTTACTTATACATAGATAATTATGATAAGTATAATACGAGTATGAGATGAATCTGTTCATAACAATTTACATTTGTAAATATTTTTTTTGTAACCAGTCTCTGAATGAATGTTGAAAATGGTAACATTCTAGTCTCACCGCCATGTTAGTTCCAAGCTCAAACACAAAGTAGAAACAAGCCCTAAGTTTCGAGGCACTTAAGTGAAGGCAGAATACGTAGATACATGAGAACCGCAAATTGCGTGGAATATTGAATTATTATGTTCCCACACATAAGAGCTTTTATTGGCTTCTTGAGACGAAATTGATACTTTGATTCAATTCCCTGCACCAATATGCCTTTGATATATACGTACTACGAATATACCTTCGTGGTATAGATGTCTAACAACAATGTTCTTATATGACGACAAATTGGGAATGAAGAGTACATCGTTGCAATCAAGTTGTCAGTTGTCGACAACAAGTTGTGTTGTTGTTGTTGTTGTCAAGTTGTCGTTGTTCAAGTTGTCAGTGAAAACTTTTAATTGGCCTTCTTTCACTAACTGTCAACTATCTGTATCCTAGCTGTAAGTATTCTTGGCAAATAAAATAAATAACAATATGTATCGTCAGTAAATTTTATTTTTAACTACATATATGACACCCTACGGAATCAGTAGCTTGTTTATAGGTACAGACTATAACAGTTGATAGTATAACAAGTACAGTAGACAAACCAACTAATAATTTAGTTCATCCATTCGACAGTCCGAAGGCTTCCTTCTACTCTTACCCAAAAGTAAGCCTTCGTCACATCGACGACGTGGAACATAATTTTATTTGTAGTACAATAAAGTAAATTAGAAAATTATCGTAATTTCTCTTTGTCAGCTTATGACAAATTGGTCGGGAGCGATAAGCGCTGCGTGATATGCGTGCTACACACCATAATTTTAATATAATTACTGTCGACTAATGTAACCAACTTATTTATAACCATTAACTTTATTACACGAATGTCTGAATGATTTTCAATATGGCTGAAAAAGTAAGCAGTTTTTTTTTTTATTTCAAGTAGTTTTGGTTCCATCTGTATAGGTACTCGGTCAGCGTAATCAGCTTATAACGATAACGCTGAGGCACAGGTATCTTGTCTTTGAAAAGAAGTGGGGCACCAGATATTGGGGGTCATGGTGTATGGAACAGCTAATTTGATTTTTTAAATTAAGTACTTACTTATTTATTTATTTTATAAAAGGTAGCTTCACAGCTGACAGTATACAGGGTGTAAAAGACCTCATCACGAAGCCGTCAACCAAACATTCTGTACATCAAACTAAGTAACTTTACGCAAAAATTATTGCTGGGAAACGACTTTTTATTTTGGGGTGAAAAATCATGTTTTGTGGTAGAACTCAATGTAACGCACTCAAAACATTGTGCTGATGGGTGGATTGAATAGTACGGGGGTCGTGGAGGTGTTTAAAGTATAAATCTTACATTAAAAACTTGTATTAAAAAAAAATTGACAAAAAGTTGAAACTTTGACCCCCAATATCTCCGTAACTAGAAGGTTCCCAGGTGTAGAGCAAAAAAATGATTGCAATGACGAGGAGAACAAGTGTCTTTCGGCTTCGTTAAGAGGTGTTTTACACCCTTTATTAACATAAAAAAAAAACGATCATTACGCCAATTACGAAGTACACAGAAAAAACATTTGATTAGCCGAGATTGACTCGAACTACCTTTAAATCTGTTATATCAAAGCTCTCCGAACAAAGCGAGAATAGGCAATAAAAATCATTCCCCCGGTACTTATCCCGTGACAGGTGTACGTCGGATACTGAAGATACAGGTATTATTTTATAATTTGGCCACAACGGATTTTTATATATCAATGGCCACAACACAAGTAAGAAATTCCAGATATTTGAGTTTAAATAGGTACTGAGAATTTTAAAAATTACATTAAAGAAAGAGAAAAAAGAGAAGAAAGAGTCACTATAAGAGAATTGAATCGAAAGCTATTCACTTGAAGCGTACGTAAGGTACGTTAGGTTCCGGGGCAGAAGGACTGTTTGATGATATCCCATCCGAAAAAAAAAAGAAAAGGTACGTTATGTTATCAAACTAATTAACTTTACCAACGACTGACTTGATGTAAGTCATCGGTAAAATACATGAACGTCTAAGGACATATACAATAATGATATGAATCTGGAACTAACGCCGACAACACGTTTAAACAAAATGCTAGAACTCGTTTTTACAATAAACTTCCGAGCCAAATTCAAGCACTAAGCCTAAATATATTCAAATCGTTTATAAAACGGAAGCTGTGCCTGAAAGCCTACTATCATGTTAATCACTATCTCGAAGATAAAAAGGCTTGGGATTAAGCTGCTCCAATGAAATTTGCTCTGTGAATGTCGAATTTTCGGACTTCGCTTGTTTATCATTTATTCCTTTCTTTTATACACTCTGACATTTCATGTTTTTTATTAACATTGATTTTGTAAATTATTAATTTTATTTGATTATTGTGAATGTGGGGACCATGTGGGTCACATTTTTATTCTTGTTTGCTTTTTTCCCACAACTGTCTGGCAGTTTGAGTACTATAAGCGACCCACCCAAATGTCCTTTCTTTGGTATTGTTCGTCGTTTCGTTGAGCTCCTTGAGTTATAAGTCGAGCTACACGATAACCGACAAATGCTTGCACTGACTGGACAGGTCCATTCAAATCTGTGTGGTTCTTTCTTCAAAAGACCATCTCAGAAACTAATCTGCATAGTCCTCATGTGAATTGAGCAAGATTGTCTGGACTTCAAAGGAGACTAAAACCTTTTTTTTTTTTTTTTTTTTTCGGATGGGAAATCATCAAATGACTTCTCCCGCTCTGGGCGGAGCAGGAGGGAGTGTCAGACTTTTATTGACTAAAACCCATCCATGTTCCTTCATCGCCCTTTGTGTTCCGGGGCCACGGTATCTCTTTCGAACAGTCCCGCAACCCCGGCAGGCATCGGTCCTTGCGGACCCCTTCCTTTTTGCTGACTCTCTTTGAGGCGTGCGTGGAACACGAACGCGCCGTCGACACGGCCTGTCGTCATGAGACGGACGGACGGCGAGCTAGCCCATAGCCCACCGTCCACAGGCCCGCGACTACGGAGGCCGGGGGCCACGTGGTGGCCCCCGACGCCAAGGGCGTCTCCCGCGGCGGCCGGGACGCTGTGAGGTTCTCTCCCTCTCACGTTCCGATACCTCCTTCTCTAGCATTACTGCTTCGCAGAAGGAGGTGACGGCGTCCCATTCCGTCTCGCTCCGGACCATGGCTTGCACCAGGGCCGGACGCGAGAGGACGCCGCCGCCAATCGCCGCTTCGAGGACACGGCGGTGCTCCGTCCACGCGGGGCACACCTCCACCATGTGCTCCACCGTGTCCTCCGGTCGATCCTCGCAGTGGAAACACCCGGGCGTTTCCTCCCGCCCAATTCGGTGCAGGAACCTCCCGAAAACACCGTGTCCGGTGAGGACCTGCGTCAGGCGGAAGGTGAGGACGCCGTGGCGTCTCTCCAGCCACTCCTCAAAGAGGGGACTTATCGCCACTATCGTGGCGTGCCCTGCACGGGGTTTTTTTTTTTACAAGCCCGCCACACTGTTCCCAAACCACTGTAACTCCTGAAAGCCAGAATCAACAGTGGCGACCACCAGAAAAGCGCCGAGACAATGAAGCTCGACGAAGTCCCAGAAAATGAATTTAACTGTCTTGGATCCCGCAACGAAATTAATCAGAAAAGTATAGTGGAGGAGTAGGAGTAGGAGCTGCACGGGGTTGCGACAGTCGCTCTCTCCATGTCGCCATGAGATCCCGCCGGAAGTCTGTCCGCTGAGCGACAATTTGTCGCGGCAGCGGAGTTTCCCCCCCGGCGAAGTGCCTCCGCGCGATATTCATGTAGGCGCGCGAGGACTAGCGCCTCCAGATCCCATGGCGGGAGACAATGACCTTTGAGTTTGTTTCGGCTGTTTCTTCTCAGAGTAGTCAGGTACGAAACACCGGCACCAACTACACACATCAAAAATGTCTAGGGATCAAGCATTTTTATGCGGATTTCTTGAGATTGAGATGTGGCTTTGTAATAAATTTATGATTTTATAAATTTATATGGATCCTTTTTGGTGCATTTCATAATTTGAATCAGGAACTCTCAATCAAATTCGAGTAAAAGATGAAAATAAGCTGTCAATATTTTCCCTATAAAAACATACAACGCATTGAAGACATTATTAGTGCTACTGTTTCCCTACTACTGATTAAAACCAACGTTATTATGGAGCGGCGACGTCATTTAAGCAGGGAAGAAATGCTCAGAGCCGTGGGAATGATAGAAGCTGGTTCCCGGCAACGTACTGTAGCTTTAGCTCTGAATACAAGTCAGAGTGTTATCAGTCGACTTTGGACACGTTACCGAAGCACTGGTACCGTGGCTGAGCGCCATGGAGGACGGTATCGCTGCACCACACGGAGACAAGACCGATACATTCAAATCTTAACTCGAAGAGCTCCAACAATAACCGCCATGATGTTAGCCGTGAGGCTTCATCACTCTTCAGGGAACTTAATTAGCGACCAAACAGTCAGAAACCGCTTGCATGAAGTGAACCTTCATTCCCGAAGACCGCTACGGGTACCACCTATAGCAATGCACAATCGTAGGATTCGATATCAATGGGCTCTTGAACACAGAAATTGGGCAGAAGAACAATGGCGTTTCGTGTGCTTTTCTGATGAGTCTCGTTTTGGTATGAGACCGGATACAAGACGTATACGACACTGGAGAACCCCTGGACGCCAACAGCGATTAAAATCCTGCCAGGAAGTCCATCCTTATAGTGGTGGAACCATCATGGTATGGGCGGGTATTTGGATCGGCGGAAGAACTGAGTTGATTTGGATCAGAGGCAACCTCAACGCTCAAATTTATGCTGAGACGATTGTATCAGACGTCATCGTTCCTCTACAAGTGCAAATCGGTCCCTTATTTCAGTTAATGCATGATAATGCACGACCGCACACCGCAAGAGTTGTAAGACAGACTCTCGCCGCAGCTAACATCAATGTCCTGCCCTGGCCTGCTCAGTCGCCAGACTTGAACCCGATTGAGCATGCATGGGATATGCTACAGAGAAGAGCTCTGCCGAATATGGAGGGTATCCAGTCGCAAGAAGACCTTTTTTTGTTGTTGCAACGAACATGGGCGGCCATTCCACAGCGTGATTTGGATGAACTCATTTTGAGTATGCCAAACCGATGTTCTTGTGTTGTTAGTGTTCGCGGTAGAAACACGGATTATTAATTGTTTAAGTTACCCAATAAAATTTTAAAGAAAACTGTTATTTCAGTCTTTTTTTCGAACTTTAATGTTAGTGGTTCAAATGTCAAAAATCCCTTTATTAGGAAAATGGCAAATTTCTTTATTAATGCAAAGGTGACTTGGTTTATCGTTACTGTGACAAACGAAAACACTTTATTTGATGAATCCTTAAAGAAAATTTTAATTAATATCAATCAGGAGAAAAGTTATTGCAAAAATATATGTTGATCCCTAGATACTTTTGATGTGTGTAGTTTAAAAAAATTACGTGTATAAGTGTTTGTAAAAACCTACTTGCTAAATAAACATCATTTATCATTTATCATAACTAAGTATGTGTATTTTGTAGCATCGACACCTACACGTTGTCATCCATGAAAGCAAAAATACAAACACTTGCAGTATTCACGTCAGTACGAGTGCCACACAAACAGAACATGGGACAAGCCGAATCCGAATCCCGTCCGCTCGTTTTTAAAGTTTGAATATTTCAGATGACATTCAGTTTTTGTCGTCCTTTCGAAAATATCGGGAAAAAATACAATTGAAAAATTCATATTGACAATCCACATTCCGATCTGGGCCGGCTTATTTTTGTGTCCGCTATCCAAATAGGAGTGTTATTGTTTTATTTTTAAACGACGAATAGTTTCTTTTTCCGTTGTGTTATGTATGCTATTTTCAAAAACATGAAAAGCTTGCTGCAATTCTTTTTAGTAGTCCTTACCTAACTTATTAATAAAGAAAGATATCTCTTATCTTCTACAATCTACATAATTAAATCTGCCCCGTATTTATGCCACAATAGGTAATTACTACATCCTCCAATAACATCAGCCAATTTGCATACTGATTTCTAAATCAATGATTGGTTCAATTAATTGATTCCATGCGACAGTCGGCCCTTTCTCACGAGTTACGATAGTTCACAGCCTGTCAACACAATGACGTAGGTTGTACTGTGGGTAGGTACAGTCTTGAACACCAATATGTGGGTCATTGTCATAACCCTAAAAAAAACTGTTCATTACGAATCAATATGACACTTTTAGTAATATTGCGTCTTAATTTTACATAATAATAAAGTAAACGAAACGTGCTAGACCACTGTAGCAGATTTACTATAAATTTATTTATTTTTTACTTTATACCACCACCATATAACCGAATTGTCCACTTCGGTGACTGTTCGGATTCTACCTTTCAATATAATGTAGCTTATAACAAATACGCTTTTCTTATTATTTCACAAAAATGATATATTTTCCTAATCTACGTGTGTTTTCCATATAACGTTAAAAGTATTAAAAAAAAATGATAGAAATAAAACACACTTTTTGCATCATTTAATCTTGTCACAACATTTTTTGTCTTTCCGGTGGACATTACTTTCGAAACTGACTAAAATGAAGTAAATGTCAAATGATGGAACGGAACGTAAAATTAAACGCATCCAATATCGTACTATCCCTGTCAGAGGCTATTTTGCCGCCACTCGTACGCAGAAAACGTTATTGTTGTAGTAACAAAAATATTTAGTGGTGTCAAAGTTGAGTTGTCTTTCCGGTTACTGCTGTATTTTGGTAAGTAAATCGCTATAAATTCATGAAACATTCTTAATAACTAGTTAAATAATGCAACTTTATGAATATACCTTGGCTTTTGACATAACATAAAAACGGCGCAAGATGCGAATGATTTCGTGAAAAAATTCCATTCGGTGGACATCTTTTTGGTGGACCTTTTGTCCACCGAAACGACAGATGTCCACCGAGTGGATTATTTTCTTGAATGTGGGTTATTTAGCTTTATTATAACTTATGAAACTGCTTCTGATTACTGATGTTTTAATCAATTAAGGACTAATGGCCTATTTTCGTTTCATTTTCGCTCTATTTTTATGAGTAAATATGTTTTAAACCACTACTTCCCTCACACCTTTCTACACCATGTCGACTTTTAGTTAATGTAGTTACCCATAGCTACATACTCTAAGTTAACAATAATTGGTACCTGTAATGCATTTTGAAAGCATGGGAAATTATATTTTTTCATAAGCACGGTCGTTTCCCTTAAGCAATTTTTTTTACTAACAAAATCTGCTGTTCTTCCTTTGCTTTGTAGCTGTACTTTCTTTTCGTTTGTGTGTATTGTTTGTTGTGATTTTTCAGGCGATGGCGAAAACAAGAAGTAAACTTACCGATAACCAGAAAAAGAAACGACACCGTGAGCAAAAACACTGAGTATGAGGAAGGCGCGTGAAAAATTTAAACAGGATCCAGAAGCCTGGGAAGAAAAGTGAAGAAAGGAAAGAGAATATTAGTATTGGAAGAAAGCCGAAGGCAAAATAAAAACTTTTAAAGATTTACCAGATGTGCAAAAAAAGCTTTGAGGAGGAAATGGAGAGAGGATGCAAGAAGACGCAGAGAAAAAGTCAAAATACGAAGTAGAAAGCGTAGAAGAAGTCCATAGTTTGGTTGGATGCCTTCATGCAGTGTGTTCTTCAAAACTGTAAAGGCATTGAAGTCATTAGAGTGAGAGAGACGAGACACATGTGGAGTCTATTGAGAGTAAAATAAAAAAAAACAGCAATAGTACGCCGTTTCGTGGAACCGCATTAAAGTCCATCAGGTTACTTGGAGTCGCCGTAAACCAATGATGCTTCCAGTTTCGTAGGTCGAGTTGTATGAAATGTAGTCCAGAAAATACTTGTATACATTACGGTTTAGGTAGCAAAAAACTTGACATAGCACCATGTCCCAGACCACTCCAAAATAATGTTCCAACTCTATTAAGTCAAGTCCTGACGACTCCTCTGCATAGTCCCACTCGGAATGACACACCAGCTCCCGCCGAGAGTATGAATTCACCGAGTCCAACCTTGACTCCTATGCAAAGTCCAGTGGAAAGCCGATGGTCCAGTCCAATTGCGAGTGGCTCGATTCAGCAACCATTAAAAATTGGCAATCGCAGTCCATCAACCCCTGCTGGGGATTCCCTATGTCAGATCGAAACACTATTCTGCGAAAATTGTTACATCGATGATAATACATCGAATGTCCATAAGCGCATACAATTTTCAGATGTATATTCTGACAGCTCTGATACATCAACGTCAAAACTCTCTGGCTGAACGGATTGAACGCTTCTGGTCTTCTGACGACGAAGACATATTTTGACCACCGAAATAAATTGTATTTTCGGTAGACAGACACAAAACATTTTTTATTTACTTTTTGAATGCTTTTAAGTGACTGATTAGTTTGTATTATGTGAAGATAGCATTAACGTTATTTTTGTTCGTGATGTTAATCACTTTTTGTTTTGTTTTTTTTTCAATAATTAACATTTTAGTCTACTCGGTGGACATATTAGTCTTTTCGGAGGAACCGAAATATTGTTATTTCCTTATAAATCGCCATTTTCGAATTATTGATCTCAGAATGATACTCACTTTTGTTGTAATGTAAGCTATGAGTCATACTATGTCTTTGATTTTTATAAATCCCGTGTTTCATTTTTTTGCAAAAAAAATCCCTAAGCTTGACAATGACCCATGTAGGTCACTCAGCTAAAGTCAAAAGCGATTTTCTCTTTCAATATAATATAGCTAGTTCATAAAAAAATGGGTTCTAATACCTATACTTTATTAGTATTTATATGAGAGAATATGTGGTAAGAGAAAATTTTAAAACTTGCTAAAAGCATTTATATTACGGCTAATGGTGAGTCTGAAGATAAACTTGAGATTAGCCGGCTAAACTAAGGTTTTACCGCAACCGCAACCCATCATATTCTATGTTTGGGTCGGGTTCCAGTCTAACCGGATGCAGCGACTGCCTATCTGACCCCATCAACACGATAATGTTTAATACGATATAGAAAAAGGCGGTAACAACTTTCGAAGATCTTCAAATGACAGTCAGGGGCCAACTGATTAACGTGCTTTCCAAACCTCGAAGGGAACTCGGTATGTAATGGATTACGCTACTTAACCTTAAAGATCCGACCGACCTCCTCAAGGTTTCGCTACAAGCCCCAAAATTTTTGACGTACCGTGAGTTTTAGCCATAACTTAAACTTAAATATTGCTGTTCATGACTGTACAAACATAAAGTTCACTGAAGGTGAGTACCTACCTATGTACCTACCTAATTTGGGGATTACGTCACGAACTCTCGGCTGACAGAGACATATCCGAACGGCGACAGAGCTGAATTAGTAAATTGTAAGGTACGGAGTTCAATAAGTTTATCAGGAGAATTCTTTATTTTGGAATTAGTATCGAGTCGATTGGTTTGGAAAAGCTTGCACGTTGAGAATGAGATAAAGTCAAAAGAGGATTAACTAAACATTATCACGCCGTATATCCCGAAGGTTTAGACAGAATTGTATATGTTACGGTAAATGTGATTAATTGAAAATTATTAATAATTACCCCATGATTTGGTAAATGTGAACATAAAATTCATCACATTTAGCAGTTATTATTAACAATAATTCACTACTCTCGTCGGTAAAAGTAATAAAATAACATTCTTAGTTATTTGTACATGTAGGTTTTTATATATAATACATTTTTGCATGCAAAATCGCTTATTCTTTGAAAGGACAACATAGGGAGCATGAGCGACCAAAGCGAGGTCGGCACTTGTGGCACCTCGACGCGGACAGGTTAGGTTCGAAGGGAATGGCCGGGTACGGAAGCGAATTACCTTGAACGTTCCATTCACTCCGACCAAATTTGATATGAATATTAAAACTATTGTGAAAACTTGTAATTGGCCATTTTGTTGTTATTAACTAAACCATTGCGTCTGCCTAGCTGTAAGTTTTCCGAAAATAATAAAATAATATAAAACTGCGACCAACTAGGCGCGAGCCGAGCAAGCGAAGCGAGCGGTGTCACGGCAGCGGCGGTAATTAGTCGCAGTAATAAAATTAGGGCTCGCCGACAGTTACAAACCGCTAAATAAACAAAGTACGTACGTGCATTAGCACTTAGAATTGCAACAAACGCGCATTTTTCTGCATTTACAGCGTTTATTTATTACATTTATCGGTACTAAGGTTACATTATTAATAATCACTGATAAATGTGATTAATTTCTTACTTTTACCTCGACTTTTGGTAATTATTAATAATGTTAGGTAATAATAATTCTCAATTAATCACACTTACCGTAACATATAGAATAAGTAAAATTTGCCAGTTATGTTTAAGTTATTGTGTTGTAAGTTGTTTATGTTCATGATAAACTAGATTTTAACTTGTCAGTGTATTTCAACTAAAAATATTTTATCAAACAACAAAGCTAATTCGATTATTTTAAAACTGAACATTGTCCTAGTTCCCTAATGACATTTTGGGTCCGCTGGCTTCTTCCATCGTTCGCATTATGGATATCAATTTTAATAAGCGACGCGACCCCACGTCACGCTTCCATGGCCCTCCCTTTATCATTACTTGATTATATCACAATAGAAAAGAGCTTTCAATTAATTTTCGGTCCTAACGAAACATAAACTTGATTAAATTGGCAACAACGGAGTACGAATCTGTGACAAAATTGAATTAATATTCAAGTCATTTGGGCGTCCGACTGCCTTCAGTGGGCCAGCAATGTATACGCAACAGTTTAAATATTCAACAAACTCGTTAACAGCAAACCTCTTAATCAATAACGTTGTGAATTTCCCAACGTTCAAGGCCTCGATCAGAAACCAAAATTAACGATAACTCCATTTAGTAAATCATTCGTCGTTATAACCTAGTGCTGAAATGTTACAACGTCATAAATAACAGTAACGGTCTACATCTATGTCTCATAAGCATCAATGGTGCTCCCTCTATTAATAAAATTACTCGTATAGCAAAACACATCACCACAAACTTCAGGCTTCCCGTTTAATATTTCCAGTGTTTCAAACTCGATAACTAACTTTTCAAATGGAGATTGACCAGTATTAATTTGAAAGGCCGGAGTGGTAGAGGGCAGCAGTGTAGCACCGTTAAATTGTTTAATTTTCCGCTTCCGTAGTGGACAGCACTCTCAACGGTGATGATTTAATTGTCAACCGTATGTGAAACAAAGTTGGGTCGGTTGTTGTAGCCGTGTTTGCTTGATAAAAGTAAGTTAGTTACGCTAACTTGTATGCTATGCACTCGATGACAACAATATAGTCCCTATAATGGATACTCCTGCATAGACAATTATAAATTTTGTTAAGGTGCTGTTACAGACTTACAGCCCCACAAGAGTGTATTTGGAACTAAACAAACATTGACAGAAACGGAAGCCCCCTTTTTGGATGGAGTTTTATCAAGATTAACAGTAGGTAACTAGAAATGGAAAAACACATTACAAAATAATACGTTGATTCCTTTTTATAATTACGTTAATTTTCATCACCAATCTGCTTTGAGAAAGTGTGATGATGCTATTGTCCTACGTGGGACAATAAAAGGCTGCATACAACTCTTCAGCTGGATTTTAATATGTATTTCACAACTTATAAAACACATTTACTATATTTCGTCCTCTCGGCACTCGGCGACTGTTGTCACAGAATTAACTCGGTGCAACACTCTTGCCTCCAATATAAAGTTAGTATAAAACTTGTACATTTTAAATGAGCAACTCGTTGAAGCAAGACGACCTCTGCTTTATTCCTGCACAGCTTAGCCACCCACTCTCGGATAAAGGAATGAAAGTTTCATTTATTTAAAAGTGTTATTAAAGCCAAGTATTTTTCTTAATGAAAAACTCAGTGGGACACCCCTATGCGGACCGTGTAGTGCAAAATGATGTGCGAAAGTTTGTAAGGATGGATGTTTTTTACTCTTTCACGCCAAGACCACTGAACGGATTCGGATGAAATTTGACACAAAGATAGATTATAATCTGTATTAACACATTTGATTTTATCTTGGTAGTACCATTCCGTAGGACCAAACACCACGCAAGCAAAGCTGTGGTCTTATAAGTTTATACTTTAAGCGATTTATAAAATCTTGAAAAACTATTTCACATGAGCAAATACAAATATCGTACTTGTTTTTTATGTTTTCACGTTCATCACAATATGGAAAATTTTCCTAACGTATAGTAGGTATACCCTTTTCTGGACGAATCTGTACATAGATACTTAATCTACAAACTATCCTTAAAAATACACACCAAACCACATAATTCAAGTCACATTTGCAGTACATTCACAAAGTAATCTTTTGTCTTGCTACGTACAATCTTTAAAACATCTGCTAGTTTTAAATTCTGCTTTGTATCGCTGGCTCTTCTCGGGAAAGAAATAAAAATGTGGACTTAGTATAATGTTACGAGTCAGTGCGCTAAAGTTCATTCCGTTGTCGTTTAAGAGCAGAAAGTTATATATATTGTCGTATAATCGTACAAAGAGTGGATGGAAGAACCGATTATTTTATATCGAACTTTAACTTTGAAAGGTTCACATCTCACTGTTCTTTTACTTAGAAACCGGAGAAAATGGGAAAAATTGTTTAAGTTTTTTATTTCTCAAATAAGTTCCCCAGCTATTTTGAAAAGGTATTTTCTTTTCCACAATGTGCTCTTGACCTGTTTTTTTTTTTTTACTGTGTTTAACTGGCTTACAGTACAAAAGTTATAGTGGGGTAATCAACGACAAGTCATTCACAAGCCTCTAAAGTTAGTAGATCATCTTTGAATTTTTATTTTTTGTAACTTACTTACTCGTAAAATGGTGATGATTTATTGAAATATGCCATTTCATTTATATTTTACATCAAAATATGTAGGTAAGTACCTACTTACTTTAGTCTTAATTTTAATTATCATTTTAATTCTATTTGTTGTCTGTATATAATATAATGTACATTATAACCTTACCTTAATAAATGAACCTTCTTATATTACATAATAATGTCCTATAAACTTTACTTTACTTTTACAGTAAATACATACAAATACTGTACATATATACAAACACTATAAATATATATATATATATATATATATTTATAGTGTTTGATATATATGTACAGTATTTAGATATCCTTGTAATGCTCTCAAAACGGAGAAGGAAAACATCGTGAGGAAAACGGGATCTCCTAGAACCAAAAATTCGAAGACATGTGACATCTACCAATCCGCACTGGGCCCGCGTGGTGGACTATAGCCCATTCCCTCTCATAGAGAGGAGGCCTGTGTCCCAGCAGTGGGAACATTCATAGGCTGATAATGATGATGATGATCCTTGTAGTACATCGTAGTGTAAAATAAAATTATTCTCTCATTTTCAGAAGTGACACCTACCACTGTTTGTCTCTGCATCACCTAAAGGTTGACTGGTAGAAAATGCCTATGGCATTAAGTCCGCCTCTGCACTTTGTGCTTGAAGTGTTAAATAAATAAATAAACGCATAGTATTGTGTTTACTCAATCTAAATAAGTTCGATCTGAATGCAAAATCCATATCCACTTCCTACCACAATATCTGTCTGTAATCTAGTCTAGCTAGTTAATTAATTATGGCGCCACATCTCGGCCTCAAAGCCTCCTTTTCCCAGACAATGGCACACTCTAGGTGAGCTTGATAGTTGAGAACAGAAGCTGATTTATTTGGGCAATCTCTATCAGATTTTAGCTGTCTTAAGGCTCGTTTACACGAAATGGTAAATTGACTCGTACAAACTGTAAGTAAACTAATAGATAATCGCTTGGAGGAAAGTGGCGATCGAGTCGCCTTTGACTATTAGAAACGGAAGTGCTAACAAAAGTCGTTTAAAAAAACATGGTTTCGGTTTATGCTTATCTGATGATAAGCATAAACCGAAACCATGTTTTTTCACGCATCGTCTGCCTGCCTTTCCCAACTATGTTTGGATCAGCTGCCAGTCTAACCGGATGCAGCTGAAAACCAGTATTTTTCATGGAGCGACTGCCTATCTGACCTCCACAACCCAGTTAGTAATGAGTAATACGACCTCTTGGTTGGACTGGTTGTCAGATTTTCGGGCCACTGACTGATTTACAATTGACAGCCGGAACCGACGGATTAACCTGCTTTCCGAGGCACGGAGGAAACTTGTCACCCATCCACAGACAAACCTAGGCAAGCTCAGCTTAACCTGAAGATCGACCCGAGCCGCTATTATTATTTAGTCACGAGCTCCACTTTTAGTTTATGCTTATTTTTTTTTAATAAGCTTGAAACTCGCCTGGTAAATCTAGCCCCGCAGCTGGAACTTTTCTTCTCTGGTCGAAAGAGATTGTTTTCTCTAGTAAATGTGAACACGAACGAGCTCAATTAGGTACGCACCTTCAAGCACTATTACAGTAACCCAGTTAACCCAACTCCTTATCTCCCGTTCCCACAGACATGATTCGATTGACATGCTGTGATTGGAGCTTAAGGGATTTCACAGTACATCGGTCGTCTATGACGATCGAAGATTAAAACCCTTACAACCAATCTCGATGATGACGTCATCCAGGGATGGGGCGAATGAACTCCCCGACGTACGTAAGCTTGAAACACATAATTATGAACTAACCGTACTGTTTTGTGATCATTAATCAACCAAGCCTAACTTTTTGAGGTTATATTAATAAAATGGGTAATAAACATAAATGACATTCAGATCTAGTTAACTATATTCGAGTTGACCAAGTTTAATTGTTATATAGATCTATATTTTTGTCATGAAACCCGAAAAAAAACTAAAAGATGAACCGTAAAACACAATATTATGTTTCTGTCATGTGAGGACACCCAAATATTGCAAATTCTATTTTACGAGTATCTATCGCAATAGTCTATTTTACCGCGATAAATCCACGAAATAAAAGCAAAAGAAATAAATTTACCAACAAAAGATACAAATGGGTATTCCGTCAATCTTTTATGTACCGGATGCTTTGCATAATATTTCGCTATCAGCCTACTGAGAGAAATAGGTCAGCCGTATTTCGGTCCATTCTCTAACATCAACTTTCGTTTGTTTAGAACACTTTACGAAGCCTCTATTTTATCTCAAAATAGTCTGCAAGTCAGTGGAAGTTAGAGACAGAATATTTTATAACATGAAACCTTGATTCACCTCTTAGAACATGTTATATTCACATATGGGAACATTTTGTGTTAAGTTAGTACTAACACACTACAGATTCCAATCAATAAAACATAAATAATGCAAACAAGTTATGAACACTTCTTGCAAACACCTCAAGATGAACGTCCTAACTTTGTTCTGCACCAACTTTCATATTCAGAATCTTTGTGGTTTAGGTAACGAAGAATGTATTTCTTTCAAGTTCTAATAAAGTATTGCTCTCGATCTAACAATTTGTATTAATTATCGATATTACTAAATGTATATCGACTTTCCCGAAGTTAAAACTTTACAATACAAATAATCTTTACGACTACGACTACATCAGACAATAAGCATTAAACTTGAGCTATTTTTACAGCGTATAGCAGATCGAAACAGTTGGTTCAGTCCAAAGTTAAGTTTTAGTTGTAAAAGACCCGTAAAAATGAAATGGTCTCCCTGAGATTCTATTACAGCATTCTATAAAAGTGAAGCTACGTACAAACGTTGTACATAATGCTAAGAGACGGCATTGTATAGGGACACAATGTTACGATTTTTCGAACAAAGACCAGGATTTTTATAGTCCCGAATTTCTCAAAGGAATATAGTTTTATCTTCACAAGATATCTTTGAGTGGACTCTTTTTGTTACGATTGAATCTTTATCGACTAAACTGTCTACTCGACTTTGACTGAATTATCGAATTGAAAAATATCACGCCTGTAATCCTAGGTTGGGTAGATGTACGATGTATCTGTACACCATCATTTTGCCAGTAAGTCCCACAATTGGGCGCAAATCAGAAATTCATCTCAAAATCAATTTTACTCTTTCCATACTGTTTTCCTAATCTAAGTAAACATAATCGTTCTCGAATTGTTATTCAAAATTAAATAAACGTTCAGAAAAGTTTTAAAAGGAACAATAACAAAAATTGGTAGCGAACCCTAACGTAACGTATTTCAGAAAGTAAATAATTTGTGAAGTTTTCCCGAGGCTGGCTCTCTTACGGAAATGGATATGAAAAGCTAAATGCTTTAATCCAATTCAGGTCTTTTAAATACGTGGGCTTACTGTACATGATATTCAGACTTTTTAGGGCGGTATTAAAAGTTTAAAGAGAGAAATTAGCCTTTTTAATACTGTTTAAGTGGAAAAGTTTTCAACGGAAATTCTGACCCGATGTAGCTATTACGCAGCAGTTTTTGAATTTTGATATGAGCGTGTTAGTTTAGTTAGTGTTTAGAATTTTCTAGTTTACAAAATTTCAGTTCATTGCTATACCCGAACACGAATATTAAAAGGTGCAGCTAGTGTGTACATTCCACTAAGCCGAGGATTATTGGGATTAACCCAAATGGAGCAAAGTCTGACCCAGTCAGATTATGGGATTGGAAAGTTGGTTTTATGTGCCCATTCCCCAAACTTTTTACGAGGATAGCTTTCTTTCAAATCTCTTGGAATGATTCATTGTAAACTAACTTTTTTAAACCTCTATCGTCAACACATTTTAAGCAAAATGGGAAAAAATTCTCAGTAACATCCCGGAGTCTGGATTTGTACCGAGTTGATGGCAAAAGGCTTGCCCACTTAGGAGTCAAAGATAAAAGGCGAAGAGTGGGTGTACTAATAAGTACATTTCTGCCTAGCTCTTCGGGGAATACAAACGTGATATTATTATTTTTTGCACAAAAAAAACGTGCATTGCTTTTGTCCAAAACATGTGACAGTGGCGGTGAATACCGCGAATAGGGTCGTAAATACCATGAACTGTGCCGGGAATACAATGCGACGGGTTTCATGGATTTAGTGTTATTTTTATATCCGACCTTCTTTTATTTATGGCCTTCCATCAAATTCTTATGGCGTTATATCTACGACGTGAACTGAACAATGAACATGTTAAGTTTTCCGAGAAAATAATAAAATTGTTGACGAACAATTAAGCAAGATTTATTACGTACAAAGATTTGTATTTAGGTGTGATTAAAATAATTATTTCTTAACTCCAAGAAAATTATTTTGGTATGAACCTACATGAATAAATAATAATAATGCAATAAAAATTTGCTAAATCCAGTAAAACATTTTTTTTAACTATTCAAAACCCATCCATGAATGAAATAGACGTCTATTTCATGCTCTGAAATTGTTTGTCGAAGAATTATCGTTTTGGTTTTGACGTACAATTTAATACAACGACCTGAATCAAATTGATAGGTCAGGTAAACATTTATTAAAGGTCAACGATCGTGATTGTACAGTTAAAGTCAAAATCACATCTAACTCCCTTTTATTATCTTAAATGCCAACCCAGTCCTTTTATTTTTACCCGACTGCGGCGAAGCCCAAAAGGAGGGTAATGTGTTTGACCTGTATGTATGTATGTTTGTCCGTTTCTTTGTTCTCTCGTAACTCCTCAACGGATGGAGGGTTTTGAATAGATTATAAATGTCCTTAGATTCTTCTTGATGGCGCAAGTGCCACTGGCTATATTATAATCAAAAAACAAATAAAAATCGCGGATTTGGGGTGCCATATTGTGGAGTTCGAATTTTTTTTTCTTCTAATACCATCGAATAGGGTAACAAAATGAACGGTTTTAAAAGGTGATTACAAAAATATATGCAACATATATGTTTGAATGTAATTGGAAATGACAACAAATAGTATAATAAAAGTAAATAAAATTCAAATGTTTGGCACGCTCTGCAGCCTGAACGGCTCGGTAAAGGGCTTATCATCGGGATTTTAAAATGGTATATCTAAGTAACTAAAAATGTAATATTAAAAAATAATTATAAAACCCGACTGCGTAAAAAATAACTAATGACTTTCAATAAAAAAACTGAAAAGAATAAAACAAGTTCAAGAGCGGGACCCATTAAATAATCTAGACTAAAATCATTACATCCAATATGGGTCCCGACTGTTGCAGTCAATATGTCCTGTCTCCTGAACTTGTTTTAAAATTCTTTTCAGTTTTTTATTTAAAGTTATTAGTTATTTTTTACGCAGCTGGTTTTTTTTTTGTCCTGCTATATTTGAAAATGCCGTTTTCTTGTAACCAAAACTCTCAAGTTACAGAACTCACACAGACTGTTAATACAATTTATGATAATCGAATTCACGAATCAATTACATGGAGTACCTACCTACCTACTCTCTTGCTCACGAAAGGTCGAACTTCGCTAAATTACCAAAGTTAATCGATCATAGAGCCTTTAAGACCAGCTGAAATGTGTGACTTGGGAAAAGTGAAAAATTAGACAAAAGGTTCTCCCTAAAAAGGCTTTCTTAATTCCTGTAAGTACCGTTATGTAGCTACTGGCGTAACTATATAAGTATAGAGGATTGCTAAAATTCGAAAGATACATTTTTAATAACAATTCTCAAATGTTGCACAGTATTGCTTTAGGAGTGTGTCAGGATCGTTTCAGGTGACTTTCTTTTATATCTGGTTAAAGTGTGTGAGTTCATATAATAGCTCCAAACGGACTATCTTATTAAAAGTTGTGTTAGTACCAAAAGTTTTCATTGAAAAGCTCTCTTTGGCCCGAATTCCTCCTACGCTGATGTCGGTCGCGTACCTCAGCGAGAGATATAATTATATAACGTCCTCGCCACTGAAGTCAGCGTCGCAGTATGGTGCTACATAGAACACAATGTTTACTCGTACGCGCGACCAACGTACGCGACCGACATCAGCGTAGGAGGAATTGATGCCTTACTGGTGTATATTATATCTTATTGCTATTGGTTACCTAGAAAATCTTAACTTCGATGCTCAAACAGGCTCAACTATTTAGGTCAATAACTTCGAACAGACAACGAATCGCCATCGCGATTTTAGTCATTTTCATTAAAAAACCAATTGAAGTTATTCCACATTGGTGCTTCAAAGATGAGTTTTTACTACAAATCTACACCGATATTTGTGTACGTATTTGTCAGACGCGAGTGATTGCAATGTTTGGTACAGACGCCGAGTAGAATCGATTGATACCGACCCTTCCCCTCTGCCAGACATGCAGCCAGACAGAGGGGTCCGTTAATGAAGTTGCATTGATTGTGTACCCCTTTATTAAAATCCGTCAAACGAAGGGTTCAATGTGCATGTGTGTACCTACTTATGTGGGCGTGCTGTGCGTGTAGTTTTTTGTGCTATGAGTCATCCTATACATGGCGTGAGGGACATCATGACTGATTTTTTACTATAGGTCCAGTATGTAGTTGTAGTAGTGGAAACTAAGTTATTTGGTTTACATTTTACAATGTAATTTGCATGTTAAAATGTAAACCAAATAGCTTGCTTGACCGTACATGGTTCTAGAACCACCAATATTAAAGATCTTTCGCTGCTTATCAATCTAAATACAGTAACAGCAAGTTTTACTTTAAATAAAACGACCTACATCGCGTTTGTAAGCAAAGTAATTCAACATTTAAGTTTCAATAGATACCTAATGAAAATCTTGGCAGTGAGTTTCCCCCAAACAGGGATTTAAGCGGGCCTGCCGAAGATAACGCAGCCTTACTTTATAAGCCCACAGGGAACCCAAACTACTGGACCATGGAGCTAACTGACGCTATTTTGCTTCGCCCTCTCTCTTCACTAACGAAGAGCCTCACGCATTTTCCCAAGAAAAAATATTTCCAAAATTGGATAGGGTTTCACGGAAAATGTAAACAGATGAAATGTATATTAGCTTCCGCACTAAAAGCTCTTTCGGTTCTAGGAAAAACTGAAAATGGAAAATTTTCTCGCCTTTTGGCAGGCGAAATAAACAGTTTTTTTTTTTTTATAAAGTTTTTGCGCTTCACGCTACGAGTCAATTAAAACTGTTAAACCTACATACTACGTACGTGTGACAACAAGGGAGAGATTTCTCATTTTTTACGTGTGTTGTCCTGTGAAATTTGCCTACAAGGAAAGCAACGGATTGATCTTTTCGATGGTTTTTAAACTTTATGACCAAAATATAAAAACATCCTCGATTTTATTACAATAGAAATACACGAGCAAAATTTTTCCAAATTGGTCTCAGATCCCTAAACGGATCATCAGATTACAAGTTGTAACAGTTCCAAACTCCAATGTTGTTTCAACTGCAGCCATAGCAGAAGTGAATAACCCGAGTTTTTACAAACTTGCGAACAAGTTATGTCTCCGGGGTCTTAACTAGGAAGTTTTAGAGAGAAGTTATTTTCTTAAGTCGATAACAAGTGACAGTAGGAACTCGGTAAACGTACTAATACCCATGGAGCATTGACAGGGGGATTGTAACTTGAGTTAGCTACAAGATATTGAACCCCTTGGCTGTAAGTTCATCAACAATTAACAGTTACAACAGATGGATAACACGCTGTAGTTGCCTTAAGCACAAGAAAGTGCCGTTGCACATTTGTGTACCTTCTTGAAGTATTTTTACTTCTTAAAAATCTTCAATATGATAACTGACAGACAACGCACAGACAACTGGGCTTAGAAACTTTAAACTTTGCACAAGACTTGCCGACTGGCTCCTGTAACACAGGTCTATCACCTAGCACAGGAGTCAGGGATTTCACACAATTTTGTAACAACTTTCTTGTGTAATAAAGATGATTAATTTCTTAAATTCCTCGAAAGTTGCATGGAGACAGGACTTTTAGAAAATCACCCCTAAAGGGGTAACACAAGGTGGTGTTTGTAAGATCATCATTTCTGCCGATGCACGATGGTCAATCCCATCCAATGAAGAGAGGAAGACAAAAAGTGTAAGAACCAAAAGACTGTAGAGTATTTTTTTTCTAAGAAATGAAAAAGTCGCTCTCTATTGACAGTTGGATTACATGAAAAATGGTACAGTGTGAGACACAGAATCAAACAATTCGCTATCGAAACCCATATTGTATTCTCAATTGTATTTGTTGAGCTCTATCTATATTTTCGTTAACAATAATCCTCGGCTCGAAATATTACCGAGGTATTTGAGAGCCATAAATAACGAAACAAATAACAGATATAAATTACAATAATATAGCAAATTTGGACAGAATATTGTGATAAGAATAAATTAATTAATACCAAACTACGCAGCTACGCAACGCGTACGCTGTTATCTTTTGTAATAAATACTTTAATATTCTGCAAGGTTTTATTTCCAAAAAAAGTTTATAAACTTGCATAATTATACCAAACATGACGTTTTAGTTTTCAAAACAAATTATTTTTCTCATCGATCAAAACGAGCAATATGTCACATCGAAATAGAAATGATTTATATTGGATATTGTTGTTCCAATTGTAATTTTTCCCATACAATTCAATCTATCATCTGTCCAACCCCGATTTGGTAACAAAAACGCGCTGGAAGATTTTACTTTGTTCCGTTTTTTGTAACTTTCTGTAACTAAAGTATCCAATTTTAGGATTTAGGAATTTAGTATTTAATAAGTTGCTAATGTAATGACTTACGTCTATTTTCAATAACTTACTAACAGGTAACGGAAGGTTGCTCTATCTCTGTTAGACATTTAGCTTACCGACCGTTAGAAAAGCTTTCTTTGTTTTTTCTATGAATCACAGTCCGAGTGACAGGTAGGTGACGCGAATAGGATATTCCAAGCTAACTTTGTTTATAGAAACACCGATAGCTCTCGAAACGTACGCATATTAACTAACAGTTATACATAAGTTCGCGAACACTTTCATAAGAAGTTGGCAGACTTGTCCCACAATTAATTTGTTGGTTTTCTTCATCTATGTTTTTTTTTTTTTTTATCTTTGCTCACTTTGTATATTTTGTTGTATGTATGTATATAAGTATTTATTATTATATTTTATTCTTCAAAATTTTCTGTTCTGTTGCACCTTCTGTTTTGTCTCTGCATCACCCTAAGGTAGACTGGTAGAAAATGCCCAAGGCATTAAGTCCGCCTTTGTACATTGTGTGCATAAAGTTTTAATAAAATAAATAAATAAGTAAGTTATAGAAAACGGACGTTAGAAGCGTTTGTGACAGATTGGTCGGAAAAAAACACAAAGAAATAAATTGAAGGCTATGGGGGGCCTTTGCCCAGCAGAGGGACAATATAGGCTTAGAAAAAAAAATGTGCTAACATGTTAAAATGATTTATTGTTTAAGAAACTAAAGAAAAATCTCAATGTTTTCCCCTTTCTATGATATAACTAGAGGTTTATGTACATATAGTAAGGTCGACCAAGCTATTTGGTTTACATTTTACGTAAAGAAAATATCATAAGAAACAAAAATATTTGCAGAAATATTATGCTCGTAAACAGTTAAAGTAAAAGTCGGTAATGGTGATTACGTCAACAATCGTATCTTGTAACAAAATCATCATCATCAGCCTATTAATGTCCCCACTGCTGGGACACAGGCCTCTTCTCTATGAGAGGGATCTTGTAACAAAATATGGTGAAAATATTAAAACTACTTGACGTGGGTGGCTTTATCCAATACCGAAAGCGACATAATGTATTTTTAATAAATATTTTAATAACTGAAAACTCGTTGGTCTAGTGGTCGAAAGCGCGACTGCTGAGGTCCTGGGTTCGATTCCCAGGTCGGGCAAAGTGTTATTTGGTTTTTCCTTCAGGAATATCTCAATAGCAGCCACGGAGTCTAGATTTGTGCCCGGTTGATGGAAATTTGCTCGCCCCCTATTACATGGGACTTAAACATAACCGGCGAAATGTGGATTGGTGGTGTACTATTACACCTCAGCCTAACAGGCGTGATGTTATCAAAAAATACAAGAGCAGTTAGAAAAAAGCGTGTTAAAAAACCGGCCAAGTGCGTGTTGGGCCACGCGCAATGTAGGGTAAGTTGTAAGTTATCTTAACCGCTATAGTTTGTTTATGAAATGCACTATCATTATGAATTTTTCCAGATTTTTCAAGCCAGCAGTTTAGCGTTTAGAGGGGGGGGGGGGCTACTGAAACAAAAATTTGCAATTTATTGTTTAATATTTCGTAAATGGAGCATTAAATCGAAAAGTAGCCTTAGCACCCCCTACGTCATTTTAAAAGACCTATTCAACGATAGCACACGATGGGGAAGACGACGAAAAAAAAAAAACTCCACTTCACATGTTGGGGAGCTACCCTAAAAAACAATATTTTCCAAAGACGGACATGACGAAACTATAAGGGTTCCTTGTCAGGACTACGGAACCCTAAAAAGAACAATTTAAGCACACAGATCTGCTTACGATTAATTCATTTCTATATTTCCTCTCCCACCGGCTTAGGTTCTTATTAAAGTCTCTACGGATGTTTGCCGACTACATCACATTTTTCCTATGAATATAAGAGCGTACGATTCATATCCGCTTTGCATAACAAATAGATTCCCTGTTAGATAAATAAAATAGTATTATTACTTTCATGTTACGATTGCAGATTTAATTCTGTAGCGTTCGATTTGTACGTGATACGCACGATTGTAGCCTTTCTTTCATCGATTTTAAAACTTTGTGTCTCAGTTTCCAAGTACGTATAAATAAAATATCCCTGTTCTATAACAACACGTAATTTCTTATTAGTTTTGCCTAGTTTATTAAGTAATAACACAAAATTCTGTTCTCCATAATTCTAGTCTGACTCGTTTCTAAATACTTAGAAACATTAGCATACTGAAAAGATAATATTCCTAACCTGCTTTATTTAGAAACATAGAACCTTTTCGGTGTTACTAACTAAACAAACAAGAATAAGACTGTATTTTCTCCATCCCTAGGTCCCAATTTACAATTTGAATAATTCCTGTATAATGCTATAATTTTTCTTTATCTCTATCTGGAGTATCATTATGTTTTTTTATTTAGATTTTGAAACTAAACGTCATTTTGGCTTAAAGTTACTACATTTTCAAGCCAAGATACATTATTTTTTGAAAAGTAAAAACCACTTTTAATTCACAGACACACAATCCCAAAGTGCGTCCGTGGGGCATAAAAATAATTTATTCAATACTTGATTAACCGGGATATCAGAGTCAGAAAATAGCTAATTTACTGAAGGTAGCACAAAACTGACTGGAATACTTAATAGAGACAAAGGTCAGTAATTTACTGAGCTTAATCCTGAACTAATTTGTAATTAGCCTTTCTTTTTAGCTCGTGTTTGGTTTTCACTGAGAAAGAATCCGTTCTGATTGGTAGTTTGATTTTGTAGGAATTTTCGTGGTTCTGGCAATATGGGTGACCTAAGTATTTTATTAGTGTCATGGTAAAACGATAAATATTTGATATCATCTTTGACGAGGCTAAAATGGAAGTGTGTTTTGTGTGTGTTTTTTTGACACGATATTTATAAAATCTGATCAAGTTTTAAATGTTTCAAATTCACACTCACAAACTGCAATTAACTTTAATGAATTTAGTTACTTTTCTTTACAATAAAAAAATAATGCAATAATTTAAAACATTTTACCTAAAACATAAATCATTTGTTATTTAGCTTTCGCTGTTATATAAAACTAGTACTAGTATCACTCGTTGCATCTTCCCTGCATCCTTATAAACTCATTCAGAACGAAATGACACACGGATTGCTGCAGATAAACGTGATCCAATAAAAATTCAGTGGAGCCATAACGAGTTTTACTGCACCGAGACAAGGCAATCGCTTTCGTTAAAAAATTGACTTTTTATGGACGAACGTGTTGCTGAAAGGTACCTACGAAGGTACTCTTGCTCGTGATGGCCGCGGGAAATTACCTATTTCACGCTCAAAGGGACCGCGCGTTACTCACGTATACAGTAAACATTATTCAGTGAAACAACAACGTTCACTACTTCCAATTAGCCGGCAGACAGCTACTCAAGATTACCAGGTACTGGGTTACGAAATAACTAGATAGCTTGACCGTGATAGCCTTTTAGTTAGGTATCAATTAGGATTCTATTCTTGGTTTAAACGCCCTGAATTTTAAAGGTGATTTGTGTGTAGTGAACAGAGTGATTTATTTAAATTGAAAGAGCAACGTGGATACCGTTGTTAACTATCAATATGTTGCTCGACAGATGACAGTGACAACTTACTGACTTCGTAGCAGATAGTGTGCCAAGATTTCTTGCTACTCGTAAGTAATTATTAGTTAATTGCCCATCATCTTTAACGAACCTCTGAGAGTACGGTGTTTATGGAGCTAGTGCTCCAGTTTTCGCTCGCACTATAACGAGGCAACACCTAACATTTCCGAGTCACGGATGTTTATATGTATAAAAGAAAGTATTAAAAAAAAAACAACTATCTGGTGTCCACGACATAAGCCTCGTTGCTTAGTGTGGCACTAGATGGCGGCTCTTCTCAGCGCCCATAGTTTAAATTTCAGTAGTGCAACAATATTTAGTCATTCAGGTCTTACTATTAGACTTAGTGAAAGCGGGAATAATTGTAATGTAAACAGTCGACCCCTACCACAAACTGTGAATTCATGTACTTCATTAGGCATTACATAAGCCTTTAATCAACACTTGATTTAGTTACGCATCGTATTAAGGAGCATTCTCTAGGGTTTACGCAGAGAAACCATTTCAAATATTCATGAAGATGTACTAAGCTATCATTCAGACGTGAATTACCATTTTGAATAATATATGAAGCTATTGTTTGGACACGGAAATATAGTATAATAGTTTAAAAAACTAAAAACACGCTTATGAGTGAAGTCATTTTATGTCACGTATTTTTCTCGGCAAATCCTTTCATTTGATAACCATATCATGGGAATCCATACAAAATTAACCTGTCCGCCATCTTTGGGAGTCCGCGATATTGGATTTAGAATGGTGTCACTAACTAACCATACATGGATGAAAATCATCCAAATTCATCCAAATTTAAAAAAAATACACAAACTAAATAGCATAAAACTGTTAACAAAATAGAACACCAGTTAAAAATAATAGTTCACTGATCTAAGGTATAATTTGCACTAGGTAATTCACATCTGAAAATAAAGGGTGTAAAAAGACTCTTAACGAAGCTCCCCATTATTGCGTTTTTTTTTTTTCTGGACCATACCTGGGAACCTTCTAGTTACGGAGATATTTGGGGTGAAAGTGCCGCTGGTTACTAGTATTTTACATGGAGCGACTGCTTATCTGAACCACACAATCCAGCTGTGTAGTACGACGTTTTTTTCTTTAGCTTATATTGTCCTACTGCTGCGCAAAGTCCTCCGCCATAGCCTCTCACTCTTCGATATCCGATACTACTTGGTGAAACGTTGAAAGTTCGAAAGCCAGACTTTCGAGTTTCTGAATATCCATAGCGACTGTCAAAGAGCAATAAATGACAGCTGCACCCCTAGCCAAGTTGACAATCTACAATCGTTAACGCTAGTAGAATAATATTCAAATGAATGGGAATGACATCATCTCAACGTTAAATCACGTGATCAACAGAAACGAATAGAAAATTCGTAGACAAGTTTACATCGTTCAAAATGATAGAATAGAATGTTATCGTTTCTACAATTTTGATCGCTAAACTCTTTAGAGGAGTAGGAACGCTCACCATAGACTAAAGTGTAGGTTTTTTCTACAGACATTAGAGAACGAGCGATCGACTCAGTCGTGTCAACTTAGCTACCAATTTAGCGCTTTCTACAATCGCTTACGCCGGGGCGTTTACGATTGTAGAAAGAGAATCGATACGAAACGTTTGTAACTTGGCTAGGCCTTTGGGCTGGCAGTCTCGACAGAGATAACGACAAAGTCGCCAACTTTCGATTGCTAATTACAAACGAATAAAGTCGGTGGCAATAATGTTGCTTGCGAAAAACGCATCTAGGACGTAGAGACTTGCGTTACTCGCAACCATTATTATTGTAACCAAATTCATTCGTTAGTATTTAGCAATCGAAAATTAACTCTGTCGAGACTGCCAGCCCTGGGACCAAGAGCTTAACGTGCTTTCCAAGCCACGGCGAGAACTCGATAGTATGTAATGGATGGTCACTCATCCACCGACTAACCTCGGCAAGCTTGAAGATGCATCCCATTCGGTCGATCTGTCATTATTTAGACACGAGTGCCTACACATTTATTGAAAAAAAATAACACTATGACTTAAAACCTCCTTTATCATTCACAAACAGAACTTTTCAACGCGCATTCAATTAACTTAACAAGTAAATTCAAACGAGATAGTTCAAAGTTAAATATCATTACTTAAAACCTCAACAGCGTTAACGATGAAAAAGGTTATTAAAGGCAACCGCAAGAGCTCATAATAAATTATCATCACACTATTTAAATTCATACTGCATTTGGATTGAAATTTTTCATGCTGGCAACCGCAATTTAAATGTTACCAACACTAACTAAATAAACATTATTTGCATTAATTTATTAATAATTCTCTTTACTCGGTCTTGTCAATACAATTTGAATGGATTAATTAGCATTGCGTCCGGTTGGCTATACCTAACAAACCACAAAATGGCATTTATTTCATAAACCTGTCAATTGTGCTTGTTATTCAAAATAATTGAGTAGTAGGATTCAATTTTGAACTCGGTTTAATTCATAAATTGCTCCGATAGTATTTATTTAGCACTAGTTTGTTTGAATCATAAATCTAATAAATAATGTAATAATACTTAATAGCACTTAAACTATAAAGACAATTGAACCCGCTTGCCTGAAATTTCCCCCTTTTCCGAGAATCCGGTAATTCAATCTACCAACGAAAATCTAAAAACTCTCTGCTCTATTACAAATACTACACTATAATTCATTTAGTATCAGTTTACAAATGATTCTGAAAACAAATACTTTATTTAAACTAGAAATGTAACACAATTCGAATTTTCTTTTTGAAAACCGAACAAAATTAAGTAAAGTCAGGTTTTATTCATTATTTAATTCATACAGCCTAAATTGAAGTGCCCGGCCCATTATATTTAAATACGCAACCAAGCTTAATTAATTTAACTTTTCTGAACTGTTTCCCAGCAACCTGCCCAATGGCTACCACGTCGGATATAAAAAAGGTCTAATTGAGAAAGCAGACACCCATCATACCCGATCATTAGTCCATCCGTGTGTTTAATAAATCGTAAATGTGCGGTCCACGAGACAGGGAATATCTGCTTCTCTCATGCCAGATTAAGCCGTGACGTGCCCTTCGAATAAATTATCCCTTTGCAGCCGCAATTTCTTTGTTCCCCCGTTTATTTAGCTAGGTATGTGTACGGCATTAGGAAGTTTTAACGAGATGAAGAAAACGACAACGGTCAGGACTGTTAAGACTGCTGTGATGTGGATCCGAGTATCGGAGTTAAATCTTATTGCATGACGATTAAGCTGCAATTGAAAGCAATTTAGCTTTCTGTGCCGTATTCTAAGATGGTGAGCCAAAGAGACCAGGTTGGGTAATGATAGAGTTGACAATAGCTTATATTTTTTGTAAATCCACTATACAAGGTAATTTCTGACGTCCTTTTACAGAAACATTAAAAATTGGTTTCTTTCTTTATTGTTAAAAAAGAATAGGTGATAATAAGACCCAATTCATTACAAAATCTCATCCAAAAACCATCTTAAAGTAACGTTTAAACAAAACAAATAGCGTTTCTCAAAATGTGTTGTCTCGCAAATTCCCGTCACAGGAAGCGAATATGTCACACACAGAGGCAGCCGAGGGCCGCCGGATACTGTAGGAAACTTTCATAGACGACCGCTTCCTAATACAAACATTATTAAATTACCGTTCATTCAATAAATCCTACAATTTCCGACCCATTTAAGTGTAAATTAATAGAACTTGGAGAATTATTTCAGCAATGGACGTTCCGAGAATTGGGGAGACAAAGAATTCATACTTTTAGACACTCTCTGAGTCGTTTCAAATGGATTTAACTTTCAGGCGACATTTAGTGGAATATTGGCAAGATAAAGAAATATTTCTTGCCCATAGTAAAATATTGCAGTTGCAATTTAAAATAAACCACATATTATCGTAATTCGAAATAAATTCTCCTTGTAAGTTTATTTTTTGGTAGTTTTATTCTAACAATCCTGATTCATCTACGCCGCTCGTGAATCAGTTAGGGACAGGCGCCAAGCGACGCCGACGTTAATTCAAAAAATCATTCAACTGTGCAATACAGAATATTCTCCGCAAAACACAAAGCAAAACTGCCAGTACCAGAAGAACCTTTAAAATCCTACTTAACGTAACTTTGAACAACAAAAGAAACTGTAAGGTACTCACGAAAAAATCCGCGGTCCCCAAAATGGCGCGGGCTTAGTTGGTCCTTCTTGTGTGTAACGTAGCGTCGTGCAACAGGCAAGGTCGGCTCCTCACTAATGAACAAGCATTTTTTCACTGAAGATATCACTGTTCAGTTGTTTTGTGTTGGCGCGTCTCGCGGAGGCTAGCGCGGCGTTCGCCCGCCGCTGTCGCGCGCTCGAGTCTGCCCTACGACGATGTGTTGCCAGAGGTGAGCCTGCGGATTTTTCGAAATTCGTACGCTTTTTATTATTAGAAAATTGTTTGGTTTTGTTTGAAATCTGAAGATTTAAAAGTTTAAACTGACTTTGCCTATATGTGTGCACGTTTTTTTAGGAAGTTTTTAAGATGCAAAAAAACTGATAACCGAATGCCAAGCTAAAAGTTTAAATATGCAAAGAAAACCAATCAACTATTATTATTCTTGTTGTAGTTACAAGCTGAATTACAGTTAGCTGTTCTATTAATTGTCTATAATATGTCTAAGTTTTGTCTAATTTTTCGAAGGACAATCAATCAATTTAATACCAGCTACAATTGAAATAAAAACACATTATCTATGAAAATAACTGAATTTTTTACACAAAACATAAGACATTTCCGACGCTGGTATCCCCATTGGGCGGCGCGCTGCCCCCGCTCGCCGCGCGCCCCAGCCCGCCCTACAGTTGCCGAAGCCGTGAAGCCTCCATTCGTTTAGTATTCGCGCCCTTTGTGACACTTAAAACCATTGTCACAAACGAACCTTTTCAAAGTTGAACTTACAGCACTTACTCGAAAACGATGTTGGAAGACATCGGTATCGAATACACGATTATTTCGACTTGCGAACAAAACTATGTGTTTGGAATCGGATCACGGGTGGATTAAGTGGCCTTAGTTTTAATTTTATTTTGTTTTCGTACTCCTTTAGTTGTCTTAGTTTATCTTTGGGCTAAGTGTCTTGGCAAATTGTAGGACCTAGAAAGGCATTCTATTCCAAGATAGTAAACTTTAAGACCCTTATTAAGTTTAAATGTCACTTACAATAGACTTAAACATTTCCTATAATTATGATTAGTAATAATGGAAGCCGGAGAAGGAGATCGAGCAGTAAAAACACATACCTCGAAACTCTTCAAGGATAATATCAGCAACAGATTTGAGCGTATTCTTGCTTTAAAAAGACCTTGTAATAATAGATACTGAATTTGAATAAACGGTATTCAAATTTAGTAGGTACCTACCTATCCATTATCACAAAATCTTTATAGAAAAAACGTACGATATACGTTAGTAAATGGTTCAAGTACTCAGGTAATATCAAGTATTACTTCCACAAAATTATACCAAAACCATCATTAGTCCTTGATTATCATTGAACATGAACAAATCCGACCTTCAAAGTTCAAACCACCTCGATAATTACTGATAAGCGTCATTAATATTTCATAATTGATGTCTCCGACAATAATTTAACAGTCGTATCGTGTCAAACAAGACTGTTAGAAGTTTGAAGCAACGGTTGACGTAATCTTGAGTGGTGCCAGGCTTGGCTTGAGTTACTTTAGGAACGAGGCATCTTCACACCTTTGCCTTAAGGCATTTAAGGCAGATGGATTATCAACGGACGTTCGTATACAGGTCGTATTAGAACGTCTGTGTTTTTATTAAAAAAAAGGGTTAGGTTCTCAATTCAGCAGTATTTTTTTTTAGTTCACTGTTCAACATCATTCGCCTTTTTCAAAAAATAATAGTCTTAGTCCTGAAAAAATCTAATTAAGATTATCTAAGTTAGATTATCAAAAAATATTTGACACGTATTTTTTCTTTTGTAACGTAAACCAAAATTGACGAAGATACGACGCATTTAAAATTCTCAATACGTCACGCCATAATATAATTTTTAGTGCGTTGTGACGTCACGAGCGCCCACTTTCGAGTTTTGATGCGTTATATATCTTTGTCAATATTCATTGATTTACAAAAACAAAAAATATGTGTCCATTATTTTACAATACTCTAACTGACGGACTAAATAGATTTGCAATTTATTGATGGTGGAATATAGCCTATTAAAGCTTGGCTGACAGAGGAGAATGACAGGAAAAAATGTGTTGCGCCAACTCCAAGTTACATGGGACAATTTGGGCAAGAAGATGATGATTTTTTCCGCCCCCACCATCATCAGTGACTCTAAGCAAAATTCTAGTAATATCTTACCTCCACCACTCCGGATCTGGGGGCACAGTAGTGGCCCCGCCAAGACGAGTCAAGCGAAGCGCAAGGGCACTACCTACCTTTTCTCGAAGAGGTTCGTCGTTTTTTTGAACCCTTACAACTTGGGTTTGGATTGTACCAGATAAACAAAATTCTCAGAATATGTTGCCAATAGCGGACTTATTAAGCTTATTAAGTTTTAATTGCATAGCTCTTGTACTTTAGATTTTATTGATATCTAAAAAACCCTGATTTCGTCACTGATGATCGTCAAAATACATATGGTACTTCCCAATGTCCTAGAAAGCTGAAATTTGGTATGTAAGCTATTATTTATTCAAATCCGTTCATCCGTTTAGGAGTTACGAGATAACAAAAAAACGGACGCAGATACATACACACATACGTAGGTACATACAGGTCAAACACATAACCCTCCTTTTGGGCTTCGCCGCAGTCGGGTAATAAGTCGGTGACAAAAAAACTAAATTAATCAAACAAAAGTCACCGACTTCTAAAGCTTAAGTTAATTTTTCCCTTTTTGTGTTTTTTGAAGTCGGCTTCATTTTTTGCCGGCTGCCTGGCTAGTGTGAATTACCCTTCTTGTATGATAAAAAAACGTGAACATCATCATCATCTGCCTAGCCATGATGGGGTCGGCTTCCAGTCTAACCGGATGCAGCTGAATACTATGAATAAAAAAACGTGACGGACGGTCACCTACTTAGTAAAAAACATCATTGTAATACTCGTACATTTAACAAAATGTAAGGATGCAGATTTTAACCAAATAAAAGTCTATATCATTACATTATAGATAGATATTAAACTTGTAATATTGGGTCAACAATGAACCATAAAAGTCTAAAGGCTTTGCTGAAAGGTGTCAAGTTTAAATTGCAGTTTCATTATTAAGAAGATTACGGCAAATCATAAAACTTTAATTGAGTTTAAGAATTAATTAAAGAGCACTTTATATTTTATAACAAAAGTTGGAGTTAGTCTAGACGCTTTAGACCCTAGGTTATCTAAAGATAAGCGCTGTTGCATGTTAAGTCTGACTGACCTTGTTCCAAATACATTTTAAACAATGGCAGAGGTGGCTAGAGTTGTACTCAGTGTCTGGGAATTTTATTTTCAAAAAACAAAGCAAAAAAAGTGAGTAATCATTTTAGATTTGATTTTCTGTAGTGACAAGCCGAGCGCCCTATGGGATCAACCCCTGTTAAACATCAATGTGGGTGATTTTTTTAAAAATCGTCTGCCGTGTGTTGTCAGTCGATGAATGAAAGAATTTAAAACTTCTATTAAGTACATTTACACTTATTAGGCTCTAGCACAATGCAATATTATTTGAATCCGATAACGTATCATCTTAAAGCCATTTGAATGCCTTTTTACAGTTGCCATAGGCTGTCAAATTTGTCCAAATGATTTTAAACCATAAAATGTTGAGTTCAAAATCGAATAAGAAAAAAATTACAGTTTGTAGTTGGCACACGTGGTCACACGTGTTTATCTCACTCATAGATGTTACAATCTCTATAGAAAGAAAAGGCGATGCGATAACAGTGACCATACAATTTTAATTTGATCGTTCTGCCATTTTGAATTCAAATCTAGAACAGTGAACACAACTCTCAGGGGCGCGTGGTCAACGAATAACAGGCGCACGGCTCGATCTAAGGTTAAGTTGCGTTAGCCGAGGTCGGTTAGCGGACGGGTGGTCACTCTTTTCTTGCCTTGCAAAGCACTTCGTAGATATTTGACAGTAATTGTTACGTATAGTCAGAAAGCCGCAAGTCTGCCAGAAATGGCGTTTAATAGATGCACACAGGTGCACACGCCATAATCAAATTCGGCGAATTTCAATTTGTTCGTAAACGAAACAAAAATATTTGAAAACATAAAAGTTTTTAATTTAAATCTCTTCTCTACACCTTTATGAACTTATAAAAGAAGTCCCATGAAAATCTGACCAAACTTCGTTCCACATTTTGAGTATTTTTTGTCTAATTGCACTCGACTACAACCAGACTTACCAAGTCACCAAAAACATTTAACTAACCCTAACTCTGCAAGGTCTAACTTCACAAACTCTACACCTTATAGTCAAAATATGTGACTTGGCCATTTCGTTTCTGAGAACTTGCATAAGAAATTGTATAACAGAAAAGTGAAAAAAAAAACACCTTACGCCCATGTGAATGTACCGAAATGTCGATTCCTTTTTTCTGTTATACAATAACAGAAAAAAGGAATCGATTAACACTACTATACTACCTACCCCTTTACCTCCACTGACCTAAGGATTGAACATGGAATTGGTCCAATTGCCGACCGGGTCGATAGAATAATCAAATCCGAGCAACTCGACCTGTTACGAGAGTAAATACTAACAGACAGTGTATCAACATCAGGAATCAATAGCCGACTTGATTACTTGTATTACTTGCACTAACAAATATGTATTGGTAGTGGATATAGTATATCAGCAGTAGTAGTAGTATTGAAGGAGCTCATGGCTAAATAATAACAGCCGCTCGGGTCCATCTTTAGGTTAAGCCGCGCTTGCCTCGGTTGGTCCGTGGATGGGTGACCACCCATTACATACCGAGTTTCCTCCGTGCCTCGGATAGCACGTTAAGCCGTTGGTCCCGGCTGTCATTTGTAAATCTTTGACAGTCGTTAAAGGTAGTCAGTGGCCCAAAAAGTCCGACAACCAGTCTCACCTAGAGGTATCGTATTACCCAAGACTAACTGGGTTGTGGAGTCGCTCCATGTAAAATACTAATTTCAGCTGCATTCGGTTAGACTGGAAGCCGACCCCAACATAGTTGGGAAAAGGCTAGGCAAATGATGATGTGTGCACTTGTGGCATGTGCCAAATAAACCTTATTTCTTTCTTTCAATAAACCCCGTTTATATCATGTTAAAAAACACTAAACTGGCTTTCCAAGAATGAAAAAAAAAACGAAGACGAAATAGAACACATGACACCAACTAATTCGTTGATGAGTAGTAAAAGTTTAAGATTAGATCAGCTGTGGTCTATGGTTACTTATTACAAGACTGCTGTATTGACCTTCGAAATGATTAACTGTACATCTATGACTACCGTGTTATGTCAAGGTACCTGTGGCTACGTAATATCCACCTCACGTTTTTCTGCTCTTTCATTTTACTCTTTTAAGAGCGAGAACTGCGTCAAACACAAGTTAGGTTTCGTATACAACTTCCAATGGCTTGATTGAATGAATATAATACTTTTGAGTAAAACAATACTACGCGTGGCCATGGCAACGTTAAAGAAATCTAAACAACATGTGCTGCCACCGCCAGTGTTAAAAAAAAAGAATGTAGAAAATAATCCCTTCAAAAACATTTATGTGAAATGAGAGCCAAGTTCAATATTATGATTATTTTTTGGATGTTGACTTCAACGACTACATGGCTGCCAAGTTCAATGGTCAGTCCTGAAATTTATTAATAACAACATAAAATATTTTATAACAACTTAAAATATCATTTCTTCTTATACCTTAATATAATATATAGAAGGCTTTTTTTTATTTCTTTTTTTCGGATGGGAAATCATCAAACTCTCTGTCCACAGGCCCGCGCCTACGGTGGCCGGGGGACACCACGTGGCCCCGACACCCGGAGCTTCTACCGTGGCTGCCGGGACGTGAGGTTCTCTCCCTCTCACGTTCCGCCACCTCCTTCGCTAGCATGACTGCTTCGCAGAAGGAGGTGACGGCGTCCCATTCCGTCTCGCTCTGGACCACGGATTTAACCAGGGCCGGACGCGAGAGTTCGCCGTCACCGATCGCCGGTACGAGGACACGGCGGTGCCCCGCCCACGCGGGACAGACCTCAACCGTGTGCTCAACCGTGTCCTCCGGTCAATCCTCACAGTGGTGACACCCGGGCTTTTCTTCCCGCCCGATTCGGTACAGGAACCTCACCAAAACATCAATATATTATCCTAAGTTATAAAAAGAAATGATATGTTAAGTTGTTATAAAATATTTTATGTTGTTATGAATAAATTTCAGGACTGACCATTGAACTTGGCAGCCATTTAGACCTCACTTCTTTTGTCATTGAAGTCAACAACCCAGGCACAATCATAATATTGAATTTGGCTCTCATTTCACATTTATGTTTTTGATGGGATATCATTACCTTTTGTACAGAAATTATTTATATCGTTTTGGAAGTTAATATCTAAATAACCGTTTGAGGTGTCTTTATGAAATTTGAAGCACATAATATGTATCTCGCAAGTCTCAATAATGAGCCAAATTTGACTTGTTTATGTGAAATAGTATTTAAGCTATTAGGGGGTCAAAACGGGCTCCAAATAGTTCGTATAATATTACACACGGTGCCGCTCGCCAGTTCTGTTAGCTTGAACTTTGGCTTGACACGCTCCCGTGTGTGTATATTAGGAATGCCAGGCATTAGAAAAACTTCTTTTCATGAGAAAAAATAAGTATTCCGTATTCTATAGTCTGCGCCATATAAGTAGGAATTAAAGGTCAACCTGCATACATTTATTCAAATACATAATTCCGAAAACAGAAATAATTACATTAACTTGTCCCGAAACGTCCTTTAACGTGATCCTTGACTTTTCTAGTAATAAAAAACGATGTATTGTCGAACCTACGCAGAGAAATTAAGGAAAGAGAATTTACCTTTTATTCCTACTTATCTGGCGCCAACTATAGTTAGTATTTAAGCTTGACTCACGCTAGACCGTGACGGGTCCGAGCCGAGTGTCGGTCGTCACTCGGTTGCCACTCGGTATAGCGTGAGTCCGTGCTACGTCTAACACTCGGCTCGGACCCGACACGGTCTAGCGTGGGTCATCCTTAAACTCACGAAACATGGGAGGGAGAATGGAAGAAAAAAAAACCATTTGACTTGGCATAAGGACAGGATGATGATAAACTATACAAGTAAAACAAAATGTCAATAGGCTAACCCCCTATTACATGGAACTTGAACATAACTGGCGAAATGTGGGTTTACTATCACCCACATCACTCAAACTCCACATAAATCACCAACTAGTGCACACACACTCATAAACGCTTTTCAGTCACGTACAGACCATTTGCTTATTATATATGGGTAATTTAAAATCTAGCATATAAATTAGTTTTAAGTCATTCAAAATTTAATTAGTAGTACTCAACCAACCATATTTCTCTGTTGGCATTTTATTGTTGAAATATTGAGGGAAAAGGCGCTGAAAACCGAAATACAGGCATTGCCTAGTTCGGTTGCAGTGGCTACATCCACTTATTAGAAATGAATACTGTCAAACTATTTTTATGTAAAATATTACTAAGTTTTTTGAGAAATAAAAAAAATATTTATTTATTTATTTCCTATTAGGTATTACACCTCTACCTAATCCTACGAGGATTATCATATTTTTCTTCATCGATAAAGCGACCAATCAGGAAATAATCCTAGTTTGTAACAAAGGGGATTTGCCCCGTATCCATCCAATCTGAAGCTCTCAATTACTTGTATACGAGCATCATAGAGCAATTATACATATGGACATAACTTCGGACCCAGGTGTATGGCTGGCTGGACTTCGTTAACACAATAAGCTTGCGTTGCTTCGAACTAACTCGATATCTATGCCTATGTTGACTAGTTTTAAATTTATAAATCACCTAATTTCGGAAATGTGACGCCTTAGAAAATTTTGTGTATCAATCAATCAATGAAGGTACTGATTGAGACAGATTTAATGTGTTGTCACAATTTGAAAACATAATAAATTAATAATTTATAGCCTTCTTTTAAATTTTAAAATCATTGCCAGATAACCCACAGCCATAACTGGTGGGACCAGAAGAATGGAATTTAGCACAAGAGCGCCATAAACAATAAAAGAAAACACAAAGATTTTTCCAAAATTGATGAAATAGGGGTGAAAATTTCTAAAGACGTTCGTCATTTTTGCCGAAAAGGAAACCCCACTTGGCTAACAGCTTACATTATAAAAAGCAAAAACAAAAATTGTTCGTAACTTCGCAACGAATATTGTTTAGGAATAGTAAAGATTTAATTACAGATACAGGCAAATTGCTGGTTTTATAGCGCAGTATTACGGCTTTACGACTTGACAAGCAGGTCGGGGCTCATTGAAAATGAATTGAGGAAGATTGCTGCCTTGTCGGAATATCTAATGGTTCTCTTTGATATAATATTGCGGTTGAAAGTTACAATTTAAAAATGTTGTTTGAAAATTAACTACCTACTACTACATGTTTTAAGTTTTCACGGTTTATAACTAAACTTACAATGTCACTTACGTGTTATCTTCTGTGATTTCCAACTATTTTTGTCGCTATTTGCGAAGCTGTTGCAAGTGCCACCCGTGTGCGCGGGATGACTGAAGAATGTGGGTGAACAGCATCATGGCGCTTGCTACAGCGTCGAAACATCGGATGCTCACTATAGTTGATCACTGAAGATATCCCGTAAGTGACAGTGTAAGTGTACTACTATGTAGATGACTAGATTTGCAACTGCCACTGTTTGCCTCTGCATCACTCAAAGGTTGACTATAGTCTGCGCCAGATAAGTAGTAATTAAAGGTCGTTGCTCTTTCCTTAATTTCTCTGCGTAGGTACCCCGGTAATACATTATGATTCGTTTTTTATTACTAGAAAAAGTCAAGGATCACGATAAAGGTAGTTTCGGAACAAGTTTATGTCATTTTTTCTGTTTTCGGAGTTATGTATTTGAATAAATGTATGCGGCTTAATGATCTTTATTTCCTACTTATCTGGCGCAGACTATAGTAGAAAATGCCTACGGCATTAAGTCCGCCTCTGAACTCTATGCTTAAAGTCTAAAATATAAAAGTATGTAGCTAATATCATTCTGTAATAACCTCCACCGCCACATGGAGACGAGAGAGGAGGTCTGAATTATAGCAACGTATTACACATTGTGTGGAATGTTCCCACATTTCAGACTGTGTGTAATAAAGTGAGGAAAAACTTATTCTAATAGCGAGCAGTACGTTTACTACTACTACTACAACAGCCCATAACGTCCACTGCTGGACATAAGCCTCTCCCATGATGGGAGGAATTTGCCGTAATCTCCACGCTTGGCAGGCGGATTGGAGATCGCAGTGATGAAAGACTAACAGAAAACGCTGCTGCCCATTCTCTGGTCTACGGAGGCGCAAGGTGTTCTGCCTCAGACATTAGTCGCCTTATACGACACCCGTGAGTTTAATGGGTTGGTTCTATTCTACTCTGCCGGATACCACACGGCTAAGGCTACGTTTAGTAGTGTTCTATTCTGTTCTATTGCATTGTTCTATTTGAATTTAATTTAAAACACAATACTTACATTATTATTATACTCGTAGATAGCCCATATTGTCCCACAGCTGGACAGAGGTCTGTCTCCATTCCTACCAACGGTCACAATTATGTGCTACTTTTCAAAGAAGACATTCAGTTCGTGTTCTTACATAGTACCTACGTGTATGTAAGTTACGTAGGTCGAACAAGCTATTTGGTTTACATTTTACAATGTAATTTGTGGGTTAAACTGTAAACCAAATAGCTTGTTCGACCGAGCGTATTTATTTTTCAGATCAACTAATGACACCTGTAACTTTATTGCTATGTAGGTGGACGCTGCTAAATATAAATCTCCCTCACAGGCTGGAGAAAAATAACTATTTTGAGATCTCCTACGTAATGCTTACGTACGTAGGTACCTATTTGGCTAGACATAGTCTGATTTTGAAATGTTCGTTACACAACCGATTGGATAGTCCTAAATTCGTTCCCAATATCGGAAAAGTCTTGTTATTTTTTGAATTTCGGTTTCCTATTATTTGAGCTCGGCCACTAGTTTATCTAATTGGTAATTAAGTTTAGATTCATCTCATTGGGTAGATACTTCATGACTGTATGTTTACTCATACATCAGTCAAGGCAAATAACCCAAATAATTTGTACAAAATAGTTATGACGTCCCTGTATCGATTCACTAAACTCGCAAAACGGATATTACCTACACAGGCTGCCACAAAGATCAAGATATAACCGTAGCAACATAAAGATCAGACGTCATTACTCGTAGCACCGCCGCGGCTACGGCGTAGGCCGCGCTATATTTGCCGTAGCAAACAGACACGAATAGAAACGCAAATAGATTATTTCCACTTTGTTTACTTACTTACACCTTGACGGAGATTTATTTTCATGTTGGATGAGCAAAGGGAATCTCCGATTTTGCTGGAAAAGATACAATCTTTGCAGAAGAAGATTATTGTATGTGGGGGAAAAGATAAAAGTAATCCAAACATTTTTTATCCTTGAGGTTGCAAGAAATGGGGTTTTTTATTCCAAAACCGACGCAGTAAAAACACACGTTGCAAATACGCTTTTATGTTTCACTGGGCGCAGTTGTGATATTGTACGCCCTTAGGGACAATAAAACACTGAAACATGTGGATATTTCCTGTTGATTTTTTTATCTATTTGGCATACAGCTGATGCTATTGAAAACAATGCTTGTGTGGTTACGGTTTACCGCACATTACACTTGTGATAATTATGTGAAACTATTCTGTTTCACATCCGTAACATCACTATTATAGGTTCAGTTAAAAACCAGCGGTGCCTGAACCAGTTGCCTACCATTTTGCTGCACGAGGCCTATTTGGCGCAGCCGTGAGACATCTTTCTAGATTACGTTTTTTTTTATGTTGTGTGCATTACCGTATGCACATATGCAGTTTACTGTACCTACTGGCTAAAATTCTCCAATAAGTTAGTTCCATCCCTACCAAAACTGACGTGAAATCAAAACAAATATACCCTAAAAACTATAGCTAGTACGGGAGAGGTAGTGCTGTTTGCGCCACATAAAATGATTTATGTCCAAACCAGTCGCGCTAACGAATGGAAAAACGAGACTCGCAAACTGGCGGGCAGTCAGCGTATCTCATCTGCATCGCCCTTTATTTTCATAACTAGTAGCTAGTTACGAAAATAGGTTAGTTTCCTCCATCAATAAATTGCAAATCTTTTTGTCCGTCAGTTAGAGTATTGGAAAATAATGGAAATGTATTTTTTGTTTTTGTAAATCTATGAATATTGACAAAGATAAAACGCATCAAAACTCGAGAGTAGGGGCTCCTGACGTCACAACGCACGTATAAAAATTATAGCACGGCGTGACGTATTAAGAATTTTAAAAACGTGGTATCTTCGTCAATTTTGGTTTACGTAACAAAAGAAAAAAATCGTGTCAAATATTTTTTGATAATCTAACTGAAGGACTAATTAGTTTTTTCAGGACACAAGCCTATTACTAGCTTTGGTAGCTAGTTACGTAAGTAGTTAATGTCAGATTTTCACTACATGCGAAGAGCATTCAATCCAACAGGTTTTCTATTTTTATCTCAACGAATATTTTTCATACACAACATATTTAACCTGATAGCGTATCCAAAAATAGCTTCCCATTAAAATGCTACCAACGAAAAAATTACTATCCAGAAATTTGCTTTACATACAAACATGAATTCGATTCGGTAATTATGTTATTTCGTATTACTTTACACGAACTCGAAATATACACAAATAACTTTTTAATAAACCAACCTGAAATATATAATACATTTTAGTTGGTATTTGTATATCAAATGTGATAGGAGATCATTATGCAATAATTTATGTGTGCGAAATACTTTTAAACAAGATAATCTACAATTATCTATGTAAAATGATAATAAACGATAATGATAATAAACCATAATAAATGTTTTCAACTGGGTTCAAGTTGGGCCTAAGAAAAAGCACGTTGATTTGACGATATCGTCAAAATCGCGGGAAACAAGATAAGGAACGCACAAAACAGAGAGGTATCTGTCATGAACCAGGATCTGGATTTCATTAGTAAGTGGTCGCGGTCCTTTGGACTTCAGATCAATCCTAAGAAATCTCAGGCCTTGGTCATTGGCGGCAGGTATATGCGGAACAGGCTTTAAGGCCAAAAACCCGAGGGTGATAATGGATTCCTACTTATCGTGGACTTCCCAGGTTGCTGAAGTAAGTCGCAAAGTGCACTACACATTTCACTCGAAAACTTGAAATGCCTCTGAAGACTAAAATCTCCCTCGCTCAAACTGTCATCCAGCCCATTATAGACTACGCCGGCGCCTGTTATTTGGATGCCACCGAGGAGCTTTTAAATACATTTGAGCGTTTGCAAAATATCTGTATTCGTTTTGTTTTTAACCTCAGAAAGTATGACCATGTTTCCAACTTTCGCAAGATACTCAAGTGGCCCCAATCCGACTTCGCAGGAACTCTCGGATATCTTGTCTGCTATTTAACATCCTTCACAACCCTAAAACACCATCCTATCTGCGGGAACGCTTTTCCTACAACCGTCCCTTTTTTTTTCGGATGGGAAATCATCAAATGACTTCTCCCGCTCTGGGCGGAGCAGGAGGGAGTGTCAGACTTTTACAGACTAAAACCCATCCATGTTCCTTCATCGCCCTTTGTGTTCCGGGGCCACGGTATCTCTTTCGAACAGTCCCGCAACCATCGGACACCATCGGGCATCGGACCTTGCGGACCCCTTCCTTTTGCTGACTCTCTTTGAGGCGCGCGTGGAACACGAACGCGCCGTCGACACGGCCTGTCGTCATGAGACGGACGGACGGCGAGCTAGCCCATAGCCCACCATCCACAGGCCCGCGCCTACGGTGGCCGGGGGCTTTTTCTACTCCCGTCCCTCGGATGCACCTTGCCGGTCGCACATTAGGAACCTCCTTAAATCCCCTCCCTACTCTACCGATTTCTACTCCTACTCCTTTACTGTACACGCTGTGCGGTTGTGGAATTCTCTTCCGTCTGATATTAGAGACTGCCAAACTATTGCAGTCTTCAAAAGAAGTAAAAGAACATTATCTGTCCAATTCGCCATAGTTACATAGGTATTTATTATTATATATTATTTTGTAGTTTATATTTGTGTTATTTAATTTGTCTTGTATGTATGTAAGTATATTCTTATATTGTATGTTATAATTAAATTCTTTACTTGCTTTAAGTTTTTATGTATTCTACTTTCTCATCTTTTACACACTATGTCTACATATCTTTTTATCTACTCTCCTTTCGCAGGTATGCTGGAAGAGATTTCTTTAGAAATGAGCATCACCTTTGTACCTATTTTTCTATTCCGTTCTTTTCTGTATGTAGTGCGTAAATAAACCGTTAAAAAAAAAAGAAGGGGAGGCCTATACCCAACAGAGGGTGATACCGGGCTGAAATGGTGATGATAATGATAAACAGGGTTCCAAATGATATAGTATTCTTGGAAAACATCACCGTCCAATAGACCTCGCGGCAGTTGTAAACAGGGCAATGTAAGCTGTCCACTGATTGTTTCTACCGTTAATATAGGAATTACGTAAAAGTTACCACAAACATGGTCATCTGTACCCTAGCACTATCTGTAACGTCTTGCACCTAAATTGCGCAACTTATATTGACAAAAAAATATTGGCTTTATGGACAAAAGTTCATTAAGGAAACACAACCTCATTGCCCAATCAGATTTCCCATAGGCAAAAATGGCGAACTTTCATTCAAACTTTCATCCATTTCATCAAAATTCATAGGGGATACATTTTTTAAAATATATACTTACCTTCTTACTTCTTCTTCCTTAATACTTACCTACGTTGTATAAGTACTGCAGTTTTGCAAATTGCATACTTCCAAACCCAAAGATTTAGTCTGCGTTGTCTGTCAGTGAATTTAAGAATGTTCCCAGTTACATATCCGTCTAGACTTTCCCCATCTTTTTAAAGTCGTCTTTCACTATCACATATGCATTGATATTTGACCTCAGCTCTGTTCTAAAACTGCCCAAGCCAAGGCAAAAGCAATGTTTAACTTATTTACGATACAAACGGTTATGTGACAACTGTTGCCCTTCGTTGGTCAGTTTTATTTCCACTACACTTAAAGCACTGCACAAAACAGCACCCACTGCACTGTAACTGCACTGTCTAAAACAGTGCAGTTTCCAGCTCGGAATTGGGGCAAACACTAGTGTGACATTGAAATAATAATTAATTAGTTGGACTCGAATGAATATCACGCCTGAAGAGAAGAGTTAGGCAGACAGAGGAGTAGGAACTTTGGAGCCTTACCTTGATCGGATGGAGATTGTTGGTTATGAGGTTCTATTTTAATAGTGCTATTTTGTGGATTTCTTGAAATTGTTTTTGTGATCAACATTACGTATTTGCAAAGCCTTTTACCAATTATGGCTTCCAGTCTAACAGGATGCAGCTAAAAACCAGTATTTTACATGGAGCGACTGCCTATCTGACTTCCAAAACCAAATTACTGAGTAACAACCAAGGGGTGCTTTGGACTGAAGTGGTTTTTCTGAACACTCGGGCCAGCTAGCTTTGACGAATTTAATCTGTGGACAGGCAAAAATGACCTCTAATACAACTAAGTTAACATCCAAACACTAGGTTACTTATACATTTACACACAGAGCCTTGGATTCAATCACGGCTGTCAGTAATTAACTATCAGCTCCAAGATATAATATAATGTAAGCCTAACTACGGTTCAGCCTGGATTACAAACAGGCTTAGGCTGAGCTTCGTCGATAAAGCGTTTGCCTAAAACGATAACACATATATTAGACATAGAGTAAGGGTAAATCTTATCTATTTATTGATTCTGAAATGTATTAAGGGAATGTTATGTAGTTAAACGATTTAGTTAAGTATTCAGGGTTTAACTGCCTTTGATAGAATTTAGGTTTATAAGTTACCTAAGTGATAAGAGTAAATTTTCTAAATTGAACTGAACGCAACGACCACATTTAAACTGCGTTCAAGATTTTCCAGTAATATTTCAGAACATTGATGACACTGATGAGCTGAGCTCTTGAACATGGTTTTTTTCCGTTCAGTTTCATTGATGCATTTCGCTCTGAGATAAAGGGCAAAGGTCTTCGTTGTTTGTTATTTTTTAAATATTATAGAAAAGGCAACCGTAAGGTCTTATCTATGAGGACTTAAGAAAAACGTATAGTATGTAGACAGCTAAAATTATTAGGCTTTTCCGTAGTCGTGTAAAAAAGGTTTTTCAGTAAAAGCCCTATATTAGGCCTTTAGCGAATAGCTATTTCATAGTAGTCTAGCTAACCCTGTCCCTTCCGAAATGTCTTTGTTAGGTACACCTAAAACCAAGCATTTTTCATATAAGCCAGAAAAACAACAGATACCATAACGTAACGCCTTTCGGCTCTTTGTGTGCGGCGGCGTTCTTTGTGTGTGGCGGCGCTAATAACAAAGGCACGCTCACACGGGGCCGTAATGGGCCGCACGAGAATATAAGATAACACGCCATTTTGAAGCATAAAACTGGCAAAGGGTTGCCGTATACGATCATTATGTAAAAAAGAATGATAAAATCTAAATGTAATTGAGCTTTTGTATTCTGTATTTACGCACTGATTAAAATTTTCACGTATGTAAGTTTATTTTGTTGTAGGAGATCCATAAACTCTATCTACATGTAAAATAACATATATCTATGAGCACATAAAGGCTTTGCAACTCGAACAAAATTTCTATTAATCTACTGGTATCAGAAACAAACCTAAGTGCTTGGCTAAGATCAACCCGACATGTGTTTCCTTATTCAACTAAAGGTAACCTACCTACCAAATAACGCCTAACCTCCAAAGACTCGTAAACGCAAAAAGCTAGCACATACCACTCGAAATCTGAAGAATCAATTCCCGATATTTCACTGCAACATCCAAAATAAATCCAATATTCGCGAACAAATACATATTCTGTTCCATCCCCGCTTGTCATCCCTCACGCTATAATTGAATATCTGTCTGCCAGGCGAGGGGAGGTGCGGTTACAAAGGGTTAACTCACTGGCTTATCATCTAATGATTGTCCCGACTTTCCCTTTCTAACTCTGCTATGCTTTTATGCTGTCGTAAATACGCTCGTTATGTTTTGAGGAGGCTTATTTAAACTTGACGCGTAGGATTTATGGAATTAAGATTTGATTAAATTAACAGAATTTTTTATTTTGTAAAGTCACTGACATTGTAGAAATATAACGAACATAATAACGAAAATCCTTCCACAAAATCTCCCACTTTCATTCGCTGTTGGGGTTCAGGTCTTTTCCTTGAGAAAAAGTAGTCCCTAATCACTGGCCTTCACGGGCCCAATGTATGTTGGTACATGTCACATGTCTTCGGACTTTTGTCCATGGTAAGCGGTTTTTTTTATGTTTCCTACTTTTCCTCAACTTTCGGACTTGCAAAACTACGGGTATGATAAAAGTTGTGAGTGAGAGACTTAACAAGCTTGTTTTACAAACAAGATTTTGTAAAATGATTCCACTCAAACCAAACTACAGTGTACCGACCAGTCGAGATTGTCTTGAATAAATTGAGCAACAGCAACAAGTCTCTTTGTGTAGAAGATAATTTATAATCCTTGCCTCATTGAATTACAACTCAGAAAATATCGTTCATTTTACAAACAAGTTTCCACTTCATACATATTCAAACAAAGAGTTTGCTTCATATCTAGCAATAGAAATAACTACAAAACCATCACAATATTTTTTGGCATCAATTCTTCTTTGTTTTCCGCAACAACGATAAAAGAAACTAATTTTTTTTTTGTTTGATTATTTCTTTGTTTCCCTCGACAGCAATAACTTTACTGGAATAACTGAAACTACTTAAGGGTCGGACTCAATAATGTAGTTTTAGTTTAGCTAAAATTTCCATACACTGAACGGTATGCTTACGCTAGATAAGCAGGTCAAAGGGTGATAGATATCTTCACACCATAATGACCTTCCTGCCTTTGTCCAATGTTACTAAGGGTCGATCAGAGCAACTCCATTTTTTCTTCCGTTCCCCTCTGTCAAACGTCACGCTATCATTTTCTTCTTTTTCCTTCATATCACTCCTTACACAATCCATCCACCGTTTCTTTGGTCTTTCTCTCCCTCTCCATCCATCAACAATTATATTCATCAATCTTTTAGTCACATGCGATTCGTCCCTCCTTATCACATGTCCATACCAAAACATTCGATTCCCTTTGAACATTTCTGCAACTGGCGCAACTTTTAAACTTACTCTGATATAGTCGTTCCGTGATATACCTTATCCATTCTTGTCACACCACAAATCCACCTCAACATTCTCGTCTACACACCATAGTTAGCAAAATCTTGTGAAAATTTTAACTTATTGACGTTGCTTTGTATTACTCGTATCGAAACCGTCATTGGAATGACTCTGTTTAGTAGGAAAAATCCATGAAAAACAAAACAATATGAACGTTTACATAACACCAAACGTATCTGTTAAGGCTTGGTAAACTCTCGTGATGACGCGATGTTTTGTCCTCGGCTCAGCCAGCGCTTTCAGCTCAAAAACTTTACGACACCATTGTTTATCTTATAAATGAGTGTTGCCAGCGCTGCCCGTTGTTTATTTTTTTTATTATTCAGTGCCCTACACAGTAATTAAAATATATTGGGTTAGCTTTCCCTTTTTCCCTTAGTAAAATTAGTATTCACCCTTTTGTAAATGTCGGCCTTCTTTTTCAATTAACGATTTAGTGTGCCAGTATTTTCTTTCCGGTTGTTTCGGTCTGTTTGCCAAAGAAAAATATAAGTTTTCGTCATGTGAGGACCAGAAAATCAATAAGCAACATTGAGGTATAGCCTGATGACCTCTAAAAGATTAATAAAAGCTGCCAAGGGCTCGTCAAACCAAAGTTCCAGACAGTATTAATGGCTCAATAGTGTGGCCTCCTTCACGCGAAGTTCGAATTAGCTGAATTCATTTACTGCAACTGAACATTTTCTACGTTATTTAGAAGGAATAATGAACGAACGGTAAGAATTACCCATTCGCGCCGGTATTCATTAAGGCGGTTGAATTGGTAATATTATCGCCTAGAAGGTCACTGAAACTGATGCAATCTAGAACTTGTGGTGCAACGAATATGGTTTTGCTTTAATTCATTTTTGGCTTCAAAATTGAACATAGGTTTGCTTTTACAATGTGTTATTCGATACATATTTTAAGCTGACGTAGCAGGCCAAAAGCTGACTAAGTAGGATGTATGGTAATAAAATTCTGTAGTTACTACTGGCCTTCCCGTTGACGATAACATCAACGGGACGGCTGTCTTAACATTATTGTCTTCATATTAATTGCTTTTCCTTTATTATACACGTGACCGCATTCAAGAAAATTAATTAATTATTTTAGATTGTACTTCGCTTCTTTTCGTGTTTCACTTTCATGGGACAGTCAAAAAGTTATCCCTCGGGCGTAATGACGTTCAATTCGTCTAGATTACGTTTAACTAAAATCTAATTTTGTTTGTACATGACAGTGATTGTTATCAATCTATCTGACTCGTTATCTTCATGCTACTAAAATAAAAACTATAAAAACTGGCGCTGTGATTTTTAATGGAACTAAATGCCTAATGGATGTCATGATCAGCGTCGTAAAACTATATGAAATCCTTCTACATAATGAAAATAAAAACGACAGAATAATTTATATTTATTTTTTGAGTAGATAGATACTGTGACTGTAATATATAAGCCAGTAAATTACAGTTATATTCACTTTGATACTTTAACAAAAACATAAAATTCACGATAATAATATCGGCCGCTTGGGTCGATCTTTAGATTAAGCCGTGCTTGCCTAGGTTGGTCTGTGGATGGGTGATGACGATGGCCTATTACTTACAGAGTTTCCTCCGTGCCTTGGAGAGCACGTTAAGCCGTTGGTCCCGGCTGTCATTTGTAGATATTTGACAGTCGTTAGGTAGTCAGTGGCCAGAAAAGTCTGACAACCAGTCTTACTAAGGGGTGTCGTATGACCCGGTACTAACTGGGTTGTGGGGGTCAGATAGGCAGTCGCTCCATGTAAAATACTGGTATTCAGCTGCATCCGGTAAGACTGAAAGATGACCCCAACATAGTTGGGAAAAGCCTAGGCACGATACGAGTACCTACTAGGTAAACATAACATAACAGGAGCTCGTTACTAAGGTAGGTACACCGACTGTAGGTTGCACCCGGTGGTGCCCGTTTTGGCACTCTATGCTACAATATAAAGCACGCTATAAAAACCTACACACTAACATAAAATAAATTTGGAAATCAAGTTGGCACCTCTATCGATTGCTATGTTCTTCTACTTTATAGAAAATACTTTTTTGTGATATTTTCTTTGGTTAGTAATAAAATTATTATGCATTGAACCAATTCAGCCAGTCCCAATTCCTTTAATGGTCTTATGACTAATTTATATTAGCATTAGTTAAGATGTGAGTTTAATTCAAGTACTGAATCATGTCAAAACATAAGCCCATAGACGAAAAGGAACTCAAATTGATACTTGACTTATGCAAATGTATATTAGCGTAGGCCTTTTTCAAATTGCACCACAATAGTCTGGCTCCGATTCTATTTTCAAAACATTTCGTTTAGTTTTGAACTAGAACATCCCAATCCGAATCGCAAAATTTCCCACCATACAACTACAATGTACTACAAAACAATTCCCTCGGCTAAGTAACATTGTTTTCCTTCTAGCAGAGATTGACTTGCAAATAAACGAACTATACACATAACTGCAGCATAAAATACGCTGTGTTTTGCTTCAATTTCATACAATTTCTCTGGCTCGCAGACCTCAGACGGGTTCATGCAAATTGTATAAACTGGTTACCGTAACGATCGCGGCCGTAGCAAACAAAATTCGTTTAATACATTAATAATCAAGTGCACTTGAGAACGTATTCTGGAAACTCACAAATTAATAACTCGTCTAACATAAACAAAGGTTAATTTTGCTAGCACAAAAAAATAAAATAATTGAAGTATTTTCGTTTATAATATTTCATTTTAAACTATAATAGGTAAACACCTAAAGCTCATTTTTAAGAAGCACAGAATGAAAGAACAACAAAGACAATTTAAACTGATAAAATTTGCGAAACAGCACCCTCAGCAAAATTTTAGACAAGCAAACTAACTTCGTTTATTTGCGTTCCATGCACTTCAACTAAAAAGGGCCGGGCATCAAGTGGGGCCTCTAGGAATAAACTTTACTCTCTGCACCATAACACGACACTTCGGCGTCCCTTACTACTTGAACATAACCGAAAAACTTCTACCGAGTGTCGTGTGTCCAAAATGGCTGCCATGAATATGTTGTGACGACATTACTGAAAATTAACTTGCTTCCATGTTGAAAGATTCTTTTTTTTGTTTCTCCTTTGTATTTCTATTCAACCAATCACCTACCATCACCTACTTGAATAAAACTAGCACACTAGTCCAACTTCTCAAATTGATGCCCAGTTTTAAGTTTCAATTCTTGTCTGCAAAGTGCATGGGTGACTGCAGAAAACGACACTGCAAGGCTGTGATGCTACTCCGTCACTGAATGATTTCATTAAATTAATGCTCTGTTAAAATGTATAAATTCACACGAAGCAGGGAGGTTATAATCGACAAATGACGGACACTTACAGCACGAAATAACAACAGTTTCACGCGACTAGCACGAATACTTAGTTGGTCCAGAATCAGCCGTCAGATCGCAATACAAACCAGCAAGCTAGCAATCTGCTTTCAGCGCTACGCTGTCACTGTGCATTGTCGACCAGATAACGAACGAGTTAATATTAAATGCCTTTTTCAAACAAAGCGCTGGAATATTCATCACAGTTTTGAATTACAGCGCTTTGATGTGCTGTTAGGTTTAGTGCAAAAATTACGGGTAGGAACGTAATAAAATCAACACTATTCGTATAATGCCAGGGTGTAAAAGTGCTAAAGTACCTAGTGCTACCCGAAATGAAAAATGTTTTGATATTTCACTTTTATTCTGAAAACCGTCAAGTACTGATATTAGGTACCTACTAAACATTTTGATTAAAACCTGGATAGGTTTCAATTTTAATCGAAATTGGGTTATTTTTAGTTACGACCACGAAGTAAAATTATTATGAGTTAAGTACTTCCCAAATGTTTGATGACTAAATCAATACGATGGTCCTAAGTCAAAAGACTGGTAGGTACCCGGTAGGTAAATAAGTTTAAGGAAATCAATCTATTTACTATATTGCTGGTAAAATATGCAATTACGGACGTGACAAGCATTATTTAAAAGGAAAAATTGCATTATTTAACAAGATTTAGCTCACCGCAAAATATACGGCTTGGTATACATTGCTCGTACATTTGAGAAAGGCGCTGTGTCGGATAGATGGACTTTGTCTTTCAATATTGATCGTTTTAGAAGTGTCTGTCTGTTGTTATTCCTAGGAACGTCGGAGTTCTTAACAAGTTTGGACACTGGACTTAAAACAATGCTAGACAATACTTTACTTCAACGTAAGTGGAGAAACTCTCTCTTGTTTCTACGTACTTTGCAGATACATCATTAGGACACAATCTTCGAAGACGTTCTTCGTCAGAAGCTTCATGACTTTAGCAGTTGAAATTAATGAGATACAAAGACAGAATATGCATAAATTGCATAAGCTGCAATTACTATGTAAAATCTTCCCACATTTAAAACCAAACAACGCTTACACAGAGTTCCTTCCTCCATCTCCTCACATTACAGGCTTATCCCAGATCGTGGGAGCGTATTACTTAGGTAAATAGAGTTCGCAGTTTCCAGCCTACGTCCTGATGGGCTGGATTGATAAAACTAGTTGAAACAAGACGTCAAGGTGGCGACGACGCCGACGCCGCGAGCTGGCTAACCGCCAAACCTTATTGTGTTATATTTTTATCTTGAAAGAGCGACTTAGCGACCCATTCTGGCTTTGCGCTCTGAATGAATGACAAAGAGGCATTCTTAGTTTTTAATCTTTGTTCGATATTTTTAGTAGTGGATTGCTATTTTTTTTATCATTGCAGGCCCATTGCCTGCTCTTGACCTCGATCACGCCTGATGGATAGCGATGGATGAGGTCCATGATGGAATGATCCTATTCAGTCTCGTTCTATTTATATGGAATTTTCCACGTTTTGAGCAAATTAAGTAAATTAATGAGTGTTGATTCGGAGACTTTTATAGCTTGTTTAGCTGCGCTATTACGTATATGCCTTTTCTGACTAAACTAGCAATTTCTTGCGACTTGTCGTTCAATCAAACAGTGACAGCAGTACGATCTTTCAACATGTTGGAAGTCTTGTCTTTTTGTGTGCGCGAAATTCCCACAGACAACACAAACCAGTTATATATTCGAAATATACGTTTCGTTCACGCAAACCCGACCTAATAGTGAACAAGTATACGAACAAGCCGGAACAGGGGTTGCCAGTATTGCCGCACGCAACGCGCTACCTTGCCGAAGTAGGTTAATTGTCAGCTGTAGTGGACACTTTGTCTGCTAAGAGGTTTCTGGGGCCGCTTTAGCTTATTATATATTTTACAAAATATGGCGAGTTCAACTTTTAATAAGCTTGTATTGCTTGCTTCGTTGTAGGACCAAAATTGGGATGTTCTTTCATTTTATCGCCAAAGTCATCGGGTTTAGACAGGATTAGTGTGGCAGCGGGGAAATTAGGTTAGGTTTGACATAATAGAAACAAGATCCCATTTACAACATGTTTATTTAGTTAGGTGGTAGGTTCTAGTCTTTAGGTCTTTTACTGGTCTTTGATAAAGGTAAGTAGGCACTACCCTGACTAGCTGTCGCCCACAATCTCCGGCACATGGTGATGATGCGGGCAGTAGTCGGTAGCGGCCACGTGTCCCCTTGCTGCAGGTTTCAGTCTGGTGCGCAATAGTTCCTTGCAAAACTCGCCGAGGCTCCGCCAAGGTGAGCGTTGGGGGATGGCAGATATTGGGGCGGTTAACGCAACATTAGTCCTGGCGCTTGAAGAGGCATCGGATGGTAGTCTAGTCCAGCGGTAGCTAGGAACTCTGAAATAAGCGCCCGTGATTTTCAGGCAAGATTCCTGTAAACCCATGGATGCACGAAGCTTGCAGCTGGGTGTTGCTAGACTGTCATCATAAGTTTCTGCTATAGATAGTCGCCGTCGTGACTCATATCAACAAACAGCCTTGTCAGGCGATATGACATCCAAATATTGATGAAAATCGTTGTTGTACTTGTAATATTTTATTATTTTTCGTTCATGAAATAGATTATTAATAAAAAATAAACTGAAATACTAAAAACCTTTGTGTGTAATCTTAAAATAACATTGAAATAAAACAATGGACATCTTTATTTCGAACACATTAACTTAACGACTTAGATACTTATTTATTTTGGCTCTAGGTAAATATATACTTTTAACAATCTTTTACACTTAAGTGCTTTAGTCTAGTCTAGACATTTTAGATAAAAATCATACCTATTTCTGTAATATTACATTTGTAGGCGATAAGTATTTTAGAAATGAAATATAATCAACTAAAACAAAATCAGTAATATAGTTAAACATTTTCAGTAATAACGTTCTTAACAAATTATCAAAAACAATATTCAAAATGAAATTCGAATTGTAGCAATCAGTATTCAGTTTCAGTACAACGAATAAAAACAACAAAATTGTTTGGTCGTGACAATTAAATATGATTACTGTACTTATATCTAGAATCCTAAATGAGATATTTTATGGATGGTCGTAGATTTTACGACATTCTACCCTTGGAATGGAACCTTAATTATATTTAAGAGCACAATTTAATTTTCTAAATAATAAAGAAAAAGTATGGTATCTTCATCTTAGCGTTTTATACGAGCCGTTATTATATGTCCTGCTTTCCGACAAGTTTATTCCAATTTGGAATTTTCTCTGTAGTTGAATTTTGTCTTTTCTATAGGATATTCTAGCGATCCTTTAGCTGGATATCGATGCTTTGGTACCTCTTTGTGGCGTAGATAAAGGTCACTTCGACTACGTACTCGTACATACAATGTTTTTGGGTGCATTTTGTAACAACCACAGAATGCGTGTGGGAGTTCCGTTATTTTGTAACAAGGTAGTATTGATCTGTATTCTGTATCTACTTACCTAACAGTTCATATTTTAATTAAATTGACCAACAGACGACGCTGAAGATATGCATAATATGTTTGTGGTAGCAAGTTATACTTATAACTAAAGACAGGGGGGACCTTTCCCAACTTTTGAGCGTCCACCTTTAAACAGGAGTTGAAGTTTGTGTGAAGAAAGTCGTAGACAAGTGCTAGTATCTTATATCATAACGTACAAGAATATATGCATACACTTTAATATACAAGCTGAAGGCCAGTGCAAGCTTGTAAACACATTGTAAAGCATTATAAAACTAGCTTATCCCATATTTTCGCAGTTTAGTAGTCTCAAGACGCAATATTATATGAGAATGCGTCACGTAAGTCATTTCAACACATTATGTCTTAATAAACTGTGTAAAATATTATGGCTTTGCGTTTGACATATTACATAAGGCCATTCTTACATAGTAGTCTATTAGCGGTCAGTTTATATGAAATATAGCCTCCAGCGAGTGGCGATGCTTGAATGTTCGTCAGTGCATCTTGTAAGGCGTATTACATTCTTGTTCGATTTGGCATACTCTGACGCCCAATATGACCGATATAACTAGAAGGTTCCCAGGTTTGGTCTAGAACAAAAAAATTATCCCAATCACGGGAAGAGCAAGTGCCTTTCGGGTTCTTTAAGGGTGTTTTTACACCCATTATGTGATAATTGGTTCGACATAGGTTTGTCGTTTAACAAATACTGCCGAATCAAATTGTCGAGTCGAATAAGATATAAAAAACCGGCCAAGAGCGAGTCGGACTCGCGCACCGAGGGTTCCGTACAAACTTTTTAAAAGACAAACTTTATTTTGATGTTCGATCCCATGAAATTTTAGTACTTACAAGTTTTCGCAAAAATCTAAATTTGCCCATATCTTTTTATTATGTTGACTCAGGACCTTGATTTTATACACCTAATAGAGACCATAGATCTCAGTATCTGGTGTAAAATTCAACTTGCTAGGTCCACCCGTTCCTGAGAAAATCAGTGATGACAGACGGACGGACGGACAGACGGACAAGAAAGAGTGATCTTATAAGGGTTCCTTTTTTTACCTTTTGAGGTACGGAACCCCAAAAACATGTATAGCACACCTAAAACGCCTATTACGTTATCATTACTGACTTGACTTTCATAGAGCTAACTATAGAGTTAGAAGATCAACAAGAATAGTCTTAATACGAGTATAGGCCCATCATCTGCCTCAGTGGCGAAGGTGCCATACAACTCGATTCCTACCGGATTCCCTTTGAAAAATGGCACAGTTAATATTCTATGGACAAATAATATAATCACATTAAAAATATGTACTCCGGCTTAACTCTTACAAAAATTAACCCTTCGCTACCTGCAGCCTAGCCTTTCTCTACCTATGTGACGAGTCATGTTTGGAGAATATAATTGAATGGAATAGATACTCTTTATTACTTTCAAAGTGATGAGAGGTTTTCTTTTTGAGGTATTAAAAAAAATTGTTTCCAAGAACTCTATAGATGGCGTTGAACTGACTACGATAGTTGGTGCCAATGCAAAAACGCTTGCAAAAAAAACATTGCGTCACGTCACATACGCTCGTTGACTGACACTTTCGTTTGCTTAACCTTCCGAATATAACCTAGTTTTCTCGCGCTTTGTTAAAATCAGTTTTTTTAAGTTCCGTTCCTTGCATTAACGTACTAAGTTCAGCGCCATCTATCCAGCGACTAGAGAAAAGCTAAAAAGAAAATCCCTCATTACTTCGTCTACATGGCTGTAGTTCGGATGAGAGCGATAAAGATTGCAAGTAAAACCTTATTTTAAAAATATGCATCATCATCTGCCTAGCCTTTTCCCAACTAATCAACATCCAGTCTTACAGGTTTGTGTGGCTTTGAAACCTTTCTAGAAAAACCTTTGTTAGTCAGAATACAACCATGGCTTTTCTGTTCTGAAAATGGATAGGTTTAATCCTGAACCGTGAAAGCTTGCATCGGCTTTTGAGCTGGTGTGGTGCGAACGTCGGGTGTAAACAATAGGCTTATAAACGGGTTACCATAGGCTTACAGGTTTGGGATATTGTCAGGCAAAACAAGCTATGTTACCCGGAAATTATCCGACGAAGTGTTTTCCGGAAGTGAATTACGATGACTATTTTGGTTTTCACAGAACTGACAGGACGATATAGCTTGCAGTAGCTATCGCAAAATAAAGACCTAATTTGACATCAGAGATTTTAGTCAACAGTTCACTTAAGGCGATTACATGAGCTAAACGCGAGTTTTATAATGCAAAAAAGCATATGATTAAATGTGCGTTGCAATAAACAAAACCAGAAAAATATATGATATCTTTCAGGACATATGCTAGTACGATAGTGTTTTGAAAACATATTAATACAACAAATTTTATTCGATAGAAAAAAATCACGAACTTATCTCTAAAAATTTCTTTTAACGAGTAAAAACCATACAAAAATTTATATGCGATCATTCTGATTTATTGGCAAATAATTCTACAAGCAAAATACTAGTATCATAGTGTTTTACTTTTTTAGTCCAATCAATTGATTTTTTGTAAATCGCAAAAAACCACTAATTTCGCACTATTCGGCCGCAGTGACTGAAGTAACAACCGCTTTGTAGTGCAAGCCGATTAGAACTTTATTCTAACAGCATTCTAAACGAAGTTTGAACCAACACAAATACAGTTGCTTATTTAGCTCATGTAATCGCCTTAATGAAAAAAGAAAATTTACTTATCATGGGGTATACACTTCTTAAGAACTTTAAAAAAAATGCTTGAATATTAATTGACTATACACGTCATAGCTTATGTTCCCTATATGTTGTTTACATATTTGGAACGTACGTACATACGTTATAGGTTATACAAAATTATTAGTTAAGCTGAAAACTTTACACACTCGAACGTATAACATAATGTAATGTAATAACTTCTCCACCTGTTTCTCCGTACATCAGAGCAACTAGCCGAAGTTAACAGAAGTGCTTCGTTACGTGATACTTAACTACTTAGTTCACCCTTGTTTGCCCGCAGCCCACGCTCCGCACACCGCAAACTGACTAACCTACCGCTTATCTACCTTCTGTTTCAAACTCACAAACTAATTCAATTTCCGTAATGTCTCATTTGAATAAAAGAAAAATCAAACTTGAAGTAATCAGATTTATTTTGTAGATATTTAAGTTTAGTCATAGAATATTAAAACGGTTGAATCTACTACCGTCATACATAACACGGATCCACTCACCTGAAGCGATATTATTGGCTTATACCCACAAACAGGGTTCCTAGGAATGTTGTCGACCTTATATCTTTATAAATAATTCACCTCGTAAAATCCCTGTTACGAGAAAGTGGTCTCTACATCACTAAATAATTCAACTATTGCGATAAGCCCTCTGACGTTATGTAGATGTCCAAGGGTCATCCACTTAATAGTCTATTTGTGGAAAACGGCTTTTCTTTGGTTTTTATTATTTGAATTTTACTACATGCTTAAGCTTTCTCCTGGTATTTCCATTTCAGCCGAAAGACGTCCACTGCTGGACATGGCCTCCCCCAAAGGGGGGTTTTGCCATAATCGCCACGCTTGGCAGGCGGGTTGGCGATCGCAGTGCGGTTGTTACAAAAGCACAGAGAACGCTGCTGCCCATTCTCTAGTAAGTCCCTTAGTCGCCTCTTACGACACCCACGGGAAGATATGGGATGGTGCTATTCTTTTCTTCCGACACCATACAGAATATGCCTGGTATTTATTTAAGGGATAATTAGTCTAAATGCGATATACGTCGGAATATTTTTCGTGAGTTTATTTTTTTTTTCATTTCCACGGTGCAAAATATGCGACATCAAAATTAATAATGCATCTTTTGTCGACGTTTTATAAGTGCCCATCTAGGCCTATGTGAAATAAATTATTTTGATTTTGAATATTTTGAATTTCTTAATACTTTTTTAAACTGTTTGCGAAGCAGACGTGCACAATATACAGTTTAACAATCTGTGAATATTTAGGCCATCGGACAGTGAAAGTGTTATCTACCGAAATCTTCAACATTATCATCTGCCAGTCTGTTTCTAAGTCTTATTGTTCAATGACATACTACTTACTATTTTCGTTTGACAAAATAAAGGTAAAAAAAATTTGAAAGTGTGTTCAATCATTTCAATACAGTACAGGTATTGTAGATGTGTGGTTTTGCAAGTTTTAGCAGTTTTAATGGAACTGCTACAATCTAACATAAAATGCATCTAATTAAGTATACGTCCGAGATGTCAGTCGGAAGACACTACCCTCGTCAAGAATGACATGTTGTTGTTTGATGCAAAGCCATAATATATAATAATAGACATTAAAATGTCAATGAATATTGACAAAGATAAAACGCATCAAAACTAGGGAGTGGGGGCTCGTGACGTCAGAACTAGCTAAAAATTATACTTAGGCGTGACGTATTGAGAATTTTAAAAGCGTCATACGAGTATCTTCGTAAATTTTGATTTACGTAACAAAAGAAAAAACACGGGTCAAATATTTTGTGATAATCTAACTGACGGACTAATTACTTTTTTTTTGTCGTCTCGCCTATGCTTCAAAGTTTGGCCAAAGATAATGTTTTATTTGGGATTTTAGTTACTCCCTTATGGTCGTATACTCAAACACAACTTCATGCGGTAAAGTAGATATCGTTTGGGTATTTGGAGATAAGTTACATGCACATAATAAGTGCACACAAGATATAATTACACATTTCATTAAAAACTAAAAACACAACTGAAACAATCCATACTGAATTTCTGAATATAAATACATATATAATTGTATAACTGTTGTTTCAATTGCCGATGTCAATCAATTGCAATACGAAACACAAATAACAAACGCTGCTAAAGTTTGACGTACAAATACTTTCTATTGATGAGGCGTTTTTTAATGCCACTCATGATTAAATCTATACAAGCTGTTCCGTGCGAATATAATAAACACAAGTCATCTTGTACATCGTGAAGCGTAATCGTTACAGCGCTGCGGTTAGTGTTAATGCTCATAGAAACAATTTTACAAGCAGATAAAAATGCTTTGTGTCGTTCACCCTCTTTTATGGGTACGTGGTGTAGGCCCATATTGGCACAAACTTTTACTATAGATTTAGTAGTATCAACGTCGAAAATTTATGGCGGTTATCAAAAAAGATTAGCTTCATTTTGACCGTGATGGAACAGCTGAATCTTTTAAAAGTCTTTATTTTTACAAAGACTTTTAAAAGATATCAGCTGTGCTGTCAGTGGGTTCCCTAAATCGTGTATGCTAGAAGTACGTACACCATAGGATTTTGCATAAATCTGAATGTATAATGCGCAGAAACATTCAATTGCTAACATGATCCACAAACGAAAATATCAGAGACAGTAATAATAAGTACATAAATAGGAATGTAAAATAGGACGATGCGGGAATAAAAAAAAATTAAGCTATATTTTGGCACGAAGGAAGCATAATATTGTTTGAGATGAACCAGGATTTTGTTAAGTGGGACGACACTCAGTGGGCCGAACGAAGAATAAATCATAATAAACATAAAACTAATTGCGAAAACTGGTATCTTTTGTTTATAATCCCACTTAAATGAAGTGACAATAATGAATGTAAGCAGCGGACAGACGATCCATAACTGTACCTTTAGATAGATTGATCGAACTTAAAAGTGAAAGCCACGCAAGGCAAAACAAGTTCCGTTTTAAAGTACACTTCCCAGTTATGTCTGTGTTGCACAATGGACCCGCGGAACTCTCAAATAAATGACAACAACAGCTTAGCCCTCACTTTTGTCAAACCTTTACTAATGACTCGTAGAAGTCAAGAGGATTTCACTTTTAAAAGAATGAAGTATAAAGATGCAGAGAAAGAAAATTAAAAGCTTTGTCAAAAAGATAAAAATGCAAATGTCATCTTTTAATGTATTTTTCTTTCTTTTATATTTTGAAAATGTTTGTTATGTAGGTTCCTATTCAGATTTATTACCAAACTGACTTTCGGCAGATAGGTTAAGTACCTGCACAAAAGAAAACGATAAATAGTACATTATGGTACAAGTGTGTAATGTTGGTGATTACCGCTGAGGCGCGATTGAGACCCGAGCCGTCAGGCGAGGGTCTTAAGAGAGCCGAGGACGGTAATCATCAATACACACGAGTGTCATACGACGTTTTTCAACATACTTGTGAATAAAATAATACAAAAAAAAAACATTTTATTTAATAGATAATAGATATTTGTCCTTGGAATTTTCAGGTAGTAAACTTTCCATAAGGTTAAGTGCTTCACATCTTATAACGGGCGGTGTACAACACAAATCATTTTCTTCATAACTAGTACTTGTAGACATTTTTTATTCATAATAAATATAATTTCAACAGTGAAAACGAGTAATGAAAAGTTTTTCGCAATAGCGGGATAATTTAATCAGTTTTCCTATGCGCGCGCATCTAACAATGGCGATCGGCCATAGACTAAAATAATGAAGTTTGTTTTTTTGGCTTTTCGCGGATAGCGAATACACGTACAAAATGTGGAATTCAAAGTTTTCTTTATTACAGAGAAAACAAAAGTTACATTTCAGTGAAATGAGCAAGCAATAGGTATAATAACTTATTTGTACTATTGAACACGATTTTTTTTATATAGAAACTTTTGTAGGATCAAAGCAAAGAGCACATCAACCAAAAAAAAAAAGCCTTATAACTCACTTATGAATAATAGGTAGTAATGAAACAGTCACAGTTCGATTATAGGTGTCATTACACAGTTCGATTATAGGTGTCATTATGTGCCTAATTGCGGTGAAATTAGCGCCATTTTATTAGTGTGTTGAAAAAATTTAAACACTAGTATGTTGAATAAATGAGTTTTAAAAGTTCCGAAATATGAATCGGCATTTGTTTAGGTATACTGGTACGACATCCAATAATCAGTTTATGCTTGAAAAGCATTAATTTTCTTCATAAATAGTTTGTACTTAGACCAGCTGCTTTTTAGACTGCTTGCTAATTAGACCATTTGTGCTTTAGACCAGTTTGTACTTAGACCAGCGGCTTTTAAGACCGCTTGCTAATTAGACGATTTTTGCTTTAGACCAATTTGTACTTAGACCAGCTGGTCTAAGTACAAATTGGGCTTTTTAGACCACTTGCTTTTTAGACCAGCTGCTTTTTAGACCACTTGCTTATTAGAACAGCTGCTTTTTTAGACGCAATGATACTAACCCGTAAAATCGTCCATTTAAAAATTCAATAATATAAACTAGATGTTGCCCGCGACTTCGCTCGCATGGAAATATTGATGTGTATGTGTGAGACTAAAAAATAGCCTACGATCTATTCTCAGACCTACCAAATACACACAAAAAATTTCATTAAACTAGGTCAACCCGTTTCGGAGGAGTTCGATAGCAAACACTGTGACACAAGATTTTATATATGTATAGATATAAAAAAGCATAAATATCATCTCAATGAACTAATCCTTAAAAATATTTATTCCTTAAAACCAAAAGATATTATAAAGTATTTTTTTATATTTTTTGTACCATACTACAATGTTGACCCATTTAACCCAAAGTTTGACTGGTAGAGAATGCCTTGTGGCATTAAGTCCGCCTATGTACCACTATTGTACCTACATGAAGTTAAAATAAATAAAAATCCCTAAAACAGATAAAATTGACTAACTGTTGCCCGCGGCTTTGCCCGCGTGAAGTTCAGTAACTGTCCCATGGGATCATACTAAAGAGATAAATAGTATCCTACATGTTAATCCAGGATGTAAACTATGTATGTGCCAAATTTCATAATCATCACAATTATAATCAATCACAATCACCATCGCTATCACGATCACGATCATTATCACAATCACCATCGCTATCACGATCACGATCATTATCACAATCACCATAACTATCACTATCACTATCACTATCACTATCACTATCACTATCACTATCACTATCACTATCACTATCACTATCACTATCACTATCACTATCACTATCACTATCACTATCACTATCACTATCACTATCACTATCACTATCACTATCACTCTCACTCTCACTCTCACTATCACTATCACTATCACTATCACTATCACTATCACTATCACTATCACTATCACTATCACTATCACTATCACTATCACTATCACTATCACTATCACTATCACTATCACTATCACTATCACTATCACTATCACTATCACTATCACTATCACTATCACTATCACTATCACTATCACTATCACTATCACTATCACTATCACTATCACTATCACTATCCCTATCACTATCACTATCACTATCACTATCACTATCACTATCACTATCACTATCACTATCACTATCACTATCACTATCACTATGACTATGACTATCACTATCACTATCACTATCACTATCACTAAAACTATCACTATCACTATCACTATCACTATCACTATCACAATCACAATCACAATCACAATCACAATCACAATCACAATCACAATCACAATCACAATCACAATCACAATCACAATCACAATCACAATCACAATCACAATCACAATCACAATCACAATCACAATCACAATCACAATCACAATCACAATCACAATCACTATCACTATCACTATCACTATCACTATCACTATCACAATCACAATCACAATCACAATCACAATCACTATCACTATCACTATCACTATCACTATCACTATCACTATGACTATCACTATCACTATCACTATCACTATCACTAAAACTATCACTATCACTATCACTATCACTATCACTATCACAATCACAATCACAATCACAATCACAATCACAATCACAATCACAATCACAATCACAATCACAATCACAATCACAATCACAATCACAATCACAATCACAATCACAATCACAATCACAATCACAATCACAATCACAATCACAATCACAATCACAATCACAATCACAATCACAATCACAATCACAATCACAATCACAATCACAATCACAATCACAATCACAATCACAATCACAATCACAATCACAATCACAATCACAATCACAATCACAATCACAATCACTATCACAATCACAATCACAATCACAATCACAATCACAATCACAATCACAATCACAATCACAATCACAATCACAATCACAATCACAATCACAATCACAATCACAATCACAATCACTATCACTATCACAATCACTATCACTATCACAATCACAATCACAATCACAATCACAATCACAATCACAATCACAATCACAATCACAATCACAATCACAATCACAATCACAATCACAATCACAATCACAATCACAATCACAATCACAATCACAATCACAATCACAATCACTATCACTATCACAATCACAATCACAATCACAATCAGTATCACTATCACTATCACTATCACAATCACAATCACTATCACTATCACTATCATAATCACAATCACAATCACTATCACTATCACAATAATTATCATCGTGATCACAATCATCATCATCACAATCATCATCATTATTATCACAATCATCATCATCGTTATCAAAATTATCATCATCGTTATCTTAATCATCAACATCACAATCACCCTTAAACCTCATAAGAAACCTACGCATGCTAAATTTCGAATCTCTAGACCCAGTGGTTTGAGCTATGAGTTGATTTTCAGACTTTGTCACCCCATTTCTCCATATTAAGGGTTGAATGCTGAAAAAAACCAGAAACAAATATTTACTCATTTATCGATCGGAGTACTACTTTTAAGTTTCGAATAAAATAGTTAAACCAATCTTATTTCCCCATGTAAACTTTGGACCCTCGTTTCAGAGGGGTCTTCGTCTTCGGGTCTTCGTCTTGGGGGGTGAATTTTGAAAAATCCTTTCTTAGTGCACCCCTAAACCTCATAAGGAACCTATGTGCTAAATTTGGAATCTCTAGACTGCAAGCTACACGCTATTTATAAGCACGCGCCACCAACCCCCCCGCCGGTACCGCCGCAACCGGTATGTCCCTGCATTTTAAATCTGTAATATCTTCAAAAATATTCATTTAAATTACATGCTGTAAAGGGCCATATTGAATGCACAATGTATTTATAGTACATTACTGCAGAATCCAGTAAGTAAGCCTTCTTTGACAAGTATGGGTTAACGGAAGAGTTAAAGGAAGGAGGTAAAGGATAAAAAGTGGTTATTGTGGGTTATCCCTTTTTTTTTTTTTTTTTCGGGTGGGAAATCATCAAAATGACTTCTCCCGCTCTGGGCGAAGCAGGAGGGAGTGTCAGACTTTTACTGACTAAAACCCATCCATGTTCCTTCATCGCCCTTTGTGTGTGGGCTATCCCTAAGAGATAGACATATATCATCGCGGACTTTTTTGTAGATCTTTCTAGGGTGTACAATACCGTAATACATTATTTTGATGTACCTCCTAGGGTTCAGCCAGCGTTTGCAATGTAAGCGCAAAAAAATGTGTTTATCTACGGCATCACATTAGAAACCTCTAAAATTATCTCTGCAATATTATGCATGATATTTCCATAAAAACCTTCATCTTCCTTAATATCTATTAAAAAAATCCGTTGCGGAGTTTTAAAGATCTAAGCATACATAGGGACAGACAGACAGCGGGAAGCGACTTTGTTTTATACTATGTAGTGATGATGTAGTGATAGTGATAGTGATGATAGTGATAGTGATACAAAAGTTGACTACAAAGTATGCAATTTAAACTTAATATTACGAATGTATTTGTGCCACCACTCCACCAGAGTCATAACCTATATCTCGAAAATACACGTGTGTTGAATGACACCGTGACAAGATAATATTTGAGATAATACTATTATTAAAGACCGGTTATCCAACTCGTTTCCATTAGAATTGGGAACAATGCAACATCAAAACGAGCTTAATAGGAAAATTATACGACACGTTATCTTAACGTATTACGTTGTCAAAGTTCATAACGATTTTCATAAACTAACAATATTAGTGTTAATTTACATAGGCGACGATGGATTCGTTTCAATTAGAAACATAAGCGTGGTATTTTAATTCAATCACCATCCTACAAGTATAGTAGTAGTATTAGTAGTCTACAAGTTTTAAAGTTTTCGACTACCGCGGCTTGTCTAGTGCGGCCACGAGAACGTACCCCAGGACGTGTCATCCAGGTTTTGGTCCTTATGTGAGCCTAATTTCATCGAAATCCTTTCTAAGGTGTAGAAAGGTAACTGACGCACAAAGACGGCGTTACTTACGCATTTATAATATTATTATGAAAGTATGGACGAATTGTTGCCATTGCGCGAATATCCTGGATGACGCTGGCACAAGAGCGTGGAGATTGGCACAAACAAAGAGAGGCCTATTACTCAGCAGTGGGTGAAATCGGGCGATGATGAGGATAATGATGATGATGATAATGGTGATGATGATGATGATGATGATGGTGATGATGATGGTGATGATGATGGACGAATTATTAATAACGCCCTTTTCAATAGACTTTTCAGGAATTCAGGCTTTTTTTAAACAGCTATTTGTGCCCCACAGGGCAAAGGCCTCCCGGGGCTGCGGGACTGTTCGAAAGAGATACCGTGGCCCCAGACAAAGCGCGATGAAGAAACATGGATGGGTTTTAGTCAGTAAAAGTCTGACACTCCCTCCTGCTCCGCCCAGAGCGGGAGAAGTCATTTGATGATTTCCCATTCGAAAAAAAAAAAAAATATGCGAAGTCCTCCCAGTCGAGTCGACTTCGTCCCGCCGCCTCCGTCGCCGCCGCCGTCTGGGCCTGCCGCGTTATTGTTTACTGCCGTTTGAGACCCACTGTGTAATTTAGCCCATAGCTCCTCCGATATACGACAGATATATGTGGTCAGACCACTTCCATTTAAACTTGGCAGCCGTGTTACCTTTATTAGTGATATGAGTTTCGGAACGCAGTATCGAGTTCCTTAATCCAGGCTTAAGATTTTCACAATTTTTCTTGTATTTGAGTGTTTTAAGAGTCTAACACTCAAATACAAGAAAATTTTGATGTGTGATTATGGTTTAGATATGGCAACCAAATTAAAAAAAAATAAGCCCGAGATAATTTCTCTAGGGTGCGCTCAAAAATAAAAAAAACAAAATTTATCTTGTATTGAGTGCTAGACTCATAAAACACTCAAAAACAAGATAAATTGTAATAGCCCTCTTAAACTGCTATTTTTTTTAACTAAACACAGAATTGAATGTTTACATGATAATACAACCACAAACTCGCAAACCATGATTGCAATTTCACAAATCAATTAAGCTAATAGTAAATTGCAGTGTCGTGTAAACTAAACAAGGTGTTAGATCTAATCAGTCGCGTTAATTACAAGGTAATGATAATTGACAATAAGTGGCACAGGACGCCCGCCCGTCCAACGCTCCATGATCATGATTGACGGAATCTGCATAACTATGATTTACAAACGCTTCGATTCGATTTCGATTCGGAAAGTCGTATGTCTATCTCGCTGCTTTGCCTAATGTCAAAAAAAGACAGACATACGACTTGTCGAATCGAAGCGTTTGTGAATAGCTATTCAGGTACAACAAACAAGGCAAGGTTTGATTTACTTACTTGATTGTTTTGGTTGTCGTAACGCGTACGAAATAAATCTGAACTCGAGGCCCTGGGCACTTTCCTCACCTTCCGCCTGACGCAGGTCCTCACCGGTTGTTACGCGGTGGTTTCGGGAGGTTCCTGCACCGAATCGGGCGGGAGGAAACGCCCGGGTGTTTCCACTGCGAGGATCGACCGGAGGACCCGGTAGAGCACAAGGTGGAGGTGTGCCCCGCGTGGGCGGAGCACCGCCGTGTCCTCGAAGCGGCGATCGGCGGCGGCGATCTCTCGCATCCGGCCCTGGTTCAAGCCATGGTCCGGAGCGAGACGGAATGGGACGCCGTCACCTCCTTCTGCGAAGCAGTCATGCTAGAGAAGGAGGTGGCGGAACGTGAGAGGGAGAGAACCTCACCTCCCGGCCGCCGCGGGAGACGCCCCGGGCGCCGGGGGCCAACACGTAGCCCCCGGCCACCGTAAGCGCGGGCCTGATGTGGACGGTGGGCTATGGGCTAGCTAGCCGTCCGTCCGTCTCATGACGACAGGCCGTGTCGGCGGTTCGTGTTCCACGCGCGCCTCAAAGAGAGTCTGCAAAAAGGAAGGGGTTCGCAAGAGCCGATGCCTGCCGGGGTTACGGGACTGTTCGAAAGAGATACCGTGGCCCCGGAACATAAAGGGCGATGAAGGAACATGGATGGGTTTTAGTCAGTAAAAGTCTGACACTCCCTCCTTCTCCGCCCAGTGCGGGAGGAGTCATATGAAGATTACCCATCCGAAAAAAAAAGGCTCTGGGCACTTGAGAATAAATAAATAAAATTATTCGTAAAATAAATAATTTTCTGTATTTTATTTCGATTTAAAGTTGTCCGCCTCTAAAAAACGTCTTTTTTATGTACCTTGTAACTATTGATTTATGCTGAATAATTTTAGTAACCTGCGGGCCTGCCTTGGACAAGTTAAGTTTCCTTTGACATCCTCTAGCTTGGATCGTGGGGCCGGGGCACGTGCCCACGCCCAGTGTGGAAAAAATGACACAGGAACTCTTCCCTAATAGTTCCGAACTTGTACAAAGCTTTTAATGAGACGATCCCTCGGGAAGGTCTCAAGTTAAACCTATAGTATTACAAAGTTGAGATTACTAAATATATTGACTCAAAAATTCAATAACATGAAATACCGAGCAAAACACTATTGAGAATCATTCAATTCTCGCAATAGAAACAAACTCCAAAGTAATTTTGTCCTTGAACACCATTCAGCTCTTGTCACCAATTTTGTGTCGAGAATTTCAAACCAGCATCGTGGACGAACTGTGCTCTGGAATTGGTACAAAATAGAACATTTTCATCTGTATTTTCTCGTTTAATCTATTGTGGTCTCTACTGTTGCAGTGTAACAGTTTATAAGACAATCTTGTTGGTACCATTTTATAAGATGAGGACAAAGTAAAAAGAATGTATCTTCTGCTCTCACAGAGTAATTTCGGGCAGCACATTAAGACACATGTTTTTTTTAATTTTAACAATGGTCTCGACATTTTAGTTAAGAAAATAACATGATAATCTATTGGTGCCATCTACATAAATTATCTCGCCATGCCGTGTGCCTAAAACTGTTAAGCTATAGTCAATTAGGCTGTGAAATAAAGTGGAGCAATATTTTTTTTTTGGTTAATGCTTGACAGGTTATTGACAACAGAAAACTAAACCGTGTCAAAAGATTGTAACTAATACAGGGCACAGATCAAACCAATCACGCAGTTATATTTAATTACAAATTATATAATTTGTTTGGTAAATTAATAATTTTAACATCGCAAATTATATAATTTTAACATCAATCAACATCTGTAAATTTGTAACTACTTTTTTAGGCAAGAACTGGTATCAGTATTAAAACTAGGTAGGTATTTTATTATCTAGATAGACCATTAAACTTACCTGTCACTTACGCGGGATATCTTCCGTGATTTCCAATAATACGGAATATGCATAAATTTTCTTTTTTAATTTATTAAATTTTTATTAAAGTACTAGAAAAATAATGACAAAAAGCGAAAACAAGACATAAATCGGCTAAACAACACAAAAGTTAAAACCATTTAAACTTTTGTTTCTATCTCTTTCTATGGATAAACGGAATTTAGCATGGATTTTGTACGTCGATGCAGCGAATGACGTCATTCGCTGTATCGAATCCCTCTGTCTAATCAGCAGTTTCAAATGCTTATAACTTAGTATTTTTTAAAGAAATTAAAAAAAAATCACTTTGCTATTTTTGATGTTTGTTTAGAGTGATAAAAAAAAACATGCATATACCCTATTGTGCATTGTGAGTCATTTCGCGATCTTGGCGCTGCTTGACTGACCTGCGTAGGATGTGTGAAGCATTAAATGTTTAAAAGGTCACATCAATCCTCGTAAAATAAAACACCATAGATAAAATGTTAATTAATTTGTTGTTAGTTTTTTTATTTATTCAAACTTTATGCTTTTTTATATGTATTTACTTTGTTTATTTTGTTTGTGTTAGCATAATATTTATTTTGCTCATGTTTTCTTGATCCTGTTACCACACATTAGTCTCCGCCAGATAAGTAAGAATTAAAGGTCACTAACCCGCATACATTTGTTCAAATACATAATTCCTAAAACAGAAATAATGATGATCCTTGACTTTTTCTAGTAATAAAAAACGATTCATAATGTATTGTCGGGGTACCTACGCAGAGAAATTAAGGAAAGAGCCTTTAATTCTTACTTATCTCTCGGAAACTATAGGTACTATGTTTTATCTCTGCATCACCCTAAGTTAGACTGTTACAAAATGCCCAAGGCTTAAAGCCTTGGGCATTTTGTCCACTTTTGTACAGTGTTTTATTACATGTGAAATATAAAGTTTGAAAAAATATACATAACCTTCATAACACATTCTCATAGCAAAATTGAAGACACACTGGTAAAAGAAAACCAACAGAAGGCAGCCATTGCCATAAATTTTGTTTCACAATAAAATAATTTCAACATTCATGTCAATTTCTATAATGATGCGTGCGAGTCCGCAGGTGAATAGAAATATCTTACGAATGACGTTCTCGTCAAATCTCGTAGAATATTAGACCATGGAGGTTACAAAAAAGTTGTAAAGTCTTGCACAAAGAATCTTCGCTAGCATTTTTGCGAACACAATTATCTTGAAACTAATTCAAAGACTCTCAGCAAATAATAATAAGAATTGAATTTGATGTTTCTAGAACAGAGGAGATCGTTAAGTTGTTATGTAACTCAGATACCTACATACACAACTGCATCTGTAACTTGAACAAGCAGATCTTTTTATGATAATTACTTCAGGTTTTATAATTGAGTCTCGTACGTACACATTTACTTTTTGCTGGTTCTGAGATATTACATATACCTATATTCTATATCTACATTTTTAAGTCTGTTGTACCTAATTTAACTCAATACGCTCCACGTTCAATATGCGATAATTCCTTTTGTTACATCTAAACATAGGAACCTAATGATTGATAGTGGTTTATAAATTCAGTCATCCATAGCTAACGAGTCTAGTTAAACAGCAAGCCAAATACGGTTTTATGTAACACGTGATCTAACTAAAAGTAATAATGTTTCGGAAGCCACGATTGCTTCCGAAACTTTATTCGTATCAAAAACATCAATAACTTCTGCGAACAAAAGCTTACATTGTCTTGTCATCCGTCACTCACGTTCCATACCGTAAGCATAATCACATGATTGTATTATTTTTTCTCAGCTACCGACTATCACTCAAAAATTCTTTGTTTCCTCAGTGGAAAAATTTCCATCAAAAGAGATGGTAGCAACTAAACGGTTTGGTCAGCCGCAGCCCGCGGCGCTTCGTCGGCCAGAGGTACCTGCTTTAGGCACCTCTCGTGCTTCAATTACGTACACTTTCACTATTTGGCCAGTGGGCACTCAACGAACTTAAAATTTCTCGCTTTTTTACTACACTACACCTAAATTCGACAAAGCCGCTGTCTTTGTCGGTAACAGAATGATTTATGAATATTATCGGTACTGAATACTACAAAACGTACTCGAATTTCCCAGGGGAATGAAACACCTTTAACGATAAAATATACTTTATTTACACAGATAAAAGTAAATGTAATTGCATTCATAAGTACCTAATGTAAGTCAGATCAAGTTGAACCACTCACAGCTAAATTGTGCCCGAAAACGAACTATCAGAACGTCTCACAGGCAGAAGATATGACTTTATTTTCTATATTTCCTTGATTCGACCCAAACTTATTGAGCGGTATATTTATCTTCCAATCGGAAACCAATTTAGCTGAATGAAATGAATAACCTAAACAAACATATCACAAATCAAATAAATAAATTGAGCAGTAATACAATCTAAAAGGTAACTTTAGCATCGACCTTGCGGCCGGACTCATATTAGAAAATATTCGGGGCCCACATATGACCCGCACTTAGGGAAATCTGGGGGCGCTTGTACAAAGTCACTTTGCTCACCTACTTTAAGTATAAAATCTAAGCCTCTCGTCCAATGAGAAGACCTTTCATCTCTCATCATCCAGAACCCTGGGTTGTCAGCCTTGAAACGTAACGCTACCACACCGTGTTTCGGCACCACTATGGTATCTTTCTCAACTGGGTCTATGAGATTTTTGTTGAATAATGTACCTTCTTCATTCATCTTCTTGATGGTGTCACCGTCGAAACTTTTGTTGAGTTCTCTTATACCGACCACATGGAAACTGTATCCATGTAGGTGGAAAATGTGGTCGGATTCGCCACCTGTAATTAAAAGCGAAATGTTATCCCAGTGTATATTCATTACTTTTATTGGTGAACGTGGGAAGCGGGCTGAAATTAATTGCGTCTACATTATGTATAATGGTTTTCCTCTGTGCAGGCCCATTATGGTCTATGTGATTGGCCTCTTTAATTTACTAGCTGTGCCCCGCGACCTTAGTCCGGGTGAAACTATAAAAATATTGCTTCCCTGTTTGAATCGGGGAAAAAACATTCGAAATTGTTTACAAAATCTGATTCAGATTTTTATTTTTATTTTTTTTGCACGGAACCCTTATCCTTTTTTAATAAAGTTAGTTGCTCAACTTACTCCTTATAACATTAACTATCTGCCAGTAAACGTCCCGTCAAAATCGGTCCAGCCGTTTAGGAGATTACCCGCAACAAACAGACAGACAGACAACATTTTATTAAGTATTGTATATACATTCAGTCAAAAAAGTATCGGGAATGGATGATTTGTTTATGGTTCCAAATTCAAATTTTTGTTTTTTTGTAGTTGTTAGATTGGCACAACTGTTTTCCATTTTGGCGCGGAGTTTGAGTTGCATCTGTTATTTATATTAAATACAGTGCTGGTTTTAGTAATATCATATATAGTGTGTATTGCGAACTTCATAATGGACAAAAATATCGAACAAAGAGTTTGTCTTAAATTTTGCATCGCCAATGGAATTTCGTGTTCGGAGTCACTGCAAATGTTACAGAAGGCTTACGGTGAATCGACTTTATCAAAAACTCGTGCTTATGAGTGGTTCAAAGCGTTCAAAAGCGGTCGAGATGTGATGGAAGATTTGCCTCGCTCTGGTAGGCCGTCAACGTCTGCAACTGAAGTTAACATCGCAAAAGTGAAGAAAATAGTGACTGAAAATCCCCATTCAACTCTGAGAGAGATAGCCGCCGAACTTTCTGTATCTCACGAGTCGATCCGTACCATTTTAACTAATCATTTGGGTATGAAACATGTTGCTGCTCGGCTAGTCCCAAAAGATCTGAATTTTCTCCAAAAACTCAATCGCATGAAAGTCGCTGAGGACATGCTAGAACGAGTCAGTTCGGACCCAACATTCATGAAACGCATTGTTACTGGTGACGAGACGTGGGTTTACGATTTTGACATGCAAACTAGTCAACAAGCTTCGGAGTGGCGCCTTCCAACTGAACCGAAACCGAAAAAACCACGCCAAAGTCGATCAAAAGTCAAAGTTGACTGTTTTCTTTGACTATCGCGGTGTTGTGCACTCTGAATTCTTACCGGAAGGTCTAACGGTAAATAAAGAATATTATTTGAGCGTTATGCGGCGTTTAAGAGAGCAAATTCGACGAAAAAGGCCAGATTTGTGGAAAGAAAATTCTTGGATTTTGCACCACGACAATGCGCCTTCGCACAAGGCTATCATTGTGAACGAATTTTTGACCAAACACTCAACAGATACCATCCAGCAACCACCATATTCACCAGATATGGCTCCTGCTGACTTTTTTCTTTTTCCTAAACTGAAATTACCACTTCGTGGCACCCGTTTTCAATCGATAGAAGACATAAAGGAGAATTCGCGGCGAGAACTGAACTCAATTCCGGAAGCAGCGTTTAAAAAATGTTTTGATGAATGGATTATTCGTTGGCGCAAGTGTATCGTTTCTAAAGGAGCATACTTTGAAGGTGATAAAATAAATTTGGATGAATAACAGACATTTTGTGTATTATTGATCTTTTCCCGGTACTTTCTTGACAGAGTAGTACGTTCATACGCATTCAGTAAAAAACTGTTATTTTGAAATTACAAACAGACACTCCAGTTTTATTTATTTATATAGATTTACAAATAGATTATATTATTGGTATTATAACTCTTCAGTGTGATTACGAGTGAGTACTTTTCAATCACTTTCCCTAACTGTTGACGGGTTTGTAGGCCGAAGAAAATTGTATCTATTTACCTACTGTCGTTAACCTTATTCGTAACCAATAAATAAATGATTACCCACATGGGTGCGTAGGTATAATTAGAGATAGAAGTAAAAAACCAAATCAAATCATAGCCGACTTCAAAACGTGTTTTTCTTAAATATTATTTCTTGTGTTCTAGTTTAAGCTTGGGTCTGTTATGCAAATTGTCTAATAGGTTAGTTATTACTCATTCATCTTGAATTATATTTACCAGCATTTATGTCATTTAATTTGCATAATATTATAGAGTTTGGAGATTATAAGGTAGCTGGTGCCTATTTCTGCTAACGTTATGATTATGACTTTATGTTATCTTGTTTTTACTCGGAAACACATTAAATGAACATAAAAACCTTAATTCATCAAATATACATCCAACCAAATTGTACCGAGGTGTGTTAGAAATTTCTGCTTTACCCAAAAATATTACTTTACAGCAATGCTTAAATTGCTTTGAACAGTAAAAAAAGTCTGCGTCTGACTGGACCAAGAGAGATTTTGGAAGTTTGAGCAATACCAAGTTTTAGTACTTATTGGGTACTATTTGGTACCAGACATCAAATAATTGGTACCTCGCAAAACAGGGAGGGAAATGACATTGGAAAACTACTGCGGGAAAAGATGTTGTAATTAATATGGAAGCGCTAGGGTAGCTCGCGAAATTCAATTTACTTTAAGTTTATTTATTTATTTGTAGGTTATTTAATCTTTCATTGAATCCTAATGAATGAGTCTTTCATAAAACCGACAATTTAGATGGTTGTATTATTGATTATAACTGAGTAGGTAAAGCCATACGTGTTACGATCGCGAATCATAAATATTTTGTCCGACATACAGCCTGTCACTGATCTGCAAATTGCAAATTTCGCGGGCTAGCGCTTCAACCTTAAAATAAAACGTGGCCTACATAAATAATTAAAATTTTAGTGTTTATTTAAATAGTACCTAGATACATTATTAATACTGAGCACTAATTGTTTCATTACCAACTAAAATTATTTCGAGAACCACTAAAATTCCGTGCCTAATTATAACATTTGAACATACCTACCGACATTTTCACATCTTATTTACAGAGACGACAAACATCCTCTTTTGTGGTTGTAACATCCGTCTTTATACGATCGTGAATAAATCAGGACTGGCGCCTTGTTTCGCACGTTTATACCGACTTTACAAAGGACAGACAGAATACTGTAAGGCAGAATTATTTACGAAATACGAACGAACAGATGTGCCGAAAATGTAGGTACATTGTTTGTCAAGATGTTAAGCTTTCGATAAACAATCACGAGCATAGATATACAGGGTGTAAACAACCTCATCACGAAGCCTTCAACCAAGCATTCTGTATATCAAACTAAGTAACTTTACGCAAAAATTATTGCTGAGAAACGACTTTTTTTTGGGTGAAAAATCATGTTTTGTGGTAGAACTCAATGTAACGCACTCAAAACATTGTGCTGATGGATTGAATGAATAGTGCGGAGGTCGTGGAGGTGTTTGAAGTAAAAACCTTACATTAAAAAAACTCTGACCCCCAATATGTCCGTAACTAGAAGGTTCCCAGGTATGGTGTAGAACAAAAAAATGATCGCAATGACGGGGAGAATAAGTGCCTTTCGGCTTCGTTAAGAGGTGTTTTACACCCTTTATGTACACAGTTAGTTTCTCGTTGGTAACTGCCTGGAAAAGTCCCTCATTAGTCAGGTGGTCGCAAGCACGACTGCTGAGCGTGAGGTTCTTGGTTCGATTCCCGGATCGGACAGTGTCATTGTGTTTTTCCATCAGGAATTTCTCAGTAGCAGCCACAGTCTGATTTGCGCCCGGTTGATGGCAGTAGGCTCGCTCCCTATTACATGGGACTTAAACATAACTGGCGAAGTGTGGGTGTACTCTTAGGTACACCTCTGCCTAACCCTACGAGGATTACAGGCGTGATGTTATGTTATCTTATTAATTTTAAACTAGGCTTTGTTTTAACCAGTGCAAACAAACTTATTACATAGACGATTGTAAGATTCATGATTATTTTGTAGATAAATACAACTGAAAATTTTAGGTAAGACTTATTTCATATTAGAGGATTCAAACTTCTATTTTCGTAAGATCTGATAATTTCAATCAATCCTTTGAATTAAATAGCGTTTGAAAGTTGTATTATTTCAACGTACTTATACTCGAGACTAACATGATTGGGTAGATGACAAAAAAAAAACTAATTAACCCTTCAGATAGATTTCCATAAAATATTGGACACAAGTGTTTTTTATTTTTTCACGTCATCAAAAAATGAAGACGATACAGTGCGTCGAAAACTCGTGTTATTACATCGTGTTAGTACATTTTGTACTCAAATGTGACGTCACAAGCCCCCACTCATGATCTTTGACACGTTTTATCTTCGTAAATTTTTATTAATTTGATAAAACAAAAAAACACGTCCAATATTTTTTATGATAATCTAACTGACGGACTAAACTGAATCATATTTTTAGCTATTACCAATAAAATATTAGCTATTAGCTATTACCAATAAAATTGTACTATTATGTTCATATTGACAATACCTATATTGAATCAAACAAAGGTATAACACCTTATACACACATCAACACGGTCTAGGGATATTTTTTAAAAAGCGAATTACTATCAATGTGTTAATTATTTATATGACATGTATATATTTAAAAGATACGTTATTTAATATTCTACCATTTTTTAATAATGGTTAAGGTATAGATTAAAATTTCAGGATTTTATGGAAAAAAAATGAAGCATAGACGGAAACCGTATATGAATGAACTTTTAATTTGTGAGTAAAAACTGAAAAAAATCATTTAATTTGTGTTTATAAACTTGAAGTTAGTAGTCTGAGAAAGCGCCCATGATGTTCATAACACATCGGCAACGATTCGGCATGCTCAGAACAAGGTTGTCAATGTCTTGCTGCGGAATATTGTCCCATGTCCTTCTGAGGTGCGCAAAAAGTTGATCTTCTGTAGCCAGATTTTCAGGAACTTCCTTCAGAGCTCTTCTTTGCAGCATATCCCACGCATGCTCAATGGGATTTAGGTCTGGCGATTGAGCAGGCCAGTCTAAGGCCCTAACATTATGTGTATGTAACCAAGCTGCTAACGTTCTCGCCGTGTGTGCCCGGGCATTGTCGTGCATGAGCAGGAAATCTTGCCCCATTTGTGTTCTGTGGGGCAAGATTACGGGCCCCAGCACCTGTTGGACGTATCGTTCTGCCGTCATATTGCCCCGCACCCAAACGAGATTCGTCCGTCCTCTAAGACGAATTCCTGCCCAAACCATAATTGTTCCTCCTTGGTATGGGTGAACTTCCTGAGGGTTCTCGAGACGGCTCCATCGTCCAGGAACTCGCCAAACACGCGTCCTTCGTGAATCTGTGTTTATCTGGATTTATCCGTGAACAGCACATTGGACCATTGGTCACGGCCCCAGTCCACGTGGTTCCGAACCCATTCTAATCGTCGTCCACGATTGCCTCTCCGTAAAGGTGGGACCCGGAGTGGTCTACGAGAGCGTAGATTGCTTTCATGCAGTCGCCTTCTTACAGTTTGGTCACTCACAAGCACTTGGTGTTCCACTCGCAGCCTTTGGACCAATTGAGTCTCCGTTGCATTTGGTTGTGCTCGCGCAGTAATTTGCAAAAATCGGTCTTGTCTGGGGGTAGTGATGCGACTTGGCCCCCGGTGCCTCTCCGCTACTTCACCTGTGGCACGATAGCGTGTCCACAATCTTGAAATTACATTTTGATGGGTCCCTATGGCCTCAGCAACATTACGCTGAACAGATCCAGCTTCCAGCATTCCCACAGCTCGTAACATCTCCGCCCTCGTCAAATGTCGGCGTTGCATGGCTACAATACCTCAATTTTAACTTTATCTTTCGTTTAAAAATGAAAAAAAACTGTAACTAAACGTAATTCGTATTGTTTTCTAAATTTCGCACAAATGAAAATTCCCTCTCCTATACATCAAGACATTTTTATGCCACCGAAACAAAAGAATTTTCAAAAATTTGAATTTGGAATTAGTCCGAGATAAATTACAAACAAATCGGTGTATAAAAGATTCCAATGCGGCCAGTACTTTTCGAGTTATTTAATTGAGTATGAAATATCCCTAGACCGTGAGAGCAGCGGTGGCCCAGTGGTGGCGGCCCCGACTTACGAACAGTAAGTCGTAGGTTCAAACCCAGGCAGGCGGCATTACTTTGTGTAATTTATTTCATCACCACTGCTCTCAAAACGGTGAAGGAAAACATCGTGAGGAAACCGGCATGTCCTAGGCCAAAAAAAAAAGGCTTTTACTTGTTTAAAAGGATACTTCTACCACTAGCTACGTAGTACAAACATTGTTAAAGAAAATAAACTATTTGTTAAAGTCTAATGCAAAAACATTCTTATCAAAACCACTTCTCCTCTAAGGAATACCTATGTATTATCTTCCTTTTCTCAGAATTTATCTATCTTAATATCTTTAGCAGTTCAGGCTGTTCACTGTCTACCAATCACGCAGCCATAAGTCAGTTAGATAAAAAGAAAACTGTTGAAATCTAAATTAGGTTAATTAATTCGGTGAAACGAGACATCTTTATATATTTAACTAGATTATGGCAGCGTCCGGCCTCGCCCATTTACCATTTGGTTAACTTTATGCCCGGTTTATGGTTTGGTTAATTATACGGGCCCAATTGACTGGCCAACATCGTCGGCGGCGCCGGCGTCCGACCGACCCGTAACCAGATAGCTACTTAAAAATATAGTGGAACGGTGCGAGTGGAAGTTGAACAGCGAAGGTTCCGTATATACTTGTACCACTAAACACACTAAATGCGCTTTACGATAAAATATTTCAAATGTGATTCTGTTCCTGTCATCTTCTAAAGTTTGACATAAACAGAACGTTGTTTAAAATACTTTTTACGGTTAACGCATTTAATTACTTTTAGTGAAAGCGTGTCAAGTGTTTACTTACTTTGTATAACTGCAAGATTACAGTTTTTTTTATTTCAAACTTAATAGAGCTTCAGCAGATTTTTTAAATCAACTCTTTAGCACCATTTGAAAATAGTAGGAAAAACATTTTCAGAATTTGGAGAAGGTAATAAAATCTTCGAAGGTTCCGGTTCCGTATTTTTCACCGAGAACCCTAAAATTTTGAAACCGTGCATGAAAGCACAAGTAGGCCTAGTATTAATAAGACCGTTGTATAACAGATACCACCAGAGACAGTTACTGTGCCTCGCAAATAAAAGTATCGTGCAAAACGAACCGCAAAAAAAAAAAACTGGGCCACTTTTTTACGATTTCGAAACTCGCCTGAATGTGCTAAACATTATTTAGTTTTAAAATAAAGGACTTACTTAAGTACAAACGTATTTTAAGTAATATCAAACTTAGCTTAAGGACTTTTATGTATTTGCGTTTGATAACGTCATATTTCAATGATATAATTTATTCAAATACTAGCACTTCGCCCGCGCCTTCGTCCGCAAAGAATGTGATAACTCGGCTAATTTGGACGATATCAATATAATTTATCTATGTTACTCGGTAAAGATGTAGCTTTAGAAAAAAAAAAAAAAGAAGGTGTAAAGAATTTTTAAAATCGGTTTAGTAGTTCTTAAGTTAAAACGTAACAAACAAAAAATCAAATCTTTCCTCTGTTTAATATTAGTTTAGATGAAGAAATAGTACATTTTAATACAACTGGAGAAAGTTTGTTATTGCATTCGAGGCAGAATTAACACCCGAGCCGTAGGCAAGGGTGTTTTTGAGCCTAGAACTGCAATAATAAATGTCCACGTGTATCAAACGACGTTTTTCAATATACTTTTGAAGAAATAAAATAAATAACGAAAAATATTTTTGTCATGAATTATGAAACTATGATTTTAATTTTCTTTTTTTTCCGCGCATTCATTTCGCCAGGTTGAAGGAGACGCAAAGGTATGAAGCCGTTAAATAGCCTAATTTAAAAAATAGTTTTTTTTTAATATTTTTAATCCAAAACACAAATAAATGTTGATTTGATTAAAAAAAGTAAATATTAGTTTTAAATAATCATGTTTATCTATGATATTCTATTTACTTATAAAGACAATTTGAATAATCAAAAAAAATATTTACGCCGTAAAGACACATAATGTTGAACCTAATCGTAGTGCGACAAAAACTAGTTTTCGAGGAAGTGTATTGAAATAACCATAGGAAATAACAATTTGTTGTAATACTTACCTACCTAGGCACTATAACATGATACACAAACACTATGTTAATAAAACTTGCTTCACCTACGTCACAAGCCATAAGTCTACCAAATAGAAATGGTGCATCTATTATTTTTACAACATAACATAACATCACGCCTGTTATCCCCGAAGGATTCGGCAGAGATGTACCTTATAGTACCTACACCCACATTTCGCCAGTTATGTTTTAAGATCCATGTAATAGGGGACGAGCTTATTGCCATCAACCGGGCACAAATCCAGACTCCGTGGCTGCTACTAAGAAGTTTCTGATGAAACACTGCGCAAACAGGAAATCGAATCCTGGACCTCATGCCCACAGCACGGTAATATTACAATACAGTACTCCAACTTCATACAAACGGACGAAACGCGAGCTATACCTACGCGCCTCGATCTCGGGGTGCGCTCGGGGCGCAGACAGTCACGGCTGTACCGCAGTGTCGAACGGACGGTGTGTTGTTTTTTTAACAATAACCGCGCGATTTTTTCACTAAAAATCAGTTAATATGACGAGTAGGAAATATTGTGCTGTTTTTGGTTGTATGAATTCGTCATAAACGCATCCAGACATAAGTTTTTTTAAATTACCTGGAAACTCTGAAAGGTAAGACTATAAAATAATTTTACTTACTAGTAAGTAGGTACATAATGTGTGTCTTTTTAATGGATAAGTATTTCCTTTTATCTCACGAAAAAGAAAGATGTTTGGATTAATAAATAAAGCGAATAGAGTAACGGAAAGTTATTGAGACGAGTGAAATAGGTAGTTATATGCGGTTCTGAATGAATCATGATACGTCGTACGAAATGATTTAACAATAAAGCATTTCGTACGACTCAGTCGAGGCGCAAATATTTTTCGGTCGCAAATTTATAAGCCCGATTTGTTTTTCAAACAAAAACATGTTTTTTTAATTAAATCTACCAATCAAAAAACAACACGCAATTTTTATTGAACACTTCCTATTCAATATACAAAGTATTTCAATTATTTATATAAAAAGGATATTTACAATCACAAAACTAAATAGAAACAGAAAGTAGGCAAATGTAATTAAAATGCTGGAGACGGGCAGCCCTAACGCATGTTTACGTACCGCGCGGCTGTAGGCATTTATTTCTATCATACTGCCGAGTTACACTACTGTATTATAATATTACCGTGCCCACAGTCTCGCTTGTGGCCACTACACAAACGAGGCAGTCTCTATTATTATCATCATCTTTTATTTATGACTTTAAGTAGGTATGTGTCTAGACATGTAATAAAACAAATCAAATACCTACAAACGTAACAATACCTACTATAAAGGGTGTAAAAAACCTCTTAACGAAGCCGAAAAGCACTTGTTCTCCCCGTCGTTGCGATCATTTCTTTGTTCTACACCATACCTGGGAACCTTCTAGTTACAGAGATATTGGAGGTCAAAGTTCCAACTTTTTTTTTTTTAGACAAGTTTTTATTATCAGATTTTTACTTTAAACACCTCCACGACCCCCGTACTATTCAATACATCCATCAGCACAATGTTTTGAGTGCGTTACATTGAGTTCTACCAGAAAACATGATTTTTCACCCCAAAAAAAAAAGTCGTTTCTCAGCAACAATTTTTGCGTAAAGTTACTTATTTTGATATACAGAATGGTTGACGGCTTCGTGATGAGGTTGTTTACAGCCTGTATATTACGCTGGTAACTTAATGATGTCTGAAGACAATAAGATTGGACAGTCTGCCACTCAAGTGTAATTGCATACTAGATTGCAGCAATACTGTAACATAATAGCATAATAACGTTCAATTAAACTTTTGAGAAAGTCTGAACTGTGTCCAACTGTACCTTAGAAGTATCATTTGTGATTCGCTTCGTGTCTAGGCTTACTTATTCGAAATATGAAGAATCCTGACAAAATGACGTGAGCCATTTTGTCAGAACATTTTTTTTTTTTTAATATTTCTATTTTTGGTACATAGTTAACTCATTGTAAAGAAACTAAAATAAATAAATAATAAATAAATAAATATCGCTGGACATTAACACACAGCGCCATCTAGTGCCACACTAAGCAACGAGGCTTGTGTCGTGGACACCAGATAGTTGATATACTACATAGATACTTTTTGTTTGTAAATACATAATACTTATTATAGGTACATATACCTAAACATCCATGACTCGGAAACAAATTTCCATGCTCATCACACAAACATTTGCTCCAACCGGGATTCGAACCCGGGACCCTTAGAACGTAAGGCAGCCTCACTACCGCTACGCCATTCGGGTCGTCATAGATAACAAGTAAAAAAAAAAACTAACAACAATCTATAAAAGGGCATCACAAAACTCATCCTCAACGCTGTCTGGTAAAGTGCCCAAGAGCCTGGCGCAGTTTCCACGTTGTATGGCAACACTTAGCCTCTGGCAAGGTAAAGGTCTGGCCAGCCTTTGAGTCACGGGAAGCGTCACATAAGCGTTTCGAAATTTCCTTAAAAAGGCTGTGAGTGAGCACTTGGACCCCATGGCCCCAGAGTTTCAACCTCTAACGGCCTCTTTTTTTTAGGTAGCCTATCTAATTTCCCACTGCTGGGTAAACGCCTCCTCTTTCTTCCTCCAAACCTCTCTATCCTGTGACATCTCTGGCTGCAGGATTGCCCAGCAAACAAGATCAGACCGTCGCACTTTTTTTATTTCCTAAAAAAATCTCCTTCAAGTAGATCTCCGGAATTTAGACAAAGTGAAATCCGGACGACTGTTAACCCTATTCGAATTTAGATGTTGCTTTTCTAAAGGAAGCCACATGAACAAAACTTTATTGTTCAATGATTGATTAAAGTATTCCATTAAACTGATTGATATTGCTAGACACCTAAACTGATTGTTAGGCTTCCTATTCAAAAGTTGCAAATTCATTATCACTCAATAGAGAAATAAATACTTTTGAGAAAGAGTACAGGCGAAGATTGGGAGGTAGAAGTAATACACCTGTATTGTTAAACGATGTTTTTGTATAACCTTATTCATACATAACATAACCTCACGACTGTAATCCCCGTAGGGTTAGGCATAGGTGGTACCTAATAGTACACCCACATTCGCCAGTTATATTTAAGTTCCATGTAATAGGGGCGAGCCTATTGCCATCAGCCGGACTCAAACTCAGACTCCGTGGCTGCTACTGAGAAATTCTTGATGGAAAAACCCCAATAACACTTTGCCCGACCTGGGAATCGAACCCAGGACCTCATGCATAAGCTTAGTTCTACCAAAAAAATACCAACCCTAATAATTAGTAATACTATTAATAATAATTCCTTCATTTTTTATATTTTTAAATGTTTTTATAAATAGTGTTTTGTATAGAAATATTTTAAAATGTTAAAAATATGTAATGTAATGAATTAAGGAATAATTCATTGTAATAATTTTGGATAATTGACACTGATTCTTTGTAAATCTGTTCCAAGCAAATTTTTTGGGTGTATAATTGTATTTGGGACTGATTTTAACGGATAGTAAATAAATATACCACATTTATAATGTTAGATTAGATTCGACGTTTTTTACTTAGAGATTGTAAGTTGGCTCATTTCAGCAGAACTAAGTTCTTAGTACTTTTACTGGTATTTCAAACTTTAAAGGTGCCTGCCACTCAGACATTTAAAACAGACAACACTCTTTAGAATAGGCTGAAGACGACTTCACCAGTGTTCCGTGTTTCGTAGTAATCTTAGCCGCATATTACAAAGGATACCATAAATCACTGTCTCCATGATAAATGGTTCCAAGTACTTCTGCTGCATGTCGTTATTTATATCGAGACTCATGAAATCTTCATTATATCTTACGCTATATTACTTACTCAGGACTAACCGAATTGACAAATGACGGATGTTTTAGATGGCTCAGCTATTTGTTAATCTTTGTATAAATAACGACTGATTCTGCCCATCCTGCACATCTGCCTCCGTGTTTTCAGAATTTACACGAAATCAATATCAGAGTTATGCAGGTATACAGGTACTAATTTGAGTGTAAATCGACACATAAAGCAGAAAAATAATATGGCCGTTCGGCACATCAGCTGCATTTCGTAATTGATATCAAGACTCATGAATCTTTCTCTTCAAAACAATTTCAATGGTAAAATCTTTTAGCAGGGCAAAAACAAACTCTCCTAGACACTTATCAATCTCATTGTATACTTAGTAAAATTTATTTACTATTCATTGTTATATATAAAGTAAGGACTTTATAAAACCTTTTTTCTGTAAAATATTTTTAACCTAAAAGTCTTTCTTTTGCATCACTGAACTGAACTACAAGTTTTTGCATGGTTTTTGCTACTGTTCTTCTGAGTGTTTTCGCGTTACGTCTAAACTCCTGGTGCGTCGAGTCGAGCTTAGGTACCTCCGTACTTCAGTTTCAGTTCAGGCTTTGTGGACATAAAAACGACCCATTTTATTATTCCTAAGGTTGATCAGTGTCATCTAGTTCGTTCATAAAAGCACTGAAAAAATTCCCCATTGCAGACCGAAAGGAGTTTTTACATAATACATTTTAAGCTCCTTTCACAAAACGCCTTTTTAATATTAAATAGCCTCCACGTGTAAATGCGCCTCACGTTAAGCCTAAAGTTACACAAGTGCCATAAAAGGCATTATGTTTAAGGCTAATATTGACGCGCAAAGTTATCTTAATACAAGTACCGTTTCTAACTTTCGGTGAAGGAAAGTGGAAACTTTACACTACAAACTGCCTAATAAGGGAACTTGCTGAGCTTATGTCGTTACGGTACCGTGTGAACTGCTTGTTGAATATGTCTGTTCCTACATGTATTGCATAGATATAAAGGGTGTTACAAGACCGTTAACGAAGCCGAAAGGCACTTGTTTTCCCTATCATTGCGATATTTTTTTTTGTTCCAGACCACACCTTGAACCTTCAAGCTACGGAGATATTGTGGGTCAAACTTACCATTTTTTTCTGAAGTTTTTTTAAAATACTTGTTTTTAATGTAAGCTTTAAACACCTCCACGGCCACCGTACTATTCAATCCATACATCAGCACAATGTTTTAGGTGTGCTCCATTGAGTTTGAAGCCTGAATTACTGTCACGCTGACAGTCGGCCGCGCACGCTCGGTCGCGTACGAGTAATACATTGTTTTCTACATACTGCGACGCTGACGTCAGCGGCGACCGAATGCCGTATTTTGTTCCCGCTGACGTCACGACCGACCGTACGCGACCGACTGTGAGTGCGACAAGAATTCAGGCCCTACAGTTAAACGTGATTTTACACCCCAAAAAATAAAGTCGTTTCCCAGCAATAACATTTTTGCGTAGGGATACTTAGTTTGATGTAATATAACATCTTCGTGAAGCGTCTGTTTTACTTGTCCTGTAAATTAGCGTCTTAATGAATTAATGCGAGTATAACGTTGGTTGGCACTTACTTTCGCATTTTATTTTTATATCACTCGCCGTTATAATAATATTTAAATTCATTTATAGTGTCTACGTTCTAAATTGTCTTTAATCAGACACTAATGAAATCAAGTTCAAATCTATCTATATATATTCTATATATGTATTCTCTATATTTCTATATTCTATATTATCGCCTAAACTACTGAAAATAAATCAAATAAATTGCTATCAATGAATGAGACGGACATCGTTCGGGGATTTTGATAGCATATAAAAGGCTTTATTATCAATAAAATGTTATTGAATTTGATTTATTTATCAATTTCGGGGGACATCTTTCAGTAACGTATTACTTAAGTCCTTCTTCGTCTTCTTTTGAAATGTTTAATTTAAAAAAATAAATACGACTAACGAAATCACACGAATATTGAGGCGAACGTTTGTATGTGTGTTTGTTTGTTACTTTTTCGCGCTCAAACGGCTTAACAGATTTGGATTATATTTAGTATCAAGATAGCTTATATTCTGGATAAACACATCTGTTACTTTTTATCTCGGTAGTATGATCCCGTGAGACAATTATCGAACAACAAGCGGACAAAGCAGCGGGCTTTATATGCTAGTCCTACTAGTATTATAAATGCAAAAGTTTGTGAGTTTGGATGTATGTATGGATGTTTGTTACTCTTTCACGCAAAAACTACTCAACGGATTTGGATGAAATTTTGCACACAGATAGTTTATAACCTGGATTATAACATAGGATACTTTTTACCTCGGTAGCAAGATCCCATGGGACAATTATCAAACTTTACGCGGGCGAAGCCGCTGGCAGAAGCTAGTATAACATATTTTCAAAGGCGTATGCTTCTGTATTAATATTGGCTAACATTACTCTCGCTTAGGAATTTATTACAGTTATAAACGTAGCCTTATTTTGTTGTTATTCGGGTTTGAGATGTCTTTATTCCCCGAAATTTCACTTACATGAGAAATTTACCAGTTTAAAAAGTACTAGTTTATAAAGTTATTAACATCATAATCGTAATAACTGAAAGCAATTACAACTTTCACCATCATGAATGTGTATTACAGCCATATTATCCGGCGGATATATATTTGTTACAACACAGGTAAATGTATATAATCGACTTGTTACCAGCTCCTAGCTACCTAGCTTCTAGCTAATGTCATTATTGCCGAGGCTTTTATGAGTTCTTGCCTGTAAGAGTATAACCACAAGTCTTCAGCCGCATAAGTCATAAATATACCACGTGCGGTTTGTTAAAAATGTTGGCATCGTTACATCATAAGTTACATGCGAGTTACAAACCATGACTAGTGAGATTTCACAATTGTAACTACCTAGATATCGAATCTGTTGTCGTGTGTCTAAACATGAAAATCCAATTATATAGAATATAATTGGATTTTTATAATTGGACAAGCGGCTAGCCCCTTTTTCGCACTGTTTTTACGACTTGACTAAACGTCGAGATTTGTTTATTACCAATGTGTTGGCGATGTTTTCGTTGTAAAGAAAGAACTAAATGGGGTCCTAAATCAATATTCAATTGGTAGAAAGTTGGGTTCTGTGTTTGTATAGTCCTCATCATCTGCCTAGCCTTTTCCCAACTACGTTGGGGTCGGCTTCCAGTCTAACCGGATGCAGCTGAATACCAGTATTTTACATGGAGCGACTGCCTATCTGACCTCCACAACCCAGTTAGTACTACTGGGTAATACGATACCCCTTGGTAAGACTAGTTGTCAGACTTTTTGGGCCACTGACTACCTGTAACGACTGTCAAAGATCTAGAAATGGCAGCCGGGACCAACAGCTTAACGTGCTTTCCGAGGCACGGAGGAAACTCAGTATGTAAGGGTGGTCACCCATTCACAGACCAACCTAGGCAAGCACAGCTTAACCTAAAGATCGACCCAAGCGTCTGTTATTATTTAGCCGCGAGCTCCTCTCTCCTTCCTCTCTGTGTTTGTATAGTCACTGAACGAAAAGTGCCATAACTGCTATACAAAATCTAAGTCAAATTTAACTGAAAATGGAACTAATTTCTAAATAATAAAATAAGAACTACCTAGGATTAGAGAAACAAGCAGCCTTTTTTAAATAGTGTCCAAACTTTAGAAGCGGAACTGTCCTATAATGTACTTTCCATGACCCCATTAACAGAACCATAACATCACGTCCGTTTTCCTGGGTTAGGCAGAGGTGTACTTTATAGTACACTCACATTTCGCCAGTTATGTTTAAGGCCCATGTAAAGTGGACGAGCCTATTGCCGTCAACCGGGCACAAATCCAGACTCCGTGGCTGCTACTGAGAAATTCCTGATGGAAAAACTCAATAACACTTTGCCCGACCCGGGAATCGAACCCAGGACCTCATGCTCAGCACTCGCGCTTGCGAGCACTCAACCATCGAGGCAGTCTACCAGTAGAACCGTAACATCATCATCATCTGCCTAGCCTTTTCCCAACTATGTTAGGGTCGGCTTCCAGTTTTACCGGATGCAGCTGAATACCAGTATTTTACGTGGAGCGACTACCTATCTGACCTCCACAAACCAGCTAGTACCGGGTAATACCAACCCCCCTTGGTAAGACCTGTCAGACTTTTTGGGCCTCTGACTACTTATCTACGACTGTCAAATATCTTATACAAATGACAGCCGCGAGCCGGGACCAACGGATTAACGTGCTTTCCGAGGCACGAAGGAAACTCGGTATGTAATGGGTGATCACCCATCCACAGATCACCCTAGGCAAGCACGTCTTAACCTAACGATCGACCGGAGCGGCTGTTATTATTTAGCCACGAGCTCCTCAGTACCAGTACAACCGTTACATATTAAAACAATAATCACCTTGATCGAACATCACCAGCTCCACGGTTGCGCCCAGAGGTACGTGCTTCACATGCACGCACTCGTCTCCATGTCCTGGCTCCTTGGGACAGAACTGGTTGGCCCCCACATCATCACCCTGCGTCAGGAGTGGAGACGCCGGGTATGTAAAGCGATGGCCGTCGGTTTGGCCCCAGCTCTCTGAAAAGAAACAGGTAGATAAGGTAAAGTAATTACTGGGACAGATTTAAGCGAGCCGCATTACGTTCCCATTGCTGGGACACAAGCCTCCGTAAGAGTAAGTATAATCCACCGGGCTCAGTGTGGAGTGGTGGATAGTTGGGCTACACCGCATTTCAAAAATCCCCCGCACCACTTTCGTACATTCTGTGTGACAGTGTGAACTCTTGACTACCCACAAGTGAACCGCATCGGAAATTGAATAAATACAGTTTTAAATAAATACGAAGCGCTGCGCCGCCGCGCCGCAAGGCTGTAATGTACGCTGACGTTGAGCTAAATCCATTTACGCCTGCAGTCCTCAATTGGGCAAACCTTTAAATCTACCGTCAATGTTTTATGAACATGACAAGTTTAGTTTATCTACGCTATTGTCGAAGTAATTAGTGCGTCTTACGTTTTATAACAAATATTTTCATAAGAATGTGCCCAGTGTCCCCATTTGAACACGGCATGGTTTTTTTTAACTTGGTGTTCACTAGAAACACTAGTTAGGGTTTAGAATAAAACCACCAAATGATCAGTAAGTAGATGACTCACTCACTCACTGCTCCGGGATAAGTGGGGACTAGTCGAACGACGGAACCTAGCTCACGCTACGTTTATGATACTAAAGCTCGATTACCACTACTGACTGACTGACTCACTCACTCATTGACATAATTGTTCTTCCTGATGGTGGATGGGGAGGGGGTTATATTTTGACAGAGTCGTAAATAAGTAACTCTCACAAGTAGGGGAAAAGTGCCAAACCTCCCCTTTTCAACCCCCTTCCTCCCCCTCCCTATCGTATCTCAGAAACTAAGAAACCCGTGTTTTGTTTTTTTTACGGGTTCCTATAGAGGAGGCTCGGAACAGTGAAAACCAGTTTTCAAAGTTGCCCCTCTTGCCCCCTTCTCCCCCCCTTTAGGCGGATCTCGGAAGTTAAGGGGCTCCCCCAAGCACACTAGCGCCACTTTAGTAAAAAAAACAGAACTCGTTAAATACACAATTAATGTCAAATCTGATTGACAAAATCAATCTTTTGGTCTTCTAAATTATTTACGTCTGCTTAACTCATTGAAACATAGCTCGCTGTCGTTACAGATACAAAATGGAAAAAAACGGCTGTTTTTAGCAATTTTTCTAACTGTAACTACAGTGAAGTATATTTTAATGAATTAAATAGACGTCAATAATCTAGAACTCTAAAGCATTGATTTTGTCAGTCATTTTTTATATTAATTGTGTATTCAACGAGTTCTGATTTTTTACTAAAGTGGCGCTAGTGTGCATGGGGGAGCCCCTTAAGAGACTTGAAACTTTTTTTTTTCAGATTCATATAAAGATTCAATGCGTTAGTAAAAATCATTTTTCAAAACTCCCCCTTCACCCCTCCCCCCATCGTATCTCGAAAACTAGGACACGTAACAGCTTTTTGATTTTTACCATACTTTATTATTGAGGGGCGTTGAAATTTGTATACCTTCCTCTCTCCTCCCCAACCTCCCCTAAAATCGAAAGGGCTATAACTTCATAACGGTTAGAGATAGCCCTTATGTGTTTGAACAAATATTATAGTAGGCGTTAATACCTGACCGGTGGTGGTAGGTCCTGAGTGGAGCGAACCTGCGAGACCGAGTGGAGCGAAGCGTAACGAAGGTTAAGTGGGTGAAGCGTAACTTAGGGGCGACGACAAGCAAACTTTAGGGTAATGTTGTTTTTAATGGGAAATGGTCAGTTTTTTATTAAATAAGGTTTTAGATTGTATTTTTTACTTTACTTTAGATTTTTTTTTTTTTTTAATTTTGGAATGTTTTAGGGGTTCTTATACTGATTTTGGGGTAATTCTGACGGATTTTCCAATTCATTTAAGGATTTCCATGGATTCTCAAAATTTTATAAGGGTAAGGAATACTTCTCAAAAACACGAAACGCGAGCTGCGTGCAGCTCGCGCACCACGCAAATACTAGTTAGTATACATAACAGTACTGGATTTTCTATTGTTTTATTTTCAAGCTCCCTATTCTCCAGCAATTATTTAATTTTACTTTAGTCTTAGGTGTAAATGGGTTTTGGTACTTTACGATGCAGTCACTCGTTTATGTGGGGAATTCTGGAATTCTAAAGGTATAACAGGTATAGTTATCGATAACCACCGGACAATCGGATGTTAGCTTAAACTGATACCGGTCCGCAAAGTGGGTGCGGAAGTTCGACGGTTTTGGATAGGATATGAAGTATGCTGTTTAGGAAGGAACGGCCTCATCTACGGTGGTTCGCCTAATCTAGCCAGTATTATGGCCAACAAGCTGATTTTAATAGACAGCGGTTTTGGATAAACGTCTCAAAATTAGGATATTCCACTAGTGACTTTAGAGAACAACGACGTAATCTACGGAAGTGTGTCTTATAATTAATAACTGAGGCCAGCAAGCTTATAACAGATCGAGATACAAGGTAAACGATAAATTGGTATATAAGTTTTAAGCTAGGACATCACCAAGGCCTACTGACATTTTAGACACAAGGCCCTATGGCCTTGTGTCTAAAATGTCAAACCTCAACGCTACCTACGGGTAATAAAATAGACTTTTAAATTTATGGTCGATTTTTATTGATGCCCCCCGCTTGAAGATTAAAAGTACCAGCTTCCGCAGGTGAGTTTATCCAAGGCATAGTTTTTGTTATCATGTAGTGTGCGCCTGGCGCCCGAACTTTCCTAAATTTTATCTCTTGTGGAGCACACACATGTGTTATAATATTCATTTTTAGTATTGATATCCTCCGGGATCATCTCACCGCTTACATTTTTTTATTTTTTTATTACATTTATCCCTATGGATAAATAAACAAAGAATTAAAACGGACAAGTTGTTTGGGAAAACCAACTCATTTTTGTGACAACAACGTTCAAAATGGCGTAGTATCAAGCAATTCCTCTCAATAACAGACACAAATTATGCAATTTGATGCAATTATATCATTCAGTCACAATGGACAACAGATTTAATCAACATCAACAACGCACTACAGAGCAATTAAAACTGGTTATGGAACACAATTATTTTTCAGACCGTGTTACATCACATGGGAATTCTGACGACGCCGCAACGTAATATCATGTCTAGATATGCCCAGAAGGATATGGCAGAGGTATACAGTATATTTACCTCTATAGTCTATAGCCACACTTCGGCGGTTAGTTATGTCATAGTGCCATGCAATAGGATGCAAGCCATAAGCCGTGCACAAATCTAGACTCCGGGTTGAAACTTAACAAATTGCCTTTGGAAAGTTTTTAAACTGACATTTTCACAAAAGTTTTCATTAATGCCCGTGCCAGACTATTGTAAACAAGCCCTCCACACACCTCCACATCGGTCTCCACCGGCGGTTTACAACAGTGCGTCAACAATGCGTGCTGTTGTAAACCGCCGGTGGAGACCGATGTGGAGGTGTGTGGAGGGCTTCTTTACAACAGTCTGGCCCACGCTTAACACTGAAAACGGGATAAAACGAACAAGAAAGAGGGTAGACCGATTTATTTGCTCATAAACATCAACCTGAAATAACTTCAGTTTATCCGTGATCCAATTGGTTGCAACAGCGCCGAAATCTCGGGACATCAAAACAAATACAAACGACGAAAAGTTTTTACAAACATGGTAAATATTCCGTTTAGAGAGTGTTCCTTTTCCAGACCTAAAGATCAGACGCAGGACTCGCAACGCAATTTTGACATCAAGATCAACGAGACAGTCTGCATACATACATACATTTACTCACACCTTTTTCCCATGGACGCCACCTGCTACGACCCTTACATACTTCTTTTGCCTCCTCCACGTTCATACATCTGACCATACAAGCCCAACAATATCTCCATAATTTTTATCGTGTCTATATTCACGCACGATTCACTTTAACGGCAATCTATTGAACCATGGTTCGTGTAAACTGGCCACGCGTTCCCAAAAACAAATGAACAAGGGTAGGCAGTGTAATGTCTTGGAGAAACGCAACTGTTATGAATGGTCCGACATTTATTATTTCAGGAAGTACTAGTATTTCCTGGGTAGGACCATTTTTCATAATAATATGGGTTATTTATATTCCTGTTCTACAAACATACATTTCAGCCTAAGATTTGTAAGTTTGTCTCACTATGGTTTTGCGCCCGATTCGTGGCTACAGGCTTGCCCCCATTTTGCGAAATGTGGGTGTACTGAAGGTATACAACTGCCTAAACCTTCAGTGATTACTGGCATGGATTTTATGTTATGGCATTAATCCTCCTCCTAACTCGTACGTTCTTGACAGAATGATCGTGGTTGAAGATGATGCATTTTCTTTGGATGACGTACGTCATCAATACGGCAACAATACTTTACACCAAAGACAATCAAATATTTACGAGCGATAGAGGGACCACGAAGAAAATCGTAATCCATTATTACACTACACACTACTTAGTAACAAACCTTTATGTCTAGACTCTAGTGTCATACTTGCTTGTCAGGTAACATTCGTGTGTCAAAATCTAAAAAAAAAAACTAAACCTGTTTTTGTACGAAAATATTCATAGTTTCTGCTCTACAAGTCTTTTAAAACTCTTTGTTTTACTTACACCCGTTACAAAAAAAAAAGTTGCCAGTCGTCTGACCTCCATACCCTTCAGAGAAACAGGATTTTTGCAAGAATGATGTAACCAATACATGCGAGTATCTCATAATATTCAACTGCTGTTGGAATGCTATGTTACATGCTGACAATATTCGAACGTAATGTAGAATTATACCGATTAAATAAATTGAATTGAATTTTAAGAGACGAGTTTATCACTACATTATAAAACAAACTAGCCCGCCGCGTCTGTCCCTATGTGTGCTTAGACCTTTAAAACTACGCAACGGATTTTGATGCGGATTTTTTTAATAGATAGTGATTCAAGAGGAAGATTTTAGTATATAATTTGCGGGAGGGCGACGCCGCGGGCATCAGCCAGAAATAACTTAAACGAAACACTGTTGTTAGTAAATAAATTAAAAGGCGATATTTAGCTTCTGCCTCAATATGAATAAACATAATCCGTCTTAAGGCATTTCTAACCCTAAAATTAGCAACTCTATTTGTGGTGGTTCAAACTTCGTTTGAAATACTGTTAGTATAAAGTTCTAATCAGCTTGCACTACAAAGCGGTTGTTACGTCAGTCAGTGCGGCCGAATAGTGCAAAATGAGTGGTTTTTTGCGATTTACAAAAAATCTATTGATTGGACTAAAAAATAAAACATATAAGACCTGCTTTATAGTTCAGTTAGTATGCAAAGTTTCATGATCTAACTAATTTGAAGTACTTTTTGAATACCAGCGGTTTATTGTTCGATTTGTAGGTAACTTTGGTTTTTTTTTTATCGAGAAAAAATTATGGAATCGTGTTTTCGTCACATAGCTTAGCATTAATCCTCAACTTTACCATATATTTATTTCAAAATGAATGCTGCAGTATTTTAGGCGTAACGGAGGTTCATGCTAAGTCATTTGGGGGAGTATAAGCCCTTAATGGCAAAATTAACTAAGTAACGGAAGATGATCGACAAAAAGACAATCATAATTTTCATTTTCATTTGTTTCAAATCACAACGAATGATGTTTCTCAATTAACGTAATATGAAGTGCTCCGTGAGAGGTTTAACGGTCCCTTTCTATCAGCCATTATGTCAAATGAAAGGCGATTCGTCAAATCATTGCAAAGATCTCATCATCATAAAGACTTTACGGTCGGAGACCAGACTTACGACAGACGTGATCAGATCTAATCATTCAACTTAATTCAGTCACGGAGAATGGACACTTTCGCATCTGAAATATACTTACGAATGAAAAATGTCACTTCCAGGTTCTAGGATTCTTGATTAATTCAGATCAGGTAATGTGCTGTCAAAGGACCACGGGTATTTTTCTATAAAGTCTGGGCGTAAGACCAACAGAGTTGAAATATATTTCAAATAGTTATAGCTTACAATTAGGACTTCACTTCATTCTAAAACATCAATAGTTGCCTGTATTTTAATTTTTACTAAAGATTTTACCTTAATGTATACTTAGTTTAACAAGGGGGCTCCGTTACACAGCCTGTAAACTCTTTAATCGATTGACGATCATCGATTCATTTCTAGGATCTTGTGGCCTACCATGACGTCTTAAAGCAGGATCGTTTCAATTTTGTTCCAGTGTGGATAAGAGAGCGCCATCTCTTTCCCACACTGGAACAAGATTAAAACGATCCTGCTTTATGACGTCATGGTAGGCCACCTTGACGCACAACCTCGGATTAATTACTGTGCGCTTAGCTTCAGCACTATGTTTTCCAATGATCTACATTAAAAACAAATGACTGTTGTTATATCTTGGACAAAATCTTGTCGCAGTATTGAGAGGTATGATTTGAAATATACCGGATGACTTTTTTATCACTTTCCAAAAAAAATGGGTATATTAGGTGAACGGAGTAGCAGTTTATGGCATACCTAGTTTTTTTATTCTTTTTGCCACAGCTTAGAAAAAAAATGATCCATCATTCAAGTAAACTTTTCTTATTATAACAAAGAAAGAGGATATTGAAAAACAAATATGAAAAATATCGAATTTCAAATCATACGTTTTTTTAATTTTTTTTTCCCAAAAAAAAAACCTATGTGTTATAAGCCTGCATTTGCTGCTACTCCGTTCACCATTACCCATTTTTTTGGAAAGTGATAAAAAAGTCACCTCTATTTCAAAGCTGCTTGACTTACGCCCATTCTGTCCAAGACTCTTTCTTCACGTTTACTGTTAAATTATCCGATTTATACCGATTTTATAACCAAAATAATAACAAGCTATTTGACATGGGAATGAGTGGCGTTAGAAATCACGGTTCATGGCCTCTCATACAAAAGTCAATTTGTTTCAAAATAGAATGCAAACATTTAAAACAATTGGTACCAGAATGATGTAGCCAAAACTATAGTGCAAAGCAACCACTAGAAACGCAATCCACATGAAGTGGGCACATTGTGTGTTAATTATTATTTCGACAAAGCGCTTGATTTATTTGCTTATTTACATTAGATCTCACAACTGTTGTCGTTAATGAATTACTTCAGTATATAGGTTAGTAGGACCACAGTAATATTTGTAAAGATGAATGAAAAACTTTGTTTTGTTTGACTGAAATAAGACCAGATAGTTTAAGGAAAATAAAATTTTTGCAGCAGTAACATCATCATTATCTTGCTCTTATCCCAATAGGCATGACGACAGTATCAAAAAATTGCAAATCTATTTAGTCCGTCAGTTAGAGTATTGGAAATTAATGGACACGTATTTTTTGTTTTTGTAATCAATGAATATTGACAAAGATAAAACGCATTAAAACTTGGGAGTGGGGGCTCGTGACGTTAGAACTAGCTAAAAATTATACCTAGGCGTAACGTATTGAGAATTTTAAAAGCGTCATATCTTCGTCATTTTTGATTTACGTAACAAAAAAAAAAATACGGGTCAAATATTTTCTGATAATCTAACTGACGGACTAATTATTTTTTTTTTGTCGTCTCATCTATTCATTTGTGGTCGGCGCAGCATGTCTTCTTCCTCCATACTTCTCTATTACTCGTCATCTCATCAGACACTTCTTTTCTTGCCATATCATTCTTCACAGTCCATCCATCGTTTCTTTGGTCTTCCTCTACTCATATACCCATTCACATTTCATACTATAAACTTTCCTCACTACATTTTCCTCATTCCTCCGCATTTTATTCCTCCTCATTTTAGCAGCAGAATATAACGATTACAAAAATATGTAGGAATGGCATAGTCTACCGATGGTAAATGTCAATCTTTGAAAGTCAATATATTTAGATAAAAACAGGTTACGAATTGTTAGCAACTACCGATTGTCTAGACCCTGACCATGACACCAACTTTTGCAACTTCACATGGATCAAATAATATCATTGACTACCTGTCCAGATAAGATCATTAATCAGATCACCAATAAGATCATTGACTACCTGTCCAGATAAGATCATTAATCAGATCACCAATAATATCATTGACTACCTGTCCAGATAAGATCATTAATCAGATCACCAATAATATCATTGACTACCTGTCCAGATAAGATCATTAATCAGATCACCAATAATATCATTGACTACCTGTCCAGATAAGATCATTAATCAGATCACCAATAATATCATTGACTACCTGTCCAGATAAGATCATTAATCAGATCACCAATAATATCATTGACTACCTGTCCAGATAAGATCATTAATCAGATCACCAATAATATCATTGACTACCTGTCCAGATAAGATCATTAATCAGATCACCAATAATATCATTGACTACCTGTCCAGATAAGATCATTAATCAGATCACCAATAATATCATTGACTACCTGTCCAGATAAGATCATTAATCAGATCACCAATAATATCATTGACTACCTGTCCAGATAAGATCATTAATCAGATCACCAATAAGATCATTGACTACCTGTCCAGATAAGATCATTAATCAGATCACCAATAATATCATTGACTACCTGTCCAGATAAGATCATTAATCAGATCACCAATAATATCATTGACTACCTGTCCAGATAAGATCATGAATCAGATCACCAATAATATCATTGACTACCTGTCCAGATAAGATCATTAATCAGATCACCAATAAGATCATTGACTACCTGTCCAGATAAGATCATTAATCAGATCACCAATAATATCATTGACTACCTGTCCAGATAAGATCATTAATCAGATCACCAATAATATCATTGACTACCTGTCCAGATAAGATCATTAATCAGATCACCAATAATATCATTGACTACCTGTCCAGATAAGATCATTAATCAGATCACCAATAAGATCATTGACTACCTGTCCAGATAAGATCATTAATCAGATCACCAATAATATCATTGACTACCTGTCCAGATAAGATCATTAATCAGATCACCAATAATATCATTGACTACCTGTCCAGATAAGATCATTAATCAGATCACCAATAATATCATTGACTACCTGTCCAGATAAGATCATTAATCAGATCACCAATAATATCATTGACTACCTGTCCAGATAAGATCATTAATCAGATCACCAATAAGATCATTGACTACCTGCCAGCTATTTAATTCTTCTCCAAACTTAAAGGTTAGTTAACAGAGGCCCTTACACGAGCGCGCGGTGTCATCGTGACGTAAATAGATACGGAAAATTTTAAAATTAGAATATTTCATTAATTTACATATAACATTTATTTGCCTTTTTTTTTATTGGCCACATAGTATTTATTAGAAAAATGCCGCCTGTGACCTAAGTTTAACCTAGTACAGGCATCGTAGTTTGTTATACCAACATTATTTCTCAGATTTAAATTGTGTTTTTTTTTGTGCTAATTCGATTTTTGAATATATATATATTATTATTATTTTATTATTTTACTTTAAGAATTTATACATATTATGTATTTATACATATTATCTATGGGTTACAAGTATTTTCGATTAAAAAATCGACGTATTTACGTTAGTTTACACCGCGCGCTTGTGCTAGTGCCTCGTCACATCACAATAGGCTCAGTATTACAGTCACAGTAGGGATTGGTTACTAAAATCGTACAGCATTACTAGAAGGCAGCGTCAGGGCAGCCAGCGAACTTTTTTTTTTTTTTTTTCAATTTGCTTTTCAGTTTCGGGTTGTGATTTAATCAACATACAACCTGACACTGACCTGCAAATTGCAAAAAAAGTAAGAAAATTTGAATTTCACGGGATTACCGTACCTTAAATGCATAGTATATTTATTCTAGTTTCAAAGCATCAGTATTTTTTTTTATTTCAGATGAAACGTGATTGTAAAGTTTTCAAAACTGCCCTTTAATATTACCGATTCCGACCTCTCAAAGCGACTGTATATCATCAGCTCGTGAAAGCGTCAAGCCAATTAGAATATTCAAGTTGGTTCCAAGTATCGTTCTCTCTGTAATTATGTGAAATGTGCATTGCATAGCTTTGATATAACAGTCATACCTATATTTGAGACAAAATACGAAAAACGAACTAGCTTTCAGAAACTGAGAAACACGATAAAATATTTGCCGGTTTCTCAATAGAGTAATTGAAATTTTGAATTTAAATTTCAAGAGCTACAATAACATTCTAGAAAACACTTCAATTGGAATTTAAGTAGTTCTGTAATCAAATCAAATACTGGAAATAAGTATGTCTTGGTCTGATTGCACTATTGTAATTATTGAAGACATCAAAGGTAATACGTTAGGAAGCTATTACAACGAAATAAAATAATCCGAACGTAGTAGGTAGATAAGTTTTATGTATCCGGAATTAAATTAGAGAATTTTTGGCTAGAAACTCAACTAATAAATGACAGTGCAAATTCTATCAATTCAATATTATTGATTAGCCCATCAACAAGGAGTAATAACTTCATCTCAAGCAGTAGTTACTGCCCACTTATTTACAAGCGTGTTGATGCAACGGTACAAGCTATAAAAATAAAAATTGCGGCCCACAAAAAGGCCCACTCGAAGTGAAAGGAAAACTTTCATACAAGTCTTGTTAATCATCAAAATAAACATCCTATTGTCTAAATAGGCATAACTCTTGCTTAAAAGCTGCCCGAATATGTAAATAATGAACAAATGGTAATTTTGCTGGTGTAAACGGTTGTAAATGTTGCACGTATGTACAGTTAAAAGAACCAATATACACTTTAGTAACTTTTAAAAGTGCACAACATTTTCCTAAAAAGTCAATGAAACACACAAAAGTCAGCGACTTCTAAAAGAAAAGCTATTTTCCAATTTTTTTTATTTTTTTTTGGAAACTTTTTTTTTGCATTTTTTTTTATATCGATTTTTTATTCGATATCCAGAAAGAGCAGACGAAGCCTGAGAAGTGACCTAGTAGTATTGTGAAATCCATTGGAACAGGTCATAAATCTCAAAATTATAATCATCATTCCACGAGAAAATCACTTTTGAATTTAGGCAGTGTATCGATCTATTGGTGGCAGTGACTGTACGCAGCGTACGTTTGACGGCTTCGACGCAAGCGCAATCATTCGCGGCATGCTATTTGCGGTCGGCGCGGACGCTATTACGACTGATTACTTCACTTTCTTCATGAACACCGTGTCATGCCGCTGATATACGTAAAATAACATAGAATACTTTAATATTAAACAAGAGAATGAACAAACTAAGTTAGTGTTGCTTCTTTGCCAACTTTCAGAATGTTTATTAATTGATTAGTTAGCTTCAAGCCTTCACATGCCTGCCTACTTCTTAGTTTACTAATGTACCTATAAACCTTATTCTAAATAATATTCAGAAAAAAATCTTCTTTTGATACGAAGAAGGCACTAACATTGACCATCACGTTTACGTGACACTTTGGCAATTGCCAGGGTCCCAACTTTAACCAAACATAAAACCAACAAGAACTGCCTTTTAATTACCCGTCTGCGGCGAATCCCAAAAGGAGGGTTATTAACTCTTCAATCGCCCATAATGTGAATGAATCACACATAATTACACACAGATCAAATAGTTCTTGGAGCCGACATAAAGCAGACTGACAGGCAGTCTGCGTCGCAGTTGGCTGATTGATGGATGGTACTCGAATGCCCGATCGTTAGATACGCCTCGAGGTGCCTCGAGCTCATCACTGAGCTTCATACAAGATTATGGAGCTATGTCACTTCATTACGAGTTTTTGAAAGGGCTTGATAGGAGGTCCCATTGGCAAAAAACTAACTTTCAATACGCTTCCTCGAAAACTGGTTCTTGTCGCATTACGATTAGGTTCAACATGCAATGTATTTCACACACGTGCGTTTTTCTTCCAACATGTGTGCGGGAATGAAAATTGCCACAGATAACTATACCTATACTTAGTCCAAATTGGTTCAATGCCTATAGTCGGAGGTGAATGTTTTTTTTTAATTTCGGCAAAGCAATAATGCGTCTTTACGGCATAAATATTTTTTGAATATTCAAATTGTGTTTATAAATAGAATATCATACGCACATGTGCAGACGTGCGCGAGAGAGGCGGGTAGATCCGAATATACGCACGAAAAGTTAGAGAGTAGGGCCCATGGTCCCACTATAACTTACCACCGAGATAAAAATATCCTATGTTACTCCAAGTTATAAGTTACCTGTGTGCCAAATTTCTTCCAAATCCGTTCAGCAGTTTTTGCGTGAAAGAGTAACAAACCTATCCATCCATCTTCACAAACTTTCGCATTTATACCTAATATTAATAAGATAGTTAGATAATAGTTAAGTAGGTAATCATTATTTTGAGAAGTAACACTCGCAAAATTAATGTGTAAATAACGAGGCATTGCACAAAAGATTTATATTTCCTTGCACAACTTTACACATACTAAAAACGCACATTAGAACCTGCTTATACCTACTACTTATTCCTCTAAACATCAAAATATAGTGATTAAAGACTGCAATATTTTCGAAACATTTTTGACTCGACCCACTAACACATTCTGTTACCTAAGCTTAGGTTATGCAACATAAAATGCTCATAACTCGAGGCTAATGTTTAGAACTGAGCACATGAAACCAGGCGACGTTTAACTTTGCCAAAAACTAGTTTTCTATATCCTTCTCTTGAGGGTAATTGATGGATGGCTAAAATTATCCTCATTTGAATTTGGCATACTTTTTCAAGGACGTTTTTAATGTGTTTGTCAATTTGAGGTCATGTTTGAATTTTTTTTTATTTGCGATACCAAAGCCAAGGTTACGTAACATAATAAAAATAATAAAATATATAAAAAATCTTGGTCATTTCAAAGCCCTTGAAAGATATCTCATTTATTTCATTGTTTGTACAGTCCCTGCCATAATAAAGAAGAAGTGAGATCCGGAGAACCCTTTTGACTTTGTTATGTTTTGTTCGGTTCGACCAGCAAGTGGGGTGAGGTGGGGAAATGAAAAGAAAACGACCTTGACTTTTGACCCACAAAGAGTATTGGATGAACAAACATACGATCGTTGACGCTCCCTTGGCAAAGATGTGCTAACCAATTGACATTTTATTTTATTGTTTACTTTCTATTACTTGTGTTTTTCGTTTAGAATATTTTTAAGAATAAGAAGAAGAAGGTATCTAAATATCTATAAATAAAAAGAAAAAAAATGCTCAAACGCCTTTACGAAGATTTCTTGGATCAAACATAGGTGAAAAGCTTTAAAATGTTACTTTTGCATCCGTGTTAGACTAACCTAAGTTAAGTTAAATAAAAAGAGCAGTGAAATTATTAAACAGTGTGTCGATCCGTATGCTTAACCTGCAAAAATTAAATCATTTTGTTTTTTCGCGGTGAAATTAAAATATTGTATCAAGTAAAAGTGGACACGAAATAAACGAAACTTTGTTTTGACACCTACTTAAAATAAGTATAAAAACTTTTGTGAGGTCTTTTCTCCGGTTTTTATCTCAGACAAAAAGAAATTAAAAAACTACAGTAAGAAACAGTGGTTGTCTACATCAAGATCTTGGACCTAAGTATGTTATTTTATATTTCAGTAGACTTTAAAGTAGGTGCCTATTTAATTTTGAATTTTGAACTATCTGTATGACTCTGTTCATTTGTGGATGTGAACTCCACGATATAGATCCTACCTACGTGTCAATTAACTGTTACAGTCCATCACTAAATGGTTAACGAGATACGGTAGAAGCCTTTAGGCACAGTTGGTCCAATTCGCGATTGGTCCAATGTTCAAAAAAATGTCCAATTCGCAGTTGGTCCAAAATTCACAATGTTTCCGAAATTATACAATTTAAACATGGTGTGGCGTAATTAATGGATAAACCTGTTTCTGTGGAAGGAGGAGGGAGAGGGTACCCCCTGTTCCACCCCCACCCCGCGGAGCGTAGAAGTGTAAGTAAATCTATAGCCATATGGATGGATGACATTCAGAAAATCCCGGGAAAACCTATTGTACTAGCGCAGGCCAAGGAAGAATGGCAAACAGGAGGAGGCTTATACTCAGCTGTTGGTGAACCATGCCAGCCTGCCAATGTTGGTGATGAGTCTTTGATTATCAAACAAGCTAAGACTTATCATCACCATGACCATTCGAATTCATCAAACGAAAACCCAAAAACAAACATTATCATATCTTCAGGTGGAATGACTCAAATTATTGACAAAGTGGACGAAACTTTAACTTACGTGTAAAAAAACAACAGATTAAGGCTGCGGTTCCACTGAGGCGGAGCGGAGAAACGGAGAAATATTAACCAATAGAATTGCATACTGGAGCGGAGCTAAGATTTTATGCGATCCATTAGTTAATATTTCTCCATTCTCCGCTCCGCATCCTCGCTCCGCCTCAGTGGAACCGCAGCCTAAACCTTCTACTGTTAGCGAAGTAGACAGACAATAGTTAAACAATGGCGTTAGACCGATTCGGTCGGGTTCACAGACGAAGGGTGGATGTAGTCAGACTTACTAACTTACTACTAGATTTCTGGGGAATTTTACTATTAGTAATTATCATCTCTCCGTGTTCATGTCGATTTTTTTCCGCATAATACGTCGTCGGCTTGTGGAGTGTGAATCTGACGAAGGATGATGAGAGTCACAATAATGTAGATGAAACAAAGCTAAAAAGCTAAGGCTATAAAGGTAGCATCTTTGTATGTATTAGAGAAAAGTTTGCGCACTCAAACTACTTATTTGTGGACGTCGGAATAGGTGGTATTTGTTAAATAGGCAATCAGGGTTACTAGTGTCAGGCGTTGGTGGTGTTGCAATCATATTATTGTTTATCTTGCAAAAGAACAAACGCACTTATCTGTCACAACATGAAGTAAACGTTTTGGTACGTATTTGACAGACCTACTGACACTAAAAACTGCATGAACGACCCTGAAAGTTTGAGACACATTATTTTATTGTGTGAATAGACAAAACTATCACACATACCTATGTACAGAAAATTGTTAAAGACATTCTATTGTTATTGTTACATTTATGCAACTCTCTTCTCACAGATTCTTCAAAAAGCGAATTACCTCATAATTGTGATGCCTCACGCGATCATAACTATGATCAAAAACGAAATAGTTAAATAATCTATTTGACAGTGGTGTTCATTACATAGAACCCAAACTTTCATCTATCCAAAACTCGTTAACAAACACATAGCGGTAAGAAAACCATAATACTTATCTACTTTTGACCAGCTAATGTAACAATAGAAAGTTTTTAAACAATATACAATTACATTACTCACCGACTCGTTTCGCCGAAATTTGTCTTGTCGAATAATTAAAAGGCACATAAATTATCTCGTCGAGATTCTCGGCCAGCTCTGCAGGCAGCTTGTTAGCTGCGTGGATCTCGCTCAAACATATCACATTGTCAGATTCACATCGCTCACTAGACACTGTCGATAACTCACGGTTCACTTCTGCATCAACTATGTCGTCATCTTTATGCAACACTTTTTGCTCTTCGTTCTCATACACTAAATTTGCTACACCTTTTAAATTGTCTTGACAACTCTTTACCGCAGCTACTCTTATTTTATACACACCGGGTGCCCTTTTAGCGTCTACAATAATGTCGACTCGCTCTCCTCTGCCCAACTCGATTGAGTTCACACGTTCCGGCTCAATTCGACGGCCGTCTAAAGTCACGACTTCCAAAACATGACGGTCAATTGAAAATGTAATAGGACAGCTTTTTGATCCGCCTCCGTAAGCCAGACGGAATCTGTATCTTTTTCCGTATTCCACTTTGAATGAAGACTGCGGAGCGTCGGGGGATTCAGATGATTTCCCTTTTCCGTTTATGAGCAGAGATTCGGCGTTCGGTATGCGCGATATCACCCCGGCTAGCGGTCCCATTGAATGGCCCCATTCCGACACGTATATTGTGTGTTCAGAGGCGTCTACATCATATAGCTTCTTAAGAGGGTCCAGACGTGGCGACTGGCGAACGACAAAAGCTCCCGCGAGACCGTCGGCGGCATCAGCAGCCGAGTGAGCGTGGTACATATGCGTGCCCACAGCTGATGCGCGGAATTTGTACTGGAATGTTGTGTAGGCGGGCTGAGGGCACTGGGTCAACATGGGAGCTCCGTCCATGAAGGGAGTCTCCTTCTGTGGTTGCCCTCGCCAGTGGATAGAGAGCGCATGTGCTGGGGCACGGTGAACCACGTCTACGACCAGGATGTCGTTGTGGCAGACGTGCAGGGTGGGAGCCGGGAGCGCCCTGTTGGCGACCAGCACGCCGCGCTCCCGACCGTCCGCAGATATGCATGTGGCTGGACATTCACCACCGTCCTTCTCCGTACAACTACCGCAAGATCTGTTACAGAAAAATAAATACAAGTTTTAGGATGGTAATTAGCATATCGAATTGCAAATAAAAATGTGAGAGTGCAAATGAAATGGTTCAGACAAAATTCGCATATCATAAGGTTGTGAAAAATGTAGCTTACTTGCTAAGCGTCTTGTAGACCTCGATGACTAGTTTCACACGGCATATCATTGGCCAATCCAACTCATGACATTCTCGGTCACAGTTTTCGAAATACTCCTCTGTAAATAATAAAAATCAATTAACATAACATAAGACATTAGTATGTATATTATATACGTCAACTAAGTACAAGGAACATTTTACAAGAATAATTATACGTTCAAGGCAATAGTAGTTGATGTAATATCATTCATCGAAGTTTGTTTGTGAACTCGTCTTCGCGATCGATTCCACAAACATTATAAACGGTGATCGATTGCAAAACGTTAAGATACACGTTTCTCACAATCTTTTATGTTCACTATAATGAACTAAGAGACTTCCGTACTAGGTAGTATTCGCACTTAGGTTTAAATTCGAGTAACACTTTAAATCGACTGTTAGCTAGTAGCTGCCTATATACAAAATAAGTAATAGCCGATAAGAAACCAAAATCCCACGTCAATAAAGATCAGCTGATTATTCTCCTACGCACTAATTGTAGGCTTAGGTATCCATTTCGGCAATTGTTGGATATTATTATTAAATTAATAACTTGGGTATTACCTGGCATCGGTGTATAATGAACCACGACAAGAACTGCAGCTAGAATTACAAACAGCACAAATATCCTCTGCAAGGACATAAGCATGTAATTAGGTTTCACCATCGACACTTCGCTCACTGGAGGCACCTCCTTTTCCGACTCCATGATTAATGAGAAAAAACTTAATCGTCTATGGTCCAACACGCGATTACATGGTTATTTTTAAAAGTTTGTGTTCGAGTTACGAAAGTGAGAGGTTTAACGTTCGCGACTATGCGAGTCGACCACGAAGTGGCGACTGGTATGGTCGCGTGCGCCGTCGCCTCCGCTAGTTGCAACATCGTGCACCACCATGTTTCGCGGCATTGCAAAAGGTTCGATTGGGCCTCCAATTCGGAAGTAAATTGACGGGCAGTAGAATGAACTCTCTCTGCAAGTTACGCAATTTTATATTGTGCAAGAGTTATATTCATTTTCACCATGCTGACCACGTACTGTGGTTACTGGACTGTGTAGCACACAGCCCAATGCAATAATCGCCAATTCTAATTATTATTAATTAAATGTAAACAAAATATCAGCACGTTCGATTATTCAATGATACCGAAGTAGCTTCAATCAAATAATACTTAATATTTTTTGAGTAGGTACCTACATAGCTTTTTTTTCTGTCGGATGGGAAAACATCAAATTACTCCTCCCGCTCTGGGCGGAGCAGGAGGGAGTGTCAGACTTTTACTGACTAAAACCCATCCATGTTCCTTCATCGCCCTTTATGTTCCGGGGCCACGGTATCTCTTTCGAACAGTCCCGCAACCCCGGCAGGCATCGGTCCTTGCGAACCCCTTCCTTTTTGCTGACTCTCTTTGAGGCGCGCGTGGAACACAAACGCGCCGTCGACACGGCCTGTCGTCATGAGACGGACGGACGGCGAGCTAGCCGATACTGCCCATAGCCCACCGTAGATATTCCATGTCCTCACTCCTAACCCAGATTGTGGTCGATTATCTTCATTCTCCTAACCTCATTCCAATTTGTTTAGGATCGGCGCATCATAATTATCGTCTTGCATACTTTACTTACATTAATCTTCATCACATAAATCGCTCCCTTTCTAACCCGCTTAACTGTTAAAGTTAACAGACAGAGTTAGGTTCGCATTCATAATATTATGTACTAGCCTATTTAGGTATGGATTTACCTAGACCTTACGATTCCCTTGTACCTCCAGCAACGCTTAGATACTTAGATATACTCAATAACTCCTCCCCTTTTTAAGGGTTCCGTACCTCAAAAGGTAAAAAAGGAACCCTTTTAAGATCACATTGTTGTCCGTCTGTCACCACCGATTTTCTCAGGAACGGGTGGACCTAGCAATTTGAATTGATTGAATTTAAACCAGATAATGAGGACTATAAGCCTCTCCCATGATGGGAGGAATTTGCCGTAATCTCCACGCTTGGCAGGCTTATGTCCAGCAGTGGACTTTATGGGCTGTTGTAGTTGTAGTAATGAGGACTATAGGCTAGTCCCTATTAAATGTATAAAAATCAAGGTCTTGAGTCAACACGATAAAAAGATATGGGCAAATTAGTTAGTGCTTTGTAATAATAATTACTAAAGTTGTATAATCGGTAGTATTTAACTTATCCCATACTGCATGCTCGTAACATTACCTAGTAGATAGTATACTACTCTGTCAAGAAAGTACCGGGAAAAGATCAATAATACACAAAATGTCTGTTATTCATCCAAATTTATTTTATCACCTTCAAAGTATGCTCCTTTAGAAACGATACACTTGCGCCAACGAATAATCCATTCATCAAAACATTTTTTAAACACTGCTTCCGGAATTGAGTTCAGTTCTCGCCGCGAATTCTCCTTTATGTCTTCTATCGATTGAAAACGGGTGCCACGAAGTGGTAATTTGAGTTTAGGAAAAAGAAAAAAGTCAGCAGGAGCCATATCTGGTGAATATGGTGGTTGCTGGATGGTATTTGTTGAGTGTTTGGTCAAAAATTCGTTCACAATGATAGCCTTGTGCGAAGGCGCATTGTCGTGGTGCAAAATCCAAGAATTTTCTTTCCACAAATCTGGCCTTTTTCGTCGAATTTGCTCTCTTAAACGCCGCATAACGCTCAAATAATATTCTTTATTTACCGTTAGACCTTCCGGTAAGAATTCAGAGTGCACAACACCGCGATAGTCAAAGAAAACAGTCAACATGACTTTCGAATTTTGATCGACTTTGGCGTGGTTTTTTCGGTTTCGGTTCAGTTGGAAGGCGCCACTCCGAAGCTTGTTGACTAGTATGCATGTCAAACTCGTAAACCCACGTCTCGTCACCAGTAACAATGCGTTTCATGAATGTTGGGTCCGAACTGACTCGTTCTAGCATGTCCTCAGCGACTTTCATGCGATTGAGTTTATGGAGAAAATTCAGATCTTTTGGGACAAGCCGAGCAGCAACATGTTTCATACCCAATGGATTAGTTAAAATGGTACGGATCGACTCATGAGATACAGAAAGTTCGGCGGCTATCTCTCTCAGAGTTGAATGGGGATTTTCAGTCACTATTTTCTTCACTTTTGCGATGTTAACTTCAGTTGCAGACGTTGACGGCCTACCAGAGCGAGGCAAATCTTCCATCACATCTCGACCGCTTTTGAACGCTTTGAACCACTCATAAGCACGAGTTTTTGATAAAGTCGATTCACCGTAAGCCTTCTGTAACATTTTCAGTGACTCCGAACACGAAATTCCATTGACGATGCAAAATTTAAGACAAACTCTTTGTTCGATATTTTTGTCCATTATGAAATTCGCAATACACACTATATATGATATTACTAAAACCAGCACTGTATTTAATATAAATAACAGATGCAACTCAAACTCCGCGCCAAAATGGAAAACAGTTGTGCCAATCTAACAACTACAAAAAAACAAAAATTTGAATTTGGAAGTTTGGAACCATAAACAAATCATCCATTCCCGATACTTTTTTGACTGAATGTATATATTAAGTAGGTAGTCTCTTAAAATGGTGAAAGAAAACATCGTGAGGAAACCGGCATGTCCTAGAACCAAAAATTCGAAGACATGTGACATCTACCAATCCGCACTGGGCCCGCGTGGTGGATTATACCGAGAGAGCCCATTTCCTCTCATTGAGAGGAGGCCGTGTCCCAGCAGTGGGAACATTATAGGCTGATGATGATGATGATGAGGTAGTCGGAAATCGACAACCCGTCATACGCAATCGTGGTGATCAATGCTCGTGCCTTCTCTGTACGAGAAGAGGCCTTTGCCCAGCAGTGGGACAGTAATAGGCTGGTATTATTTTATTAGGTAATAGGTTATGGAGGGTGAATGGCGCTCACCTAAGGAACACATAGTGTACCTATTTTTTTAAATTATTTTTTATAAATCAAAATTAAGAAAAATAACAAAGTCTATAACTATCCAGTACCTAATCAACAATTTAACAACAAAAGCATATATCTTTGACCTACTAGTAGGTAGGTAGTGTAGGAAACCATTATAAAAAAACACGTTTTAGCGGCATTGCCCCTGACTCTGGGTAATGCCGCTCAGGGTCCGGGGAATGACGCTCAAACATGTTTTTTTGGAATATAACAAGTAAGATACATTTTAATTAAAGTAATATTAATGAGATCAACCATAAACAATAAAAGTAAAGTTTACAATCACAAATTAGCATCAATTATCCCCTTTTGTACGTAAGATTAGCCTTTTTCAATTTAGCAAATATAGTAGTCTTCAATAGTGCATGATTTTTTTTCAATAAAATTTTTCAAATCAACTTCAATAGTGCATGATTTTTTTTTATCACTTTAACTTTAACTTTAAATAAAGCGTATTAACATCAGAAATAGCAAAATGAAATATTTTTTTAATATCTAAAACAAATACTAAGTTATACGCATTTGAAACTGCTGATTAGACAGAGAGATCCGATACAGTGAATAACATTTGTCATTCGCTGCATCTACGTACAAAATCCACACTAAATTCCGTTACCTAGAAAGAGATTGAAACAAAAGTTTAACTGGTTATAAATTTTGTGTTGTTTGTCCGATTTATGTCTTGTTTTCGCTTTTTGTCATTATTTTTATAGTACATTCCGTAACGAAAAAAAAAAGAAAAAACGAAAAAAAAAATGCATATTCCCTATTATTATAATTAAATATAAAATACTAATTATTATTAGAGATGAGACAAATATGAAATAGTAATATTTTATATTTTTAAACACATAAATCACAGATGTATTCATCTGTCGAATCCCATCAATAGTCATTAAGGGGTAATGGCACTCAGATCAGCGGTATAACCCGAAACGGTCTTTTTGTAATTAATTTAAAATTAAATAAAATTCAAACACAATTGTTGAAAATAGATTGCATTATCACAAAATTGAGTAGTTTTAGTGTCAGAAAAGTAAAATTAATTATTAAATAAGCATTAAAGTTTTGGACTTACCGACAAAAAACACGACCAAAAATTAAACACGCACGCATGCACTTCACGGTCACACGACGCGAGCTGACTATCCGTTTGCATCGCTGTCTGTTAGAGACACCCGCGCTACACCTAACGTGGCGTGTTGCTACGTTCCATTTTGACAGAGATATAGGGGTGAGCGCCATTACCTAGTGAACGCTATTACCCCTACTTACCCTACCTACCTACCCCAGATACAAGTAGGCCGATGGTCTTTGCGTGTAACATAGCTAAGTATGCTTAATTATTATATTATGTACTAACGGAACAGGTGTTACGCTTGCCGATAAAAATCATATCAGATACAAGTCTGCTTACCATGTGCAATTAACAGCAGTCGTAAAGCATTGTCGCAACAACCACATACGAACCTACCTACATATTGTGATGCGAGGGAATAATGAGCTGGTTACAAGAAAGGACCTAGTTCAACGAAAAAAAGATGGGTGCAATGTGTTAAAGATAAAGATTACATAACTAAAATTAAACTCTCTTCTGTCTGTAGCAGTAAACTGGATGGATAATCAAAATCTAGAAATTAACTTCACCAAAACAAAAATAATTACATTTCATCCCCATTAAAAACCCCCTTTAAAACTAAATTTCATTTTTAATAATGCAAAACTGGAACAAGTAAATGAATTTACTCTCCTCGGTTTGTCTATAGATACCCACATAAATTGGAAATCCCATATACAGAAAATGAGAGCAAAGCTATCAAAATTTTCCTACGCCCTACGCGAAATTAAAAAAACTACCAACCTTCAAACTGCACTTGTGACTTACTATGCATACGCTCAGGCATGGCTCAGCTATGGGGTCATACTGTGGGGAAACAGTACTGACTCGCAGACGATATTGATTTTACAAAAGAAGTTAATTCGAATATTAACCAACATTGAACAAACAGATAGCTGCAAACCACACTTCAGAAAACACAAAATACTCACACTTCCCTGTTTATATATTTTTGAACTAAGTAAATTTGTCAGAAAACACCCGGATTTTTACACTACTTGTGAAGAAACATAAACAAAATACACTTTTCGACACAACAAAAACAAAATAAATATGTGTACCTCAATCCCGACTTAAAATGCACTCAACCGGCCCTTTAGTTATGTCCACAAAAATTTATAATAAATTGCCAAACTACATTCGAGAAGTAGAAAAGACAAATATATTTTTAAATAAATTGAAACAATTTCTAGAATCAAAGGCGTACTACTCAGTAAAGGAGTTTTTAGATGACAAATCGGTTGCAAAATAAAGTTATTCGCTCTCTTATATACCAAACATTACGAAATATACATAACAATTATAATATAGAATGTAGGAAACCAAATATAAATATAAAATTCTAAATACATAAACAATAATATAATTTAATAATAATGAAAATAGTTTAAATACTTTTATAAGAATTGTCTTGATTATTCTACATTACTGCATTACATAAATAAAAAATACTTTGGTACTATTAATAACCAAATATAAATATAAAGTTATAAATACATAAACAATAATATAATTTAATAATAATGAAAATAGTTTAAATACTTTTATAAGAATTGTCTTGATTATTCTACATTACTGCATTACATAAATAAAAAATACTTTGGTACTAATAATAACCAAATATAAATATAAAGTTATAAATACATAAACAATAATATAATTTAATAATAATGAAAATAGTTTAAATAATTTTTATAAGAATTGTCTTGATTATTCTACATTACTGCATTATATAAATAAAAAATACTAATCTAATATATTATAGGTACCTTTAACACACAGATCTAATTAATTATTTAAATATGTATAAATATTCATAATTATACACCCGATTTAATACATCTAATAATTTATAATAAAACTACTTACTGAATTGCTACTAAGCCCTCTTCCTCTGTCTTCCTCTCTCCTAATGTTGCTGTGCCCGACAGGGTCCATAATGATCTTTTTATTTTATTTTATAACAACATCCTTGTAATACCTTATGGAACGCAATAAACTATTGAGTATTGAGTAACTAAATAAATAAATAATAAATAAATATCGCTGGACATTACACACCGCGCCATCTAATGCCACACTAAGCAACGGGGCTTGTGTCGTGGACACCAAATAGTTGATATACTACATAGATACTTTTTGTTTGTAAATACATACTTATTATACATATAAACATCCATGACTCGGAAACAAATGTCCATGCTCATCACACAAACATTTGCTTCTACCGGGATTCGAACCCAAGACCCTAAGAACGTAAGGCAGCCTCAGTGCCGCTGCGCCATTCGGGTCGTCAAATGGTTTGTTTATGATTAAGCAGACACCAAGATACCACTAGAATAATTACATGAAACACGAAATTTAACACGGAGCCACAACTCCGTTTAATTTCATGTTCATCATCCAACAAACCGAAGAGTTCATTAACATTGTAGTAATGCACACAGTCCGTTTACTAAGTAAGTACTTTTTATTTCTGACATCAACCTAACCTACGAAAAAATAAAAACCGGCCAAGTGCGAGTCGGACTCGCGCACGAAGGATTCCGTACCATTATCTATACAACATTAGACAAAACGGCAACAAAATCACGTTTGTTGTGGCTTCCATACAACAAACATGAGTTTTTTGCCCCTTAGGTATTTTTTTTTATTTTAATTTAACTATTTATTTATAAAGTGAATGTACAACTAAATATTCTGTGAATATTTCAAGCGTCTACCTGTTGCCGTTATTATCGAAAAAAAATACTTTTGTTGTATGGGAGCTTATATATTTATTTTATTCTGTTTTTAGTATTTGTTGTTTAAGCGGCAACCGAAATACCTTCTTCATCTGTGAAAATTTCAATTGTCTAGCTATCACGGTTCATGAGATACTGACAGAGACAGAGTGGAGACTTAGTAATAGGGTCCCGTTTTTACCCTTTTGGGTACGGAACCCTAAAAAGATCACATAAATACATCGTCTCATGCATCATCTGAGGTAGACAATGAAACTTAGGTATTATGATACGTAACCGTATGTAGTGCCACTAGCACCAAAGAGTATAATAATAATGCACTTTAAAAATAAAACAACGCTTTGGATACAATAACCAAATGTCATCTGCCAGTTATTTGATCCAAAAAAAAATTTAAACACTACATAGAGAAACAAAAATCCATAATCCAACCTGATATTTCAAACGTTCAGTTAATTTACTTCTGTAGAAAATCTTAAAAATACGTAATCCTATTAGCAAACTTAAAAAAAAACTCTGAAATGTCAACTGTCTTTTGACAGCAGTGTCACTGTGACAGTGACAATGGTTTGTTTTGTTCGCCAAGATTTCTTTTCCCACGCCGTGTTTCCATCCAGGTTTCCAGCCAGGATTAGTAGTGTTCTGTGCCTATAAATCTTAAAACAGAAGGATAAATATCATACCAATATGGAGATAACAAGGAATAACTTGTTAGATGAACTGGACAATATAAAAAGAGACTTAGCGAAGTCCTGTTTTGTCGGTTTAGATGCCGAATTTTCTGCTCTTCCTGGAGAATCCTGTAAACACAGGTAAACGGATCGATAATATTATATCTTACCAATAAACTGAATGGATCGTACCGGCACCATTAATAGCGAACATCAGCCTGTAATCATACTGTTAAAGTACTAATAGAAGACCGATTAAATTTCATTACGTATCATAACATTAATTTTAAACCTTTACGATTATCTGGTCCACCATATTTATATAACATTATTGCCTGCTTAGTGGTGAGTAATTAACCAACAGAAAAGTACCACCAAGAAAAAACCCCTATTCTATGTTCTAACCCAGGTCATGGTCTAACCGTTAAGATGTAAACAAGTAACAGTTAGACCGCCAGAATTACTTCCCCATTAGTAGTATAGATTCAGAATTGAAATATTTCTTGAACATTGAACACATAGGTAAATTGTCCTGGCTGCTGTCTTGTCTGTCCAATCAATAACAACAACATATTTCAGTACATTGTCCTGGCTGCTGTCTTGTCATTCCAATCAATAACAACAACATATTTCACCTTCACATTACCTCCTTTCAGATTATTTGATACGAGCGAAGAAAGATATGCAACGATTAAGACGGAAATCAGCAACACGATAATGACGCAGGTGGGGCTTACTATGTTCCAGTACAACAGAGATCTGGACTCCTACGTAGCTGTGTGCTACACCTTCCATCTGTGTCCACAAGCGTTCGGAGATATTGACCAGAGATTCATCTTTCAAGCTTCTACGTTAAACTTTCTTTGTAAACATAAGTTTGATTTTAACAAGGTGAGTAGTTTAATTTAATTTAAGGAATCGGAATGTCTCATAACATTTATTAGACTAATTATTCAATAAAAACAAGTTTTATATCAAACTTAAACAAGTGCCATTTTATTTTAGTGAAAAATGAGCTTTGTAATAACAATTTGTTTATATGAAAATATTAAAAAACTAAAAATAGGTACTAATTTAAAATTGTGTATAATTAACAAAAGGTAGATATTGGTACAAAGAATAATTTGTGGGTGGATTTAAGAAATTGAGTGTTTGCTAGAGCATTAATGTAAAGCGTTAAAGTAAACATAGAAAAGAAAATTAATAATCATCTAAAAAATATACCATTTCAGTTCACATATGAGGGACTTCCATATTTGAGCAAAGTTGAAGAAGCGACAGTAAGACGGAATATCAAAGAGAAAACATTGTTCAATGATCTTGCAAGAATGTTGGATATGGATGAAGAGAGGCAGCTACAACATTACTACTCACAAGTTTCGAAGTAAGCCTAAGCTGAGAAGCTATGACTTTATTTTTACACTAGCTGTGCCCCTGTACCCTCTGCTTGGCTCCGAAGGGTCGTGCGTGATGTTAAAAAGCCTATAACTTTCTTCACGAATTGGGGTATCAAATATAAAAAGAATTTTTGAAATTTGACTGGTAGTTCCAGGTTACTACATTCAAATAAATAAAATACTGAAGCTTTATACAGGGTGTAAATCTAAATAGACCCTTAAGTAAGCCGAAAGGCACTTGTTCTCGTCGTCACTACGATCATTTTTTTGTTCTAGACCATACCTGGGAACCTTCTAGTTTGGAGATATTGGGGGTCAAAGTTCTAACTTTTTCACAAGTTTTTAATGATATAAATGATGAATGCTGATGGATGCATTTAAATGGTCATGGAGGTAAATACTTCCATGACCATTTAAATGCGTCCATCAGCAAAATGTGAAAAATGTGTAAAAATGTTTGCGCAGCATTATTCAATTTGATGTACAGAATGCTTGGTTGACAGCTTCGTGAAGGGTCTGTTTACATCCACATTACATTGTGGATTGTATAAAATGCAATCATGAAAATGAATTGAAAAGTTTTTATTTAAAGAAAATGCTTCATAAACAATGAATTGTGTTTGGAGCCTCCTTTTAGGCAAACAATGCCTGTGTTAGACTCTCCTCGACTCGCTCCTCCATATCTTAGATATAGGTTACTTAAAGGATGACTTTTTATCACTTTCCAAAAAAAAGGAGTATAATAGGTGAACGGAGTAGAAGCAAATGGCATGTACTTAGTATTTTTTCGAAATTCAAATCATACGTAAGATTTGAAATTCAATATATTTTTTTTTTATTTTTCTTTGTTATAACTGCATATTGTTATTTTTTTATTTAACATCTTGAGTATGTATCATGTGAAGTGTGATGTGCTTTAGTTAGGTGTGGCGCGTGTGTAAGATGTAGTGTGGTTTGATGTGATCTGATGTGATATGCGGTGTGGTGTGCAATCAGAATAATAAATAATGAAAGCCCATGCCTACAAAACTGCATATACAGGAGAAAGGGGCGCTGATGCACAATGGTTACCCCGTAATTAGTACATCATTTTAACCCCACACAAAAGAAAATACTTATTTTATATGTGGGGGACATATAAATTTTTCAAATTCTTTTTTTCTAAATCTGCCGTTTCCTACAAGCTGTTTTTTTTTTAAATTACTGATTTAAAATTTCTTGCCATGGGAAGCTACAAAGCGAGCGAGCGAGGGAGCTTAGTCAATGTTCGACGCTTCCAGCATTGAACGCCTTTGTGTTCGTAATGGCTAGGACACGGTTCGAATGAAAGATTTTTTCCAAAATCCACCGGAGAAGTCGAAAATCGTAATAAGGCGTGATAATAGTGATAAAAATATTTCCTCTCAATTCCAGATGGCTAATGAGGAGTAAAGACGAGACGATGTACCTAGAGGTGGCCAGCCCAGTGTTTCGGTACATCGCGCACACTGAGCTCAGGATGCGCTTCCCAGACATACTCACTACAGATAGCTTAGGTAATAGCAAAAAGGTAATTTGTGCTAGTAGCTGACTTTTTTTTTTTTATTTGCTTTTATTGTTAGTCAACCTTTATAACAAGCTTTGACGTTCGGTGAACGTAATGCTTTGCTTTATTATAGACTAGCGGCCCGAGTGGCTTCGCACGGGTGCCTATGTTACTCAGGGATAATGTAGCATTCTAATGGTGAAAGAATTTTTGGAATCAGTCCAATAGTTTTTAAGTTTATTCGTTACAAACATACAAAAATACAAATCTTTCCTCTTCATAATATTAGTATAGACTAACGTTCGTGGCAGATGCGGTTTTAAAACGCTAGAGTGTACCATCGCTCCACCTTACATCCAAGACAGACCACCGATTACCGTCATCCCCTCTATTACTACGAGCCTGGGTAGGCTTAAAAGTCGTAAGAGCTCTATAACTCTCTACACAGGCCATCCAAGACGAAACACCAAAGGTGCGAAGCAAACTTTGGGAAGAGAAGTACACAACAGGAACATTTGCCTCCTAATCATGATCTGCATAAATGGAAGGCACTCAATCGATTGCGCACCCAAGTAGGCCGTTGCAAATATACTTTGGCAAATTGGGTTATTAAATATCCCTCCGATACTCAGTGTGAATGCGGTGCTCCCGACCAGACCATGGCCCGCTTGCTGAAGTGTCAAACTCAAAGCATTTATTTCAATAACCCCCGAATACTGAAACGTCACTCAAAATTTAAGGGCTGCTTAAACATTTGAGCAGCTCCTAAACTTAAAATTTCGTATGGCCAAACGTCGCTTTTGAGTATCTGTTAAATATAAGTGCTACTGAAATTTTGAGTGACGTTTCAGTATTCGGCCATAGGTCCATTACGGCCATTTCGAATGTCAAAAATTTTGAAAGTCCAATGTGTCTACACCTGCACAAGAGGACATAAAATGCTTCAGACGCTCCGATTAACATGGCCACCAAGATATGTTATAAACTGTACCATCGAAACGAAAGAAGAAGAAAACGTGAGAGTGAATCGACACAGGACTCACTATATAGTTGAGTTGGTTTAAATCCTGTATCCCAGTACTAAATAAACTCCGTCCCATTCACACGTTAAATGAACGCGACTGCCGCCAGTTTTCGGCTACACGGGGTCATCGATTGCCAGATACTAATGTGCCCTTAGAAATTTTAATATTAATGCAATTCTGCTTGTTTCGCAGACGTAGGCTTTTACATGAAACAAAACTAGCTATGCACTGGTAATGCCGCTCGCGAATACTGACAAAGAATTACTGTTTCTACCCGCCGCCTTTTCTTTCGCAAGATAATCCATCCAACATACAAATTTATATCTATGTTTTTTTTTCAGATCCTAATATACAGAGATAAAAACGTGGAAGGTGCAAACAGCGCACCAATGGCGACACTAGAAGACAACCTAATGAGCCACTTACTAGGCTTCTCCCACGTCATAGCTCTTCTAGAAGCCTCGCGGAAACCCATCGTTGGACACAACATCTTCCTGGACACCATACTTCTACACAATCAGTTCATAGGACCTTTACCTAACAAGTATTCCGAGTTTAAGAAGAATATACATAATATGTTTCCTAGTTTATACGATTCTAAATACATATCACATGAAATGGCTAAGAAACTCAGTTATCATGAGGTGTGGAAATCAAACACTTTACAGAAGTAAGTTTTTGAAAGTATTTTATATTGTGAATAATTATTTACCTACGGCTTATTTTGTTTTACTTTCTGATTAATTATAAAAAAAATATTTTGTAACACAAATGCGTTCATAAATATAGCCAATGTTTACTGAGCAGTTTCTCAATTATATCATTATAACTCGAAAGCCACTGAATCGTTGAACAAAAATAAACACAATAAAATTTGTGGTTCTCGTTAAAATATTCGAAAAACATCGGAATAAGTAATTCTTTAAAGCTATTATCCGAATAGACAAATAAATAGAAAGCCTGGTAAAAATGCAATCACTATACAAATCGTGGGAAAATAATCTGAAATACACCAGCATTACTGATCGGTTGATAACGTTTTTATTATTATTTGTTGCAGTTTATATGAATTCTTTTCGGAGGCAAAATGTAAGAAGTTGCAGAGTGGCCTGAGTTTCATAAATCTGAGTAGACCTTTCAATGTGAAACAATCGTATCATGAGGCTGGTTTCGACTCTTTTTGTGCAGGTAATCTATATGATGATAGCTCTCGATTAGATTGATGTATTCAACCATACGTACACGATACACATTCAAAAACTTTTTGTGGAGGTAGGTATCCGTACATTTAGCATCTGGTAATACACGCACGCCGGTTGCGAGTACTACGCACTTTATCTTTAGCCAAATACGAGTACAACAAAATCCTACGTTTTCAATTGAATTTATACATGTGGAAGCTTGTAATTATAGCAAATGACCCTACTTAAGCATGATATTTATTAGTAAAATTGTTATTGGTCTACAAGCCTTCTTTAAAATAAAATAAATAATTAAAAGCTTTAATTTGAGAATTCTGTTGGACTTACGTCCATTTTTACCATTACTCTTTCTACTATTGTACTATTGTTTTCCATAAGGAAAACAACATAAAGTACCAAGTAGTATAACATTGTCATCTGTCCAGGCTACTGCTTCATCCGCCTGGGCCACTGGTCGGCGAGCGAGAACCGCGGCAGCTACTGCCCCGCGGGGCCCACCGAGATGTTGTCTGCGCTCGCGCCGCACTGCAACAAAGTTAACATCATTAGAGGCGCTATACCATATATGGTGAGTTATTTTTACATACCGTAAACCGGGGTGACTAGAAACGCAGGGGTGAATCGAGACAAAACTTTGAAAGCAATTTATACTTAAATTAATATCGTATTTTGCCAAAAAGGTCTCTAAAGAATGCATAAAAAAATTGTAAAAAAACTAAAAAGCAAAAAACAAGCACATTTTAATTAAACAAAAGTTGAAGGCAGGCGGGCATTTTAATATAAACTTATGAAATTGGAATGGGCGCAATGACACTCGCGGCGCCAAGACCAATCTAACGACGTATAATTTATCAAAAACCGTTCATCATATGAATTCAACGTTAAAATCCCTTTGAAAGTTTTGTCTCGATTCTCCTCATTTTACCCGGTCCAGTACCTATTATTAGTTATTTATTATGTTGTTGTTGTTGTTGTTATTATTAGTTATTTCAGCTTAGATTATAAAACATCTTATATTTCCCGTAGAAGTAGATTTTTATACATTGTTAAAGAAATATGACCATTTAAAATGTGATAAAGACCATCATACTGAAGAAGAAGCTCCATAAATAGTAATCGGCAAAAAAACAGCTGAATATTTCATATGCATCTTCAAGTCCTAAGCCTAGATCTCACTAGGACTCACCAGGTCGCGCTACCTTCAAAATGTATGGAATTCTACGCTACAAAGCGGACACTAGGTGTTAGGTGACGTACCAGAACTATTACCCAGGGTCACCACAATTTTGGGGCTGCGGGACTGCTGGGGCTGCGGGACTGTTCGAAAGAGATACCGTGACCCCGGAACACAAAGGGCGATGAAGGAACATGAATGGATTTTAGTCAGTAAAAGTCTGACACTCCCCTCCTGCTCCGCCCAGAGCGGGAGGAGTCATTTGATGATTTCCCATCCGAAAAAAAAAAGGGTCATACCCTCCATTTTGTTGGAAGCACGATCGGTTACGTCAATATCCTAAAAACATATAGACCTTGGAAATATTGCCGCATACCAGGCACAAATGGAGACCTAAGCTGATACTCAGTTGCCTAATCGAAAAACCCAATAAAAATTTCAAATGTCTATCAAACATCTTCATAGTAAACAGATTGTAAAGGGCATAGAAGATTTTTCTACTTGGGGATAGTCAAATGTTTATGCGAATAAAAATTCAGCTTGGCTACTCGATAAATATTATATCATGGTTCGTGTATTTTTGTAAAGGTAATAAAAATATTGTGTTGAGCACTTGTCTCAATATATCCGCGGTCTATAAACAATTGGTAGTATATTGGCAGAATATAAATATACGCACTGTTGTAGGAATTATGTACTGTGAATTAAACGCTGTCTTTCAGGCATGTTGAGATAACAATCAGTAGCCCTTCAGAATCAGAAATCCAAGTCACTTAAATTGTTTCTCTGGGACTTCGTCGAGCTTCATTGTCTCGGCGCTTTTCTGATAGTCGCCACTGTTGATTCTGGCTTTGAGTTGCAGTGGCTATTTAGGTATAGCCCTTCAGAAAAATAAATAGGCAAAACACACGCCCCCTCATTTTCAGAAGAAAGTTTATTCAATGACTTTTAAGTATTTAGAAGGCTAGGCGAATACAAATCAGTTGACCCCAATGTATTCTTAGTATTTGTGTCCTTTACCATAATAACAAATAATTGACTTCATGAATGAAAAAATCGACTATAGGCCTAATCTTTACCACAGTTGGGATTTTTATAATATTTATAACAAAACACCACGCCTGTAATCCCGAAGGGTTAGTTAGATGTGTACCTAATAGTAACCCAATAACACTTAACAGTGTAATAATTATGTCTTCATAAAAATCCTTTTAAATTCCTAACATAGGAAAGTAATTGAGGAATAAAGCAATCCTATTTTTGTTTTTTTCTTTGATGGGAAACTTGTTGATGTCTTTAAGTTCGAATTAAAATATTTCAAAATCTATTGTTTCCTCTCCCTCAACAAATACTCGCCATGACCTTACATCTATCATCAAACAACACAGACATCGCGATGTGATAGCTCGTTCATCGACGACACTTGGGTCGGCTCCGCTATGCCAGCAATAAAAGACGCGTTGAAATCACTCGACGAATGATGCCTCGCGTCTGTGTTCACTATTATGATGGAATCCTGTGCCTGTCTGTGTTATTTATAAGTCTTTATAATACCTACTATTTTGAACGTTTCCCAGATGTGATTGTTAATCATTTTGTAAGTTCGTCCAGTCTGCGATAAGTATGACCATTTAGAGTTTTAAACTAGGTATAAAAAAATCTGCTGCTCTATAAGATTTTTTAAATAACCGATGAAAAAATTCTATACAGCGTGTAAACAGAATCTTCACGAAGCCTTCAACCAAGCATTCTGTCATCAAACTAACTCTACGCAAAAATTATTGCTGGGAAACTACTTTTTTTTGAGGTTAAAAATCATGTTTTACGGTAAAATTCAATGTAACGCACTCAAAACATTGTGCTTAATGATGCATTTAATAGTAAACGGGTTATGGAGGTATTTAAAGTAAAGTTATGACCTTCAAAACTAGTATTTGAAAAAAAAACTTGTGAAAAAGTTGGAACTTTGACCTGCAATATCTCCGTAACTAGAAGGTAACAAAAAAATGATCGCAATGATGGGGAGTACAAATGCCTTTTGGCTTCATTAAGAGTCTATTTACACCCTATAAAGGGGAGCTCCGAATGATGTAGTGCAGCCTTACCTAAAGTGTGCTCCGCGGAACCCTTAGCTCCGTGGAGCCTCTGTAGGGGCTCCACGAAAATACTGGTCATAATTAAAAAGACAAAAGGTTGCAGAGAAAGTTAAGTTACTATACAACAGTCACTAAAATTATAATATTTTTTTAACCAAGTAAATTGTAAAACAGCGAAATCTAGCCGACTAGCTTTGAATCAGTTGTAGTAGGTAATACATTTCTTGATTTTTTTATTATTTTAGGCAACAAACGTATTTTAGAGCTCCATCAAATATTTAGGTTTCCAAAAGGGTTCCGTTGCTAAAAAAGTTTGAGAACCGCTGATTGAAGTGAATACGTGGAAACCGTGTTCCGTACACGCGGTATATGATATTATAACAATAATCTTTATTACAAAAGAAAGTGGTTACAAAATTGTGTGGAGTCCCTGACTCCTGTGCTAGGTGATAAAGCTGTGCTACAAGAGCCTGTACCTTCTCCCTGGAGGAGATATTACAGAATCTTATGCAATAAGATTAACAAAAATAAAAAGACTATGGTAACATCAAAAAAAATAATTAAAAGCAGTTAAAAGAAACCTGTTAGTGAGTTTGAGAATGTTTGTGTATGTGAGCGTGTGTCTGCATGTGTGTGTGTGTGTGTGTGCGCGTGTGAATTAATGATCAGGTAGGGTTTTCAACAATCGCGAGTCAGGTGTGATATTGAACATGGTACATATATATACAGTCTCCATACTAAATAGACTACTATTAAATTAATTACTATGTATGTTACTGTTGCATGCGTCATCCAACTGCTAGGCAAAAAAGGCTCCCAATGACATCCGATAAAACTGAGTCGTTTAATAATTTACTTGACTTTCTTCGTAACTTACCTTAAGGTTTGATTGATATCATTATCCTGCTGCTCTGAGCTCAATGTATTTAGAACATACATAAATATTGTTGATTCTCACGGGTGCTTTTTTTCACCGAAAAATAGTTACAATGTTGAGTTCGTAGGCTGAAAGACAATACACATAGTTTAACAATAAAACCACAGCGTGTATATTTGTCTGAACTATGCGTTTGAAATTCTCCATGAGTTAAGATTATACATCGTATTTTACGTTTGAAAATTATTGCGCTTTTTTATCGTTTGAAGAATACATCTATCATTTCTGTTATTCCAGAATTTCGCGGGAAACGATCCGCCGCGCCATCGACCTGGACTGCTGCATTTGAAGATTCTCGCTCCACAGACCATCAATGTGGGACAGGTACTGTATTTTTTTATTAATATGCGTATAAATTACAAGGTGTACAGACTATAGCTTCTTTAGATTAATGATTGCAAGGAAGGCAGTATAAAACGACGGTGAACTTCGTGAAAGGTAGCTACATGGTGACCAGCGGAGGACCGATCGTTCTAGCAAGCCTTGGGAGAGGCCTGCGTCTAGCAAAGAGACTTTCGGCTAGAATAATTAGCACTATTAATAGGAGCCCTTTGTAGAGAGGAGCCTAGAGGAGCTCGTGGCTAAATAATAACAGCCGCTCGGGTTGATCTTGAGGTTAAGCCATGCTTGCCTAGGTTGGTCTGTGGATAGGTGAACACCCTTACATACCGAGTTTCCTCCGTGCCTCGGAAAGCACGTTAAGCTGTTGGTCTCAGCTGTCATTTGTAGATCTTTGACAGTCGTTACAGGTTGTCAGTGGCCCAAAAGTCTGACAACCAGTCATACCAAGGGGTATCGTATTACCCAGTACTAACTGGGTTGTGGAGGTCAGATAGGCAGTCGCTCTATGTAAAATACTGGTATTCAGCTGCTTCCGGTAGGACTGGAAGCCGACCCCAACATAGTTGGGAAAAGGCTACGCAGATGATGAATAGGATCCCTTTGTGTTTCCTGAGTTCATGTGTGTTTAGAAAAAATAAGTATACTATATATATTCGGTGAGTGTGCCCAAAAGCTCCACGAGCTCATTCCACCATCTCCCTTCTTCCATCGGGAGTCCCGACGTACTGCAGGTTATCACACATACCTTGTCGATGTTCCACACATTCTCACGAAGCGCTTTTCTACATCATTTGGTATGCGCACAGCTAAGAAGTGGGATTCCCTGCCTGCGTCGGTGTTCCCAAGTTCATATTTATTTATTTATTTTATTTTACAGTTTTAGGAAAACTTACAGCTAAAAATTTAAACCCCAAATACACATTGTCAATTTTTTTCCCCAATCTACACACATCAAAAATGTCTAGGGATCAAGCATTTTTATGCGGATTTCTTGAGATTGAGATGTGGCTTTGTAATAAATTTATGATTTTATAAATTTATATGGATCCTTTTTGGTGCATTTCATAATTTGAATCAGGAACTCTCAATCAAATTCGAGTAAAAGATGAAAATAAGCTGTCAATATTTTCCCTATAAAAACATACAACGCATTGAAGACATTATTAGTGCTACTGTTTCCCTACTACTGATTAAAACCAACGTTATTATGGAGCGGCGACGTCATTTAAGCAGGGAAGAAATGCTCAGAGCCGTGGGAATGATAGAAGCTGGTTCCCGGCAACGTACTGTAGCTTTAGCTCTGAATACAAGTCAGAGTGTTATCAGTCGACTTTGGACACGTTACCGAAGCACTGGTACCGTGGCTGAGCGCCATGGAGGACGGTATCGCTGCACCACACGGAGACAAGACCGATACATTCAAATCTTAACTCGAAGAGCTCCAACAATAACCGCCATGATGTTAGCCGTGAGGCTTCATCACTCTTCAGGGAACTTAATTAGCGACCAAACAGTCAGAAACCGCTTGCATGAAGTGAACCTTCATTCCCGAAGACCGCTACGGGTACCACCTATAGCAATGCACAATCGTAGGATTCGATATCAATGGGCTCTTGAACACAGAAATTGGGCAGAAGAACAATGGCGTTTCGTGTGCTTTTCTGATGAGTCTCGTTTTGGTATGAGACCGGATACAAGACGTATACGACACTGGAGAACCCCTGGACGCCAACAGCGATTAAAATCCTGCCAGGAAGTCCATCCTTATAGTGGTGGAACCATCATGGTATGGGCGGGTATTTGGATCGGCGGAAGAACTGAGTTGATTTGGATCAGAGGCAACCTCAACGCTCAAATTTATGCTGAGACGATTGTATCAGACGTCATCGTTCCTCTACAAGTGCAAATCGGTCCCTTATTTCAGTTAATGCATGATAATGCACGACCGCACACCGCAAGAGTTGTAAGACAGACTCTCGCCGCAGCTAACATCAATGTCCTGCCCTGGCCTGCTCAGTCGCCAGACTTGAACCCGATTGAGCATGCATGGGATATGCTACAGAGAAGAGCTCTGCCGAATATGGAGGGTATCCAGTCGCAAGAAGACCTTTTTTTGTTGTTGCAACGAACATGGGCGGCCATTCCACAGCGTGATTTGGATGAACTCATTTTGAGTATGCCAAACCGATGTTCTTGTGTTGTTAGTGTTCGCGGTAGAAACACGGATTATTAATTGTTTAAGTTACCCAATAAAATTTTAAAGAAAACTGTTATTTCAGTCTTTTTTTCGAACTTTAATGTTAGTGGTTCAAATGTCAAAAATCCCTTTATTAGGAAAATGGCAAATTTCTTTATTAATGCAAAGGTGACTTGGTTTATCGTTACTGTGACAAACGAAAACACTTTATTTGATGAATCCTTAAAGAAAATTTTAATTAATATCAATCAGGAGAAAAGTTATTGCAAAAATATATGTTGATCCCTAGATACTTTTGATGTGTGTATTTAAGGCTGGGGTATCTGCTAAATTAGCAACTCTATTTGTACTCGTTTTGTTCAATATTTTTTTCATATAATAATAATAAAGTTTAATTGTACCAATTAAAGTGTTGAGTCTAATAAGCAACATAATTTTTTATTGCACATTTAAATTCACTCATCAAAGAGGAGTTACATGGAGAAAACCTCTCGTTAGCAGATACCACTTCCTTAAGTCGCGAGTTAATAGGCTCCTTTTGAGTTAGCTCGTCCCTTCGTCAACCTAATCTCTGTCCTAGGACAAGATTGTGGTTAAGAGTAGGCCCTTTTAATATAAACAAAAGTGTAACACGAAATTGATAAATTTTCTAAACTCATGTTAAGTACTGTGTACTCGTATACATACATCATCCTCATTTAAGATGAGGTTGATTGGTACTAGACTAAGTACACACATCAACACGGTCTAGGGATATTTCATACTCAATTAAATAACTCGAAAAGTACTGGCCGCATTGGAATCTTTTATACACCGATTTGTTTGTAATTTATCTCAGACTAATTCCAAATTCAAATTTTTGAAAATTCTTTTGTTTCGGTGGCATAAAAATGTCTTGATGTATAGGAGAGGGAATTTTCATTTGTGCGAAATTTAGAAAACAATACGAATTACGTTTAGTTACAGTTTTTTTTTTCATTTTTAAACGAAAGATAAAGTTAAAATTGAGGTATTGTAGCCATGCAACGCCGACATTTGACGAGGGCGGAGATGTTACGAGCTGTGGGAATGCTGGAAGCTGGATCTGTTCAGCGTAATGTTGCTGAGGCCATAGGGACCCATCAAAATGTAATTTCAAGATTGTGGACACGCTATCGTGCCACAGGTGAAGTAGCGGAGAGGCACCGGGGGCCAAGTCGCATCACTACCCCCAGACAAGACCGATTTTTGCAAATTACTGCGCGAGCACAACCAAATGCAACGGCGACTGAATTGGTCCAAAGGCTGCGAGTGGAACACCAAGTGCTTGTGAGTGACCAAACTGTAAGAAGGCGACTGCATTAAAGCAATCTACGCTCTCGTAGACCATTCCGGGTCCCACCTTTACGGAGAGGCAATCGTGGACAACGATTAGAATGGGTTCGGAACCACGTGGACTGGGGCCGTGACCAATGGTCCAATGTGCTGTTCACGGATGAATCCAGGTTCGGCTTCCATCCAGATTCAGATTCATTCAGATTCAGAACCCTCAGGAAGTTCACCCATACCAAGGAGGAACAATTATGGTTTGGGCAGGAATTCGTCTTGGAGGACGGACGGATCTCGTTTGGGTGCGGGGCAATATGACGGCAGAACGATACGTCCAACAGGTGCTGGGGCCCGTAATCTTGCCCCACAGAACACAAATGGGGCAAGATTTCCTGCTCATGCACGACAATGCCCGGGCACACACGGCGAGAACATACACATAATGTTAGGGCCTTAGACTGGCCTGCTCAATCGCCAGATCTAAATCCCATTGAGCATGCGTGGGATATGCTGCAAAGAAGAGCTCTGAAGGAAGTTCCTGAAAATCTGGCTACAGAAGATCAACTTTTTGCGCACCTCAGAAGGACATGGGACAATATTCCGCAGCAAGACATTGGTGTCGATTCCCTTGTTCACAAACTAAACTAAATTTAAGTTGAATGCATCTTTTTCTTTCTATTTCATTATGAAAAGGACAGAAGATAAAATTTGTTTAATCCTGTCAAATTAGTCAGCACCTGACGTAATTTGATGTAATTTTAGTAGTCAACTTTTTAATCGCGTCTAAAAGTTGTATGGCGCTGATTAATTTGACAGAACGTAACTAAAATTTATCTTCTGTCCTTTTCTTAATGAAATAGAAAGAAAAAGATGCACTGGACTTAAATTTGGTTTAGTTTGTAAACAAGGGAATCGGCACCATTGACAACCTTGTTCTGAGCATGCCGAATCGTTGCCGATGTGTTATGAACATCATGGGCGCTTTCTCAGACTACTAACTTCAAGTTTATAAACACAAATTAAATGTTTTTTTTATTTTTTTCAGTTTTTACTCACAAATTAAAAGTTCATTCATATACGGTTTCCGTCTATGCTTCATTTTTTTTCCATAAAATCCTGAAATTTTAATCTATACCTTAACCATTATTAAAGAATGGTAGAATGTTAAATAACGTATCTTTTAAATATATACATGTCATATAAATAATTAACACATTGATAGTAATTCGCTTTTTTAAAAATATCCCTAGACCGTGTTGATGTGTGTATATTGCGAGATTTTAAGTAGTTCAAACATCCCGCTTCCTTTTGTTTATAAAACAGTTGGTAATAAAAATGAAGGTAAAACTAATATACTTAATTAATAACAGCTGTCGGATCAGCAAGTTTATCGTCATCACGCGAACGCTTTTCCGTTGGATATGAAAATACACTATTTTCGTTGATTTTGCATCAGTGTATGCACGTATTTATTATTATAAGACCGTAGAGGCGTTCAATTTATTATATATTTCAGGACTATCTACTATCTGCACTGTGTTCGGATAAATCCCAGTATACACCTAACACCCGATATAAATACAATGCTGTTCCATTCAGCATTGGGCAGTCGGCGACGGCCGTCGACGCTGAAATGCATTGTCCAGCAACCATTTCATTATATTCGACATTCTTTTAAATATATTATTGTTGACGTTTGCCAAACTAATCTCTCCACAACTCGCGCTGTAATTACTACATACTAAGGTCAATGTACAATAAATTACCCACTAAACAATTCCGCCGCCTGTTATTTTCAAAACAGCAATATTTCAGCTGCAGTACATAATAACGGCAATAAATGCCGATACATTTGTTATCTGGCAGAGCTCTAAAGGAATTGCATAACGGGTGGAAAACAATGCTATTTTTGTTCGGATCGTAAACATCGTGTCGGGTTCATCTGCGTCGGTATCCTCGGAGCCAAATTTAGCGGGAGTATGTTAAGAAACTGTTATGGTAGTAATAATTGTCACGTCGGGGTGTAGTGCCGGAGCGCGCGAGTGTGTGCCGGCCTGGCTCGCGGCCAGCGCACACACACGCACGCACACACACACACTCACGCACACGCACGCATACACACGCACGCCTCCCCCGCCGTTCACATATTTCCCGTTGCTAGTTAAAACAGATTGATAATGCCCAAGTGTCACAGGCGAAAATCTTTATTTTCGTTCGTCCCGTTTTTTAACTGTGCGGCCGGTGTTTGATTTCTCTAATGTACAAAATCTTTTTCATGCCACTGTCAAGGTTGATTTAAGGTTGGGATATAAATAGGTTTTCATCGGAACGAGTCGCTCGTCGCTATATATCATGGCGACCAAGCCGGGGTTATGATTTAGCTGAAACATTTGTCATGTTTGTCTCAGGTGGCGTCTGATCTGGCGGCCTTCGGCTCTTTAGACATAAAGCCTTATGGGAGTAAAACTGCTCTCATAGCCACTAACAGTCATCAAACGTAAGTATGTATAACGAAATACAGGAAATAATAATAGAAAAAATACGAAATACAGGTTACAGTATGACCCATTTGAATCAAAGTTAATAACGTTACCGAGGGTTTAACGCAGAATGTGCATATAGCAAAATGTGCACTTGACGCAAAATGTGCACTTCGCAAAATGTGCACTTCGCAAAATGTGCACTTCGTAAAATGTGCACTTCGCGAAATGTGCACTTCTTAAAATAGCACTTCTCAAAATGACAACTACAAAAATAAAAACCGTTTGCTAACTTTTTTTTTTTTTTTTGCACCATTTTTAGCTTGATCCCATTTAATTGATGTAGAATTGGCATTATCATGCTAAAAATCGGTCAAAATAATAAAGAAAATGTAGTAAGCAAACAGTTTTTTTTTTGTAGTGCTCATTTTGAGAAGTGCATATTTTGCGAAATGCACATTTTGCGTCAAGTGCACATTTTGCTTTGTGCACATTCAGCGTCAAACCCCTGTATTTTAAAACCCCGCATTAGCGTTTCTGGTAAAAAATAAGTTCTGTATAATTATGATTAGAAATTTAATGGATTAAAGAATACTCCTATCTGTATGTTTGGTTCAAGGCCCCCATCCTGAAATCGTTTTTATTATTACAGTGCCAAAAAAATACTGAAGGAATTAAAGAACAGCAAGGATTACAGGATAGCTCCGTACAGCTTCTACAAACACTCCAGGGCAGGATCAATGGCGATTTGGTAAATATCTTGATTTAATCAAAATAAATACCTTGGAAAAAATCTATTGTGCGGCTAAATGACAGGTTTTGGAAACTGTAAAGTACATTAACTCACTCATATGACGAGATAAAATTTTATAATGCTCTCCGTGGCTAATAACATTACTGTAGCCTACAAAAACGTTTATAATAACAGGTTCCAAACATCGTACAATAAATACCCAACACTACTTGATCCCACTTTCCCTATTCTTCTTTAGATGGAACAAGTTACGCAGGATTAAAGTTATGTACTAAGGACTCATGCATGTCTGATACTTCAATTTGACAATCTTAATTTATCTTAATGGGGTGGCTAAGACAAAGTAAATCTCAGATGGCGCCACCATAGTTGGTCTCAATCTGACCAATGAAGTTAAGCAATTTTGAAATATAAAATGACATTACCACATTTTCAACCAATGACGATGTTTGTGTACCAACTATGCTAGCACCATTAGTTCCACAGATAGCCTCTCCATTAAGTGCGTAAGTCTACATGGAGTTGGGCAACAAACATTCAATCAAAATCACAGTGACTGCCGAACTGACAACTACAACGTTTAAGAAAATTAAATATATTTATAATAATAATCGTCTAACATTACACGTGTTTCGCTGAGCGAATACTGTATATTTTGAATAGAAATGAAATAAATCATAGTGCTATCTCACGCCCATACTTCTTGGGTATTTTATTACTACAAGAATGTGAAATGACAAAAATTATGTGATTTATTTTAACTTCAGTACAGTACCAAGCGTTGTGAGGAATGGAGGGAGGCCTTTGCCCAGCTGTAGGACAATCATCATCAGCCTATAATGTTCCCACTGCTGGGACACGGCCTCCTCTCTATGAGAGGGATTGGGCTATAATCCAACACGCGGGCCCAGTGCGGATTGGTAGATGTCACATGTCTTCGAATTTTTGGTTCTAGGACATGTCGGTTTCCTCACGATGTTTTCCTTCACCGTTTTGAGAGCAGTGGTGATGAAATAAATTACACAAAGTAATGCGCCTGTCTGGGTTCGAACCCACGACTTAGGGTTCTTACAGACGAGCGGCACGTTGCCAACTGTAGATAAACTGGCCATCGACGCTTGCAGTTGTGGCGTCGGCGGCTGCAGCCGGCGCGTCGTCGGCAGCCGTCGACACACATTTACGCGGCATGCCACAACTGCAAGCGTCGACGGCAGTCGTCGACGCTTCGGCGTCTGCCGCCCGGCGCGTCGCCGGCAGCGACGGCTGCAGTTTATTGCCGCTCGTCTGTAAGAACCCTTACTGTTCGTAAACCGGGGCCGCCACCACTGGGCCACCGCTGCTGTCACCGTGGGATAATATGGGCTAGCAATAATAATAGTACAGTACGCTGTGTATGTGTTTCTTTATCGTGTGGTTAGTGCCTAACCTGGTGTCAGACTTTTTATGCCGCCCATGGGCCTCTGACTTGACTTTACATGCCGTTGAGAAATATCTCTCAGAAATGCTGGTGTCCTCACGATGTTTTCCTTCAACGAAGCAAGTGATAATTATACAATACGCACATGAATCCGAAAAATCAGAGCTGCGTGCCTTGGGTTCGAACTCGAGATCTATAACTTGTCAGTCTGACGGTCACACGACTAGGCTACCACTGCTATACTCTGCCAATATTTATTTATTTAAACTTCATGTACAATAGTGGTACATAGGCGGACTTATTGCCACAATTCATTCTCTACCAGTCAACCTTTGGGTTAAATAGGAAAACATAGTGATAGGGTACAAAGTAATGTCTAAAAAAACTTCTTGTTAACGAGAATTTAGATTTAAATCTAAATTGATACTAATACACATATAATACAGATAAAATAAACTAATAGATATTTTAACAAATACCAAAAATTGAAAAGAAAATAACAAGAAACCTAATAATAAAAAAACTTATTAAACCTAACCTAATAATATAGGTAATGAATTATGTGTTTTTTTTTTGTAGCGATTTGCGCCTGGTTGTTGGCAATAGGCTCGCCCCCTATTACATGGGACTTAAACTTAGCTGACAGGCGTGATGTTGTAATGTATTGTTTTATAATAAAATGATTCTTTTTCAGGAGCGGCGCCTTAATCACTGGAAGCCTAGTGCTGTACTTTCTGCATAAAAAGCTCAAATAATATCGGCCAGTCACCATAAACACAACAAAAATTGGTTTAGGGCGATTTCGATGCTTCCGTTTTTTTGCCTCTTCCAAAGACTTCTTTTTGTAAAGTTTTTTTTTTTTTCATTTTTTGTTATGGTATCCGACATGTATTCTTGCCATGTATAGCACGGGTATGGCACGGTTGGTGCAGTGGCATAGTGATTGGCTACTGCGCTGTGTGTCGTGAGTTCGATTCCTACTCGCAACTAATATTTGTATGGCCTGCAGGTAGTTCTTGCGGGTCTGGTTGATTGTGTATGTAAGTTTAAATGTTTGTAAACGCACCCACAAAGGAGACATTCCTAGTATGGGGCAAAGTTTAGAAAAAAAATGCTTCGTTGTAACCAGTATGTACTACTTAGACGTAGTAGAGTGTTTAAATAATAAGTCCATTTCTTGAAAACTACTAAACCCAATTTGATGAAACTTGCACTGTTCCCTAAGATGCAAGATACTTAATCCAATGAAACAGAATGATTTCAATTCGATTTCAAGTTTCTGGGAAATACGTGACCAAAGATGCATACATTTATGAAACTCGGCTCGTGTGTAGAAACCCACATAGACTAAAATATATGAATACTAGCTTGTGCCTGCGGCTTCGCTCGTGTTTAGTTCAGTAACTGTCCCATAACATCGCAATAAAGACATAAAAAGATTATATTTGTTAACACAGATGGTTTATATGTTATTAAAGTACAAACTTTCGCACATATGTGCATTTTAATATTAGTAGGATTGTCCAATTCCAACAATATTACATACATATGGGTTGAATTGGTAACCATCTTTTATTGAAGTCGGTTAAAAATAAGGTAATGCTTAAAATACCGCTTTTTAGCACCTACTACCGAAATAAGCAATTGCCATTTTAAGTGCCTTAACAATAAAATGCTCCTACCACGTTTACCGTAGTTATAGAGGGTTAACAGTTAGTAAAATTTCACTATAAAGTGCGCTTGCCAACCTATTAAACCTTTAATTAAAATCTAACTACCCGACTTCGAGAGAGCAATATGTATAGTTGTAACTTTTTATAGGAGTGAGATTTTTTTGATAAGACAAATCAACAACATTTATTACGTATTTTTAATATTTTAATCAAGACATACAGGGTGTAAAAGACCTCATCACGAAGCCGTCAACCAAGCATTCTGTACATCAAAATAAATAACTTTACGCAAAAATTATTGCTGGGAAAAATACTTTTTTTTTTGGGGTGAATAATCATGTTTTGTGGTAGAACTCAATGTAACGCACTCAAAACATTGTGCTCATGGATGGATTGAATAGTACGGGGGTCGTGGAGGTGTTTAAAGTTTAAATTGAAATTTTTGAACGTCAATAACACAAAACATTTTATGATTTTATTGACACTAGGTGTTGCCCACGACCTTCGTCCACGTTAAAACATAAAAATATTACTCCCTATATGAATCGGATGGTTTTGTTAACAATTTCATGGGTTTTAATTTTTGGCACCAACCCCTAATCTATTTTTAGCTATCTGCCAGTAGAAGTCCCGTCAAAATCGGAGATTACCTGGAACAAACAGACAGACAAAAACTTGTTTCCTTGTGTCTATTTCTGAATTGAGAATTTGAAGTTGAGAACAAGTCAAACATTACGTTAGCAGTCTAAAAATTTAAAATGTAGTACTAAAGTTAGCTAAAGTGTTTGATAGATTCTCAACTACAAATTCTTAAATCAAAAACCGAGTTTGTATGTTTCACAAAGTAAAAAAGAAATAATGTAGTATTTATGGAGTGGTTTTTTTAGGTTTTAAGCCATCTTGTTATTAATTGTTGGGCAATATGTATCAAATTATAAGCCTAAGTTAATTTCTTTTCTTCTTATAATTGTACCTACACCTTAAGAAGTATCCCAAGGGTATACAAATTTAAAAAGAGAATAAAAAATAAAAATAATCGTAGCAAGAATAAACTAAACTAAGTACACAATTTTAATTTTGTAAGAATAAAATCTGGGACAAGTTATGATCAATTTAAAGAACATAATGATGGTTTTACACTAAATCATGACACACATTGTTTGTTGACACACATTGTTTGTTTGTTTTCTAGATTGAGATGCATAATAGAAGTTGTTGTTTAGTTGTAAGATAATAATGTGCCAGTGTATTTTTTTTTGACAAAATAAATCACGGATCATCTGATGACTGTATCTATTTGTCTCTTTTTTATTCCCATATCCCTTATCAACTCATCAAAGAAAAGTTATCAAGGTCTTTTGTAGCAGTTATTTTGTGTGTACTCTGTAGCGGCACCAAGTCTGTATTTCTTTGTATAGATGGCAATATGCTTGCCCCCGTTACATGGGAGTTTAAATATAACTAGTGAAATTTAAATGTACTACTCTGTCAAGAAAGTACCGGGAAAAGATCAATAATACACAAAAGTTCTGTTATTCATCCAAATTTATTTTATCACCTTCAAAGTATGCTCCTTTAGAAACGATACACTTGCGCCAACGAATAACCCATTCATCAAAACATTTTTTAAACGCTGCTTCCGGAATTGAGTTCAGTTCTCGCCGCGAATTCTCCTTTATGTCTTCTATCGATTGAAAACGGGTGCCACGAAGTGGTAATTTGAGTTTAGGAAAAAGAAAAAAGTCAGCAGGAGCCATATCTGGTGAATATGGTGGTTGCTGGATGGTATTTGTTGAGTGTTTGGTCAAAAATTCGTTCACAATGATAGCCTTGTGCGAAGGCGCATTGTCGTGGTGCAAAATCCAAGAATTTTCTTTCCACAAATCTGGCCTTTTTCGTCGAATTTGCTCTCTTAAACGCCGCATAACGCTCAAATAATATTCTTTATTTACCGTTAGACCTTTTTTTTTTTTTTTTTTTCGGATGGGAAATCATCAAATGACTTCTCCCGCTCTGGGCGGAGCAGGAGGGAGTGTCAGACTTTTACTGACTAAAACCCATCCATGTTCCTTCATCGCCCTTTGTGTTCCGGGGCCACGGTATCTCTTTCGAATAGTCCCGCAACCCCGGCAGGCATCGGTCCTTTCGGACCCCTTCTTTTTTGCTGACTCTCTTTGAGGCGCGCGTGGAACACGAACGCGCCGTCGACACGGCCTGTCGTCATGAGACGGATGGACGGCGAGCTAGCCCATAGCCCACCGTCCACAGGCCCGCGCCTACGGTGGCCGGGGGCCACGTGGTGGCCCCCGACGCCCGGGGCGTCTCCCGCGGCGGCCGGGACGCTGTGAGGTTCTCTCCCTCTCACGTTCCGCCACCTCCTTCTCTAGCATTACTGCTTCGCAGAAGGAGGTGACGGCGTCCCATTCCGTCTCGCTCCGGACCATGGCTTGCACCAAGGCCGGACGCGAGAGGTCGCCGCCGCCAATCGCCGCTTCGAGGACACGGCGGTGCTCCGCGGGATTACCGGGATTTACCGTTAGACCTTCCGGTAAGAATTCAGAGTGCACAACACCGCGATAGTCAAAGAAAACAGTCAACATGACTTTGACTTTTGATCGACTTTGGCGTGGTTTTTTCGGTTTCGGTTCAGTTGGAAGGCGCTACTCCGAAGCTTGTTGACTAGTTTGCATGTCAAACTCGTAAACCCACGTCTCGTCACCAGTAACAATGCGTTTCATGAATGTTGGGTCCGAACTGACTCGTTCTAGCATGTCCTCAGCGACTTTCATGCGATTGAGTTTTGGAGAAAAAGATCTTTTGGGACTAGCCGAGCAGCAACATGTTTTATACCCAAATGATTAGTTAAAATGGTACGGATCGACTCGTGAGATACAGAAAGTTCGGCGGCTATCTCTCTCAGAGTTGAATGGGGATTTTCAGTCACTATTTTCTTCACTTTTACGATGTTAACTTCAGTTGCAGACGTTGACGGCCTACCAGAGCGAGGCAAATCTTCCATCACATCTCGACCGCTTTTGAACGCTTTGAACCACTCATAAGCACGAGTTTTTGATAAAGTCGATTCACCGTAAGCCTTCTGTAACATTTTCAGTGACTCCGAACACGAAATTCCATTGGCGATGCAAAATTTAAGACAAACTCTTTGTTCGATATTTTTGTCCATTATGAAATTCGCAATACACACTATATATGATATTACTAAAACCAGCACTGTATTTAATATAAATAACAGATGCAACTCAAACTCCGCGCCAAAATGGAAAACAGTTGTGCCAATCTAACAACTACAAAAAAACAAAAATTTGAATTTGGAACCATAAACAAATCAACCATTCCCGATACTTTTTTGACTGAATGTATATTATAAGGACACCTCTGCTCAACCCTTTGGTGAAAACAGGCGTGGTGATGTGCGTGGCGTGGTTTGTTGTTGTATGTGTGGCGTGATGTGTTGTGAGGCGGGTTGTTCATGTGTGGCGTGTATTATTACTCTTTAGTGAAGATTTGAAATTTTCACCGAGTTGACAGTGCGAATCATCGTCTTCCTATCCTTTTTCCAACTCTGTTGGGGTCGGTTTCCAGTCTAACTGGATGCAGCTGAATACCAGTATTTTACATGGAGCGACTGCCTATCTGACCCCAACCCAGTAAGTGCTGGGTTATACGATACCCCTTGGTAAGACTGGTTGTCAGACTTTCAGACGACTGACTGCCTGTAACGACTGTCAAAGATCTACAAATGAAAGCCGGGACCAACGGCCTAACGTGCTTTCCGAGACACGGAGGAAACTCAGTATGTAATGGGTGGTCACCCATCCACGGACCAACCTAGGCAACACCAGCGGCTATTATTATTTAACCACGAGCTCCAGTTAAAGAGCGAGTGATGTTTACAAAAATACCTAGAATTCGAATTTCTAGTCTAGACTAAAAAAACAACTAAAATAAAAATTTCAATATTTAGCCATGTTTATAAAATCAGAAGTGCTTGTTAATACCCCGGCTGTCATCCATTTTTGAGTGATCGTGGAATAAATAACTAGATGAAGCGATACTCGTGCGCTGCTCAACCAATAGACTAAACATTCATTAAGTACTCATACAATGTTAAAAGGTTTACGATAATGGTTTGCCAAACTCGCCGAATTACTTCTGGATTTATTATGTGGAGTTAAAGACTAACTTCCTCCTTGTTCATTAACGGTACTGAGGAGTATGAGGTCTTGGGTTCTATTCCCAGGTAGGGCAAGCGTTCTTGGGTTTTTCATGAGGAATTTGCCCCAGAGTCTGAATAGGGAATATGCATAATTTTTTTTTTTTTTGTTTCGATACGTAATGTTTTAAGTACTTTAAAAATAATGACAAAAAGCGAAAACAAGACATAAATCGGCCAAACAACACAAAAGTTAATACCATTTAAACTTTTGTTTCTATCTCTTTCAAGATAAACGAAATTTAGTATGGATTTTGTCCATCGATGCAGCGAATGACACGTCATTCGCTGTATCGGATCTCTCTGTCTAATCAGCAGTTTCAAATGCTTATAACATAATCATTTTTGTATAGGTATTATAAAAATAATTTCACTTTGCTATTTCTGATGATAATACGCTTTGTTTAGAGTGACAAAAAAAAATCATGCATATACCCTATGTATGTCCGAGTGATATCAAATAACCGGGCCCTCAATTGCATGGGACTTAAACATAACTGGCGAAATGAGAATGTCGACATCAACAGCCCATAACGTCCACTGCTGGACATAAGCCTTTCCCATGATGGGAGGAATTTGCCGTAATCTCCACGCTTGGCAGGAGGATTGGAGATCGCAGTGATGAAAGACTAACAGAAAACGCTGCTGCCCATTCTCTGGTCTACGGAGGCGCAAGGTGTTCTGCCTCAGACATTAGTCGCCTTATACGACACCCGTGAGTGTAATGGGTTGGTTCTATTCTACTCTGCCGGATACCACACGGCTCGGAATGAGGATGTACCTACTATAAATACGTACACTTCTGCCTTACCCTTCGGGGATTACAGGTGTGATGATATCATGATGTGAGTTCATTGGATCTCAGTGAAATACTACTATTTTTTACGCAAAAATTTGTGAGGTTGGACGTACCAATGGATATTTGTTACTTTTCACGCTAAGACTACTGAACAGATTTGGACAGATAGTTTATAATCTGGTGTAACACATACGATATTTTTTATCCCGGTAATACGATCCCGTGGGACAATTACCACACTCCACACGGACGAAGCCGCAGGCATCACCTATTGATTGATATACCCTACCTATATTTGTGTGGGATCCACAAAGCGATGATTCGTGTGATCATAATGAAGAGGACAGTAATATATTATCCCAACAGTTGTAAGTCTTCCCGTCGGCCTCGGAATAGGTCAACTGGTTGCTTTCGTCGCGTCATAAAGACTGAACTCTCCCATATTATTATTATACTCTTTGGACTGAATCCGTAGTTATTATTAAAGAATCTAAGAATAGAGATGTAGTGGGACACGAGAGGCTTTTTGTTATTAGTTGAATCTTCTGATGATTACTCAAAATATAAGTGTTTACTACCTTAATGCAAAACAAATAAAATATTTATTTATTTATTTAAATTTCATGTACATAGGTGGACTTAATGCCACAAGGCATTCTCTACCAGTCAACCTTTGGGTCAAATAGGATAGCATTGTGATAGAGTACAATAAAAATAAACAAGAAAAAATATGTGAGTAGAGTAGGCACCTACTTACTTACTGTGTTATACTTATTTTTTAAAGCTTTCGACAATAAGAATAAACCAGAAAAAAAAAAAAAAAAAAAATGTGAGTAGTGTAGGCACCTACTTATTGTGTTATACTTATTTTTTAAAGCTTTCGCTAGCGGCTCGTAATTTTTCAGCCTTGATAGTTAATACGACATAAAATTCTGTTATCGGGGAACAGCTGAAAAAAATAATGAACATAACTTATGCATCTTAAAAATACTTTGGTTTCGTTGAAACCAGGAAACCTTTGGTATTTGGGCACAGATATTTTAAACAAAACAACTCATCTGCTCAGCCGCTCTAATGGCTATTTTATAACAGTTTTATTTGCTTTATTTTTAGGTAAGTATGGCGCCGAAAATCGAATAACTTGTGGCTAGCGAATAACATACGACTTCCTTCATATTGTGCATAAATATGAGGTTTAATTTATAAGATATGTAATGCGCGAGCGCATTAACGTCGGGAGGGAGATTATAACTCGGGGCTAAGCAAACAGCGCGTGAGTTAGGTTGCTTACACTGCGCCCGCGCGCCCGAGCCCGCCGCGCCGCTGACGAAATAAGGCGGGCAAACGTTTTGACATGCCTGATTTATGTTGATTTACAACTCACTTGCACAACATGACGCCCCGTGCCGACAAACTTCCTGAAAATTAATTTATTATTGCGTCCAGCCAACACAGCGTGCTTATTTTTAGTTTTCGCAAATTGCTTCTTAAGTCGATTCGGCGAAGTATGCAATCGATTGCCGATTCCATCAACATGGGAGACTGTTAAACCTAATCTTTAATGTATTCATAATATTAGAACAATGCTGTTTGTGTTTGTTTATCATGTAAACATAATAAAATATGAAACTAAAGAATACTGAAAACTGGCAAGTTACACTAGCAATGCACCCAAGATTTTTGTAGTTATTATTATTTCATCGATTAGGATTAACACGTTACATTAGGAGGAAATTAAATAATGTTGCTACTTAGGTACCTACTATTTATTCGCTGCTATTTAATATCAAATAGGTACATCCGATACTTACCTACCTTTGTGCCTAAATCTAGTTATAGGTAGGTACATAAAACTCGTAGAAATGTCTATGTTTACTTATGTTTATTAACCTTAAGCGGTAGGTAGGTAAATCAGAGTTATGCCGTAATAACGTCTGGCAAGCTGCGTCCTGCCAACAGTTCCACCCAATATGCGAGGGTAATAAAATGTACTTACGCATCATTTATGACATTGTTGTTTCCACTAACTGCGTAAAATTGTTAACAATGAGCGCTTTATTTATTGTTTCATGGAATTATATGCTTGCCCACGATTTGTTTTGATTATGCATATAACGATCTTATGACCGCGGTTTCGCCCGCGTGGATTTCGATAATTGTCCCACTTGATTATATTACCGGCATTATGTATGATTGTGTTAATCCAGGTTATAATCTAACTATGTGCAAAATTTCATCTAAATCAGTTCTGTAGTTTTTGCGTGAAAGAGTAACAAATATCAATCCATCCATCCTCACAAACTTTCGCATTTCTAATATTACTAGTTTCTACCAGCGGCTTCGCCCGCGTGAAGTTTGATAACTGTCCCATGGGAGCTTACTACCGGGATAAAAGTATCCTGTGTTAATCCAGGTTATAAACTATCTGTGTGCAAAATTTCATCCAAATCCATAAAGTAGTTTTTGCGTGAAAGAGTAACAAACATCCATACTCACAAACTTTCGCATTTTATAATATTAGTAGGAAGTAGGACTCATTATGTAATGTAACGACGGAATATATCAAATTTGATTCTGTTTCTTAAATCAAATAGGTATGAGGAATGCAAAAAACAACGTTTGTTGTTTTTCGAGAGCAGATAAACTGTCAGTGTGTTTTTAAAACTCGCAGCGAATTAGTAACAGTCGCTGGATTACGGAAAACTGAATCTTTCGTAATTTTTCATATGTTTTATACCTACTCGATCATTAAATTCAATATCATGAAATTCAAACGATGCGTTACAAACCATGGACCACCTCTTCCTTGAAGCTTGGCACATAAATCTCACGAGTTTCCTCTTCGCTAAATGAATCGTAAACAGCTAATAATCCAGGTAAGCCGCGCTGGCCTCATACACATGAGACAATTAAAATAGATTACCACCTGCAAACTGGAAAGTCTAAAATAACTCTTGCGCCTCATATCTGTAGGTAGAAATTTGATGAATGTTTTGTGGACATGTGCACAGTGCATTCTTATGTCCAGTAAATAGGTCGCGACGTACAATTTTACACTAGAGTCTTCGTTTCCGCAACTATATGAACGCACTGAGTTATGGCTTGTCTTAATCATGTTCTGGCTTCATTTCACTTGTTATGAGTTTGCAAACTAAATGAATAATTATGTTGGATTAAATTATATGTTTTACCGGCGGTTCTGGAAAAGGATTTCAGTGCAATTATAAAGTGTCTAAATAGACCCTTATATTGCGAAGCCGAAAGGCACTTATTCATTGCCTTTTTTTTTGTTGTTTAAACCATACCTGGGAACCTTCCAGTTACGGAGATATTGGAGGTCAAAGTTCCAACTTTTATTTGTCATCTGGGGGCACGGGAGTGCCCCCGCCAAGACGAGCCAAGCGAAACGCATGGGCGCTACCTACCTTTGCTCGAAGCCCTTCGTCGTTTTTTTGAACCCTTATAACTTGGGTTTCAATTATACCAGATAAACAAAATTCTCGGGATATGTTATCAATAGCGGACTTATTAAAAATATAAAGTTTTAATTGCTTAGCTCTTATACTTTAGATTTTATTGATATCTAAAAAAACCCTGATTTCGTCATTGACTCACACTGATTGATCATAAAAATTCTTAGGGTATTTCCTAATGTACTAGAAAGCTGAAACTTTGTATGTAAGCTATTATTAGTACACATCATGTTCCCACTGCTGGGACACGGCCTCCTCTCACTGCGGATTGGTAGATGTCACATGACTTCAAATTTTTGGTTTTAGGACATGCCGGTTTCCTCACGATGTTTTCCTTCACCGTTTTGAGAGCAGTGGTGATGAAATAAATAACATAAAGTAATGCGCCTGTTTAGGTTCGAATTCGAACCCACGACTTACTGTTCATAAGTCGGGGCCGCCACCACTGGGCCACCGCTGCTCATTAGTAGTTTATCCCCCAACCCCTTAAGCTAGGGGATGGAAGTTTGTATGAGACTTCCGCAATTTTGACGCTAGAGGTCTGAAAATTGATGAGCTAGAGGTCTGAAAATTGACATAGGTACTCTTGGCACCTCTGATGTGCAAGAAATACACAAGCCACATATTTTGACTAAGGTGTAGAGTTTGTGAAGGACCTTGTAGAGTTAGAACGTGTAAAGTTAAAAGCTTGGCTCTACATGAGATCTGATAACTTTTTGAAAGTGCGAGTTATATTTATGGTCTCGTCTTGGCAACATTTTACATGTTTTTTTTTTGGTGGGATTGTGATTTACAGCTAAATTAATTATTATGTTAGCATCGTGGACTGTGTAAATCACAAGACTGTCATAAATAGTCGTATTACGACGAGCACTGTCGACAGTCAGTGTGCTCTCCTTAGGAAGGGGTCACTAGAGGCCCTGATTAATAGAGCGCGCAGCTGTTTATTTTTGTCTGTGACCCCTTGTAAGAAGTTAAAAGTTGTGCCACCTGTCATACAAAATAATACTGCGTTGCTCCTCTCAAAATAGAGCTTAAAACTTGTAATATAATGTGTAAATAAGTTATCTAATAATGGTGTCGATTCTGTTGTGCAGAAACTAAACTTAATTTAGGCTATTGCTATCTTTTACTAAAAAGCAGTGCGAGAAAAGGACGGCTATAGCTATAAGTTAGAGATGTCGAACTAGTTTATGCCTTGCGCTTCACCGTGTTTTTAGTCGACATGTTTTTACGTGCACCCTTCATTTGTATGGAAATATTAGTTCCAACTAAATTTGACAGCTCTAAATTACGTCCGTCTCTTTCTCGTTTTATTAGAGAGAAAAAGATAGCAATAGCTTAAATTAAGTTTAGTTTGTGCACAACAGAATCGACACCAATGCTGTTAATTAATAACGTAAGTCCCTACTACCTTCTATGAAGTGTTCCAACACATGCTATTTTATTAAAATTAATGTTACTACAATTGTGAACTACATATATTAATTCAGGTAGTAATCTCTTTCACCTTTTGTTTTTGTTTCTTGTTTGTCTTCAATTTGTAAATATACCTGTCGTGATCTCGTGACATACAAACATACCGACATGATACATTTTCCCACTCACACCTTTTAAAAGAAAAATTCCTTTCTACTTGGAGAATGAAATAATTTAAAATTCTCATTAAAAACTCTAATAAATTACATTAATTAACTGACGGCAGCATTGAGCTGTTGATGGGCAAACGGCCATAAGTATTTTAAAATATTGACTGCGAATGTACTGGCGATGACTGCTACTATCACGAATATGACACAGATTAGTTCCCCAATAATTATAGCATATAATAATATTAGTAGCAAATGATATTCCGATTCTGGATATAACCTTGTTGCTACGCGGAATAGCTGTTTGCAACTCCCTGTTTTAATTTTAGGATTAGGACTGATTTCTAACCCTACAGGGAGCTTTTTTTTTTCTTCCCGCTCTCGGTGGAGCAGGAGGGAGTGTCAGACTTTTACTGACTAAAACCCATCTATGTTCCTTCATCGCCCTTTGTGTTCCGGGGCCACGGTATCTCTTTCGAACAGTCCCGCAGCCTCGGAACAGTCCCGCAGCCTCGGAACAGTCCCGCAGCCTCGGAACAGTCCCGCAGCCACGGACCACCCTACAGGAACCTTAAACATCTTAAACATAACATTTCATTTGGTAGCCATATTGAAACTTGTTTATTTCCAATACTACCCAACAGATGTCACTGTGCAATACGGGTCGGTTCCTGCATCGTGGTAGTTGGGTCGACTCGCACCGAGAGTTATGCGTGTTGCAGGGAATGCTTCCCTTCTACACGCTTAAATCGTTCGCCTTTTTACTAAAGATTTCCGTGGAGGAAGAGAACACTCCAATGAGTCTATCTGTATTTTTGAATATCTTCGCTTCGGCGAAGTTCATAATTTAAAGGAAATAAACACTTTATAATACATTTATTTTTATTTATTTATTTCCACGACTCTTATCCTAATTTTACAGTGTTTTTACCATACACGCAAGCCTCTCAGGGTTTGCGTTATATTGTATTTACATTACTTGCTTAAGTTGAAGAAGCTTGAGGCTTCAATTTAGGTTAGCCAACGCTCGCCTACAAGGGGTGCAACGTGTAGTCGTTGCCCTTGCCTGGCCTGGTTGCTAGAGGCCTTACTCTTAAGGTACCCACTGGATAGCTCGATTAGGTTAAGCAGTCGACAACCTCTTAGGTTGACTCGACTACTCGAGACGACATGCACCAAAAAATGTCTACGCGACTCTAGCACAGCATCTAACCAATGCCAGATGAGAAGGCACTTAGGCACCCTTTTGTAATTGGTATTATTGTTTTTTTTTTCGGATGGGATATCATCAAATGACTCCTCCCGCTCTGGGTGGAGCAGGACGGAGTGTCAGACTTTTCTGACTAAAACCCATCCATGTTCCTTCATCACCCTTTATGTTCCGGGGCCACGGTATCTCTTTCGAACAGTCTCGCAGCCCCGGCAGGCATCGGCCCTTGCAGACCACTTCCTTTTTGCTGACTCTTTTTGAGGTGCGCGTGGAACACGAACGCGCCGTCGACAAGGCCTGTCGTCATGAGACGGACGGACGGCGAGCTAGCCCATAGCTCTCCGTCCACAGGCCCATGCCTATGGTGGCCGGGCGCCACCACGTGGCCCCCGGCGCCCGGAGCGACTCCCGCGGCGGCCGGGACGTGAGGTTCTCTCCCTCTCACGTTCCGCCACCTCCTCTAGCATTACTGCTTCGCAGAAGGAGGTGACGGCGGCCCATTCCGTCTCGCTCCGGACCATGGATTGAACCAGGGCCGGACGCGAGAGGTCGCCGCCGCCGATCGCCGCTACGAGGACACGGCGGTAGTCCGCCCACGTAGGGCACACCTCCACCGTGTGCTCCACCGTGTCCTCCGGTCGATCCTCGCAGTGGAAACACCCGGGCGTTTCCTCCCGCCCGAATCGGTGCAGGAACCTCCCAAAACAACCGTGTCCGGTGAGGACCTGCGTCAGGCGTAAGGTGAGGAGCGAAGCCACTCCTCAAAGAGGGACTTATCTCCACTATTGTGGCGAGGCACTTAGGCACCCTTAAGTGGAAAAGAGTGGGGTAGCCTTCCTATCAGATAAACGGATATATGGCCAGCCAAAACTGAGCACGAGGGAACATTTATCGAAATGTTTGTGAAAACAAAGTTTGTTTGTCTTGACGTCCATGTTGCACTAACCGTACTGCATCGGAAAACATAATGTTGTTGATATGTACTGTTGATATTATGCTAAGTGCAGGGCCATTTCAACACTTACTTCGACGCTTTTATTGAACTTCCGTTGGTAGTACTGCACGTAAAATGCCTTTTTCAGAAGCTTTCATGATATTGTTATACAAATGTATTTGCCTAAAATTCAGACAAATGTAGCTTAAAAGGTCAGCCAAACTAGTACTGTCAAATTGCACGAGACACTGACAGATAGGTACCTAAGTAAGTTTTTGTGTGGGGGTGTCGTATCCAGAAAATCCGGGGTCGCATCAGAAATTTAATAAATTTTCTCCGAATTGGCATAGTAGATGGACTAGAATTACAAACCATTGAAAAACTTGCCTCAACCCGTCGTCTGGCAGCCCTAGGCGTGCGCGGGCGCAACTCGTCGCGTCCTTCCCTTGTAACCGAGACCCATTGTTCATCGCATGTCTGTCCAACTGAAAAATCTACTCTATTTAATTTCTTTGGCAGCCGGCGTCGTCGAGTATATTTTCATTTGGCCTGCGCGTGGGCCGCACTACTCCGATATAGCAGATGACTGACGCTGATTTTTATTACGTTTGGGATGCAATATCGTATTGTTTTATTGATGTGTAAAATAAAATTCAGGTAATCTAGGAATATTTTTGTTCGGGTTTAACGATCGCCTGCACCTGCAATAAATCATCTTCAGGAATTTGTGGAATTCGGCGAACTTTTCTTTAACTCTAAGCTCGCTCTTCGCAATAATGACAGACGAAATTCAAATTTTTTAACGTTTTTTGCAATTTACAGATCAGTGTCCGGTTGTATGTTGATTAAAATATGATTCGCGACCGTAACAAATATGGGCTTACAGAGAAATATTCATTAAAATCATCAATACAATCCTCTAAGTTCATTTAATCCCAATAAATGACTTTTTGTGAATTTCGCGGACTACCCGCGCTTCCCCCTTAATTTAAATCTGACGCGAGCTTGTTTTAAAGATATAACCAGCTAAAGTCATAAATAACATAGCCAGTAAATTATTTCAGTAAGATGCACAATGTCACCGAACAATGAGCACCGTCGTGTACGATATAAATAATTTTCGAGGTTTTTATTAATATCTTAACCGGAACCCGTGACGATATCAGTCTTAACCTTTTTCAGGAGACACATCGTCTACAGGCAGGGCGAAAACAAGAAACTAGGTACTTATTACTATAACTAAAGTAATTTTATAATTTTGTATTTTTCTTTTTCTAATTTAATTTAATTTATTTTTGTGTAATAATTGTAAAAAGAAAACAATTTTGTTCATGATAATAAGTTATGGAAGAGTTAAGTCTCCTACCACAGGCTTTAGATGCCTAAAAGGAAACTCCAAAAACTAGTTTGTAAGAAAAACTTTGCAAAAACAATAAATCATTTTTCATTTTCATATGAATATAAGTTCCCGTTTCCTATTTCCCGTCGTGAGCTTGGAATTAGAATTTACATGACAAGGAAGACTGACGAAAAAAAAACGCATTGCCAAAGGTCAGTTCGTAAAAGCTTAATTAATTTTAATAGACCTTAATTCGTAAAGAAAGGAGAAGGTTGTGGAGTGGTCCCCCCCCCCGCTCGTGGCGGCTGTGGCCGGCGAGCAGGCGGGCACAGACTGGTGACAGCGCCCGCCCGCCCGACCGACGGTTTATATTTGTTTTGATCACGCACCCACCGCCTGCCATGTTCTACGCACTTCCTAATTCCTAGCGTTAGGCCAAGACGTCGCCTTGCCGAGGGCCAGGGTCGTCTGTTCAGTTATATTCGAATTATCATCTGCAAATTATCAACTAAGTATTAATATTTACTTTACACGTGTACATTGTCAAATTCGTCGGGAAACGTGAGCTGTAACATGCGTTGTGTGATGCGAAAATATGATTGTCATATGTAACACAAATGTTGGATTTTTACACGTTTACTCAGTCATTTACAAGAGCTCAGTTGTGGGTGGAGTTTTGACTAGGAAGTCTGCTTGACGAACGACGAGGCAGTTAATTATTGCATTTAGTTTGCAAGCTTCAATGGCGCATGGTTTACGATTACTAGCTGGCCCACAGCCTAGGAGACCATAGCATAGCCATCAGTTTCACTCAATTTAATCCTAGATTCTATTCTGGCAATCCTAGTGAAAATACTGCACAATTTCATTTCTCCAGCAAAAATAAACACCTAAGCTGTAATAACCAGTTATGTTCGATAAAACTTTAGTTGGTGCACAATACCGCGCCAGCTTCAGAGATCTGTGGCACTAAACGCAATGTGCACGAGCGTGATGGCCGTGATTGATGCCACAAATAAGTGGATGTAACAACGGACGTTTTCACATGTATATTTGCTAATTTTAGCGTCTAAACCAGCAATCAACCTGAATCCCATCAATTTAACAACACGTTGGCGTACATATTTTCCGCGTCGCGTCTCTGCCAAACAATGAGCGTACATTTCACGAAGTCTGAGAAACACACGATTGTGTTACGACAACCTTTGATATATATGGCGAGCAGGTGCTGCGCCTATGTGAACTTCTCAGGGTCGCGGTGAGTTTGACGTGACTCTTACATACGTTCATTTAAAATTAAATGGCTGGCATCAATGTTAGAATGAGTTTTTACGCGGTTGTCCAAGCCTCCAAGCAATGCTATAAATTAGATTAAAGTGTTCACTTCGTTTTGAGGAAATTGAAAACTGAAAACTTCTAGAACCGTTCTGTCACTTGTCACTTTGAATGACTGAGATAAAGTAGTCTAGTTTCTGAGAAAACAAGTAGGCGAGTATGCCAGAATATGCTGAAAGCTGAACAACTAAAAACCGTTACATATTCTTCTCGCGTTTGCAGTTGATGCATTTCAGACATTTTCTAGCAAGCTGTAGCAGAAAAAGGCTATAATACCTGCATGGTTGGCGCATAGAACTTCAAACATGACAGTACGGTGGATGGTGAGTGCGGCTGGCCCTAGATGCGTTTCCAACATTCCCCCAGCGACATGACGCTCTGCTAATGACATATTTCGGGCAGTGCGCCCCAGTCGCCGCCAAGGACACGTCACCGTTCGCACTCGCTATTTCCGACCGCGGCTATTCCTGAAAGCTTACATTGTTTTATTTTTACCGCAGAACACTGTCCACCGGGAAGTATGTGCCTATTACTGACCTAGACGGTTTTAAAGAAAATTCTCCGCCGAGGCCAACTGACCACTTCTCGCTTTGTAAGGAGCTCCTGCTTAGAAAGCTGATCAGAGTACGGCTGAGATGAAACACTATGAACTTTGATCACTTTGCCAAACAATGTGTTATAACTGCTTGTCAAAACTGTGTACACAAGGAATTACACCAGACGATACCATTATCCCTTGTCTTTTACTGCCAATAGGTTTTATGACGAATACATGAGCACCTACGTCACTAATGTATCTCTGCAAAAAAACCTTTAATTTAAAACCTTTACATTCATTTTCAAGTTTAATTGCTATGTTTTCTATGTTCTTCTTTGAGCTTTGATGTTTAGATTATGGAAACATCTCTTTGATCAGTTAACACAATCTTTTAGCATTTCTCTAGTAGATCCTAGATTGTGTTTTTCTTCTGACGTAGTAGAAGACGTAATCGCGTAGTACATTAGATTTACTTTTTTATTTAACTTGCTACCTTGAATATTCTACTTTTTACTGGCTTATTGAATGTTGTATGTTGAATATTCTTTTGTATTGAAACGAGTCCACAATTACGTACGACTATTAATTAACGAGCATCCGAGCAAGTAACTCAATCAATTGTTCGTTAAAGGAGATAAGTATGCACATTGATTGCTTATATTGCTCTTTTGAAACGCCATTGCTTAATTGGTTCGTACATGCGAACGTTTACGTACTCTGTACCTGTTTATGACGTGTTTGAAACGTTACAATAACATGATAATTTTCCTCAACGTATGACGTGTGTTCATTAAGTAGTAAAACAGGTAAATATTGTATAAAAAGGTGCTTAAGCGGACAAGTTATCTTATTTTAAACAACTACTATTTAAATTTATGTTTTAAAACACATAGATTAATCTGGCCGTTGAGGCAGTTAGTCGTATTTTAACATACTAAAAATGTATAATAAATTCTGATAAATAACTTTTGAAACTTTTACGAAAAACATCTACATATAAATATTGGAATATTTTGGTATGGAACAAAAAACAGCTACCTACTTAACGCCAACTCGACGATAATCATCGCTAAATATAGTTACGGTGAGCCCTTTTGTTGTTCCCAGGTCTATCGTCGGCAGTGCGACATTGATGTAATAACAGACTAGCTTCATGGTCGTAGCACTCAACACCAAGGGGGATTTTCGGGGCCGGAACCCCTGGTGAGATCTGAAATACAAACTCACTATTAAAAAACCACAGATATTTTCTTAAAACCATTAACTTTTTTCTCGACTTTACAGCATGAAATTAGAGTCAACTTACAGCATATATTCTATTTGGCGAAAAGGGCAATGTCTCCCCATGTCCTTTTCGCCAGATACAATCAGTAAAATGGAGCCAGTATCTGCGAGGCAAAGCCGCTCACTGCGAGTTTTTATTTGGTAGGGCAGCCGAGGGTTGTCAATGACGATTACCTTAATTATGGAGCAGAATTGACCTAGTTTTTCGGTGAAAAGTTCTTTCTGGGGTGATTACTGAGATGACAACTAATAAAGAAGAAGAAGACATGCTTCACCGACCCCATATTTTGGATAGTTGCTTTAAAAATATGATGTCGTTAGCTTTTACGTACAGTATAGGCCACCTTAATCTGCTATGACCTAATTTGAAGGACTTGATGCCTTTAATTTATTAATTACAAACAGCACTGTCGAAATATAAACAATGTCGTTTATGAGCGCGCATCTTTGATGCTCGTCAAAATGCTCATTAAAATTATAGTTTATTACGATCGGCAAGTAATAAAAACAAATTTATAAGCTTCTTGGTATTTCATGAGCGATCAGTCAGGGCTCTTTAGAGAAATTGGTTCCCGTTTAATAGGTAATTGAACAGACATGGACATATATTGACGATATCCTATAAATTGTCATAGGTAGGTACATAATTGAATATTTAGGAATATAAGGGACAATAAATCATAAAATTAAAATACAATTACAGTTGCATTATTACATTGAGGTAAGAGCTAATATTTCAATCACAATAATTGTTTTCTAAATATTTTGTTATATCAGCCCACTCTGCCCCACTGCTGGGCCAAGGATTTCCCCCATGGCTTTTCAATTTTGTTTAAAACATTTGCCATCTCCGACCAATCCGTTGTTTTTAAATGTTATTTTGGAAAATATATACGACTGACAAGTAAGCTTTTTAACCCCTCTTCGAAGCCCGTAGTAGATCCGTATGATGAATTTTGGGTCACTTCTTACAGAGAGGAGGCCTTTGTCCCAGCAGTGATATAAATATAGTGTAAAGGCTGATTATGTAAAGGAAACATTATTCTTCCAAACAAAAAAAAATAACCATCCAAATCGGGTCACAATTGGCCAAGATATCCGAACATAAACACAAAACAAAAACTGACGAATAGGTAACATCCTCCTTTTGGAAGTCTATTAAAAAGGAAGCGTGTTTTTGGTTCCTATGACTACTAATACCTAACTTGCCAAAATCTAACAAATGGTAAATTAAAAAGTAGACTTCTTCATCAAGGCATCTATATGAAAAAAACCCACCACATCACCACTAACAAGAGCTAAGCAGCCGCTGATGGCAGGGCTCACTCTCGCAATTTGCTGTAACAGCGTCTAACGCGGTAATGAAGGCTATAAATCCCCCATTGAGCGTGCGGAGTATTAATAGATGAGTGGCGGTCACCTGCCACCTTGGCGGTAGGTGCCAGCCCGGGGAGACATTTATATGAGGCGATTCGCGACACAAACAAAGAAAAAAAAATTAAATCAAATAAAGAATTAGATAAATTGCTTATAATAGCCCTAGTATTTTGCTAGACTATACCACCATAACGTAGTTACAAGTGGTGGAGACGGTACCACGGTACAGACAGTTTCATGGTCCATGAATTAAAAACTAGCGTAGCCCACGAAATTCAAATTTTCGTACTTTTTTGCAATTTGCAGGGCAATGTCAGACTGCATGTTCAACAAAATATGATTCGCGACCGAAAGATGTAATGCTATGTATTTACATATTATCATTCCTCTAAGTTCTGACACTGGCCGGCAAATTGCAAAAACGTAAGAAAATTTGAATTTCGCGGGTTAGGCTAGCGCTTCCACCTCTTTTTTCGGATGAGAAATCATCAAATGACCCCTCCCGCTCTGCACGGAGCGGAAGGGACTGTCAGACTTTTACTGACTAAAACCCATCCATGTTCCTTCTTAGCCCTTTGTTTTCCAGTGCCGCAGTATCTGTTTCGAACAGCCCCGGCAGGCATTGGCCCTTGCGTGGTGCGCGTGGAACACTAACGCGCCGTCGTCGACACGGCCTGTCGTCATAAGACGGACGGGCAACGAGCTAGCCCATAGCTCTCCGTCCACAGGCCCGCGACCGTCCACAGGCCCTCGTGGCGCTTCCACCTTAAATAATGTGGCTTCTTTTTAAAGTTTCCTAGTGTCAATAACCTATTCTAATTATTGGTAAATGAGAAAACAGATGGGCCCCATGATCACAGCAGTTATAGGATGGTGTGTCACATTCCTATGCAAATTACAATTTATTTATAAAGTAAATATTTTTTTTTAATTTTGACTAGATCAAGAAAAGATGTTCATTCCTTTTGTTCCAGAATAGGGAACACTAGGTGAGCCTTGATGTATAAACACCACTGCCCCACTTTGTATTCCCTAGTACAATAATATGATCCACTCATTGAGGGTTAAACACAGCTATTCCAGTACAAAGCACTTACGGCTGCCTCTCATGTAACCTACAAATAGCGTTACCTAGGTGGTTTCCTCAATACATAATGCCTAAAACAAACAAGAATACATAAATAAAGGATCAAAGAAACAAACCAATAAAGGTTTGTTTTGTTAAATTGTTTGTGAAATGTGTTGAACAAATAAACGGTCACCGTCATACGTCGTCGACCAATCACTTATGTTGATGAAAACTAAAATAGAAACAGGTTTACAAATAAATATTCGTGCTTTGTATTTGCCTATGAATAACTTATATTATTTGTTTGTCCTTATGTAACCTTGCACGATTAAGTGCTTACTTAAAAAAAAAAACTATAAAACGGTCAGGGTGCTAGGTGTAGGTGTAGGCGACAACCTTGGAAAATTGTATCGCTGTTTTTGTAGAAGCTGTTGTAGTCGTAACAATCATCATAACAACATCACGTCTGTAATGTCTGAAGGGTTATACAGAGGTAGCAGTACCCACCCTATCTACTCACATGAAACAGGCCCGGTTTCCACCAAAGCGGAGACGAGCGGAGAGGAGAAGTGCAAGCTTCGACCAATCACAGGATAGACGAGAGACCTGCAACTACATGTGATTGGTGGGTTTCCGCACATCTCCTATCCGCTTCACTCGTCTCCGCTTTGGTGGAAACCGGGCCTAATGGGGGGAATCTGTAGCCATGAACCGGGCACAAATCTAGACTGCTACTGAAAAATTCCTGATGGAAAAATACAATAACACTTTGCGTGACCGGGAAATCAACCCAGAACCCATCCATGCCAATAAAATTGATATCGCCTTCCACTAAAAAAATCGTAACAGTCTCCTACAACTCTATACTAGCAGAAAAGTATAAATGGCCTTTTGAATCACGGCATTCGGTTTAGAAAAACTGTATTATACGATTAAAGAAGACCACAAATGCATTTGGGCCATCCTACTAGTTATAACAACAAGTATAAATTACCAAAAAAAAAAAAAAAACCAGCTTTACAAGCTGATCCGACTGCGCCACGATCCGACTACGCCACGATCCCATTACGCGTCGGACGTCATAAAGGCTCCCAGAATTAATGACTATGAATACTGGGACAGCACAGGTCGCTGAGAGTAAAGCAATATGTCGTCTGCGGCTTTACAAGCTGCTCCGATATAATTACTAATTACATAAAGGGGATAAATAGGATGACGGCCATTCGCCGGCCAGATATTAATCAGTATCCAATATCTACGAAATTGCACGCCATTTTGTTTAAAAAGCAGTCTCTGCTAAAGAAAAATTTGGATTAGTAGATCAAAAGCACCCGACAATTAATGCGCCTTTAACTCATCCGCCTGTGACATACCCAAGTTAACGCGTTACCCAAGTTAGTCTGGGGAATGAGGTCTTCTGAAATTAAATATCTTATCCAGACAGTAAGGCACCGCTTTGAACGGTAATCGAAGCGAAAAATACGTGTTACGAATGCTAGTGAGATAAGAAAACATAGCGGCTATATTAAACAAACGGTTAGGTAGAGAAATAGATACCCTAGTTTTTCCAATAGTATGCCATCAAGTGCTCCGGACTTCTGACTATTACAGAGCCAGAAGAGACATTTCCCGACGACAATGTTAAGCCAAGAGACCCATGAGCGGCATAAAAACTCTGACACCAGGTTAGGCACTAACCACGCGATAAAGCAATAAAAATAGAGGCAGAAAATTTTGAAAGACCAGATTGGCTAGAATCTGGGACCCTATACTCAGCAGCCACTTGACCAACGAGGTTACTGAAATGAGTTTGGTTGATATTCTTGAAAGATTTCAGCTAGACTTTCAATCACTGATTACTCAAACTGTTGTTCGCAAAACCATTAAAAGATTACATAACCTAACGAATGACACATTTCAGATGTCGCCGTCAGGAATGTTTTTGATGTGCTTATTGTTAGTACAAAAGATTTAGTGGCGAAAATATTCTCATCATGAAATAGCTAAGACCTTGATTCATGGGTTACGATTTCATATGCATTAGTGTTAATATTCACGAATTTCTACCGGATCGCAAGTTTTAAAATTAAATCTTTAGCTGAAGATTTTTTTTTTATTGAGGCAGAAAGCCGGCTATCATATAATTTGCATAGTTACACAGTATATTTTCTCATTTTACAGTTTCAGGAGTAGAATATCTCTGCAAAATACATACCAACATCCGTTACAGTTTTATTATTTGTAGATACATGCGGATAAGTAATTATCGTCTGCAATAAAATTCCACTGGATAATGTACAAGCTTACATTTGTTTTTAATTAGGTAATTAGTCCACCATACATACCGAGCTATAGGAATAGATTACAAAAATAGATGGATGTGGGTAATGTTGCCAAATACAAGTATGTCACTATCATTATATAAAAAAAGTCTAATTATAAGGTCACAAAAATAGAGAGTTTAATTCTTTACCTGGGTAGGTACTTTATATATTTAGTAAGTAGGCCTTGGTATATTATATTAGTTCAAAAATATGGTCATTAACTAATAACTCGCACCATAAACATGACTATACATGGTTCTCTGCTCTTGTAACATGATTATTATTTATTGTATTATCTAATATATAAAAATGACATAAGATTTTTTTCTTTTTGTTTTTTTTTGAAAATCGTAAAAATCAGTCAAGCCGTTTCGGCTTAACGGCTTGACAGATTTTTTTTGTAAATATTTGCTAGGTCTGAGAATAGGTTGTAGGCTATTTTTTAATCTCACACATACACATGAACATTTCCAGGGGAACGAAGTCGCGGGCAACAGCCAGTATTTATATAGATTTGTATGTTATGCTTTATGTATGTATTTATGTAAATGGACATGTAATTGGTACACCACAGACTAGCAGTATAGTCTCTCCCTCTTGTATTATTCCATCCAAAGGTTGTCTAGAAAAGATCGCTTTTAGCGATAAGACCGCCCATTGTGACACCCTATGTGAAATATTTTCTTTTATGAATGTTACTTATATGGTGTACATAATAAAGAATATTATATTCTATTCTAGTCTATGATGCATGGATTTAATTTATCGTTTATAATAATGTATACATATTTGTAAAGGAAATAAACTGTTACCAAATGTAGACCATAACAGGCTTCCTTCGCGAATAATACAACAAAGATTTTTCAACCCAATTACTTTGCCACGAAAAACACATCCAATAACACTCAAAACGAAATCGACCGACACCTTTTTCATTAATAGTTACGTACATACATATAAACGACCCCAGTCTTTACCCCTAAAGTCCTCAGTCAAGAATGAGGTCACCCCATTACATAGGGGGTGTTCTGTGAGGTGACTATAAGTAACTCCCTTACTTAAGGCAGCTCTCAATTGGATCTAGCTTTCGGCTATGTGTTTAGTAGATATTCTATATTTATTTATTCTGTTCATGAATACAGGACGATATTAAAGACTAGAAGTTTCCAAATGAAAGGATTTCTGATACTTCTTGAAGCAGTTTGAAACTTGTCTATTTGTAAGAAAGTAATGTTGTAGATTTCAATAATTATTTTTATTCTATACGCTTGTACAGAAATGCGTGTATTCCACCTTGGGGGTAAACCAATCTTTCTTTATCGTGTGGTTAGTGATAACCTGGTGTCAGAATTTTTATACCGTCCATGGGCCTCTGACTCGGCTTTACATGCCGTCGAGAAATATCTCTCAGGCATGATGGTTTGGTTTCCTAACGATTATCACAAACCAATATAATCTAAGGAATAAAATTCTTTAAATGCAGTCTCCTTGACCGATTCGTCGTCACCTAGAAGAAAACCTCCACGTAAAATTTTGTCTTTTATCGATTTTTCCTACGTCATCACTAGGATAACAAAAGCAGCATGGAATCCATCACATTAATCATCAGTGACGCAGCAGTGTGAACGACGTCTTCACCGTGACTTTACCATAGACAGTATAGACACACCCATCGTTTTCACTTACCACAGAGCATGCGCGTTAATTAATGCCTTGTCAGCCGCCACGGAAGGGTGCAATAAAACCGTCCCCTATAACTTCCAAACGACCTAACGTGAAAAAATACGAACCATTTACTGATTATGTAAGTAGATAAAGGTTAGCTATTTTATTATTAATTTAATGATGATTGTAACATGCCAAAAACCCCCTCTTAATCCGCTTAGAGTGATTAGACAGCTAAATGTAGCTAGCTAAATCTACAGCTGTTTAAAAAAATGATTAATTACATAACATAATATCAGGCCTGTAATTCCCGAAGGGTCCTAACCCTACCTAACCTAATAGTACACCCACATTTCAAGGGCCTCTTGTTTTTACCGGACTACAGCAATGCCAACAGGAAGGGTTCTTTTTGATTAATTAAGGAGTAATAACTTTTGCTTTGAAATGCTAGATCTAAAATAAACATCTGGCTTTAATGTAAAGCATATTATCATCATAATAATGATCAGAAAATAAGTACTTAAATTTACGCAAACACCTTAAATAAACTAACAATATTGGGCTATTTACAAATCATTTGAAAAAGATAAGTCAGGCTTCAGATTATTACTCAGAAAAAGCGTAAAACAGCAATTGGTTAGATAAAAATAAAGTTTTACAACCACTATTTTACACAAACAGATAACAGAATAAAAATGATTACCCTATTTCACCGAGTATGATCGGACTCGTGCAGCTAACACACGTAAAACGAGCATGAAGCACTTGCTCACATGTAAAACTATCTAATTTTACACTCAAGGTAATCGTACATAATGTAATATCTGCATAATATACAGATATTTTGGTCTGATACCAAGTGCACATCCCAGGAATCGGTGTGCATCTTCGAACTACGTGGTTGGTGGCTTTTGGCTGCTGACATTCACCAGAGGGAAAGCGTCACGCTACGTTTGTCTTATTATATGAGCACGTATTAATATTGCTGGAAATAGATTTATTTGATGTCACGATGTTTTGAATTCAGACATTTGTTTCGGTCTTCTCTGTTTATAGTTCATATATAACGTAGTTCCCTATGTTATAATCCGTTACAAGTTGACGTCGCATTTTTAGCTAAACAAGTGTAGAAAAAGAGTTCAACGAATAAAATAAATTAAACTTAAATACTGAGTTAGTGAGTCTGTGAGGTGACCCGTATGGATATATAGCTGTCCGCCTCAGCGAGTTAAATAGCTTAGTTATGTTGTATCTTTATTGTTTGTTCAATTTTGTTTTCCCCTTTTAGTATTTCTCATGCTCAGGTGTCTTAAACATAATAAAATTATGAGGTTAAAACTACCTCTAAATCAAAAAATTGTATATTAAATACAATTTTCGACTCTTATTCAGTTTCTTACCTTCACGGCTTGCATGCAAGAATGTCATGAGCACATTTTTTTCTCTTTTTTCTCGGATTATTAATAGTCCTACGTGGCAGCCCCATTGCCACCCTCAGTAAAAGCAGGTTATAAATAACTCCCGTCCTCAATATGTAGCGGCCTACGAGTGAATAATATGCGTTTTATTTCTTTATTTTCACTCGACCAAGCATATTATTTCATAAACCATTCGATCAATACTGTACGCTCCTACCCTGCTTTAAAAGGTGACTCTAAAATTCTATTAAGTCTCCAGCTTAACCAAGAAGTTTGGTGATTATAACAATACCTCTTTCACCAAGATCATTTTCCGGGAAGATCTTCTAAAGTCGACGTTAAAGGAAAACTTTTAAACTTAAAACAACCTTACGGGCTGGCATAATGACTGAAAAGTGATTTATTAATATTAATAAGTACCTAAGTTCCAAAGCCTCTAGCTGTTTACGAGTAGACCATATATACATATATATTTTTACGCAATGCGGAATATAAACTCAAGTAATGACAGATTGCTAATTACATGTCACAGTTACTTAGTTTCGTCCGTTCAATGATCAATAAACAAATAACTGCATAGATCAGCAAGAGAAAAAAATATTCAAGTCATCAAAAATTATGCACGTTTTAGAAAGTAAGTGGTATTGTGTACAACCTACTGACCTACTACTTAACAATTCGGTATTTTCTACATAACCAAAATAATTTATGCTATTTATCATAGTACTGAAAACACCTTAACCTTTGGAATTAACTCTGGCACGTTGTAAGTAAAAAAGGTAATAAACTATAAGGCCGAAATTAGAACAAAGGACAGCTTAAGAGTAACGCGTGGTCTGTGGATGGTGCGTCCGTCCGTCTTATGACGACCGTGTCAGGCCGTATCGACGGCGCGTTCGTGTTCCACCGCGCCTCAAAGAGTTGTCAGCAAAAGGAAGGGGTCCGCAAGGGCCGATGCCTGCCGGGGCTGTGGGACTGTTCGAAAGAGATACCGTGTACCGATGTTTAAGCGTGTAGAAGGTAAACATTCCCTGCAACACGCATAACTCTCGGTTCGAGTTGACCCAACTACCACGATTCAGAAACCGACCCGTATTCCACAGTGACATTTGTTGGGTAGTATTGGAAATAAACAAGTTTCAATATGGCTACCAAATGAAATGTTATGTTTAAGGTTCCTGTAGGGTGGTCCGGGGCTGCGGGACTGTTCCGAGGCTGCGGGACTGTTCGAAAGAGATACCGTGGCCCCGGAACACAAAGGGCGATGAAAGAACATGGATGGGTTTTAGTCAGTAAAAGTCTGGCTCTCCCTCCTGCTCCGCCCAGAGTGGGAGGAGTCATTTGATGATTTCCCATCCGAAAAAAAAAGTAGTAACGCGTAATATAAAATGATCTCTTTCCAATAATTATCTCATTTCAACGTCTATGGATGTACTGTGTAAATAATGATATGACAAGAAAGGAGGTGTCTGATGAGATGACGAGTAATAGAGAAGTATGGAAGAAGAAGAAATGATGTGCCGACCACAAATTAATTGGGATAAGGATAAGAAAATGATCTGAATTCAACGTCTAAACGCCTTTTATTTGTTACACTCAACATAAAAATCACTAAATCAAACAGCCGATCCTTATAGTACTGTATACTTCCTTGTTCAATAAATAGCCACGTATCTACATCGTGTTTTTGCTATAATGACGTATGTAAAGGTACGAGAGTAAATTGACGTAGAGCGGTGACGCGCTCGCACGTATACAATTTTTATTGGTCACTCTATAAGGTTCTGAGAGCAATTCATCTTATAGATTCAAGGCTTCCAGCTGCGTTGAATCACAGACGTACGTAAATACAATGCACCGTGGATGTTATATTAGAAACATAGCAATCATTGTGATTATTGACTTTGATAGTACTAGAGCTCTTGATAAAAAATTAGAAAGTATGATTTTGCCTCGATTATGATTTGTTTGGGTTTCTAGAGCAGTAGTGCTGTTGAACTTACGGTCACTTTAAACTTTTCAATTTTGAATTGATGATGCTCGTAGGCCACGTTATACCTGCCAGTTCAATACTTAGAAGAAAAGATGCATAATCAGCTTATAATGTTCCCATTGCTGGGACACAGGCCTCCTCTCTATGAGAGGGAATGTTATATTAACCCCCCACGTGGACCCAGTGCGGGTTGGTAGATGTTACATGGCTTCGATTTTTTTTGTTCTAGGACTTGCCGGTTTGCTCACGATGTTTTCCTTCACCGTTTTGAGAGCAGTGGTTGTGAAATAAATTACACAAAGCAATGCGCTAGCTGGTCGTAAGTCGGGGCCGCCACCACTGGGCCACCGCTGCTCTTAAAGAAAAGATATTTATCAAAAATTGTCCTCATACTGCTGGTAGAATATAGTATACGAAGAAAAACCTCAGTGACATTCTTCCAAGATAATCCTTGAGTAATAATTTTAAATCAGTATAAATAAGCACAATGTCGAGGTTCACTAAAAAATATTACCTAACATTCCTGCTTCATCTTACTACAGAAACACAAAATTCGAAGTAGTATTCTCATTTAAAATTAATCACTAGTAAAATAAATCATGATGTCGAAATGTTAGAAGACTGCAAATCTTTTTCTTCCTGATTTAATGGAACGTTGACGCTCGTGATACTAAAACTTCACATGCACTGTGACCCTGGTTTTATTTTTGTTTCTTTCACATTTTTTTATAAAAAAAAACATCGGGTTCATATACTTCCAGCCCGCGTAGCATGACCGCGGGCTGTGGAAACGGGTTTTGTCGACGAAGAATCGACAAAATGACAAATGAACAAAAGAAATCTGTAATTTTGTCGATTCTTTGTTCGAAGAAACCCGTTTCTACGGTGGTCATGCTACGTGGGCAGAATAGGCAGCGCCATTCGAACCTTGGAATTCATAAAAGATGGTTTAGAGGAAACGTTTTAATTGTTATATAGAAAGGTTTATTGTATAGACTGCCTTGTTGGTGTAGTGGTCGCAAGCCCGACTGCTGAGCATGAGGTCCTGGGTTTGATTCCCAGGTCGGGCGAAGTGTTGTTGGGTTGATCCATCAGGAATTTCACGCCACGCCACGCCTTTGCCACGAAGTCTGCATTCGTGCCCGGTTGATGGCAATAAGCTCGCCCCCTATTACATGGAAGTTAAACAAAACTGGTGAAATGTGGGTGACCTAATAGGTACACCTCTCCTCTCTCCTCTCCTTCGGGGATTACCGGCTTAATGATGTTGTTGGTTTATACTCCCCAAGTGTTTTGATTAGGCAATATCTAATGTTGCTCCTAATAATAGCACTAAATTGCTCAACGTAAGTGAGCCTTGTGTCACTCATGCACAGAGCGCTGAACTGTTCCAACATAACAACAAACTGTGATTACCTGGAACTTTGCGAATTAGGGTGATTATGACCATGTTTGTATAGTAACGGCCAAGCGCGAACGGTGCTCAACAGAAACGTTTACGAGCTGCTAATGGTGATTAATTGCACGTGAAATGAAACAATTTTATATTGCTTGCATAGCGGTTGCATTGAGGAAGTACTAGAAAAATAGATACGGACGAAATCATTTATTGCAACTAAGTACGTAGACTTTAATGTTTGTGAACATTGAAATTTATTGTGGCATTATAAAATCGCAGTGAGAGCAAACAGATTACATTGGGACTCATGACTAACAAACTGAATTTATTGGCTGCATGCACGTGGCTCAGTAATAATACATAATGGAAATAAGCAATTTATTTTGCAGAAATACTCAGACAGAAATAATTAAGGAAAATAATTAGCCAGCTAGAAGAAGCCCTATTCGCAAAAGATAAAATTCAAACGAGTAATAAAGTTGTGAAATAAATCAAAATGTTAAATTAAGATTTACAGCTTAATGTTTTAGTAACTGATTTTAGTAAATTAACACGGAGACATGTGAAATAATCATTTATTACTAGAGTTTGACAAACATTCAGATTCAGGCATATCCCGTGGTTGCCGACGGCTCCGCGGCTGCGGGGCTGCGAGCTCCCAGCCCGCACCGGCGCGGAATTTTTCTATGGACAAGTGCCAGCACACTTCTTTTTAAATTAATTATTGTTTTACGCGTCTCTAAAGTATTCTATTATAACAACACTCACATGCGCAGCGAGTGGGTATACTTCTCGGTCTCAACCGAAATTTACGATCGTTTCATTTGCCCTCTTAATCTTGACAAGGCGAAACAAAATTTTGTGTCAGTCTCGTTTATGGTTTCTTAAATACTTAATGTTATCTGTTTGTGCACATAAACTAAGCCCAAGCATTCAGCGTTCTGTGCTTCCTATGAGCTAAATCAAGAAGGTCATACGAAAAAAACCGAAACCGGCAATCGTCATTGGAAAACAAATCATCAACTGATTCTATAATCAAACCGCTATGACTGTGCGGTATCCCGAGGTTCCGAAGTCATTAATCAAACAGAACTACATAAACAAACATCTGACGGATATATTTTAGATTGATTCACAATTAGCCAAACTGCAAGACAGGAAAGTCATAACATGGTCCAATCACTGTTACTATTTTAGCCGGCGTTGCTTGCTGTAATTTTTTTCAGTATCGTTCGTCACGTAACAGCTGTAGTATTTATAGTTATTCCAGTGACAGCTCAACTTCTATTTCAAGCTACTTAAAAACTCGGGACTAATGGAGCGTTCCTCGTAGAAAAATATCTACGTATAAACTATGGTAGTGTGTGTGACACTCACACTCCCACAAACACTTTGATACTGAACAAAATCATTAAATCAGTCATTCTCCGTGTCCTTTACCGTGGTCGTGGTGGTTATTACATCGACATAGTTTAACAAAACAAAAAATGACACAAGTATTCGAAATAAAATACGTTTGCAGGTCTTGATCTCATAATTCCCATCTTGAAACATTTATTTGTGGCTTTGAACGTTTGTTTGCTCATTGCAATAGTAAATCCGAGATTTATCTATAGCCACAGTCGAAAATAGTTCTGGGGATTGCCCAGATTTGATGTCTAAAAACATCCTTTGGTATCGATTCCCTCACGGCTCGTGTACACGTTAACTACACACACACACACATTATTCAATTCGAAATACCTCTTTTCTCACAGAAAACAAAGAGTTCGATGGTTTAATTTAAAGAACAAAGACCGGTTTATTATTTGGACTACATCTAGTATAAATAAATTTATGTAGGGAACAACCACAATAAAAAATATATGAGTCTAAGCATAAGCATACTCAGTCTATGTTCCCATTGCTGGGAATATAATATTGGGCATAGGCTTCGTCTCTATGAGCGGGAGTAGGCTGTCATCCACCACGCGGGCGTGCGAGTTGACAGATTTCATGTAGATGTCTAATATCTTCGAATATTTAGTTCTAGCACATGTTTTCTAAGGATGTTTTCCTTCAGCGTTTTGAAAGTCTAAATACGTCTCTTAAAACCCCCCTCAAATAGAACTAGACGATGTTTTTACCTCCAGGAGAATTGTAACAGTCCGGCTTCTTTCGCGTTTCAACGAAAAGTCGTGAAAAGTTCGCAAATGACGGTACAGTCCAAAGTTAACGCCGTATTTAATTGCCCACTTCCGCCGACTGTAATTATAGATCAATGACTAAACTTAAGTGTTATCTTCAGACTTTTAAATAAACCGATTTGTTTCTTTTCGTCTTTTACGCTTTGCCGGACTGAAAACAAATGAAATCAGAAAAAAATAACATGTTGTTCAAAATACAGGGTGGAAAAGACCTCATCACGAAGCCGTCAACCAAGCATTCTGTACATCAAACTAAGTAACTTTTTGCAAAAATTATTGCTGGGAAACGACTTTTTTTTTTGGGGGTGAAAAATCATGTTTTGTGATAGAACTCAATGTAACGCACTCAAAACAGTGTGCTGATGGATGGATTGAATAGTACGGGGGTCGTGGAGGTGTTTAAAGTAAAAATCGTACATTAAAATCTTGCATTAAAAAAAAACTTGTCAATAAGTTAGAACTTTGACCCCCAATATCTCCGTAACTAGAAGGTTCCCAGGTATGGTGTAGAACAAAGAAATGATCGCAATGACGAGGAGAATGAGTGCCTTTCGGCTTCGTTAAGAGGTGTTTTACACCCTTTATACACAGTCTTCAATAGAGGGCAAGCTGCTATTTGAGGGCTTAATAATGGTAGCAGTCAGCAGTTATGTCTGTGAGTTTTTTTTTTTTTTGTAGTTTACATTTTTTTTTGTACAATAGCACGCTAAAGCTAGTGTTGAAATTAGAACTTTGCCAGTTTGGACAAAACCTTTAGTGTCACATGGCCTTATATGGACTCGCAGGAGATGATATTGCTATGTTAACACTCTGATGACATTGGAAATAATGGGGCTGCTGGGACGGACTGGAAGCCGAAGCCGGAGAACGGTGTTGTGGTGCGACTAGGAAGATGCAAAAACCTATGGTTGGTCGAGATAGGCTGAGTTAATTTAGAAGTAAATGATAACACAATACATTTTCAATGAACACCTACCTATCCTATTTCTAAAACTTTATTATTGTGTTTCTAGCAGAGCTTAGCATCAACACAGCTCTTCAACATACTGGAAATGAAACACAAACCGACGTACGAACGTCATAAACCTGCACAAATAAAAAATACACGAGAAATGATAATCTGATGTATCGGTGGTTCCATCATACATTCTGACGTGTGTTTGCATCTTAGTTATCGCTTCTAGTTAATGTTTGGCATTCGGAACACCTACGATCATTGCTTACGAGTTTTGCAGTATTGCGAGCGTGAAAAATTAAATCGATGTTTTTTTTTGTTGGTAGGTATGTGTATTTACTCGTCGGCAATTGTTATAAGTAACTACGTACAATTTCGATTGTAACAAAACCTTGAATGAATATACATATTCATTCATAGGATGGAAGGCTACAGCCTTCCATATTTGAATTTGGGCCTCAAACCAAAGGAAATGAAACCGAAAAACATATTTTAAGTAATTAGTTCGTGTATTGTGTGATGGATGGACTGTGTGTAGGATAATACGACTAGAAGGGAGGTGTCTATTGAGATGACGAATAATAGAAAAGTATGGAAGAAGAAGACATGCTGCACCGACCTAAAAATAAATTGGGATAAGGGCTCAAGAATGTTGATAATGATATTTTGTTTATGATCAATATCTTACTTGATATTACATAAAGTGCAAACGAAGCACGCTTGCCTAGATGACATTTTTCACAGTACTATACGGACTGTGTCCCCAGCAACATATGCTATAACCCCAGTTAGGAAGAGCCGAGACTAAAAACAGAGCACCAACAATTACTGTCACATAACTCATCAAAATTAATCTTCAGCTAAATTAAAATTGGGTTTCAGCAGCGTACGGAACCACTTATTTATTGTAATGTGCCATTCCCTATTAAAGGTTGGGTGTTTACAATTTTATCATTAAACAAAATGAATATATTGTTTTAAACAATATAAATTATACTGTTTATATTATATAATTTGTTTTAATTCGAATTACACGATTCATTAGGAAAGAACTTAATTCTTGTGTTAGTAAAAAGCAGGTCAACATAATTGCCCTGCCGTTATCCCAATTAATTTGAGGCCGGCCGTAGCATGTCTTCTTCTTCCAAACTTCTCTATTACTCGTCATCTCATCAGACACCTCCTTTCTTACCATATCATCCTGTACACAGTCCATCCATCGTTTCTTTGGTCTTCCTCTACTCTTAGACATGCTTTTAAAAGGCGGTAATTAACATGTGCATTAGCAACAATAACAACTACGAATATAATAAAAGCAACCAATAAACGTACAACCGAACCGTTTAGCAGTATTTTATTAAGGATTTATTACCGTAACTGCTACGGCACGGGTCGCGACCCGTACACCCATATTAACTTAAGGGCTACAGCGGCGTCGCCTTTAATTTCCTCCGTTGGATTGATGGCCGTTGTTCGCAGTATCTGTGTGCCTAACCTAAATAGAATATAAATCGTTCAGCAGTTTCAATGGTTTTCAGAAAATGTAATATCAATGAGATGGAAGGAGTGACATGTTGGGTAACACGTCGCCTGCAATCCCCGTAGGTCGAAGCAAAGATGTACCATGTAATCCAGATACCAAACCACTGCAGCTGGAAGATTCCTGATGGAAAAACCGAATAACACTTGGCCTACCTTCGAAATTGAACCCAAGATCTTATCCTCAACACTAGCAATTGCGAGCACAAACCTACGACACAAAAAAGTAACCCAATATGTCCTCATACCAGGGACTTAAAGCACTATGAATAGACACAGTATCAATTATCCCCAAATATAACTGCTAGGTAGCTTTTTCTAGCTATTTCTGATCGTCTCATCTTATTGTGTTGCACAAAGAAACGTCACAACTTGAAACCGTATGTCGTATGCTTGCCGGAGCGTGGCCGAGCCGTAATGTGAAGCTGGGCTACAGGACAGGCCTGCCGTAACTAATGTAGGTCTCTGTTCTTACTTCCTCTTTGGTCTAGTGGTCACAAAAGCGACGGTTGAGCATGAGTCACCAGTCGCACATACGACCAAGCAGGAAGAATTCTTGTTAGAAAAATCCAATAACACTTTGTCCGTTACTTTTTTTTTTATATTTGACATTCTATTATTATTATTGATTATTCACAGAAAATTAGATAGTAATTATGTGATTAATCTTTTTTGTTTTGAATTTGTTATTTTTATTATCTTTGATATGTTTTTTTTTTTCGATTGTTATGTTTGGATGGTACTGTTTTATTTTACAAAATTTCTACACAATGTATATTGTTCTGAAATAAATGACTTATGACGGATTCTGAAATCATGTCTGGTTGATGCCAATAGGCTCGCAAATGTCAAAATGTGGGTATACTATTAGGTACACTTATATTCTCCATGTCGCTGGCATGACAGTTTTTTTAAGTTTTCCGTGCCCGAAACTTCGCCATTTCCACGATGTCGAGCACAGTGATAACATTTTCTGCTCGTTTTGGGACACCGAGGCAGGACAAGAGGTCAAGCATAATACAACACAACAACACCCCACTGCGGATCCTAAGAGGTTTTATGAAGTCTCTATTGAATCAGCTCACTTGTAGAAGTTATTTTTTCATCGCTTGTGCTAAAACAGTAATTAAACCTCTTGACATCCTTATACTCGTATAGATGTCACACACGGACCGTGTGGCACCCCTGGGGTCTTCCTGTTTTCATCAACAAATATATTAGACACATAGAACCTGAAATAATAGTTCTAGTGAAGTCAAAGGAATGTCAATACGAATAAGAGAGCTCAATTCACGTCATAGGGCTTATTCCACTGCGCTACGGATAGAATTCTAATTTAGATTCGAAAACGTATTCTGAGCGCGGCGTACCTAGAGCTGAATGGTAGGTTATGACACTGCGTTGTTTGGATTTGAACTTAAGGGACATTTACAGATGCAAAAAGTCTTATAACATCTTTTCACAGATTAACTAAACTATTGAATGAGACACTGTGAAAAAAGAATTGGTCTTCCACAATTACTTTTGAAATATTATTTGACCTCCAATATTGAGGATACTACAAACTTCACAGCATCAGTTAGTGCAGTACAACCAGAGTTTAGTGCAGTAAAATGCAATTCTACTCAAAATGAAAAACCCAGGCATCAAAATCAAAGCAGAAAATGGCAACAAAAAAATGTTGTAGGCGAAAAGTTCATTGCGACCTTTTAAGTCTATTGCAAGACGAGACGAGGCATCCATTACATCAAAATAGTTATTAAATGATAACTATCATATTCACTATACGTACATATTCATTACATAGCCAAGAAATAAATTGAAGCAATTTATCTACATAATAAATTAGGAACATATCCATAATAAATGTAATTTAATATACAATTCATTTGTATATATAAAAGATTAAACGATTTCTATCATCAGTTTAAATGGATTACACTAAACGCTACTTTACTTTTCATGTTCAAATGATGGATTACCATTTCGTCTTAATTCATCACGCGTCTTCGTTTTGTTGAACATGTTAAGGTTTTAATACGGATCTTTCATAACATTCCCTGCACAAAACATCAACACTTCAGCGACTCGTTATTTATTGACGAACACAACTCACGATGGCCCAGCGATAAACGCGATAAAATAAAAATACATGGCTCAAGGCAGATGGCAGTAGAGATTTGGACATCAATTTCAAGATTTGCCTCACAAAACATTAGAAATATAACCCAAAATTAGAAACGCTAAGGTTCAGATTAGGTTATTGTAAGTCGTTCAGTAGGCGAGCGAGTGCGTGGGCTAGCTTGGCGCGCCGCCAGGAATCACCTGCCGACCCTTGTATACCGATAAAAGCTAAACATTATTTACAGCTGTATCTAACGCACTTATTGTCGTTTGTAGATCCCATTATCATAGAACCATAAAATCCAAATCTAGAGCCGGTAGTGCGCAAATAAACACGTGTGATGTTCAACAATAAACTTAATACTCAAGCGTGCGAATGTTTTGCCCAAACCCTACGGAAAAGTTCTTACCAGATATTCGTTAAACATTTTTAGTTTATGATATCATAAGTTGATTTTATACAAAAACAGTCTAAAATAGCAGAATATATTGCAATTTAGATAACAGATCATAATCGTAATCCGTCGTAACGAATTAGTGTTCTAAACAAACATAAATTATGAAAAGTGAATGGGTTTTTGTTATTTTTATGGGATGTATAAATTCCAGACAACCTCACATCCGGTAACGGATTATTTACTGTGCCCAGGAATGGTGAAACTGACTAAACATGTATCCGGTGTAAGCGGGTATCCAAGATAGGAATAAGTAGAAAAGCACTTCTTGGAAAACCAATTTTCGCAAAGCATAACTGAACGGAAATATTTAGCCAAAAATAGCCAAAACTTTTCCATCCGCTCTTATGCCAAAACGGTGCAAAACATAGAAATACCGAAAGACCTCGCTCTGGAACTTTGCCTCGAAGTATGTCTCAACTTTAATCCAGAAAAGCGTCTGTCTAGAAAAACTTCACAGTCTTTCAGAAGATTAATAGTGGTCTTGACAGACGTGTGCGCATTCACGTTAGTGTCTAGTGGGAACAATGTTGCTGGCAATGATGCAGGCCCAGCCGCCCCGGGCGTGCCAAGCTCAGATCTATGGTCTGATAGCACTGCCAAATATATACCAATAGAAAAATTGGCGAGAGCACGACACGGAAACTGAACAAAAGCGCATGCACGTGGCAACTGACAATCATCACCTATAATTTAAGTAGCTTCATGGCTATATCTGGATAATAAAATGTCATTTTAAACGGTTTAGTACCACAGCCATTAGTAACGTCTTTTATCAGACATGTTATGTGTGTGTGTCGGCTAAAATCGCTGTCTCCTGATGTTGTTCGAGACAACTCATCCCTCAGGCGTCCAGTGAGTGACGATCTTTGTCTGTCTCTCTGGGTACATTCGGGTGACGTGACCGATTTGTTCGAAAGCCATAATTTACTTCCTTTCTATAGGATTTATGATAGAAAACATGAAAAGGTTACAGCACTTATCCTAATGGATAAACAGGGCATGGCACAAAACGCAAAGGCCTAAACTCAACACTAGGTGGAACAAAGCTACCAATAATGATATAAACAGTAGCGGAATAATACCTACTCGTATGAAGCACCCATACCTTAAGTGCAGGTGTACTTGGCATTGAAACCATAGTAACATGCAGGCGCATGCGTTCCATCGTCGCACCAATTTAAAGTTCACGTGCAGCATCTCTCACGTTTCTTAGAGACAATCTTGAAAGTATGCGCGCATAAGGTTGCGAAACACTTCTCTACGTACGTGTACATTGACGACACAAGTATTAATACGTCTTGGTACTGACGACTGCGTTTATTCAGGAATTAAAAAAAAGACTAATGCTGACGCCATTGCAAGCCATTATGTTAATGCATCAGCACCATTCGATCGATTTGCATTCTATAGCTCAGGTAATCAAATGCTAAGTGGCGATCGGCGGCGGCGACCTCTCGCGTCCGGCCCTAGTTCAAGCCATGGTCCGGAGCGAGACGGAATGGGACGCCGTCACCTCCTTCTGCGAAGCAGTAATGCTAGAGAAAGAGGTGGCGGAACGTGAGAGGTAGAGAACCCCACGTCCCGGCCGCCGCGGGAGACGCCCCGGGCTTCGGGGGCCACCATGTGGCCCCCGGCCACCGTAGGCGCGGGCCTGTGGACGGTGGGCTATGGGCTAGCTCGCCGTCCGTCCGTCTCATGACGACAGGCCGTGTCGATGGCGCGTTCTTGTTCCACGAGCGCCTCAAAGAGAGTCAGCATAAGGAAGGGGTCCGCAAGGGCCGATGCCTACCGGGGTTGCGGGACTGTTCGAAAAAAAAAAAAAAAAACGTAATCTAATGCTCGATGGTATGATACTGGTGCTGGTATTATGAATATTAGCTTTGCTTTGCTTTGCTGTTCAACTTTGGTCATCATAGGTCTTTAAATTAGGCTAAGTTACTAAGATGAATATCCTGTATATTACTCCGTTCACCATATCCATTTTTTTTTGGAAAGTGATAAAAAAGTCATCCGTCAATATGATGCGATGCTGCAAATACATAGTGGATCTTTGAGATTCACGTATAATTGTGTGATTGATGAAAAACAACTATCTTATCAAAGATGTACCACAAAACTCCTAGTCGCAGGCTGAAAGATAATTAGCATGTACTTACAAAAACGATTAATAGATTAATTAATATAAAATATTGTAATAATTAATTGCACTATTTTATGGAATCTAAATATAAAGTGACAAGTGAGTGGATTGAAATAAAGACTTACTCACAGATTAACTTAAAACCTAAGTATTAAAGAAATCAAGTATTTTCACTATAGATATTCAGTTCTAAACGTGAATCCCTAAGGTAGACTGGTAGAAAATGCCCAAGGCATTAAATCCGCCTTTGTACATTATGTGCATAAAGTTTTAATAAATAAATAAATAACTGAAACCAAAATAAACTTAAAAAAAACATATAAATCACATCTTCCTGAGGAAACCGCGAACCGCTTATAGATTCAGTGAGAGATTGTGATACTCACCTCAATCGTAAAATGGTATATTTAGAGCAGTAGGTATTAGCAAAGTTAACTATTTTATATGTTAATATATTTTTGCTTTTATTCTTATCCTGTATGAATAGCATTATCGTAGAGTACTTCAAAAAAACTAGAAACCACACAACACACACACTTCTCAGCAAATTCTTTCATTTGATACCCATATCATGGGAATGCATAAAAAATATCCAGTCTGCCATCTTTGTGAGTCCGCCATTTTGGCCATGCATACCATGCATTTTCATCCAAATCAAACATGTATGCAAAATTTCAGCGCAATCGGAAACCGGAAAATGGGGCAAATTTAACTATTTGAGATTTTTTTACATACTTTAGTTACAGGTGAAGGTAATAAATATCCCAAAAACCAAATCTAAATTAAACCACAAAATTCTATTTATTTAATTTTTTTAAGTGAAAGATATTATGACAAATAGATAGGCGTACGAAAAGTCAGAACTTCAACATTCACATTTCAAATATGAAAACTTTGATCTTGTCGTCATACAGGAAACGACAACGGACAAATGGGAGTGTTGTGACGTAAGCTTAACAGAATTTCTTATATAATGTCCACCAAGTCGTGGCAATTCTGAACCCATTTTGCTTCCACTAAGCTAGGCCACACACGATGAAACGCATTAAGAAAAAAAATATCACATACTACTGCCCAGTACGGCTTCATCCTTGGTTCTACTCATTTACAAAAGGTTCAGTCATCTCTCGATAGTGTGTTTATAGCAGCTTTGTCATAAAAAAACAGACAATCGACAGATGACTGAAACACTTATGTCTTAGTGGAAATGTGGTCTGAAATATTGCACCTACAAAAATAAAAACAGGAATGTTTTATAAAAATACACTAACCCTGGTGTCTATGGTCAAGCTAAAGTAGTATCTTGAGTTAAGAAATGCAACCATTTTTATGCAATAGACAAGAATTTGAACGAAGTAAGAACCGTCAAAGAAAGCAAAGCTTAGAATTAAAACTTTTGACAATGCTAACTTCAAGCAATTACTAAACTACAGAATAAAAAAAAAATCGTATCTTAAATAATTAGTTTTACTCAAGAAATCTTTCTTTTTTTATAGATGCGGGTGTAAAACCTAGCAAATATACTGTTGATCGCCGAAATTGATATTTTCAGTCCATAGGAGCTCATTGTACATTAGCCTCTTCTGCAATGACTATTAAAGCAAGTATCTCAATGGTTTAATGGTAGCAAAATTCTAAAATATAAAATTCTAGCTTTTGCCCCGCGACTTCGTTCGTTGATTTTTTATGTGTATGCGTGAGAAAAAATATAGTCTGTACGTGCTATTCCAGATTATAAATCTATCTCTGTGCGAAATCTCATCCAGATCCATTCAGCTGTTCTGGCGTAATTGAAAAAGAAACATCCATCCAAACTTTCACATTTATAAAATAGTTGTAAGATCTATCTTTTATATATTATCTATCTCTATCAACGATGACGACAGTCAACTAATTGTTTGTCGTTCCAAAAAACATGTAACATGTTGGTAACACATATTTGTGTTGAACACATTTTTAACATTTCAACAAACATTATCACTAATAGAACTATGGAAAAGTCGGGAGGAAAGTTTTGAGTATTAAAGTGGATGTCTAGAAGAGTAGAGGAACACCAAAGAAACAATGGACTGTGTACAGGATGATATGGCAAGAAAGGAGGTGTCTGATGAGAAGACAAGTCATAGAAAAGTATAAAAGAAAAAGACATGCTGCGCCGACCCCAAATAAAGATAAAGGGATAAAGGCAGTACAATAATGATAATGATGATATTGATGATTGTCGCTAAAAGAACGTCATTACTTCTTTACCAAACAAACTGTAAGGGTTTGTAAAACACCGGGGTTGCGAGACTGTTCGAAAGAGATACCGTGGCCGGAACACAAAGGGCGATGAAGGAACATGGATGGGTTTTAGTCAGTAAAAGTCTGACACTCCCTCCTGCTCCGCCCAGAGCGGGAGGAGTCATTTGATGATTTCCCAAATTATTATTACTTTCTGTCTATACAGGGCGTCCCACGGATATGCCACATGGAGGGAAAGTACCTTGAATATTGTAGATGGAACATTTTACTGAAAGAAGACATTATTTGAATTTAAAAAACAATTTAAACTGCATTCTTAGATATTTAAATAATTACATGGTTGAGCCGGGAATTGAACCCGTTACATGAGAAAAATAATCACCCTGTAGCTATATCATACCGATCGAAAGGCTTCATCATAAGGATTATTTTTTGCTAAATAACATAGTGTCAGAAATAAAAGGAAGACCATGAATTTTAACGTTTTTAATACAAAATTAATCAATTTATCAAATGCTCAAAATGAGTCCCTTCCTGTTGAATACAAGGTCGCACTCTTTTGATTATTTCGCTCCCTGTCAATTTTTTGATCTTTTTGTGGTGAATATTTAGAATAATCCGTCTAATTTCTGCTTGTAGATCGTGGACACTTTCATACTGGTTCTTGTAAACTATTTTATTTACGTAAATAAAACAAAAAATCTAACAGAGTTAGATCTGAGCATTTGATAAATTGATTAATTTTGTATTAAAAATGTTAAAATTCATGGTCTTTCTTTTATTTCTGACACTATGTTATTTAGCAAAAAATAATCCTTATGATGAAGCCTTTCGATCAGTATGATAAAGCTACAGGGTGATTATTTTTCTCGTGTAACGGGTTCGATTCCCGGCTCAACCATGTAATTATTTAAGTATCTATGCATGCAGTTTAAATTGTTTATTAAATTCAAATAATGTCTTCTTTCAGTAAAATGTTCCATCTACAATATTCAAGGTACTTTCCCTCCATGTGGCATATCCGTGAGACGCCCTGTATAGTTTGAATCTACCCCAGTCATAGTGAGTATTTATGTACCAAAGTGTGCCTTCTATAGGAACTACTTACACACGTTGAAATAGTTATGAATAAATAAAAATCCAAGGTCGATAGCTTGGTGCTACGTAGCCGTAGAAACACGTAGCTGGCTTACGTAGGTTCACGTCATGCCGGTTGTATTTTAAGTAGCAGCTATCTGTGTGTCATAGTTAAAAAAGACTACCAAAAAAATCTACTATGCAATAAATAAGTGTTCATAGTTTTTTTTTAACGATTCTATTTATATATCCTTTACAACGTATGTGCATATAAGCAGTAGGTATATTATCCACAAGAATATGCTTTCTTATTTAATTATGACTAGTCTTGTGTTCGCAAGCGGGACTGAGCATGAGGTCCTGGGTTCGATTCCCTGGTCGGGCAAATTGTTATTGGGTTTCTCCATCAGGAATTTCTCTGTAGCAGCCATGAACTCTGGATTTGCGCTCGGTTGATGGCAATAGGCTCGCCCCCTACTACACGGTACTTAAACATGACTGGCAAAATTTGGGTGTACTATATTAGATATACCTCTGCCTAACCTTTTGGGGATTACAGGCGTCTGGTTACATTATTTAACAGTCATAAAATACGACACGACAAATCATACCATCTAAATATTTCTATAATGACGTAACCACTGACCCAATTACGTAGGCTTTCTTTCGTAGTCCTGCTACGGCGTAGGCCTTCGTAGCACTTTCGTAGCCAAACATATTCGCGAACTTTGAGAGGCGGTTGTTAGTTCTGTTAATCTTTTAAGAACCTGTAGTTAAAGACGACATAGGATAGGACACTTCGTGTATACCCAGGGGCGTTATAAAATGTTGGTTGCTACCAAGGAACCTTTTGAGATGCGGATAGGCAGGTGCAGGTTTTATCATCAACATCGCCCACAACCCGACTTCACTCACTTCTGAGTATAGACCTCTCTTGGGTTGTGCCAAGCTACACGTTATCATCACAAGCTGTATAATATACACTACAAATAGTCTATGGTATTAATAGTTATTCGAACTTAAGGCTGATGCTCCAGAGTAGCCTGCGAAATTCAAAATTTCTTACGTTTTTGCAATTTTCAGGCCAGTGCTAGGTTGTATGTTGATTAAAATATTATTCGCGGCTGTAAGACGTATGTAGTTATAGAATTATTATCATCAAAATCATCAATACAACCCTCCAAGTTCATAAAGGTGTAGAAATGACTTTTTCTGTTTTTTTTTTGTTTCCTACAAAATTTGAATTTCGCGGGCTACCCTGGAGCATCCACCTTAAACTCAAAGCATTAATTTCAAAAATAGAATATTCAAACAAAAACAAATGGTGAAAATATAGTCCTGCCGCAAGGCATTATGGACGACTATAGTTATTCTGAAACAAAACATCACGCCTGTATTTGTCAAAGGGTTAGGCAGAGATATTAAGTTTAGTTTACCCAAATTTCGCGCCAGTTACATCCCATGTTGAGAGTAGCGACCGGGACTGACACCCGCATCTACGTTTAAACAAGTCAAACTCGAGTAAAAGTAATTATTTAAGATACAATTTTTATTTAGTAGTTCAATAATTGCTTGAAGTTAGAAGTGTCAAATGTTAGAATTGAGCTTTGCTTTATTTGACGGTTCTTATTTCGTTTAAATTCTTGTCTATAAACTCAAATATGTATATACTTTAACTTGACTATAGATACGGGTGTGAATGTTATAAGAATTTTAAAAAGTTTCCTGTTACTTTATCATTATATCGTTTGCCAGACGACTGCTGAAATTAACCCTTTTATACCAGTCTGTTAATGACATTATTACCATAGCGGTACCTTGACAGGTAGAATAATTGAAGTATTGCTGTATCAGTAAAAATAAAGATGTTGTTCGTCCTTTTGAGTTTATTTAAAACACAGATAAGGTATGATTTACTTGGGTACGTAACCCAAAATAAGTATTAAAAATTCTACAAGGCATAGAGTTTGTTTCATATATATTGTAATTAAAAAATACAACGTAAATATATAAAATAATATATATAATAAAATATATAATTGTAATTATACACTTAATAGCAGATAATCTTAGTGTGTGACACAGGAGCATCGAAACATTTGTCAGTCAATGCACCCACGAATCAATGGTAATATTGCTGGAAATACGATTTTCAATAAAGTATAGAACTAATTGAAAAAAGTAAGCAATGTGAGACCCCTACAGTTACGGCGTAGCACTTGAATAAATTATTGTAACTTTTACATGACATTATAAATACTAGATGTTCCAAAGTTACTTTCATGTTACTTTGTCTTTAAGCGAAGAATTAAACATAAGAAGTTTAATTTATTTGTAAAAAGTTTTTTCTCTTCAAACTTTTTTCACAAAAAGTTCAAAGCTATCTTCATATTAAAATCCTTAACATACGGCTATCAGACAACGAAGTTAACACAGAAGAAAATAATTAAATAAATTCTTAAAATAATCGCGCTTAAAGATTTAAATGTAGACCCCCAACCAAGCTCCGCTACGGCGTAGCACTTCGTAGCACACTAAGTAGTAAGTAGCGATTCTTCAGTGAAGCATAACATGGAGTCACGTCAATGGATCGACACTCCAACAACGAACTGCTCAATTACCATGATAATATTTACAATCCAGTCAGCTATCAAACAAATTAAAATACTTACGTCACCAAAATTAATTACCAACCTCTCGTCACACTCAGATCGATTTAGGTCTAAACTAACAATTAATGATGTACATTTTACTTGTAGTAATTTGTAAATTAAAGGTAACGTCAAATGTTATCAGTGACTACGGAACTAGCAACTTTTATTTTCTGATGACGAAGTAAATGTTGTTTGACTTTGGATTCTAACGCGAGGGGTTAAGAATTAGGTGTTGTGTAGTGATGTGATGCGCAGGAGTGCGTATGTTTGTAAGAGTGTGGTAGCTGGCAGCGGGCCCGCTGCCCACAACGGAGCTTATAAAAGAGGGCGGCAATCTGCTCCCGCGCCCGGCGCGCGCATTCTCGACGCTTTCCTCATGGGGCGCACAACCTCCACCCGATAGTACCTACAAAACAAATAATACATTTTTATGTATCGCAACCAGTGAAGGGACCAAGTGATAAAGTGATACGGTAAGTTTGTTTGTCGGCGGACCTCGGAGGACTGTGATACCTGTGCAGTGACTGTTCAGTGTTGCCCCACTTGCGGAATGTGCTTTCATATTTGAAGAGTAAACGGACGTTTTCAGTGTGAATGCGATAAAAAAGAGATGTGAAAAATTATCGTCTTGAAAAATAGCAACCGCTCCAACGTAAACGCAGATTTGATTACATAAGCCAGTGTTACCAGGAGCGAAAAATAAATGGAGGTGGTATTTTAATGACAAGAATACACAATATAAGTTCCCTAAAAGTGATTTGAAAGTATTTTGAAGATTAATTTGAAACTAGTGATCTCCATCTAGTGGTGAAGTATAAAAATTAAATTAACATAGATAGTATTTATTTTAAACTTCTAGTTAATCCTATATATCCTAGTAATGCTGGCTTGTGACAAGTCATAACACTGCAAAAACATATAAATTTAAAAAATCATAACATCTCGATGTGTGGAGGCCACAGGCGCCATCTTTTAGCTATGACGTGGACCGAGATTATGTGCTAGATATTATGTGCTGAAGACATTTTAGTGAGGAATTCTAATAGCTGACCATTGCACCACTCAATTAATTTAACCTGTTTTTTCACAGTTTTGCATTTTATTTCAAACAATTTAAAAAAATTGCCTACTTTCTATTAACTTAAATACAAACCTTAATCTCAAGCTCCTGTATTTTTTTATTGGTCATTATTGCAATTTATGTTGGAAGACTGTATTTTAAATGTCACTTCAGTTAAATAAAAGATTTTACCTAAAACAGTTAAAAAAACAAATCAATAAAACAATATCGAATCGATGCTCATAAGTTGAAATCAGATAGCGCTGTTTATTCTACACAGTTACACCCAGTTGTAAAAATACTCTTCGTTTCAGATTGTAAAACCACAAAATATTTGTAACAAAGCACCTAATATACACTGACGTCAATACGCGCCGTCATAAACTTATTATATTTACTGAAGATACAATATAAACGTTATATAAATACGTAGCGGTATTTTAAAATGTCTTTTAAACGAGTCTACGTCACGCTGTGACCCTCATACGATGTCACATCCACATGTGACTGTAAGCTCGGCGCCCGCGCAATGCTAAAATAAATAAGTAATGAAAGCGAATGTGCAGATTCTTGAATAGAAACACAAAAAAATATTACATATCTCCTAAGCTAAAGTTTACTAAACCGTAAAATCAAATTCAAAATAAACAATAACCAACTGTTTTTGCATCGTATACGATGTTATAAATTACAAACTGACGAGGTGGATAAGATATAGGTAGCTGAAATCTGAATAGACGCGCGGATTCTTAAAACAACTTTGTGTACTCAAAACATTTGCATCTCCTGCATTTCTATCAACACGCAATCGTTCGCGTTTTACAATGGCCATTGGGCTTGTGTTATTTAAACTTTTCTCACTTGTATGTTCTACAAAACAGAGACGCCGAATGTATCATTTAATGACTTTTGACATTCAAATCTCATCGCCAAAGAGATCGAGGTCGGCCCGGCATTGTCTATTCCCAGCTATTTTCTCCTTTAACACGCATAACGAACTTGATCCAAATCCATGTAGTCCGCCAAATCTCGCAAGGCAGTCCTGCCAAAGCAGACGATTACGACACTCCCCAGTACGATAATTCTATTTTGATTATTACCTTCGGCCGTTTATTTTAGATGACGAATAGCCTCACGATATGGCTCGGTACGCCGAGTCTATTTGATATCGGAATAATAAATTTATACGCAACTCGGTACTCGTTAAGTTATCTAGGAATTTTAAAAGCTCGTCCCACTGATCCGTTTAGTTGAGTATGTTTTTATTGGTCCTTAGTAGTTTAATATGAGCATGAATGAACGATTAGAGCCCACTTATAGTTAATTATGAGTCAGAGAACGCGCCCTAAATATGATTTACGTTATTTCGTTACACTCCCTAATACACACGCACTGTGATGGAAAAATACAAAAGATTATGAAGAACACAAAACAAGTCTAAAACATCCATGTTTTCATCTCAATCAAGTTCAAAATACACGTGAAATTACATAATCTGACTGCTTACCTATAAACTACAAACCCAGGAACGCAGATATCTATCAAAGTCCAAACTTGCTTAGCGACTATATCTGTTTATCATAACCGACCGACTCATAAACGAACATCTGGTCCTGGAAAAATGAAAAAGAAAACATAATTTCTATCAAAACGTCAGCATCCATTTAGCAAACCAAATATTGATTCATAAACGTGAGGCAGTAATAAACAAAACTGGGGTAGACGAAGAGCTAAACTGTGGGTAACTGGGTATACTTTGAATCTAGGTAACTCAATCAAAGAACTGAAATTGGTACGACGAAATTTACTTAATTCCTTTGCAATATGGGCCAGGTAAATACCTAATAATAAAGAATTCTTTAGCCATATGTTCAGATGAATGAAACATTCAAAGCTAATGGATGACTTGGATGCAGAAAACTGCATCCTATTTAGAACGGGTGCCAACATCAACAAAACCTACTTCTTCATTTCACATTGCAAGTCAACGATCTCGCTTCAGAAGTGGGTCGGATGCGTACACGCAGCGTGAGTAGTAATGCAGGTATCCAACACAAACTTATATATACAAACATACGAACAATGAGAATTGTAGGAAATACTAAACTCAACAATGATTGCCAAATTACTTCACTCACACACACTTCAAAGATAATACAAATACCATATCCATAAATTATTATGAGGGTAAATATATTGATGTACCAATAAAGCTTTATTGCTGAATATGAGCGACATAGAGCTTCCGAAGACTATAAAATATAAAGTAAATAATAATTACTCGAGTACAGGGAAAACACGTGTTTTGTTAAGTGTTATTAATCATAGAATGGTTAAATTTTTATAAAATAATAAATCAGTCGATTAAACAATTAGAAAATATTTAGCAATTTTCATAGATTTTCCACATGTTTTCCATTCCGAGATGAAAAGTACTCTAACCCTACGTCTTTTAGCCACTGCGTTACTCCTTATTAAATGAAAATCTGTTCAGTAATTTTGAAAACATTTAAACAGACAGGAAGTCCCACTTTGATAGTCGTCAAAAGTTATAGTATGTTATTACACAAGACAAGTGGACGGACATTAGTTAAATTATTTCATAAAATATGACGAAGTAAAATATCAGACAACGTGGATATTAATTGATGGGCTATAAAATAGTACGCTAGCCAAGCTAGAGTGATTTTTAATCGCTCGTTAAACCTGCAACGATCATTTATTGCGAAGCAGTCATCCGGCCCGGCTTACATGTGTGTGCATCCATTACTATCCATCGGAACATGAAGCACATCTGTGGATCAAAGAAAACAGTGGCTTGGAGTGGTGTGCTCAATCATCGGTTGCACAAGATGATAGATTGGGCCTAAAACCACAGACTAGTGTAATTGGGTGACTTTTGTTAAGATTTATTATCGCTCTTTTAAATTTCACTAACTACTTTTTTAAATTCAAATTCAAATTCATTTATTGTTTGTCACAGGTGAAATATTTGTTCTTATTATTATTATAAAAGACCGCTGTAACATACCTATAAAGTGTACAATATAATACAATAATACATATAATACAATACAATATAATAATACTTCTAAAGGTAAACAACAATAATCTTTTAAATAAAAATTTGACCGCATCATTTGAGGACGACTGATACTATTTGTTTCTTTTTCTTTTGTTAGTAATAATCGAAACAAGGTTTTTAGAAAACGGGAAAATTTGTTTTTTTTTTTTCTGTAGGTTAGCAACGACAACTTTTGTCGGTTCAGCTAAAACTTACGTTATGCTGGTAGAGGATGCATTAAGAAAAAATAAATAAATAGACCCCCAAGTTATTTAGGAACCTTCGTTCAATTGCCACTATACAAAATCAATTAGTACCCCTAATCACTCGTAATTAGAACCATAATAACATCGGGGCAACACGGTAACATAAATATCGTTATCATAACAAACATCTAAACTTTACCGTTTAGAACGATATCCAAATTCAATTTAGGTAATTGCTAGATTTATTTGTAGGGTATATCCTAACATAAACCCTATATCCAGTAAATATTACATCAGTTTTGTAAAAAAACATAAGGATGCCTTAACAAATATTTACACTCAATTGGAATTAAAAAATATGTGTAGCTTTTTGATGCAGACCTTCCTTTCCTAGTATCATACAGATCGACTAAAACAACAAGTAGCTGTGACCTAACACACCCGATAGTGGCTGATAGTATCTACTGTCAAAAGAAAGCACAGCGAAAATCCCTGAAAGCTTCCCGAAGTTCCTGAAAGTCTTGACAAAATGTCGCATGGGAACACTGAAAGAATTCCTACATTGTCGTTACAGATAAATGAGCCTTTGATGTATTTTATTTATGAACCATAAAATCTTGTTTTTTACGAATTATTATCTAGCGTGGGTAACTTTTAAAGTTTTAATAGTCGCTGAATTATTTTCATGTAAGAGAGACTAGTCAATATTGGTTGGTAACTACTTCCCAGCTAATGTCATATGCCTTTACATGTCGGATTTAACTAATCACATTTACGCTAATCAAAGAAATATGTATATATTCTTTAAAACACTATCGTTTCCAGACGCTAAAATAAACGTTAACATTGGCATTCAGCTGTTTCCCTGCGGTTTTCTATTTTCACTCTCTAAATATATTCCAAGTACCTACTTCACGCAAGGTTGACATTTTTCCGTGGCTGCCGTGAAATCGATATCGTAAACTCGCTCTTTTAAATTCCAAAAAGACATTACACAGGTCTTGTTTTTTTTATTACCGTGTGTCAGTTACGAAACCACCATATTTTTGTGAAAAGCCAACGTGATACGCCAAATTTTATGTTGTAAAATAATTATGGTGAGTTTATTGCTTAATCAAACTATGTAAGTAAAGCTTTCATTAATCGTATGTATAGGTACCCCAGACGATAAAAATCGTCATATAATTATTTCATTCAGCACTTACAATGCGTTTTGATTAGACATAAACAACATGTTTGATAGATCAGGTACTCGCTCAGTGATCTAGAGATCTAGATTCTAGTTGCCTAGATGCTATGATTTTTGATGTCTAAAACGTCATAATTGTATCTCCTATTTGCGTAAACACTTCAAATCTCGTAGTCAAAATATTAATTGCAATTACATTTACGCCTACGGGTCTATGATTATATTTACGAGTTCATCATTTTGATTATGACGGATCCGTCCAATCTGTATAGGTGAAGAAAAGATAGGAAAATATTCAGTATCATAGATCAGCGTCATCGGAGAGCTTATCTTTGCCAACAGCAGGTACCTAGACTCCAATGTCGAAGTGTCGGCCACGATCCAATTGTACAGCAATAATTATTCACCCGATAATCAACATCCACAAATAAATTATTTCATTTTGCTACAAGAATACGCTTTTGACGTCAGCACAAAAGACCAACAACACAGAGCTACTGAAGCTGAAAACGACCTGAAAACTTAATTTCACAATGATAACTGAAATCCACTTAAAAAGCGATAAGCTAATGTTTGTTCAGTGTAGGCTTATCTTGATAAAACACACATGGTATGCTCTTCGTTCTTTTATCCCTCCCGCCACGGTCGATTGGCGATTATTGAAAGCTCTTTCGGTCTAATAACCTGGCCGGTAAAGCCTTTTAAACAGAGAGAATAACATGGTGTTAAATAAAAAAGGAAAACCTTTATAATAGTCGTAAACAGAAGTAACCATCACACAACAAGCTCCGGGAGCTCGAGCCGGGCAGCGACCGCTATAAAAAGATCATCATAGGACGGTCGGTGACGGCCGCCGTGCGACATGCAACCCTGGAAAGCGACTCGACTGTGCCATCGAGTACTGTTGCCAAAATAATTAAAGAAATCTCCGACGGTGTCCCTCCACCGCGCCCGCGCCGCTCTAAAATCGTCGCTCTTCGCCCGGGAGTCACTACTCGGGGCGCGGCGGGAAAACATCTCCCGCGCCACTCTTATTTCTTCTTTCCTTCCCGACGCTGTCGAAAAAAAATATTCCAGTAAGTTTCATAATAATACCACTATAAAACCAAACAACCGTGAGTGTAGTAACCCCAAGTGCGAATTAAGTGTCATCCCAGTTCCAAAAGGAAATTAGTGATTATAAATAAGTGATAAAAGTGTTACATAACGCGAAACAAATTTCAGAATTTTAAAAATACCGCATTTTGTAGGCGCCTTTGGCACAAAAATAGCTTTGAGTCACGTGGTACAAATTCAACCTATAACATGGCTCCACATTTGTGTATGATCGTAAATTGTTTTAAATTTTCAAATTATGAAAACTAAATTTATTTTGGAATCATCTTCAGAAACATTAACTTTTACTTCATTATTGAATTTTATTAGCGAAATCTAAAATACTCTCGTTTATAAAGGAATCTCGTTTGACAAAAATAGTATCAATCCCGCGTAAAAGATGGCGCTGCCATCGACCCCTCTTCTACGTCAGTTTCGTAAAAAATGACGGCTGGATTAGATACGTGTTCGTGTCGTTTATGATATTTACGAGAAAAAAGTATTAGATTAGTACAAATTGTAGTAATAACTTTACAAAATAAGAGCTTAACGCTAAAAATAAGTGAAATACAAAAATAAAACACACTTCTCATGTATTAAAAAAAATTCTTGGTGAGTGGTGCAGTGGTCAAACGGTGCTTGCAATCTAGGAAATAGCTCGTTAAATCTATTATCAAACGAGTCTTCCTATTTTGCTAATATAATTTTATTGAAAATATGGATCAAAAACTGTTATCGGAAAAAATATTGTTCTTAATTTTTTTTTCATTAAAAAATACCCGATCTCAATAAACTGTTTCCCTTTCTCCAAAAAAAAAAACATTAATTCTAAACGGTTAATTTTCATTGAATCTAGAAAAATATCATCATTAAAAATACGTCGCATTTAAAATTCTCGCACTAGAGCAACATAACCTCAAAGCTTTCAAGTTGTTAATGATGACTCGTCATTTCTAACCTATATTTTGTTCTTGCTTTTTAGAACTGACGGCAACGTAGTAATTCCACCATGGAGGACGCTCACTCGAAATCCGTGGAAGAAGTCTTAGGGTACTTCGGTACAGACCCTGACAAAGGCCTTACTGGAGACCAAGTTAAAAGGAATCAAGACAAATATGGGCCAAATGGTAAGTACACTGTTTACCTGAAACATGTAAACAATTTTCCATTACTTTAATGCTTGTTTTAAATTGTGTGATAAACTATTCAGAACAGATATAGGTCTTTTTCAGGCGATTTAATCTTGACAAATAAGTTTAATTCTGCAAAAAATAATTAAAAACAAAATTCTAACCATGTCATAGGTTAGGTTAGTTAGATTGAGTTTAGCGAAATTGTTTTCATGTTAGTACATAAACTGCCAAATTAATACCTTTTAGTTCTATAACCTCAACTATGACATCATTACAGAACAGTTAACTCAATTCTGGTTGGCATAAAATATAGAATTTGCATAGCAACCTACCTAAAACTAGACTTTTTAAATCATACTTCTTCGCATTACATTGCCACTCGGAGGTTATCATCTTCAAACATCCACTGCTAAACATGGATTAAAATGGGCTTCCCAATGGCCGGTATTGTGACACTGCAATTTTATTCTACTACTTGGCTGTCAATAGTCTATTGATTTTAATTTAATTGAATAACATGGCAATATTAGAAAACAAAAATTCATTATCATATTTTATCTCCTGTTAATAGGCTTTGCTTAGTTGACATCTAATACCAAGCTTACTTTTCTATTTCAATAGTAAATAGGTTGAGATTTGCAATACTTTAATTACTTAGTATGATAAATTTTAGTTTGGCTATCAGTCAGGGTCATTTGATATTTTGCCAGCAGTTCAGACTTGGCCATGAATCATTATGCATTAATTTTGAAAAGTTGAAGTCTTTTGAGATAAAAATAAGAAGGTAATTGGGAACATTCAATAATGAGAATATTATCAGAAAAATGTAGGTAAAACAGACTAAAATATCCATTGCCGCACCTACAACTCATCATCAGCCTATAATGTTCCCACTGCTGGGACACGGCCTCCTCTCAATGAGAGGGAATGGGCTGTAATCCACCGTGCGGGCCCAGCGCGGAAAGGTAGATGTCACATGTCTTCGAATTTTTGGTTCTGGTAAATGCTGGTTTCCTCACGATGTTTTCCTTCACCGTTTTGAGAGCAGTGGTGATGAAATAAATTACACAAAGTAATGCGCCTGTCTGGGTTCGAACCCACAACTTACTGTTCGTAAGTCGGGGCCGCTACCACTGGGCCACTGCTGCTCTCACCTACAACTACTATCGACAATCATGATGACTTCAATTTCAAATGGTACAAAAATAACAAATTGTATTAAATTATATGTAATAATAATTATTATAAATCCAAATTATCAATGTATGTCATGTGAACACAAGGTCAAACATCTTCCGATCCATGATTGTTGCCTAGTCATACATTTTATGATGTGTTAGTAGTAACAATATATTTCCAAATAGAATCAAACTATTATAACTGCAAATAACACAAAATGTAGTGATGTCCAGGATATGAACTGCATCTAAGCAAATTGTTCCGACACATTATTTCTATAGTGCTTTGTCTGTTGAGTGCCAGTATCTTTAAGAGGCGAACTAACCACCTTGGCCATCTCGACTTCATATTATAATGAGAAATATTGCTTCCATTGTAACCCAGAGCGTTATTCATATACCTATGTACTAATTGCATTCTATCATTCAGAGTGTTTGTTTCTATTTCAAACATATTTATGTGTGCTTCAGTAATGCAAACACTGTCAAACACAAAACGAAGCCTTTCAGTATTTTGCTGTTGTCATGGCCAAATAGACTGCTCAAATCTCTGATGACTCACTACAGAAATGGTCCCATTTTCGAGCCCACCACATGTCAGTAACATTGCCCTACACGTGTTTCTACTCTGTCGGCAAACATAAAGCATCAAAACATGCCTTGCTCCGAGAACTATGTAGGAGTAATCAATATCCTGACCCAGGTGTAAAAAAAATTGAAATATTTATGAAACTAGACAAGTTAAAAAATTGAGAATGGCCCACATCGTTCTTGATAGAACGTTTGAATGAAAGCAATCCCGATAGATGTGTTTCGCTTAATTATGCTTAATACGCAAATATCCGGGGTGTGGGCGAAGTATAAATGAATTCGCTCTAAGTACATAATCTCCCCAGTCGGTGCACCGTGGCTAATTGCACGGAGATAACGACAAATCCTATTGAATAAACATTGCTAATTAGTACGGCGCGCATTTTCATTTTATCGGAAATAAAATATTATGCTGACAATTGCAGTCAATGGCCCAAATATTACTTTTCTCTTAAGAATTCAGATGTCTTACCTATTTTGTTTCGAATTGACAGTTGTTTCTAAACAAGCGATTGTCGCAAAGGATAAACACGCTTGTGTTTCTTCTACATTATTGTTATTATTAGCAAGGCTGGTTGATGCCTATTACTACAAAACTCCCAGTCGTCACTACATTTTGTCAATTTTCACATCGTTCGTGACTGCTATCAGTTACATTAACTTTTAATTTCAACAAATCTGTGGTCATTTCAACTAATTGCTCGTATTAGTCGCCTTCATTAAAGAACTAATTAAACAATTTACGACCCTCAAAAATGAACAAAACCCTAAACTTTTATTATCCTATTTCCACCTAAGAAAAACCGGGGCAGGTCGTTAGCATTGACACAATATTAATGGGAATTTTATCTCACTAAGTCACCAACTAAATATTTGCTAGCAACTGATAGTATAAGAACTAGATCTCTCGCAATCTTTATCTTACCTACGTGTTACAGTACATATAACAAGGAAAAAAGATTTTAATTACTTTTATGTAGATACTTATGTACTGTTTATAAAAAAAAACATAAATATTTTTTTCTTGTTTCTTGTCTGTCTCTAAAAACATTTGGTACAAGGAATATAACTACCCTAATCTTTGTGCAAACTGTTTGCACTGAAGATAATATGAAAATGTGGGTATTTAAAACAACTTCATAGATCTTGTAGCATTGATTCATAAAAATATTTCAATGATGAATTTAATCATATTAGTTAAACATGGCTTAAAATAAATGTGATAGCTTCATAGGGTTTTTAGATCGAAGCATCTAGAGGTGATACGGTTGGGGGTGGGTGTGTTCACCGTGACGTTTATTTATAGTGGGTCCTCGTCGATCAGCGCTGAGGCGGAGACTGCCAGCGGTGCGTGTGCTCACAGGCCACAAGGGACCCCTTCACGCGTGACAACGTCCATGTTACCTACCTAACACCTCACACACCCTTAATCTCGCTAAAACAACACACCGCGACGATAATAATAAGCCGTTTGCCATGAAATGGATACCTAACCAGTTATCGATACGTAGTTAAACGAATATTAATGCCTCTTTGACAAAAGATACGGTATCATTTTGAGTTGAAACTGTAACATTCCCAAGGTTTAGTCAGCAAAAAAGAACAGGTTAAACACTTAAGGAGAAACAATAAGTAAATTTACATACTCAGTCGAACATCCTCATAAATTCATAGCAGCATTGGTTAGTAATATAATTAATGGTTTCCAAATTATCATTCACCTGCATGCAAGACTAGTCTTTGTGTATAAGCAAAAGCGGATGATGATAATACGGTTACAGAAAAATACGTTGCTAGCGCGAGATCTCGCGAGACTTGTTGTTTATTTTCTCGCCTTCGTACAACCATACAACTGACGATTATTTTGCTGCGGAAAACATAAACTACACGTCACTTCACTGGGTGAGGCGCGGTCACAATACCGAAAATCTGAAGCAAGAATAGATTTTAAGTAAAAAATATGTCATCTTCAGCACTAGTTATGTTTGACATTAATTTAAAAAAATATTTACACTCTTCATTCTCACCTCCTTTATGAACCTAAGAGCGTCATCTGTTTTAACTTTTCATATTTTTGTTACTTGGTTTCTCACCTTTATTGTTTCTAGATGTAGGTCGAATATCGGAACTTTTAGAATTACTCTAATTTTAAGATGATTGATAAATTATAATGTTCACATTACACACCATAGCTTGCCCAGGCAGCTACAAAAGATATTCATGTAATGTTCATTAAAACTTGATTAGTTTAACGGATGAACCTCGCTCTTCCCTACTGCAATCTTCATTCCGTGAAAACCGATCCCCACCTACACTCAATGTTAAACTAATCTGTCTTCAAGCGCTTGAGATAATATTTAGATCTCTCAGAAACTGAAAACTGTATCAAAGGAAAATCATTTATAATCGCTGAACGCCTGCCTGCTCAGTTTTTTTTTTAAATCTCATCAGCAAAACAAAATACAAAAGTTTTGCTATATTTGTCCATGAAAATATGAACAATAATTGTGCATTGAAAAGCTAATAAATCCCATTATTTAAAATGGAATGGTTATCAGAATTGAAGTAAGACTGATCGATTGTTTCTAATGACTCGATGGTTATCCGATACACGTTCAATAATCATTCGTCCTCGAAACGTAAAAACTAACATTGCGTACTATGTGCGAGTAGCTTCCGATAAACCGGCGCCGATAAACTATAATATCTGTAATGCATGCTCATAATTGTATTCTAAAGATTCATTTTGCATAATTGTATTCTTGAGGTACATTTAAAGGAAATAACCATTTACCACACTCATTTTCTGGGGGAATGTTGAAGTGCACTGCGTCGGTGGGGATCATAAGTGTTTGAGTGCATTAAGGAGTCGATAGTGAACGGCAAGCCCAGGAATGCTGGCTGCTACAGCGGCGAGATTCGAGTGCCTAGTGGCAGAAATATTATATAGGTACCCAGGTTTATTTTGGACGATCTACGTTGGCGGATTGCGTCTACGAACGCGGCTGACGCGCGATCCACACGACCATTGCACGTTCCAATATTTTATCTCTTAGAAAATTCTTTTATCTTCTCACCACTGAAACCAGTACATTATTTAAAGACAGTACATTTTTGCCACACCAACATTTTCGACAACGTTATTCTTAATTTTTCGTATTGCTTGGATCTAAGCACTGCATATCACCAACAATAACCAAGGTATCCCTACAAATTCGCACAAATTTTATAAAAAAAACCGGCCAAGTGCGAGTCGAACTTGCGCATGAAGGGTTCCGTACTATAGTATATTTTTTTCTTTTTTATTATTTGTTAATATAGTGGCCACAGAAATACACATTCTGTGAAAATGTCAACTGTCTAGCTATCACAGTTCATGAGATACAACCTGCTGACAGACAGACGGACAGTGGAGTCTTAGTACTTAATAGGGTCCCGGTTTTACCCTTTGGGTACGGAACCCTAAAAATACCTAGCATTCATGCGAAACTTACTTTATGGGTTACTCAAGTCGTACCTCTGATCTTCATATCATCTCACCCATTCTGATTAATCTGCTTAGGTAGGAGTTCATACTCGAACGGGTGGCGGCCATCTTTAATTTGTGAAATTAATAATACGTCATCATTGACAGCCTTTCACCCTCGTGATATTTAGGCTTCTGTTTTTCGCCATGCTTCTCTGATCTGTTTGAATCTCATCCAGGTGTTACCTTTGGTTCATTGTAGATCATTAATATTATATGTATTAGTATGTAGGTACTAAGTACTTTATGTGTTTTTAATTGATGCTTACAAAATGGTATTTTTCTTATTTATTTTTATTGTACTCTATCACAATGCTAATAAATCATTCACCCATCAATCCACAATCCTACTTTATCTACTCCAATTTAAAACAAGAGAATATTGTCTTCAGTGTTTCCAAATTGTAGTAATTAATGATGAACCGTTGAATGTGCCAACGCCTTTGTAGGCCAGACTTCGTTCCTTATAATGTCAAATACAACAACTCTCTAAAATATTGACTGTTTAAAGATTGGCTACTATGATCACACTATCTTCAGATTCATAAATACTTTAGGCAACTAAAACTATTGAAAAGTTTTTTTGGTTCGAAGTAGAACATTTCGGTTGCTACAAATTCGTGATGGTTTTCACTCGCCTTTCTCTTGATAACGTCAAAAAACTAAAAGACTTGACTGGCAGAAGTGGCGAAAGAAAACAACAACGTCAGTGTCCGTTCTTTATCGTACTTTCACCTATATTCCGCTGTCACAAAGAAAGTTTTTTTACATTGCCAATCTCCTTACAACTATGTGGTATTGATGCATAATTGGATTCTGTCTTCAGCGAATCCCTCCAATCAGGTAATCGTTGGCCACCTGTAGCATGACGTTGAGGTCATCTGTTTGTTACTATCGTTACGTATACTTACTATTGCAACTCTATTTATATTTCAGTGCTGGAATAGCTAATTTTCCTCGTCCATTGTTTTTGTACCCTGTTAAAGTTAGCACTTACAGCTAGAATAGAAGCCAATGTATTGATATATTTATGGAGTGGGTGTAGCGTGACGGAATATTATGTATTGTGTTATAAGATCGTAAGTCTCGTCACGTATGCGATATAGGTACGCTATTTTGACGTCGCGGTCGCCCAGGACGTGATACTTAAGTGTATGGACGTCCTCGCGATTTTATGTGCCGCTGTTAGCTTTATTGATGGGCGCGAATGATCAGTGAGCGCAGATGCTGACACGGCGATATCGATGCGTGGACTAATTGCTTACATTAGTCACGGCGGTGTGGCTGGTGGCTGGCACTGGCAGCAGAGGCAGCCGGACTGCGGACGCAAATAGAGTCGATACAACGATTGACTTAGCGCACGTTGCCTGATTACACTACGATTAAGACACAGAAAACATAAAACTGATTCCAACCACATTCCTATGAACGTTATCTTTACTGCGTCCAAAAAGCTTATTGCGAAACATGCATGTAAATATGCTCCCAGTTAAACTCGACTCCCGGAAGCGACACGATACGGGAGGATATTCAATTGTAAGGGCAGCGGGCATTTAGCATGAACATCACGATTCGTCAATTTAGGCAAGTAGTAGTGATTAGGCAGATAGCAAAAGGATTGTACTAGAAGCATTGCGCCTGCGACGCTGTTACGTAGGAACTAAGTGCGCGTCTGAGGTCACCATGCAGGTCGCGCACGGCCCGGAGACGTGGCCCGCTAACTGCCCAGCAACTACTTAATCATAAACAAGATACGTTATACCAAAATACACCTTATCACACATTTGTATCTCAGATTTATAATGAACGTGATAGAAGTGAATGTCGCGCCAGCAAAAAAGATATAAAGTTTTCCGACCCTAACCACCTACTTAGAAGACAAATAATTACTGACAAACATAAATGTACACGTCACAAAGACTTTTTTTTGTAGGGCACGATTCTTACATTGAGTGAACCAAATGCTGACGCATAACCTTCTACGGCAATACATAATAACAAGCGTAGTAGCGCTACTCTAGTAATCTTTTATGCACAAGGTCCTAAGAACTTAATCTTTCAATAAATATATGCTTATAAATATTCCATTTATAAAAATAAAGTACACCTATTCTAACCTGTTTTAATCTACAGTGTTATTTCGACTGTTAAAAATAATTTATTATTACATTATCCTCTTCAAGGGGCGTAAATAAACCGGTTTGTGAAACATCGTCTCTAAATTAAACAACAATATCTTTTTAATTTTTATTAGCATAATTATCAGCAGATAGTTGAAATGAAAGGAGTGCGATAATTCTGTATCGCAAAAACTGTATGTAAGTACCTTGATTAGCAAGCGGCCTGGTAAATATTATCACACGTGGTTTACTTTGTTTTGGAATTGTTGATTTTTGCGCAGTATCCGAATAAAAGCCGGTTTAGCGCTTTGTACTGATAACGTCGTAATCAAAATAAGCTGCGTAGAGTAGGACTAGACAACCGGCGAGCAAATCATGTTGAAATGCGGCCCCGACATTTGCATTTGACGTCACTATTATTGGCCGAACTGAACGTTGATCGAAAACCTCGCTCCGGCGGCGCAGGCGCTGCCGACCTGCCGCTGGCTCCGAACGATCCAGTGTATTTATGTACGATCGTAACTGCCGACATAGATCGCATGCCTGTTCTGACTAGTTTATCGCCTGTTGCATTAACTCCTTTGATCTTTTATTCAAAACTCTAATTATGGTTCTTTTCTCTTTTCAGAACTGCCAACGGAGGAGGGTAAGCTCATCGATTTGATAAATATTTCTAAGCTATCTACTGACCTCAATAAACTGACACAATATTCCCTTTCCTAATTCGTTCACTTCAGTGTGGATTCCTTTTAAAGTTTCAACTTGATCAATAACATGTATGCAGATAACGTAAACGGACGATAATATATATTTAGCTAGACAAGACTTCCACATCCTTGACGATAAGTAGTAGACCACTCAGAAAATATCCTTAACTAATATGCAAAGCCGCGACACTTGAAATGTGAACACTCAGGAAGTGTGGTGGTCCCCAATTGTATGTTAATTAAGCGCTTAAACCAATTACGCATACGACGATTATCTGACACATAGGGAAGTACAGACCCATAAAATAAAGTAATCTGCATAGAAAAGAGCTCCCGTTCCTGTTAGCAATAATATAATAAAAATCATCAAGTTTGCTATTTTAGACCTCTTTTTTGAAATATATTTGTATAATACATACATAGCATTCATAAACTATTTATATTTTCATGCAACAAGAATGTTGCAGCATACAAATCTATAACTTCACCGGTATTCAAATAAAAACCATGCCAAGGTTCCGTGAGACACTTTTTGTTTACCTCAAAACCTTGAAAATACACGTTTGTTGAATCTTGTCGTCAAGTTTGCAATACATATTAATGACTAGAATAATGAATAGCCTATGTTTTCACAATATTTCATTCGTAAAATTATATAAAAAACGAAAATACCACTGTGTAAACATCAGGGTCAGATTCGGGCTTTCTAAAACCTGTGTGTGTGTGATTCCTTTTTGTGCCCCTTCCCGTTTTTTTTTTTTTAATAAATAGGTGTCTGGTCGAATATATTCGTCAAAACATAACCTTTTCTTGTGTTTCCTTGTAGGCAAAAGTATATGGCAGTTAGTCCTGGAACAATTCGATGACCTCTTAGTAAAGATTTTGCTGTTAGCCGCTATTATTTCATTCGTAAGTATTACTATCATCGGAATTGAATTCATTATCCCAAACATTTACAAAGTCTTAAGAATATTCTTGTCTTATTTACAGGTTTTAGCTTTATTTGAAGAACACGAAGACGCATTCACCGCCTTCGTAGAGCCTTTCGTTATTTTACTTATTCTTATTGCTAACGCTATAGTAGGAGTATGGCAGGAAAGAAATGCCGAATCCGCCATCGAAGCTTTAAAAGAATACGAACCCGAAATGGGTAAAGTAGTCAGAGGAGACAAATCCGGTGTACAGAAAGTCCGAGCCAAAGAAATTGTACCCGGTGATGTCGTTGAGGTGTCAGTCGGTGACAAGATCCCCGCTGACATCCGTCTTATTAAGATTTTCTCGACCACCATCCGTATTGATCAGTCCATCTTGACCGGAGAATCTGTTTCCGTGATCAAGCACACAGATGCCATTCCCGACCCCCGCGCCGTCAACCAGGACAAAAAGAACATTCTCTTCTCCGGTACCAACGTCGCCGCCGGCAAAGCCCGTGGTGTCGTCATCGGAACTGGTCTCTGCACTGCCATTGGTAAAATCCGTACTGAAATGTCCGAGACTGAGGAGATCAAGACACCTCTGCAGCAGAAACTCGACGAATTCGGTGAGCAGTTGTCTAAAGTCATCTCCGTTATTTGTGTTGCTGTATGGGCCATCAACATCGGTCACTTCAACGACCCCGCCCACGGTGGAAGCTGGATCAAGGGTGCCGTATACTACTTCAAGATCGCCGTCGCCCTGGCCGTCGCTGCCATCCCCGAAGGTCTGCCCGCCGTCATCACCACTTGTCTCGCTCTCGGTACCAGGCGTATGGCTAAGAAGAACGCTATCGTGAGGTCGCTGCCCTCCGTAGAGACCCTCGGTTGCACATCTGTCATCTGCTCTGACAAGACCGGTACTCTGACCACCAACCAGATGTCTGTTTCCCGTATGTTCATCTTTGAGAAGGTCGAAGGTGGCGACAGCAGCTTCCTTGAATTTGAAATCACTGGCTCCACCTACGAGCCTATTGGCGATGTTTACCTGAAGGGACAGAAGGTTAAGGCTGGTGAATTCGACACTCTTCACGAACTGGGCACCATTTGCATCATGTGCAATGACTCCGCTATTGACTTCAACGAATTCAAACAGGCATTCGAGAAGGTTGGTGAAGCCACTGAAACCGCTCTTATTGTACTCGCTGAGAAAATGAACCCCTTCAACGTTCCCAAGACTGGACTTGACCGCCGCTCCAGTGCTATCGTTGTACGCCAAGAGATTGAAACCAAATGGAAGAAAGAGTTCACTCTTGAGTTCTCCCGTGACAGGAAATCCATGTCCTCATACTGCACACCCCTCAAGCCTTCCCGTCTTGGAACCGGACCCAAACTGTTCGTCAAGGGCGCACCCGAAGGCGTGCTTGACCGTTGCACACACGCTCGTGTCGGAACTTCCAAGGTTGCTCTGAACACGACACTTAAGAACCGCATTCTGGAGCTCACCCGCCAATACGGTACCGGTCGCGACACCCTCCGTTGCTTGGCCCTGGCTACCGCTGACAACCCACTTAAGCCTGAAGAAATGGACCTCGGAGACTCCAACAAATTCTTCACCTATGAAGTCAACCTCACCTTTATCGGCGTCGTGGGCATGTTGGACCCTCCTCGTAAGGAAGTATTCGACTCCATCGTCCGTTGCCGCGCCGCTGGTATCCGTGTCATCGTCATCACTGGTGACAACAAGGCCACCGCTGAAGCTATCTGCAGGTAATTTACAACATTTCATTCTTCTATGAGTTTGTTATTAAGTCGTCATTACGTACGCAGAATACGCGCTTTGACGTGGCGTTGCGGACACCAGCCCGATATACAATACAAGTCGTCATTACTAATAAGCTGGTTCTAAATGAATGATTAGCTACGCTAGATAACATCAGCACATTAAAAGTTTTAATACACTAGACAGGAGCCCTTCTAGAAACCTGTTCCCCTACATACCTTAGGCACATTTTCGTGATCAGAAGTTAATGAACTTTTATATTTCAGACGTATTGGCGTATTCACTGAAGAAGAAGACACCACTGGCAAGTCCTATTCTGGTCGCGAGTTCGACGACCTGTCCATTTCTGACCAACGTCAAGCTTGCGCCAAGGCCCGCCTGTTCTCCCGTGTGGAGCCCGCCCACAAGTCCAAGATTGTTGAGTACCTGCAGAGCATGAACGAAATCTCCGCTATGGTACGACTTCCATTTACTTTAAAGAAGTTAGCATTTTTCTAATGAACACAACTCGAACGAAATCCCAAGTATGTGAGTGAATCAACACAACAGCAAAATAACTGCTACATTGTTAACGATATCTTCATAATTTACTGGAACACCATGCGCCAATATTATTGAATGTTTACACATTGTAATACATATTGGAAGTGTTCTGTTTACGTTAAGGCAGCGATGTTTATAAACTGGAGTATTCGAAACTTATCGTGGAAGAATTGGTACGTAAGGCGATGACATGCTCATATTGACGTTTACAGACTGGTGACGGTGTGAATGACGCGCCCGCTCTGAAGAAGGCCGAGATCGGTATTGCTATGGGCTCTGGTACCGCTGTCGCTAAGTCTGCCGCTGAGATGGTGTTGGCTGACGACAACTTCTCATCCATTGTCGCCGCTGTTGAGGAAGGCAAGTATTTCACAACGTCTTTACTGACAAGAGTCATTATCAAAATATAATCATGTGTAAGATCCAGAAATTCTGACGGGTTTGTAACTACTTTTCAGGTCGTGCCATCTACAACAACATGAAGCAGTTCATCCGTTACCTGATCTCTTCCAACATTGGTGAAGTCGTGTCCATCTTCTTGACTGCCGCCCTGGGTCTCCCTGAGGCTCTGATCCCCGTGCAACTGTTGTGGGTCAACCTGGTCACTGACGGTCTGCCCGCTACCGCCCTCGGTTTCAACCCACCTGATCTCGACATCATGGACAAGCCTCCCCGTAAGGCTGATGAGGGTCTGATCTCCGGATGGCTGTTCTTCAGGTAAAAAAAAGAAACTAAGAAGAAGAAAAGAAATTTTCGATGGTTTCAAATCATTCGGTTTTTGTAACTGTTTGATAACTTGTCAGGTACATGGCTATTGGTGTTTACGTCGGTGCCGCTACCGTCGGAGCTGCGTCGTGGTGGTTCATGTACTCGCCTTACGGACCCCAGCTTAATTACTGGCAGCTTACCCACCACTTACAGTGCCTCGGAGGAGGTGATGAGTTCAAGGTACGCAAACAACAACAATTTATTCATTTTTTAATTTGTCATTATTTTTTTAACATCAAAAAATTTAATATTCTTTTGCGATTTTAGGGCGTCGACTGCAAGATCTTCACTGACCCTCACCCTATGACGATGGCTCTGTCCGTATTAGTAACAATTGAGATGTTGAACGCCATGAACAGTTTATCTGAGAACCAGTCGCTGGTGGCCATGCCGCCGTGGTCCAACATGTGGCTCGTCGGCTCCATGGCGCTCTCCTTCACCCTCCACTTCGTGATCCTGTACGTCGAGGTCCTGTCGGTGAGTACCACTCGAGTAGCCGCACATGCAGTGGTCTTGAGTTGGTCTTGTACTTGTGCTAACTCCGCGGCGCGGTGACTTGTGTGTTCGCAGGCCGTGTTCCAAGTGACGCCGCTGTCCATCGACGAGTGGGTCACGGTAATGAAGTTCTCCATACCCGTGGTGCTGCTCGACGAGGTGCTGAAGTTCATCGCGCGCAAGATCTCCGACGGTGAGAAGAAGTCGCAGTTGATGCACTGGCTCGACGGCATGCAATGGATTGTGCTCATGTGGGCCGTGTTCTTTGGCCTGATCACCTACGGCCCTCTATAAGCCGGCCCGCCCCGTGTGCCGTGCCACCACCCCGTTTGATTCACATCTAATACCCTCCTATCGATTTCTGCGCCACCCACCTATTCTATTCATGTTGCAGTTTAAAGTTTCTATTCTCGTGTGTGAACTGATAAGTTATTTCGAGTGTGGGTAGCGCACGGAATTTAACTGTGGAAACCGATAGACTATGAGCTGCGCTCACCACAGTACCAGTCATCTAACCGTTTGGAATGCTAATTCTGGCCCACCCGGTGTGTGAAGTGACCCGAGTGCCCGGTGTCGGACACAGGACGCATCTCGCGTCTCGCGTAGTGAACAAGTGACGGCGTCGTCGGACTAGCTACCATCAGTGCTGTAGTTGTCTGTACTGCTTAGGAGTAGTAGATCTTGCAGAGCCGTGGCGGCGAAGGCGGCCCGCTCTAGTGATTATGCATTTTGTATGTGCGAGACAATAAATTTATTGGAGCTCATTTTTTACAAATTTGTGAGTTCGACTAATATTCTCTTCCTTTACTGAGTACATATACATAATATTATACACTTATTTGATGTGAAGTGGCTGTGAAGACCTTCATTATAAATGCTAACTAATGAAACACCAAAAAATGGTTTTATTGAACGGTATTTATAAGTTAGATTAATTGCATTTGATACATTTTGTATACAGTAGTAGCATGGGAAGCTCCGCATTCAAATATGTTATAGTGAACTCGCACATAACTCAGTACCTTGTCCGAATGGACAGCAGACATGTTATAAAACATACTATTATAATAAATAGTAATGTGCATTGTTAGCTTAGTGTAATTTATCGTAAGTGTATTATTAGGGACGTGGTTACAATATTATTTTCTCAGCATAGGTAGTACTGTTATCAAAAGAATGTCTTTCTCCTCTGTCCTTTCACTGTGGTCGCTTCTTAACATTCCTATATGCATTTCTTTTTTTTCTTTTATCAAACCTTGTTTTGCTATTGAGAAGCGCTCTTATTAATCTAAGCTAATATTAACTATTGAATGTGTCCCTAGGCTGAACTAACCTCATGCCTTAGTGTGAACGCAGGCGGATTGCATTTAGGCTGCAAGCCGGCTACATAACCATGCGGCCGGATCTTCGGCATTGTTACTATAGTTGCTGTCAGTTAAGATCGCGATAGCGGTCATTGACCCACCTACATTTATTAAATTTTTCCAAGTTCTAGTTTTAAAGATTCTTTGAAATCCAAAAATAAGCCTGTTCAAGTCTTGAATCGTCATCTATCGTGATCTTCAACATTTTTTCTAATGAAAAACGATACATGTATAGTTAATTTGTTTTGGTTCGTACGAAGAGATATTAGGTAAAGGGCAATGACCGCTATTGCGATCTTAACTGGCACCAACTAGACAAGGTAACAGCTCGTCAGTCGTACCCGTACGAGGGTCCGACTGTGCAGTTGTCTTGCAGTGACGATTTGGTCGGCCTAGCAACAACGTGCTAACTTGCTTACAACGCTGTCCCTCTGGCAGTTACATGCAGTCCGTCCGCGAACACCCTTCGTAGCTCAAGTAATAAGCCACAACTATTACTTGCGCTACTAGTGACCTTCATATACATCGAAACAATATCATGTCAAGCCTTGTTTCAATATTATTATTACATACTATTAACGAATTTGTTTACTGTGTAAAATGTCTATTTATTACATTATTTACTACACAATAATTTATTGAAATAAAGCAATATAGTCTATGTATGTACGAACTTAAATCGGCTTAAAGATTCCATGTACGATATAGTACTTTTATTTATCTAAGTATATTTAATAATTGATGTAATTTTAGTTTGTCTCCTGTTTTTAAAAATAACCTTTTATATCAATTTATTTCACCATTGAGACTATATTACTTTTAAGTTTATAAAACCCGATTCAAAATTTGTTCAGTTAAGTGTGGTACAAGGTTAGTACGTACATATGTTTTTTTTTTAAATATATAGTGAGTAATAAAAATTGCATGTAAACATTGCATGGTTTATGACTTTTAAAGAGTGCCGTTTTTGATATGATGCATTAACAAATATATAATATAGTATTATAAATTATTTATGTGTATACCCAAATCTATAAACAAGACTTGATTGAAAGGGCTACAACCGTAAGAAGCTTATATTTATTTAATGTGTTTTTTCAACATGCAACACCTTCCGAATTAAAATATTTTAAAGAAACACAAAACACTCTTCATTGAATGGTTTGCCCATATATTTTGAAACTACCTATTGCCTTCATATCTTCATATCTCTTCAACCAGTAGTTGGTCTACCAAGCATTGATCCCACAATTACACTGCACAATTAAGGGCATGCTCAAAAACCCTCGTTGTGAATCCTCCAGTCTCCTGAAACTTGTTGCGTTTATCAGATTAACTTATTGAAATGTACAGTCGTTTATACATTTTACATATTAAAATAGTCAACAATATGAATGTTTGAATTATTTCCCTTCGCAATCCAGTAGTGAAACTACGTGACCATTACACATACCCCTTGATTATGGAGTTATATATACCAGATATGCCACCCTCTGCGACCCTTTGTATTGAAACCCAATGTCCATATCGTACAAATAATTGTTTAATTACTATTCTATTCCTCGCTAACAAGTTTTATAATAACAAGTTTTGCAAGATCTAAGATCTATCCTGTTGTATGTGATACTTCAACCTGCAACACGGAGGTTGCATTTTGAACATCACTTCCAGTTTGATCTGTAACCGGAGCGATATTATTTCGCCTACATTCAAGAATGGTTACAAAAAAGAAAAAACAAGCAATAAACAAAAAAAAACAATTGTTTGTGGATTGCAAAACTTGGTTGATGGCCGCGTCACGGCAGGTACGACCGTGGCAGGCCGCGCACGCTCCCGCATGCTCTAACGTGGTGTTGTCCTTGTGTCCGCAGCCCAGCCGGATTGGAAGCTGTAAGCGCCGGAACGCCGTCGCAGCGCCACTGCACGCACATATTCCATGAACACTCATTGTTTGTTGTGATCCCGCAGTGAAACTACACATTTAATGTAACTACGACACGGTTGTGATATATCTGCATAAGACCTCGTAAGTTCGGACGGCAGCCCCCGCTCGAGCGCACACGACACTAACACTTTCGTTGTTTTGCAGCGCACGAGGTGGTCATTGACAAGTGGTAAACGCCACCGAATCATAGTTCCTCAACCCGCTTCTCTCTGCTACTTCTACCGCTCTCGTCTCCTGGTGTAATGTTAATTGGCTTTTAGATGTGTACGAATTAAAAAAGACCGTCACGTAAGACTACGATTAGGCTAGGCTAGATAGGCCAGCGCCAGCGGCGGAGGAGAGGCGAGTGGTGGATGCGGCGACGAGGCGGGGCGCCGCCCCCGTCCACCTGCTCACCTGCGCTAGTTCACCAGAGGGGACATAATGTTGTTCATAATGTGTATATACTACAGTATGCTTAGGAGGTTTAATCAATTTGTTATATTACGTTGTTCTAATTAAAGACTACATGGTGCCCGTCGACAGAAGCAGTGCGATAGACGATGTGTACTTAAGTTGAGAGCACTCATTAATTTATTGTTATATTTTTATTATCTTATAATCTAGTTTGCTTATCTAGAGTCGAGTCATTTCTATTAGTGCTGACGCCTCGACGAGCAATATGGTGTCTGTAAGGGAAGGATAATTACATGATTGTCCAGTGTTTGGGACCTGAGTCCAAAAGTTTAAACATACCTGTACATTTTAATGTATTATTGTTTTGTACAATAAATCGTTATAAACGACAAGTGTTTCATTTCTCACTACTATTGATCAAGTTTAAATCTTAAAAGTTGTGTAATTGTCGGTATTTAGCTACTAAATTATTATTAAGTATTTATTTATTTACTACTAATCTCCCACGGCCCACTCTAGCTACGGATCTTGCCACCAGAGCCAACCATAATCGGTTTGTTAAAACCTCTGTAATGTATGCCCAGTTCATAACATGAATCGAAGGGCAAGGATTCGACAACATTCGAAGGTAACGTAGTCGACGTCGACCGTCTGGGGAGGACATGGGTTCAATTCCTGTCAGCTTAATCATATGCGTAGCCAGGGTGGGGCGCTTGCGTAGGGCAAGCGGCCCTGGCTTTGACCTGTGTTAGAATTATACATACAGATACAAGGTGCTATAGGGTGTAACCTTTTTGTATGAAAAAATTAAAACAGGGTAAGACCGCCGGTATAGTTTGCTAGTTAATATTATTTTAGACTGCTGCCCCACCCTGAGCCCATGGTTACTATATTGACCCACAAAGAACGCGACTCCACATGTTCTTGACATAACTTGAGCGCTACTGGCACAGGCAGTGTGGCGGGATTTTTGAAAAAAAATGGAACCACCGTTTCGATGTTTCATAAGTCCATGGTTTAGGAAGGGAATATGCAAGAAATTCAATACTTTTTTTATTCCTTAAATGCCTTTTATTGGCCCATAAAAACATTGTTGTACCTTGTACTTATCTATCTTTAAAATAGGTACAACACATATTTTATGTAGCGTGTATTTGCGTTCCGTTTTCGTTTCCGTTTTGCGACAGAAAAAAACACCTGAAACACTTTTATTTGAAACTACTCGACGGCGGCACTTCCATTTGTGGAGGTCCATGCTCATTTTTATTTCTCTCATTTTATTTTTGTTCTATAACCGTGCTCTATGAGTTTCACAAAGTATTATAAATATTGTTATTACAATGTATCTAATAAAAACATTATACTAAGTGAGGTGGATGCTCTAGGGTAGCCCGCGAAATTCAAATTTACCTACGTTTTTTGCAAATTACAAGCCAGGGGTGCGTTTAAGTCAAATAGCCAGTTTAAAATGTATACTGACCAAACGTCAAACACCCCGTTCAAGCACACCGCGAGGTCAAAAATTAAACTGACTACAATTTACTCTGCCCCGTTCACGGTCGTCCGCTGGTATAAGTTTTCGCCTGACTAAGATAAATTTTAGCGACCTTTTTACCTCGCTAAATTTTAGTCTGCTGTCAGATTGACATTGACATTGAGCTGTTTGTTGTTTTATTAGCTTGATTCGCGCCCTAGAAACAAATATTTCTACCGAGTACTTTAATTCATTGTCTCCCGTGAATTTTATTTGTGGATCATGGACTGTTGAGTTGAATTGATAGTTGTTACTTGTTTGACAAGCTGGGCTGTCAATTGAATTTGATAGTTAACATTGATTTAGACCATAGTAGACCTATGACTCCGTTCAGCGAACCCTGGCTAGTTTAATTTTTATCCGGAGAAAAATTCGCCGGCTTACTTAAACGTACCCCTAGGTTGTATGTTGATAGTACATTTTGATACAAGTGGAGAAGTTTGTTCCGAGGCGGAATTAACTCCCGAGCCGTAAGCGAGGACCGTGCTTTAGTTCGGTTCAAACTTAATGGTGGCTCGGAAGTTAGCTGCCAGTTACGGCCTGCGCACTAAACAGACAAAATGATGCGTCATCTGCGCCCCGTTGATACGGTTATGGTATGGTTATATCTATGATACTGAAATTTTTTTTTTTTAATGTGACTCCAAACAGAAAACCGTAACTATTATGCCAGTTCTATATGCTTGCCAAATCCCAACAAATCGGAATGTGTGGTAATGCCATTTGGCTTGGCTTGTGCCGATGCTGCAGTGCAAGTACGTAGGAATCGATTCGATAAATCTGACAGTTATTCTCGACAAAATGACTTTTTATCTTTGTTATAAACTCATTTTGTCGAGAATGACTGTCAGATTTATCGAATCGATTCCTACGTACTTGCACGGCTGATCCGCTTATGTTTGTATGCACAAACAATCGCTCGCTCGCTTACGATTCATCCACACGTTGGTAATTTGCGTCTAGTATAATAATAAGGCTACTGACATAGATTCTGAAATGCCAACCGAGACATTTCTAATAGAAGAAGGATAATCACGCATGAATGATGTGGGGATTTTTTCGTTTAAGTCAAGTTGAAAAGCGATTCTTTATTGCGAGTTTTTCGGTTCAAGCAAGATCATTTTATTATATACCTAGTAGGGGTGTAGCCAGAATTTGAATTTGAGGGAGTGAGCATCAACAGTGCAAGCCTGAGGGTGGGGCTAGTAAGCTAGCAGAACAGCCACGTTTTTAAATTGCGGTAAAAGTGGTTATAGTTCTATTTTAATGGGCCAACTAATAGAACCGGGCAGCTGACTTATTGACCGGACACGAACATTCTAAACTGGGACATGTCTCGGTGAATCGCAACGAATGGCAGCCCTAGTCTAGTGCCAAGTGTGTAGAACCGGCACAAATCCTGTCAAAAATAATTATTTGATTGGCAACACCTACAATCATTATCATTTTCAGTTTATAATTCAAGAGAAGACTGCCACATTTCGTGGCGCGCTTGTTCTGTTTACGTTCTTAAAATTTTAGATTTTTAGTTTAGTTACAACGGTTTTTTCAATTAACAGCTGTTTGTAAAGGAAAGTGTGTATTGTTATAACACAGAAATTATGTGAGAAATAGTTTGTAATAACCAAAGTAATGGATGCGTCAAGGTAAGCTAATTTTTAACTAGTATTCGTATAAGTTCAAAGTTATTGTTCAAGCTTTATATTCTTGAGATACAAGGTAGTCTATTTTTCACAGACTAGACGCCGAACTGCCGAATAAAATGGCACATTTAGATATAATGGAGGTTGACGAGCCCGATACTGAAGCTATAGAAGAGAAATCTCAAGTGCCTGAATTAACATCACGAGTTTTAAGAAAGAGAAAATCTATAATGCCTGAAACAAGCAAATCATCGAATCGAAGAGTTAGTATGAAACCAAGTAAACGGATTATGACAGAAAACGCAAACCATAAACAAATAGAAGCATTGTATCTGAACAAAAAAGTTAAATCTTTGTCACAAACTTTGGAAACTATCTATGAAGAGCCAAAAGCTCAGAATAGTGAGACTGAAGTACTAATTGGTGGAAGGAAAGTAAAAAGACTGCTCACATTCCAACTAGGTAATCAATATACAAAAGAAAAAATTAAGAAACGCAGAGCCAAAATTAAGAAACTGCTAGGAAACAAATCTTACTTGAATAGAAAGAAAATACCAATGCAAGTGTTCCTCAAAACTATTGAATGTTTGGAGTTGGACGAAGTAATAAAAACAGAAGCTTCACTGCCAATAAAAGATAAGGATATGTAATTAAATTTTAAGACTGTTACCTGCATGGTATTGTTGTGTGTCTGTCTATGTTCGTACAAAATAAAGTTCATATTGTGATTAAGTATTTTAACATTTATTATTTAGCTTAGAATTTAATGAACTATTTTATTTAAAGAACTTAAGTACATTTGCAGCCTTACATAAATAGCAAAAAAAGCTATAGAAGCACAGACTACATAAAAGTTAGGTTTTCACCATACACTCTGTAGCTGATTTAGGACAGTTTTCATATTCTTTGAAAAGACCTGCAGAATCTTGACCTACAGCATTCAGGCAGACACAGCGAGGTTTTTCCACCCCAGGAGTGAATAGCTGGCGAGGCACTCCTACCCAGGGCCTTTTCACACCACCACTACAAAAGAAAATAAGTGTTATTAATTTCATCTTATATCTTATTTTTAAAGAGGTAAAGTTTGTAAGATTCGATGTAGGAGGTAATCTCTGAAACTACCTACAGCAACAACATCAAATTTAAAAAAAAATCACTGATGGAAAGTTAATGAGACTTGAAAACACAGAAAAGTGGGTGTACTATATGTACACCTGTAACGTGGTCCTTGGTAACTTTATGGTGTACGGTGGTGTATGTGTATATTCTCTAATCTCTAGAATATTCTTCTTCATCTATCTAACCCTACTATACCCTACAGGTGTGATGTTATGGATTTATGACTTTATTTACGTATCAGTGGGAAGTGGTAGCTGGTGTTTTTGTCACCATTACACAACTGACAAAGGGATTTCTAATAAAAACATGGCGCTGTATCAAAAACAAGAATTTGTGTTGTATACTACAACTACAAATCCGACTAATGAAAAATCACGCCCAAATTAAAATCGGGGTTTACAAGGTAAAATCGGCTCCTAATGAAGTCAGTTAAAATGTAGCCTGTTACCCAGGCCATAATGACGAATCGATTGACAACTTATTCATCAAAATCGGATGAATAGTTTAGGTGATATGGTGGAACATATGTAAATACAAACATACATAGACTGCTATAATCATAACCCTTCCTTTTGGCAGTTGGGTAAAAATAAAATAAGAACCTTGTTGTGGTGCACCATACTTTAGTGCCTTCGTCAGCATTCCATGCAATGTTACAAGGTGGATACTTCTGATCTTCCTTTTTAGAAGATTCTTTTTCTACTTCACACTGCTTTATTTTATCGTAAAATTCTTTCATGTAAGCAGTCTGTTGACCCTTTCTGTCATAGTATCTCCCAGTGAGAGTACCTGTAATAATGTTTTAAGTTAATTTGTTTCATTTTGTACATACATAACACATATTTTCAGTAATTACGCCTGTAATCTGCAAAGGGTTAAAAGTATTAAGTCCCATGGAATACTGGGAGAGGCCCTTGCCATTAATCAAGTACAAACCCAGACTCCATGGCAGCTGCTGAGAAATTCCTGATGGGAAACCTAATGACATGTCTATCTATCATGGAGTTTAGGTTACCACACTTAGTCCTTGAAGTTGACCATTGTACGAGTAATGACATGTCATTTATTTCTTAACAAAATACATTATGTAGAAAGTCATAAATTATAAAATAACTTAAAATTTGATTATTATGGCCTATGAGGCAGTCATGAACAGTTGTAATCAGCGCGCCTAAAATGGCAGCTTTAGAAGAATCATAATATGAGTCACAAAATTTTAAATTCCTAAAATGGACTTTATGACCGTAACCATAAAGTCCATTTTAAGAATTTTAATTTTTTAATGTGATTCATATTATGATTCCGCTAAGCGGCCATTTTAGACCTCCAGATCATAATCTTTTCTGGTCAGAAATCCAACCAGTCATGTATTGGGGTGCTTGCATGCACCAGACCATTGAAATTCAAAACTGATAACTACTGGTAGTAACAACAAGTAATAAAAAAAATGAATACTTACCAACTTCAATATACTTTGTCTTAAATGTATTTCGCCAATTGACCAGAGAGAGTAAGTCATTACAAGACAAGTCGAGAACATGGTCTTTTTCATTACCTTCATCTTGGAAATCCCCCGTGACAAGGGATCTTGAGCCATCTTTACCTGAATTAAGCAATATTTTTCATTACACATTAAAATAATATTTCAAATCTAGTAAACTTATTTATACATTTTCACTAAATTAGATAAGCTAAAAAATTTAATAGAATATGATTTACCTATAAAATAATTGTATGCAGCACCCTTTTCATAATGTCTTTTACCTTCTGTAACATCAAATACTGTACCTAATACTGCTAAATACAAGGTCTTTTGGTTTACCCCGTCAAATTGAGCTAATCTAGTTGTAGTGAAAATACCGGGTTTATCTTCTTCCACTTCACTTATAAAACTTTCGTAGTACGACTTCAGTTCATTACGGTACTTGAAAGCGCCGAAAACTACAGCTATTGAGATAATTGATTTTAAATTTTTAAGTAAAACCTTAAAAACCATCGCTTAGACTGTAATTATTAGCTTCTACAGAATTTAGTATTGATAATAGTCTAGTTCAAGTTATTCTATCGTAATTTCCAAACAGGTCGATAACTTGCTATAAAATAACATCCAGACCATACTATTGTGAATTTCTTCACTGATTTCCTGTTACACGTACCTTTTCTGTGAAAATAACTGTAAAATCATCAAAACGACAACGTTACAACTTTGAAGAAAAAACTTGTAAACTGTCAAAATAGTTACACTACAGCAACAAACAATATTGACGTTCACAGAGTACGCTGTCAGGTGTCAGTGTCAGTCATTATGTCATTCGTTAACATAGGCCGCGTTCCGAATTGCACTGTAATCGATTTGAGCGTCCATAAGCCCGTTCCGAATTACCGTGAGCGTGATATCGATGTCCCTTGAATCGTCATAGATGACGTCATGACATGCGCCATCTAGCGATTTCACCGACCATGCCCCAAATAAGGGTGCATTCCGTATTAGAAAATACACGATCACAGCGCTCACATCGATATTCAGCCCTCCGATTTAGTTATCACGATTATGACAGCTAAGAGCTGTCATCAATTTGGAACGCTCGTGAATGCGTTGACAGTGAACATAACCCAAACCAAAACATTTCACAAGACCTATTTTTGAAAATGAAAGTTGGTTGACTCTATCGACTCTAATAACTCAGATTTTGAGATAGAGAACGACGATTCGTCCAGTGATGAAAAGGATGACGAAAGCGTTGCTTATAATAGCGTATTTTGCTCCCGGCAAAGATTTACCCCTTCCCACGAATTACAAATGACATAGATGCAACGGTAATTAAATTGTTCATGAGTTTGAAACTCATTTCAATTTTTTTCAATCAAACTAAACAACACAACCTGTAAAAACAAATGTCATTTTTGACAGCGCTCACGGTGATATTTATTTGGGGCATGGTCGGTGTAATCGCAAGATGGTGCATGTCATGACGTCATCTATGACGATTCAAGGGACATCGATATCGCGCTCACGGCAATTCGGAATGGGTTTGTGGACGCTCAAATCGATTACAGCATAATTCGGAACGCAGCCTAAATATCACCGTGAGCGCTGTCAAAAATGAGTTGTGTTGACAGGTTGTGTTGTTTTGTTATGAACTTATGAGTCGCATCTACCTATACACTATATCTAACATCACTGGACGAATCGTCGTTCTCTATCTCAAAATCTGAGTTATCAGATTCGATAGAGTCACCAACATAACTTCCATTTTCAAAAATAGGTCTTGTGAAGGGTCTTGGTTTGGGGTTAGGTTCACTGTCAACGCGTTCACGAGTGTTCCGAAATGATGACAGCTCTTAGCTGTCATAATCGTGATATCTAAATCGGAACGCAAATTGGAGATGTGAGCGCTGTGAGCGATTATTTTCTAATACGGAATGCAACCATAATGGGGTGGGCAACTGGTGGAACTAATGGCGCTAACAGCGCATGAACCAAACATCGTCATTGGTTGAAAATCTGTCAATGTCATTTTATATTTCAAAATAGATTGACCTCAATGGTCAGATAGGGTCAAAGCTATGGACGCGCCATCTACAACCACTTTTGACCAGCCTTCCCCATTATCGTTGCGTTTAGAAATAATGAACTCGGCTCGGCCTATCGCAGTCCAAGGGTGGACGTAGGACTCTCTCAAGCTGAACCACATCCCCGTCTTCCACCTTCCGAAACAAGCCCCCTTTTTACGAATTAGTCAAAACAAAAAAAAAACGGCTAAGTGCCCATTAAAACAGACGATGGCTTGGGGGAGTGGAAATAAGGCTCATAACCAGAAGTGGGTTATGTATGTCTAGCATTTTGTTTAATAGTGATGGAAAAAATAAATGAGTTCCTGGCTTCGTACAAAGTATTCAACTACTTTTGAAACACTTTTTTTCTACAATGGTAACTCTACTACAAGTTCAAAAACCAGCCACTGCACCACAGAATACATACACTGCACTGAATGACACCGAGCCACAGACAGCCCACCAAAGAGTATAATATGCAGCCCACTTTATATACTTATTTTACTCTATGGCGCACATTCACGCACATTATAAAAATGTACTCTGTGGCACAGAGTACATTTTTATAATGTTTTATTTTGTTTTTCTAATGAAGATCACGGATTTTAAAGAAAACTGAAGTAAAATCCGTAACTAACAAATAAGAATAATCTGTGCAAAATATCATATGAAAATAATTATCCTGCTACTCTTGTAACCTTGTTTATTTTGAGTTCCATGTTTTGATACTTTGATTACAATTTATTCAAAGATAAACCATGTCTGGGAAACTAATCCGTCAAATTAGAACAATTACGCAGATTCCGCAGAGAAGAAGAGTCGTTGTTACTGGATTAGGAGTTGTGTCTCCTCTGGGAACAGGCATTGACTTAGTGTGGCAAAACATTTTGAAAGGTCACTGTGGTATAGTAGCTTTGCAAGGCAATGAATATTCCAAATTACCATGTAGGATAGCTGGCTTAGTTCCTTCAGAGAAAGATGATAAAGTGGCAAAGGCGTTATCAAAATCAAACCTAAGATCCATGGCTCCGGCTACATGCCTTGCTCTTGTTGCAACTGCAGAGGCACTGGAAGATGCACAATGGTTGCCAGAATCTGATATAGACAGAGAGGACACAGGAGTAGCTATTGGAATGGGAATGATAGATTTAAAAGACGTCTGTGACACTAACGATGCTTTGAAAATTGGGTATAACAAAGTCAGTCCTTTCTTTGTACCAAGAATTTTACCAAACATGGCTGCTGGTCAAATAAGCATTAAGTATGGCTTCAGAGGACCAAATCATGCTGTATCTACTGCTTGTGCAACAGGTGCACACTCAGTTGGTGATGCCTTCAGATTTATAAGAAATGGAGATGCAGAAGTCATGGTGTGTGGTGGTGCAGAAGCTTGTATCAGCCCTCTTGCTATAGCAGGATTCAGTAGATTAAGAGCATTAAGCACATCATTCAATGATGAACCAAGAAAAGCTTCAAGACCATTTGACAAAAAAAGAGATGGTTTTGTCATGGGTGAGGGTGCAGCTATTTTGGTTTTAGAAGAGTACCAGCATGCATTAGATAGAAATGCGAAAATATATGCAGAAATATTAGGATATGGCTTATCTGGTGATGCTTCACACATTACTGCTCCCAGGGATGATGGGAGTGGAGCAGTATTGTCAATGAGACGTGCATTGAGAGATGGCAGCATCCACAAAGAGGCTATTACTTATATTAATGCTCATGCTACATCAACCCCTGTAGGAGATGGTATTGAAGCTACAGCAATAAAGACTTTGTTTAGCAAACACACTTCAAATATATCTGTTTCATCCACAAAAGGGGCTCATGGACATTTGCTAGGTGCTGCTGGTAATTTGGAAGCAATATTCACTGTATTGGCTTGTCATCATGGAATTATACCACCTACAATCAATTTAGAAGAACCTGTTGATGATTTGAATTATGTTGCCAATGAATCAAAACCATGGGATGCAGACAGAAGAATTGCATTGAAAAATTCTTTCGGTTTTGGAGGCACAAATGCAACACTTTGTATTGGACAGTTGTAAAGAGTGTAGCAAATGCCGGAGCTATCCAAGGGTTACTTAAAACTTGATTCATAAACTGTTTCTATAGAAATGAAATGTGCCTTTGCCAAAAGGCACACTGAGTTGAGAGACATCCTATAACCAAACGCACCAAATGACACAGCCATAAAGATTAAATCTCTCACCCAGTTTAACGGGCTAAATAAATAAATATATGAAATGTAAAGATGGGTATTTTATAGTTTAAAATAAAACTTGGTATCACTGTATTATATAGTATATTTAAAACTGAGTTTACAAATGTTTCCGACTTTAATAACAATGGCGAAACAGCCAAGGTAACTCCGACCTTTTGCTTTTTTAAGCTTTTGATAACGAGATATAATTTATCATGTACCACATAATATTGAGTCACATAAAGCATTGAAATAAAATAATTTGATCAAAAAATGCTACTTTAAATATTTCATTACTAAGCTTTCTAACAATTTAAATAGTAAATATATTAAATGCTGGTTTTTATCCAGTCAATCCATTTTATTGGAATCATTCAAGCATGCACTTGCAATTCTTTCCCAGTACTAGGCACAATGTTACCAAATATGATTATAACACTCAGATTTTTCAATGGAAATAATTTATTAGCTATATTAAATTTAGCAATCGCCAACATTATTACACTAATCTATTGCATTATGGTTACATGATACAGATCTATTACAAAATGGCATATTATTATTTAGGAAAATAAGATAATGTTTAACATTGATTCCTTCCAATAACGGAAGTTGACAAAAGATGACATGATATTTTTAATTGTATAAGGATATTTCATCAAAATAACTATATAAATTCCAAAATTTGCTTCACACAAGAACATAAATCAGTCTATTCAACATTTGCACTGATTGCTTATTAATCTTCAACTACTAAGGATATAACGCTGAGTACTGGTACTGAGTATTTAGACATTTTACTGTAATTGGTATTATTGACAATATACATATCTGAAGAACTTAACCTGATTTACTATTATATCATTTAACATTAATAATTTCTATTGAATGTCTAGGATTGTAACAATATGCATCATAATCAGTAATTACCGACCACATTAGAAGACTAACTTATCGGATTTCTGTATAGCAGTAATGTATTGTGAGGCGTATATTCATCTACAGACCATGGAAGCAGGTTATAGTATATTGCCATTTCTGAGTAAAATGACTGGTTCACAAAGTGCAGTTGAATGATGTGGCAGATGGAGTGCGCACGCTAGGCAGCCTGCTTATCCTGTTTCTGCAGTAGCGGCGGTATCTGCGGTGTGTTCACACAAAGCTGAGCGAATTTTTGGCGGAGGTTCTGACGCAACTCCTGTCTTTTTTCGGTTATATTTCTACGTGATTTGAATTCCATTACATCCTCTATAGGAATATAACTGGCATCCTCTTCCTCGTCTGATGAACACGTGTCCTAAAAATAACGAAAGTATGTTAGCAATTACTCACTTAACAAGTTTAAAATGGGCCATCATAGAAAATGATAATAACTTACCATTAACATTTCTTGTAGAGAAAGTGTAAAACCTGTGCACAAAGTCTTATCGTTCTTAGTCATATCTAAACAGTCGCCTCTCTCGTGATTACAGAACCCTTCGGAACACGCTACCTCGGAACCTTCGGGCGAGCTCATGAGAGAGGAAGACCCAGACATGGTTTCACAGCAACCTCCGTTGTTCCCAGATGAATAGCCACAGTCTTGGGAATGCTCGCTGGGCGAGAGGTTGCCGTTTTTGGTTCGTTTCTTGCCGGTTTTTTTTGGAGAGCGACGTTTATTCGTAGTGTCGTCCTGACACGACTGGCATCCGTCGCCACTGGCTTCGTAACACTGGTGATTGATGTAGTCTCGTGGTGAAAGCAGATCAGTTGGCGTGTCTCGTTCTTCTAGCAGGCATTCCTCACATTGGCACTTTTCATCTGGTTCCTCTGAATCAGCCTCCTGTATTGAATATAAATGTTGCATTACTACATTACTACTCTTAAGTACCCTACGGTACTTAAGAGTAGTAAAAAACACATAACTGTCTTAGAATTCAGAACTGATTAGTATGTGGCATACTTTGCATTTGCTCTCGACAGCTTGCCGCTCCTTCTTCTTGCGTCGTTTGAGTTTCTTCTGTTCCTTTCTCTGTTGCCTGGTCTGTTCCTCTTGAGTGATTTCATCGTACAAAAGTTGCAGTTTCGAGACTCCGGTTTTGTGTTCGACGGCAGTTTCGAACTTTCGATAGAGTGCCTCGACTGCGACCGCGGCAAGCGTCTGACACGTGCCCTCTTCTTCGCGTAGCCTCAGGGAGATGCGTTGCAGTCGCTCATAAATACATATGCCGAGACAGATAAGTACCTAAAAACATTGTTATGTTAATAAATTGAGCCTAGATAAATAAATGCAACAAAAAAAATAAGGATTTCTTCGGGTCAGTCAGCCATAATACGTATTAGTTTACATGTAAAGGATAGAAATATTGGTTGGAATCATTTTTGAGACAGTTTATGCTATATGACAGTTCCTTACCTCTTCTTGTGCAATTTCCAATGTCTTAGCATGTCTCTCTCTATGGTTTCCGAGTAGTTCCGGTTCCGCTCTAGCGATGAGGTGTGCGATGTAGTCAGTCTTGGCTTGGAGGTGCAGGTGTTTGTCTAAAAGGCATCGTTTGATACCACCGTACAGTGCGCCGACGTAGCCCTTCTCTTTCTGTGGTTCCTTTTCTTCAACTAATAACTGATACGCTCTCAATACCTGAAATAAATTAATAATTTTATGAATAAAATTTCTCAAGTTAAATATAAAAAAGTGTTGTTAGAGTTTAGTTAATCAATCATCAACAGAATATAGGCCCAAATCATAAAAGTGCCCTCACTGTACAAAAGTCGCGCAAACGAGTTAACACTGACAAGAGTAAGGTAGCACATCCCGCATGAAATGATAGATACGTTATGCAGTATAAATGAGCTAGACAAAACTATTGAAATCTTATTGTCAACGAAATAGAAACGTGATCATATTCTAGCGCGGTATAGCGAATCTACGCCAAATAAAAAGATAAGGATAAAACCTCACCTAGTAACACGGAATCGCACTTTTCCACTTCTATCCTTTTCTACCGCTCAGAACTTTCATTTACTAGAGCAAGAAACAGCGTGCTGCCGAACACATCGTCGATGCTGCGCGTGCTATAGCATTCCGGTTCTGTTTCTCGCTCTACTGTCTGCTAGATGTGGCGTAACCCTAAGCCCCTAAAGCACTAGAACATCCCAATATTTGTAATTCTAATTAAAATTTACAGCTATGCTAGTCATTGTTACCCTCTGTAGGAAAAGGGGTCACTGACGTACGACAACATTGCTTCTATAGCAATCATGCATTTTGTACAAGATAGCAATAATGTTTATTATTCATAATTAAATCTAGAATCATATGTATGCCGATTAGATAGTACTATCACATAACTTAGAAATGGAGGAAAACGATGGTACTTAATTGAAGAAAGTCTAGAAGTATGGCATTAATTGATGGAGTGCCAGGCCAGACCGAAAAACCGAAAGTATTATTCATGCCCGTGGTGGTGAGAATGATTACTGAGAAATGGAATCTTACTTAGTTAAAAAAAATATCGATGATAAAATTCACCATTAGTAACAACTTTTGATTTTCAAAAGCAATGTTATTGCTTCAGTTCGAGAAAAATATTGATAACAATGATTTGTCTGCAATTTTTATCAGTAACAATTCCAGTGATAAATATTTTAAGTTATGTAAGGCACAACGAGCTATGTTGTCTGTCGGTACGCACAACTTTAGAACTTAACACACACATTTAAATTGAACTATACATAGAAAATTATTATAATGACTTCATCCTACATTACAAAGGGGAAATAAAAGCCAGAGTTTAAGGAAACACTTAAAAATTGTAAAGAGAGATCATAGCAGTCTCTGAAAGATTATGTGTTAAATCTAAGCCTGCCTGGCCTCAAAGAAAAGTGGACCATTATTCAAGTGTCCTCACCTACAGAAATCGCAAATGAGCAGGAAATAAATAAATTCTATGGTGATTTAAACGTGACCATTAATAAATATGCATAGGTATAAGAACTTACTCATCATGGGCGATTTTAACCCGGCGGGAGTGTGGTGGGGTGTGACATACCCCAGTGTTCGTTTGTATCGACATATCATTTTGTTCTTTTATGCGACGCTTACGCGGCTTCGTGTAGCTGGAGGTAAGCAGTGCGGGGGGGAACAGTGACGTGATGTCATGTCAGTTTTGCGTCGGCCGGAGTTGGAGATACACGTGCACAAACGTAATTGGGGTAAGTGACACCCCGCCACATAGGTCGTGTGTGCCGTTCTTATCAAAGGTATTTACTGTTTATATTATTTTAGTTGATTATTTTTTAGATTTTAGTCAAACATGGGTGAGGGCAGTGGTGAAAGAAGACTTAGGTCTTTGTTACGCAACGTGTTAGAGAATTCTGAGAAGCTGTGAAACAGCCATTCGTCTTGAATACGCAATTTTTTCCTGCAAAAATTGTGCTAATTTTGAATCTAGTTCTTAGTGTTCCTATATTATAACTTTGTTTGTATTTTGCTTATTCCATTTAAGATCTCATGGAGTTTATTTTTCGTTAAGTAAAGGAAAATTTGTTTAGTTTGATGCGACTTTAGAATGAGCGTTATGATTCTGTAACCAAAAATGAGTACCTTAATAAATTGTTAGTTAAAATTATTAAAATATATTAATAACATCTATTTTTTTTATTTAAAACCATATTGAGGGTACCTAAATGAATAAAGAATACAATAATTTGACATAATTTTAATAACAACAATAACTTACTGGCAGTTTTATTTTGGGGCATATCATACCCCGCAACATACTTGATGTAATATTTTACCACCACACTCCCGCCGGGTGCCCAAATAGGAAGTAGACTTGAAAGTGAAATTGATTTTATTGGCCCTTATACTATAGGTGATCGCAACAGAAATGGTAGCAAGTTAGTAAACCTTTATTTTGAACACAACCTCACAGTAATGAATATAGTATATACAAGAGAAGCAAAAAACAATTATGTACCTGGGCATCTCCAGATGAAAGATATAAAAAAACCGGCCAAGAGCGAGTCGGACTCGCACTCGCGCACCGAGGGTTCCGTACAAACTTTTTGAAGGACAAACTTAACTTTGCTGTTCGATCCCATTAAACTATTGCACCAACCGCAAATAATGAGTTTGAAATAGTGAAATCGCTTTTTTTTGTTATTAAACTACATATTTACGCTTTTCGAATTTTTCCCTTTACATGTGCTGTAGGATATTGCTTCTCGCCAAATTTCGTGATTCTAGGTCAACGAGATGTCAATTTTGGTTAAAAGCAAGGTCTTACAGCACAGTAAAGAGAAAAGTCCGAAAAATGAAAAAGTTAAAAATTAAGGTAAATTTTGGTACTTACTAGTTTTCGCGAAAATCTAAATTTGCCCATATCTTTTTATCATGTTGACTCAGGATCTAATTTTTATACACCTAATAGGGACTAAAGACCCCAGTATCTGGTATAAATTTCAACTTGCTAGGTCCACCCGTTCCTGAGAAAATCGGTGGTGACAGATGGACAGACAGATAGACGGACGGTCAAGAAAGTAATCTTTTAACCTCCTCCGGTTCCTTTTTTACCTTTTGTGGTATGGAACCCTAAAATTCAAATAGATTATATTCTCTGCAATAAACGGAAATATTTTGAGGACTGTGGAACAATCTGCAACTTGAATTTCCATACCAACCATCGAATGGTGAGAGCAAAACAGAAATTGAATTCATCAAAAAAATCGAGATGTAACATAAAAGCATGTATGGACTTTGCAAAAGAGAAACCTCAACTACTTATACCGACTCTACAGACCCAAAAAAAAACTTTTCAGGTGTTCACAGACCAACTAGACCTTCAAAAGAAATATGACTACTTCCAAAATCTAATAACCCAGAAAGTATCCAAAAACAACAATACGAAAGCAAACAGAAATAAAAACAAAATACTAACCGAGGAAACACTAACGTTACAAGAAGAAAGAGGAAAAAAGAGGTAAATTAGTATTCAAATTAAAAGCAAAGAAACCAGACAAGAAATGCAAAATATTCTAAAACATCTGAAGACTAGGATGAGGAAAGATAGACGACATAAAGGGTTTAAAACACCTCTTAACGAAGCCGAAAAGCACTTGTTCTCCTCGTCATTGCGATCATTTTTTTGTTCTACACCATACCTGGGAACCTTCTAGTTACGGAGATATTGGGGGTCAAAGTTCCAACTTTTTGACAAGTTTTTTTTTTATACAAATTTTTAATTAAGTTTTTTACTTAAACACCTCCACGACCCCCGTACTATTCAATCTATCAATCAGCATAATATTTTGAGTGCGTTACATTGAGTTCCATCACTAAACATGATTTTTCACCCCAAAAAAAAGACGTTTCCCAGCAATAATTTTTGCGTAAAGTTACTTAGTTTGAATGCTTGGTTGACGGCTTCGTGACGAGGTCTTTTACACCCTGTATAGATTTAAAAACATTTGAAGAACATAATAATTATCATCAAATCAGGAGGAGTAAAAAAGGCCATCAAATGCTTAACCACGAAGAGGGACTGGATACCAAGCATTAAAAATGTAAGGGGTATAGTTAAAACAAAGAGACAAGATATAATAAGAACAGCAACAGAGTTTTACCAGGATTTGTACTCAGTCATTATCAACAGACAATGTACCGCTCGATAACCAAACTGATGTCCCACCAATATTAAATGGAGAAGTTGAACAGGCTATAAAAACACAAAAAAGAGACAAAGCCCCTGGTTCTGACAACATAACAAATGAAATCTTGTTAGCATTACAGCATACCATAACACCAGCTCTAACCTCAATTTTTAATCAGGTATTTGAAACTGAAATCATACCGCACCAATGGACCAAGTCTACTACAATTTTACTACACAAAAAGGGGGACAGAAATGATGTTGGAAGCTACCGGCCAATAAGTTTAACGTTTATAAGGTTTTTGCAAAAAATATCCTAAGCCGCATAACGGGGATTCCGAAGCAAGTACTCAGTCGTTGACCATGTCCACGTGGTGAAATAAATATTTGAAAAATATAAAGAATATGACCTACCAATCTACTGCTGCTTTGTCGACTATTGCAAGGCCTTTGATTCTTTGGACCCCAATAAAATTTGGGATGCCTTAAAGAAACAAGGGGTGGAAGAAAAATAAGTTAAGCTAGAAAGAGAAGGAGGGATTATCAAGATAAGGGTGTACGACAAGGAGACCAACTCTCACCGAAATTGTTTACTGCAGTACTGGAGGAAATCATCAGACAATTCATTTGGGAGAGTTGTGGCCTAAGAATCAATGGCGAGTATCTCTAACTAACTTAAGATTTGTTGATGACATTATTCTGTTCGCAAAGTCCTCTCATGAGCTTCAAAATCTTGTTACGTCGTACCCGTACTTACCTACAGTTATGGTAGTAGGTACCTACAAGTAGGTAGGTAGGTAGTAGTAGGTAGAACGAGTCTCGAATAATGTAGGTACAAATTCGCAAACTACCTACAATAGAACATCAGGAATTGCCATTGTAATTTCGACCGTACGCCGAGGGCATAAAGTACCTATTTCTTTCCTTTGTACAAGTTGTGGAAGTTTCTCGAAGGACAATGACCCACTATGGAATTGTCTAGAAGATTCTAGGAAGTCGTGGATATTTCTCGAACGTTCGATCGCCATATAAATAGTCGACGTGTTTGCGGGAGCAGGCAGTCTGATTTTGGCTACACAACGAAGCGAATCGTAGTGAACTAGAAGTGCGATATCTAAGCGAATAGTGATCAGTAGTGTATTTGTGATTGAGTTAAGTGTTTTGTGATTATTCAAGTTATTTGTTGTTTCTTCGGTAGTAGTTAATTTATCCCATACCCAGCTCGTTACAATATGGTGTCAGAAGTGAGGGATAAATTATGCCAATTCTACCTAAGGATGACACGGACGGTATCCGTACCAGGAGTCAGCGACAGCAGGACATGGGCCAAAGGCGGTTTGGAGATTCTCCGACACCACACCGGGTGGTGTCCAGCCCATGTCAGTGACAGTCGCTGGCCCATCCGGAGTTTCTCCAGCATCAGTGGCGCCAGACTTGTCAGCTTTAATGGCGCTGCTGCAGGAGCAGGCTCGCTGTCAAGAGGACCAGGCTCGCCAGTAACAGGAGCAGTTGCAACGAGATAAGGAGGAGCAGGCTCGCCGTCAAGAGGAGCAGGTTCGCCGGTTGGAAGACTGGATCAGGTTCACCAGGACGAGAACCGTATCTCAAGAGGCCGAAGTTCAGATCGCTGGGGTGAAAAAGGCTTTGGGAGAACTGAAGACTGGAGACGTGACTGTGGCTTCAGTAGTTGCTGCACCTTCAGCGCGGGGCTTTAAGGTGCCTCCATTCGATGGAACATCTTCGTGGTCGGCTTATAAAATTCAATTTCAGGCCGTTATGAAGGCGAATGGAAGGACAAAACCGCAAGCCATGACCGCGCTCACCTTGGGCCTTCGAGACCAGGCCTTAAACATTCTTGAGGCGCTCGGCAAGGATGTAACCTACGAGCAGCTGCTGGAGGCGTTAGAGTCCAGATACGGCGACGCGCACCTGGAGCACGTATTTCGTGCTAAGTTGAAGGATCGTGTTCAACGTAGTGCCGAGAACCTGCAGCAGTGGGCCCTGGAAGTTGAAAAGCTGGTTCGAAAAGCATACCAGTCTGCCCCTGCACTTATCGATGGGAATCTGGTACAAGCGTTCGTTGATGGAATACGTGACTTGGAAGTTAGAGCTGCTGTGAGACTTGGGCACCATGAGACGCTGAAAGACGCCTTGGCCTATGCCTTAGAAGTAGAGGCTGTGAGGCAGGACCACCGAACTCACCGCGTTAGGGAGGTTGTAGCATCACCTGTACGCGACCGCCCGCAAGGGTACAGTCCTAGGTGCTACACTTGTGGAGAAAGGAATCATCTTCGGTCAAGCTCTCCAAAGCAAGTTGTGGCATCACCTGTACGCCAGCGTTCGCAAGGTTATAGCCCTAGGTGTTATACTTGTGGAGAAAGGGGTCACCTTCGGTCAAACTGTAAAAAGCGAAGCATACCGAGACTTGCAAGGAAAAGCGGCTGGAATGACTGCCAAACAACAATGGAGAAACCACAGCAACACAAATGATCTGTCAAGAAGACCTTTGCCTGAAGATCGTAAGCACAGTTCCAGACAGGAGTTTAAGGAAGTGGTGCCCGTGAGGACGCTAAGAACGGATCTCAGCGATGAATGGAAGGTAACCATACAGCAGGCTCCGCACAATGACTCGGACATCAAACCGATCTTCGAGTGGATCAAAGCTGGTGCTCCTAAACCCAAGTGGAGTGATGTGGCTGCAATGCAATGAGTTCCATCACGAAGAGTTATTGGGCACAATGGAACAGCTTGGTGATCCAGGATGGAGTCTTGTGCCGTAAATGGGAAAACGCTCGTGGGGACAGCTGTCATCTACAAATGGTTGTCCCTAAAGCTAAGGTACCGGATGTTTTACGGCTCTACCATAATGGATGTTCAGGAGGACTTATGGGGGTAAAAAGGACTCTACAAAAAATTCGAGAACGCTTTTACTGGATCCACTGTCGAGATGATGTGGAGGACTGGTGTCGCAAATGTACCAGTTGTGCGGCCGTAAAAGGACCCCACACACGCAGTAGAGGTGCATTAAAAGTGTACAACGTTGGAGCCCCTTGGGAACGGATAGCACTAGACGTTGCGGGACCATTTCCAGAAAGTGAGAGCGGAAACAAGTACTTTCTGGTGATCATGGATTACTTCACAAAGTGGCCAGAAGTCTTTGCCATTCCTAACCAAGAAGCTACAACTGTCGCAGATAAATTAGTTCAGGAAGTCTTCTGTTGTTTTGGAGTACCCTTAGAAATACACAGCGATCAAGGAAGGAATTTTGAATCGCAAGTATTTCAGGAGACTTGTCGATTAATGGGTACCCACAAAACCAGAACCACCTCTTACCACCCACAATCTGATGGAATGGTGGAGCGATTCAACCAAACGTTGGAAAGATATCTGGCAAAAGTCGTGGAAAGCAGACAAAGGGATTGGGACAAGCACATACAGCCGTTTTTTCTGTCCTACCGCAGCGTAGTCCACGAAAGTACGACTGTGACGCCAGCCATCGCGAACTTTGGAAGGAAATTACGGTTGCCTGCTGATTTAATCACTGGAACTCCCCCTGATGCTCCACGTAGTATAACAGATTATGCGAAGGACTTGCGTAACCATTTGAATGATGTTTATGAGCATATCAGACAATCCGGCCAACAGATGTCTGAGAAGATGAAGACCCGTTATGACCGGAAAGCAAATAGTAAGGGTTTCGACGAGAGTTCACTGGTATGGTTGCATAACCCAGTACGGAGCAAGGGGAAGTCTCCGAAATTGCAAGCAAAATGGGATGGACCATACCGAGTTGTGACTAGGATCAACGATGTCACCTACCGGGTACCACGAGGTGCGCCTAAGATTGTCCATGTAGACAGATTGGCGCGATACTACGGGGCTAATGATGCTCGGGACGAGCATGTCTAAGGAGGGGGCAGTGTTACGTCGTTCTCGTACTTACCTACAGTTACGGTAGTAGGTACCTACAAGTAGGTAGGTAGGTAGTAGTAGGTAGAACGAGTCTCGAATAATGTAGGTACCAATTCGCAAACTACCTACAAAAGAACATCAGGAATTGTCATTGTAATTTCGACCGTACGCCGAGGGCATAAAGTACCTATTTCTTTCCTTTGTACAAGTTGTGGAAGTTTCTCGAAGGACAATGACCCACTATGGAATTGACTAGAAAATTCTAGGAAGTCGTGGATATTTCTCGAACGTTCGATCGCCATGTAATAGTCGACGTGTTTGCGGGAGCAGGCAGTCTGATTTTGGCTACACAACGAAGCGAATCGAAGTGAAATAGAAGTGCGATATCTAAGCGAATAGTGATCAGTAGTGTATTTGTGATTGAGTTATAAGTGTTTTGTGATTATTAAAGTTATTTGTTGTTTCTTCGGTAGTAGTTAATTTATCCCATACCCAGCTCGTAACAATATGCTGACAGATCTAGACACGCATAGCAAAGCGGTGGGCTTAAACATGAATACATCAAAAACTAAGGCAATTACTAACAGAGAAAAAGAAACAATCATAGTAAACAATATTTCTATAGATTATGTGGATGAGTATTCATATTTGGGTCAGATAATCAAGATAAGAATATGTCAAGCAAAGAGATTGAGACACGCATGGAATAAATACTGGACACATATAAAAATAATGAAAGACAAAACAATACACATCTCGGTTAAAGGAAAGCTATTTAACACTTGCATACATCCCAACATATGGATGTAAGACTTGGGCACTTACTAAATCTCAGCAAGCCAAACTTCAAACTTGCCAGCGAAGCATGGAACGAAGCATGATGGGGAAAAGGAAAATAGATAAAAACAACACAATCACAGCTAAATTAGGAAAGCTACAAACAGCCAAGATGTGATGTTGAAATTAGGAACACTAAAGTGGAAATGGGCTGGACATGTAATTAGAGGAGAAGAGAAATGGAACAAAGTAGTAACACTGTGGTACCCAAGAGAGGGAAAGAGAAAAAAGGGGAAACCATTCAGAAAATGGGAAGATGATGTGGTTAAAACAGCTGGTAAAACCTGGACTAGAATGGCGCGGGAGAGAGAAGATTGCAAAGTGTTGGAGGAGGCATTTGCCAAAGGGCACACAGAATAAAAAGCAAACCTAAAATATATAAAAACACAATTATTTAAAAACCGGCCAAATGCGTGTCGGGCCACGCGCAGTTTAGGGTTCCGTAGTAGCCCGTTATATTTTAGATTTTGTTTTTCAATGCAAGTCTTCACGCGTTATAAACAAGCAACTACTCCATCTTAGTCACTATAGAGGATTTATTCTAGGGATTTTGTATTTGGTACAAAATTATCCAACCCCCATGTTGTCGATGGCAACATTTCTAAATAATCCGTGGTAATGTGATCGGCCCGACTATCTAATTACTAGCTATATTTCCTGTTTGTTTATTATTAAAATACGAATAAGTAAGTAGGTAGATACGTAATGTATTATATACCTAAATTAAGTTAATATAACAAGAGATAATTTGTAATAAATATTTTGATTGTCTTTGCATTATAACATGTTTGTATTAATTGATTTTCTAATAAATGGGAACAAAATTGGGCAGAATGCGACTCATGAGCGAGACAATACGCTCTTATTGGTCAATTCATGCCATTGGGCACCAGCGGCCATTACGCAACTTTTTGATATCCTCTGAAGTCTGCATCGTATGCTCACAGCGTGCACCCGCGTTACGCTGTAGCACCATTCCCGCGCAAACAGTCAAGCTAGGCGCCATTCGCATTGTGCCTGCTTTCTTTCCCAAAATCGCTGATCCACCAGTCTTTTCTTTATTCTCACCACCAACAACCACCTATCAGCTACACCCCAAGTTCAACGACTGTTACTGCTAAACTAATAAAGTTATCTTAACCGCTATAGTTTTCTTTTAAAGTTCATGAAATGCAATATCATTATAAATTTTTCCAGATTTTTCAATCCAGCAGTTTAGCTTTTAGAGGGGGAAAAAAATTTTGCAAAGTTTGCTTTAAAGTTAAATATTTCGTAAATGGAGCATTAAATCTAAAAATAGTGTTCGCAACCCCAAGTCGTTTTAAAAGACCTATTCAACGATACCCCACACAATGGGGCAGATGACAAAAAAAAAATCATCTCCACTTCTAATGTAGGGGCTGCCCTTAAAAAAATTATTTTCCAAAATTTTATTTTACCACTTTGTCGGCGTAATTGATATACATACCCCTATAAAATTACAGCTTTCTAGTACTAACGGTCTCTTAGCAAAACCTCGGACACACAGACAGACAGACTTAACGAAACTATAAGGGTTCTTTGTCAGGACTACGGAACCCTAAAAATGTATACTTTTGTCTAAAAACGGCTATAAATAAAAATAAATAAATGAAAAATTAACAAAACAACTATTGTGAGCAAAATGGAAACCTGAACTACATTATCTGCATACTTTTAGTTTTTGATAGATAGTTTTTCATTACATAGAGAAGTATGGAAGAAGACATGCTAAGCTAGATTGATATTTGTATGTTGCACAATTCAAATTACAAATTAAGTTGTAAGGAATTAAAAATAAAACTAAAGTTTTATTTAGGACTAAACAATTTTGCATCAGCTATTTGAGTTTTTCGACTTTAAATATAAGTTTACAATATTAAAAGTGACAAAAAGAAACCTACCTTAGTTTTACAATCAGCACAGAAGCGGTGTTTTCTTAGGTAATTGTGAAGCGTGTCGTGGAGCGTGTTGAAGTGCACGAGGGTGACGTGATCGCGGGCGGAGGCACGCATGGCGTCCCAGGCGGCGCGCCAGGCCGCGCGGCCGCCCCAGCCCCACGCAGCCCAGCCCCAGCCGCAAGGTGCCCCCGCCCCGCTCGCCGCGGCCGCCCCGGCCGTCGTTGTGGTCTGAGCCCCCCAACCCCGAGCCGTCCCTGCCTCAAGTGAATGTAGAGTACATCTCTGGGATTTCTTCCACCGTGGCTGACTGAGAATTAGACACTCTATGCCTGAACTGAAATAAATGTTTGTGCTTTAATGGGTGTTTTCTGACAATATATTTCCAAAAGCATAGAAGAGAATTTATACATATTTTTTTCAGCTTACATCTGTCCCGCTAAACATGTAAGCCACTCATAACAACATCTTTTTGGTGATTGCAATTTGATTTTTGAGCAGATCATAACTATGGGATATGCATTTTTTGCTTCTATTGGTTGGTAATTTTTTTCTTTGAGATAATTCTATGGTCAATTAGCTCCAGGCTAACAATACTATTTCACTCAGTGAGTGCCTGGGAAAGTTGCAGTGTTGTCAACATGACAGTTCCAGTTCGGTCTAGCTGCACACAAGATAGTTTTAACAAGATTTTTCAGAGAGCAGCGGTGGCCCAGTGGTAGCGGCCCCGACTTACGAACAGTAAGTCGTGGGTTCAAACCCAGGCAGGCGGCATTACTTTGTGTAATTTATTTCATCACCACTGCTCTCAAAACGGTGAAGGAAAACATCGTGAGGAAACCGGCATGTCATGTAAATAACAATCACTTATTTATCTGCTAATAAATAAGTAAGTATTAGGTGTACAAACAGCGCACAACTAGAACCTTTACACATTGCTCAAACAAGAAGCTCTGGCACAGTCTCAGCCAAAGGCTTGCGGTAAAAAGGTAAAGAACATAACAAGTAATACCTGTGACCGTTTAGTAAAGTGGCTAGGGACTGTGGATGTATAATTTTGTCTTCTCTTATTGTCATTATTTCATCTGGTGTCAGCACTAATGGATCCAATGTGGGATGTCCTGATTTACATAGCTGATAAAAAAGGCGTTCCACACTGCAACATAAAAAATAAACCTTCACGAATGCAGCAAAGTAGTTGTAGGTGTTGTAAGTTTATATAAAGCCTTGTTAACCATATGCAAATTATGTTAGTTACAGAATAATAAAAACATATAAAATAGAATAATAATCATACAAGGGGAGGAGCTCGTGGCTAACTAATAACAGCCGCTCGGGTTGATCTTTAGGTTAAGCCGTGCTTGCCTAGGTTGGTCTGTGGATGGGTGACCACCCTTTCTTTCAGTTTCCTCCGAGCCTCGGAAAGCATGTTAAGCTGTTGGTCCCGGCTGTCATTTGTAGATCTTTGACAGTCGTTACAGGTAGTCAGTGGCCCAAAAAAGAAAGTCTGACTACCAGTTTTACCAAGGGGTATCGTATTACCCAGTACTAACTGGGTTGTGGAGGTCAGATAGGCAGTCGCTCCATATAAAATACTGGTATTCATCTGCATCCGGTTAGACTGGAAGCCGACACCAATATAGTTGAGAAAAGGCTAGGCAGATGATGAATAAAATAATAATTGCAAAAAGAACCTAAGAAAATTTGAATACCGCAGGCGTTTCGTGTCATCTTGGACATAAGGTAAATTTATTTTATGGTACGGCATCATTCCAATTTTTATTGGTCCATTCATGCTCTATATAGGTTATGTTAATCTTGGTGATACAAAACATCAATAATTTTACTGATATTTTGTGATCAGACCAACAGTATAACAGTAGAATGATTTTATTTGTTGCATACCCAGCAGTATTGTCACTCTCATTTATGATGCTGACTCTGCACACTGTTTATGTCAATGCTTTAATAAAGTATCTACTATATTATTATTATCTATTATATTATCAGCCGTGTGGTATCCCAGCCGTGTGGTCCGGCAGAGTAGAATAGAACCAACCCATTACACTCACAGGTGTCGTTTAAGGCGACAAATGTCTGAGGCAGAACACCTTGCGCCTCCGTAGACCAGAGAATGGGCAGCAGCATTTTCTGTTAGTCTTTCATTCATCACTGCGATCTCCAATCCGCCTGCCAAGAGTGGAGATTACGGCAAATTCCTCCCATCATGGGAGAGGCTTATGTCCAGCAGTGGACATTATGGTCGGTTGTTGTTGTTTGTTGTTATATTATTAGGAAAAAATTTGTTCCAATGACACTCTGAGCTACCATAACACTTATTTTTCGGCTATCCATAACCCAATTGCCGTTAATTGGAAACTGAATTATATGGTACTATACCTTCTTCGACAGCCTACACAAGGAATGCTTTGATTTAATACATTAAATATATCAGAAGCATCGACTCTGAGCGCTGCTTTCAGTTCGTCCGTCGTTAGGATTTTATATTTGCGCATAAAATCTTCGTATTCGCGACCTTTTACTTGTGGATTGTCGCAAATTAGACCCATTGTGTTCAAATCCATGATCATCTGGAAACAAAAACAAAATGAGTTAGATTTCAACAAAGGAATATATTCGCAAAATAAGGTCATCTGCAAGACGTCATTACATTGAATGAAATCAATGAACTTTTGATAAATTGTCTTATCCGTAATTGCAAACTGTAATTCAACAGAAAATTTGTGCATGACTTCGCGAATCAATATTGACTCTTAGAAATAAGGTTGAATGATTATTTTTCATTAAATTATCCCTGATTTATCTACGCTTGTGGTAATGTCAAAGTGCATGAAACCACTTACTGTTAGATTTTCGTAGATAGTTAACGGCAATTGCCGTCTTTTTATCACAGGTTCTTTTTCGCTGTTGTATATATCAACTAATTTCGCCATTTTAAAGATTAATCACATAAAATCGCAGATAAAATACACAAATATAACAAAATGACGGCCAAGTTCTTTAAAAATACACGTCGTGCGTTGCGTCTGACACACAGCACAACCACAGATATAGCGATGTTTTTAAGACAAACAGCCGTTTGAGATGACAAGCAGATTGTCGATGGTTCATAAGGTCCCAACCCACTGGGGCAGCGTTGGAATTAAGCTGTAATCGATTTGAGCATCCGAGAGCGATATCGATATCTCTTGAATCGTCATAGATGACGTCATGTGATTACACCGAGTCACCGACCATGCCCCAAATAAATACCATCGTGAGCGCCGTCAAAAATGACAGTGGTGTTGACAGGTGTGTTGATTTGAACGAACTTAGGAGTCGCATCTAACTATACATTTTATTTAATTATCGTTGCATCTATGTAATTTGTAATTCGTGGTATTTTTTAAGGGGTAAATCTTTGCCGGGAGCAAAATACGCTAATATAAACACTTCCGTCATCCTTTTCATCACTGGACGCTCTTTCTTAAAATCTGAGATAGCAGAGTCGATAGAGTCAACCAACATAACTTCCATTTTCAAAAATACGTCTTGTGGAAGGTCCTGGTTTGGGGTTATGTTCACTGTCAACGCGTTCACGAGCGTTGCGAATGGGGAAGGCCACTGGTGGAACTAATGGCGCTAGCAGCGCATGAACCAAACATCGTCATTGGTTGAAAATCTGTCAATGTCATTTTATATTCAAAATAGATTGACCTCATTGGTCAGATTGGGTCTAAGCTAAGGACGCGCCATCTACAATCAGTTTTGACCAGCGATCCCCATTGATGACAGTTCTTAGCTGTCATAATCGTGATTTCTAAATCGGAAACAGGGGGGAGACTGTTAGAACATGTACAACTTCAGTGAAGAAAGAGTCCCCATCTACTTTACTTAACCAATAAACTATGTACTATATTTCATAATTAACGATAGATGTCTCTGTTCAATTATGAAAATCAAATAATTAAGTTCTATAATTTAATTTAAAGTAGTTTTTTAAAGAATAATTGTTACATTTTTCACCAAAATTATGACGTTTTTATATTCCATGGCTGTTTCGTATTATCAATTATACCACAACCTTGTTCGGAAATCCTTTTTGTGTAACATAAACTGGCAACATCATATTATGGCCGCCGCAACTTGCGCTTGCGCTTGAATGTGTTTCGTTACCTATTCCTTTTTATGTTTAATTATTTACAAATCCTCTGTGTAACTGTCAATTCTATTCAAATATGAACGTAGCTGGCGAAATTCTTTCTTGTTTTTTTGCAAATAGAAGCTGTGTTTACATCGTATAGTTGATCAAAATGCAATTCGCGAATAAAATGATGACTGGTATCATAATGTATCATCATTATGATAAGTATTCGAAAATTTCATTATGATCAACATACGACATAAACAAAACAGCTGCTATTTGCAAAAAAACAAGAAAATTTGAATGATCACCTGTAAACAAATATTGACCTAAACTTATGAAGGTATACATACATTCCTTTCTACCTATAGAGCCTTAATTCTCGTTAAGAAATCCAGATGGCGCTTCAAATCGGATGCTTCAAAATGGCACAAGAGGGTTCTCTTCTCCCATAATATTATTATACTCTTTGATCGGAACGCAAAATATAGATGTGAGCGTTGTGAGCGATTATTTTGTAATACAAAATAATCGCTCATCGCTGTCTATCGCGTTCTAACGCGATAGACAGTTTGGCAATTTCAGTTATAGTACGATTACGATTCATGCGGCTCGGAAGTCGAAAATAATATAGGGTCGTATTATTATTTTTCTAGCTGAAACTTGAGTGAAGGTTTTAGTGCTGTATGGTTCGTATTTTTATGTTAGTATATTAAGTACAGGGAGGGTTCAAGGAAAAATAAAATAGTTTTTATGAAAGATATAAAAAATAATGAATTTTATATTTAATAAAAGTCAACAAACAACGAACGGATCAATAACAAAAAAAAACCTTAACAAAAAAAACCGGCCAAGAGCGAGTCGGACTCGCGCACCGAGGGTTCCGTACAAACTTTTTAAAAGACAAACTTAGCTTTGCAGTTCGATCCCTAGAAACAGCTATAGCTCCAATCGCAAATAATAAGTTTGTCCTAGTAAAATCGCTATTTTTGTTATTTAACTACATATTATTTACGGTTTTCAGACTTTTCCCTTTACATGTGCTGTAAGACCTTGCTTTTCGCCAAATTTCGTGATTCTAGGTCAACGGGAACTACCATATAGGTTTTCGACCCAAAACCTATAGGGTACTTTCGGTTGACCTAGAATTGTCAATTTTGGTTAAGGTGAATGCTCATCATGATATTCATCAAAATCATCAATACAACCCTCGAAGTTCATAAAGGTGCAGGAATGACTTTGACCTTGAAAAAGTTATTTTTCCACCTTTATGAACTTGAATGGTTGTATTGATGATTTTGATTAATATTATTCTGTAACTACATATGTCTTAAATCCGCGAATATAATATTTTAATCAACATACAACCTAGCACTGGCCTGCAAATTGCAAAAAACGTAAGAAAATTTAAATTTCGCGGTCTACCTTGGAGAATCAGCCTGCTAGGTCTAAGCACAAGTAAAAGGGAAAAGTCCGAAAAATAAAAAAAGTTGATAATTAAGGTAAATTTTGGTACTTACAAGATTTCGCGAAAATCTAAATTTGCCCATATCTTTTTATCGTGTTGACTCAGGACCTTGATTTTTATAGACCTCAGTATTTTAATTTACGATCCTCTTCCTCCCACCTTACTCTCTAGTCTTTGGATTTTTTCTGTCAAAAGAATCTGTATTCTGTATATTTTTTTCTGCCATTCAATCATGTCAAACTTACTTTGAGACGAGAGATCACGAGAGATTTATTTTGTTTGTTGCGGTCGGTTCACAGTTGGAGTTTGATGATATTTATTTAGTTGCGTCACCAAGCCACTAGAACTGTGTATAAATTGACCTTAATCTGTTAATCTACGGTACTCAGATTTTCCTTCACCATGTCCAAAATATTTACACCCACTAATCAAATACGTCTGACCAATGTCGCAATCGTAAGGTTAAAGAAAGGTGGGAAGAGGTTCGAAATAGCTTGCTACAGGAATAAGGTTTTGTCATGGCGAAACAAATTGTGAGTCTCTTGAAAAAAAAATTGTACTTGTGTTTGCTAGATTTACAACCATTGGCACCAATTAATCAAATCTAATTGTTTCAGAGAAAAAGACATCGATGAAGTTCTTCAGACTCACACAGTATTTTCAAATGTATCAAAAGGCCAGGTTGCTAAAAGAGAAGAATTGGGAAAAATATTCAAAACAGAAGACCAAACAGAAATATGTAAAGAGATATTGGAGAAAGGCGAACTTCAAGTTTCAGACAAAGAAAGGCACTCACAGATTGAATCTCTGTTCAAAGATATTGCAACAACAGTTGCTGATAAATGTGTTAATCCTGAAACAAAGAGGCCGTATCCAGTCTCTATAATAGAGAAAGCAATGAAGGATATCCATTTCTCAGTCAATGTTAACAAAGGAGCAAAACAACAGTCACTTGACGTCATACAGCTGTTGAAGAAGGAGATCCCGCTAGAGAGAGCCCAAATGAGGGTGAGGATTTTGCTCACTGGAAAAGATGCAAGGAAGACCAAGGATAAAGTGGTGAAGCTTGCTATGAGTGTTGAGGAAGAGAACTGGGACTCTGGCACTGCAAATATCATCTGTTTGATTGATCCCGGCAACTTCCGAGTCTTAGATGAGATGGTGAGGACAGAAACTAAAGGAACTGGACAGTTTGAGCTGCTAAACTTAAAAGAAATGGTGGAAGGAGAACAAGCTCTGTAAATTGTTGTTTTTATATTGATTTGTTGTTATTACTTTGAAGAGATAAATGTGTAAAGACAGTGTGAATGTTTTTGTAGTTCAAAGTCAACTGATATCCAAACTATCATGAGGTAGACCTAGTGGAGAGGGTGGCAACTTTTAATCTTCTAAAGGTCATTGATGTATGCCTTGGATGTGATAGGTATTGTTTTTAATGATATCAATATGTGTATGATTGTAAAAGTTACAATTGAGGAGGTTAGGAACAAAAAGTGACATTTACATATTTTGCTCTATTCAATTTTTTTTTAATCGCCTCAAAATGTTAAATTCTATCTGTAACTCCCAAGATTTTGTCCAAAGTGACTAGTTTTATAGAAAAATTCATCTGAACTGCTGCTTCCGGAACAAAAAGTTACATTTTTATTTCAATCACAGTGATTATTAAGACTTGAATTCAAAACGTGACATATTCATAGGAAATACGTTTGAAGAGTCTTTATTTGGTTCAAACCGGGTACATTTTCCCTAAAAAAATGAATCAATTGAATTGAATGAAAGGTGAAATTTTACAAAATTATTGTATCAAATAGTGTCATATACCAACAAGCTATTGGATCGAAGTGTGTCATTTATGATTATAAATATATGTATTTTATTTTTATTTTTTCCAAATTTCAAAACCAGCAAGCCTTTTATTACATTAAATTTTAAATTTTGACACATAAATTGTTAATAAAAAATAATAAAAATTGCTTAGATCAACTTGAATATTTATTTTCTCAATTTACTCAAAAAGTTAGAAACTGTAAATGACACTTTGGTTCTAACCTCGTCAAATAATGTCTTCATGATTATGTACAGTCGTGGTCTTTTCCGCCTGATCAGTTAATTTTTTTTTCGCTTAAATCATGCGGAGGCGCTGATCCACGTCCCCTTAAAGTTTAGGCCTATTAGGAAAGCGTCAACGTTGTAAGTGCAAGCAAAAATTAGCTTGATCAGGCGGGAGTGTCCTCGATAGTACTTTCATAATTTCTCCAGTAATTTTGCATAACCATTTTATTTCAATTGTGAAATAAAATGGTAAGTGCATTAGAATTAAAAATTCTGTAATAATAGACTGTAAGGCATAGTGGCATTTTTCAAAATTATAACCAAGTATCTGAAAAAAGTGTTCTTTAAATAAAATTTTCTACCTGTATCTCTGTTTTATTTATTTGGATGTCTCTTGGACAGGATCGTTTGAATTTTTTATGTATAGTTTAAGGAGACGAACTGATACTTTGCGATTGCGCCAAATGTACAGAACTACAGACGCACACCAAGCTACCTGAGGCGCGGGACAAATACAAGAGGCGTCAGGCGTAGGTGAGGCGCGGGCGCAGCGTGGTCGCGGCGCCACTTTGATATTTCATACGAAATAGAAGAGGTCGGGCGCGAAACATGCTGAGACGGCGCGGCGGGGCGCGGGCGCCGCACGGTGGGCTGAAAATCGGCTTTCAAAGACATAAGGATTTTAATTTTCAAAAGCCTGATTTTTTGCCGGATCATCGAAGGAGTAGTCAGAGGTTTACAGTATACCCACACGTAGACAACTATGTTTGAGCTAGATATTTATCAACATAAAATGAGTTTCAAAACTTTGGATACAACCAAAATCCCAATTTATAAATTGTTGTCTTCTAATGATGTGTCTATGTAAAAATAAATAAAAATATTGTGACGATTTAAAAAAAAAAAAGCTGCATGTTTCGGAAAATCGGCGACAAAAAAAATCATAAATATATACTTAGCACTATAATCACCTGTAAGGATATCCGTGTTTAGCTCTCCGTTTACGAGATAATTAGATTTTTCTTAAGTACTTGCTTCACACAAATTTTTCGTAAAAAAAATATAATTCCTTCGTTTTTGAGCAGAATTAACTCGGGTGTCATTTTTGTATATAATAATGACTAATAGAAGCGATATCCGGTAAAAAATCAAGCACTTGCAAATTGAAATCCCTAAGTCTATGAAAGCCGATTTTCAGCCCACCGTGCGCCGCTTCCTTGCCCTCGGCGCACCCGCAGTTAGCAGCCCCGTATATATAGATGCTCTGTGAGTGGCATGCCGACAGTGTACACAGGAGTGAACTAGACGGTCAATCAAACACTATAATGCGTCAAATGCATCCCCTGTGTTCGCCTCCGCCTCGCCTTTTCGACACCGTTAGCGCGCCCCTTCTGCGCTGCACCGGCGCCCGTGCCCGCACCTCGCCCGCGCTTCGCCCTAGCCCGACACCTCTTGTCCCGCGCCTGAAACTGTAAAATTTTCTTAATCAACCTTGAACTTAACAATAAAGTTGAAAATCTAAAAAAATTAAAGAAATTTGACAGATAAGCTTGATGTGCTGGCGTGTTAAACGCCAGCACATCAAGCTTACTTATAAGCGCCAGTAACAGTTCTGTAACAGTGTTAATTTCATAGCACTATATCTCCACAAAATGTTCACCGCATCACAAAAAGACTGGTAGTAGATTAACGAGAGTGGTCGAGGTTCTAAATAAGTATCTAATAAGACAACGTGACAAGCTGGTGTTAGACCATCCAGCCTTATACCTACCGGTGTCGGCTCAAATTAAATATTTGAACCGAGCGACATCGAAACAAAGGTTGGACCTCATCTAGCATCCTCTCCTATCCTGTATCCTTTTCTGTCGCTCAGAACGGTCATTTGCTATAGCGGGAATGCTATCGCGCGCGGCAGCATTAAGCATGGAAAAGTGCGAATACGTGCAGCACTAAGAAGGAAAATCTGAGTAAGATTTTCCTCTCTAATCATCCCCATACTTCATCATAATTATTTATTTCAATGATGTTGTTTCCCCATAGAATTGTACAGAATTTATTTCTCCGAGTCAGTACAATGCCCAGCCGGATGTAGTGATGGATGGATGTAATACAGGAAATTAGTTACACCATAAATATTTTTTTAATTGGCAATAATTAGCAATTCACATACTAGAATTTTGAATAAAATCCATTGAGTTAATACTACAATCTGTGATTACTACTATTTATAGAGAAGACAGCGCGAACAAAATCTGTGCTCCGTTCAACTGCTGTCGGCTAGCTGCAGTTCACTCAGTCGCTCGCCACAGCATCTCTATATACGGGGTTAGCCGCCCCCGCGCGCCCCGCACTGCCGCGCTTGTTGCACCGATTTTGTTCGCGCTGTCTTCTCCTCTATACGTAGTAGTAATATCTCAATGATAAAATCAATAAAGTTTTTGTGATTTTAATTATTGAGTGGAGTCCCAGTTATTACAAGTGTACCTAGTCCTAAACTGGTTCGTCTAATATTGATTGAGTCTGATGACTCGGAACTCAATTCGTGACGTGATCAAAACTTATTTTCATATTTGGCGGCTACAATACTAATGACCTCTGAAGCTCTGAGGTTACCAGTATGTGTTAAAAAAAAAAATGTTAATCAGCATTTTAAGGGTTTTAAAACATTTGAGTACTCCAATAATATTGCCCAATAATTTATCAAATGAGTTCAGTAAAACAATTTGTTTTTGAGAGTAAATTGAAATGTATTTTTAAGTAAAAGGACAAAAACCGGTGTCGAACCGACAAGAGTAACGGAACGTTGAAGTGAATGTACCATCCAAATGACAAATTAAAAAGTTTTTATTTTTCTTATATTGGTACGAGATTTTATTGATTGTTTTCTTTCATAAGATTTTCGGCCAGACGGCGACTGAAATTGCAAGTTACTGTGATATATTTATTTTCAATAATTAACTATTCTTATCAACCAATTAAATGAGCAGGGATATCGAGTTATGTCTATAAGTAATGGAAGGTACAGAACTGGGTGGCGACCAGCAATTTTGTTTGAGATGGAACAATTTTCAAGCGAATATAACTTCTCAATTCGAGGCATTGCGCGATGATGAGGACTTCGTGGATGTCACCCTGGCATGCGAGGGGCACCGGCTGGAGGCACATAAAGTGGTTCTATCGGCATGTAGTCCATATTTCAAGGAATTATTTAAAGTAAGTCCATCTTTCACTCCCCACACTTTGATGTGTCACCATTACAATGACTCTAGTGAAAGTTGTTATGTATAAAACACTTGATCTACTTACAAATGCCATGTCTCGCGTTCCGGTTAAGTACTCGTGATTTCATTTATTTGTACCTACTTTAAAATTCTGTTTCACAATTTCTAATTAACTCATTACCATTGGGGCTATAGATTACATTTGTCTTGGAAGCATATAATGAATTCTATATACACATAATGTAACCATTACAGTCCATGCTAATGAATATGTTTGCCTAATTTTTAATATATTAAAAATGGTTTTGTAACACAGTTTTATCTGGGGTCATTGGTACTGAAATCTTTATGAGAAAAAAGATGACCTGCCAAATGAAAGATGAAAGTTTCTCAGCCATACCTTACACTACATTACTTATCTGCTCTTTCTATATTTTTATTTAAATGGATATATTCTATGGTCTAATCAATGGTACAGTTATGGTCACTAGTACTCAATCATAAAAGAACAATAATTTCTAATCTCTTTTTTATTATCTCTAAGGTCTTTACTGTTTACATACACATGGTAAACCTTTGTCAATTAACAAGTTATTACAGTGTGCATTGTTGTCTTAATGATGGTTCTAATGAACTGTTTTGCTAATTTGATGCAGTATGGCTATGGTCATCTAATCATTTCAATTTGATATACAATTCAGAATTACACAGCTGACATTTTGTGGTTTTTATGATAACTGTATCTTATCCAAAAATGAAATGATACTTTCATGTAAGCAATAGCTTTTACCTTCAAATTATTCCTTTAGGGTGACCATTTAAAATTTTAGGTTCAACATGTACAAGTTGAGTTGAAGAAATGAGTTGATATTTAGTTCTCAATATCACTAAAAAAATATCTTCAGTAGGCACTGTCATGAAACAAAGGGTAAAAAGCCTGAAAATAGAAACTGTTCATCGAGAAATCTCCATTGAAATGGAAGGGTGAATAGTCATTGGGTGTTTCATCAGTCTATAAATAACTTTACTTTGAGACATTCTAATTTCTAGGTTAAGACTTAGGATTACTCGAGTATTGATATTCTCTGTAAACATTTTTTTCCTATCACATTTTATCAATCTATTCACATCTTATCTTGTTACTAGAGCTAATTTAATCGAGCACCATTATTAAACAAAGATAGTAAGCAACTATCTATAACATGTCTTCTCAATACAACATAAGAATAGGACACTACACTAGTTAGTTGTATGTTAACCTTTTGATTCCAAAGTTCAAACATTATCCCCCTTGTTCATAAAAACTTGACATTCATAAACATTTGATAAACATTACCTGTCATTGTCATTTTCTTTTGAAAGGACAGAGATAGCAATAGTGGTACAGTGTTTAGCTGTTGAACTCTGTTTATTAACAATGGTTTTATTTATAAATTATTGATTGCAATATATAAAAAAAAACTAACAAGTTTGGTGAATGCATTTTATTTTTATTCAAATGTTAATTTAAAGTATGTCATGTTTTGTATGGCACAAGCGTTTTTTATGGGTTTATCAGAAGTTGTAGTAATGAGTATTTATAAAGTTGAACTAAATTAATTTAAAACAGTTACATAATTGTGTGATTTATCATGATGACGGACGTTACTGTTGATTGTTATTGTTGATTAAGCCACATTGTTACTTTCAGAACAATCCATGTCCTCACCCTATAATATTCATGCGCGATTGCGAGGTGTCGCACGTGCGCGCGCTTCTACAGTTTATGTACGTGGGGCAAGTGAACATCGCGCAGGCGCAGCTCAGCGCCTTCTTGCGGACTGCCGACGCGCTGCAGATCAGAGGCCTCACAGACTGCTCACAACACAACGATAAAGTAATTTATCTCATTACATTCTCTCACACACAATATTGCTATCTCCCTATACTAACACTCTCCTTCTTCGTTCATCTGTTACAGAAAGTGAATCGAAAATCACCTCCTTCCCAACTACGTAATTTGCTCAGCGCCAAGCCGTCACACTCTACCTCCTCCTCCAAAGCCGCAAACCAAAATGTCGAGACGACCTCTGTTGAAGACCAAGAACAAACCACAAGTCGTCGCTCCACGAGAAATTCTCCCGATGTTGCCAGAAACAATCTCAATGAAGAAGCTCCTTTTCAAACTTCTAGTCAAATGAGGCCTAATAATGATGACTATAGAGAAATTCCCAATTACCCAGCTCTAAGGGTGAAAACTGATCTCGAAGCCCCTGAGGTGAAAAATGAAGAGAGTGATATTCTCATGGACCCTGGAGACCCTGAAAGAACAGACAAATGTCAAGAATTCAATGCAACCGATCTTTTGGAACCAAAAATGGAAGTAATGGAACAAGAAGCCAGCGACGAGGAGCGTTCCAGCTTTCCACAGATTTACTACAACGAGAACAACGCACTTGCGAATCCATTTGCTACACTGCAAGGTTTGTGCAAATACATTCGTTTGGAAATGATCCAAGCCATGACTGTTGAGATATTGATGGTTTACATTATTTCGCAGGTAATATGGATCTGATGGCCGGGATGAACACGGACCTGCGAGACGAGAATGCGGAAGGTAAATATGCTCATTTTCTGTTCACTATCACGTCATTATCACACGCACACGTCGACTCGGACAGCCGCGCCCCCGGCGAACCTCTTAATTTAGCTTGTTTGACGAAAAATAATATTTCGGTCGTAGTAGAGAGCGCGCGATCTCGTATAGTCTGTCGAGTCAGGTGGCTAGGCGCGCGGGTGTCGGGCGACGCGCGGCCCGCACCGCGACCCACCGCCGTCGTGCCGCCGCCGCACTGCCCACTAAAGTATCCTATTCAAATGCTAACACCTTAAACCTAATCTACCTAACCAAGTGTTCCCAGAGACCTTGAAAAGATCACATCTTCAACTTAGTAGAATTGGGGCAGTTCATAAAATATTTAGACTGTGTCGACCCTTGACTATGCATAACTATTTGAAGGCACTATTATTAAAGGTCCATTCATCTAGACTTTAGGTTCTCTGATTGATCTCAGCCTTGATATAATTTGCTCGTTGAAAAGAGCGATAGTGTGTAGATGTGAAGTAGTAGCAATAGCATTGGCATTTGAATATGGTGTGCGGGTGGCACGGTGCGCCGGTGCGGGGCGGCGGGCGCGGGCGGGCCGGAGTGCGCAGTGCGAACTGGTGTTGTTGGCAGCGGGCGGCGCGGGCGCGGGCGGCGGGGTGCAGTGCGCGGGCGCGGGCGGCGGGGTGCAGTGCGCGGTGTGCGGGCGGCGGTACAGCAACGCGTCCAACCTGCGCCAGCACGTGCGCCTCATCCACGAGGCGCAGCCGGTGGCGTGCGCCACGTGCGGCCGCTCCTTCAAGACGCCGCTGTACCTGCGCCGCCACACGCTGGCGCAGCACCCGCCCGCGCGCCTGCGTCTCAAGCCGCCGCCGCTCCCCGCGCTGCGGCCCGCCCAGAGCTTCCAACAGTAGCGGCACCCGCGCGACCGGAGGAACGTTACCGGCGAGGAGACGCTACGGCTACGACCGTTACTGCAATCTCCTTAGATACCACGACGTGCCACCGATAACTGTTGCACACCTCATTATCAGTGGGAATGTTTATCGCAAGCTATTCGTTTTGTTCTGTTCCCTCAACAGAAAAGTCATTTTGTAGCATTCCTCTGCTATGACACACTGATTAGAGTACTGAAGGTAGCGTAGTGTCTCTTCGTACGGCGAAGTCGTGAAGATGTGGCTTATAAAGTCGTAACGAAGACTGTCAATAGATATATCTAGTCTGTGATCGGAGTGTCGCCGGGGGCCTATTTTCCGTCACACCTCTCCGCTTATTGTGTGCCTTTCTATAATATACCGAGTGCCAGATATGTGTCGCATTAACGAGTTTCTTTTAGTACTTCATAATACACGATAGGAAGATGTTTTCTCTATCAATAGTTTAACATAGCGATAATAAAATAATACTGTTGATCATATTACTTATATTGTAACAGTTCAGAATATTAGTAACGATTATTTTGTCAAGTTCTGTCCTTGAGTCATGCAAGAAGTAAGGGGAATTTAGTTAGTAAAATACCTATGGGAAACCCACATTTTAGTCATAAAGTGATCATACGACATTGAGTCATGGGATGGTGGATAAGGGTTCTAGTTAAGTGACTAATTGAAGCTCGTTAAGGAGACGCATATAGTACCTTCCTTTCTGACAATAGACTGATTGTTGTTAAAGCATTTGTTGCAACCGGTGCTGATTTTACATAACATAGGTTATTTACTGGTTACATAATTATTATACATACATACATTATACACGTTATCCACATTTTGACCGACACTTTCTGTCTGAGATAGAAATAAATAAATAATAGGTGTATTTTCATAATAGAGTATAATTTTTTTGTACTGCAGATGACTGAAAGTGTCGGACATATCCGTTTTATTTGTCGAATACGCGGACTCATGTACGCAGCTTTCAGTGTCCATAAGCCCGCGCTAAACAACAATAGTGATATTTTTATACACAATAGTTTTATCTTTACACAATGTTATTGTTGAGTGATTGGACGGCTCCCGGTAAATAGTTTGTACAAAATCTCAGATATAATGATTAGTAAGTCTTCAGAAATCGTATATAAAATGAAACATAACTACAATAATATATTAGTTATATAAGGTGGAAAACCACACTATGTTGCCATATAAAATCTTGTGCATTGTTGATATGCTCACCACATAAAAATAATCAGTTGATTTTTCATTTAAATCAATGGCTTTCGATCGATTTTATTACACAATGAAAAATATTCATACACATGTCATATTATAATTTATTAATATAACCGAATATGCTTGCTAAAAGGGTGCCGATAGCTTAGATCAAAATTATTAGTTGATGAATAAATAATAGATTTTATCCGCGCGTTAGTTTTAGTACTTACACTTAGTCTTACTCGTCAGAGTATAAAGCCTACTTAAAATCTATTGAATTCCCAGAAAAATACTATTCCAAGAATTGAATCAAAAAGTTACACATTTGATTATACTTAACAGTTAGCACCATACAGTACAGGTTCCTAACCGCTACGGCACCCTAATTCGTTGGCGAGCAAGAAATAGTAAATAGTTACATTTTAATAATGACATAAAGCAGTTGCTACGCTCAAACATTTGGCTTCATAATAATTATGATAGCATAGTTAATGTTGACACCACAACTTGCCATAGATCCAATTGCCCAGTGTCATAGTAAGCACTGTACCAACATTATAACAACGTAGAACATAAGAGGACGCATTTTTTTATTACTTATATTTTTATATAACTTTAAATTTCGATCGGTTATTTCTTTAATGTTTTTTTTTTGTAGATGTATTAAATGATTGCCATGAAAAAAGCACATCTAGTCATTTTGTAATAAAAGCATTTAGAGGGGACACTTCTTAAAGGTATGATTAGGGTTGTGAGTAACAATATTAGTTTATCTTTTGAAAATTAATTGTAAACTTATTGGAATAGTGTGTGATCTCAAGTGACTTTATTTCCATGATCTCCAAAATTCGATCTTGCATTTATTTTAACAGTGTTTAATATTTAAAAGATACGGACGAAGGTAAATTGCAATAATAATTACTCTAAAATAATCGCTTATACGTATTAGTAATAGTAATTTTAAAAAGCACTTTTCTTAAATAATAATTTTAATCCCAATTACTAAGTTAAGGCGCAGCTTTTATTATTGACATATTTAAATGAAAAGTATAAATGTATAGAAAAAAAATGAATCTCTTCACACTGCTGAACTTAAATAGAAATTATATAAAACTAGAAATTTTATCATTATGATAGAAATGTTTATTGATGTCATTAATACAGAATGATAGTTTTTTTATAATTTACTGCAATTAAGAACATATTAACTCTTTGGCGATTAATGTCAATTTATAGAATCAGCTTCGTTATAACATTGTCCCGCTTTCAAACCATGGTCAATCAAATGTTCTTTGTCTTTAATTAAGTTCCAACAATCCGTTATTTTAATGTTACAGACTTAGTATTTCAAGCAATTACTGACTGCTAATTTGTCTATCATTAATGTGAAAATTAATAAAATGTAATTACGTTCATCTGCACATTCGCTTTGTGCAGATTATTAAACTTGTGTACATACATCAATGTATTTTTTACTAAATATCAAAAAATAAAGTATTGCGAAGAAATTGTGATTTTTAGTTATCGGGTGTCGATCGAGTTTACCTTGATATTTAAATCTAGACCTTGGAATTTTAACTTTTTATCTAGTTATTTTATAGTTTTATGCCATGGCCGCCTATCACTTATCGTACCTATTATGAATTGATTAGGTCTTTCTAATGAGACGACAATCTATCAGCATATTTCCATTCATCCTTGTTGAATAACCATTGTTTCCTATAACATTTGTATGGTGTGGTGTAGCTGTAGGGAGATGGGACGGTAGACGCAATCGTCCGGTCCCTGACGCCGTGTGGCTGGAGCAGCACCGCCGCGCGCTGCCCTTCGTCATCAAGCGGGAGAACGAGCGAGGGACTGCCGCCGCGCCCAGACTTGTGAGTGCAGAACACATCGTCACTTTCCTTGCCTTCATCCCAATTTATTTTGGGTTGGAGCAGCATATCTTCTTCTTCCATAACTCTTTAGTACTCGTCATCTCAGTAGTCACCTCCTTTCTAGGCATACATTCTTTCACACAGTCCATCCATCGTTTCTTTGCTGGTCTTCCCCTTCTCTTATACTATGTAAGCGTAGCACAAACCATTATATTATAACCCTGACTCGTATGGCATCTCGATTCAAAACGTTTATAATTTTTTAATAGGAATCGGGTGCCGATCTGGAGTTCGATTCCCAAATCAATACTATATGGACAGAGGTTCTATTCGCACCTGGATCAGGAATAAAGCTTTTTCGGACACATGTTAAAGGCTCTGCTTGTCGTCATCCGGATAAAATATAATATGTTGTGCATTATCTTGTAGATAAAATTAGGTGAGGGCGTAGAGATCCGAGAGGAGCTCCTGCGTGGCGTGAAGTGGGGCGACTATCGGAAGGTGACGCGAGGGCTGGCGGCGGCGCTGTTTTCGCCGATCGAGCTGGCTACGTGCTCGGTGACGGGGCAGCGCTGGTCGCGCGCGGGGCAGGAGTCGCGCCCCACCAAGCCGCCCCTGGACCGGCGCCGCGTGCACGCGCTCATCTCGTACGTCAGCCGCCACTTCCCCGACGTCGAGGTCAGCCGCATCAAGCAGGTGCTCGCCTACAAGTGCAAGGAGAACTGCGCCGCGCTCAGGATGAGGACCGCCAGGTGAAATTACACTTTTGACGTCACGGCATCATCAGCTACGAACCTGCAATGGTGCATATCCATAAATCATGAACTGTCCACCCGACCGATTCGGGTGGGACGCCATTGTTTAACTATTGTGTCTACTATGTGGACAGATCAAGGGATAATTGAACCTGCTTACTAAACTTTGACTAGATTCTTCTTTGTCCTCTTTTGGATAACAGGTTCAAGATTTTACTATAACTAATTCTAGGACCCCTTTTACATACTAAATTATTGACTACCATGCAGTTAGATTCCCTTGTAATCAAGAAAAATCCTTAATGTAGATGTTATATAGATTTCTGATGTCTTAATTTTCAACAGACTCCCCGCATCAATACAGGCGGACATGGAGATTGCAAGGCAAGCTTGCTTTATTATTTAGTACACTTTATAAACTAGTTATAGGAACTCTTGAAATAGATGCCTCAATTGACCCCATGAAATTTTGAGATGACGCTGAGCGACAATGATCAGTAGAATAACCTTTATCAAGTTTTAAATTAATCGAAACTTCTGCTTATATTTCTCAATCGTTCGAAAAGTAAACAAAAAAAAACCCATTGAACTGGCGACTGGTATAACAGTGAGTGGACCAGTAATTTCTGTACTCATGTTTATCTCCTAAATATTTGCGCACATACGATGATAGGTATATTGACCTGAGACAGACTAGGTACCTACTGTAGTAGATGATAAAGACACTTTAATTTTTATTAATCTTGAGAAATGTACGAGAGGTTATCGCTTTACCATGTGTGCCATGCTTATCGCCATAAGTAATTACGTTACGACATGACATCACAGAATACCTCGAACAAATAAATAATGATATATCGGTTGAATCATGTTATTAACGAGACAGTGTTGACATGTTTTCGCCATGCTGGCACGTTGTGCTGAACATAACATTCTGATAGCGCGTCGCGCTTGATAGTGTGGGGCTTGGGGGCCTTTCAACTTGAAACTTTTACAAATCGCGACTGTTGCCCGCGACTTCGTTCGCATGGATGTTTGAATGTATACGAGTACGACCTATTCTCAGCCCTACCAAATATACACAAACAAAAACATAACATTCGGTCGAGCCGTTTCGGTGGAGTTCGATAACAGACACTGTGACACGAAATTTTTATTTATTAGAAAAGAATACACAGCTTTTTGAAAAATTATTTCATTATCAAACTTGTATTTATGTTTTGTTCACTGAATTTTATGGGAGTAAGTCATGGCATAAAAACTATCAACAACAACAAATTCCTTTAAATTGTGTCAAGTAGAATCATGTTTTCAAATGGAAAAGTTCTTTTTCAATATAATTATTTTAATCAATGCTCTAACTTCTTTGTATGAGAAAAGACCTTTTGCCCTGCATTGGGACACTTACGGGCAGATAATGTTATACTTATCAATATTAGGAAGAATGATTGGTTCTATTTGGGGGGCTCATGACAGATAGATAATGCTAGATATAAATTATAGCACACTGAAAGATAACAGATAATAAGAAATGAAAATTCTTTTGTCTTTTTTTCAAACATTAAATAAAAATGACTAAGTGCCTCATTCTTGGTCTTGGGTTCGATTCCCAGGTCAGGCAAAGTGTTGTTGGGTTTTTCCATCAGGAATTTCTCAGTAGTTGCCACGGAGTCTGAACGTGTGCTCGGTTAATGGTAATAGGCTCGCTCCTATTACTTGGAACTTTAAACATAACTGGCCGAAATGTGGGTGCACTATTAGGTACACCTCTGCCTAACCCCTCGGGGATTTCAGGCGTGATTTTATGGATTATGTTACAAAACAAAATATATTAAGAAATTTATATCTACCTCTCTCTATCTAGAAAAAAAGAATATAACAAAAACGAAAGGAAAAAAAAGAAAAATAATTTACGGATGATCTGAGGTCGAGAAGTGGGAGCCCCCCCCCCCTCACTTCCCCGTCTCCGATCGCCCGTGGTCTATAAGCCCACATAACGATTATTTTATTGTATAAAGTTTGCAGACTTTGCTTGACCTTTAATTTTTGCGTCTACCATGTTTGTGCAGTGGTTATCGACAGACGTATATAACAAAATTATAACCCTCCTATCATGGGGCGGGGCGTCATCACTTTAATTGACTATAGGAATATTTTTTATAAGTATTATTCCTATAAATAGACAAAATGTTTTTGTTTGAACGTGCGGTTAACTCAAGCTTAAGGTTAGTGAAATTCTGCACACGTCATTAAATAGGTTAGGTTTATTATTATTTACTTACAATTATTGCAGAGGACATTATTATTTGCAATTAATATATATATATCAATATTATTAAAGAGGTAAACTGTGTGAAGTTGTAGGGGGTAATCTGTATCTACTGAACCGATTTTGAAAATTCTTTTACCAATAGACAGCCATTACGTAAGTAATGAGTGAATGAAAAGTAAAGTAGTTCAAGTATTACGTAACGCAACTATTGGGGATTTTTGATCCCCCCCCCCCCCCACGTAACGCGCCGTAACGTTTTTCTGTACCCCCCTCCCACCTAGTGACCATTTTTCCTAAAAGTCACAATTATGTGGCGTAAAATACCGGAAAGTTGCTAAAATACCTTTGTCATTCTGAAGGGTTAAAAAACCAATGTTACGTCACGCGTAGTTCAAACACCCCCTCCCGCCCCTGTAACGCATCGTAACGTTTACGCACCCTCCCCCCCCCAACCACTCAAATTCGTTACGTAATACTTGAACGCTACCATAGGCTATTTTTATTACTAGAAAAAAAAGGGGGGCGGGATTTAGAGAAATAAATGTCCACCCGTGCGAAGCCGGGATGGGCCGCTAGTTTAAACTAAATTAATAAAATATGGTAGGCTAAATAATAAATACAGTATCCATTGTTTAAACGAGGCGAGAAACTCAAACTAAAACTGTGTTTATTTCGGAAAAATTTGAACCAACGATTTCTGTTGCTCTGATTTCAATTATCTTTTTGTATAACTATCTGTAACCTTTTTTTTTTAATTCATAGTAATAATAGTAGCTATTTACTGAGTGTTCTGGATCACTGGAGACAGCGTTACTAGATCCCTGATAGTATGGAGGCTGGAAGAAACGGCCGGCCATGTTATACAGGGTGCAAACACTCTTCACGAAGCCGTTAACATCAAACTAAGTAACTTTACGCAAAAATTATTGCTGGGAAATGACTTTTTTTTTGGAGTGAAAAACCACGTTTTACGGTAAAACTCAATGTAACGCACTCAAAACATTGTGCTGGTGGATGGATTGAATAGTGTGAGGGTCGTGGAGATGTTTAAAGTAAAGTTATTACATTAAAAACATGTATTTCAAAAAAAAAATGTGAAAAAGTTGTAACTTTGACCCCTAATATCTCCGTAACTACTAACTAGAAAGTTCACAGCTTGAACAAAATTGATTGCAATGATGGGGAAAACAAGTGCCTTTCGGCTTCGTTAAGAGTCATTTTACACCCTTTATATGGATATGATATGTGTGTCCTCAACAGATCTGTCCAGTAAAAAATATAATAGGTACACCTATTCCCGCCTCTATTAATTTCTGCCAATAGGACTTCTTTTTTTAGCGTATAACCTCCCGATGGCTAACCTGGTGTCACAGTTTTATGCCGCCCGTGGGCCTCTGACTTGGCTGTAGGACTTTATTTATATCGTTAAACCTTGTTGGTAGCGTGACTAGGTATCTACTAGGTGACTAGGTATCCGTTCTCCAGATGCACCTGTAACTGAATATCAGCATATCTTATCGTTTTATACACTACCCCAGCCAGGGCTTTTGAGAAATTCGCATCATGTTTTTTTTTTACCAAACATCTAACAATAATGATAACAGAATTATGTTATCAGACAAATACTCACCGCAGCCACATAGTTTAATGGGAAAATAAAAATAAAGTTCCCTAATATACCCTAGCTAATACCACATCGTTATCACAAATCACCTAATTAGTACACTGACTGAACATTCAACAACGGTTATTTCACCTGCTCGTGGCTAAATTATAACAGCCGCACAGCCGCGCTTGCTTTAGGTTGGTTTGTGGATGGGTGACTATCATAACATACCAGGTTTACCCCGTGCCTCGGAAAGCACGTTAAGCTGTTGGTCCCGGCTGTTATTTGTAGATCTTTGACAGTCGTTACAGGAGGTCAGTGGCCCGAAAGTCTGACAACCAGTCTTACCAAGGGGTATCGTATTACCCAGCACTAACTGGGTTGTGGAGGTCAGATAGGCAGTCGCCCCATGTAAAATACTGTATTCAGCTGCTTCCGGTTAGACTGAAAGCTGGACCGAACATGGTTGGGAAAAAGCTAGTCACATGTTTTCCAACCGTTCATATGTCCAAAATTAAACACTTTCAAGTACTGTTTAAATGGTTGACAACTTTCGCTTCAAGGACGAGGAGTTGTTGTAAATGAAGGTTCGCGAGTGGTTTTCGTAGGTGTCTCCAACATAATAGATTTCTCCAGATTCCCTATGTTGATAATTATTAAGAATAATTTATTTAAAAAGTAGATATTGCAAAAGTGTACATGCAGTAGTGTTATTTCTTAAAGAATTGTGCATAAAAGTAAACTAAAACTACAATATAATATAACAGTTGCAAGTAACGAAAATGCCGAATTCAAATGTTAGGTAGCGACCTGCCAGATCTAGTTTTATTTAAATCTGTGTTGATGGCTACCAGCAGTCGTTATACACTTTCACTATAAACTCCAAACCCTTTTCATTTTTATATGTTTACTAGAATAGATTAGACAACCAAGTTGGATATAAATTATTATATACAATAATACCACACTAACGGCGGGGTACTATGCTTCTCGAATCAACCTCAGACACACCAAACCCAATACAATATGGCCGCTTCTACCAATATACTATTCTCCATACGATCATGAGACTTCCGGTGAACCAGAACACCCAATAAATAGCTACTGATATTTCGATTCGATTGCTTGTTCTTATTGGGGTTCTGTGAGCCAAATAATGTCAAATCAAATATGATGAAAATAGTACTCACTCTCTATAAAATGTACATATTGATTTTGTAAAGTCCACCAACCGCCTTATTTTAATCTCTGATAGATGTCGAAATTTTTTTTATAATATTGTGCAACTCTTTACTGCCACGATGACTACTCCTTTAAATAATATATTTTTATAACTAAACTTAATTACTTTGCGGAAAACTACATGTATGACCGTAAAAAAGTAATGAAAAAATATCGAGTTTTAAATACGCAATAACTAAACTAGATTCAGGCTTGGCTCAAAATACAGCACCGCTTGTATCCGCAAAAAATAATCACATGTTTAAAGGTGCGAATATTAGTAATGCAACTTTAAGTTTTTGCAGAATTAAAACTAAATATTTTATCATAACATTTGCCTTATTATTTTGTTGTAATATTGTTATACCGCGCCACTCGAGGCAGTAATACAATTTGTAGCAGGCTGTCGAACTGTTTCAGCGATTCGACCAACTACTTGCTGAGTGCGGCCGCGCGGCCCCCGCCCTGCGACGTGGACGCGCCCGGCGGGAGCGCGCGCTCCTCATACTCGAACTAGTAAGTATTCCTGCTGCTGCTGCTGGAAATTCAACCTTATGATTCATGTTTTTTTGACAGGAAGTCCTTTGAGAATTTGAGATATATTTTTTCCCATCTCTGTCTTTAGTATCGCCTCTTTCATCCAGTTGCTGTTCGGTTATAAGCAGACTTTTGTAAGTATTTTGGGGGTCTGTCTTAAGCCTCTGTCGATGTGGTAAAGATCTAGTCAAAGCACATTCAACTCAAATAAAAGAATCATCGATACGACGAAGAAGAAAAAGCTGGCTAGGAGTAATAAAAATGGTATCAGCTCCCAAAATCAGCTAGTCATGTGCCACTTGCCATCAAGACACCTTATTGACATCCTGTTTTTGTTTACTTTTAGCGAGGCTTCGAAGGGTCCAGGAGGCGGGGGCGGAGGTACCGGGGGCGCTGGGGGCGGGGGCGAGTACTCGCGCGGCGCGGGCGCAGGCGGCGCGGCGGACGAAGCGGACGGCGACGCGCAGTGATGGCCGCGCGCCACGGTGTTGCATATCAATTTCATAATCTTGTTATTTTTTACCAAAAAAAGAAGAGAAAATAAAGATACTCGTCGCTCGGCGTCGCTCTCGAGGCGTTGGTCGGTCGACGCGCCGCTCGGTCGCGACGGGCTCCCGTCGATCGTTTGAAAAGATTTATATTTATTTGCGCGGCGTCGCGACGACGAACGACGGCGGTGAGTTGCCCGTGTAAAATATTCATATTTATTTAGGTGATATTTTTCTATTGGCTACTGATAAGATTTTATCTCGTTATGTATCTGCCGGCCGCGCCGGGGATGCATTGTCGTTTGTAAGGAAGGGGAGTGGAGTCGTGCCCGAAGCTCTAGCAATAATTTATCAGGTTCCTAAGACATGTTTTGTAGTTAGATTCTATTTGCACGAATTTTCGCAAACACTGCCGCTTTATTTCTAAATTTTTTTATAGACATCAGTCAGTCGTTTTATTGCTTTCTATACTTTATGTTTAAATATAAATCGAGTCATTTTCAACGTTACGTTAAAATTTGTATATGAGGCATTTAAGTGCTGTACGAGGGACCGTTGCAATTGCAAAGTAAATATATCAAAAATGGCATAATTTTTAGAGCTATCTTATAGATATTATAGTCATTTCGTTTTATAGGTGTAAATGATAATAAAGAATTTATTTTGGAGCGTCAAGGTTTGGATATTGTAAAGTCTTTGGAGAGCTGTGATCATGATGGATATAAAGCAGTCATATTTTTAAAATATACATTTAAGAGTTATAACGTAATTATATTATTGTACAGTCGGTCTGTATAATAAGGAGTCGTAAGAGGTAATCAGTAGCCGGCTGGCCGGGCGCGAGCGGAGCGGAGCGGTGTGCACAGCACAGCGCCGCGTCACACGCGAGCGGAGCGATGTGCACAGCACAGCGCGCACCGTACAGCGCACGCACCGCCGCCGCAGCGCGGGCCGCCCAGCCCGGCCACAGCTATGCATCTGCGCACAGATGTATAATCATATCAAAAAAGCAATAACTATTATTTGATAAAGAACGATTTATTTCATTTTTAAATACTATTTTAACCAAGTTGTTATAAATGTAGTTAGTAAATTGGAAAGATCTCTTGAGAAGTCCACGGTCATATATAGTTCTTTTGAACAATAACTAAATTCTCATAATGATAAAGTCTCACGTTTACGTCATATCAATTTGTAATACTTAGTTTTTTCACTATTTTGTACACCTTGTACAAATAACATAATCATATAAGTTCAGATCATAGAAACAAGCAGGTTACATGACAATGTGGCAAGACTTGCGACAGCGGTCGGCATGGCAGCCTCATTGATATAAATAGTTTATAAGTTGGATCGAAAAAAACATGGGATTGTTATTTATAGTTTTGTAGATTGCCATACGATGCACTGTCGTCAGAGGCTCAAGAACTGGTGAGATGTAACGTTGCACTCGTTGCTGCAACGGCTCACATGCCACGCTGTAATGGCGGCCGATGTACGGTCAACTAAGTTATTTGGTTTACATTTTACAATGTAATTTGCATGTTAAAATGTAAACCAAATAGCTTGGTCGACCGTACCAATGTAGCCGTTTCCGTGATCTGACCGTGTACGCACTACACAGTACACTATCTGCACGTCTTTAGCAGTCAACTGTAAGAGATTGGTGTACCTATGAATAAGTTACAGTTACCAGAGTTAGGATATGTAAGTAGTCACGCAGTGCTACGTAGTAAAATCTTACTATTATGTAATGTTTTACGATGCCAATTGAAAGTCTTAATGCTCAATTTTGCCAAATTTTACTTGCCGAGGATGCGTCTTGTCTATTAATTTCGTGTTTTAACGTTTGGTATAGCACACATTCCCGTTACTAAAACACCTTTAGGTAATTGAAAGTGAGAAGGGAATGGACAGATTGCTCAATATTTGAAATAATTGTATTTCGTTTATAGTTCATAACACATTCACATAGAACATGGAAATTTTTGGCCCAATGAAAATTATATCATTAGAAAATTAATGAAAATTTAATTGTAATTTAGAAATGATAAATTGAGAGTTAAAAGGATTTGCAAGTATATATATTTGTGACGAATGCTCGAGATGCAATATGTTAATTTAGTGCCAAATGATAAGTTAACTCGTAGCAATATATTGTATCCTAATGCTCTTGTGTAATTTCTCACGTAGTGTTAATGACCTATGAGGTTTCGAAGGTTTCTTTTACAAGACTATAATATATTTATACAGGGAAGTGTTAGGTATGTACTGTTGTTTGGATTTAAGAGTGTTGTTGGGGTAAAATACTCATTGAGGCAGGGTGTAAAAATAAACGTATGTACGTCGATGGTACAGCCGAGCACTGGATACTTTAACTCCCCCCTAGAATAGTTTTTATAAATACTTTATTTCAAGATATTGTTTAAAAATAAAATTGAAATCGTCAATAATCAGTGTACCTCCATAAAAAGACAGGGTAATGTCTTTTTACATGAACAAGCTTCCGCAGCTGTATCTGAAGTTATTTTTACACTCTGGCCTTTAAAGCACTGAATGAGCAATGGAACAAGAGAATTTATTTACTCAAATAAGTTTTTTTTAATTATTTACGATAATTTTGTACTAAATTTTAATATACATTATTTTGCATTTTATGATTGTAATGGCAGCTGTCCATATCATGTGAACGATACAATCGGTCACTATAATTTAGGGTTTCATAAATAAATTAAAAACGATACATCGAACATGACACATTGGGCACAAATATTATTAAAATTGTGAACTTTTTCTTTGCTTGCTATTGTTAAATAATAATTGAAATCTAAATAACATTGTTCCTGATACTCGGTCGTAGTAAGCTTTGTGAAACCCTAATAAGCGTTAAAGATGTAATGTTGTAGAGTGACGCGGCACTCGGTCGGTGTGGCGCGACTGTGGCGTGGCGACGTCGTCCGCCACCGGCCGCGTCCGCGCCGCTCGCCCTTAGTTTTCACTGAGCAAAAATCTTTGAACTTTTGTATATAAAGAGAACAACATCGATGCCACTGTGCTCTGAGAAGACACAGCGTTGTGCCAAAATTACGTGCTAGTCTTTAAAAACAAATGTTGTTATCATTTTCAGATTTTATTTAGTCCAGAATGTGTTTGTTCCTGTGCTGTGAAAATATTTTCTAACAAACCAACACTCGGTGATGGTGTGGTGAGGGACAATGTGGTCGCTTTATTCTCGCGGTTGACGGTTCTTAGGTTTTAGTCAAATTTTATTTTTTTGTAACAACTTACTTGTTGGAGTTCCTTAGACGTATCATTTTGGTATTATAGATCTAGGGCAATGGTGGAAATTAAATTGCCGGATCTACGGCGCTGTAAAATCGGTCCTTTGTTGTAAAACTGACCACATTGTAAACTAAATTACGGATTTACATCGACAACTATAATCTGAACTGTCAATACTCGCAAGCTATCAGAATCAGACGTAGACTAGCTTACTAATAGTTACAAAACCTATAGGTTATGCCAAGCCTTTTGTGCCTAGGTGTAAAAATTCTCACTGTTATAAAATTGACACGTTTGCCTGTGATATTATTTTTTCTATTAGTTAGATTAGTTGTAGGAACACATTCATGGTATGTGCAGTGGCGGCTGAATTTTGGCAAGATCGAATTTTCGTCTAAAATGTAAGTATAATAAGGATCGTCCAAAGCCCCCGAGCTACTACTGTTCCGTGTAAACGATTGTAGTTGTCGATGGTTAAATTAAATTGTGTCATTTGAGACGAGTCATAAAACTATTTAGAGTTACGAAGTGTTGTGTTGGTTTGTTGTTCTATTTAAAGCATTGAGCTTGTGCAATATTATTCCAAATTGTTTATAGAAGAAAACTGTTATAATTATTTCTAAATTGTTATATATTTTTATAAACATAAAAGACAAAGGCAACTTAAATTATATTTTTGTTGTGCATTTATTATCAAATTTTATCAATATTCAAACTCATTGTGGACTGTAATGTCTGCGTCTGTGAAAACTGTTAATTAGGTACAGTAGAGGTTTTTTTTATATACGCTAATATTGTGAGTCAATTCTAGTAATGTTAATGTTCCCTTTTATTTAGAATAATTTACGTTAATAAACAAATTAATCTAAGATTGCTCAACCAAGATGCAATGCTAACTGCAATGTAGATGTACGAAAATAATTTTATAATTGTCCTTTTATATTATTTATCTGATATTTCAGTTTTATTCATTTGTGAGTTATGGCAGCGCATGTTAGTCTTATGTCCAAATGTTGACTTGCTTATGTGAGACTGTTTTGCCAAGAATCAGAAAGTATATTATTACCTACATTGTTTTAAAATAAATGCTTTTATATAAAATCAATGCTGGTTTTTAATTTTATCTTACCCTCACGAAAAAGGGCGGCGTACACAACTCGATCCCATTTAAGGCGAGACGAGATGATGGTGCTGAGTTAGCATTGCTGACGTATCACCATGGTCTTGATACTTTTACCTCTTACGAGTTGCGGTTAACCTTCTGAAAGTTAGAGCTAAAAAAGTCATCGTGCAACTGAGTCATTGGATTAGTAACCGAACCTATTCCCCGATTCCATAAGGTCACCGCAACCCTACCTAGAAAGATGGATGATCTAAATTCTAAAAGATGAAAAAAAATGTTCCCAAAGCTGAGAATTGCGATTCGTGTAGTTGTGGCACAGCACGTTGTCTGCATGGAGCAGACAGACGAGTTGAATGACCTTTAGGTAAAAAAAGAAACATTTGTACAAAAAACGTAACTAAACGAAAATAGATTTCTATATAAAATAAATTGCGATTTTTTTAATATTCTTCGGAAGTTCAATGCTACATAAGGGTTTTCTATTTGTAGCCACCATGAGAGCTGGTCAATAAAATAAAACTCACTACCTCATTACCGGTAATTTGCGGAAAATACGATTTTAACCGGATGTGGATATGACAATACTTCCGGTCAGCCAGCTTGAATGGTCACTATGGTCAGCTGGCCACTCTAATAAAATAAATCACTGTCGGGGTTCACAAAATTGTCTTTTATGTTAAATGAAATCATTAGACCCGAGAAAAATATATTGAGAATAATAGACTGGTTAATTCTGCCCTAAACAGAAATAAATCGATATTACGTTTCATTTCACACTAGTCTATGTCCATGTCCGGTGGTGATGTCATGTCAATGTCATTGTCATTTGTCATTGTCAAACGTGAAAATCTTGTAAACTTTGTTTCTTTTTATTTCTTTCTAAAAAACGATCCTTCATTCCATCATATTAAATCATTCCAGGCATTTATTATCATTTTATGTCTACGTCTACGAACAAATTGTCATCAGCAGGATATTAGATGGCGTTTCCTCAGCCTAACGCTCAAAGAGGTTAACAGAAATGAAAATAAACTACTGAATTTAACTAAATCATAGGGCCTTTATTTAATAACTTCTTCTTTATTATCATACATATCTAACAACCTAACACAATCATTGAAATTTCATTTCTAATAACAGTTTCACTAGATATTTATATAACCTATTTCTTTCCAGAACTAACAAATAGGAAGATATTAGAAGAACTGCATTTAAAAAAACAGATGCTCCTGAAGCAAGGTGCTGTTGCTCCTTTGACTGCTACCTCTATATCCCTGACACAACCGAACCCTGTCAGCCAGCTGCCTATGTGCTCTATTCCACCAGTCTCTGCTACTGCTGTAAGTTCATGTCCAAAAACTGCCCATTTCTGCCTAGCCTTTTCCCAACTATGTCGGGTCGGCTTCCAGCCTAATCGGACGATTGGTAAGATGGTTGACGATAACAAAATCAAAAATCCATCAATCAACGCATTTTTGTTTGAACAATATTTGTTTGCTTTTCACGTACATACATATTATATAAACTTACTTTACTGTTTCTATTATTACTCCGGTTGGCTTACTATGGTTTTTCTAGGGATTTCCTCAACTGCCAGAAGCAAACATAGTGAACACAAGTCACAGAGCAGCACTACAGCACGCAAACGCCACATCTTGTGGGTACTTTGTGTCCCAAGACTCTTCATTTGGAAACCAGATCCTGCCTGTTCTACCCCGATTTGATAGTAAGTGAAAACAGCAGCCATGTCTGCTGTTATGAAACTGAAGACCCTACAAGGACATTTGGAGAGCTTGAATGGATTTGCAGAACCAAAAGTTCAGTATGAGCAATATGTCACACCTGCCCATCTTGCAGCTACTGCTCTTTACACAATTCAGGTAAATATTTATACCTAAGCAGTATTATAAATTCTTGTACAAATCATAAAATATTTTGACATAATTTTTAAAACAAAATAGGTAATCAAGTTTTTATCACTTGTACAGTACAGTTTGCATTGAGCCTAGCAGTGGGAACAGTATTGGGCAGGGGTCATCAAAGTGAGAGCAGCGGTGGCCCAGTGGTAGCGGCCCCGACTTACGAACAGTAAGTCGTGGGTTCAAACCCAGGCAGGCGCCATTACTTTGTGTAATTTATTTCATCACCACTGCTCTCAAAACGGTGAAGGAAAACATCGTGAGGAAACCGGCATGTCCTAGAACCAAAAATTCGAAGACATGTGACATCTACCAATCCGCACTGGGCCCGCGTGGTGGAATATATCCCATACGCAAAATACGCGCTTTGACGTGGAGTTGCGGACACCAGCCTGTTATACAATACAATACAATACAGGGGTCATCAAATGGTGGACCGCAGTCCGGATCCTCCTTTTTCCTTCATATCATTCCTCACACAATCCATCCATCCAATCTTTTAGTCACATGCGATTCATCTCTCCTCATATCATGTGCGGACCTCAAGTAAATAGCATCATCATCATCATTTCAGCCGCAAGACGTCCACTGCTGGACATAGGCCTCCCCCAAATTTCGCCACATTGACCCCGTGCGACTCTCATCCAGCGGATTCCCGCAGTTTTCCCCAGGTCCACCTAGTGGGAGGCCTTCCAACGCAATGTTTTGGTTCGCGGTCGCCACTCCAGAACTTTTCGGCCCCATCGGCCATTTGTTCTGCGAGCAATGTGCCCTGCCCACTGCCACTTAAGTTTGGCAATTCTTCGGGCAACGTCGGTAACTTTGGTTCTTTTGCGGATGTCTTCATTCCTGAGACGATCACGCAAGGAAACTCCGAGCATAGCCCTCTCCATTGCCCTTTCCATTGCCCTTTGTGTGACTTCTGATGAGGCTCATTGTGAGCGACCACGTTTCGGTCCCGTATGTAATCACTGGTAGCACACACTGGTTGTAGACTTTCGTCTTAAGACACTGCGGTAAGTTGGACGAGAAGATACCGCGCAACTTCCCGAAACCGTAAACAGCAGTATGTAGTTTAATAATAGTAGAATAGGGACTCCATTTTCCGCACTTATTTAGACTCTTAATTTAATAATAAAATTTGGCATACAATTAACGAACCACCAGATTTAGCAAAATGTAACGGCAAAAAAATCACTTGATTGCCAAAATTAGTAAATGATCACCAAAATGAATCCCCATTTTATTGTGAAATTAGAACCAAAAATTTATTTTTTAGGTAATGACCACCGGAAATTGAACTGTTATGCTCTTGCATCCGAGTCGAGGGAGACCCAGTCGACGGAGCCCCGCTTCGCGGTGCTCCTACTTCTGAATGGTTTTTTTTAAAAATAACCACGAAGGGTACCCTTCTAACCTAATATCCGTGTCGGGGTGCCCCAAGTCAGCCTAGGCAAAACTAGTTTGTCATCAACCACCTCATTATAATTTGGTGCTCAATTTACAATATTTGGTGATCAATTGATATTTTAGGTGATAGATGTTAGTGGTCACAAAGTTATTTTTGGTGGTCATTATATTTTCCCCCATAAAAATTTGATAAAGTATATTTATACAAAGGAGGGGAGCTTTAACCTTTAAAAAAAACGGACCCCAAATGAAATAATTGATGTCCCCTGGTATAGGTCGATTTCTGTTCTGCTGCTGATTTCCCCATAGGCTTTCTTGAAGAAGTCTCTAATATTCTCTCGATATTAACTTAATATACTATTGTTTAAAATCAGGTTCTAGTAAACTAACAGACAGAGTGGTGAAGGAAGGGTACTTTGGGGAACTATGTCATTTTAATTTGGACATTCAAAAAGTGCTGTCTGCCTATTTGACTAAATGAATTTTGATTTTTTTAAACTCTTCCTTTATTATTTGTTACAGACACAATTTGAATCCATAGAAAACTGCACAGTGCTAGATGCTGGTTGTGGTCCAGGCATCTGGGGCATCGGCGCGGCGTTGCTGGGCGCTAGTGTGGTGACGGCCGTCGATATCGATGAAGACGCTCTAGAGGTTTTCAGGGAAAATGTAGAGGAAATGGAAGTGACCAACATTGATGCTGTGCAGTGCGACTTTCTGGATTCAAGAGTGTGCAGGTAGTTTGTTTACATCTATTGTTACCATTGAGGGTAAATCCTGGATGAGTCTTGCAGTCCTGGCACTGGTAAAGCGTGTGCCAATAAGCAAATAGAGGCTTACACTTAGCAATGGGTGAAGTTTGGCTTTGATGATGATAAGATAAAGCCCAAGCATGAATATTCATTTAATAATAGATTTCAGCATAGAATAATTTAAATCTTTAGTGCTTGTTGCTAAGCAATAACAGCCACATTGGTTAATCTTCAATATTAAAGAATGCTTGCCAAGTACAGTCTGCTTTCCATCCATTACATACTGAGTTCATGTTAAGCTATTGTTTTCAACTGTCATTTGTTGATCTTTGACAGTTGTAAGGGGTATTGTAGTATCTTATTACCTATTAACTGGGTTGTAAAGGTGGTTAGGCAATTGCCCGATGTAATACTGGTATTTAGCTACATCCTTAGACTGGAAGACAACTCCAACATAAAATAGTTGTGAAATGGCTAGGCAGGTGATGAAATCTTCATCATCTGTCTTTTTTTATCATGCGGTGAAAAATGCCTGATGCACACCACATAGACGGCTTAGTTATGAGGGAGATTTGCATCTGCACCTAGCACAAATAGAATTGTATTTAATTTGCTGTAGTAACTGCACTCAAGCATAAAGACACTCTCCTACTTATCCAATTTTACATTTTTTGTATTTAATTTTTAGATGGGAGGGTTACTTCGACACAGTGGTAATGAACCCACCGTTTGGCACAAAGAACAATTCTGGAATTGACGTGAAGTTTCTCCGAATGGGTACTTTACTCAGCTGTGACAGTGTCTACTCATTGCATAAATCTACCACAAGGTATTTATCTATCAAATGACATACCGGTTTTCATAATAGGGAATATGCACGTAATTTTTTCTTCACTTATATCAATAAAATACAGTACTATCAACCCAAGATAAGTATTATAAGTTAAGTCCAACTACTGCTTGTCCCTTAAAAATAATATTAAACTTCTGCCATTTTCTACGACAGTTCAAACGTCCGTAGCTGTCGCGGCCATGATGTGACGTCATTTACCACAATCTGCCTTGTTTACATCTAATTTCTTGTCCTTAGTAGAATAATTTTACTAATTGTATGACATGTGCTCTTGTCAAGTGAAATTGCAATAACAATATTATAATAAAATCTTAGTGAAACTTTAAGCACTTTTTAAATAAAAGTGTTTTTTTTGACACATAGACTTTGACGTCACTGCTGGCTTTATCGAGGACGACGCGTTTTGAGAGTGCGTTCCGTTTCACCAAAAACATGCTACATAAAACAGTAAATTGTAAAATAAGTGATATATTAGCAATTTAAACAAGTGTACCACAATGTTTTTATGCGCTAATACAAGGCGTTTTTAATAAATAAATAAAGTTTTGTATTTCATGCATATTCCCTATTCCGAATGGTTCAAAATTTCGAATATAACAACTCATATAATTATCCGATTTTCATAATTCCTAAAGTTCAATGTTCCGAACGTTCATAATTACTATTCTCAAAATACCGAATTTCAATTGTCCGACGTATTGATAATACAAAACATTAAAAATACGAATCCTTTTTTTTTACCTAAATGTTGAGAGTTACGCGGCAGGGGTGTTATTAAGGCGGCCAATTTTTCATTATTTTTGCGATGGGACGCACCGTTTTCGAAATGTAAGCAAATTTAGAACCTGCTACAACTCCATGACTCGCGCTCGCATTTTATATTACACACCCACTTTCTGTCACAAATGTCGTCGTCGCTCCGCCGGCCTTCGGCCTAGGCACTTCATGCCAGCTAACTAGACTTTTAGGACAATTTTAGCAGTCTAAGTATGGAATATCGTTTTTCGGACTAACGATCCATAGAATATTTGATTCTTCGGACATAATATGAAAATTAGACAACAAATAATTCGTATTTATGACTTTCGGAATTATGAATTTCGGGATTCTATATAATAGACATTATAATTCGGACTTTTGATAATCGGAATATCGAAATTCGGAATTTAGCTTTTCGGAATTTTTGGATGTTCCCTAACAACACGACTGTAATCCCCGAAGGGTTAGGCAGTGGTTTGCATTTGCATAGTAAAACCGCATTACACCAGTTATTTGTAAGTCCCTGTCCCATGCAATAGGGCCGACCCTATTTATAATAGTTAGAGAGCCCACGACACTAAACCTAATTCAATAAGTTACCCAGATGATATTATATAAATATATAATTAGCCACGTTATTAACTGGGGAACACGAAACGGCGATGCTGCAAATCAAAAAAGCTGGCGGAGCTATTTAAAAAAAAAAAAACTATTGTTACGTCGTACCCGTACTTACCTACAGTTACGGTAGTAGGTACCTAATAGTAGGTAGGTAGGTAATAGTTGGTAGGTAGGTAAAACGAGTCCCGAATGATGTAGGTACAAATTCGCAAACTACCTACAAAAGAACATCATTGTAATTTCGACCGTACGCCGAGGGCATAAAGTACCTACTTCTTTCCTCTGTACAAGTTGTGGAATAGTCTAGAAGATTCTAGGAAGTTGTGGATATTTCTCGAACGTTCGATCGCCATATAAATAGTCGACGTGTTTGCGGGAGCAGTTAGTCTGATTTTGGCTACACAACGAAGCGAATCGAAGTGAACTAGAAGTGCGATATCTAAGCGAATAGTGATCAGTAGTGTATTTGTGATTGAGTTATAAGTGTTTTGTGATTATTAAAGTTATTTGTTGCTTCTTCGGTAGTTATTAATTTATCCCATACCCAGCTCGTAACAATTTGGTGTCAGAAGTGAGGGATAAATTATGCCAATTCTACCAAAGGACGACACGGACGGTATCCGTACCAGGAGTCAGCGACAGCAGAACATGGACCAAAGGCGGTTTGGAGATTCTCCGACACAGACACCGGGTGGTGTCCAGCCTACGTCAGTGCCAGTCGCTGGCCCATCCGGAGTTTCTCCAGCATCAGTGGTGCCAGACTTGTCAGCTTTAATGGCGCTGCTGCAGGAGCAGGCTCGCCGTCAAGAGGAGCAGGCTCGCCGTCAAGAGGAGCAGGCTCGCCGTCAAGAGGAGCAGGCTCGCCGTCAAGAGGAGCAGGCTCGCCGTCAAGAGGACCAGGCTCGCCAGTTACAGGAGCAGTTGCAACGAGATAAGGAGGAGCAGGCTCGCCGTCAAGAGGAGCAGGCTCGCCGGTTGGAAGAGCAGTTGCAGCGAGATAAAGAGGAGCAGGCCCGCCGCCAGGATGAACAGATGCTCCTCATAAAGGATCTTCATGCAACTTTTGGCAAAGATCTGAAAGTGATGAAAGATCAGGTTCACCAGCACGAGAACCGTATCTCAGAGGCCGAAGTTCAGATCGCTGGGGTGAAAAAGGCTTTGGGAGAACTGAAGACTGGAGACGTGACTGTGGCTTCAGTAGTTGCTGCACCTTCAGCGCGGGGCTTTAAGGTGCCTCCATTCGATGGAACATCTTCGTGGTCGTCTTATAAAATTCAATTTGAGGCCGTTATGAAGGCGAATGGATGGACTAAACCGCAAGCCATGACCGCGCTCACCTTGGGCCTTCGAGACCAAGCCTTAAACATTCTTGAGGCGCTCGGCAAGGATGTAACCTACGAGCAGCTGCTGGAGGCGTTAGAGTCCAGATACGGCGACGCGCACCTGGAGCACGTATTTCGTGCTAAGTTGAAGGATCGTGTTCAACGTAGTGCCGAAAACCTGCAGCAGTGGGCCCTGGAAGTTGAAAAGCTGGTTCGAAAAGCATACCAGTCTGCCCCTGCACTTATCGATGGGAATCTGGTACAAGCGTTCGTCGATGGAATACGTGACTTGGAAGTTAGAGCCGCTGTGAGACTTGGGCACCATGAGACGCTAAAAGACGCCTTGGCTCATGCCTTGGAAGTAGAAGCAGCGAGGCAAGACCATCGAACACACCACGTCAGGGAGGTTGTGGCATCACCTGTACGCGACCGTGCGCAAGGGTACAGCCCTAGCTGCTACACTGGTAGAGATAGGGATCATCTTCGGTCAAGCTCTCCAAAGCAACTTGTGGCATCACCTGTACGCCAGCGTTCGCAAGGTTATAGCCCTAGGTGTTATACTTGTGGAGAAAGGGGTCACCTTCGGTCAAACTGTAAAAAGCGAAGCATACCGAGAGAAGATCAATCCCTGCAAGGAAAAGCGGCTGGAATGACTGCCAAGCAACAATGGAGAAACCACAGCAACACAAATGATCTGTCAAGAAGACCTTTGCCTGAAGATCGTAAGCACAGTTCCAGACAGGAGTTTAAGGAAGTGGTGCCCGTTAGGACGCTAAGAACGGATCTCAGCGATGAATGGAAGGTAACCATACAGCAGGCTCAGCACAATGACTCGGACATCAAACCGATCTTCGAGTGGATCAAAGCCGGTGCTCCTAAACCCAAGTGGAGTGATGTGGCTGCAATGAGTTCCATCACGAAGAGTTATTGGGCACAATGGAACAGCTTGGTGATCCAGGATGGAGTCTTGTGCCGTAAATGGGAAAACGCTCGAGGGGACAGCTGTCATCTACAAATGGTTGTCCCTAAAGCTAAGGTACCGGATGTTTTACGGCTCTACCATGATGGATGTTCAGGAGGACATATGGGGGTAAAAAGGACTCTACTAAAAATTCGAGAACGCTTTTACTGGATCCACTGTCGAGATGATGTGGAGGACTGGTGTCGCAAATGTACCAGTTGTGCGGCCGTAAAAGGACCCCACACACGCAGTAAAGGTGCATTAAAAGTGTACAACGTTGGAGCCCCTTGGGAACGGATAGCACTAGACGTTGCGGGACCATTTCCAGAAAGTGAGAGCGGAAACAAGTACTTCCTGGTGGTCATGGATTACTTCACAAAGTGGCCAGAAGTCTTCGCTATTCCTAACCAAGAAGCTACAACTGTCGCAGATAAATTAGTTCAGGAAGTCTTCTGTCGTTTTGGAGTACCCTTAGAAATACACAGCGATCAAGGAAGGAACTTTGAATCGCAAGTATTTCAGGAGACTTGTCGATTAATGGGTACCCACAAAACCAGAACCACCTCTTACCACCCACAATCTGATGGAATGGTGGAGCGATTCAACCAAACGTTGGAAAGATATCTGGCAAAGGTCGTGGAAAGCAGACAAAGGGATTGGGACAAGCATATACAGCCATTTCTTCTGTCCTACCGTAGCGCCGTCCACGAAAGTACGACTGTGACGCCAGCCTTCGCGAACTTTGGAAGGGAATTACGGTTGCCTGCTGATTTAATCACTGGAACTCCCCCTGATGCTCCACGTAGTGTAACAGATTATGCGATTGACTTGCGTAACAAGTTGAATGATGTTTATGAGCATATCAGACAATCCGGCCAACAGATGTCTGAGAAGATGAAGACCCGTTATGACCGGAAGGCAAATAGTAGGGGTTTCGACGAAAGTTCACTGGTGTGGTTGCATAACCCAGTACGGAGCAAGGGGAAGTCTCCGAAATTGCAAGCAAAATGGGATGGACCATACCGAGTCGTGACTAGGATCAACGATGTCACCTACCGAATACAGAAGGGTCCACGAGGTGCGCCTAAGATTGTCCATGTAGACCGATTGGCGCGATACTACGGGGCTAATGATGCTCGGGACGAGCATGTCTAAGGAGGGGGCAGTGTTACGTCGTACCCGTACTTACCTACAGTTACGGTAGTAGGTACCTAATAGTAGGTAGGTAGGTAATAGTTGGTAGGTAGGTAAAACGAGTCCCGAATGATGTAGGTACAAATTCGCAAACTACCTACAAAAGAACATCATTGTAATTTCGACCGTACGCCGAGGGCATAAAGTACCTACTTCTTTCCTCTGTACAAGTTGTGGAATAGTCTAGAAGATTCTAGGAAGTTGTGGATATTTCTCGAACGTTCGATCGCCATATAAATAGTCGACGTGTTTGCGGGAGCTGTTAGTCTGATTTTGGCTACACAACGAAGCGAATCGAAGTGAACTAGAAGTGCGATATCTAAGCGAATAGTGATCAGTAGTGTATTTGTGATTGAGTTATAAGTGTTTTGTGATTATTAAAGTTATTTGTTGCTTCTTCGGTAGTTATTAATTTATCCCATACCCAGCTCGTAACACTATTTCATATTCCCCCATTAATAACGTGACTAATTATATATATATTTGTCATCTGTGAGTCTTATCGAAGTAGGTTTAGTGTCGTGGGCTCTAACTATAAGCGCCGCCAATTTCTGGCAGCCAGTGTTCTATACTTATTTACTATGTAATTTTACAGGAGTCACATAGCAAAGAAGGTCAAGGATTGGGGCATGAAAGGCAGTGTTATTGCTGAGATGAAGTATCATCTACCTGCAACTTATAGGTTCCACAAACAACAATCTATGGATATAGCTGTTGATATTTGGCGAGTATACCACTCACATTAAAAATATATCTTAGGCGAAATGTACTGCCAACTATAAGCTGTATATTTTATGTATTTACATACTTGAAAGCTTTTTGACTAGTTCAAAATAGTGTAGGTAATCAACTTTTTTAGTTTTACCTCCTAATATACAGTATACTCACAGTATGTTTAAATCTCGTAAATGTATCTACTATGTATGTATTTAATTTTGTGTAAGATAAAGTGTACATTTTTAATCTTATAAATAACAAAGATGGACTGACAAATAAAATGATCTATTGATTTTAAATATTTGTTTATTTCTTTTATAAATTCTTCAGTCTTACAGTACAATAAAAAAAATAACGGAATGAAAATTCCGCATTGGCATTGAATTGGATATTAATTTAGTAAATTAAGTGTACATACAATAACAAGATACTTAAAATATAATTATTTTGATATTATGACTCCTTAAAAGTATTTTTTGTAGTGGCCATCCTGTCAAGGTTTTTTGATGCTCGAGTGACGTTGACCGAAACACCGCTGCCGCTGTTGGTAAACATTTGAAAAATGTTTTGAAAAAACAAGATGGCCGCTGTATCTGATCCTTGCACAGCTGTGAACGTCTTATTCGTCTCCGAACTTGATGTTCTGTGCCAGTTTGATGGTTCCGGAGTAGTTGATGGTGACGGTAGAGCGTCTCATGTAGTTCTTCCAGGAGTCGGAGCCGCACTCGCGACCTCCTCCCGTGGCCTTCTCCCCTCCAAAGGCGCCGCCGACCTCTGCGCCGTTGGTGGGGATGTTCACGTTCACTATGCCGCAGTCGGAACCGTGGGGGCCGATCCACTGTTGATGAGAAACAACATTAGTAATGATTGTAGTTTGTACCAAATATTATCAAATGCATTTATCGTTACACGTATTTAAAACATCGTTATGTTATGTCAATAGTTCGAAGACGGAATGATGTTTCAGAATGTTTGGCTGCAATTTAGTGATTTGTGGTGCAACCGGGCCTAACAAATCTAAGGACAGCTCGGGTGCAAAAGAATAACTTCGAAAAGTACTATCAGTTTAGGAAAATCAGCTGAATTTTAAGTTTGAAAACCATAAAATTAAACAATAAACACTTCGCCAAATTAAAAATTCAACCAATTTAAAAATGTATTTTTAGCCTGAACTTACCTTGAAAACGTCTCCAAGGTTCTCAGTGAACAGACTAGAAGACAGGCCCTGTTCCACTTCATTGTTGTATTGGATACCGGTGACGAGGTCGGGGATCTCGATGCAGTAGACGATAGGGGCGAAGCACTCGGTCTTCACTAGCGGGGAGTCGTGGGGCAGGCCTGTGACGATGGTCGGCTCCACAAAGAAGCCCTCGCGATCCATTACCTGGTGAATTTAGTATTGGATTAAGGATTGGATATACCGACTCTATTAATTAATAGTAATCTATACTAATAATTATAAAGCTGAAGAGTTTGTCTGTTTGGTTGAACGCGCTAATCTCAGGAACTACTAGTTTGAATTGAAAAATATTTTGTGTTGGATAGTCCATTTATCGAGGAAGGTTATAGGCTGTATAACATCACGCTACGATCAATAGGAGCGGAGCATAAATGAAAAATGTTGCAAAAAAGGAGAAAATTTATTCCTTTTGTGACGTTTTTTCTCTTATGTGACGCAGACGAAGCTGCGTGGGTCAGCTTGTAACCTATAAAACTAAAAAAAAATAATCAGAGATCTTTGCGATCTCAAGTTTTATTAATTAAACATGTAAGGGATTTCCCACTGGCAAAAATGACTAACTTCCATACAAAGTTTCATCGCATAATTAACTCCTATAGGGGTTGAAATTTAAAAAATCCTTCCTTAGTGCTCAATTTCGTTACAAATGAACAACATTCAACTCAGCATTTCAAGCTTTTTTAGACCAGCAGATCAGGCGTTCGGGGGGTCTAAAATGGCTGCTATAGCAGGATCGTAATATGAATCACGAGGAATCACGTAAAAAAAAAAAACTTAAAATGGACTTTATAGTCATAACCATTAAGTTTATTTTAAGAATTTTAAAGTTATAACGTGATTCGTAATACGATTCTGATAAAGCTGCCATTTTAGACCCCCAGGTTCGTTGCCTGACACGTAGAAACTTCACGTTTCACGACCTCTACTATGTCACCATCGGTGGCGTGTTGCTTGTCCAATGATCAGTAAACAGTAAGTTTGTGGTCAACATACCTTTCCTCCAAACTCGATCTTGCCTCCTTGCTTGACGACTTCGGCGACAGTCTTCTTATAATTTTCGACAGCGGCAGGCGTGTGGAGAGGACCGATCAATGTCTCTGGGAGCAAGGGGTCGCCGATCTTGCTGACCACGCCGGTGAATGCCTTGGTCAGGCGAGACACGACTTGGCTGTATACCTACGGAAGTTATGAGGGTCACTTGTTTTGTGGTCACAATATACAACAGTCAAGTAAAAAGTTCTAACAGCCACGCTTCAGTCGAAATTAAAAAAAAAAACAAAAGCATATTATGTCGTATCAGTAAGGTTAGCTTTTAACCGACGAAAAAGCAAGAGGAGGTTCTCAATACCACGCGTATATTAATTTTTCGCAGTTCTATAGTTACCACTAACGTGGGTCCTTCCGACCTACGACCATATGTCCTAGTATTTTAATGTTGTCTTATCATTGAGTCAAATATACGGTCTTATCACAATTTTGAAAGTAAGATTTCTTAATGCTTTAATTTTTCAGGAATATCTCTTGTGGACAGTAATTACAGTATGTTGACCAATAAAACTGTGTTATACAAGGTTAATTAGATCAATTAGCGAAACTCTTCAGATGTGATGGTAATCTATATTTGCATCAAATACTGCTTAGCTATTTTCACAATTGCGACTGGATCTTACCTTCTTATGAATAAACAGTCTTCTAGTGGTAGTGCACCGCTGTCCCGCGGTACCTGCGCACGCGAATAACGCGGCGTTGAGCAATAAGTCAAGATTAGCGTCCTCGTTCACTATGATGGCGTTGTTGCCGCCCAACTCCAGCAGGTGGCGTCCGAAACGTCTCTGGACTTCTACGCCAACCTACAATGGGATTATAGTTAATTTTGGTCTGATTTTAGCGAAAAACTCTGATTGCTTTGAAAATTCATCTAGGTCATCTACACCTCGGAGAGATTCGATAGGCTCTTTTATCCTATCAACCTAAACTTCTTGAGGCTATAGTTTTTGCTTCATGCCGCTGACATAATCAGCTAATGTTTGACTGGGAGACAGGCCTCATCTCTTAGAGATGGGAGAAGATCGTTATCCACCACGTGGACCAGTACAGGTTGGTGGTGGGTGTCTCAAATATCTATAGGCAAATACGCTACCAAGAGGAAGACATGTGTTTGCTATCTAGTTATCTGTGAAAAAAATTGCCAATCAGACGAAAAGCGTCTTTCTATCATTAAAAAATCCTTACCTGTTGCCCAACAGCCGTGCTTCCAGTAAAAGACACAAGCTTCATCCTCTCGTCCTTCACAATCTTCTCGCCGATGTCCTTGCCGCCGACGCACAGAGCGGCAACTGCGCCGGGAATGTTGTTCTTCTCTAGCACGCCCTCTACGATCTTGGTGACGGCTACGGCGATCAGAGGAGTGGTGTCTGATGGCTTCCATACGCTGACGTCACCGCAGACCTGGAAAGGTTTATTTTGAAGTGGTATTGTTCTTGGTTCTGATTTGTGGGATAATACGGTACTGACAGAAAGAAAAGGAATCTTATGAATAGGATTCAGGAGGCAGATGGTGGTCGATGTTCAGACTCCCATAGTCTGATATCCAGATCTATTCTGAAAAAAAAAACCTTCTATTCTGTTGCATTGTAACTTTCATTACATTCATATCTTGTCATATTATGCTAGCTTAAAACCTTGTAAAATAACAGAATGAATTGTGATAGCAATTGGATATTTTCGCCTATTTGGTCTCTTGAAGATAAGATAAGAAAAATAAATCATTACATCATGACCAAACGGGGTTTTTTCGTCAGACATCCAAGGATTAATTTATTGGATACATACGTACACGAATACTCAACAGCCGACCAGAAAACCCCAGGTCCGATTTTGAGCTCGCATGGGATTGATAATTATGAAAGTCTGGATTCTAGAAGTTCTCTAAGTATTCGAATTCTTGGGTATCTTAATTATTAATAGCATGGTGATTATGAGAGAAATAGTCCCCCTTACCATAGCAATAGCACTGTTCCAGCCGAACACGGCAACCGGGAAGTTGAAGGCAGTGATGATGCCGACAGCGCCGAGAGGGTTCCATTTCTCAATGAGCACGTGTCCAGGGCGCTCCGACGGGAAGATGGTGCCGGGTAGTGTTCGCGATAGACCCAACGCCAGGTCGCAGACGTGGATGTATTCCACCACCTCGCCGATAGCCTCGGGGAGGATTTTACCTGAGGAGGTGCAGCAGTTGAACTAGGAACTCTGTTCATGCGAGATTTCTTTTATCGGTTGGGATAAGATCAGTCGGCCTCACAGATTAGATGTTTATATTACGACACACACAGGTAAACGGTCATGTTGGTACTACGCTGCATGAACAGTCAGCGAAATGAAATGGCCAGGGTAGATCTCGATAGCAGCTTCAATTTGAATTAATATCTACCTCTCAGTAATATTCAGTCACAGATTCAGTTCTTACATAGTAACGCATCAGCAAATATTTACTTATCTAAGTAAATATTTTCCACATTGGTGGTACCACGTCTTAATTATTATAGCAGGCAATTGACCCCACTACCACAATGGTGGCAGGCTTCTTCGTTGTATCGATGATTCCCATAACGCTTTGGACAAGGTCCCTCAAAGTGTAGGCTCATACAACGGGGTTTCAATAAGCTGCACATATGAGAATCTTCGCTAGCTAATTATATTCTCCTGTATTCCTAACGGATGCATATTAGAAAATCAAAACTTTTCTGAGCAAATTTCAAAAGAACAACGTACAAATCAACAAAGTTTAAAAGATGGTCATTTGATCAAAAGTTCAGCTGACCAAAGTCTGGAATATCAATGTTTATATTATTTATTACACTATTGACCAAATCGTTTAAGGGTCAAAATGGATTACTGGATAAATTAATACATATTTGTATTAATTTATCCAGTTTATAGGCGTTATACTAATGCGGGTAGAACTTAGATAATAAAATTATATAGGCGTCATACTAATGCGGGTAGAACTTAGTTACTAAATTTTTTAATTGAATGCATGTTACAAACTGTTTGAAGCGTTTTCGTTTTCACTCGTGTTCGATTAATTAACCTACTAAAAACAATCTTTTTTTTATACTAATGCAAGTCGTTTCTGGCGTAGGAGGTCACAGTTTTAACCTAACCTAACCTACACATCTAACTTTTGATCAGTCGTTCATTTGATGTCACATACATTGGAATTCTATTTTTTTTCTAAATAAAACATTTGGTCATATAAATTTTGTTATTTCGTTTATTGTTCTTTTGAAATTTGCTCGAGAAAGTTTTGATTTTTTAATATGCAACCATTCTTAACATATTCCTCATGATTCCTACAGACCTTACATTCAATGTATAGCATAACTTACCCATTTCCAAGGACACAAGCTGTCCAAGAGGCTGCAGCTTCTCCCGGAGAGCGTCTCCTATCTGCCGGACGATCTCTCCCCTGGCGGGTGCTGGGAGCTCTGCCCACGTATGCCATGCCTCCTGGGCTGCTGCGGCACAGGACTCGTAATCAGCCGGGCTGGCTGCCTGCACCTCGGCTATGATCTTACCGTTGGCCGGGCTGAACGATTTGATAATCTGAGGACCAGAAATTCAATACGGTGCTAATGTGTGTATTACGTTTGTGTAGGTGCTATTTTATACAACTCTTTAATTTGTATGCTGCGTTTTCCTGTATTGCTAAACAAAACCAATCACATTTTGCGTTAAAAATGCATTACTTATAAGTGACATTTGATTATCACCACATACGAAAAGTTATCTCATGTTTATGCGGTTATTATAAAGTTTTGAGTGCTTGATTGTACTTCGGCTATTTTGAGAATATAATATTTAGCGAATGTAATATTTTGAGAATCTGCTGTTTTGAGAATCTAATATTTTGCGAATAAAGGAATCTAACGTGGTAGAATAGAAAAAACAAGATAGGCACAAGTCACGACTAACTTGTATCTTTAATTTTGAACTCAGTTTCTAAATTTGATTACCTACAGCGAAAATAATTTTTCTATGCATTAGGTAGGTATTTGCAGATAGAAGGTACCTACATGTACCTATGTATTTTGTGACTACACGACTGACTGATTCTCTACGACACCCGACGAATAGACAGCTTTGATTTCCGCTGCCGGTTAATCATTATGGAAGAGAGCAATTTACTTTTCAGATTTCAGGCGTTTGGCTCTGAGCATGTACTTATCTGCACGCCAAGAGAGACTTGTGAAGTAGATTAGGTACATATTGTATGACTTTTATACCGACCCCTACCCATTTTAGATTGATCATAAATGACGCAATATTTATTTTCAATACACTTCCTCAAAAACGGGTTCTTTTCGCACTACGATTAGGTTCAACGTGCAATGTATTTCACACACGTGCGTTTTTTTTTTTCATTTTCCCGCACGTGTGCGGGAAAATGCCACAGATAACTATACTTAAACGAAGTTCAAATCGTTTCAATGCCTATAGTCAGAGGTGATTTTTTTTTTTTAATTTCGGCAAAGCAATATGCGTCTTTAAATATTTTTTTGATTATTCAAATTGTGTTTATAGATAGAATATCATAGATAAACATGATAATTTAAACCTAATATTTACCTTTTCAAACAAATTAACATTTATTTGTGTTCTGAATTCAAAAATAACAAAAAAAAAACTATTTTTTATATTAGGCTGTTTAACGGCTTCATACCTTTGCCTCTCCTTCAACCGTTGAAGGAGAAGCGAAGGTATGAAGCTGCTAAACAGCTATTAAAAATAGATTTCTTTTTAGATTTTTGAATTTAGAACACAAATACTTAAATGTAAAATTGTTTATAAAAGTAAATATTAGTTTTAATTTATCATGTTTATTTATGACTAGCGGACGTCACGCGGTTTCACCCGCGTAGTTCCCGTTCCCGTAGGAGTACGGGGATAAAATATAGCCTATGTTTTTCAGGGTGAATGTAGCTTTGTAATGGTGAAAGAATTTTTAAAATCGGCGCAGTAGTTTTTGAGTTTATTCATTACAAACACATGCACACAAAAATACAAAACTATCCTCTTTATAATATTAGTGTAGATGTAGATCGCGGGCCTGTGGACGGTGGGCTATGGGCTAGCTCGCCGTCCGTCCGTCTCATGACGACAGGCCGTATCGACGACGCGCGACGGCGCGTTCGTGTTCCACGCGCGCCTCAAAGAGAGTCAGCAAAAGGAAGGGGTCCGCAAGGACCGATGCCTGCCGGGGTTGCGGGACTGTTCGAAAGAGATACCGTGGCCCCGGAATAAAAAGGGCGATGAAGGAACATGGATGGGTTTTAGTCAGTAAAAGTTTGACACTCCCTCCTGCTCCGGTGTGAAAAAAATAGTCAATTTAGTACAAAAACATTGATTAAATATTACTTAATTAAAAATCACGTCAGATTTTTTTACTTGAAGCTAAATGTGCGCATCACCAGCAGGTCGCAACAGCCGGTGGAGAGCACGTCGAGGTACTCGTGGCTCAACAAGTCACGAGTACGAGATTTACTTTAAGCCCTAGGGCCTAAAAGGGCCACTTTAGGCCCGCTTCGTAGGGCTATATTGGCGTAGGTACTATAAGAGCATTAGAAGTGAAATAGTAGATTATTAACCAAGGGGATAAAGCAGTGTCTTCTGTCGCGGGTGACGATTTAAATCGCGAGCGTAACGAAGGACTCGAGGTTTACTCCCGAGCGTAGCGAGGGATTTAAGTTCACCCAAGACTAAGACAGCTTTATCACCGAGGAAAATACTCTACTTTTCGTACCATTTGCGAAAAAATTAACACAATAATAATATGAGATAAGCATTTATAAAAAATAATGACAATTAAAAGTAAAAGTTAACATTCGAAACATTGGTCCAATTATTGATAGAGAGAGTTACATTTTTGTTTGGTACATTTATTGTTGATGAGTTGATTTGAGTAGGTATTTCTCTGTTCTTGCGTCTGAGGAACTTGCATTTCATTGTAGATAGTATACGTCGGAGATAGTGGTGGTGGTGCATCGTGAGTTACGGACGAAGATGGCCGGAAGTTGATGGTTAGAAAGAAAGAAAAGAAAAAAATAAATTAAAATAAACTTAACGTTTATGTATTTGAAGAAAACAAAAACGCGGCAAATTCCTAGACTAATATTTTATTGTTGGAAAAGCAAAGGCATCAAGCTCATACGGCCTCGTCGGTTTTCGTAATTTTATTTAATAATCATAACTGCATAATAAATGCGTACCTATTCCTTTTTCAAAAAGATGTATAATGCTTTATATACAAACTCAATGGTGGAAAGCGCGGGAATCATCGAATTCGGCGGGCGTAATTTTTCTTGTTTTCTTATAAATGTTAAAAAACGTTTGAGATTGGAGATAAGTTGTGTAGATTTATGTAAATATTGATTAGATTAGTTAATTTTATTGCTTGTAGGTAAAATTCTTCATTTATTAGGGTAAGTTTTTTAGATTTTATTTTTTCTGGCCAGTGGCCACAATGGACAATGAACCGCCTGATCCGGGGGGCACAGTCCCCTCGGTCGGGCATAATATTACAATTTATGAATCCAGTATGGATACAGACTCGTCCTTAACCAGATCGGAGCGGAAAAGGGCTAGAGCTCCACGCAAAATCTGTAAAAATTGTAATAAAAGAAGGCGAAGTGGTCATCATTCAACAGGATTAAATAACGAAACAAATTGTCATTGTGATAATGAATCAGTAGTCAGTCCAAAAATAACTTCAGACGTTCCGGTACACTCAATTTTAGTTCACGAAGAAGCCACTCCACGTTCTGTGGATGGTCCCCAGACTGAAAACCTTTTAAAGTCAGATCTTCCCCAGAAGGCACCACAGGTTTCTAGGGTTTTGTACGAAGCCACAGACCTGTCGCCATACGTTGTACACATCCAAAAAAATGTTGATACACAAAACTCGGCTCAGACATTACACCCAGTAACTTTAGGGCATTTCCTGAAAAACCGCAGATACAACAACATTATTAACGGTTCTCTAAAACGCATTGGTCGAAACAGAATATCTATAAGCTTCTCCCGTTACGTAGATGCTAACTCTTTTATAAATGACCCAAGTTTGGCCAAGGAGAAATTGAAGGCATTTGTTCCATCAATTAATGTGTGTCGCATTGGAATTATTAAAGGCGTACCTACCGAATGGTCTCCGGAGGAGATAATGGAAAATATATCTGTCCCCGCTGGATGCGGGAAAGTCATCAAAGCAAGGCGTCTCAACTATAAAATACACGAACCGACCCCTGTGTGGAAACCATCCCAAACAGTCGTGCTCACCTTTGACGGACAAATTCTACCAAAACGTGTGTTTTGTTGTTACAATTCCATGCCAGTGGAATTGTATACATTCCCAACAATTCAATGTTATAATTGTTGTCGTTTTGGCCACACAAAGGTACAATGCAGGTCGAACCCTCAGTGCTTCAAGTGTGGGGAGAAGCATTCTGCTGACACTTGCAGTATTGAAGACGAGAGTAATAGTAAATGCTGTCATTGCGGTGGCATTCATTACGCCATCAATAAAAAATGCCCAGAATTTGAAAGACAAAAATCAATTAAGCATTATATGGCCCATAGCTGCGTGTCATATGCTGAAGCGTCACAGCTTCATCCACCAATCTCAAAATTGTATGCAGATGTGGTAACATCTGCCCCATCACACACCACTAAAAATTCTTACTATTCACCCCCCAAATCACGTAACACACCAATTGTCTCATCACAAAGAAAAACGGTATTCCTTAAACCTCGGGATCCCCCAAAAACAGCCAAGGGGTATGACCGGGCAGCTCATCAAGCATTAATCAGTAATGAAGTTTCTTTAACAGGGAATGGTGTTGCATTCCAAAATAAAACAACAAATAATAATGAGAATCAAATTTTAAATTTAATAATCATGTTAATTAATACCTTATCTAAAAATAATAATATTGAACCGTCCAACGTTGCTACTTTAATTGATACGCTGTCTAACTTATTTAACATTGATCATAATGGATCCAAATCTACTCAAGATTGTCCAGTGGAACAGTCGCAGCATTGTGAATAAAAAATCTGATCTGTCCTACATATTGAACAAACACAATCCCTTTGCAGTCGCTCTCTGTGAGACATGGCTTAAACCAGGGTTCTCTTTTAAAATTCCTGGCTATGCGTGTCTAAGAACAGACAGAAGCGATGGGTATGGCGGTGTCGCCATACTTATTAAAAATAACTTGTCTTTTCAATCTTTTCCTCTTCCAAGTCTCAGTGACGATATATCTGCTGTCGCTGCTATTGTAAATAAAATCTGTTTAGTATGTATATATTATTCGCGTCCCACTGTAAATATTCTTTCTGAAATAAGTAATCTTCTTTCAGTTTTACCTAAACCATTTTTGGTAATGGGCGACTTTAATACACAACATCAGTCCTGGGGTAGTTCTAGTTCCAATCACTATGGGGAAAAGTTACTAGAAATTCTAGACTTTAATAATTTGTGTATTTTAAATACATGTCTCCCAACACGCCAAACGAATCCAGATGAGGGAGTAAGTGCCCCTGACCTCTCAATCTGCACACCTGATTTAGCATCAACATTATCCTGGTCTCCTTTACCATCTTCTCATGGTAGTGATCATTACCCTTTAATAATTTCTTTTCTACATAAAAAACCAGCTGCTTTTAATCCAACACCACGATTAAAGTATAGACTTCAAAACGCAGATTGGGATACATTCAAAAACTGTGTAGAAGAAAGAATTCTTGCTTTAACTAATTCCTTACAACTACATGATCCTCAGGTATTATCTAATCAAATAACAACAATTTTAATAGAGGTGGCAGATAATACTTTTCCTATTAAGAATGGTGCTACAGGCAAAATTCCTTCACCACCTTGGTGGGATGCTGAGTGCACTCAGGCAATTAAAACAAGAAAAGAAGCAGAAAAAAATTATAGTCATACTATGACTCGTCACAATTTTGAGATATACCTAGAAGCTGCTCGTACAACTCGTAAGCTCCTTAGGAAAAAGAAATTCGAAGGTTGGCAAAGATTCTGTGCATCTATCTCGCCAGAAGTTAACGCATCTCTAGTATGGCAAAATATTAGGCGATTCAGGTCAGCATTCAGTGACACAACAGCCTCAAAACTACCATTAGAATTAGCCAATGAGTTTATGGATCATTTAGCTCCTCTTTCAGCCCCAGAACAGAGATCTTTAATGCATTTTCCCTATGTTCCTATTCCTAATTCTGAGTTGAATTCTCTCTTCACACTAAATGAATTGAAAGGAGTCCTTTCACATGTTAAGGATTCAGCTCCTGGTGAAGATGGTATACCATATTCATTTATAGCTAATCTGTCCGACTCTGTTCTCTTAATATACTTAAATCTCATCAATACAGCTTTGATATCTGGCAACATTCCATCAAGTTGGAAGGCTCAAACAATTATTCCTATTCTGAAACCAAACAAACCTTCTTCTAATGTTGCTTCTTATCGACCAATAGCACTTTCTACAGTTCTTGCTAAAATTGCTGAACATCTCGTTAAGAATCGTTTGGAATGGTTCTTGGAAAGCAAAAACTTGCTAGCTAGATCACAGTTTGGTTTTAGGAAGGGTAAAAGTACGATGGACAGCCTTAGTGTGTTCACAACTGATATTCGCTTAGCCTTCACTTCTAATAACTCTGTAATTGCTGCTTTCCTGGATATTAGCTCAGCTTACGATAATGTCCTGGTATCAATCCTAGAACAAAAGTTGAATTCATTACAAGTTCCAACAATGCTGTCTAAGTTCATAATTAACATGCTTTCAGAGAGATCTTTACATCTTCATATTGAAGGGTATACATTTACCCGTTTAGTGTGGAAAGGTCTTCCTCAAGGTTCTGTACTTAGTCCAATTCTCTACAATATTTACACTTATGATTTGGAATCCTCACTAAATCAATCAGTACAAGTCCTTCAATATGCAGATGATTTACTTCTTTATTTATCTGGTCACTCTGTTGCAAATATTTGTACTTCCTTAACCTCTTCTCTAGGCTTACTGAAGACTTGGCTAGAAACTAATGGTCTAGACCTGTCAATTGATAAAAGCAACATTGTCTTGTTTACTAGAATGCGTAAGCCTCCTATATTTACAGTAAGGTATAATAATATCCCTATGCCCATTAAAAACCAGGTAAAATTTTTAGGTCTTATTTTGGATACACATCTTACTGGTTTACCACACTGTGATTATATAGCTGCAAAATGCGAACGAAATATCAACATAATTAGATGTCTTGCTGGTGTTTGGTGGGGAGCACATCCCTTTTCCTTAAAATTACTGTACAACACCTTGATTAGAAGTGTATTGGACTATGGGACTTTTTTGCTGGAACCTGCTAATGTTGCTGGTCTTAAGAAACTGGACAGTATTCAGTCCAAGGCACTTAGAGTGGTTTCAGGTGCAATGAAAAGCAGTCCTATTAATTGTCTTCAGGTGGAATGTGGAGACCCTCCACTTCATTTACGACGTCAATTTTTAGCTGATAGATTTATGGCTCGGTGTTTGCAATTTACGTATCATCCTTTGCGAAATAAACTTTCCATTCTCACTGAAGAAGTAATTTCATCCACTTACTGGAGGCACAAAGCTACTCCGTGTTTAGTTAAAAGCTTTAGAAAATACAATTTAATTGAAGCTCCTTGTCACCAATCTGAGTTTCTTCCTTTATTTCACTGTAATTACAGTTCATTAATTATGTCACCAAACATACATTATAACCTTAACATTTTCCGAGATGACGTATATCATAATCTTAACTTCAACTTCACTATGGATAGAGACTGGAAGGGCTGCCATCTCTTGTTTACAGATGCTTCGAAGCATGGAAGAGACTCATGTGTGGGAGTAGGCGTATGCCACTCCCAATATAATATTGTCCAAAAAATAAAGCTCCCGCCCGAATCATCTGTATTTACGGGAGAATGTTACGGTCTATTCAAAGCTGTCGAATATATACTTATGATGGGCTTACGGAATTCACTCATTTTAACCGATGCAAGGAGTGCCTTACAATCTTTGGCCAGATTCCCTTTCTATTCTCTTAATCCCTATGTTATATTTGAAACACGTGAACTCCTCTATAAGTGTTCTATTAAGGGGTATTCAGTGCATTTTGCGTGGATACCCTCGCATTGTGGCATTTTAGGTAATGAGAGAGCTGACCAGTTAGCTAATGATGCCGTATTGTGTGGAGACGTTTTTCCGTACAAAAATAACACCCAAGATCTGGCAGCTCTGCCCAAGGTTTATCTACAGAAATCCTGGGGTCAGCTTTGGTCCGAGCAATCGGTGAAAGGGAAATTTTATCGTAATATTCAGCCATCCATTTTTATTAAACCTTGGTTTAGCAAGTACAAGTTAGGCAAAAAGATTACAACAATTTTCATACGTATGCGATTGGGCCACGTGTGCACTCCTGCTCATCTTGCCAGGCTTGGCATCGTGCAGAGCCCTGCCTGTGAATGTGGCGCTGAAGTGGGAGATCTGAACCACCTTATTTTTTCTTGCCCCCTTTATGACCACTCCTCACTTTTCCAAAGTCTTGTTTCCCTCCGAGTCCCTTTACCCACTTCTATCTCATGTATTTTATTTAATTTTAATGTAGATATTTATAAAACTATAGCTCTTTTCCTTGTAAATAATGATATAGCTATTTAAACATTTTTTAGAAGTTAGATAGTTTACCATGTAGTTCATAGGCACCGAGTCGGCCTTTTTGTTGGGCCACCTGGTTGCGTTAAGGTTAGTTTTATGTTGTATTATATTTCCCTACTGTTAACGTGTTTTTATTATATTTATATTTACCAACTAATCTCCTTTCCATTTCCAAATTTTCCGTTGTTATATTTATCATTTCGCGAGTACTTGATTCTTACGTTTTGTTATCAATTATAATATTGTCAGTGGCAATAAGCACGAATAGTGCAATGCCAAAACGAGAAAAAAAAAAAAAAAAAAACTCAATGGTGTAAACACAGATGTAGTTCAGTATAAATTTCGGTAAGCATTCCAAATTTAAATCACATTGAATGAAATTCAGTACAATTTTCTTTCCCTGTTTTTAACAGATTAAAAATGACTATTGTTATGTTCGCTTTTTGTGGCATAGATTGTCACTTTTTTGAGCAAGTGGTACGAAAAAATAATTTGTAAATCAAACATTCTTACAGCAGTGTGTCTTTATTCCGATTGGAATACAGAATTTATCTAGGTTCCTAAATATATATTTTGAATAGACACTGATTCCCTCTCATAGAGAGGAGGCCTGTGTCCCAGCAGTGGGAAGTTTAAGGGAGTGAGTAGGCTGATGATATGAGAGAAATATATATGTTTCTATCTCGGGAGTACCGCAAGGATCCCATCTAGCACCAATCTTGTTCTTGCTGTTTAATAATGATATAGCTGATCAAAATCAAATACAAAACTGCAAGTTTTTAATGTTCGCTGACGATTTAAAGATTTATAAGACGTTAACTTCACCAAACGACTCGATCGCGGTTCAAAGTGACTTGGATCGAATACAAGATTGGTGCAATAAAAATGGCATGGCTCTGAACGTCAAGAAATGTTTCCACATTGCATTTAGAAAAAAGAAACAAGCTAGTGTAACATCATATAAAATCAATAGCGTAACACTAACTAAGGTTAATGAAATTCGGGATCTCGGAGTGATAATGAACAAAAAATTAACATTCAAGCAACATGTAGGTAGACAGTTGCGTTAAAAAAGCTGCGCAATTGTTAGGGTTTCTTAAACGTAATACGCAAGAATTTAGGTCTATTAAATGTAAAATGATCCTATACAATGCCTTAGTACGTAGCTGGCTGGAATATGCCAGTGTTGCCTGGGACCCTTTCTACGCAATACATTCTCAGCGACTGGAGAGCTTACAACGGGCTTTCACCAGACATCTCGCATTTATATCCCCTGGCCTATCCCATAGGTGTCCCTATCAACAGCGTCTGAGTTTCTATAAGATGACCCCTCTACGGCAACGGAGAATTATGCATAACCTTATGTTCCTTCATAAACTAGTGAACGGTCACATAGATTGTAGTAAACTGCTATCGCGCATTCTATTGAAAGTTCCGCCTTGAATTCTACGCTTTCCCATAACCACAATTCTACAGCGCCCTACTACCTCTACAAACACAGGTCTCAACTCACCACTCGTTAAGATGTGTGGCAACCTTAATTCATTTAATAAGTCCGTATCCGAAGCAGATATATTTAATGACCGTAAGGTGAAGTTTAAAACAAGAATCTTGGCCTCCCTACGCACCAATGAAACGTAGTCAAAATTTATTTTACTGTTATTGTACTGTACTGTTGAATGAATTACCCTGTTTTCATTTTCATTTTCTTTATAACATTTATATCCTATTTTCTTTTCAAATCGATTGTACCTAGACATAAGTTAGCAACTAAGCGGTAATCTGGAGTCTTTGTTGTCAATGTTGTGTTTACCTGTAATTGGCATATATATTAGAATATTACCGTATGATTTAGTTTATGTAAGTGTATGTATGTGCTGTAGGTGAACCTTAGTAAATAAATAAATAAATATTTTTTCTACAGAAATTTTAAATTCCTCATATCTCGTCTTTATATCATTGTCCTTTCAAAATATTTTTTTGGGAACATAGATATTCTGTAATCCAATCGAAATAAATACATACTACCTTAAGAATATTAATAAGTTTGATTTACAAATTATTTTGGTATTACGTTTTTATGAACAACGCATGCTCCGCCGGCCCCTTTAAATGTTTGTAAACACAACCACGTTACAGGAGATATTCTTAACGTGGGGCAACGTCTTTCTAAAAAAAGAGACAGAATTTATTCCATTAGGGAAACTGTAGGTTTCTACTAAGAGTAAAATATCACGGCTAGAACGACTCACACTACTATACATGGGAATATAAGAATATTCCCATGTATAGTAGTGTAGTGAGCTACACCAAAGAGGATGAACATTTCTGTAACAGCAAGAACCTGAAAGTTTACATTTTTGTTATAAGTATTTTACTTTTTGGTCTAAGTACATCTAGCTCTTTTGTGATCTATCATAATCATCCTGTATTTAGAGATGCTCTGTGATAAACATCCAATTGTCATTTTGACAATTTTATTATGTATTTTTAGGGTGAGGTATACCTACCCATATTTTTTTATTTCTAGTTTTTTTACAATATTTATACTTGTCTCTAGAAGATTAGGTACCATGTCATCAGAAGAAAGTGAACAGGTCTCGGAAAAGCATATTGAATTTGTATACACAGCATCAGATGAACCGAGGAGTGCCTGGCCATCATTAGAACTAGAAGTCTCAAAAAGTATTCAAAAAGAAAATAAGAACTTACTCTATGATGAACGATTACACAGTCCAGGAAGTGGAGAAGTATGTGTTAAAGCCATAACCATGTCAAATAGCTCAATGATTAGACATAAATATTACCAGTACCCCAGCTTAAGTGACCCTGGCATAAAAGACGCTTTATTTTTGCCAGAGTACCCAGTTAATTTTCTTAACGATGGCCAGGCTCTGTATTTACATTTATGTGAAGAAATGAATATATGCCCAGTCAGAATGTTCCACAAAAACCTGTTGAACACAGAAATAAATTTAAATTATTATGGAGTCAAGCAACGAGGTGTTCGTGCTATGACTAAAGCTTTGGAATACAACACAATAGTTTCCCGTTTCAATCTCACTTCTAATTACCTCAACGACGATGCGTGTTACCATCTTGGTCAAATGCTGCTAATTAATAACACATTAAGAGAACTGATTCTAGATGGTTGTCGAATAGGTGCTTCGGGTATGCTTCGGTTAGGGAAAGAATTACGATTCAACCATGGTTTGGAATATTTAAGCATTCGAGACAATAATCTCGGAGACGCTGGTGGACTACACTTCGTGAAACAAATATCTGACGGCGCTAACGTCAAACGAGTAAATGTAGGAAAAAATCAGCTCAGTACAGAGACAGCTTTAGGTTTTACAGATCTTTGGGACTGGAAGAACAGTTTTACGCAACTCGACCTCTCGTGGAATAATTTCTTTCATGTACCAAGTACTTGCAAAATGCTGAACCAATTGGCATCCAGCTCATGTTTACGAGAATTAAATTTATCTTTTAATTCGCTAGGAGAGCGTATGGCTAATGCGATTAAAAATGTCCTGCTTATCCCCACACTGGAGGCATTAGATTTAAGCAACAACAAGTTGCGAAATGAGGCTATAGAAATAATAACGTCAGAATTGCTTTCAGCTCGTAAATTAAAAGTATTTGATCTCTCTAACAATCCATTGACACCCCAAAATGCTTATAACGTTTTAGAGAAAATGTTAAGCCGTAAAATCAAAATAAAAAGTTTATTGATGAAAAGTATTTGTGTTCAGAAGCCGTTCATCGAACTCCTTGCAAAAGTGAAAGAAATGACGATTCGCCAGGACTTTGTGTGTGAGTTTGACGCCGTATTACAAAACTGGACTATAGTAGGGCCTGATGCTAGGGAAACACTTTTACGAAGAGCTCAGTATCTTGGTAGCAGTACTCGGCCTAAAGTGAACATGGCGAAATATTTTATGGCTTTAACCAAGCAGTATGAGAGACCCATTCCGATTAAAGTTTTTACACAACGTCTAAAAGATGATCGTGTGCCACTCGATGAGGATTTAATTGACGAATTGTCTTGGGCTTTTGAGGGCCCAACCACACGAAGTACACGGACTGTACAATTGAATTTAATAAGTGACTTAATATTGCGGTTATGTCCGGATACAAAGCTACCGCCGACACCTACACCTACACCCTGAGCCTGAACCCAAACCCGAGCTACGGAGCTACTGTTACCTCCGCCGCCAAAGGTAAAAGTGAAAGGAAAAGACAATGAAAAAAAATAATTAAAAAGCATATTGACTGCAACAGTCGGGACCCATATTGGATGTAATGATTTTAGTCTAGATTATTTAATGGGTCCCGACTGTTGCAGTCAATATGTCCTGTCTCCTGAACTTGTTTTAATCTTTTCAGTTTTTATTTAAAATTATTAGTTATTTTTTACGCAGACGGGTTTTTTAATTTTTTAAATTATTATTTTTTATTTTACACTTTTTAGTTACTCAGATATACCATTTTAAAATCCTCATGATGAGCCCTTGATCAAGCCGTTCAGGCTGCAGAGCGTGCCAAACATATGAATTTGGCGCCAAAAAATCGCCATTTTTGTTTTTTTATTTTGATATACCCAGTGTCACTCTCACAGTAAATACGAATCTAACGACACCTCTAAAGCTAAAATCCATCGAGCCGTTCAGGCCAGAGCGTGCCAAACAATTATACATACATACATACGTACATACACTCGAAAAACATAACCCTCCTTCTGACGCAGTCGGGTAAAAAGTAACTTCTGTACCTACACTTTTGTAATCATCTTTACCAAATCTATATAGGTATACCGCCGTTTACCCGAATTTTATTTGCCCTAATATCATTTGCCATAATAGTCAACAGCCATAATATCATACGACATAATACTCATTTGCCCTACTCTCATTTGCCATATTAGTCACGTGCCAGAATCATTGTTTCCCATAAAGTCACTTACCATAACATCATTTGTCATAATCATTGTAAGCCCTAATTATCTCATGCCCTAATTATCACATGCCATAATTATGAAATGCCATAACATAATTTGCCATCGACATGGGGTGTGTAACGGTTGTTTATATCAAGAGAAATTGGATGCAATTGGGACTTTAGGGCACCCCGACTCGGACAGGTTAGGTTAGAAGGGGATGTCCCTTCGTGGTTATTTTTTTATAAACCACACAGAAGTAGGAGCCCCGCGAAGCGGGGCTCCGTCGACCTAACCCACCATCAACCATGCACAGAATAAATAAGTTATGCCATTACTGTGCCAATACTTGTTATGCCATTTAAATATTATGTCTAATAATTATTATGACACATAAAAATAAGGCAAACAATACTTATGGCATTCGTATCTTATGGTATCTAAAATTCGGGCAATTAAAAGTATGTCATATGTCTTTTAGGGCAAATGAAACATTCGGGCAAATGAAATTCGGGTAAATGAAATTCGGGAAAATGATGATTATGGCATATAATCTTCGGGCAAACAATAGACAACCATCTATATAAGCTGACGCTTTTACTTGCCTCTATTTTTACCCGACTGCCAAGATGGAGAGGATTTTTCCATGTTTTTGATATTTTTATACTGTCTATATAGGTATGAATGTATTTTTTTTTATTGTTTATTTTACACAATTAGGTAGGTACTTACTAATAAATCATTTTGTTGTGAGTTGGTTATGACTTTTTTTTAAAGGGCGCGTCATTCGAGTCCACCCCCGTTTCATAGAGTTCGTGTGTGCCATCCCACCATAAATAATATTGCATTACGTTTGCGCAAAACGAGGGTTCCTGGCATTAGGTTTGGAACTAAGATTTAAAATCCTAAAATAAGTGGTAGGTAAAATAGAGTTTTCTTATCGCTATTTAAGTATTTACTATCTGTGGGGATATTAAATACTTAAATAATGGGGGGAATTTCATGCCCTAGTGTGCACACTGAGATGAGCTCGCTCGTTTAAACTTTACGGATGCTAGGCCTAAACACGATATACCTACAAATAAAAATGTGGCAAAAAAGAAACCGATTTTCAAAAAATACACAAAAAGTTAAAATTACTGTCTGAAGTCGATGACTTTTGCTTGTTTCATTGACTTTTTGCCATCAACTTCCGAAAGAAAAATAAATTCCACTTTTTTTTGTAACTTTTATTTTACCTCTTTAGTTTGTGGCATGAAAGAATTTTAAAAGAAAACTCATAAATGATTAACTTCCCAAGCAAAGTTAATAAAAATCAATGAGGGATTTTCTTTTTAGCTCTTCCCTAGTCGCTGGATAGATGGCGCTGAACTTAGTACGTTAATGCAAGGAACAGAACCTAAAACAACTGATTTTAACAAAGCGCGAGAAAACTAGGTTATATTCGGAAGGTTAAGCAAACGAAAGTGTCAGTCAACGAGCGTATGTGACGTAACGCAATGTTTTTTTTTCCAAGCATTTTGGCTTTGGCACCATCTATTGTAGTCAGTTCAACTCCAGTTCTTGGAAACTAAGTTTTTTTTTAATATCTCAAAAAGAAAACCTCTCATTGGGACCACAGCGCAAGCTTCTTCTACCAATTAAAAAAAGAATCGCGTAAGTCGGATCAGTATAACCACAGAGAAACATACTTTAGGCTCGGCCCAAACGGGCCGGGCCGGGCTGTGGTTGGTGGCCCGTTTGCGCCGAGCCTTAGTTTCGCAATTAATTTAACCTTAAAAAATGCTAAACATTATTAGCGTTAAAAGTTTCTGAAATATTATGTAGAAGTGACAGATAAATGTGCAGGCAGAGTAATCGTACCCTAATAACTAAGTAGATAAAGAATTGGTTTTTAATTATTTTCATACCGAACCCTGAAAAACGTCGACCTCCAATCCAAAGTCGACGAATGTAAAAATAATTATTTTTAGAATATTTAAAATCGTGCGAATAATTTTTCACACCTGAAATGACCCACCACGTGGCTTGGGTTCGCGGCATCGAGGAAAAGGTCGAAAATTTATTGAAAATGAAAATGCTTATAATTTGCACCCCCGGCGTACATATTCTTATAAATCTTGTAAAAATATCCAGCCTTTTTTTAAATTATTTGATGCAGCATTCACTAAGAAAAACCTATATTTAAAATGAGCCCAACAGGGGGTTTCCCGACACTGGGGTTAATTTAACGTGAATTTAAAGTTAATTCCAGCAGTCTTATAAGTTGAAGGTTCTACAGCATTATTTAGTAAGGTAGGTAGTTACTTAGATCATGTACAAAATGTGCAGTCAATAAGTAGACTATGCATAACTACGCGGTACCTAGGTACTATGTTTACTATAGGCACAGTAGGTACATTAGTATAAAGCAAACAACCCATCTGCACAGCGCCATAACTTCCAAGTTTAATTGCCTTATCTAAACAAATGTATTCTGCTATCGACTTACCTGACCGTTGGCCTCCCATTTACCGTTGAAAACACCTACATTCTTCTCTTGCAGTCCCAACTCCTTCAGGAAGGAATATTTGGGATCGTCAATGAGGTAGGAGGACGCGTTGCGAGCCATCGGCACTCTTATCAAACGCAGGGACAACACACTCCGACACAGTACACGGCTCATTTGTGCGACTCTCACTAGTGTCTGACTTATAATACGTATATTACATATAAATGGCGAGAGCAGTAAACAAAATTTATCATGTTTGTGAACAATTAAAGGCACTGCTACGTCTTATCTTACTGATAAAAGTTAGTTGCTAGGTCGGGAGTAATTGATAAAGCTTTTCCAATCGGTTTGTGAGAAGCAATTTATCTTGTTGTTTGTTGTTACTGTATGATCCCATTCGTATTGTAAAATAGGAAAAGGTAGGTACCTTTTACTACACTTTAGGTATATGAATATTATGCAGTTATTGACTTGATTACAAGATAACAGAACATTCGCTTTCGTTCGACTTGCCTTATCTCATTAGAAGAGCGATTTGTCTTGAAATATCGAACATTACAGCATTAGGTTACAATATTGGCTTGAGCGAGAGTTCTCTGTCTGGTTATTTCCACCTCGACCTCAGCAAACCCACTGAAACTTTTATTAGATTTCAAACTAGCTGTAGCCTTCATTCGCGTGAAATTATTATAAAAAATATTTTACTTCCCTTTTTAGGGTTCCATTGTCCTGACAAGGAACCCTTATAGTTTCGTCATGTCCGTCTGTCCCGAGGTTTTACTAAGATTCCGTTAGTTAGCTGTAATTTTTGTAGGGGTCAAATAAAATTTTGGAAAATATTTTTTTGTATGGTAGCTCCCCTAGCCCTACATGTGAAGTGGGGATGAATTTTTTCGTGTAGGGTATCGTTGAATAGGTCTTTTAAAATGACTTAGGGGTTGGTCGTAGGCACTATTTTTCGATTTAATGCTACATTTACGAAATATTGAACATTAAAGTGCAAATATTTGTTCTGGGAGTCCCCCCCCCACTCTAAAAGCTAAACTGCTGGCTTGAAAAATTCATAATGATAGTGCATTTCATGAACTACAGCGGTTATGATAACTTTATTTTATTAGTTTACATTATAAAACATAATTATGGAAACGGGTATTTATCGAGAATTTTACCTGCCAGATGCGACGTTTCGACAGTTTTTTTATTAGTTTAGCAGCAATAGTCGTTGAACTTAGATGTTGGATAATTTTGGACCAAATACAAGAACAACAGAATCGTTCTATATTGTGATAACAGGCAACTACGGAATCCTACACTGCGCATTGCCCGACACGCACATGGCCGGTTTTTTTTAATCGGATTTTGTTACCAATTTCAAGGGTTTTATTTGCCGGGCACTTTCAAATTGTCCTCCCGCAGTCGTCCTGTCCATCACGTTCTCGTTTATGTAGGTGTCGCCTAACAGACCAGTTAACACGAGCATGGAATCGAATATTAGGCGGTGCGCTCTTACGGACCGTGGACCCACAGCCAGCAACGCAAAAGGGTATCCGCAGCCTGACTACCGCAAATAAGTAACAACGCTGCATTGCTTTGGTTGGGCTCTACTAAGGCCTGCTGAGTGTATACCATGACATGCACAATGATGGCAACCTGTTTCGGTCAGTGCAACACAATGTATGATCTATTTACCGAAGCATATTTACATGCCCCGAAGCCTTCCGTGGCGTAAGGGTTTTTACAGACGAGCGGCACGTTGCCAACGACAGCTAAACTGCAGCCGTCGCCACCTGTCGACGGCTGCCGTTGACGCGCCGAGCGGCAGCCGCCGAAGCGTCGACGACTGCCGTCGACGCTTGCTGCTGCTGCGTGCTGCTCGTCTGTAAGAACCCTAAGACGGCACACACCGCACACACCGATGCTCTTGTTCATCAGACACATGCACGCGGATTTATTCGCGCGTCGTATCACGTGGACAGACTAAAAGCACGATGGCGCCTCTTCTGAAACTCTTGGGTCCTACACGCATTAAGGCGTCCGCTAAAACACGTACGGGTGCGTGGAGGAGATATCCGCTCCGGACGTCCGGTTTATTATTATATTATACCTATTAAGTTATCCCAATGCACGCGCCCGCGCTGTCGTGTCGCGTCGCGTCGCATCGCGTCTGCTATTACAATAGTGTCACAATGATCTATCATTGATTTCATAATTGTTGAACGATGCCATTGTCATTTTGTTAAAAGTTCGTAATCTGCTAACTTCATAATGGTCTATCATTGGTCGATCAATGATCTCGTAATAGAATGAGTTTGTTGTATTGCCATTATTAAAAAACCTGAAAAACTAATGGAAATGATTTTAGAAAAACTAGAATTAAATTTGAACATTCATGCCAGATTTCATTTATATATATTTTTACAAATTATTGATTAGTGTTCTATGCAATACAAAATTTTTACAAATTATTGATTAGTGTTCTGAAGTAGTAAGAAGTTCGTAAATAGCAAAAACATTAAGTTATGTGTAACGCGGAATAATGTGAAACTATACAATTCAATAATATTTTATCTGTTTAGCTGTCAAAGTCAAATGTGACATTACTGCTTACTGACGTTTTATCTGTTTTTATTTCTAGCGGCCGTTGTTTTGATTTATTTTCATTTATGTGTTTTAAATTATCTTTATTTTAGAAGCTTATATATATTGCAATACAAAATGGTGCTAATTGAGCAAATTTCGGCTGGAACTGTCAACATTTTTGGAGATTACCGCATAAGTCAGTCATTCATTTGTCATTGTGTACGAGATTACCATGCTATTTCTTTCAATAGTGTCAGTGGTTGATCATTGGAAAGTCATAATGACGCCACTAAATAGTAGATTACCAAAGTTGTCAAAATCAACAATTATGAAATCAATGATAGATCATTGTGACACTATTGTAATAGCAGACTAGGCCCCCTGGTCATACTATTTTTCAATGGCACCCTCGCGAGTTTTATTAGCGTACACCCGTAGGTTTAGTATAAAATAACAAATTGAACATTTAACAACTTAAGTTTATTACCTATGTAAAGCTAAAACATAAATAAACTACATAATTATTTATACTAACTGATGTAGTGGTCACATTATTGAACAAGACTTTTTGTCATCGTCCACTTTTCCTTCTCTTAGTTCCTTAGCTTTCTGTGCGAGGTAGGTGTTTTCATCCCTTTTTTGCATCCACTCTGGTAATGGTTTGTCCCAGTCAGCAGGTGGTGTATCTCGTTTTTTCCAGGTATCATTTCTGTAATGGGCCCTTAGTCTAGCCATTCTTCGTGCTTTTTCACTCGCTATTAAGGCTTCCTGTAAGTAAATAATACAGAGTTTTAACTGGGAAGAAGTTTGTGAGAACATTTTACTTGGGATCATTTGCTCATTTTACATGAAAACAATATTCACTTATTTGGTTTAACATGAACATTTACCAAAATTCACTATGGTGAGGATGAACCTATCATAAAAATCTCCTAAAAACGTATTCGCACGTTGTATTCGTTACGTTCGTATTTTAATTTATACTTACAGCAGCCTTTATATCCCTTTTATTTTCCCATTTGCAGCAATTATCATAGTCTTTCTTCCACTGGTTGCAGTCCAGAGTCTCACCATAGACAAAATACTGCTGGAACCGACCTTTAAAGCTTGTGCAATCTTTATATTCATACTTGTACAGCTCACATTCTCTTATCTAAAATAAATTGTTAGAACAACACAAATTTTGAGAAAACATAACATCACACCTTTAATCCCCTAGGGTTGGACAGAGGAGTACCTAATAGTACACCTGCATTTCATCCTCAGTTAAATAGTTATTTTGAGAAAAATACAATTAAGATTGTAACTTATAAATATATAAATGGTCCCTACTGTGTGATGTTGGGATGCTGTTGATGACAATAGGGAATATGCATGTATTTTTTTCTACACTTAAATCAATAAAGTTTAAATAGGTGTCGATTCTGTTGTGTATAAACTAAACTTAATTTAGGCTATTGCTATCTTTTACTAAAAGGCAGTGCGAGAAAAGGACGGCTATAGCTATAAACTAAGTTAGAGATGTCAAACTAGTTTATGCCTTGCGCTTCACCGTGATTTTAGTCGACATGTTTTTACGTGCACCCTTCACTTGTATGGAAATATTAGTTCCAACTAAATTCGACAGCTCTAAATTACGTCCGTCACTTTCTCGTTTTATTAGAGAGAAAAAGATGGCAATAGCCTAAATTAAGTTTAGTTTGTACACAACAGAATCGACACCATAGTACTATTAACCCAAGAAAATAATTAAAAGTTAAGTTCAACTACTACTTCTCGCTCAAAAAAAATTTTAACTTCTACAATTTTCTACAACAGTTCAAACGTTCGTCTGTCATGGCCATTCCTGTCAAAGCAGTTGACATCATTCCCCTCTAACTGCCTTGTTTACATGTTAGTTTTACACGACTACTCAAAAAAAGGAGTGTTATGTTTTCAGGGTTCATGTATGTATGTATGTTTGAGTTTCTATAATCCACCATAACTTCTAAATGCCTAAACCGATTTCTATGTACGTGGTATCGTTAGAATCCTTGTGTTAGCCCGGTCATATAGACTAGTGAAAAACTTTTTTTTTTTTTTCGATAATTCAATTTGGGTATCCAATTGCATTATCGAAAAGCTCATCATGAGGATTTAAAAAGGGTAAATCACGGCCATATTTTAATTTAAAAAAAAATTGTTATTTATTTATCTATCCAAGATACGCGCAGATGACTAGGTAGGTATGTGAACTGTAAAGTGATAAATGTACACTAAAATCTTCCATTCTTCCATCTTAATATAATCGTAACTAAAAAGTGTAAAATAAATAAAAAAATTAAAAAAACCCGACTGCGTAAAAAATAACTAATGACTTTAAAGAAAAACTGAAAAGAAAAAAACAAGGTAAATAATTATATTCTAATACGGAACATATTGACTGCAACAGTCGGGACCCATTAAATAATTATCTAGACTAAAATCATTACATCCAAAATAATTCCCAGGCTTCGGCTGGCAGGTGACGAGGAAGGAAGGTTCAGTGATAGCGTCCCCTTCGTCGACCTGTGAGGTCCTGCAGGCTAACCTCCACCACAGCCAGACCGCAACGGCTCAGCTGCGGAAGTGGCTGGAGGTTCAACATACGGCTATTGCCTTGATCCAAGAGCTGTGGATTAGGTTAGGGCGGGCCAAATACAAGGACTCTCCAATCTTGGTGGTAAGCTCCTAGTTAGTACAGATCATGATAAACCCAGATCGAGCATCTATGTGACACGTAACATAAAAACACAGCCACTAACAGATTTCTGTTGCAGTGATGTCTCTGCAGCTAGGCTACTGATACAGCGGGGGGGGGGACAGTAGCAACTGTGGTTTTCGCCTCCGCTTACATGCCCGAGGCAGAGGAGCCGCCGCCGCATGACCTCGCCCGCCTCGTGACTTACTGCGAGAGCACTGGGCTGGAGGTTGTCATAGGCTCCGATGCGAACGCTCATCACCCTCTGTGGGGCATGGACACACAAAATGCAAGGGGTAAGGCGCTAGAAGATTACTTATTTACAACTAACCGAACCCTACTAAATACCGGTTCCGAACCAACCTTCGTAAACAGACGTAGCCAAACTTGGATCAACAATTAGCAACAATTGTTGATCGAAGTAGCCAAACAATCATAGACCTCACTCTGGCATCGGAGGGTGCAGCGGCCATCACCACCGGCTGGCAGGTCTCCGAGGAGGCCTCCTGCTCAGACCACAGGTAGATCCGTTTCGATATTCAAGTCTGTGTGACACCAACACTGCCACGGCGAAACCCACGAAACACTGACCGTGCTGCTTACACACGCATCCTCGAAACCAAACTTGCGTCAACAAACTACGGAATGACCTACGAGGACACGCAGCAGATCGACGAGCGTGTAAATCATCTCACAAAATCAATGCTAGACAGCTACCATTCATCCTGCCCGGAGACCACTCCGCCCACAACACCAGGGAAGCAACCATGGTGGGGAGCGGATCTGGAACGAGTGCGCGGGAAGGTAAGGTCAGCCCTAAACAGAGCCATGAACACCTGGGCTGATGAGGATTGGGACGAGTACTACACGGCCAAAAAATCCTATAAAAATGCATCAGATTCAGGAGCTCCACTGGATGGCGTAAATACTGTGGCAACATCGAATCCTGCCAACAAGCAAACAGGGTAAGGAAAATACTGGCACAGCAGAACCCGACTGGGCCTGCTGTCCTCCGTAAACCCGACAACACACTTACCAACTCACCAGAAGAGGCGACGCGCGTCCTTATTGAAACTCACTTCCCAGGCTGCGCTTTCACACAGACTATCGACTGGACAGAGGTAACTCAAACACCGTCAGAAAACGACTGGCGCTATGCACACAAAGTCATCACGCTGGAAAAACTCCAGTGGGCGATCCGGTGCTTCCATCCTTTCAAGGCGGCCGGTTCGGACGGGGTTTTTCCTGCCTAACTGCAGTGGGGTGGGACCTCCGTCGCCAACAGACTGGTACCCATAATGAGAGCGTGCCTGGCCTTCAGATACAATCCAAAAGTATGGAGGGAAGTGAAAGTCATATTCATTCCTAAGCCACGTAGGAGTGACTATACCAACGCCAAACACCACCGACCAATCAGCCTGACCTCCTTTCTCCTTAAAACTATGGTGAGAATGTGCGAGAGAGAGCTGAGAGACGGCGTTTTGAAAACTATCCCACTCCACACTAACCAACACGCATACAGCTCGGGCAAGTCCACTGAATCCGCCCTCCATCTAGTGGTCGGCCGGATATAAGAGGAGATTCACCAGAAGGGCATCTGCCTGGGCACCTTCATAGACATCGAAGGAGCCTTCGATAAAACAAACTTCTTCAGCATCAACACCGCGCTTTCCCGTCACGGAGTAGAACAGGTACTGACAGGGACTGGATCACTAATATGTTAAGCAAACGAGTGGTTCCACTTGAAGGGCAACAGCAGATGGCCATGATAGCCAGAGGCTGCCCCCAAGGTGGAGTACTATCCCCGCTCCTCTGAAATCTGGTGATAAATGATCTCATCACAAAACCCAACGCGAACCATTTCTACACAATAGACGCTATATGCTGACGACCTCGCTAATCCTCATTTCAGGTAAAGTGACGGGGACAATCTGCAACCTCACTCAACAAGCACTGCGCATCGTTGAGCGGTGGTGCAGAGAGTTCGACCTCTCAGTGAACCCCACGAAAACTAGTCATGTTTACCCAAAAACGAACACTAGGCCTTTATTGCCTCAGGGGGGGTCGCACGAGGCGGCGGCCGAAATCATGACACGCGGGGTTGCGATAGTCGTTGAGAGGATCCGGCAACTGGGTCTCGAGGTGGCATTGCACAAGTCCGAGGCCATGTGCTTTCATGGGCCTCGGAATGCGCCACCTCCGGGATCCTTACTCACGGTAGGAGGGGTATCCATCGGTGTCGAGTCGACTTTGAAGTACCTAGGACTCGTCCTCGACAGCCGGTGGAACTTCGTGGAGCACTTCCGACGTTTGGCCCCCAAACTGAAACGGACTGGGGCTGCCTTCAGGCGGCTCCTGCCCAACCTGGGGGGGCCGAACGCCTCCTGCCGGAGGCTCTACGCGGGAGTCGTGCGGTCCATGGCCCTTTACGGGGCCCCGGTGTGGGCGCGTTCTTTGAGGCTGCGTGCAGCCCACTACCTGAACGCGCCCCAAAAGGTGGTAGCCGTAAGGCTGGCCCGTGGGTACCGCACGATCGCCCGCGAGGCGGCGTGCCTCCTTGCCGGATTGCCGCCATGGGATCTGGAGGCGATAGTCCTCGCGCGCTTGCATGAATGGCGTGCGGAGGCGCTTCGCCGGGGGGAAACTCCGCTGCCGCGACAAATTGTCGCTCAGCGGACAGACTTCCGGCGGGATCTCATGGCGACATGGAGAGAGCGACTGTCGCAACCCCGTGCAGGGCACGCCACGATAGTGGCGATAAGTCCCCTCTTTGAGGAGTGGCTGGAGAGACGCCACGGCGTCCTCACCTTCCGCCTGACGCAGGTCCTCACCGGACACGGTGTTTTCGGGAGGTTCTTGCACCGAATCGGGCGGGAGGAAACGCCCGGGTGTTTCCACTGCGAGGATCGACCGGAGGACACGGTGGAGCACACGGTGGAGGTGTGCCCCGCGTGGGCGGAGCACCGCCGTGTCCTCGAAGCGGCGATTGGCGGCGGCGACCTCTCGCGTCCGGCCCTGGTGCAAGCCATGGTCCGGAGCGAGACGGAATGGGACGCCGTCACCTCCTTCTGCGAAGCAGTAATGCTAGAGAAGGAGGTGGCGGAACGTGAGAGGGAGAGAACCTCACAGCGTCCCGGCCGCCGCGGGAGACGCCCCGGGCGTCGGGGGCCACCACGTGGCCCCCGGCCACCGTAGGCGCGGGCCTGTGGACGGTGGGCTATGGGCTAGCTCGCCGTCCGTCCGTCTCATGACGACAGGCCGTGTCGACGGCGCGTTCGTGTTCCACGCGCGCCTCAAAGAGAGTCAGCAAAAAGGAAGGGGTCCGCAAGGACCGATGCCTGCCGGGGTTGTGGGACTGTTCGAAAGAGATACCGTGGCCCCGGAACACAAAGGGCGATGAAGGAACATGGATGGGTTTTAGTCAGTAAAAGTCTGACACACCCTCCTGCTCCGCCCAGAGCGGGAGAAGTCATTTGATGATTTCCCATCCGAAAAAAAAAAAAAAAAAGGCCTTTATTGCCTACCCAAACTTGTCGATACAGAACTCGAGTTAGCTGACGAAGTCAAATATCTGGGAGTCATCCTGGACAGTAAGTTAAATTGGAGTAGTCACTTAGATAATAAAATAAACTGGGCCTGCATCACCTTTTGGCAATGCAGGAGAATGATATGTAAGAAGTGGGGCCTATTCCCTAAAATTATACTTTGGTTATACTGCGCGGTAATCCAACCTATGATCACTTATGGGGCAGTGGTCTGGTGGCCCCGCACAAAACTAACTACAGCCTCCATCAAACTGCAACGCATGCAAAGGCTTGCCTGCATGGCGATCACAGGCTGTATGAGGACTACCCCGACCGCGGCTCTCGAAGCCATGCTGGGGCTCCCACTGCTTCATCTGTTTATACAGCAGGAAGCGACGATGACGGCTGTACCCCTTAATACACTTCAACTCCTGGGGTAAGAAAGAAACACAGCACACCGCGTTACTGGAGGGATTCCACAACGAGTTCCCCCTGGCGAAAGCAATAAACGATCGGATACCAAAACAATTCGTATTCTATAAGAAGTACAAAATCCAGAATCCGCAGGATCACCGCTGCGATCCCATTAAACCCCGCGGAACTACGGGTCTTCACGGATGGTTCTAAAACAGGTACTGGCACAGGTGCTGGAGTCTTCTCAGAGGATCTCAACATCCACATAGCCAAAAACCTCTGGGGGCCCACAACACGGTATTTCAGGCAGAATGCATGGGCATATCCCTGGCGGCATCTGCCATCTTAGCCAGGAGGGTTGTGGACCACTCAATTCGTATACTCTCAGACAGCATGGCTGTACTGCTAGTACTAAACAACCACACAGTCAACTCTAGGTTAATACACGAGTGTCACCAACGCCTGAACCAGGTCGGTAATCTCAATAATATAACCATCCAATGGATCAAGGGACACCTACGCACACTGGTAAGGAACCGAACTAGTGAACAACACCACAAGCTATGGCTAGACCACGGCGAGTGCAGGCAGGCCAAGGAAGCACTTTCTACTATCGACGGCCGCCTCACCAAACGCGCGCTTCGATTGACCAAACCGCAGCTGCGCACAGTTACAGCCGCCATTAGTGAATACGGCTCTTTTAATAAACACCTCTTTGTCATAGGAGTCACAGACAGCCTCCCTGTGCCGTGCCTGCATGGAGGAAGACAAGGCAGTAGCCCACGTGCTTCTGCACTGCCCAGTGGTTGCAACATACAGGGCAAAGCACTTCGGTAACCCAGGTACTCTCAGCGAGATTGTCAGGAACACCAAGGCGCTGCTGGCCCTTCTCGGGGAGTTAGGGTGGATCGAATAAATTTCCCACGCGTACGCAAAATACGCACTTTGATGTGGAGTTGCAAACATCAGCCCACTATACAATACAATACATCCAAAATGGGTCCAGACTGATGCAGTCAATATGTTCCGTATTAGAATTTATTATTGATCTTGTTTTTTTCTTTTCAGTTTTTATTTAAAGTTATTAGTTATTTTTTACATAGTCGGGTTTTTTAAATACTTTTTTTACCCCTATTAATAATAATTTTACTAAATAATTTTTTATTTAATCATAAACTAACTAAAAAATATAATTAATTAAAAACTAATAAATAAACTAAATGTATCTGCTTTATTCAAGCAAAAACTTTGCTATAACACTATTATGATAACATCATTGTGAAACTTTAAGTCGTTTTTTCAAATAAAAGTGTTTCTTTGACACAAAGCGTTTGCTGTCACTACCAGCGATGATGCGTTTTGAATTTGCATTCTGTTTCACCAATAACACTCTACATAAAATATTAAATGGTAAAATAAGTGTTGTAATAGAAATTTAAACAAGTGTACCACAGTGTTTATGGGCCAATACAAGGCATTTTAAAGGAATAAAAAAGTTTTGAATTTCTTGCATATTCCCGTTACAAGGTTTAACAAGGTTAAAGGACATGGTCACACTGCTTAGCATAGCTTACTTTTACAAGCTAAGCATAGTAATCATATTGCAACACAATATCAACTTGTTGCTTCTCCAAGTTTTTAAATATTGCTGTGGTTCATAATCTGGGTATTGCTCATGACCTAGGAGCCTGCAGTAGACCTTTTGACTACTAATCGAGATTTCTAATACAGAGAAATCAAGTTCATACGTTACTTATGGAGGAGCATTTCATGAAAGACCATGATACTGACCACCCACTTATCCTCCGGTTCTTGCTCTTCTTGGTTCCGTAATGTTTCTTGAATGTCCGTGTGAATTTCAGGAGCGACTTCTGTCATGGTTTTATTTAATATCGATAATAACATGCAATATAACCTCAAATTTTAAAACTTACATAACCTCTAAACTTTGTACATTATATTTTTCCAAATAGTTGATTGAATATAATAACATAATTTAGAACAAAACTGTAACTCTTTTTTTCATTGAATAATTAAAATTTTAAGTTTACTTTCAATATTCTCTGACAATAGTGACAATCACATTTGATGACATTGACACTTGACATGACAGAAAATTATAGAAGAACATTCAGCAGCTGATCATATAGGCCGCGTTCCGAATTGCGTTGTAATCTATTTGATCGTCCATAAACCCGTTCCGAATTACCGTGAGCGCGATATCAATGTCCCTTGAATCGTCATAGATGACGTCATGACATGCGGCATCTTGCGATTATACCGACTATGCCCCAAACAAATATCACCGTGAGCGCTGTCAAAAATGACAGTTGTGTTGACAGGTTGTGTTATGAACTCATCGCTAATATAAACACATCCGTCATCCTTTTCATCACTGGACGAATCGTTGTTCTCTATCTCAAAATCTGAGTTAGCAGTGTCGGTAGAGTCAACCAACATAACTTCTATTTTCAAAAATAGGTCTTGTGGTATGTTGGTTTGGGGTTATGTTCACTGCAAACGCGTTCACGAGCGCTCCGAATTGATGACAGCTCTTAGCTGTCATAATCGTGATATCTAAATCGGAACGCAAATTATAGATGTGAGCGCTGTGAGCGATTATTTTCTAATACGGAATGCAACCATAGGCTGCGTTCCGAATTAGGCTGTAATCGATTTGAGCGTCCATAAACCCGTTCCGAATTACCGTGAGCGCGATATCGATGTCCCTTGAATCGTCATAGATGACGTCATGACATGCGCCATCTTGCGATTACACCGACCATGCCCCAAATAAATATCACCGTGAGCGCTGTCAAAAATGACAGTTGTGTGCACAGATTGTGTTGTTTTGTTAGATTGAAAAAAAAAAAGAGTTTTAAACTCATGAACATTTTATTTAATTATCGTTGCATCCAATGATATTCTAATAAACAGATATGTTGTGAGCGCGCAATCGTGAAGACTCGAAAACGTTTTGCCTTTATTCTGCGTCACTGCGTGTATGAGAGCTGGCTCTGCCCCGCGGCACACCTTTTTCGGTGGTTTTGTAGGTGTATAACATATCTGTTTAATAGAATACCATTGGTTGCATCTATATAATTTGTAATTCGTGCGATTTTTTTAAGGTGTAAATCTTTGCCGGGAGCAAAATACGCTAATCGCACTTCCGTGATCCTTTTCATCACTGGATGAATCGTCGTTCTCTATCTCAAAATCTGAGTTATCAGAGTCGATAAAGTCAACCAATATCATAGCTTCTATTTTCAAAAATAGGTCTAGTGAAAAGTTTTGGTTTGGGGTTTGTTCACTGTCAACGCGTTCGTTCCGAATTGATGACAGCTCTTAGCTGTTATGATCGTGATATCTATATCGGAACGCAAAATATAGATGTGAGCGCTGTGAGCGATTATTTTATAACACGGAATGCAGCCATAGAGTAGATGACACCATAAAATAATAATTCCAAGACACCAATCTCTAAAAAAACACTTTAGTTTGGGCCTGAAAACCCGATTTATTTTCATTTAATTGCCAAATTGGATTTTTAGTTGCTTTGAAATCAATAAATAGTTGAGTCATTGAGTTGACTAAACAGTGACGTCACAGTTTGCTACTGCCATACAAAATCTATGAGAGAACCGCGGTTTAAATTACTGATTTAACGTCAATCAAACAAAGGTCAAGCTTTAGAAGTAGGTGACAAAAACACTAAATTAATCAAACAAAGGTCACCGATTTCGAAGCTTGACCTTTGTTTGATTGATTTAGTGTTTTTGTCACCGACTTCTAAAGCTTGACCTTTGTTTGATTGATTTGGTGTTTTTGTCACCGGCTTCTGAACATAAAGTTATTTTTCACTTTTTTGTGTTTTTCTTTTTGTTTGTATTTGTTTTTGAAATCAGTTTTATTTTTTGCAAAAAAGTTTTTTAATATTAAAGGTGTAAAAAGACCCTTAACGAAGCCAAAAGGCACAAAGTTCTGTACAAAAATGGAAAAAAAACGGAACCCTTATAAGATCACTCGTGCATTTGTCTGTTCGTCCGTCTGTTACAGCCAATTTGCTCCGAATCTACGGGACCAAATCAGGTGAAATTTGGTAGGATGGTGTTATCCTATGACCCACAAGATATGACACAGATGTACAAAGTAAATATATTATATATATTTTTAATTATGGACTTGACCTTTGTTTGATTGATTTGATGTTTTTGTCACCGGGTTCTGAAGCTTAAGTTAATTTTTATTTTTTTCTGTTTTTCTTTTTGTTTGTTTTTGTTTTAAAGTCGGTTTTATTTTTTGCAATAAAGTTTTTTTATTTTTCCATTTTTAGTTGTATTATCCTATACAAATATTTGCTATGCATTTATTTTACATTATCAACAATACATGTCATGGTAATAGGCTTATCTCCATTAGATGGAACTTTAACATACTTAGACTTTCGAAATCTGGGGGTCTAAAATGGCCGCTTTAGCAGAATCGTAATATGAATCACGTTAAAAAAAATAAATTCTTAAAATGGACTTTATGATCAACACCATAAAGTCCATTTTAAGAATTTAAAATCTTTAACGTATCACGATTCTGTTACAACGGCCATTTTAAGCCCACTGAGTGTATTGTACACATCTGCGTATACAGACGTGATGTTACGTCATAATGTTGTATAAACATAGATTGATTGATTACAGCAATCACGACGGATTTACCGTCTATTTTTGATCATACCTCCGAAGATCAGCATCAGATCTTAACCAATTTAAAATGGGAAAACCTCGGCAATACATTCTTTTAATTAATAAAAACAAAGAATTTTGAGAATTGCTCCACAAATTTTGGAGAAATCGGTGAACATACATGAAACGAGTGTCCTTCAGTCCACACGACTGAAGTAAAAATCTTCATAAAATAAAAACTACTTGGCCAAACTATGTTAATTTTTTATGGGACCAAATGACAACTATCAAGCATCAAACTAAAGGAGAATCACGTAAATCGGATCATAAATCTCAGTGTAATCGGTGTACATACATACAAAAACCAATCGAATTCAGAACCTCCTCCTTTTTGAAGTCGGTTAATAATAAAAATATTGGCCTGTTTAGGAGCCCCTTATAACATCTAGAAGGTACAAGATTAGCGTAACGCCTCTCTGTGTTTGATAACTAGCTCTTGGGTTCAATTTTGATGGCTATATACGTTTATATTGATCTAACCACCAGTGGCGTAGCTAGGACATAATCCAAGCCTTCATCGAAAACTGTGCGGAGCGAGCTTGATAAGGAGCGCTCAGGAACCGCGACAAATGAAGTCTTCCTATAAGAACGAGCGAAGTAAACTTGAAAATAATAATTATTAGACCTTTCCGGATCGTGATAAGTGAGGCGTTCATTATAGAGCTAGCAAAGCCATCTTCAAATTTTGCAGGTTTTTGCCTCTTATCAATAAGATTTGAGGTTGTAGGAACAATTTGTGGTTATTTTGTAATACGTGTCGTGCCCTGCAGGCATATTACGTATCTTTCTGATATCCAGTGACTTGATAGCTTCGGTTGTACACCGAACTTTGATGACAACCGTGAATGTCATAATATTAGTATTACGTATCGCACTGAGTGGATATCACTTTACGGTGACTAACAGCCCGGGTACGGTGTAACGTCTTTCACGCAAGCCACTTCAAAATCAGTTGTCATTAATTTGTTGTCCACTATGCTTACATAATCGAAATAATATAAGTATCGATATGAAAGCGTCTGTCAAAATGAGTTACGGTGACTATCAGCCACGATGACAACCAATGACGTCATATTTGATCGCGACTGGTCATACATAATACGAAACTAACCTTTTGACAGTTAATTGATGGACACTGAGCCCAGTTACTATCATTTCGAGCTGTCAACAGAGATACGTAATAGCCCTAGTAACATAGGGCCCCGAATTAATATACTGGAACACACCGATCCGTGTGAGTATCTATATGAGTGACTATGACATTAGTTACTATTAGGGCCTGCTCAGACTATCCGTGACGCACTTTTTAGTCTGTGAAAATAGAACGAAAAGTCCGGCACGAAGCTTTCATTTTTTGTGGCATTGTGTGGTTATGTGGTCTTATGTGGTTTCGTGGCATTCTGGCAGATCGCGCCGCGTCCGCGCCGCACATAAAGTGCGCGAAAAAATAGAACGTTTGCTCCAACACGTGCTAGAAACACACATCTAACGCAGACGGTGCACACTTAGAATGCAATCTACACTCGTTAGTATGGATAACCTGCACTATGAAGATGTGCGTCGTGTGCGTTGAGTCTGTGTAAAATCCTCGACGGACTTTTTGTATGCCATGCAGACATTTTGTGCTCCACAGACTCGATCGTACAAAAAGTCCGTCGTCTATGCAGGCCCTTATTCTGATATCCTAGATAAGTAGTTTATGTGTTTCACATACAACAAACTTCAAATTTGAAGTTTGTAGAATTTGACATAATTATGTCGCAGAGATCAAGACTGCATTCCGAATTACAAAATAATGGCTCACAGCGCTCATCTATATTTTGCGATCCGATTTGGATATCACGATTATGAAAGTTATGAGCTGTCATCAATTCGCTACGCTTGTAAACGCATTCACAGTGAACATAACCCCAAACCAACCTTTCACAAGACCTATTTTTGAAAATAGAAGTTATGTTGGTTGACTCTATCGACTCTTAAAACTCGGATTTTGAGATAGAGAACGATGATTCGTCCAGTGATGAAAAGGGTGACGTCGAAGTGTTTATATTAACCTATTTTGCTCCCGACAAAGATTTACCCCGTAAAAAATACCACAAACTACAAATTACATAAATGAAACTATAATTAAAGTTAGATGCGACTCCTAATTTATAACAAAACAACACAACCTGTGAACACATCTGTCATTTTTGACAGCGCTTACGGTAATATTTATTTGGGGCATGGTCGGTGTAATCGCAAGATGGCGCTTGTCATGACGAGACGGAACGTGCAGGAACTATATATAGGTGGCAGCACTATTTTGACAAAAGAGACACAATGCGGACAGTAAAGGAAAATTACCACCTGTCATCGCGCTTTCAATCTATGTAAACAAAATTATCTCTTCAATTATATTATTTTTGAATATGCTAAAAGGTATAAAATATGGGTTCCGGTCTGTCAATAATTATCGTCAGCGTAATATGAACGTTTAATATTATGAATTTTATATATTTCGTCTACTTCCTCTGATGAAAATTGTGGTGCATGAAGAAATGGTGATAACTAAAACAGCTTTCTAATTTTCAATACAACATGTTTAATTGGAAGGGAACTCCTTTATCTGATGACTTCAGTGCAGTATAGAGAACACGTGTATGGTGAAGTGTAAATGGTTTTGGCATGTTTGCATGGATGGTTGATTTTGAGGGCCTTTTCAATGCAGAGTGTTACAAAAACAAGTTGATTTAAATATTTTTCTTTACTGCGTTTATCCATTTTTTTGCGTTTTTTACCTAAACACATGGTATGAGAATACTATTCTTTGGAAAGTAATAGAATTTTACGCTATTTGATTTATTTTCATTTTTGTGGATATTTATTGGTACCTACATCCAAAAATGCAACAATGCCTAATGATTAGCTAGAATAATATTTTTCACTATAAAATTATTTCTGTTTTTAGTTGTTAAAAATGTCAATGGTGTCGATTCTGTTGTGCACAAACTAAACTTAATTAAGGCTATTGCTATCTTTTACTAAAAGGCAGTGCGAGAAAAGGACGGCTATAGCTATAAACAAAGTTAGAGATGTCAAACTAGTTTATGCCTTGCGCTTCACCGTGTTTTTAGTCGACATGTTTTTTTGCGCACCCTATAGTTGTATAGAAATAATAGTTCCTACTAAATTTGACAGCTCTAAATTACGTCCGTCTCTTTCTCGTTTTATCAGAGAGAAAAAGATAGCAATAGCCTAAATTAAGTTTAATTTGTGCCCAACAGAATCGACACCAATGTTAAGCATTAATAGAGTACAAGATTTGGATTGGCGTCGCTAGTCAGCAGCACCGTCGTTGTGCACGTTCCCCACTAAGGTGAATGCTCAAGGGTAGCCCGCGAAATTCAAATTTTCTTACGTTTTTTTGCAATTTGCAGGAAAGTGCTAGGTTGTATGTTGATTAATTAAAATATTATTCGCGGATGTAAAACGTATGTAGTTATAGAATTATATCCATCAAAATCATCATTACAACTTACGATTGGGGTTGCAAAGGCAAAGTAAATCTCAGATGGCTCCACCCATAGAGTAAAGTAATATAACGGCTCCACCATAGTTGGTCTCAATCTGACCAATGAGGTTAAGCTATTTTGAAATATAAAATGACATTACCACATTTTCAACTAATGACGATGTTTGTTTTGGTACCAACTATGCTAGCGCCATTAGTTCCACAGGTAGCCTCCCCATTCGGTTGGAACGGGTTTATGGACGCTCAAATCGACTACTGCGTAATTCGGAATGCGGCCCAAGTTATCTTTTATGAAGCAAAAGTATATATAAAAAAAAAAAATTGACTGACTGACATTAGGAATTCCGACTTAATCCTTATAATCCTATTTTTTGTGAACTTTGCACATTTTCGAAGAATACTATTACCGAGACTATTAACGAGTATTGTTTTCTCTGTAGTCTGTGTTTTTTTCATTTTGTACAAGATCTACTGTGTGTTAATGTTGTGGTATTTTTAACTTCATAAAGATGTCTCTGAATAAACTGGTTGGTGGCGACTGTGGGGGCAACAACTCCTTAGTTCAGCTATCAAATATCGTCCGTCGTGATACTCGTGATGTTCAGCTGTCACATCCAATCACAAATTCACAAGTTGACAGATACGTTAACGAATTCATGGCACAGAATTCACAGATTCCACAAACTTTCAACATGAATGCTTTGCTCAACAACTTACCTCAAGAAACTGTAATGAAAAGTGGCGCCTCTACATCTTCGTATGTACCAGATATTAGTACTCACATGAACAGATCATGGAATGCAGGTCCATCCACTTCATTTATGTCACATGCTATGATGCCAAACTTTCAGATGATGCAGCAATCAATGTTCATTCCACAGCCCATGTTAGCGTCAAATGTTGCAATGCAATTAGAGTATGAGAATGATCCTCAAACTATTATAGATGATGATGTGCAAAGTAAAGCTCGTGAATATATTGAAACTGTAAACGAAACTTCTTACGATGACACGGCATATAATGACTTCATGGCCTTTATGAAGAAAATAAGTGCTGGAGAGCTCAACTTGGGTGAAGCTGAACAGAAAGACCAGCAAAAAAAACTAAACAGAGAAGAAATATTAGATGAAATTGCTGAAAAATATAAAGAAGAGTGGGACAAACTCAGTGATGTTAGCAATTATTGGGACACAGAGGCTGCTAATGGAATTTCTAAAGAATACTCATTCTCTGAAGGTAATGTTATGTTAGAGAATAAAAGTGCCCTTGAAATAGGTAAAGAAAAATTAAAAATGGGTGATATTCCTGGAGCTGTTTTGTGTTTTGAAGCTGCTGTACAACAACAGCCTGACTCAGCTGAGGCTTGGTTCCTTTTGGGAACTACACAGGCTGAAAATGAACAAGATCCTTTGGCAATAACAGCTTTGAAAAAATCATTAGAAATTAATCCAACACAATTGGAAGGATACATTACATTGGCAGCAGCATACACAAATGAAAATATGTCTAAGTACGCATATATTTCTTTACTGGACTGGCTAAAAGCCAGCCCTAAATATTCTGACATGTTTCCTCAAGATGTAGACCCTAGAAAATTGGATGTAAAGGAATTAGAATCTCATGTGAAGACATTATACCTCAAAGCAGTGCAGTTGAATATGAATCAAATTGACCCAGATGTACAGAATGCTCTGGGAGTGGTTTTTAACATCAGTCACGAATATGATAAAGCTGTCGATTGTTTCCAGACAGCTTTGATGGTGGCTAGTGACAATGCCAAACTGTGGAACAGACTGGGGGCTACTTTGGCAAACAGTGACAAATCTGAGCAAGCTGTGGATGCTTACCACCAGGCTCTGAACTTGGAGCCTGGATTTATCAGAGCTAGGTATAATGTTGGTATCACATGCATGAATTTGGGAGCCCATAGACAGGCTGCAGAACATTTCTTAGTGGCCTTGAACCAGCAGCACAAGGCCAAGAGCATGTTTCCAGATTCTTCTTCAACTGACACTAGCTCATCTACAATTTGGACAACATTAAGGATGGTGTGCTCATTCATGGGAGAACATGATGTTGCAAAATTGGTAGATGGCAGGAATTTGAGTGAACTCAATAAGTATTTTGATGTGGAGTAATTTTTTCCATTTCTCACTTGTGGTTAGGGGTAACTTTCTATTTGTAAATATGTATATTATGGTTTATTTAAAATGTATCGAATTAGAATATAATATGAATTTATTCTTCTTTACTTTCTTTGTTATTTTAATTTATCTGTATGGGATTATTTGGGGTGTAAGTGCCTCGTTTTAATTTGGGACTGAGTAAGAATAAAATATTTTCTATTTTTGTAAGCTTTGTTTTTTTTATTTATTCTATTTTTACATGCAGGAAACTGCAATCTGAGTCACTGAGGGGGCAGCCTTGTGGATGCTTGTTGTAAAACCAGCAAGGTTTCTGCTGTATCTTTATAGTTCTTTGCTTTATCTTTCTTTTTTTAGTATTGCTACCAACTTCATTAATTGTTTTTGGATACCTCAATCCAACTTTTCCAAATTGAACTTGAAAAATGTTATGATTATTTTTGAGAAGTGTTTGTATTCCTCCACATTCAGATTTCAATGTATGGAGCTGTTCTTTAGGTATAAGTTGAACTAGTTCATTAAATTCTGCTGTCCTTCCAATAGACCAATTGGATTCTGTCTCACTGCATCCCTCCAGCAAGTATCTGCTAATACAGTCAACAATAGAATCTATTACATTTTTATCTATTTGTGTACAATTTCTAACCTTTTCAACTGGTTCTCGAGCTTTGAAATTGTTTTTCATATTTTTATCTTGTGATGTGTTGGATGACGTTATTAACTCATCTATTTTGTTGCAGTAATCTTCATATTCATTCTCTGGATATATTCTGCCACTACTCACTAAGCATATTCTCTTAGTACTTGGAATCTTAAGTCTATCTGTGTCTATTTGAAAACCACAAGCTTCACATAACTGTGTTATATAGTCTAAATAATCATTGTATTGGCTTTTATATGAGTTTTTCCGTTGATATTTGCTTCCATCGAAGTTGAAGGCACAACAAGGGAGTAGAAAGAAATTGCATTTATATGTACTCTTTGCTGTCATAACCGGTATCCACGGTGTTAGCTCATCAGAATGATTTCCAATAATCCAGTCTATATCAGGAAATATTGATGTATCGGATGGTGTAATAGTTTTCTCCTACAAGAAAAATAACAACTTTTAATTTGAATAGAATAAAATTGCGTAGACAAGTTAAATTATTTCTCCTGTAACAAACATTCATAAATAGATTGTAAAACAAATTAGGGGATTGTACTGAATTATAATATTATGATCACTTTGTAATGTATCTTATTTACCTTCAATACAACATTAGAGGGATACATATCCCAAATATTTCTTTTTCTAACATCTATACCTAGTCCAATGTGTCCTTCCTTGGTTAGAATGTACACCAGTAATCCATTTCCACATCCTAGATCTACAAATGATTTCTTGGTTTTGGTACCGTCTCGCTCCCAGAGGAGTAACAGATATGTTGCTATTGCCACATCTTCATACACAAATTTTGATGCATCAGTGCATTCTGGCCAAATCTGTAAAATAAAGAAACAAATTTTCATAAAAATCTGAAATCCAGGTAGGATTTCCAGAAACAGTTGAGTTAACTTTGATTCCCATTTGTTTAATAATAACTTGTATTTTGTTTAAGTAATTCTTAATAGATCAATAATAATATGTACAAGTATCAAAAGGGGAAAAGAATTACAGGGAGTCAAAGAATTCATCCTCATCGCTGTCAATAGGAAAAATGTCCAGAAGGCTGGCAGCATTGCTTCATTGGATAGCAATGCTGAATCTTTGGCCACAAAATAGGCCCACCCTCTAGTCTGGTCAAGTGGGTGATTTCTTGAAATACTAGGTGGCGTTCTTAATTTGTTATTTCATAAAAGATAGTCTTGAACAAAATATAATTTTGTATGGAGTTGGGTGTTGATAGCTGCACAGTGCGCTGCAGTATTATACTTTTGTAGCTATCAGTTTCCTTTGATAAATAATTATAAACCTAATTTGTTCCAAATAAATATTTTTATTTTTAACTTGTAATAATGCCTAACTTTGAAACAATGTGTAGTTTTACTATATATAGTATAATAAAGTAACCTTGTGTAGTTTTATTATTTGTAAAGTGTTATACATAAAATATTCACGTAATATAAAAAGCATATTTACCTTGACCATCTCTTTCCCATATTTCAACTTTAATTTATTATACTTTTCATAATACTTAGTTTGGGATACTAGTGACAAAGATTCATTGCATATCTTGGCCTTGGTGTTATAGTTTGAGGATTCTGAACCCCACTTGGTAAGTTGTGGTAGCAATATATTAACAAGCCAGTTGTATGACTTCGAATTTTCATCTGCAATATGAGAAATTTAAATTACAAGTACCCTTTTGTGAGACAGTCCTTATCACAGTGGTTGCAAATTTTAATAAATACAAACCATTTGTAGCATTTAACACTATTTGACTGTTATTTAGTTCAATTTTAAATGAGAAATCGGGACATAACTTTTGTTCTTGAGTTGCCGGTGTGACATCATAAAATGTGGCTGAGCATTTGTCTTTTTGTAAGCAGACAACCTGGTATGCTTGTTTATCAGAATAGTTTTTCGGAAGTAATTCAATCAAGAGGACTTCAGTCGTGCCATCAGTATTAGACGTGGCATCAAAGACTTGATCGACATTTAATTCATGAAAAATACCCGTTTTATGTTTTTCAATGTTATCACCAGTAATTAAGTTATTCAGCCGGCCTATAGTTCGTGGCATTTCACATGTAGGAAGTCCAGGTTTACAGCAATATTTGAACCATAATTTGTTGCCCCATAACCTCCTATTGATAACATGAGGTTTAGTTATTAAAATGTTGATAGATTCCCAGAATGAATCAGGAGTCAGCGTAGTGTGAATAGATTTAAAAGTTTCCTTCATTGCTTCTAGCGTAATGGTTAAGCCCGTAAAGTACTACGATCAATACAGTTTGTTTACGTTGTTGCACTTGCAAAACATAGAGTAAAATAAGTATATTTGCAAAATCATAAAGTAGATGGCACAGTCGAGTCCCTATAATGCACGTCACTGTAATGCACACACCAGCAATGCACGACACTGGATTGTACAACACGGGCGTGTACAACCTTGGAAAAGGAAGCATCGCGATGTCTCCAATTGCTGGGCTGTACCTTGCTTGTCCGACCCAAGAATGTACGGCATGATAATTGGCGACATCGCGTGATTGGCCGATTGGTTGGCCAATCAGGTGACTCGAAATTTTGGGACTTGGATACTAGGTAATTGAGCTAGGTAGTGCTGTCCGAAAGACGATTGATTGCGTGATTGAAAAGTTGATAGGGACTTGATCATTATAACACGTTCCATTTTAGGTTCGCCAGCAATGTAAAAAAGGCGAATAAAAAATGTGTAAAAACACGACAGTCTCGCGCCAGTGTTATTTTGGCTCCGGTAAGGGTGCGATGTGAAATTTGAATTTGGATTGGTATTTTGTTTGTTGAGGTTGATTGATGGGTTTAAAAAGCGTAGTCGACGCTCAACAGATGGTCGGAATGGGCAAAAAAAAAAAGCCCGCCAGCCATGTCGTCGGATTTCTGCCGGCCTTCGGCCTACGCTTATGTCCCAAAGTAAGACGTTTGGGACCAAATTTTAAATACATGAAAAAAAACGAACTATGAAAAAATTACTCGATTCACGAAAAGAGAATCCTTTGGCTGGGATCGAACTCAAGACACAAGATTGTAAAACAGCCTGTACCCCGAGACCAGCTAGCTGGCTTGTTGTAAACCGTGGCGAATATGTAGATCTTATGCTGCTTCTACAGGTCGGTAATGTTCGGGATGGCAAGAGCCAAAATGACATTGGCACGAGTTGGTCCTGGAAAAACAACTACCTACTATCGTTGTTTGTCAAGAAAACACGACCGTCTAGCGCTAGTGTCATTTTGGCTCCCGCCATTCCAAACAATCCCGAAAATCACCGACCTGTTGAAGCAGCATAAGATCAGTCATTTTTTGCACTTTTCACCACATGAGCTTATCTACTCGTGCTTTACACCCTGCACCGGCAAGGGCGTGATAATTTGAATCGCTCGCTCTTGCATCCAAGTTGAGGTAGTCCCGGTCGACGGAGCGCCACTTCGCGGGGCTCCTACATCTGAATGGTTTCTAAAAAAATCAAAAGAAAAAACAAACACATAAAATAAAAACAAAATGACTCGATTCACAAAGAGAAAATCCATAAGATATGTTGGCGAATTTACTTGCCCAGTGTGGCATCATGTCCGAGCGGTAGATGTAGCACTTATTGAAACATGCAGAATCATCACTGGCTGCCTACTGCTTTATACCTACTCGCAAGCGTGGCTCCCTCTGAAGTCCAAAGAGTGGTGTTGCTTGCTCCTCCGAAAAATATAAAAAAGAGACTGACTAACGTCACCCTCTTTACAATGCGGAGATGTCGCGAGCACAGAGTACATTATGAAGAAGAGAAGAAGAAGACTTGGTACATTTTCATTCAATGGAGTTAAATGGCCTTAAAAGGGTTGTTTAAGATTTTAATGTTTATAACTCTGTAAAGTCATATTTGTTACGGCTGCAAATCATATTTTATTCAAGATACAACACGACAAATAACCTGCTAATTGCAAAACGCGTAAAAAAAATTGTATTTCGCGGGCTACCCTGGCGCTTCCACAATATGGCGCACCCTCACCACAGCATTCACTTGTAATATAATCCAGATTTTGAGCATTATGATACAAATAGACGCTCCCGGTGAGAGAACATTTGGTCAGTGGGGCGGATTTGCCTATTCAGTGGAACAATCCAACATCCAAGATTCAATTTTGCGTTTGCATGGAAAGAAGAGTACTTTTATTAAAATACACACATCAACACCGTTTATGGATATTTTGTATAAAGTTCTTAAACTCAAAAATACTGGCCAGATTTAAATTCTTTTGAAGAAAGCTTATTTTATAAACCTTTTTGAACGATTTTAAATTTGAATTTGAAAAAAGTAATTAAAAACAAAAGATTTACCGGCCATATTGGTAGCGAAGTATAAAGGTTTCATTTACCTACAGAAGGAATCGTTACCCGTGGTCCCGGGGGGTCCACCCATTACCGGGGCGGTTCCATGGGTTATTTTAATTACCCGTGGTTCCATGGGACTATGGATTGTTTCCTGGACTTCTGAATATATCGATAGAAAATACAAATTCATAATAACAGCATATTAAGTACCTACGTTATTTTACGAGTAGGTACGAGCGGTGCCATTCGTCCTACTAAATAATATGATGGGTTCCCAGCGAGTCACACGCACACCCAATCGTGTCACATTGTGACTCGGTGGGATTTTTTTCCAACATGTCACAGTTACACTGGGTGTGTGACACGTTGGGAACCCTCTTGAAAAAGATTGCAACGAGTCACAGTGTGACTCGATGGGAACCTACCTCTGAAAGTCTGAAGTTGTTTTGTTGACTAAAAGATAATCTAGCAAAAGTACTACATAACTTAGGTTCAAGGTGGTATGTTTTAATTCTGGGTAAGTAAGTAGCCACTCGTCTGTTATTCAAATAGCGACGCGCGCCAGAGCGCGACTCATGACCGCCCACAAATGAAGGGATATGTGTGTGATACTATGATCGAATTTCCTTCATTAATTTTTGTTAGTCTATTACTTTTTCCAAGCGAAAAAAAGCGGACTCTGGCTTAAACAAATATGACACTCCAGCTCTCCTCTCTGTTCAACCGTTTTCACTCTAAAGTTATGCGGACAAGAGAAGTGTTGAATGAGTGATTTACTTCAATTTGAGAATGTAGACCTACCTTTATAGAATCAAATTTAGCCAATGGACCATGCGCCAACATTATTGTAAAATTAAAAAACAAAAAGAAACTCTGTGCTTTTTGGTGTAACTGAAAAATCGGCATAAAATTCTTTTTCGCCTAAAATATAGTAAAATTAGAAGAACCTGCATCAAATACGACCGGCAACACAAACCCGGTCAAGGAGTGTAAATAACGAAATTCTATTTGTGGGAAAAAAAGGTGTTATAACCTTTTTTTTGGATGGGAAATCTTCAAATGACGGGGTCCCGCCTAGGCGGAGTGTCAGACTTTTGCTGACTAAAACCCATCCATGTTCCTTTTTAGCCCTGTGTTCCAGGGCCGTGGTATCTCTTCGTCTTTGCGGCAGGGCTTGTTAACGTTACCAACTAACAAAATAATAACCGTTGCTTAATGTTAATTCCATTGTGATACCTAATTAACGTTACAAAAATATGACGTTAATTGATAACATTAACAGCAATTTAACGTTAAATAACATTAACGTAAAATACGATAATAACGTTACTTTTACCGTTAATTTAGCTACAACCCGGTCGATCACATTCACGGTTATATTGTGTGTGATGTGTGAAGATGATAAGTTGCTAACCTAACCATACTGACTCAATCGCATTCCATGATTCCACCGACATGCAGAGACTGAGATATTGTGAATTTGTGACCACTTGTTGCCGTTCCGCGTAGGTAAACATTTTTGTGCGCTCGCGCCACTCGCTTAGCATTGGATCAGTTTAAATGTACTGTTGCCGCTCCGCCGAAGCCGGTGCCGCGGCCGCGCTTCAGTCGTGTGTAATACCTACAGTGAGTTGGTTTGTGCGGTTTGTGCGAGACGCTAAGAAGATGGGACGCAAAAAACAAAATAATGTCTACAGATATTTTGAACTGAACGATAATAATACATCTAATTGTTTAGTTCCAGAGTGTGGAAAAACACTAAAGGTAAGTTACTTGTCTCTTTATTATGATGATCTATCTTAAGTAATTAAGTAGGTAATTACCGAAGGTAAAAATACCCAAGGTATTTAGCATATTTTTGTTAGTTCAATGATGTTTTTTGAAGCTATCTTGATCTGAAAATACTTAGATAATTGATACGGTGGCTTTTGAGAACCAAAGCTTAATCTAGGCACCAATTAAATACTATTTTTAGCAGTCTCGAGCTTTTTTGCCTATAATTATATTTTAACATGATTGAAGTTACTTATTACCACTGCACAATTTTTATTTATTTAATTTGATACTAACGCACTCAAGCAAAGGACAATGACCAAAAGTGGTACCAAAAAGTCTCATGCATCAAGAATTCAAGATTTAAGGTGGATGCTCCAACCAGCCCGCGAAATTCAATTTTTTTTACGTTTTTTCAATTTGTTTTTTCAAGTTCACAAAGGTCGAGGAACGACTTTTTCGAGGTCAAACTCATTCCTCGACCTTTATGAACTTGGAGGGTTGTATTGATAATTTTGATAGTTATAATTCTGTAACTACATACGTCTAACACCCGCGAACCATATTTTTATCAACATACAACCTAGCAATGGCCTACAAATTGCAAAAAACGTAAGAAATTTTGAATTTCGCGGGCTAGTAGTAGGGTAGTCATTTAGTTTACATTTTTTGCAATTTGCAGGCCAGTGCTAGGTTGTATGTTGATTGAAATGTTGTTCGCGGGTGTATTGATGATTTTGATGATTATAATTCTGTAACTACATACGTCTTACACCCGCGAATAATATTTTTATCAACATAAAACCTAGCACTGGCCTGCAAATTGCAAAAAACGTAAGAAAATTTGAATTTCGTTTGCTACCTTGACGCTTTCACCTTAAGAGTTGAGATTAATTAATTATTGTATCCATGAGCATTGTCCTTTACGCTTTTACCAATGCTTTGAATGCTTTTTTTTTTACTTATGTCAGTAGGTTACTGTGTTTGAGAAAAACTTTAGATGCTTTTCGCTTATCTCTATTAATATGGCATTAATAAATAATTTCAATAGAAGTGTATTGGATTGCGTTAATTGATAAAATTCAAGCTTCAGCACTATAATATTACTAACTATGCGTAATATGTAATTGTTTCGTTTTTTTCAGACACAACATAGTGGTAATTTAATGAAACATTTGCAACATCATCATAAAGAGATATACAAAGAGGTCTTAGAACTCAATTTTAGTCGACAAGAATCAGCAAGTACCATTGCCAGGCAGAGAACAATTTCTGATATGGTCTTGGAAGAATGCACTAACTTAGTGGCTGTTCATGGACGCCCATTTTCAATCATAAACGATAAGGCATTTAAAAACCTGCTCGCTCTAATACCCGAAAATAAGAGTACTATAAATGCGCTTAAAGTTAGAGAGAATGCTAAGTCTATGGCTACAAACATGCGAGATCAGCTAGCTAATATACTTCATGGAAAAAAAATATCGATAAAGATCGATATCGCTTCTATCGGAACTCGAAGTTTCATGGGCATTAACTGCCAATATTTAGAAAATGGCAAAGTACTTTTGAAAAATTTGGGAGTTATTGAAATTTTTCAGCGCCACACATCCGAGCACCTTAAAGAAATACTCATCTTCAATTTACACCGATTTCGCATAAATACGGAATTTAATAATCAAATTTACTGCGTAACGACAGACAATGGAGCCAATATGATTAAATTGAGTAAACTAATGAATGAAAGTTGTTTATCTGCTAATATATCAGAGTCGACCCGAATGGCGCAGCGGTAGTGAGGCTGCCTTACGTTCTTAGGGTCCCGGGTTCGAATCCCGGTCGGAGCAAATGTTTGTGTGATGAGCATGGGCATTTGTTTCCGAGTTATGGATGTTTATATGTATATTAAGTATGTATTTACAAACAAAAAGTATCTATGTAGTATATCAACTATCTGGTGTCCACGACACAAGCCTCGTTGCTTAGTGTGACACTGGATGGCGCTGTGTGTAATGTCCAGCGATATTTATTATTATTATTATTATTAGTCTGATGATGTACAGGCAGGTCCCAGTTCAGCTGAAGCAAACGAAAGTAACAATTTATGTGAGGATTCCAATACGGAGTTCCAATACGGAGACAATTATGACGAGACTAGTGAACTTGAACATACATTCACTAATCAAGTAACAACAGTTTTGAGAGAACAGTTTACGAACGCAAGTGAAAGCAGTGGACATGAAATCGGCATTGTAAGATGTGCTGCACACACGCTCCAATTAGCACTTTTAGATGCTTGTAAAGATGAAACCACTTGTAGTCTTATTACAAGTGGTCGAGAAGTTGTGCGACGTCTTAGAACCCCACAGTTTGTTAGGTTGTTAAGGCAAAATTACAAAAATGTACCAAAACTGGACTACACTACAAGATGGCATTCAACAATTGATATGGCGGAAAGCTTACTTTCATTACGTGAAATATGCAGCACTGATGAGCGCTTACACTTGCCAGATTCTACTTGGGAGGCATTAAGTGAATTTGTCAGATGTTTAATACCTGCAAGAGAACTAACAAAAAAGGTACAAGAAGAACAGCTTACTGTTGGAGACTTTTATATAGCGTGGATGTTATGTGAGTTTAAAATTACTAAAATGACTGCAAAAATAGCAACTGACTTACTAGCATCGATGAAAAATCGGAAAAAAAGCCTTTTTCAAAATAATATTTTTATAAATGGAATTTTTCTGGATCCACGGGTGAACACTATTTTAACGCCGGAACAACAAAATAAGGCAAAGGGAAACTGTATTAAACTATACATAGATAATTTTGAATTGGAACAAAGTGACAAAGAAAATGAGAACATCAATAGTGAGAATTTACTTACTACGACAAATGAAAGAATTACAGAAGCTCAACGTGACCTTGACAATTTTCTAAATACCAGGTATATAGATAATCTTGACAATTTGGACTTACTCCTAAGGAGACCATCACAGCCTGATATTGTTAATGAAATAAAACAATCAATGATTATGTATTTAGAAGAACCTTTATTAAAATCAACGGAGAGTGTCTTAGCATATTGGGAAAAACATAGGGAGAAATTCCCTTATTTGTATAAACTATCAACAGTCCTACTAGCCGCACCAATGACGCAAGTGAGTGTCAAAAGACTGTTTTCGTCTTTAAAATTCAAAGAAAACTAAAGAAACAGTTTTTGCAGAAGATTTAACGAGTGCAATGATGTACCAACGGAGCATATGGGACGCAAATGAATTAAGGTGTGACGTCTCCAATTTACCTCCGTTGGATTTTAACCAAGACCAACCAGGACCTAGCGACCCACGAAATGCGGCGTTCGCAAGATTGGTCGCTTTTGAACTCGATCGTGTGCCAAAACAAAAACGTACAGTAACTTATGTCAATATACTAAACGTTATTAGAAAAGTGCGACAGGAAAAGGACTTGGATGACATAAGCTTGCCAAGTTACGAAGATTCAGAGTAATAATTATAAGTAAATTGATTAAATAGTTTTAAATACTATATGATTATTATTTACTAGCTGTTGCCCGCGGCTTCGCCCGCGTAAAGTTCGGTAACTGTCCCACTGGATCATATTAAAGGGATAAATACTTTAAATAGTGTCCTAAGTGTTAATCCAGGTTATGAACTATCTATGTGCCAAATTTCATAATCATCACTATCACAATCACCATCATTATCACAATCATTATTACAATCACCATCACGATCACAATCATTATCACAATCACCATCACTGTCACCATCATCATTATCATCGTAATCACAACCATTATCATCGTAATCACAATCATCACAATCTCCATCCTCGGTATCACAATCACTATCACAATCACCATCACTATCAAAATCACAATCACTATCACCATCATAATAACCATCACCATCGCTATCACCATTACAATCACCGCCACTATCACAATAACCATCACAATCACCATTATCGTTATCATAATCTTAATCATCGTAATCATAATGATTATCATCGTAATCACAATCATCATCATCACAATCACCATCATCGTTATCACACTCATTATCACGGTAATCACAATCATTATCATCATAATCACAATCACCATCACATTCACCATCACATTCACCATCACTATCACAATCACCATCACTATCACAGTCACAATCACTGTCACAATCACCATTACCATCGCTATCACCACTACAATCACAATCACCATCATCGTTAGCACAATCACTATCATCATTATCACAATCATTATCATCATAATTACAACCATCACCATCACAATCACCATCACAATCACTATCACAATCACCTTCACTATCACAATCACCTTCACTATCACAATCACCTTCACCATCACAATCACTATCACTATCACAATCACCATCATCGTTATCACAATCACTATCATCATTATCACAATCATTATCATCGTAATCACAATCATCATCATCACAATATCCATCCTTGTTATTAAAATCATAACTATTGTTATCACACGCATCATCATCATTACCACAAACACCATCACTGTCACAATCACCATCAATATCACAGTCACAATCAATATCACTGTCACAATCACTATCACCATCACAATAACTATCACCATCGCTATAACCATCACAATCACCGTCACTATCACAATCACCATCACAATCACTATCACTATCACAATCACCATCATCGTTATCACAATCATCATCAACGTAATCACAATCGTTATCATCGTAATCACAATCATCATCATCATTATCACAAACACCATCACTGTCACAAATACATTTAAAACATAAATACATTTAAGGTAAGGCTTAAGACATTTATAATTCGTTCACAAATTGAATTTAATGATATAAATATTGACAAATCGTTTATCTAATTTAACAATCTAATTATTATCTAGCTATTATTTACTACTATTTCGAATTTATCTCATAGAAACTCACCGGCAAATAATGTGGGTAGTTGCGCGGCGCGGCGGTGGTAAATCCGTTGTCTGCGATCGCCAGAATCCATGTGTGTGTACAATCACACATAGATAAACACCCATACATTTGTACAATCATCCTTTTGCTCCGACTTCCTTTGTAATTCCAGATTCCATTGTGATAACTAGTTTTGTCTTGGAACTTAATGCTCAGCATTATTAGTCTAATAATATATAATATTAACTAGGCAGTAGTCTCACTCTCACTGAAATGTCATTGCGGTATTGCAATTTTAAAATTGCATAGGCCGATGTTGCATCGAAGTGCGTCATGTCAATAAACTGTGTTTCGTTTTCGGATAAGTACTTATTTATTTAGCAGGTTTCTTCGTGTCTATTATTACTAATATAATTATGTTATCTTCTGTGACAAAAAAATATTCACTGTATATTATATATTTATTACACACTTAGAAACGCCCATTTAATAGAATAACATTATTTATTTACTACCTACTACCCTCATCCGTGTGTCACTGCGGGGGCCTACTGAAAACCAGCGCTGAGTGTTTTACACCCAGCATATGCTGAGTTGGTTACCCTTTCGTTATGGGCATGCTTAGCGCAGTTGAGCTGTTTAATTCATTGTTCTGTTTGTTGTTATATGTATGTGTATGTGTTGCTCTATTGTGTTGCTGCTGTCCATTAGCGAATAAATGATTATTCTATTCTATTCTATTCTATTCTATTCACAATCACTATCACAATCACAATCACAATCACCATGACTATCACAGTCACAATCACTATAACCATCACAATCACCATCACCATCGCTATCACCATCACAATCACCGTCACTATCACTATAACTATCACAATCACCATCACCATTACCATCACAATCACCATCACTATCACCATTACAATAACCATCACCATCGCTATCACATTCACTATCACCGTCACTATCATTATCACAATCACCATCACTATCACCATAACAATCACAATCACCATCATCTTTATCACAATCACCATCACCATCGCTATCACACTCATCATCATCGTTGTCACAATCATCATCATCATTATCACAATCATCATCATCGTTATCACAATCATCATCATCATTATCACAATCATCATCATCGTAATCACAATCATTTTCATCGTTATCACAATGATCATCACCGTAATCACAATCATTTTCATCGTAATCACAATCATCATCATCGTAATCACAATCATTATCATCGTAATCACAATCATCACCATCATCATCATTATCACAATCACCATCATCGTTATCACAATCATCACAATAAATCAACAATAATCCTGTATGGAAGTCGAATCCGCCATCTTCTAGATCTCAAAATAAATGCCATTTTCGTAATCTGCACCCCTGATAATCTCGGTATCGACACCCATATTGATTTTTAGACATTTCAACCCCATCGCACCCCAACAGGGAATGAAGGCATTTCAGGTCCGCCATATTAAATCTTAAAATCGTTGTTTTTGTAATACACCCGACCCGATACACCATACAAACAATACCGATGTTGATTTTCAGACTTTGTTACCCCATTTCCCCCTTTAGGGGTTGAATTCTGAAAAAACCTGAAACACAAATGTTAACTCATTTATCGATAAGAGTACTCCTGTGAAGTTTCGAATAAAACAGTCTTACCTAATCTTGTTCCCCATATAAACTTTTGACTCCCGTTTCATCCCTTTAGGGGGTACATTTTGAAAAATCCTTTCTTATTGCACCCCTTAACCTCATAAAGAACGTATGTGCCAAATTTGGAATCTCTAGACTCAGCGGTTTGGGCTGTGCATTGATTTTTAGACTTTGTCACCCCATTTCCCCCTCTTAGGGGTTGAATTCTGAAAAAACCTGAAACTCATTTCTACTCATTTATGAATAGGAGTACTCCTGTAAAGTTTTTAATAAAATAGTCTAACTAATCTTGTTTCCCCATACAAACTTTGGAGCCCCGTTTAACCCCCTTAGGGGGTGAATTTTGAAAAATCCTTCGTGCACCCCTAGACCACACAAGGAACCTACTTGCCAAATTTGGAATCTGTAGACCCAGCGGTTTGGGCTGTGCGTTGATAGATGAGTCAGTCAGTCATTCAGTCAGTCAGTTTCTTCTTTTATATATTTAGATTATGTCCCACAATAACACATCCCTATTCGCATGCGAGGAAGTGGTCACAAGTTTAACCGTTTAAAAATAACGATAAAATTAACGTTATTAAACAATTATCAGTTAAAAAGATTAACGATAAAATGTTGCCAAAATAACGTTAAATCTATTAACGTTATTTTAATATTAACGGTAACTCTGTCAAATTAAGGGAACGATACAAAATTTTACCGGTATATAAAGCCCTGCTTTGCGGACCCCTGTTTGCTGACATCTTTTTGAGGCGCGCATGGAACAAACGCGCCGTCGACATGGCCTATCGTCATAAGACGGACGGACGACGGACGACGCGCTCGCTTCACTCGCATATTAATTCACACACTAATATATCTTCTGTCCCCGAAGTGCCGGGCCTCCGCCGGCCTCCTTCTTCGGCCTACGGCCCGGTGCCCATGCCGCCCATGAAGGATAAGTACTGTCGCGAGACGGTCGTATTATAGGGACACGAAGAAAAAAAGAAGGAACCACGGAATTTTCCAGTATTTTATGGACCACGATGAGATTACCTGTGACAGTCCCTATCAGATTTACTCGATCGACCGCACAAAGCTAGATAATGTTTTTGTAATACAATTTGTGGTTTGTGCATTACAGAATTCTGAATACCATGGTTCCCAATCCTGGAAGCAGCAGTACGTAGCACGGACGGTCTACCTGCCTTATAACCAGAAGTACCAGCCGACATTTTAAATAATCAATAGGTACCCTACCTAATTAATTTACATAAAATGTAACAATGTAAAGTCTAAAATAAATTATACCAACATGGTAATTTATACTTTTTTTTTCTTTTATTTAATTATTTATTGACGATATAGTGTCTATCGATAGATATAGCTATCATTTACCCTTTAGTAAATAATATGTCGAAATATGGCATGGCCACGGTCACCTAATCTGAAAAGGACTAAATTCAGCATAACTTCTTAACATATTGTGTAATGTTGGTAGGCCTCTTGCCCGGATTAACCCTATAGGCCATAAAGCCCGGGCCTAGAGGCGCCGCCGCCGCCAGGGGCGCCATAGGTGTCCGTTTCAACTGCTCGGCCACAATGTCTTAGAAGAAAAACGACTACGTCTACATTACGAAGGAATTTGTAAAACAATAACAATGAAAGTCCCAAATTGGTAGAAATAATATTCAGAAAGAAATAAAGGTTTAACCGTGGCCACGCGGTCCGCACATGGAGAACTGCGCGGCCACGCAGTTTTCTTAAACTGAGCTATAGTACCTAGATCTGTGGTAGAGGTCCCATTATTTTTGCTAACCACTGATACGATTTCGAAGAATATGTAGATAGTATGAATAAAGCCCTAATGTTTGGATTTCACGACCTACAGCACTTATAACCTATAATGCAAGTTAGAAGTAGGGTGTCCAAGATTGATGGTGATTTAATCAGACATTTTCAATTTTATTAAGATAAATATGTAAGTAAGTAGGTACCTTTTATTGTAAAAATGATTAATGATTTTCTATTTGATTAGTACCTACTAACCTACACGAAAAATGTACCTTCCTACCTCGTTTTGACGTAAACACTGCTATTTCAATAAAATAAGCGTTCGTTTTAAAAATGGATGTAGGTACTTATTGTTTTTAATGATGACGCGTAAATAGCCTACTGCAGTAGTGCACGCATTTTTACAAAAGTGTATGACAGTGTGCTTGCTTTGCGGGTAAGCCATAGATATCCGATATCAGTGGGTTATGACGTTATAGATAACTTCACAAAAATTACATTTTGCGAGTGCGTTTGTTTGTCTCCATTCATGCACTAGAGCAGTGCAGTGATAAATAGTTTATTTATTTAAACTTCATGTAGGTACTAAATTGGTACATAGGCTGACTTAATGCCACAATGCATTCTCTACCGTCTAGCAATGACTTTGACCTTGAAAAAATCGTTCCTCGACCTTTATGAACTTGGAGGGTTGTATTGATGATTTTGATGATTATAATTCTGTAACTACATACGTCTTACAACCGCGAACAATATTTTAATCAACATAAAATCTAGCACTGGCCTGCAAATTGCAAAAAACGTAAAAAAAAATGAATTTCTCGGGCTACCCTGGAGCATCAGCCTTAAGTATACGAATACGGTGTTTATATTTTCGCATCAGTACTTTTCCATCCAATTAACCATAGTCATTCCCGCATTATGATATTAGATACTACTTACGTATGTGCCTGGTATAAAAAACGACGCTTTTGGAAATGTCTGATTGACGCACCATAAATCTTGGTCACCCTACTTCTAACTTGCATTTTAGGTTTAAGTGCTGTAGGTTTTGAAATCCAAACAATAGGGATTTATTCATACTGTCTACATTTTCTTCGAAATCGTATCAGTGATTAGCCAAAAGAATGGGACCTCTACCACAGCCATAGTAAGCTCCGTTTGAGAAAACTGCGTGGCCGCGCAGTTCTCCATGTGCCGACCGCGCGGCCACGGTTAAAACCTTTATAACTTTCTGAATATTGTTTCTACGAATTTGCTACCTACCTTCATTGTTAGTGTTTTACAATTCCTTCCAAATTCCTTCTTCCTTCTATGTTGACGTAGTCGTTTTTCTTCTACGACATTGTGGCCGAGCAGTCGAAACGGACACCGCTAAAGAGCCTCACCCACCCAACTAACCCCCCGACCATAAAAAGGCACAATTTGTCGGCTAATAGTTCAATCTGGCAATAAAGTACAAAATAATGGAGCCTGTGCTATCCGACAATGTTTGGAAGATGGGTGTTCCTTAAATTTTTGCATAATATTGACACTTAATTCGGTTGGATAAATCACCGGACGAGTGAGCCGAGCGGTGCGTGCACGCTGACCTCTACTATTACACAAGTACACTGGACTGGCTGTCCCATACAAATGACAGCTAGAAAGAGAGAGGAGAGAACTCCGCTATTAAATTTCGAAGTACCTACATTTGATCTCACAAACTGCGGAATTGCTTCCGCAATTTGTGCGATCAAATGTATATCATTAGCATTACGATGTTCGTTAGTTTGACAGTACCAGACAGTACTATGTCGTGACGTTTGAAATTCCGTAGTTTGTGAGATCTAAAGAATAAATTACGATGTACGTCAGTTCGATAGTGCACTACAGCGATTTTTTTCCCGTTGCCACCATGCTGGGCAGGCGGGCTGGAAACCGCATTTATTACATGCCATTCAACCATTCTATCTCCAGTAGGTACTACTGGACAGATTTGAATGAAGTTAATAACACAGAATAGGCTTTCCCACAAAATATGTGCCTACTATCCAAGGAAAAATCACTTTTAGCGCAGGTGAAGCCACGGACAAGCTAGTAGTAGCAAAGCCCCCATATCGGCCAACTGCTCGTAACTTATAGTTTAAAAACTTGTCAACCTCCAGTTGAGTGCTTAAGTATCTGTTTTTTTTTTTAAATAAATAAATAAAATAAGTAATAAGAAATAAATAATGTTATTCATGGTTATTTATGCTGTTTTATCATTAAGTAATAATAGTATTCAGCCTCCCGATTTATATTAAGTCTAGCAAGGCGGATGATCTCATTGATTGAGAGAAGGAAAAACAGTCATATATTATAGTGATGTCGTAAGCAAAACCTCATCCAATGAAATCTGCTTTTGACTTCAGCGAGATGATAACATGCCTTAAAACTCTAGGAAATACTGTGGCTCTGTTTCGTCTACATCGCGTAGAAAATAACCAGGACCGACAGTAACGTGCCTTCCGAATCCGAAGCACTGAATCATCTTACTTTCTAAACAATCAGGTGATTTTAACCTGCAATGCCCTAACTAAACTTGGAACAGTCCCATAAAGATATTTTTGTGAGACAGTGTCCCCACCGGTAATCGAACCCAGAACCTCGGATCGCGTGCCACACACTCTGATCACAATGGAGGCTGTTAATTTGTTGATGATCTAATAAAAATTGCTAATGGTTCATCATCATCATAATTTCAGTCCACTGCTTGACATAGGCCTCCGCCAAGGTGCACCACAAGGTCTAGTGGTTAAATTGGTCTTTCTTACTTATATAAGTATAGACTATTATATTTAGGAGGCCCATGTTCAATAGAGGACTTCCTACGGCTGATATGATGATGATAATATTTAGACTGCATTTTTGTTTATTTAATTTTACTTTTAAGTATCATGGAAAGAAGCAAGCTACGAATAGAGATCAAGAGATGATTTATGTATGGCCGCAGGATGTGTGGAGAACAAGGGAAAGGTCTATCCTGCAGGATGTACCTACTATGGACGAGGAAGAGTGAAAAAAAGATAATGAAATATATAATTCATTTAATTAAATGTTAAATTTATATTAAAACAATGATCATCATATAAATTACCTATTTCTTAATTTTATTTACTAAAAAAATTATGTAACAAACAATTAGTAGGTGGTACCTACTATTTTAAAGGCTATTTATCTGTCATGGATCAAAAATAAAAGTATTACCTAGTTGGTTTTTTAGATTATTTTAGATAGAGAGATAAGCTTTAGCATTCATAGAGCAGTAACTATAATGCTATCCCGATAATAATTTACTTTGCCACTTTCATACTAACTGTCTCCACACTTAATCTTCTTAACTCTGGTTGCGCCCATAATTTAGTTTATCCAATTACTACTTTTGGTCCTGGTTGCTGATCTTATTCTTGAATTTATTTCATAGTAGGTATTTCTTTTGCCTTAGCAGTTAGGTATGTAATTCAGGACAGCTTTGACTTTGATGAGGTATAACCAATTAACTTTTTACTAGTGTTCTTTTCTTCTGCGATGAAACCATATAATATATATAATATAATGGAATTCTATGTCAGGCTTGCGGTCCTCTTGAGCAGCAAGTAGCGACACAATAGTGGTATGGACTATGTTTGGGGCAAATATTTCATTGCTTTTATAATTATCTCCATCAAGTGTGAGTAACACACATCTTACGATTGCAGTGAAAATCTAAAATTAATAAGATTCATTAGAAAGTTATTATGATGGCAGCTAAAGGTACTTACTTTCTACAAAATTCCTAGCTTTAATAAAATAAACACTGATAAAATTTTTTCATAGCTAGACTTTGCTAGCACGTAGGTATAGATATAGTAAGTATGTACCTACTTATGTATTACTATTTTTAATTCTGTATTAAAGCTACGTGTTATGTTGTAGATCTTGTCACTGTCACAGCTGCCAGCTGGTGTTTGTAGGTAATATGTAGGAATGTTTTGTGGATAGGTATTTATCAGATAGTAAGGACCTACATACATATTATAGAGTACCTACAAGGATTGACTAATTACATCACAAACAAAGCCAAAGGGACCAAACTGACAGCCCCCAGATAAAGAGCTCTAATAATTTACACACTGTTAATCTGGTATCATAAATTGAGACGATTCGTAATTACGGAAAGAATCTTAGAGAATAATGCTATTGAGGTGGGTTAGTAAGGAGCTCATATTATGAGCCCAGGTTGCTCATGGAGAAATTGTTGTAATGCTGTTATTCAAACTTCCAGGTACCTACATAAGTACACCGATGATGTTGTAATTTGTAATAGCATATGCACTTACTTGCCAAACATGTTGCAACATCTCAAAGATCACCAATGAAATATCATTTCTTGTTGAAAACGTTTACACGTTGCTGATTTAATGGTATTTCATTATCTTTTGTTTTCTTCCATCTCATATCAGGACTATTTTCTCTTCCTAATTTAGCTGTATTAGGGTGCCTTACAAACAGAACTCAACAAGAAAACCCAAACTGCGTTTCTATAGTTCCAAACAAACCAAACTTAGCTTGAATAATTCACAGATTACTTCAATAATAATTGATTGAACGTCAACCATACGTCAAATGAAACAAAATCAATCCATAATCAATCAAAATCAATAAAATCTGTGTATCACCCGTCCCTAGTGTCACATGGCTTTTTACTTTTTTAATGTGACGTCACTGTTTGTTTTGATTCCATTTGGCGTGCTGTACATTGTCAAGCCGGACAATCTTGGTCCGGGCCGAGAATGCGCGACATGATAATGTACGTCATTGGAATTCAAAACACGCACATTCCAATGTCGCGCGTTCTCGTGTCGTGCATTGTTATGTTGAGCATTGCTGGTTCCCGCACAGTCATGTCATCTGCTATTGACAGAACAGCTGTCTTCCGAGTTAAATGTCAGAACATGACAATCAAAAGTACGTTTAGCAACAACAGCAGAAAAATAAACGTTTTTGTGCATGCTTAATCTCGCCCAAACTATTATTGTACAAGTGTATTTTGCCAAAATAATAATAGCCTGCTTGCTATAAAAGAGAAAACGTGTAATCATCAAAATGCATTATAATAATTTGTTACAAATGACATCTTTTTTGCAAGAAATGAGACTTTACGAATCGCTAATAATCGTTATCACACTCCAAAGGGTATAATTAACCCGCGTGCGTTCCACCATGTCATAAACAAGTCCTTCTATTTTTTTATTGTTTTCCCAAAAGTCCAGAAATTGAAATCTCAAGATGTGTCACGCAGTGTCACAGTCTCACCTCACAGAACTTTTTTGATTCTTTATGATCTGTGCAGGGCATATTTTTGAAAATATTTTTATATTTTTGTTTTGTAATTTGTAAAGTTTATTTTGGTTTTCAAGATTTGAAATTGGTGTCTAGGAGCTGCTAATGATATAGATAAATTAAAAAATAGAAATAGGCAGGTGTATGTAGGTAATGTCATACACTGAGCTCGAACATGGCTATCAAGGGTTGCGGCAAGCTACTCAGCCTCAATTTTATGTCGGAGATGATGGAAATCTTGTACCGATAAGATCATCAGTAAGTTTGTATTTTCATGTAGATATTGTTGTTGTCAAGTCAAACCCTACTACGTAGATACTTCAGAGCAATGACCTTTCGCGCTGTAGTATAAAATAATATTGTTTTATTGTTATGTAAACTAAAACAGATATTTAGTTAGCAATCCAAACACAAATAGTAGGAAGGTCACTAAGTGAAACGAATCCAGATTAAATATTGGTTCATCTAATGTTTTCTTTATCCATTTCCTCACTAATGTAGCACTGTTATCACTACTGAGCACATTGCTGCTTGAATGTTGAGTGGTGGACGGCTACACCTAATTATCCTACATTAAGGACACAATAGATTATTATATTTATAGTTGTACATGCTGACAATGACAAGTGAGGTAATGTAGTATGTTAATTTATGTCAAGTTTATCTTAGTTATCAAGTGTAAAGTAGTGTCAACCAATCGGTGGCAAGGTTGCCTGTGTTGCTTATCATATGCTGTGATAGGATTCAAGTGTATCAAAGATAGTGTGTGGTGATGGAGTGGCAGTGGCTTAAAGATTGGTGGCGTCTCAAAAGATGGAGGAAGAACAAGAAGGGCCCAAATGATGATGACATATGCTATTGTGATGACTGTCTGCCTGATGTAAGACGATGGTGGCTTTTGTTATGTCACTCATTATTCAATTATCATTTCATTACAATAATTTATTCAAACGTTGAGATTTTTGTTTGCGCTATTTGAATTGTAAATTGTGTGTACAGGACAAAGACATTATGATTTGTTCATGCAACATGAATGGCTTCTTTTAGCATACACATGCTAATATTCTCTACTTACTGAATTTAGTACTGTGTGTATCTCTCCTCCCCCACTCGTAAGGAGGATGGTTCGTGTGAGACTAACTTCAGATTTGTTAATGTTTTTATTTAAATGCCAACAGTACAGAAGTTTGTATTGTGGACTAAGTGATTGAACTTTAGTACTAAACATGTTTAGAAGTGCATTATAAAATATTAAGAGGTGTGTAACATACTCAGAATAGTTAACTTGCATCAGGAAGTCACAGACAAACTGCAAAATTTTACCTTAACATTTTAAGTTTGACATTTAACCTTTTTTTTTGTGTGACATTTGAATATAAAATCTATTCAAAATACACATGGAAATAGGACTATTGTTTTCTGATAACTTGTAGGTATAAACATAACTAGACACAGAGCATGTTCAAATATGTCTTGTCCAAGGATTACTTATTAAATATATGTATTTAGTGAATTTTAGACTAGCCAAAATACTGAAATGGTTATGGAACAAGGGCTTTTTATTATCATCTAAAGTGTGCATATCATCCAAATATACTTACAATTTACATTGTTTTAATTTGACAAATTTTTAGTTTATTAGCTGTTGTCAAAGAAAGAAAGTTAAATATTTTAGCTACCTGTTTATTCTACACTAACAAGAATCTTTCTATTCTGTAGCACACCCACTACTATTGTCCTCCTTTTGTGCAAACACATGAGACAATATAGTCAGTACAGTGTTTACAATATTCTCTGGTACTAGGCTTCTTTGAAAACATTAATTAATTTTCTTTGAAATAAGCCATGCTTCATTAGCCACTTCTTGGAGTTCTAGAAGTGGCATTTCTGTCATACAGTATTTAATTTTCATCAAACATGAAAGTGGTGATGGATATGGGGCAGAGACTCTATCTTCATCATTTGGATTTGTATTAAACTGTTTTGTATGCACATTAATAAACTAGGGCGAGTTGGATCTGTGCGAGTCGCTGGACCCACAAAGCGATGGCGGGGGTAAGAAGGTGGTGGTCGGCGTCTGCGCCATGGCCAAGAAGTCGCAGTCGAAGCCCATGAAGGAGATCCTCACGCGCCTCGACGAGTTCGAGTACATCAAGATGCTGGTCTTCCCAGAGGAGGTTATCCTTAAGGTTCTCCACATTGTCTAACACAACTAGTGAAACAAAATATTCTGTAGAGGGGGTGGTTGAGTGACAACAATTGGCTGAGTATGAGTTCAAATATTGTGCCGTCAGCACTTTTGATATAATGCTTAAGAGTTGTCTGCTGATGCTTAAGCCTTAATTAATTATTGACAGTGTTAACATTATGTTGAAAGTTAGCCAAAACAATTAAGTAAATGGTAGAAGCATTTTGTAATGAGAGATTTATGTTGAAACTGGTACACAGTAAACATATTTTGTTTTACTATTTGTCACGCAATTTATCTTCATAATTAACACCTGTTAGAATTCTTCTTCATTAGATTAATTAATCGTTTTAACACATACATATATGCGCACGATACTAACGTTTACACATTGTAATGTTCTGTTTCCAATGAATGGCTTCATATACACTAGCTTTGTTTGTGTGGTCGGTGTCGAGTAGCGAATTAGTCAGTAATGGTGTATTCATAGTCTTGCACCGTTGGTGCATTCGTGCATTTAGTTGGGGAAAGCGTAAGACGTATCATCTGAACTCTGAACTCGCCGTTATTGCATTAATTCGCATATTATCTACTATTAATTCAATGTTCTTGTTATATTTTACAGAAACCGGTAGAAGAGTGGCCCATCTGTGACTGTCTTATATCTTTTCACTCGAAGGGCTTCCCTTTGGACAAGGCCATTCAGTACGAGAAGCTACGGAAGCCTTATGTTATAAACAATCTTCACATGCAGTATGATATTCAGGTATGTATATTATAGCTACTACATGTAATTATGTTCATTTGACGTCAGGAATTGTTACTTGATACTTGCATATTACTTACAGGATCGAAGAAAAGTATACGCGATATTAGAGGGTGAGGGTATTGAAATACCTAGATATGCAGTATTAGATAGAGATTCACCGGACCCGAAACGTGAGTCTTTGTTTATAGTGTGTGTACCTACTTACAAAATGAGTTTTGTACAAAATTCTGCGAACTATACGCAGTTGCGGGAATGTTTCAAGTGTCCGGAAACGTCTGCGGAACCTTAATTTTGAAACTAAGTAGTTGAAATATGGGAGTGCCGGACGTCGCCTAAACCCTTGAGTGAGGGATTACAGTCGTGATGTCATGTTAATGTTTCAATCTTTTTACTAACTAAATATTTGCAGCATTTCGTTGGGGAAGGCCATCATCAAATACTGACGGTCGGTATATAGCATCCGTTTAATGTAGGCTAAATCGTCTGGCCTGTGTTTTTAGTACGAATTTACTTGGATTCAAAGCTATTTATGATCGTCCACTAATCACTTCAGTGTCTGTGGCGTTCTTCGCCATAGTATCCTCTAAGTCTAAACCTTGTCTAAAGAAAGCGGTCCCGCATGCCGTCGTACTATGGACGGAAAAAGGCGGCCGCCTAAGGGCCGGTGCACATATGGCGGACCGCAGCGCGGAGCATTTTTCACTGTCAAACTATTATCGACATTGTCCTCATTGAAATAATATCTAAAATCAATGAATCAGAGAATGCGCGCAGGATTCAATGAGAACAATGTCGATAATAATTTGACAGTGAAATATGCTCCGCGCTGCGCTCCGCCATATGTGCGCCGGCCCTAAGACAGACCCTTTCTTGACATCGTGAAGCCGTAAAGTCAAAAACCAAAAGTCAGGCACAGTTTCTACAAAGCGGAAACAAGCGGAGCAATGTGGAGACTTCCAGTATGCGACCAAGGAACGACATAGGAAAGACACTACGCGAATTTGAAACAATGTGACTTCGATTCCCGCATGTCTCCTCTTCGTTCCGATCGTCTCTGCTTTGGTGGAAAGCGGGCCTCATTTTCATTATAGTCGTAATTCATGCCGCGGCGTTCAAAACCCAAGCTTTACCTACCAGTCAACTTTGGAATTGCGTTAGAAGAACTTTCATACTTCCAGATCACGAGCTGGTGGAGTCGGAAGACCACGTGGAAGTGAATGGTGTGGTTTTCAACAAGCCCTTCGTGGAGAAGCCTGTGTCGGCTGAGGATCATAATATTTATATTTACTACCCCACCTCTGCCGGCGGAGGCAGTCAGCGACTGTTTAGAAAGGTAGGACACTCCTGGCATACGGAGAACTAGCGTTTGTCCGCCTGGAAGTCGTGAATGTCCTTCTGCAACGTAATACCGGGATAAAAATGATCCTGTCATGATTCTAGGACAGATGAGTCCAGGTCATGATTTATGCCTGTGCCAAATGTCAGTTGCTTAGATTAATATTAGTATGAAATTCATTGACTTCATGCCATATCTGATTGAGAGTTAATTCACCCTGATTTCAGCTGAAAATAATGCAAGTGCAGCATTCTTCTTACTACTCTTTACTTGCAGCAGTTGGGCCTCAAACCTCAATAGGCTGTTACTGTATTATTAAAAACATCATTGAATCACTAGTGCCCTTACCTACCTACATAATGTTTAGCAAACTATTTAATCATTGACTTCTTCAATTGCAGATAGGAAGTCGAAGTAGTATATACTCACCAGAATCAAGAGTGCGGAAAACAGGGTCGTTTATTTATGAAGATTTTATGCCCACTGATGGTGAGTTCTCATAAATAGGCATTATTGACGTAAGTAATAATGCTACGTGGTTTTTAGTTCCACTGATGATACGCCATCTTTTTCGACGGCATGGTAAGAAGAATATTGTATAGAGAGACAGTCGGGTGGACGGACACAAGCTACGCAAATAACATCATACTGCGAACATCTGGATTTCCAGGAGTTGCGGAGATCACATGCCAGCCTTTCCCTGTTATACCAGAACATCATTTGAATGAAGATCTGCGCACCATGCGCTCCCAGAGCCTAGAACCCGCTGCTAGCACAGCTATCCCTGGAAAAAGTTAAGATTACAAAGAGGAAGGGCCTCCGATAAGTTACTACGCGTATTTCGCATGCGCCGTACTGATGCGCGTGAGCTTCTAATTATATTTACAGTTGCGGCGAGACTACGTGACTAACGCCTTCAAGGTGTTGCTTATTGTACGACAAAACTCTACAGGTCACTCCTAGAAATCTGAACCTTATTTTGTTCAATATGAATTCCAATTTCCAAAGCTGCACGCTTCCCAAGGGTCGCCCGTGTTACGCGCCGTGGACGGTGTGCGAAGAACGCGTGGCTTACCGGACGCCCTGAAGATGTTCACTTGCGACATTTATATGCAAATCCGAATGTTTCTAGGTACCGACGTAAAAGTATACACTGTGGGTCCCGACTACGCGCATGCAGAGGCGCGCAAGTCTCCGGCGCTAGACGGCAAAGTTGAGAGGGATTCTGAAGGCAAAGAGATCAGATACCCTGTCATATTGTCCAATCAGGAGAAGCTCATATCGAGGAAAGTTTGTCTCGCCTTCAAACAGACTGTTTGCGGGTTTGATTTACTTAGGTAAGTAAGATTATACTCAATTCTAAACCGTATCACAAAAAAACACTGTTTTTATTTGCACTTAAAATAATCTATAAGGTGTGTCAGTAAATAGGCTACCGTATCTAAATAAATAATCGTCCCGATGCGGGATCGATACGGCCAGCCGTGAAGGTTGCGCGAACTGACGTCAGTAAGGTCGAGAATTAATTAATTAACCTTGTACCCAATCGTTATGGGCTTTCTGAACGCTATACTGAATAATTTATACCGTACTTACTTAGTTTTCATTGGTGAAAAACCCGTAAGACATAAATAACACGATTTATAACAAAATAATATAAAAAAATATTTTGGAAAGGCCTTTATTGTGCGTATCGCAAAGGAGCGGAACTCCCTGTGTTTCTCGATAGATATAACTTGGGAGGTTTTATGGTCAAGTGGTGGTTGTGGTTACTCCTAGTCTGCATCAACGCTTATACTAACAGGATAAATGGCGGTGAAACGCGAACATAATACTAACAATGATTGTTTACCAAAACCATAGAGAAGTTCTTTATTGCGCATTACTTTTCTATGTAGTCTTCTTCATATTTATCCCTATTTCCTGCCATAATACCTTAATCTAACTTAACTTTCCAGAGCAAACGGCAAATCCTTCGTCTGCGACGTCAACGGCTTTTCATTCGTGAAGAACTCGAACAAGTACTACGATGATTGCGCCAAGATCTTGGGCAATATGATCTTACGGGAACTCGCTCCGACGTTGCACATACCGTGGTCGGTGCCCTTTCAACTGGACGACCCGCCCATAGTGCCCACGACCTTCGGCAAGATGATGGAGCTGAGGTGTGTTGTGGCCGTCATCAGGCATGGGGACAGGACGCCTAAGCAGAAGATGAAGGTTGAGGTCCGACATCAGAGGTATGTTGGACTTTTGTCAAAGATTTGTGCGTAATTTTTGATTATTGAAGTGTTTTTAGGCGGAGTTACGGGCACGTTCCAATCTTGGGCTGATACCCAAGTCATGTCCTGATCATTCGTAATAGAAGATTATCGGTTTTCGCAACAAGTATAGAACTAGACCGAAGTGCATGCTGGTGACTCGCAAGTACAGATGGAAACTTATGGTGTATTAGATTTGATCCAGGAAATAAAACTTCCTTTTGGAAAAAAATACTTATCACTTTAAATTTTCTATGTACTGTATTATGCCACTGCTGGGCAAAAACCCATTCACAACTCTGTATTTTGCTGGTGCCACAAATAATACAGCAAAACATCCTTCTTTACAGGTTCTTCGAAATATTCGAGAAATACGACGGTTTCAAACGTGGCCACGTAAAGCTAAAGAAACCAAAACAACTGCAAGAGATCTTAGACATAGCGCGCGCGTTGTTATCGGACATACAGACGCGACACGCCGACCCTGAGATTGAGGAGAAGCAGGGAAAATTGGAACAGCTAAAGAGTGTTCTGGAAATGTAAGTTGTGATGCTTTATGGCTATCTATCTATCTATCTATCACAGCTGTTGAAGGAGATAGATCATTATCTCTTACACTTTCCCATATTTTTATTTCTGCCATTTAGAAATATAATTGAAAAGAGAGCTTTTAAGCAAACCTGCAAAACAACCTGCCTTAAAGATCAATAAATATCTTACAATGTGATGAATTTCGACTATACGAGTGTATTTTTGGAGAAGCCTGTCTGTTGCACAACTCTTCAACAGAATTTTCTATAAAAAGAAGTGGTATCTGCAGGCAAGGGCATGGCTATCCAAATAATTAAATGCTGTCTGAACAAACAAGAGAAGGATAATTACTAGAGGCTTTTTTTGCTCAATTTTCTTTTTCGTAGCCTTTTATTTGTCTCAGAGCTGGGCAAAGACGGGGGTCTTTGCCCAGCTCTGAGACAAATAAAAGGCCCCCTCTTCTCCTTCCAAACCTTTCTATCGTGTACGATCTTTGGCCATGTTCGCCCCACAAACAAGATCAGTAGGCCTATTACGTATCTTTCTGATATCCAGTGACTAACAAGCTTCGGTTGTACACCGAACTTTGATGACAACCGAGAATGTCATAATATTGGTATTACGTATCGCACTGAGTGGATATCACTTTACGGTGACTAACAGCCCGGGTACGGTGTAAGTGTGTAACGTCTTTCACGAAAGCCACTTCAAACTCAGTTTCATTGTTGTCCACTATGCTTACATAATCGAAATAATATAAGTATCGATACGAAAGCGTCTGTCAAAATGAGTTACGGTGACTATCAGCCACGATGACAAGCAATGACGTCATATTTGATCGCGACTGGTCATACATAATACGACACTAACCTTTTGACAGTTAATTGATGGACACTGAGCCCAGATTCTATTATTTCGCTGTCAACAGAGATACGTAATAGCCCTACAGATTGTCACACAACTCAAGACTTACTAAAACGTGTATTTCGACTTAATAACTCTAAATAAACCTCCCCCAGGTACGGCCACTTCTCGGGCATCAACCGCAAGGTGCAGATGAAGTACCAGCCCCGCGGCCGGCCGCGCGGCTCCAGTTCGGACGACGGTAACGCGCCGACGCACCACGGTCCGCTTCACGCACTTTACACTGCTTTATTGTACTCGTAATATGCATTCTGATTCGTCTTTACTTAACTCGAATGAAAACAAGAAAGCTAGCGGTTCCGACTTTAATTTGGTTCGAAATCTATGATCAGGGGCAGTTTTGTTTTAATGTCACTTCCGTGTAGGAAAGAGACGAAGCTATAGAAGATATCTAGCGCCATCTCTTTCTCACTCTGGAATAAAAATAAAACGTGGTAGGGCCACAGGTCAAAATACAGGCGTTTTCATCTGCCTAGCCTTTTCCTAACTACGTTGAGGTCGGCTTCCAGTCTAACTCGATGCATCTGAATACTCAGTATTTAAGATGGTGTGACTGCCTGTCTGGCCACCGCAATACATGAACCTTCAGTAAAAAAAAACTGATATTGAAATTGGATATTGCCATTTTAATACTAATTCATCCTTGAATATTACACTGCTGACCATAGACCAACCAGTGTTAAGTTAGAAGTTCAATACAACGCTTATTTTCAGTTGTACCCTTTAATCGCGAATAAAGATTTTCTGAATGTAATATTGTTACTATTTTTGAATCGCAATGCATAGTACACTTTATTATTTTTAAGTTACCAGCCGTATCAATAACACCCGCCTTTGAAGAGTTTGTTTTTGAGTGCTGTCCCATTTTCGAGTGCTGCCTAAAGCATTGCATACTATTTAGCTAGATAAAACTGTAATATGTGAGCTAGAAGCTACTTGCAGTATAGCTTAGCTGTAGGCAACCTTTATAGGTATAAAGTGTTCATGTAGAATTTGACTCAACTTATTAGCGGGCTCAAAAGTATAAGAGCAAGCTCGCATTGCGAAATCTCACCGTACGATTCTCATATGACATTTTAGTTATTTAAACTTCATGTACCTACAAGAGTGTTACATAGGCGGACTTAATGCCACAAAGCATTAAACTCTCTACCAGTAAACCTAGGTCAAATAGGACAACATTGTGATTTTGATGTGTATTCTGAATATAACTCCAGTTTCTTAGTAAACATAATTATTTAGCATAGAAGATTCGCCTGGTTTTTTTTTCGCAGTGCGTGCTAACTCATAAGTTTACAGCGTAGGCAGAAGTGCTGTTATTTTAGTTAGAATACTGATTTGGTTACAGTTACAAGGCATATTTTCTAATTAAGATTGGTAAGACACAAACACTTTAATCGAACTTACATTTTTGGTCGGTTTGCAGACGAAAATCTATTTTTAGATGTGATAGACAAGCATTTGACTGCACCGGATGGTAAGTGATATACACCGTTAGTTGAATGTGTTCTTGTAATATAGTCACTTAGTTCTCACACGGTTTTGATTTGAAGCTGGCACTACACTTGGCGTTTTATGACGGTGGGATTTAGATTTGTAACCTTCAGCTCAGCGCCTAAACTTCAAAATCCAACACGCTCAATGTCTCATACGACATTTTCAATTTGTCAAAACTAATTTGTTAATATGCCAATACAAAATATACTTTAGCCGTACGAAACTATGGTTTATTTTGTATTAGTCAAACAACGCCAATATTGGACCAATATCCAGAGTGCCAGCATAACAATAAAATTAATACGTAACAACCATTGCTATAACACGTGTGACCGTAACCTTGTTGATAACGAATGATAACAGGATTTACCGAAACTTGTTGGCTTGTGTTTGCGCGGTCTTGTATGCTAGGCAGTTAGCATGGCTTTGACAGTGCATACTCATAAACATGACGCAAATACTGTCTTTGAAGTCTTGCAGAAATCATTTAGGATGCTTTGAGTAGATTTAGTTGCAGTATGAATTTTGAAAAGTATTAATTATTGTGTAATCAACTAATCATGAATGCATCAAAAAAATCTGATCACGAATGCATCAAGAAAATTCATAGATAGAAGCTTACGGGGATTTTAGTACCTGCGATCATTTTATGAATATGTACCATGATTGATGTTCTTCTTCTTTGCGTGTGGATGGCAGTCTAAATTGTTGTGTTGAGATAATCTGGCACGTTTCATTTAGAGCTGTATTCACTAACTTTGCATGGGCTGAACGATTCCACACGGATTCATTTTACTATCTAATTATGATTTTGCTACATAACGGTCTTTTTAGGCCCCCTGAACTCATGTCATATTCAAAGCAACTTTACTTAGTCAATGATGAAATGCTAACATCCAGCAACCTAAATAGGAGTTTAACTTATAAAGTTACTGAAAACCTATATTGTACTTACGATGTTATTATTCGAAATTTTTAACATCTTGGTGAAATACTTCACTATTAGTTGCCGGGTAATTCAAAACTCCACTAACTTAGTCAGTAATGAAATGTTCGGATGAAACCACATAGTTATAATAAATAAAATAATCAATATCGCTGAAAATTACACACACCGCCATCTAGTGCCACATTAAGCAACGAGGTTTGTGTTAAGGACACTAGATAGTTGATGTACTACATAGATACTTTTTTTATTTATGACTAAGTTGAGGAGGTTTAAGAAACTTACCAAGTTGTAGTTACAGATAATATTGTAATTGATAGATTTTTCATATTGGTGAATACAGTTCAACTGTTAATATTAGTAGGTAGAGAATTCTAAACTTCACTAAATTAGTCAATAATGTAATGTATGAAATCCACTATATATTAAATACAAGTTAAAGCAGGAATAGGAAAGTTACTGATAAAATGTGCTTTAATTCACTGTTGTAAATACTAAACTTTGATTTTAGGTTTTAATATTACTTAGATTGAGTATATTTCATTGTATACCGAAATTCTACACAACACTTACAATTTTCTAATCCTCTAATATTCTTTTTGAATATTAGTGGTCGTGGAATTCAAAACTAGATACTGAAATACATTCTTTATAATATATAATTACTTAGTAAGTTCTACTTACACTAACATTCCTTCTATGTGCAGTAGGAGGCGGCGGAGAACCATCCTTAGTCCTCATCCTGAAGTGGGGCGGAGAGCTGACGCCGGCCGGCCGCATACAGGCTGAGGAGCTGGGCCGGATGTTCCGCTGCATGTACCCGGGCGGGCAGGGCCGGCACATACCCGGTAAGTATCGTGCTCATCATACAGGGTGTAAACAGACCCTTCACGAAGCCGTCAACCAAGCATTCTGTACATCAAACTAAGTAACTTTATGCATAAAATATTGCTGGGAAACGACGCCATGTCCTCGAAGCGGCGATTGGCGGCGGCGACTTCTCGCGTCCGGCCCTAGTGCAAGCCATGGTCCGGAGCGAGACGGAATGGGACGCCGTCACCTCCTTCTGCGAAGCAGTAATGCTAGAGATAGAGAAGGAGGTGGCGGAACGTGAGAGGGAGAGAACCTCACAGCGTCCCGGCCGCCGCAGGAGACGCCCCGGGCGTCGGGGGCCACGTACCTTTGGCGCGGGCCTGTGGACGGTGGGCTATGGGCTAGCTCGCCGTCCGTCCGTCTCATGACGACAGGCCGTGTCGACGGCTCGTTCGTGTTCCACGCGCGCCTCAAAGAGAGTCAGCAAAAGGAAGGGGTCCGCAAGGACCGATGCCTGCCGGGGTTGCGGGACTATTCGAAAGAGATACCGTGGCCCCGGAACAAAAAGGGCGATGAAGGAACATGGATGGGTTTTAGTCAGTAAAAGTCTGACACTCCCTCCTGCTCCGCCCAGAGCGGGAGAAGTCATTTGATGATTTCCCATCCGAAAAAAAAAAAAAAGGTTAAGCTCAATGTAACGCACTCAAAACATTGTGCTGATGGATGCATTTAATAGTAAACGGGTTATAGGGGTATTTAAAGTAAAGTTATGACCTTAAAAACTAGTATTCTCGAACAATGGTTACCTAGGTCACACATTCACGGTTCGACCTCTGCAAACATGACTCAAAGACACTCTCCTAAAATTCCGTAACTATTTCAGGCGAGGGCGGTACCCAAGGCCTAGGCCTCCTCCGTCTGCACTCCACCTTCCGCCATGACCTGAAGATCTACGCGTCAGACGAGGGTCGCGTTCAGATGACTGCAGCTGCCTTCGCGAAGGGTCTGCTGGCTTTGGAGGGAGAACTAACCCCTATACTGGTGCAGATGGTCAAGTCTGCTAACACGAATGGGTTGCTGGATAACGACTGTGATTCTTCTAAAGTTCAAAATATGTGAGTATCGATTTAAGGCCGCATTCCGAATTACATAATTGCACACAGCGCTCACATCTATATTTTGCGTTCCGATTTAGATATCACGATTATGACAGCTACGAGCTGTCATCAATTCGGAACGCTCGTAAGCGCGTTCACAGTGAACATAACCCCAAACCAACCTTTTACAAGACCTATTTTTGGAAATGGAAATTATGTTGGTTGACTCTATCGACTCTGATAACTCAGATTTTGAGATAGAGAACGACGATTCGTCCAGTGATGAAAACGATGACGTCGAAGTGTTTTTAGTAGCGTATTTTGCTCCCGGCAAAGATTTACCCCGTAAAAAAATCCCACGAATTACAAATTACATAGATGCAACGATAATTAAATATAATGTTCATGAGTTTAAAACTCATTTCAATTTTTTATCAATCAAACAAAACAACAAAACCGTGAACACAACTGTAATTTTTGACAGCGCTCACGGTGATATTTATTTGGGGCATGGTCGGTGTAATCGCAAGATGGCGCATGTCATGACGTCATCTATGACGATTCAAGGGACATTAATATCGCGCTCACGGTAATTCGGAACGGGTTTATGGACGCTCAAATCAATTACAGCCTAAATTGTAATCATTTGTTAGAATGTTAGCATAGGACAGTAGTAAACGGCTCATCATTATTGTCTTTCCCTTATCCCAATTCATATGGGGTCGGCGCATCATGTCTTCTTCTTCCATACTTCTCTATTACTCGTCATCTCATCAGACACCTCCTTTCGTACCATATCATCCTGTACACAGTCCATCCATTGTTTCTTTGGTCTTCTTCTACACTCATACCCATCCACATTCAAATTCAATCCTCACGACATTTTCTTTGTAGTAAACGGCTATAAAGTGCATTTTGCAGTGCATCGACGATTGAAAACTTGATGAGGGTTGAGGAACCCGCTGGTTAAAAAAATACTCAAAACCAGTATCGATGGCTTGGGGAAACATAGCGCTTGCTTCAAAATACCAGATTTGGCTAGCTTACGGACTATAATCTACACTATGTATAAAGATGATTAGCAAACTATGGTCCATCTCCTATCCCGCCCTCTGTGCCCATCATGTAGTTAAAGTGATCTCTGGGCTCCCACCAATGACGCTGCGGAAGTGACGCAGTTTAGGTCCAACAGCTTATAAATAATGCTGAGGTGCCAACGACACGTAAAAGAAAAATTACTAGGTAATAGGTGTAATATAGATTGTTATCACCTTCGCAGTTAGTATTCAGAGGCCTCTTCTAGCCAAGAAAGCCAACGCCGAAGTACCTCGACCGCATTATTCTTTGTCATATTCTCATAATCATAAGAAGTTTTCTCTTAATATTTCGTTCTGTTCTGTTCTGTCAGGGCGAAGGCCCGTCTGCACGAGGCGATGCAAGTGGAGCGCGACTTCACCGAGTCGGACCGGCTGCGCATCAACCCGTGCGAGTCCGTAAGCATCAACACCGCGCTTGACTTCGTGAAGAACCCCGTGAGCTGCTGCGCGCACGTGCACACGCTCATACAGCACCTCATGCATATCGTTGTTATTAAGAAGGACGATCCCAAGACTAAAGGTTAGTTTTAAAATATATTTTCCCCACAGGGGACCTACCATGACGTCTTAAAGCAGTTTTGTTTTAACCTTAATCCAGAGTGGGAAAGAGATGCCGCTAGACGTCATCTATAGCTCCGTCTCTTTCGCACACTGGAGTGACATTAAAACAATACTACTTTAAGACGTCATGGTAACCCCCCAGGTCAATAAATAGGCGCTGCTTGAGAGAGACCCAAGTGTTAAAAAACCAACAAAAACTCTGTTATCCATCTTCCGCATTTAGTTTGTCCCAACCACTTTTTCAATGTCGTTTGTTCTCACACGATGCGAGTGCGGGTGCGCTATAGTTGTGGTGACATCAAGATTTCTGAGCTATTTCTTAGTTAAACATGAACATTTTCTAGAGACATAAAACTTTTGGAATAAATTCTAAATGTTGGTGAAAATTGGCAAAATGAATTTATTGCGTAGTTCAGCCTAAGTTGACAAACAGCCCGACCGCGACACGAAAACCAACTTTGTTTTATTTTTGTTGTGAAGTTTCCTTTTTCGACTTTAGAGTACAGTCGCATAAAGTTAACACCAACTGTCAAATTTTCTCATTCGATTTTATACTTAACCTTCAACATTAATTTATTGTTTAAAATAATGTAGAGAAATTTGATAATTTGTGATAATCTAATGTGCTGGCGACTGTAAATAACGCTAAGTATATAATCAAGTTAGTTGCTACGGAATATAAACTATCTGTGATTTTGAATAGAAGTATATTTTTTATATTTTATCAGACACAATCCTCTACCACGGCGAGACATGGGAGCTTATGGGTCGCCGCTGGGGCAAGATCGAGAAGGACTTCTGCACCAAGAACAAGACGTACGATATCTCAAAGATCCCGGACATCTACGACTGCATCAAGTACGATCTCCAACACAACCAACATACGCTGCAGTTCGACTTGGCAGAGGAACTTTATATTTACGCCAAGTACTTGGCTGATATTGTTATTCCTCAGGTGAGCGATAATAGTCTTTAAGGTAGCACAAGTCGCGGGCTCGAACTCACTGGTGGGCGTGGCCAAAAAGCATGCTGTCTCACCTGGCAGCGTGCCCGACAGAGTGAGTTCAGTGAGATGCACGATAATTCATAGTAAAAAGCGCGCATAAAAAACAAAAAGGACTTTGGAAAATCGAGTTTTATGAAAAAACCACTGCATAAATCAATTACAAATACAATTTATTAAATTCTTTAATAGTTGTGCTTTGTCGGAACCGACTTTGTTTTGCAAATTTGACACTTCTTTTATTACTAATTTATGCCCATAGTTGCGTTAAAATTGGCAATAAAAACTAATCTATGGCACCTCGTAACTTTTTAATGGCTTTTAATTTTTACTATGCTGTTTCCGTACAGACAAAATTAATAATGAGACAAAACGATATCATGTTTAACTTTGGATGTACAGTGTCAAACAGTGGAGTCATAACCTCCCGAAATTTCTATGGAAAAAATGTCGACCAGTGTCACCACATGGATCTATCATTTTGACGTTTGGTGTCATGACAAAGGATTGAGAGTCGTGCAGAATTCTAGGTGGACCTTTGGCACTAGGTGGGGTTACTGCGTGTGGGGGCCTGAGTGTCATACCACAGCTGGGCAAAGGTCTCTCCCCATGACTTCCAAATTCTACGATCTAGGGCCAATGTGGACCATAGGTGGTCTAGGTGGAGTAGCATTAACATACGATAATTAATGTGATATAGAAACTATTGGGTACACATCATACACTGCTCTCAAGAACTCTTTTCTAAGCGCTTGCAACTGAGCTCAGAAAATCAGAAATCGGCAGCTAAACGGCTTTTATAACTGTTACTGTTGTCTATTGCACTGGTAAAAACTTGCGGTTTGTATCATGTCGTTGGCATAGTTTTAGTGGATTTTCGAACCCAAGTTTATAAAAAAAAAGAGCCCTCACGGGACGCCTGGCCGATGTAAAACATCAAATTATTTTGTACAATATGCTTAAAAAAAAGTCAATATAAAAAAAATAAAAAAAAAAACAAAATGATTCGAAAAAAAAAAAAAATCGATTCACAAATAGAAAATCCTTCGAACTCGAATTCAAGAGATTGTAAACCAGCGCTGTGCCCCAAGACCAGCTAGCTTGTTGTAACCCGTGGCGAATATTAAAATTATGCTGCTTCAACAGGTCGATGTTCGGGACTGTACGGGCCGGGTTGGCAACTTGACAGTTGGCGACCGCGAACTAAAACATGGCGCCGCGCCATGTTTTAGTTTTACCTGCGCCTATAGATGTTATACATCAAAATATGACTACTAAGCTTTATTTATAATACAGGAATACGGACTGACGATGCAGGAAAAACTAACTATAGGACAAGGCATTTGTACGCCATTGCTGAAGAAAATAAGAGCTGACTTGCAGAGGAATATTGAGGAATCTGGGGAAGAAACTGTCAATAGATTGAACCCCAGGTACGACAGCCTTGCTATATCGTTAAAGTGGACCACGTAATTTTTTGAAATACTTATTATCCTATTTGCGATTAATGCAGAAAATTAAAGACCTCATTTTGACATTTCCTTCATTTCTTAATGACACTTGCAAATCGGTATACGGGTTGTGAGTCTGTCGGTAATTCTTCGCTATTTTGCCTTTTCTCGAATTAAATCACGCAACAAATACTCTTCTTTTCTAAAAAAAACTTCCGATAATAAGATACAGTAGTAGGATATGAATGATATTTGGTCGCTCCCGCAGGTACAGTCACGGCGTATCATCTCCGGGTCGGCACGTGCGCACGCGCCTGTACTTCACGAGCGAGAGTCACGTGCACTCCTTGCTTACCGTGCTTAGGTTCGGGGGACTGCTAGATGTGAGTACTTTTGTTTATGACACCATCTATACATACTAGACTTGATCAATTATACGTAGGACAAAATTGTTTCTTGTTAAGTTTAAAGCCGAGATCTATAGAAGTAACTTAGCTTGTTAATGCATCCACCGCTGCCGCCGCTTTGGTTAAACGTTTTTCTTAACTGTCGAACTACTACAAGTCAAGACGGGAACAGGTTCAAGATAAAACACGTGCTAAGTAAAGTTTATAGGTCTTGCCCGAGGTAATTAATGCCCCAAATGTATTTTGTATCAGATAGACTTATTCTTTCTAACACGGAACTATTCTCAGCTATCTCTTTTCAAACTCATCTTTGACATTCATACACTCATTGGGAAAAATATCACATTACTTTGTCTACTGAGACTGTCTATCGATTTTAGACTAACTCATCAACAATAACCACGAAAATGTTTTACATTTAAAATACCTGCGATAAAAGCTTGAATGTCCAATTTGCAGGTAATAAAAGACGAGCAATGGCGTCGTGCAATGGAGTACGTGTCCACTGTGGCGGAACTCAATTACATGTCGCAGATTGTCGTCATGCTATATGAGGATCCTACCAAAGATCCTTATTCGGAGGAGAGGTGAGGCGTCGCTTTAATCATAAGACTCATTATCATTTATTCATTTTATCTGCTGAGCAAGGGGTCCTGGGTTCGATTCCCAGTTCGGGCGAAGTGTAAAGCTCATAGCCCACATAAACGACTTCGCTCCCACCCAGCAAAAAGAATATAATTCAAATATGGGCTTTATGTATTTGCTTTTTAGATATACTTTACATTGGCAACATAAATTAGCAGACAGCTTGCTGTCAGCGAGGTTACCGCCGGCGCCGTCAGACTGCTTGGTTGCCAATGTTAAGTATATCTAATGAGTAATAAATTAAGCCCATATTTGAATTATATTCTTTTTGCCGGGTGGGAGCGGAGTCGTTTATGTGGGCTAAGACCTTTATTGGGGTTTTCCATCAAGAATTTCTCAGTAGCAGCCACGGAGGCTGGATTTGCGTCCGGTTGGTTGCGGTCGGTTTGGCCCGCCCCCCTATTACATGGGACTTAAACATAACTGGCGAATGTTGGTGTACTAATAGGTACACCTCTGCCTAACCCTTCGGGGATTTCAGGCGTGATACAGTTATGGTATGTCATTATCATTTGGATCCCTATCTTGGACAAACCAAAAGGATACCATTCGCATAATTTCGGCTCGGAATACGCGACTCGATACTACAAAATTCGCTTTTATGACATAGACATAAAGCTCATTTTTACCAGCTCAAGCGGATTCCGTGTCGATAAGAGTATGTACAGTTGCCAGCGCATCAAGTTAGCAAAAACTGTCAAATTTTCTCATTTGGTTTTGAACTTACCATCAACATTTTATGGTTTAAAATCATTTGGAAAAATTTGACAGTTTGTGGTAACTTAATGTGCTGGCGACTGTACCATTCGATTCGGGCTAGAAATATCAAACCAAACGCTCTCTCGTTGCTTATTCCAAATCAGATGGCTTTGAAAACAAAAGTTTCATTAGAAATACCGAACCGACACCCTTAAAGTTCATTCACATGTTGACTTCCATTGCTTCACACTTATGTTTGTGCTAGGTTCCACGTAGAGCTGCACTTCAGCCCGGGCGTGAACTGCTGCGTGCAGAAGAACTTGCCTCCCGGGCCGGGCTTCAGGCCGCACAGTCGGAACCACTCCACTACCAACAACTCGGTACGTGATAGAGAGCACCTGTTTTGTTGATAAACTACATTTATCTCTGTATATTTGGTTTAAAAAAAAATGGTTGTCTGTAAAGTCGGTTAACGGTAATTTTACGTGATAACGTCATTTTTCAGGATATTAGATATGAAAAAAAAATATAAGATCTAAGTTAAAAACTGACGGACTTTCATACAAACTTTCATCTCCTATTTAACTCCCATAAGGGTTGAATTTCGAAAAATCCTTCCATTTTCCAAATTTTCAGTTTTCTAGGTCCAAACCTTTGGGCTAGACGTTGATCGCAGGATTCGTGACACTTTTTCGTGCGTGCAGCCGGTGTTCATCGATTAATAAGACGTTATCACGTCAAAAACATTTTTACACTTCTAAAATGTTTTAAAATTAGCTATAGTTGGTGTTTCTTATTCAGTTATTTACTTCGAGAAGAAACACCTAAAACAAACTCATAATGTCCAGACGTAATCGTGTTCAAGTCATTTGAGGACCATCCGGATGGTATTTTGAGAAAAAAACCACATAGATCGGTCCAGTCAGTGCACGATCACAATATTACGTACCAAGGACAAAAATAAAAATATTTGATATTTTAAAGCTTCATGATGGTTTACAAAAAATATTATAGCGGTGTTGCCGAGTGTGTTGGGTAGGCAGAAGTATAAATGAAAGTCACTGCCTAGGTACTCACGGTTCTATTGAATAAGTTCACACGCACAACACAAAACAGTAGAAGGAGAATAGAGAAGACAATAGAGCACAGTCACAAAAATTGTCACAAACACGTTTAACAGTTTATGGAACAGTAAACACAAGATAACAGGCGAAACACGGGAATAGCGCGATTTCAAGAGGTGTCAAAGGAATCATGCGCACGCGTCGTGTGGTTAGTGCCGACTGAAGGTCACGGAGAGGGCAGTCAACGATCGCGCGCTGCTCCCACCTCCCTCGCTCGGTACACGTCACGATGACGTAGCTCGGCCGCGGTGCGATTCCAATATACGGGGTTCCGACATCATCCGACATTATATTGATGTTGTCAATATAGATGCCGGTGATGTGTAATAAGTGATTATAATAAATACATGTAAATAAATCTGTTTGTATGTAAATGTTTTGTGTTGTGTTATATACAATACAAATAAGTAAACTATATATTAGGTGTATACCCTACAATATTATATCATTTTACTGATTTAATTCATTTCGAATGTTTGTTCACAGCAGAGTTCTTCTGACGAAGTTAAGTGTATCGAGGAAGAAGGCGAAGATGACAATATGGCCAGTCAAGAAACTCTGCAGCCTGTAAGTAGTATCATACAAATTAAGAACAATTTACATTTTAGCAGTAAATAATGTTATTTTCGTGATGTTTCAGGATGCTGACGAACTGGATAACACGTTTTCACCGAAGAAATTGTCGAAGTCTAAAATAAGGCCTTCTGATCCCATACCTATTTGGTGAGTATATTGTTTTAATATCTCGCTTTTCACCGATAGTTCTATCTCATGATACTCTTCTAAGCCCAGTTCAGATACGAGCGGAGCGGAGAGAAAACGCGGCTATCGACCAATCACAGGATAGTCGAGAGGCGCCATGTTGATTTCAATCTATGTGATTTGTCGATTTTCGCACGTCTCCTTGCGCTTTGCTCGTCTCCGCTTTATTGAAAAGTGATCGTTAGGAGACATACAATCATAGTATTTACATAATAATTGCTATATTTGTATCTTTTTAAGTTTGGATACATATAAAGGTGATCGTATGATGTGTAGCGACAATTACAGCAGCCTGCACTACACGGTGAGCGGGCACGAGGCGTCCACACTGGCCGCCAGGCTCAGCGCGGAGCTGCGCGCGCGCGGACACGCCGCCAGCGAGCCGCACGCGCATGCGCAGGTACATACACACTAAACTATTACAGCAGCCTGCACTACACGGTGAGCGGGCACGAGGCGTCCACACTGGCCGCCAGGCTCAGCGCGGAGCTGCGCGCGCGCGGACACGCCGCCAGCGAGCCGCACGCGCATGCGCAGGTACATACACACTAAACTATTACAGCAGCCTGCACTACACGGTGAGCGGGCACGAGGCGTCCACACTGGCCGCCAGGCTCAGCGCGGAGCTGCGCGCGCGCGGACACGCCGCCAGCGAGCCGCACGCGCATGCGCAGGTACATACACACTAAACTATTACAGCAGCCTGCACTACACGGTGAGCGGGCACGAGGCGTCCACACTGGCCGCCAGGCTCAGCGCGGAGCTGCGCGCGCGCGGACACGCCGCCAGCGAGCCGCACGCGCATGCGCAGGTACATACACACTAAACTATTACAGCAGCCTGCACTACACGGTGAGCGGGCACGAGGCGTCCACACTGGCCGCCAGGCTCAGCGCGGAGCTGCGCGCGCGCGGACACGCCGCCAGCGAGCCGCACGCGCATGCGCAGGTACATACACACTAAACTATTACAGCAGCCTGCACTACACGGTGAGCGGGCACGAGGCGTCCACACTGGCCGCCAGGCTCAGCGCGGAGCTGCGCGCGCGCGGACACGCCGCCAGCGAGCCGCACGCGCATGCGCAGGTACATACACACTAAACTATTACAGCAGCCTGCACTACACGGTGAGCGGGCACGAGGCGTCCACACTGGCCGCCAGGCTCAGCGCGGAGCTGCGCGCGCGCGGACACGCCGCCAGCGAGCCGCACGCGCATGCGCAGGTACATACACACTAAACTATTACAGCAGCCTGCACTACACGGTGAGCGGGCACGAGGCGTCCACACTGGCCGCCAGGCTCAGCGCGGAGCTGCGCGCGCGCGGACACGCCGCCAGCGAGCCGCACGCGCATGCGCAGGTACATACACACTAAACTATTACAGCAGCCTGCACTACACGGTGAGCGGGCACGAGGCGTCCACACTGGCCGCCAGGCTCAGCGCGGAGCTGCGCGCGCGCGGACACGCCGCCAGCGAGCCGCACGCGCATGCGCAGGTACATACACACTAAGCAGTACTCGTTGGCTAGAATTACACGTCGATATGAACTATGTACTAAGAAATCTTGCAGATAACGATACAACCTGTCGTCACAGTATGCTGCATGCTTGAGATCAGATCCACCAGATATACTAGATACAATATTTATTCAATATACCCCACAATCCAAAAATAAAATGTATTGTCTTGACAAGACAGTAAAGGACCATGGGCAAAAATGTATGAAGCCTGGGCTCACCCACCAACAGAGTTGAGAACAGTTGGGACACTTGTAAAACACTAAATATAAAGATATAAACTCATTTTTGTGAAGAATCCATGGGGTTTTTTTACTATAAATAAATATTTTTCTCCTGCCATAAATAAGCTATAATCCTGCAAAGTAGTTTTTGTTGTTTTACATCTTATACTAGTTTTAATTCCTTGAGGAGCTCGTGCAAAATAATAACAGCCGCACGGGTCGATCTTTAGGTTCAGCCGTGCTTGCCAAGGTTAGTTTGTGGATGGGTGACCACTCATTACATACCGAGTTTCCTCCGTGCCTTGAAAAGCATGTTGTGCAGTTGGTCCCGGCTGTTAGATATTGACAGTCGTTACAGGTAGTCAGTGGCCCATAAAGTCTGACAACCAGTCTTACCAAGGGGTATCGTATTATCCAGTACTAACTGGGTTTCGGAGGTCAGATAGGCAGTCGCTCCATGTAAAATACTGGTATTCAGCTGCATCCGGTTAGACTGAAAGTCTACCCCAATATAAAACCAGTTAATTTCGTCGTAGATCAAACGACCCAAGAGCTAGACTGACCCGACACTATACCGAAGACATCCCGGACGTCAGCCTGTACGAGATTAAGATGGCTCTGACAGCTTAAAAACAACAAGGCACCGGGTGACGACGGAATTACGGCCGAACAGGAGTTCGGCCGTAGTTCCGTCATCACCCGGTCGCCTTCGCCATCAGGAGATTCCATCCACCTTGGTGGAAGGCCGATACTTAAGGCCCTACAGAAACTGTTTAATTCCGTCATACTCGAGGAGAAAACGCCATAGGCATGGTGCAGGGTTGTGGTGGTGATTCTTCAAGAAGGGTGACGATGAAGAATTATAGGCTCATCTCATTTCTAATCCATATTCTACAAGATGTTTTCAAGAGTCATCACGAAATGTCTCGCGCGCAGGTTTGACGATTTTCAGCCTTCCGAACAAGCCGGTTACTGAAAAGGCTTTATCACCGTGGACTACATAGTACATACATACGCTGCGGCAGGTTATACAGAGCCTCGCCTCGCCTCACGTCTCCCTCTGTTTAGCGTTTGTGGACTACGAGAAAGCCTTCAATTCGATCAAGATTTGGGCTGTACTGCAGTCTCTCCGAAAAATCGATTATCGGTACAACGTGGTGTTGAAGTGTTTTTATAAAAACGCCACCATGTCAGTCTGACTTCAGGACCAAGTCTCGGAACCTATCCTTCTGCAGCGAGGTGTGAGACAGGGAGACGTCATATCTCCGAAACTATTCACCGCTGCACTAGAGGATGTATTCAAGGTTCTGGACTGGAGAGGACTAGGCATCAATGTCAAAGGCGAGTAAATCACTCACCTTCCGTTTGCCGACGATATAGTGGTCATGGCTGAGACCATGGAGAACCTCAGTACAATGCTCGTTGACCACAGAAGAGCTTCCGAAAGAGTGGGTCTTAAAATGAACATGGACAAAACCAAGGTCATGTTGAATGCCCATGTCACACCCATTCGTATCAAGATCGGTGACTCTACACTCGAAGCAGTAGACGATTATGTGTACCTGGGACAAACGGTCCTGTTAGGCAGGGCTAACTTCGAGAAAGAGGTAAATCGTCGAATTCGACTCGGCTGGGCAGTGTTCGGGAAGTTGCGCGGTATCTTCTCGTTCAACTTACCGCCGTGTATCAAGACGAAAGTCTATGACCAGTGTGTGTTGCCAGTGATAACATACGGGACCGAAACGTGCTCGCTCACAATGGGCCTCAGAAGGCTTAAAGTCACACAAAGAGCAATGGAGAGGGCTATTCTCGGAGTTTCAAAAAGAACCAAGGTTACCGACGTAGCCCGAAGAATTGCCAAACTTAAGTGGCAGTGGGCAGGGAACATTGTTTACAGAACGGATGGCCGATTTGGCTGAAAAGTTCTGGAGTGGCGACAGCGAACCGGAAGACGTTGCGTTGGAAGGCCTCCCACTAGGTGGACCGGGAATCCGCTGGATGCGAATCGCACGGGACCGGTCAATGTGGCTACACTGGGGGGCGGCCTATGTCCAGCAGTGGACGTCTTTCAGCTGAAATGATAATGATAACATCTTCTATTTACCATTATTTTAAAGCATGAATTAATTGCTACTATAAGAGTTTTTTGACTACGAGTACCAATTGTCTTTTTCTACAAAACCTATTAAGGTGCATATCTTTTTTCTGCAATGGAATTGAAGGTTGGGCCGATAGTAACAATTTAAGTACGAACAAAATCCTTAACAATGGCATATGCCATAACGCTGTTGGACACTCAAACTCAAAGCATTTATTTCAATTAGACCATTACGGCACTTTTGAATGTCAAAATTACAAATAAAAAACAAAGCTACAGTCCCAGTCACAAGGCATAATAACTTGAGAAAGTACTGTAGTTGCCCATTCCCTAGCGTAGATCTCTATGGAGAAGAACGGGCAAGAAACTCCATGGACACTATTTTGAATCAAAATATTGTTACAAAATCTTGGTTACATCATTAATTTTGAAATTATACATATATGTGAGAACGATGTAGAAAGACGTGCATATTAAGAGCGTCCAGAGTAGAAAAAGACAACAAACGAATTAAAATGAACCCTGGCAGCCAAGAGATGACCAGTCCCAACTGACAGCGCCCGCTCACGAACATGACGCGCGCATCGGCGCCATTCAACTCAACCATATTGAAGGGAATTAAATGACCCGACACACCCGCCACCATCAGCGAGACATTTGAGTGAGCATGACATTCTCTCAGCCACCAAGGCATATTCAATTCAATGAAAGATAACTAAATGTAAATGGTGGCTGAACATTACAAAGTACTCACACATGTGCTATGCAATTATATAATACTAAGAACTGGAATCTACACAATGCAAGTAGGTATATTTTTACAATCTTCTGCCGCTTCCACAATACATCAACATGGGAATCAATTCGTCTTCTTCTTCTTTGCGTGTCGATAGACTCAAATAATGCCCGACCAATACAATCAATTTAGTTTGCCCCTATAGTTGTGGAGTAGGACCAGCATTTAGCCAAGCATTTTTATCATCAATGTAATCCCCCAACTTATAATATGCTTGCCTACATAGTGTGCGTTTTATACAGAATTTAAATTTCGTCTCGTTCAGTTGAAGAATGTGGGGAGGTATTTTATTGTAACATTTCAAACAGTACCCCATGAAAGATGAATCTACTTTAGCAAGCCTGACAATAAATTTTATGGTTTGGTCAAAAAATCCTTCGTTTTTAATGGAAGTTTACACCTTGCTTCTCTCCACTCTAGATACCTTAGCTAATACACTAAACAATGAACTTTAATAAAAATCCTTTTAGGGCGACGAAAAAGAAGCAAAGGACGTAGAAGAAGCCCCGCCCCGCGCGCGCTCCTACGACCAGCACAAGCAGAGCCACGACAATGGTAAGTATGCCAGCAGCCGTGGACCACGGCTTGCCTGCACTAATACCGACCCACTAATTATAACGCCTATATTTATACTTGTTTCTGGAAATGGGATTCGAACTCGGTGAAAAATCTATAATAAGTATGTATTTACAAACAAAAAAGTATCTAGTAAATCAACTATCTTGTGTCCACGACACAAGCGTCGTTGCTTAGTGTAGCACTAGATGGTGCTGTGTGTAATGTCCAGCGATATTTATTTATTAATATTATATAAAGCTCGATTTTTATTTATAGAACCGAAAAACTCTCTTAATAGACAGGAAAAACTTAGTTATCGCGAAAAATAACTAGCTGTCGCACATGAAACTTCAATACCAACTGGAACCAAATGTTAGATGGATAGGCAGTTGATTACGGTTTCGCAATTTTGATGTTAGTCCCACGGACCACGGAGAGAGTTGTTCAGTTAGTTGGTTGATACCTCGCTCTTTACTATGACCACACATTTCTGATATATAAGAATAATTAAGAATAAGAATAATTTATTTAAAAAAAGTATTACAAAAATGTACATTTAGGTGCAGTAGTGTTATTTCTGAAACATATAATTAGTGCATAAAAGTAAACTATAACTAAAATATATTTAACAATTGCAAGAAACGATAATGTGGAATTCAAATGTTTGTTAGCGACCTACCCGATCTAAGTTTATTTAAACCTGTGTTTCAGGCCATCACTTTACATGCCACAAATTAACTAGGACAGTCAATGTTATTAAATAAAAATAAATAAATAAATCTATTAACAACTAAAGGAATAATCCAATTGGTACAATAAACATTAAAACTAAATTAAGTAAATACATATTATGTACAATTAGTGACGAGGGAATAACATAATCAAACCAGGACTTCTAGAAGTTTTTCTGTGTCCGTGTAATTAAGTATCGCTAAATAATCCGATATTACATATCATGGTTGTATACGACAAAACTGGTAGCAGGTGTCGTAAAACGCGGAAGCGAGATGACACGATACTTGTTATTGCTCGCTCGTTATATGTCCGCGACTGGCACGACTCTTGGCGTTTACGATAATACAAAAGAGTTTTAACTTTGTTTGAATAAGAATTACTTCAAGAACGATTTCCAGAAACAAGTAGAGAAGCCTTTGCATCTAGGTGATCCAACGTAGGTGTTCGTCGAATGCATACGTAGCGTCTCCGGAGCATTACCGATCGAGTGGTGACAGCGCGTAGACGCTACGTACTCGTATACATTTGACGAATTTCTTCGCTGGAAATACGCTAAATGCAAAAACGAGTGAATAACACCAGTGAAACCGAGCGCGGTTAAAGCAGCTAAACGGCGTTCAAGAGCTGTCAGTATCAATATTCCAAAGCATGAACGCGTTCTGTTTCATTAGTGAACTCCGTTCTTAGAATATGGGTGTTTATAGTCTCTAGAGTGCCGTGTCCCCGTACACCAGACTATTGTACATGTTATGTTGTGACATCACGGATTTCCCTTTGCCCTTTGTATCCTACGGGTCAGGACCTACAAAGGTGAATAAACAAGCTGTGACGCTTGACGTGTTTAAAGGAGTTACGTTAGAAATAGAAGAAGAAATCGCGATAGTAAAATGTCTCATGTGATAACAATATACAGAGGTGTAAACAGACCTTTCACAAAGCCGTCAACCAAGCATTCGGTACATCAAACTAAGTAACCCTACGCAAAAATTATTGCTGGGAAACGACTTTTTTTTTGGGGGTGAAAAATCACGTCCGGTAAAACTGAAATTTACGCACTCAAGACATTATTGATGGATGCATCGAATAGGTAACGGGTCATGAAGGTATTTAAAGTAAAGTTATAAACTTAAAAACCAGTATTAAAAAAAAAATATCTTGTGAAAATGTTGGAACATTGACCTCTAGAACAAGTGCCCTTCGGCTTCGTTAAGGGTCTATTTACACTCAATAGGTTTACAATTTGTGTAAATAATGTTGTGAGCCTGAATGCTCTTGTCAGTCCAGTACTCCAGTCTCATCACGAGGGGAAGGCTACTGTATAACTAATGGCGCTAGCATCGCTTGTACCAAACATCGTCATTGGTTGAAAATCTGTCAATGTCATTTTATATTTCAAAATAGTTTGACCTACAATCAGCTTTGACCAGCCTTCCCAATTAATATTCTGTTGGCCACAAAAATTTAGTCAGTTTTAAGTCCCATAAAAATCCTTTTAAGAAAATATTTATCAGTGTCTGACATTCAGTGGGACAGTGGGGTGTTTCTTATAGAGTCGTTATTTTAATTTCTTTGTATCTAAGCCTTTTTAGTATGTCCTCTTTAACTTCTGAATAGTCTATTAGAGATGTAGAAACATATTATTATCTTGATTTACTCGTATATACAACGCCGTAGATAACTTCGCAAATTATATTTGAGTTTGCTTCGTACACGGATTGCAGTACAATATTATGCCTTTAGATTTTTATTCCTGCTTTTCATTAGTAAGCACAAATGGCACAAAGTTTTTGTACCTGAAAATTATAGATACTCCTGAATGATACGGAAGATTCTGCAAAAAAATAATACCTTGTTTTAGACCCGATTTTGGGACACATTCTCAAAGTATCTTGCTCAGTGGTATCTACCCCGTCTTACTTTTAGGGTTTGCAACCAAGTCAGGCACTTACTGTGTGTATCACTATTCTCAAAACGGTGAAGGAAACTATCGCGAGGAAACCGGCATGTCCTAGAAACAATAATTCGAAGACATGTCATGTCACATTTACAAACCTGGGGGTCTAAAATAGCTGCTTTAGCAGGATCATAATAGGAAAATAAAATGAATTAAGGTCTTAGCCTACATAAACGACTCCGCTCCCACCCGGCAAAAATACTACACTACTACACACTACAACAGCCCATAACGTCCACTGCTGGACATAAGCCTCTCCACGCTTGGCAGGCGGATTGGAGATCGCAGTGATGAAAGACTAACAGAAAACGCTGCCGCCCATTCTCTGGTCTACGGAGGCGCAAGGTGTTCTGCCTCAGACATTAGCAAAAATAATATGATTCAAATATGGGCTTTAAGTATTTCTCTTTAGATATAATTTACATTGGCATTGACGGCGGTAAGCCCGCTGACAGCGAACTGTCTGCAAATTTATGTTGCCAATGTAAAGTATATCTAAAGAGAACGGAGTCATGTAACTGGGCTGACCTTTACTGCTAAAGCGGCCATTTTAGGCCCCCAGCACTGGGCCCGCGTGTTGAGTTACGGCCTTCTCCGTCCTACAGAGAGTAGGCCTGTTTCCTAGCAGAGTGTGCCTAAGGGCCAACAATATGGCAAGCCCTTAAGGCTAGCAGACTGTTCAAAACCCCTAACTTTATAAAAAGTAGAGGATATGAGGGCAAGCTAGCTTTTAATAGGCTTTTATGAAAGTAACGCCACTAGGGGGAACGTTCATGTTTATTATGCTGAAAGTTAGACAAGACAATACGAGTACCCTGGCCTTCGGAAAGTAGCGCATAATATTAGACTGCAATTCGTGTGTAACTCTCGGCGGGTATGTGACGTGTGTGTCGCGACAGAGTCGGAGGCGGCGCTGGGAGGCGCGGTGGGCGCGCGCTACCAGAGCCTCCAGTCCGTGCCGCAGACAGGTCAGTCGGGGCACCCCGGGGTCAGCTGTTCGGCTTGAGGAAATGTTGTATGGCTAGGCCTGTTTATGTTTATTATTGTTCATCTTACCAAAACCATGTAGTTCTTACGGGCGGGCGTAGGTGATGAATACTTTAACAAGAAAGTGATCTTATAAGGGTTCCTTTTTTTACCTTTTGAGGTACGGAACCCTAAAAATTCTGCATCATCTGCTTAATAAAATTCATTCATTCACTGTCAGATAAGGCGAAGCCTAAACCACTTGGTCTAGAGTCTAGACCCAGCAGTTGCATCTGGATTTCTGGAATCAAGAATTTTAGATGCACGGAACTAGTAGAAGAGTTCCTTAAGTAACAAAGATGAGCAGGATATTTGCAAATTCGCCGCTTATGAGTATTTAATAGGAGATGAAACATGATGTAGGAGATGTTCGTTTTAACCGATGGATATTCAAAAAATTAAACTCATAAACGGCTCATAACAGGCTGGTATCTTATGATGTCATATCAGAAGATATTAATAATATCAATAATCATGTAATTCTACCAAACTTTACTGAAGCTTGGGCTAAATGCCAACTTACATCCGAACACCATTTTTAATTTTAAAGTGAATTATAACTTACTAGTAGTACAAATAGTATAATGATTTATACTAACTTACTAGTGGTATAAATAGTATAATGATTTCTAAACCATCTAAAATTATATATTGTACTTATGTGACTGTAGAAATTTGGCAGCCCGATAACATTTTTTCAACCTTTTTTCTGACATAGTACAAATGAGCTCTCGGTTTACAATGCTAATGCTTTTGAGTATGGCGTCTATTGGTGAATAAGTTCCAAATGTTGGTGGTTTGGCCCAAACTCCTAAATATTTTACATGTGTGCACGTCCTAGCATCATCGGGATAGGGTACAAATTAGTGTCTTATAGCTGTAGCAAATCTGTTTCGTGTCTAAAGTGTTCATCTCAAACTTTTACCGAGTAGGTATAACTTGGGTGAAAGGTCTTCTCAGGTAAGCAAGCATGTCCGACTATGAATTAAATCTGTTAGTGCTTTAGTATACAACAAATAGATAACATTCTCATTAGTTTAAGAATATAATTCATCAGTATCGTGGTGTATCGTTTATTCGTTTAGCAGTAAGTGTATGAGGTTGTATGGCACGCTCGTTTGTCGTGTCCGTGTGGTTTACTTGACTTGTTACTGAGTTGTAGAGCGCCGCGCGCCGCTCGCCGCAGTAGCTCACCTGGCCGGCGATCTTGTGTGTGTTTGCGTTGCATCCTCCTGTTCACGTGTGTGCGCACGTTTGACGATGGTTTGGCACCTGCATGCTGTTGATACTGACGTTACTAACGTTTTTAACGATGTTCAATGTTATTATAAACTGTTACAAATCAATGTGATGCTATCGTAACATTCCGGTGTGCGTCTCCTGCCACGATCACACGCGTGTGAGCGCAGCAGGAGTCGCGCGACAAGGAGCGTTACGTGTCCGGGGCCGCAGGACGATCGTCAAACTACTGCGCTGGTTGGGGTCCCTTCTGTGTAGTGTGATGTCAAACGCGATCTCCGTATTGCAAATCTTTCGCTACTACGAGCACGCTTGACAAGTATATATATATATATTTATTTATTCTATTATTAATCACTAATTTATTTTTCTTTCTATCACCGCCCTGTCTACTAACGACGCTCGCATTCCACATAATGTCACCCCCACTGTTCGTGTAACCCCCCTAACTTGCGCCACCACAACACGGCGCAGCCTCGCGGCCGCTCCGTCCCGCACTAACCGCGCCGCCGGACGAGCCCGTAACCCCCCTCATTAACATGGGCGGCGTCGAGTCCTCCACTAACGAACTCCCGCTATCCGCCATCACGTTCCGCACGGCGTCGTGGCCGCACCTAGAGGACGGCCACCACAGCCCAGAGTGTAGCACCTCGCGGGACGCAGGGCGGCGCCAGCGGCACAGCATCGCCGGCCAGATGAGCTACCTCAAGATGCTCGGGCTCGGCGCGCGCGGCAAGCTGTCGGCCGCGGGACTGTTCAGCACCGCCGTCATCTCCGGCTCCAGCTCCGCGCCCAACCTGCGCGTCATGATCCCCACGGCGGCCTCCAGCAACGGTGAGTGACGTCCCTCCCTCCCTCCCGCGCTCCGCTCGCGCCCGCAGCCCGTCTGACGCTCGTTCCTCCGCAGCGGCCGTGGAGGGCTTCGGCGGCGTGCCGGCCATCCGGCCGTTGGAGACGCTGCACAACGCGCTGTCGCTGCGGCAGCTGGACGCCTTCCTGGAGCGCGTCACGGCGGCGCCCGTGCTGCTGGGCTCGCCCGCCGCGCCCCCCCAGCACAAGGCGCCCTCGCCCACCAACAGTGAGTCCCGCGCCAGTGTCCCCCCCCCCCCAGTGACCACACACTGACCCCGTCCGTCCCCAGGTGTAGGCTGGAGCGGTCCGTCGTCGCTAATGTCGTCGTCGGGCGAGCTGCCCAGCGGCCTGTCGTCGGCGGGGCCCTCGTCGCCCAACTCCAACTACGCGTCCAACTCGGAACATAAGACTACGTCCACCGAGAGGTATACAGAGACTAATTACTGGAACTAAATCTTAGTGAAATGTTAACCAGCTTGAATGCGTTTTCCGAACATTAGAGTCGATGCCACTCTTCTGTACATTTTGTTTTGGTTTTAATTTGTCTAACGTGTTCTGGAAGATGTCTTTAATTTCTGTTGGTTACAGCGCTATCACTTGACTAGATCTGTATTATAAACACTTCATATCTGCTAATGTTGCTTGATGTTAGTTTTACTGTTCTGTTTTCCGTTTTTTTGTTAATTGTCATCTAAGGGACTATCGTTATATATCATTTAAAAGTGAGACATATGAACTGAACCTTAACTTGACCTCTTACAATTCAGTCTGCAAGTGGACAAAATGTAAAAAATGTTTAGTCCAGTTGCGGAGTCTATTCGGAACCATCTTGTTTTTATTCATAAGGCGGCGCCGGTTAACGGTAATTCATTAATCATATTGTTGGTGCTTGTATCATTCATTGTCGGGAGTTGTAGAGAGCGAGGCGCAGCCGTACACAGGCTGGTAACTAAACATTATGGATTCCAGTAGCAATTGGAGTAAAAATGTGCCGAGCAAGCTCCCTCAGTGGGAGGGCGAGGCGGCGACCTTGTGCGCGTTGGACGCGGGCCTGCACCCATACGTGCCGCACTGCAGCCTAGCAGGTACCTCACGCCCACTCATATAGCGAGCTACACGACGACCCAACGACCCACCGACCGCCCGACAGCGCTACTACTACACTTTATTCGTTCTGAACAGTACTTACCTTGAAAGTTGGTTGAAATAACGTGTAGCATCCCACGGTGCGCTTTTAGCTGTCGTTCAAATCAGTTGTATTACAAAGTTGCGGAGCTGACCGGTGGATACCTATAATGATACCTAAAATATAAACGTTGCACAATATCGTCGCTTGTAACAAAATACTCCATTTCAATAAGAACATAACTATTTTAATAATACCTTCTGTTAATTTATGGTTCATTGTTGCATGATTATGAAATGCATGCGCTGCACTCTCTGCTAATTATTTCAAAGCGAATCTTTTCTTGAGAATGATCAAATAGCTTAGAAACATCAAAAGCGACAAATAATGACTAACAATAAAAAGGAGTTTGCATGAAAAATTAATTTCTAATTATTTATTTATTATAATATTAATTGTTCGAATATTTAAGTATGTTTATGTTTTCATGCAAACCATAATAACCACTACTATTTCACATTGCCATTGTTACTGTCAACCTTCTGTCAACAGTAAAAAAAGATTTATAATGGGTAAATTGTAAAATAAATAGAAAGAAAGTTTACTAAAGAAAGGGGTTTTATAAATCCATATCGGTCATGCAGTAATATAGATCTATTAAACTCTAAGAAAATCTTGAATTAATTTGAATAAAAATAGTTGTTCTTACCGATAGAAAAAGTATACTTCGCACTGGCAACTTCAAACATTCCAAAGAAGAAGAAAATCAGTTGCCAGATCATAAAAATAAAACAAAGCTGTATAGTATTGAAGCTTTTTGTTCTGAGCTCTGTTGATATAACAAGTGTTTTTTCTTCGGCGCAATGTTCCAGGTTCATCTATTAGCGGCGACGTGACGCCGGTGTCGATAGTTTCGGAGCTGGACTTCAACAGCAACGAGGCTACCGCCGGATCGATCACTGACCATGATCTACTGGTATGTGACTACTTACTGTTAGTGTACGGCCTGAGTGCTATACGTTCTGCGGGGCGGCGAGCGGCCGACAGTGCGTTCAATGAGTCGCCATAGTGCACGCTCTGCGGTCGGGTGAATCCGCCGGCCGCAAGAAATATACGACAGCAGTTATCAGACTACTTTTGGCAAAATAGAATTAAATAAAAACATTTTTCCTACATATACTCTACTAACCTAGCCTTGTTAGGAGCCTATACTACCTCAAATTAGCAACTATATAGTTGGTAGTTCAAACTTCGTTTGAAATACTGTTAGAATAAAATTCTAATCAGCTTGCACTACAAAGTGGTTGTTACGTCAGTCACTGCGGCCGAATAGTGCGAAATTAGAGGTTTTTTGCGACTGGACTAAAAAAATAAATAATATAAGACCTGCTTTATAGTTAGTTCAGTTAGTATAAAAAGTTTCATGATCTAATTTGAAGTATTTTATGATTGCCAGCGGTTTATTGTTCAGTTTATAGGTAACTTTGGGTTTTTTTTCTATCGAGAAAATTTTATGGAATCGTTTTTTCGCCAAATATAGGACTTAACATTAATCCTCAACTTTACCATATATTTATTTCAAAATTAATGCTGCAGTATTTTAGGCGTAACGGAGGATCATGCTACGCCATTTGAGGTAGTATAGGCCCATAAGTATTTTTTCTCTTAATAAATCGATATATTTGCTTTCAATTCCCATGATTTCCAAATCCTTCGATCCAGGGCCAATATAGACCACTGGTCGTGACTACTAGGGTTGGATAAGCTCAATGTAGACTAAAAAGCATAGCAGAGTTGCTGGTATTGAAACTATAATAGACGGCACGGGTGGCGCAGTGGCTGAGCGATTGGCGGCTGCGCTGCGTGTCGCGGGTTCGATCTCCGCACGGAACAGATATTTGTATGACCTACAGGTAGCTGTTTCGGGTCTAGCTTTTGTGTATGTGACTTTAAATGTGTGTAAACGCACCCACGATAAGGAGAAAGTCATAGAAGCAAAGATTTTTATATTAAAAAAATATTGTCTAGAACTGCAAACGAAACTCGCTCGTGCTCGAGTAAACGAAAAGTTGTGATCTCTGCAGTGTGTTGAGTACCAACCCTTTATTTATTTAATACTGCTTAATAAAATCATAATGAATTACGATATGAGTAGTGATGAGAGTAGGTGAAGAGTTTGTAATAAGAATAACATGAGCTAATTAAAAAAACTTCATTTTGTTGCAACGCCCACTTAATAACTGATTAATAATAACTAAGAAGTCTAGGAGGACTATTGTAAGTATGACTTATTACAAAGTGAATAAAGACGTCTTTTGAATATCCATGTATGGTTTTACAGAGTGCTGAAGGCGAAGACGATGAAGAAACCCTTTCAGTAGACCTGTGCGGCTCCCCGGTCAAGATGATCAAGAACGATCTGAGCCCACAAACCTACGCCGCGGTCAACTCTCTAAGACTGGACAACAGTCAGCCGTCCACTAGTAAATGCTCTACGGAGTTCTTTGGGCTAAGCTTGCAACAAACGAAAGAATGTTTCCATAAAGACATGCCATCGAGCAGCAAAAATTATAATTTAGATAACGACCTTAAACTAAAGGTTTCTAAGGAAAATACACAGTATATGTCCAATCTTGATTCGCTTAATTTGCAAAGCAAAGATGGCAAGAATAAAGTGAAAAAGAATGAAATTCTGAATAATGGTAGTAGAAGGTATAGCGACAGTAGTGCACAAAAAAGTAATGTTAGCTCCCAAGCGACTGTGTCGGGCAGTAGGTTCAAAACGACTTTGGTGACAGATGATCAGTTGAGGCCAAGCACTTCTACAGACAGTGCCAATACTGCGACAAACGAACCGGGCGTGCCGCTGGTGACGAAGGCTAAAAGTACTTCCGTTAAACCAGGCTTTACTATATCCGAGTAGTTTTTGTAGTCTTTAGCTCCTCCGCACAGTGGTTCGTCGCAGCTTGAAATTATAATATTTCAAAAATCAGCAGTCTCATTTCTATTATCACCTTGAAATGTCTTTCCTTCACTTGAAACGTGCATGCCCCAAAATGCAAAATGCCTCATCCCCAATCTTGTCCAGACAAGGACAAGAGTAGGCGCATTTGAAATACATAAAAAAATACTCGCGTAAACCATCTGCATGGAGTTCAAACATTTAGATAATCGTGTGTTTTAGTTCCAATAGTATTAAATGCATTCAGTGTAGTTTTATCATAACAATCTCATAAAGTCAGCACAGAGTAGTAACTACTGTTTTTTATTATCCTTTTTGATATTTGAACCTGTGCTTGAAGTTTATTTATTGATGAATCTTTTTATTTTGACACTCATTGCTGTGATTATACTAATGATTTTTCCTATTCTCATATTTTTAATGCTTTGTAGTGTAATAAAGTTGTTAATAAAAACTTTTAATACATAGGTTTTACAAATTGTGCTAACTGTCATATTACTAAGTTATTTGTATATGAGATTTCAAACAAATGTATTTTATATCAATGTTTTGTGTTCATAGATGTAGTATAATTGAATCGGAGGCAATGTAGTAAGTCAATAGATTAAAGTCTGTTATGTAGTGGTCTCCGTTTGCCTTACCGGTTCGCTTGATTGTGCGCAAAAAACAATTATTAAAAAAAAATGAGATATTGATATACCTATTGAATGTATTAGATAAGAATTTACATCAAATTAAAATAATTGATAAATAAGGTTTTCTTTTATTAAATTAACGCCCAGATTTCTACAGATAAATAAATGGAGTTACGTGTTTTTAGGGTTCCGTTTTCCGTACCTCAAAAGGTAAAAAAAAAGGAACCCTTATAAGATCACTTTCTTGTCCGTCTGTCCGTCCGTCTGTCACCACCGATTTTCACAGGAACGTGTGGAATAATTATGGTATAATTTACATTTTTATACACCTAGTAGGGACTAGGTGTATAAAAATCAAGGTCCTGAGTCAACATGATAAAAAGATATAGGCAAATTTAGGTTTTCGCGAAAACTTTTAGGTACCTAAATTTACCTTAATTTTATTATTTTTTTATTTTTCCCGTTGACCGTGTCACGAAATTTGGCGAGAAGCAATGTCTAACGCACATGTAAAGGGAAAAATCTGAAACCCGTAAATAAGTAGTTTAATAACAAAAAAAAAAAACGGTTTTACTATTACAAACTTATTATTTGCGGTTTGGTGCAATAGCCTTTCATGGGATCGAACAGCAAAGTTAAGTTTGTCCTTTAAAAAGTTCGTACGGAACCCTCGGTGCGCGAGTCCAACTCGCTCATGGCCTGTTTTTTTTTTATTTACCTTTAATACCTTTTTGTGATTTTCTAATAATATCTTCTTTGTGACGACCCGAATGGCGCAGCGATAGTGAGGCTGCCTTACGTTCTTGTGGTCTCGGGTTCGAATCCCGGTAAGAAAAATGTTTGTGTGATGACCATGGACATTTTGTTTCAGAGTCATGGATGTTTGATGGATGTTTGTATGTATAATAAGTATGCATTTACAAACAAAGTATCTATGTAGTATATCAACTATCTGGTGTCCACGACACAAGCCTCGTTGCTTAGTGGTGTGTGTTACCCCAGCCAGATGTTGTCGAAAATGGTCATTTGAATCTTATAGATAATTAGTTTTGCGGCTTCTGTAATTGTTGCGCACATTTTAAAATACACATACATAAATACATATTTTAGAAGGTACCATAATGTTCTGCGTTTTCGCTTTTTCGTAACCACCTAAACTTGGTCGGGTTACCACGGTCATTCACATCCTAATGACTTTAATCGTATTATCTCATTAATTATCCAATATACTGAGCTGAAATTTCAAAAACTCCAAAATATTCACCTATGCTGATGATACTGCAGTAATTGTTCATGGACCCGAATGGGAGCATCTTAGAACCACTGCCGAAACGTCACTTAGATCTGTAATGGGTTGGGTGCAACTAAATCTACTCACTCTGAACTTAGACAAGACCTACTTCATCCCATTCGGGCTAAACCCTGGTACTAAACCTCCCATAGACTTTGCCATAAACGCCCACACATGTAATGGCCATACCTCTTGCTCATGCTTTGCTCTTCGTAAGGTTAACCATCTAAAGTATTTGGGTGTGGTTATTGATAGCGGTCTCAACTGGTACGCGCACTTGGATACTATTACTACAAGAGTTAGAAGAATGATTTATGTATTCAAGCTACTTAGGTCCTCAGCTGATTTCAACACGATTAGAATGGTGTATACTGCTATCTGTCAGTCCGTCATCACCTATTGCATCACAGTGTGGGGAGGCGCAGCTCGGACAAAGTTTCTCAAGTTGGAACGAGCACAAAGAGCTGTCCTAAAGGTGATGTCAAAGAAGAACTTTAGGTATCCCACCACACAATTATACAAAGATGCAAATGTACTTACTGTTAGGCAACTGTTTGTGCTTCGATCCGTACTGAGAAAACACACCAAAGTCCCCCTACCAGACCCAACACGCCGCAAGAAAAAACCTCTTATTCTTACGGTTACGCATAAGACCGCTTTCGCTAGACGCCAGCATTATGTTCTAAGCTCACACCTATACACAATAATACATAAAAAAATAAACATAATTCACTTGGATACTTATAGGGTTAAAGCTAAAATTGAGGAGTGGATAAAAGATCAAGACTACGAGGCAACTGAAAGTCTACTTGCCTGGTTCTCCTAAACCAATGCTACCTATCACATCACAAAGAAGGAAGCTACCCCCACTAATTCCACTCACTCAACACACCTCACACACCCTCACAGCACACCAAACCCCATCAAACTACGCCACATCACATCACATCACACCTCACCACACCACACACCCCTCTTCCTTACACATACATACACACACAACACCTGCACATGACATGACTCCCCATACAAATACACTTCACACATACTATTCACACATATTATTGCTTACTTATATAAAAATACTAAATATATTTCTATAGATATGTCTTTTTTTTTACCTTTCAGTCATATAAATACTGTTTGTTTTACGAGATTATGCTAGTACGCTCATAAATTGCTCGTCCACTATTTATGCGAAGACACTGCCTCCTAAGATACAGGATCTTCCTAGTTTAGGAGTCAGGGCTCAAATTTTGTATTGACTGTACTGTTATTCATCTCTCGCACACAACTTCTGTTTGCTAATTTTTCTGTACCCTTGTGACTGTTGTGTACTTTAATATGTGTCAAACTTGTATTATCCTAATAAAGACTTATTATTATTATTATTATAGAAGCCGTAAAACTAATTATCTATAAGATTCAAATGACCATTTTCGACAACATCTGGCTGGGGTAACGCACACGCTTAGTGTGGCACTAGATGGCGCTGTGTGTAATGTCCAGCGATATTTATTTATTTACGTACTCATAATCAGTTTAAACAAACTGTATTTATTGACAGGTGCTTACTATGCGATGCTGCTCAGCCAACTAGATTAGCTTTACATACACACATCAACACGGTCTAGGGATATTTCATACTCAATTAAATAACTCGAAAAGTACTGGCCGCATTGGAATCTTTTATACACCGATTTGTTTGTAATATATCTCAGACTAATTCCAAATTCAAATTTTTGAAAATTCTTTTGTTTCGGTGGCATAAAAATGTCTTGATGTATAGGAGAGGGAATTTTCATTTGTGCGAAATTTAGAAAACAATACGAATTACGTTTAGTTACAGTTTTTTTTCATTTTTAAACGAAAGATAAAGTTAAAATTGAGGTATTGTAGCCATGCAACGCCGACATTTGACGAGGGCGGAGATGTTACGAGCTGTGGGAATGCTGGAAGCTGGATCTGTTCAGCGAAATGTTGCTGAGGCCATATGGACCCATCAAAATGTAATTTCAAGATTGTGGACACGCTATCGTGCCACAGGTGAAGTAGCGGAGAGGCACCGGGGGCCAAGTCGCATCACTACCCCCAGACAAGACCGATTTTTGCAAATTACTGCGCGAGCACAACCAAATGCAACGGCGACTCAATTGGTCCAAAGGCTGCGAGTGGAACACCAAGTGCTTGTGAGTGACCAAACTGTAAGAAGGCGACTGCATGAAAGCAATCTACGCTCTCGTAGACCACTCCGGGTCCCACCTTTACGGAGAGGCAATCGTGGACGACGATTAGAATGGGTTCGGAACCACGTGGACTGGGGCCGTGACCAATGGTCCAATGTGCTGTTCACGGATGAATCCAGGTTCGGCTTCCATCCAGATTCACGAAGGACGCGTGTTTGGCGAGTTCCTGGACGATGGAGCCGTCTCCAGAACCCTCAGGAAGTTCACCCATACCAAGGAGGAACAATTATGGTTTGGGCAGGAATTCGTCTTGGAGGACGGACGGATCTCGTTTGGGTGCGGGGCAATATGACGGCAGAACGATACGTCCAACAGGTGCTGGGGCCCCTAATCTTGCCCCACAGAACACAAATGGGGCAAGATTTCCTGCTCATGCACGACAATGCCCGGGCACTCACGGCGAGAACGGTAGCAGCTTGGTTACATACACATAATGTTAGGGCCTTAGACTGGCCTGCTCAATCGCCAGATCTAAATCCCATTGAGCATGCGTGGGATATGCTGCAAAGAAGAGCTCTGAAGGAAGTTCCTAAAAATCTGGCTACAGAAGATCAACTTTTTGCGCACCTCAGAAGGACATGGGACAATATTCCGCAGCAAGACATTGACAACCTTGTTCTGAGCATGCCGAATCGTTGCCGATGTGTTATGAACATCATGGGCGCTTTCTCAGACTACTTCAAGTTTATAAACACAAATTAAATGATTTTTCTATTTTTTTCAGTTTTTACTCACAAATTAAAAGTTCGTTCATATACGGTTTCCGTCTATGCTTCATTTTTTTTCCATAAAATCCTGAAATTTTAATCTATACCTTAACCATTATTAAAAAATGGTAGAATATTAAATAACGTATCTTTTAAATATATACATGTCATATAAATAATTAACACATTGATAGTAATTCGCTTTTTTAAAAATATCCCTAGACCGTGTTGATGTGTGTACATAAGTACATACACAAACCAAAGAAGCGCGCGATAAACTTAATAATTATTTTCTATGTTTTTTCAATGTTCTTTTGAAAATCGCACTATAGCCATGAGTCAACATTTTTTTTACGACATATTTGGGTAGATTGGTGATCACGAATATCACGATGATGATGCATGTAACTTTGACGTAGGTACTTTTCGCGAGAATTTTGACAAACGCTCGTGCGTGATTTTAGATACTGTTGTTTCACATATATCTTTGAATTTTTTGAACTAATAGGTATCTTGTGCACTATTTCTAGGCTTCTATCAAAGTAAAATATAAAAAATTGTAGAAACAAATCAGTATAAGCCTCCAAAAATTGCTGTTTTGCACAAATTTTACCTCAACTTTGGCCGTTCATAATATACTCATAAATTGTAAAAATAAAGAAAGCATCCTGATAGAAACCTTGCAAATGTAGTGGAGATTCTAAATGACAAATATTTATTTTACATACTTGTAAGACATTCAAAAACACGTGTTTCCTGGAACAAGTATTATAAATTTTCGAACACTAAGTATTTTTTGTTCAATGTCCTCGCGTTAGGCAGTATGACGTGCGCGGGAGACGAGTAGTGTGGGGTCGGGGCTAGGTGAGACAGGGGAGTTGAAAGAATACCGCCGCTGTGGCTCTGGATGAAACAACAAGCTTTTCGACCATGCTCGCTTTGACGAAGGGCCCTTTTATTTATTTTTTTTCGGATGGGAAATCATCAAATGACTTCTCCCGCTCTGGGCGAAGGAGGGAGTGTCAGACTTTTACTGACTAAAACCCATCCATGTTCCTTCATCGCCCTTTGTGTTCCGGGGTCACGGTATCTCTTTCGAACAGTCCCGCAACCTGATGAAGGGCTCTCAGTGCAAAACCATAAAATTTGCCAGGTAATTTTAGGTTACCCTAGAACTGAGTTTAGACCATATATATTACTATACTCTTTGGTTTAGACCCTCTAGAAACGTAGGTTCTTCTTTTTAGTATTTGTATCAGGATTCAGAATCGCAGGTATATTAATCAATAATGGTCTATATGTACCTACCTGGGGGCCTAAAATTCTACTAAAATGGCCATTTTCTGAACTGCTTTGCTTGATAGATTTGAAAAATATGTCTTTTCAATAACGTAACTATCGTAATATGTAAATTTTGTTGAACTCATAATTCTTCTGCCCGTCCCCCAATTTATTTGGGGTCGGAGCAGCATAAATGTTTTCCTCTTCCATAGTTAGTTCTATAGCAGTTTTGCTGAACTATCAGAATGAAAGGCATCATCATTGTAAGTGTAAAAAAAGCAATAACCCCGCATTTATTAAGCACTAGCGGACGTCACGCGGTTTCACCCGCGTTTCCCGTTCCTGTGGGAGTACGGGGATAAAATATGTGTGCAACTATGTTACTCAGAGTGAATGTAGCTTTCAAATGGTGACAGAATTTTCGAAATCGGCGCAGTAGTTTTTGAGTTTATTCATTACAAACATACACACAAAAATACAAATATTTCCTCTTTATAATACTAGTGTATATATGTAGATTATGTAATGAATGCATCTGAGCACTCGCAAGCAAGGGCGAATGCTGAACATGAGGTCATGGGTTCGATTCCCAGCACAGGCAGTCTTATTGAGTTTTTCCAAGTGGACTTTTCTCCACTAGCAGTCACGGAGCTCGCCCCCTATTACAAAGGATCTAAACAACTGGCGACAAGTGGTTGTAACTATAGTGCCTATACATATCTGCCTAACCCTGCGGGGATTACAGGTTTACAAGCGTGATGTTGTTATGTAAAAAAATGTTTTTGCTAATTATTTAACATGAGGTACCGCTTACGCACAATTCTTACATTACTACCATTTCTGAGCAATACAGCCGCGATCATTAAATTTTTTAGTCGACACAATTTTTACGAAGATGTTGCTACCCACAGGTATTTATTACCAGTTTGTCTATCTGGCACTCACTTGTACAGTCCATGTTCCGGTTTTTGCTTTATCGCAAACAAATTTTGTGACCACTGGTCTGTTAAATAAATAAAGTTGACTTCGGTGTGAGCAGAAGGAGAACCGAGCATTACAGTGCACAACCTGTAAAGTCCCTCCCTGACCGGGAGCATTCGCCTCGCCTATATAGGTAATGTAATCTAACAGTTCAAAATCGAGTATTACATCCACAGAGTGAGGAGAACAGAGTATTACGGGGCGCGCAATCATTTAACGGTACAATTTGTAACAATTACTTGTATCTGTACAAAATCGAAGCTTGAATTTTTACATTACAAGCGAATGCTCCGGTGAAGGAGCGCCTAGTTACAGATTTCTTCTTCGATAAATATATTTTTTATTTGATCATAATCGAGACAGACTTATATGTGTAGACCTACATCACTTGTTGAGTTACCGATCGATAGCGTCAGCAAAAGGCGAACAGACTGTTTGCCGTTTGCTTGCTTGTAGGGCTCGGAATATGTCTGGTCGTATTATTCTGATCATACGCGTAGATCATCAAATTGACAACACACTTGTTTGTAGATTATCACTAATTTAATCATTTTACATAAGTGTTAATTCTACACAGGTATTATACCCACTTTTGTCTGATAAGAACGAGTACCTACTATCTTGTGAAAGCTCAAGTGCGTGTACAAGAACAGGGACGCAAGAACTAAAATAAAACGAAATGTCAGGCTTTGGCTCTTTAATTAATATCATAAAGTATATCACACATACTGTAATTTAAAGCTCACAATAAGCTAAGCTTAACTTAAAACTTATGACCAGACCAATCACATATTAATATTAAAAGCTACACACACATACAACAAAACTACTTATTTTTATTCTGATTTAACAGATTTAGGAGCCATGTTGACCATAGCCAGGAGAGTGTTGAAGATACCCCTGTGCCGAACACCGGGCATGAGCAACATCACGGTAGATAAGAGGTACATCAGGAATGTATTGTTGATGGAGGACGCCACCCATGCCAATGTCATCAGCAAACAAATGGAAAGTATGTAATACTGAAACAAAAGAAATTAGGTGGTTACAATTTAATATTTTTCACATTTTTTAAAATGAATATTAATACTAGCACTTCGCCTGCGACTTCATCCGCGAAAATTGTGATAGCTCAGCTAATTTGCATGATATCAATATAATTTACAGCCTATGTTACTCGGTGATAATGTCGCTATTTAACGGTGAAATAATTTATGAAATTGGTTATTCATTACATACAAAAATACAAATCTTTCCTCTTTGTAATATTAGTGTAGATTAGCATTAAGTTCACATTACAGATTAAATCTAATATTGATATCAAAATGTCATAATATGTTAGGTTACTACATAAGAAACATCATCAATAAACACAGATAATGACTTTGTCGCTACAGCAATTTTATTGTATAATCTTCACAACATAATCTAGTAGGATGAAAAGCAAAGGTAAAAATAATAGAGCTTACCATACAAGGGCTGGTTTCCCTCATTGAATAGAACTGGCGGACATTGTGCAAGCTTTTATTGTAATTAGTTACAATACTTTTGCAAACATCTTCAAACATTTTCTCATGATGTCCAGTCCATGCAGCAGGTCCATAAAGCGAATTACAGATAACGGGCACAATAAAGTCCACGAAATTAAGGAATAGGCCAATAACAGCAAATATTGCGAGAGAATTGAGATCCAGTAGCCAAATGAGAAAATATAGACAAGACACAGAGCCAAATAAAGCACATGGGTGCCACTGTTGTTCCCACAAGATGACGGACTTCAGAGGAAGAACAGCCATGCGCCAACCTTCCAGGAACCTCTTCAGCTTCTTTACCTGCTGCTCCTGTTGAATAATGGTTTTGCTATAACTAGGATCTGATTAATTACGTGGGTATCTGCATTTTATTTTGTTCAATTGTTAATTTCTCATGAATCGAACATTGTTGGATTATTTTCTGTATAAAAAACCAAAGAAGTAGTAAAACCTAGTTTATTTTCTTGTTTTCAGTCATGAAGAAGCAATGAAAATCTTATTCATTACAATGTCACAAATTTACTCTTACCTGATTCTGGGAAAGCGTTTGTTCAACCATTTTCTGTAATGAATAGTACTTCTATATATATTATCACTGTTGGGAATGTAAGTGAATTGCAAAAATTAAAACCACACAACGCACATTCAAAACAATAAAACCAAATCAATCGAATTCGAAACCGCACGAAGAATGAAGAGAATTATTAAGGTAAGGTGCTATTTTCTGATGGCGGTTGGTTACAAAGCACTAACTGAATAGTAAGATGCTTTTGCAGCAGAACAGACAAAGAAAGAAAGAGGATAACTGGAAATTTTAAATTGGACGGATTGGCTAAATGTCAAATATCTTTCCGATTTTTTTCGCGCCAGATGGCAGCACTATACCCAACATTTTTCTTGTCTTACAAATTCCTGTTTGGACCTACACGTTTTTGGCACACTGATTTTTTTTATAATAATAGTTTAGAAATTTAAAACTACAAACAGAAGCCATAAATCTATTTTCACTGCTTTCTAAGCTCTCTAGAGCATAAATGCATGTCAATTAGCATGAGCATGTCAATTAAATTATTTAACAAATTACATAATGAGCTAAAAGACCTACCCATTAGTTACCTACTTATTCAGAAAAAAATTGTACGCCTGGTTAGTCAATAAATGTTTCTGTACTATCCAGGAATACCTTAGTCCTAAGAATAGAAATAATATAACACCTCACTAAGTTCATAATCTAGTGCAATAATAGATAGATGACTGTGATATGATAGACATGTGACATCTACCAATCCGCACTGGGCCCGCGTGGTGGATTATAGCCCATACGCAAAATACGCGCTTTGACGTGGAGTTGCGGACACCAGCCCGATAGACAATACAATACAATACAATAGATAGATATGTTCAAGCAAATCACTCATTTCGTTTAATTGTTATTAAAAGCTTTTATTTTATATTTCGTATACCAGAAATGGTTAATATGAGGATCCTTATTGTTATATTATGTAATGTAACATTTTATGTACCATCTATTTACCGAATAAATTATTTGATTTGATAAAGTAAAATCTTTGTCGAAGACCAAGGCAATCGGTCCAACAGCCAAACGAACAACTTCTACTTCTTAGAATAACCTCTCGGCCTATTATTAGAAGGAACATAAGAACAAGGCAAGTATACCAACAGCCAAAGTACACAATAAAACTTCATGAAATAAACTTATATTTTTTATTTCGTCCATTATTATTTTACATGTTGCTGTTTCATTTCCTCGCAATCGAAGTGAAAAGTAGAGAGTACTACTCGGCCTTATAACCCATTTTACACTTTTATTATCTATTTTTTATCTTATGGTGAATGCTTTAACTAGACCGCGAAATTCATCTGAATCATTGATTATTTTGATGATTATAATTCTGTAACTACATATGTCTTACAGCCGCGAGTAATATTCTAATCATTAAACAACATAAAAGGCCGGCAAATTGCAAAAAACCTAAGAAAATTTGAATTTCGCGGGCTGGTTGGAGCATTCACCCTAAGCTAAGCTAAGCTAGATTATATGAAATCGTCCAGATTGTTAGCTGATCAGCTACTCTATGTGATCAGCGGGTTCCCAAGTTGAAATCGAATAACATTTTGCTCGAAAACGTTAACTCGATAGTACTTGAAATCGATAAATTATGAGCTCGACAGTTCACTACCCAGGGCTATTCACAACGCTTCGATTCGATTTTCGATTCGGAAAGTCGATGTCTATCTCGCTCGATTTCGTAATGTCAAAAAAAGATAGATATACGACTTTCCGAATCGAAAATCGAATCGAAGCGTTGTGAATAAGGGGCCTGCAGGGCTATTCATAACGCTTCGATTCGATTTTAGATTCGGAAAGTCGTATGTCTATCTCGCTCGATTTCGTAATGTCAAAAAAAGATAGACATACGACTTTCCGAATCGAAGCGTTGTGAATAAGGGGCCAGGATGCATCAAAATCTCGTATTCGAGATTTTCATCCAGGTAGTGAACTAGCCTTCGCGCTGCCGATGATTTGTGCTTTTATTTATTAATAAAAGCACGAATCATCAGCAGCGCGAAGGCTCATTATCTTGAATGGAACATCAATTCTCGACCGACCATCTAATCGATTTACAGAATAGATTTAGGGAGTTTTATATGAGTAGGTAGGTACCTAACTACAATTTTTTTTTAAATACATGTGACCTTTAGGATTGTTTTTTTTTTTAATATTTAAGACATTTATTCAATATTTCTTACTTGTTTAACTTTACTTCTTACTTATTTGGTAATTTGCAATGATAATTTGATCATTATTTTTTATGAATATAATTGATATAAATTTCTGCGCATGTATTGTGTCATTATATTGTAGGTACTCAAGTAAAAACCCTAATTCTCTAAATCGATTAGATGGTCGGTCGAGAAATGATGTTTCGAGATTTTGATGCTTCGAATAATGAGCCTTCGCGCTGCCGATGATTCGAGCTTATAGTTATTCGAGATTTGTCGAGCACATAATTTATCGATTTTAAGTAGGTACTATCGAGTTAACGTCATTCGATTTCAAGTAGGGAACCCGTGATCAGCTATGTCCATGATTTATTGAATAAATTGATTAACATGAACACCATGTTATGGTTGGTTTGCAGTGTTAAGAAATAGCTGTCAAGAACAACATATTCAATAGATTAGCTATTCTTTCTCAAGGGTATCTAAGATGCTCTGTGTTAATCTCTCTAGGAAATAAATATTCTTATTTTTTGCAAGAACGCGAATTTCGAGAACTGTCGGAGAGCTATTTATTGGTTGTAGGACCAGAGCAAAACACAAACCTTGATTATTTTATCAAATCATATAATAAAAGATATCATATAAAAATATAAAGCAGTAATATTATTATTTCCCTTGTAGCGTTTTCCAATTATATTGGCACCATAGCAGAATGTATTTGTCACAGGAAGAACATCATCATTTCATAATTAAATTTCAAAGTTTCATCATCTATTTGACCCTGCGGAAGTAGCGTTTTCCAGGGGTTTTGGCCTTCTCGTGGGTCAGGGTCTGAAATAAAAATGATTATTACTAATTATAAATAACTTTTATCTTGGTTAGGCTTGTTTTCAAAAACCACAGCACAATCTTTTTATTCTTAGTGACACAATTTACTCTTTAGCTCTGGACCTTTATTAACAATTCGATTATAAAAATATTGTCCACAGTATTATTCTAATGTTGTTTAATTAAAAAACATCACCATTATCATCATAATATCTACTGCAGTAATAACAATCTACTCTACCTATATTTCTATTTAAAACACTGTTTCTTTCATAAACAATAAAATGTAGTATTACTTACAACAATGCATTCATCTTCAGTGAAGTCATACTGGCGACCGCAGCTAGCACCAGTATCCTCTATCACTGACTTGGTTTCAATCTGATTTTCATTGACCAGGGTTGTGACACTCTGAAAAAAGTTTTGTTACAGTCAAAAAGTTTACCAAGTTGATAAATATCTACCAATCACCATAGTGATTTGAAAAGGATTACAGAATACTAAACTTACCAACCTACTAAGATCCTAAAGAAATGTTAGTTATTGTTATAATAATACATACATAAACTTATGCCTTTTTCCCATAGGGGTTGGCGGAACGCCATAGAACGCACATTTGGTTCATGATTTATGTCACACTTACCTTGATTTTAGCATTAGGCATACTTTCTTCATATTCCTCTCCCAAATTGAACTTGTTCTCGACTGTGCGCATCAAAGAAGAGTTCTTGATTGTCATTTGGTTGCCATCCACTGTGATTTCCATCAGGGGTGATGACATTGACATCATCTTACGACCCATGTATGGAACACCTGTAACAATTTTAAATTTGATTTATTTATTTTGTGAAAGTTTCTTAAAATAAAGTATTCTGGAGGAAACACAATCTAGACTATCATGAAACAATTACTAGTACTTAAAATATTAATAAGTTGATAAGAAAAATAATAATTAAGTACACACCTACTGCACTGAAATAGTCATCAATGTCCTCATTCTTGTAGTGTTGGTATTTACCAGCAATCGACGTCATGTTTGTGTTTCTTAGTTCCTTCTTTACCAGCTACTGAGATCGCCTGAGATCTAGTTTAAAAAAAAGTTCAGAAGAATCAGAATTAATTACATATTTAATTATCTAATCGCCGCAATTTATCAATCACGTACGCTGCAAAGTTCGATAATGCATTCAATTTAAGATAAGTAATATGTGCTGATGCAAAAACTGTGATCCGAATCTGAATAAAATTCTGATTGTTACTAACCACATGCACCACTACAATAACTATGATAAAATTATATTGTGACAACACACTGTACCTGTTATGTACACAGGCCTAACGGAGAATATAGAATAATCAATATGTTTCCAAAAATCCGAATGTGTGTAAACTAGTTTTGCGAGTTTGTAAAATTATATCCTTTGTCCGGTTTTGCTGCTGTCAGATAACTCTCAGATAAACAAATATCATGACCAATCAGAACTACAGTCAGTGATGCGCACATGAAGATATCGATAACACCGTAACCTCTAACAATTACGTCATGCTTTTGATTTCGTATTGTTGTAAAACAAAATAAAAACTATTATTATTCAAATTTTGCTGTAATCAAGCATTATCTAATGTTTTTTCTAGAATAAACTCAACAGATTTTATTATAAACAAACACAAACTAGTGGTTTAACGCATGGTAAATCGTGGTAAAATCTGACTGGAATCTAAACTTTCAGTAATTGGCCTATCGCCATTACCTTTAATAAGAAACACAGTTCAGTACAAATAGACTAAACTGTGTTTACTATTACACGTCTATGTTTAAAAGATCACATAGCAAAAAATGCACCAGTAACATGAATGTGCAAGTTATCTTGAGATATTCTAAGTTTCACTTTCCACCATAGTATAATAGGTTGTACAGACGCCAGCACATCAAGCTATTACAATCTTTCAAGTAAAGCGGGTAGCTTGATGTGCTGACGTCTGTACCTAGGATCTCAAATGAAGCAGTGGTGCAGTCAGTCTGCCTGCTGAGAAGATTATGACTCGCATTTACTACCATCTTAATACATAGTTATATAGATAGGTGGACAAACAGACACCAATCATTCGTTATTTATTTTAATCCTAGGCTGTGTAAGCACCTGCCAAGACAGCAAAGGTTATTCTTTCATCTAGCCTGAGGGCATTCTTTGCTGAAATAAATAACCAGATTTGAGAATATACTAAGATTTTGTAACAATTCTAGGCAAATTTTTCTTTTCTAATCATGATCATTGACCAACTGTGGCAAGCAGAATGAGGGTCGCTGGATAGATGGCGCTGAACTTGGTACGTTAATACAAGGAACGGAACATAAAAAAACTGATTTTAACAAAGCGCGAGAAAACTAGGTTATATTCGGAAGCAGCCAACGAAAGTGTCAGTCAACGAGCGTATGTTCTGTTTTTTCCAAGCGTTTTGCCTTTGGCACCAACTAACGTAGTCAATTCAACGCCATCTAGAGAGTTCTTGGAAACCATTTTTTTAATCCCTCAAAAAGAAAACCTCTCATTGCTGAGCAAAAGTTAGTTTTGTCGGGAAATAAGACTAACGACATCACTAATAATGTCACACGCTCAGGATAGTCGGCAAAAGTTTGTTCTGAAACTTTGAAGTCGAAATCGTAGTCATTCCTTTTAAAGTAAACTTCTTTCGTAAGTTGTATAGTTCTATATTAACATTATCTACAATTTAAAATGAATCAATATTTTTTTAATTTCATGCTGAAATGCAATAAAATGAATCTTTTTTTGTAACTTTTCACAGGTTTCGAATTTCATCGGGTGTGGATTTTTTTTTTGGTGGGTGGGACAGATAATTAATAATTGCAAATGGGATATGACAACAAGAGTGGAGAAGTGTATGAGCGAGATGTGATTTTTATGTTTTGATCACAAATACAATTGAGACTAAGTGCAAATCTAGATATAAGTGATTTCTATGATGTGGTGACTTATTATGTTGTAGTGAAAGAGTGCTATAAATTTACTAAATAAGTATATTTCATCGGAGGACTTCAACTTTTGCTTCAGTTCAGCTTGTAATCATTTACAAGTGTTTGTTGATCGATTATTGACACGATATTATTTAGTTACCTTATTAACTCGAACGAACTATCGAAAATGGGTGAAAAAGAGGATTATTTGACATCGTACCGAGTGTTTTTTGAAAACTTTGCGGCTAATGTTAACCCTGAGGACCAGTTGCCCGTGCATATAGCAGGGTACACCATCACCGAGTCGGAGCTGGCCGGTGAAGTTCTCTACTGGACCACTCAGTATTTGAGTGAGAAGTAAGTGCTTAATTTTATCATTATTTAAACTGCGAAGGTAATTTAGTCAGAACAGTTTTTCAGCTAACTAGAAAAACCTTTTAGATAAGACTATCACAACCATAGCTGCAGTGTTGAATCATTGTGATAACGATACAGAGAAAGAAAATACTTGATATTTTGTTTAGACAGTGTTTTTGTTAGGCAACTATACTAAACTTGATGCTGGTTTCCTTGTACCAATTTATTTAAAAAATAAGATAGTATTCTTAAAAGTTTAGTTTATTACTCATCAATTTGATCAATGAATCTCATTTGATAAGGATACAACAATATTAAGTTTATTGCAACATAATTTACCATATTCAACTAATGGTTAAAAAAATATTAACTTCTGAAATTTTATTTTAGCATCAAAAGTTGTCAAACAGGTTTTGTATGTTTGCAACTCTAATATTAATTTATTAAACTCACACAAAAACATACAAAGTTTTATTTTGTTGTAGAGCTTTACACATTCCTTTTCTCTGGGATTTCTAAAAATTTGATGACTAAAATATCAAACATATCTCTTGATAGAATCAAAATCAAACAAAGGTCGTACATGTAGAGTTACGGACATCAGCCCATTATAGGTACAATAAAATATCACACCATCCTATTGTTCCATTAAAATTATTAGAATTCACACACTTTAATTAAATATTACTTCACATCACTCTGCTGCTTCAAAAGTGTACAGAATGTAAACTGGTATAAACATAAACATAACATCACGCCTGTAATCCCGAAGGGTTAGGCTGAGCAGTACCTAATAGTATTCCCACATTTCACCAGTTATGTTTAAGTCCCATGTTAATAGGGGGCGAGCCTATTGCCATCAACCAGGCACAAATCCAGACTCTGTGACTGCTACTGAGAAATTCCAGATGGAAAAATCCAAAAACACTTTGCCCAACTTGAGAATCAAACCCAGGACCTCATGCTCACCAGTTTCACTTGCAACCACTACACCAACGAGGCAGTTAATGGTAAAAATTGCTGATGAATATCAGTAGAGTAGAGTAGAGACTCCATTTTCCGCACTTAGACTCTCATTCGGTCCGTTGTGCGTAAACATCAGTTCCAAACCATAATAATCTGTGCATACACAGATTATACCTGGCCAACAGTGAGGTTTCATCATTAAAACCTTACCAACTTACACAAACAATTTTATTCCTCATCATCAAGTGTGATAATCAAAATATGCAATTGTGCCACATTTGGTATATGTACTACAATTGCAAAGATCTCCAAAAAAGAGGCTCCTGTTCATGAGTTTTTTTTTATAAAAGCAATATCTGTATGTTTAGATATTACAGCAATTTCTGAACCCCATATATGACAGTAAATTCAAGCTGTGCCACATTATTTTGGTTGCCGTGGCTGGTAGCATGGCTTACACATAAACTCCTCATCTGAATTGAACAAGATTATGTCTGGACTTCAAAAGAGACTATGACCTCTGAGTTTGTTTCGGCTGTTTCTTCTCAGAGTAGTCAGGTACGAAACACGGGCCCCATCTAGTTTAAAAAAAATGATGTGTAAAAGAGTTTGTAAGAACCTACTTGCAAAAATAAACATCATTTCATTTCAACTGCGGTTGTCTTGTTGTTTATTTATAGTTGAAAATATAGATTTGTCTGAGAATTATCTTGTAAATGTAACTTATTTTCCTATACAGATTACAGGGCCCTATAGCCCTTATTGAGTTCATGAATTACTTTTCTTCTGCAGAAAAATGAATGGTTAGTCAATCAAACTTGACCTCTATCTGAGCCAAAAGCCACTGTATTCCACTTGAATGTTTCATATTCATAACCTACTTTACAGTGTAAATATTGTGAATAATATGTTATTAAATCTGTTGCAAAACATAAAATATGGTAATTACCCTATTCTATTTTTAAGTCAGGCATTACTAATTATGTCAACAAACATTTTATTTAGCACTTTCGTAACTCATTTTCCTACACACACATACATGCACTTAAAATTACTGCCTTTTCCAATGGGGCAGGCAGAAACTGCAGAACACCACCTGCTATGATCCTACTAATATAATATACTAGCGGACGTTCGCGTTCCCGTGGGAGTACGGGGATAAAATATAGCCTATGTTACTCAGGGTGAATGTAGCTTTCTAATGGTGAATTTTTGAAGAATTTTTGAAATCGGCGCAGTTGTTTTTGAGTTTATTCATTACAAACATACATACAGACACACAAAAATACAAATGTTTACTCTTCATAATATTAGTGTAGATGTAGATTAGTGTAGATGAGTATGGAGATATGAATGTTTGTTACTCTTTCATGCAAAAACTACTGAACGGATTTGGATGAAATTTTGCACATAGATAGTTTATAACCTGGATTACAACATAGAATACTTTTTATCCCCGTAGTAAGATCCCATGGGACGATTATCCAACTACATGCGGGCGAAGTCGCTGGCAGAAGCTAATATATTTACATACTGCTTTACTTCCTCATTTATTCCTCTCCTCATCATCCAATAGCTAGGTACTTAAAGCAAAAGTAGTACTAAGTAGCTCCTACTCTCATGTAACAATGAACCTGTCAATGGGCCATTAACCTTAAAGATCCCAAGGGCCTGGCCTTTTGTTCCTGACACATAAACTAAACATTTGAGCAGGTGTTCATTATGTTTGTCTGTCCTTTTGTTTACATAACACAAAACAATCAACACCAAGTATTTTTACGATATCAGATGAATTGTAATGCGTAGTGGCGGTGTGCTAAAAACTTTGAACCCTACAACCTACCAGTCTTCTTGATGTTCGGGTTTCTGAACAGTCTGCTTGCTTTATGGGCTTGCCGTATTGTTGGCCCCTATGCACGCCACTGGTAATGCGCCTGTCGTGCTTATAATTAGGTAGGTAGATTTAAAAAAATAATTCCTGCTTGCGTAACAGCTATATGGTTGACGCGTCATATGGGACGGACGCGTTACTCACCCCGACCGCGTGGTTGTGATCACACACCAACCGTAAGTAAGCTGAGTAGCTACTTACGTACTTTACCACTTTGTAATACGGAAAACTACGCCGATGTGTCATATCGCAGTACGGCAGTAGTCAGATTACGTAGAAAAATTGAGTGCCTTGCCGCGGAGACGCCTATGTGTACATCTGTACATACATACATGTTTCATGTAGTTACTTGCATCCCTGTGTAAGCTCCCCAAACACCTGCTCAAACCATTGTATGTTTTCTTGCATCTCACACTGCTCACTTCACTTACCTAATATCTAAATTACCCGTCGTTCAACAGGTCAGAAAGCAAACAACGCGCTCATATTGCAAAACGTATATTACGTGAATATGATGTGTTAATTTTTTCCTCATCTACAAGTGAACTAGACTGGAAAGATTTTATAATCGTCTGTGTAATTAGATTGTTTGCACTAGTTTAAACTAAGCCTAGTTTAAAATTAATTAGATAACATAACAACCGACCTGTAACCCCCGTAGGGAAAGGCAGAGGTGTACCTCGTAGTACACCCACATTTCGCCAGTTTTGTTTAAGTCCCATGTAGAAGGGGGCGAGCCTATTGCCATCAATCGGGCGCAAATCCAGACTCCGTGGCTGCTACTGAGAAAATTCTGAAGAAAAACCCAATAACACTTTGCCCGACCTGGGAATCCAACCCAGGACCTCATACTCAGCAATCGTGCCCACTAGACCAACGAGATAATCACACGGAAATTAGGATGAATATCTTATCTCTGTCACTAGTCCGGTTATCTCCCAGATTAAATTATTTAAACCGAGTTAGTTTCAAAACTCGAATCAATGATTCATTCCCGCCGAGCCCTTTGCTTGAACGTAACAACTGACGCCTTGTCTCATAGTTAACATGTAATTCGCTAGACGCTCCATTTACCCAGGCGTATGCTGTAACTCGGCGTAAATTGTGTGTTACGGTGCCGCTGACCATTTAGTCTTGCATAATATCTCACACACGGCACACACCGATACCAACAACGTACAATTACTTATATTTTTTTAATTAAGCTTTGTACTACTGCTGCAATTCTGCCGCATCAATATTTTTTTTTACTGCTTCAAGTCACGAAATTATTTCGCCGATCGCGTCGTAACGATTTTTATTTGTTTTGAAACCAACTAAAGACAGTTATAAAAGCCTGAAAAAAAAGTTGCTTATGGGCTAATAAAAAGACCATCAGCTGTTCAACATTTTTGATAACCTGTGTTGTTTCACTGTAGGCCAAAGGCCCTTTCACCGTTCGTAGTTTTTTTGCGGTCTATTATTACCAAAGGCAGTAGGAACAGAAATAATTTAGCTGTGCTTATAAAGGTCGTAATAGTTGGAAGGTGTTATAATTCATATTTGAGAAACAAAAGAATTTAATACCGCAAGAGACAGTAAACTCGTGGGAAAATCATTTGAATGCATATCAATAAAGCGTCAGCAATTCAGCAATCGTTATTCGTTAGGCTTTGTATGAAACTCTAAACTCGTGAGACGAGGAGAACAACAATGATTTAACTGACACCTGCCGAGTCTGCTAACTGTAATAATACTAGGTGTAAACCTAGCTTTATGTCGATTGGCCCAATATGTCTAGAACGAAACAGGCTTAAAATAGATTTGCGAAACTTGGCACTCTGCAGACTGAGGTCATCATTTCGAGTCATCTGTCCGTGATTGCATGGTCGCAGAAAATGTTATGATATTGCATCTTTAATTCCACGTCACCTTGGGGACTTTCTCTCGAGGATGATGCTGATTGTTACATGAAATAATTTCTCTAGGGCCTGTGGGTTGAGGTCGTAGGATTGGTACTCAGTACCCTCGATGCATAAATTGGCGCGCGAGACCGCGTGGGTGGGTGCGGATGTTCGTGATAGTAACGCGAGCCCGTGTCAACGCTCTGCGCACTGTTTACTTCTCAAATATTCTCAGTTAATTGCCGAAAGGAATTTGGCCGAATTGTTTGTTTACCAAACAAACAAACGCCGCTTCAGAACGAACGCGAACACCTTACATCTGATTAATTATTCTGGCAAAAAATTCGGTTGAGAACTTGGGGGCGGATTTTTGAACAAGTGCAAGCCTTTGGAAACCTCAAATAAAATGTTGAAGATTCTTACGCAAACACGGCAATATCAGTCATTCAATGTTTTCGGTTGATTAGGCGAAAGCGTTTCTGCAGTTGCATCAAATTCATCTTTATTTTTAATCCATATTCTCTTACCACGGAACCAACAGCTTGAACCGAACTCGCGTTAAATATCCTTCCGAATAAACTTAATATAATCTACGGTAGGTATTTAGTATACGACAGCTATGTCTGAAATATTGTGTCAACTCAGAGAGAATGTATGTACATGCATTCATTTTAAGAACGGGGTCACCGACCTCTTTATGTATTGTACAGACAGACGTACACGTCCGCATTTTATTTTATAACTACAACGGCAACCAAACCGAGGGAAACTAACATATGTTCCAGCGATGTGAATGCCCGCTGGTTTGTTTACCAACTGTTTTCATTGATCCGATATTCTATGTTGACACAATGTAGATCTTCGGGAGGACTGAACCTTAACAGATAGGTTGTTTCTAGTCTGTTTCTCGTCGCTAACACCCAGCTTATACAATGTTACCTTTAATTGTTCACTCAAGCGTGTTTTCAGTCAACTTCCATACTTATAACTGGGAAACAGATTCCTCAGACACTTGATTGCGTCCTACTTACTACTAATATTATAAATACGAAAGTTTGGGACTGTGAGGATGGATGGATGGATGTTTGTAACTCTTTCACGCAAAAACTACTGACTGCTTAAGGATGAAATTTGGCACACAGAAAGTTTATAACCTGGATTTTTTATCCAGATAGTACGATCTCGTGGGACATTCATTACCGAACTACACACAGGCAAAGCCGCGGGCTAAGCTAGTATTACATAGGTACCCGATTTTTATATCCCGAAAAATCCCGGTTAGATTCGATATTTTAACCAGGCGAACTATTATTGCAAAATGGTCAGACGGCCGTCTATACTCCGCCATCTTCAAGAAAAACAGGTTTTCGCAAAGTCAAGAAGGATGCTGCTTCGGGCTGCCTGTCTACCTGAATTCCTATGTTGCCTTGGCCTCTTACGCCACCCACGGAAGAGAAGATTCGATGCTCTATTCATAGCAGGGTACCACACGGCACTACATGCAATGACTTAAATACTATTTTAAACATATTATATTGAATTGAAGTCATACGATAAAACCTATTGTTTGAAACCATGATGCAGGTACCCAGGCAGCAGGTAAACGGTCAGTACCCGAACGGGCGGCAAGTTTCAAATGCTGCATAGCATTTGAAACTCGCCGCCCGTTCGGGTACTGACCGTTTTGAAATTATTTTTTTATCTTATCAACATCGGTTAATTGTAAACTAGCTAACTACTTGTAGTATGTAACAGTAGATATGATACGTATATGTATTTGCCTATCAGGTTTACCCGTTTTGTAAATATTGATTTAGTTACTCGAGATAAAATACATAGACCACAATATCTGTGTTATTCAGATAGCTTTTGTGGTTCATGAATAATAAACGAATGCGTTGTCTCGCCTAAAAGTGGAAGAGTGGGTGCTCTGCTAGACATTATAGTTGCTGAATGTCGAAGTTTGTAAACAGCTTTCGAAATTGATTCAAAACGCAACACTTATACGTATGTATGCAGAATTATATTTATACATTATTCAGGGTCAATAAAACTAATTGGCGAAACTTCACAGACATGTTACATACGTATAATATTAAAAGGAGATTAAAAAATCCTTTTTATCCTTGTGCTTGCACAAGCACGATATAAAATAGACCGGCCCAAATTTGACATACCTGTAAAGTTTTAGTTTTTGAGTCAGAATCCCAAAAAGTCCTGGTGGTGTTCCTTTCTTGGTCTTACAAAAATACTTCTACTAATCATATTTCTGTTTTTGTCCCATGTTACTTGAGGTTGGCGCCACACGTTTACTTCTTCCATTCTCCCGTGTCAACCGTCACGCAATCATTTACACCTTGTTCCTTCATATCACTCCTCACACAATCCATCCATCGTTTCTTTGGTCTCCCTCTCTATCCATTCACAATTATATTCATCACTCTTTTAGTCACGTGCGATTCGGCCCTCTTTATCACGTCCATACCAAGACAGTCGATTCCCTTTCAACTTTTCTGTAACTGGCGCAACTTTTAAACTTCCTCTAACTCATTCCTTATTTTATCCATTCTTGTCACCTCAACATTCTCATCTCCGCTACATGCAATCTTTTATCATCCTTCTTCTTCTTTACAGCCTAGAATTCTTATCCATACAGTACGACAGAAATACTTCTACAATACCGTACAATTGAAATAAGTAGCACTAGAATAATTTTGTATGTGCTACAAGCCCTACAGCCGCTGCAGACCTATCTCATAATTTTACGCAGATTTCGGTCGTAACAAAAAACTCAAAATCGAATGGAATCGCAACCACCAGAAACGAACATGATTCTCCAATGATAGAAGAGACCAATTAAACGAAGGTCAAAACACCAATGTCTTGTCTCCACTGTTTCTACCGCTATTCCTATATTGGCTCTAGGCTTCATAATCGGCTGATTGTGCCCGACTTGCTGCGGTTGGTCGGGCTTCCTCTCCCATCCCAGAGCATGTCTTTCCTGTTCTTTCTTTTCCTGTCATCCTTCTTGTCCGGGTCAGGCTTGCTCCTGGCTGGGTGTGGTGCTCAATCATCATCATCATCATTTCGGTCGTAACAAGAAACTATAATTTATCAATGAAATGAAGCCGTTAAAATTACGCGGCCGGAGGGAATAAAAACACCTCAAAACAACTCATGGGTCTGTTTTTGCCAAACACCAGCAGAGATGACATTGGTTCTATAGGATAAAAACTTTATTACGTTGTCGATCTTGAAAAGATTAAAAACTTGTCTAAAAACCAAATCTTTGGAAAGCTTTGAAATAGCAACAGAGATGTAAACGTGATAATATGCTCTGAATTACCGAATAAGAGTGTTACGCATTTAGCGGCTGTTTTTTGCTTCTCACAGCTGTTAGCACTTTCGGCCATTGTTGGCTTCCCGGATATTCATCTGAATAAAAAGCCTATTGTGCACCGTCAACTTTTTGCTAGTATGAAGTAATTTGTTGAATATAAACTAGTTTTTCAACCGACTTCCAAAAAGCGGAGGTTCTCAATTCGACTGTATTTTCTTTTTTTTCTTTTATCGTACGAAATGATAGCGGTATCAGTTGATCGCATTCGCTGTTATTGTTTTGTTAGATTTCAGATTCCGGTATCTTGAGATTACCCAATGTTTTTCTGCGAGGCTTGTTTACCGAGACCGACCTTTGTTTGTTTTCTCTATGTACGGACGGTATTATGGACTAGGTATTTCGCCAGCGGGTTTTAAAATACTTCTAATGTACAATATAATAGACTTAGCTTTACCAAGTGAAATGAAATGATAAAATAATCGACTAAGACGACCCGTGAACGTCCACACCCGCACTTAGTATGTGGTTAGAGTAGAGCAAAATGTTATTGCAGTTGCAGGCCATCTTCTGGCATTCCCATTATTTCCAACTTCCCAAGTTATCTTCCTGAATATTCAAAACTTTTTAGCCACAACAACAACTTTTTAACAAAAAGTATCTATATAGTACACACATCAACACGGTCTAGGGATATTTCATACTCAATTAAATAACTCGAAAAGTACTGGCCGCATTGGAATCTTTTATACACCGATTTGTTTGTAATTTATCTCAGACTAATTCCAAATTCAAATTTTTGAAAATTCTTTTGTTTCGGTGGCATAAAAATGTCTTGATGTATAGGAGAGGGAATTTTCATTTGTGCGAAATTTAGAAAACAATACGAATTACGTTTAGTTACAGTTTTTTTTCATTTTTAAACGAAAGATAAAGTTAAAATTGAGGTATTGTAGCCATGCAACGCCGACATTTGACGAGGGCGGAGATGTTACGAGCTGTGGGAATGCTGGAAGCTGGATCTGTTCAGCGTAATGTTGATGAGGCCATAGGGACCCATCAAAATGTAATTTCAAGATTGTGGACACGCTATCGTGCCACAGGTGAAGTAGCGGAGAGGCACCGGGGGCCAAGTCGCATCACTACCCCCAGACAAGACCGATTTTTGCAAATTACTGCGCGAGCACAACCAAATGCAACGGCGGCTCAATTGGTCCAAAGGCTGCGAGTGGAACACCAAGTGCTTGTGAGTGACCAAACTGTAAGAAGGCGACTGCATGAAAGCAATCTACGCTCTCGTAGACCACTCCGGGTCCCAACTTTACGGAGAGGCAATCGTGGACGACGATTAGAATGGGTTCGGAACCACGTGGACTGGGGCCGTGACCAATGGTCCAATGTGCTGTTCACGGATGAATCCAGGTTCGGCTTCCATCCAGATTCACGAAGGACGCGTGTTTGGCGAGTTCCTGGACGATGGAGCCGTCTCCAGAACCCTCAGGAAGTTCACCCATACCAAGGAGGAACAGTTATGGTTTGGGCAGGAATTCGTCTTGGAGGACGGACGGATCTCGTTTGGGTGCGGGGCAATATGACGGCAGAACGATACGTCCAACAGGTGCTGGGGCCCGTAATCTTGCCCCACAGAACACAAATGGGGCAAGATTTCCTGCTCATGTACGACAATGCCCGGGCACACACGGCGAGAACGGTAGCAGCTTGGTTACATACACATAATGTTAGGGCCTTAGACTGGCCTGCTCAATCGCCAGATCTAAATCCCATTGAGCATGCGTGGGATATGCTGCAAAGAAGAGCTCTGAAGGAAGTTCCTGAAAATCTGGCTACAGAAGATCAACTTTTTGCGCACCTTAGAAGGACATGGGACAATATTCCGCAGCAAGACATTGACAACCTTGTTCTGAGCATGCCGAATCGTTGCCGATGTGTTATGAACATCATGGGCGCTTTCTCAGACTACTAACTTCAAGTTTATAAACACAAATTAAATGATTTTTCTATTTTTTTCAGTTTTTACTCACAAATTAAAAGTTCATTCATATACGGTTTCCGTCTATGCTTCATTTTTTTTCCATAAAATCCTGAAATTTTAATCTATACCTTAACCATTATTAAAAAATGGTAGAATATTAAATAACGTATCTTTTAAATATATACATGTCATATAAATAATTAACACATTGATAGTAATTCGCTTTTTTAAAAATATCCCTAGACCGTGTTGATGTGTGTATATCAACTATCTGGAGTCCACGACACAAGCCTCGTTGCTTAGTGTGGCACTAGATGGCGCTGTGTGTAGTGTCCAGCGATATTTATTATTATTATTTATTCAATTCTAGTTTAAAGACCACGCTGCTAGTGGTATTTCGCCTAACTATGTTTCCAGGATGAAAAGTACCTGTCCTGTCGGCTGTCCTCATTGAAGTTCAATTTACAAACATGACAAAAAGAGGACCTGTGAAATTGTATCACACTCACGCTCTCAATGTACATTGTAAAAATACTTTATTCACATCCTGTCTGACGACAGTATTTCGTAGAATGTACCGTGTGGGTTATGTTTCCACAATATTGTCATGTTATTAAATGTGAAGGAAAACATCGTGAGGAAACCGGCATGTCCTAGAACCAAAAAATCGAAGACATGTGACATCTACCAATCCGCACTGGGCCCGCATGGTGGTTTATAGCCAATTCCCTCCCTCTCATAGATAGGAGGCGTGTATCCCAGCAGTGGGAACATTAATAGGCTGATGATTAAATGTTGGTGTAATTTTTTTCCAGACAATGTCCGCTGACACTGATGACTCCGCTGCGGCGGATCATACTTGACGAGGTGCGAGTAGCATCGAAGAAACAACCCAACGAATTTGGGTACAAATCTGACGATTCAGGTATGTTGATGATCTTTTGTAGCTTCACCCACCATGTCATACAACGTCTGTTACGGAAATGTGGACGAAGACCTCCACAGAATCGAAATAACCTTCTTTGGGTTATTTGGAATCTAGCACTTTGCAACGTAACCTTATCAAAGATCTTTAACTGTTTAGGAGACATTTAGGTAGAATTTACTTACAACTTAGCTACAAAGTCTTCTCCTGTACCGTACCATATATCGAAGGCAACGTTTACATTTTCGCTCCATTTCCAAAGAACAATATAACTCCTTTCAGTTTAATAGTTCCTGAAAACATCCGCCACAGAGAGATATAAACGCGTCCCATATTTTATTCCGTGTAGGATACGCTCTCTTCTTTATTTATGGGAGCTTCACGCGTTACTCCGTCCGATTGAATCCGCTGCGAAGTAATGGATAGACATCCTACATGCTATCGATTTATCACTTGTCCTACTTCAGGAGATTCCGTTTAACTCGTGGGTGGTTCTTTTCATTCTATAACCTATATTTATTATAACACATTAAATATATATATTTGTTTATTAGTATTATTTTCTATTATAAATTTATATTTGTGTAAGACCGTGGCATCACTTTTGGCCCTATCAGAATACCAGCGCTGTGACTTTTTTTTTAATGTCACAGCACCTTACTGAGATAGGAGCCATTTGGCCTTGCACAGGACCATTTTGATTGCTTTTTATTTTTCTCTTGTTTACTTTTTTGTTTCTGTTGTGTCCTGTGTAAGTTCAATAAATACTTTTCTTTTTTCTAAATATTTAAAATCATTGTGATGTTGTACATTGTCTTGTTATTTAAAGGTATAATGTACCGCAAACCCAAATCCTGCTAATCATGAAGTACATGAAGATTCCAAAGAAGGTCGAAAACAAGTTTCTGAAATAGCCGCTTATTCAGAAGTCACTTATGTCCGAATATCGTTAGGATCCATAAAATGTTTAGATGCTCCGACGTAATAACCATAATTGTATCGATTGAGGAATAAAACCACTTGGCAAGATTCTTGTTTGTACTTACGTAATCTAATACACAAGTGGCCACCTCAGGCAGCGTTTTATGTGTGTTATGTTAATATTGTTTAGGGCACCTAGACTGGCCAGGTAGATAATGATATCATAAAATTTCGTGTTTATTATGTTACGTCATTCTGACGGGTCTCAGTCCAATCAACTCGCGTCTAAATATAATCTAAGTAATCGAAATTCAACCGATTAATTTTAAATGCACTTCAGCTGTATAGTGCACTGATCTTAGTCTTGAAGAAAGAGGTCACATGAATATAGACGAAGATGTTATAGCAGGAAAGGGCACGAATACTTGAATGTAATCTTGACTCATTGTTTATACTGACTCTTACATTCATTGTTTTTTTGTTTTAATTAGCCTCATTCGTAAAGCTTTGACGTATGTCAGTAGTTGAAAAGGAACCTTAGCGGAATATCAATACAAGCTTGAATGAACGAATAGCGCTGCATATCGATAATATCCATGACGGCACGCGATGCGCCAATACCTTTAATCAATTGCAATATAAGTGAATAGGTACTCAACATATACTTAAAACCCGCAGCCGCAATCGTTTACGACAATAAACACAGGCCTCGAGGAAAAGAATATTGTTTCCTTGTAATACGACGTCAGTAGAGCTATAGAGTTATGTAAGTGATGGTTCACGTCTTGTGACTATTTTATTAGACAGTCTGAGAGTTGAGACCCACATCTTGAAGATGTTGCAAAAACTAAGGTACTAAAACAGTCAATAATATTAGATTCCTTGTATAGCCTTAAGGCTTATATAGCTACTTCATTATTATGTCAAGGATACAATAGATTATGTTATGACTAATCAACTGTATAATTTCGCAATAGTAGACAGAATGGCATTAAGAAACGCTACGTTGCAATCGCTAAGGCGATACTACCATCTTTAACCAGTTTGACCACTCTCTGTGATCGAAAAAATCACACAGGAATATTGAATCTTGCATTATATCGATTGGCTATTTTCCTGCACGAAATATTGTCCTGGATTCGTTTATAAATAATATGATTTAAGTGTATGTTATTTCCCTATAGGCGAAATTATAATTGTTAACCTATATGCAACGAGAAATGCTAAATTGAAAACAGCAATTTGTGGTTTTCAAAAGTGCACGCGTGGTAAACATTTTCCTTCGTCTGCTAGTTCTTTAGTGGATTTGTTTATCTTCCAGTCACTTTTCAATGTAGCTAAGGTCGAACTTATAAGATCACCAGAAAGGTTACACAGGTTTATATGTATAGTTTCGGCCATTAGTCGACCATTACTGCCATTTGTCTTGCTGGGAGTTAGTTACAGGCACAAAGATGTCGAAAATACATACAATATATAAAAAAATTTCATCATTCCCACTGCTGGGACACAGGCCTCCTCTCCATGAGAGGGAATGGGCTATAATCCACCTCGCGGCCCCAGTGCGGATTGGTAGATGTCACGTCTACGAATTTTTTGGTTCTAGGACATGCCGGTTCACTCACGATGTTTTCCTTCACCGTTTTGAGTGCAGTGGTGATGAAATAAATTACACAAAGTAAAGCGCCTGTCTGGGTTCGAACCCATGACTTACTGTTTTTAAGTCGGGGCCGCCACCACTGGGCCGCTGCTCTCATAAAATTTCTTACATACAATCAAAACTACGAGTATGCAGGTTTAATAAACCCCACACTGGCTTTTCGTTGTACTGGATTTATTCTGTGGTACTGGTTATAGAGGAGGCACAGAGCAAACTTAAACCTTGTTGACTTCCAGTTGGGCAACCCCTTTGCCGCAACTCCACACAAGCATCTAACTCGTCTGCATCTCCTTTCCAGTGTACATAGCCCTACGGCTCATGCAAGCAGTGACAGCCCGCGTCAACGACGTCTGCCTCCGATACCTGGACAACTCCAAGTTGGACACCCTACCGCCCCCGCCGCCCCTCGACCAACGCGACCTCAAGACTGTCTCATGTGCCACCAAGAACTCTCGACGGGTCATGGAAGACCGACATGTGGAGATTGGGAATTTAGAAGCGCTTTTTGGAATTGATGTAAGTTTCTTGTTACAAAAAGGTTACTAAGTATAGTTTTTGGCTGTGAGAAGAATGGAATATCTAATCTTTGGGTAAAATGCTGCCAAAGTGACCAGCGGTAGACTTTTCCTGTCTTTTGAGCTGCTTCTTCTTCCATGCTTCTCCACTTAGGGTATGCTTCTTGAACTGCCACCTGAACAGAATTATACTATATTTGAAAAGAACTGATATTATCCATCTCAGGCCGATTTCAAATCGACGAATGATTTGCCACATCTAGCGCTCATCATCACCGACCACCCGCTGGTGGTCAGTGTTCTAAGGAAGCTTGTACCGTAGATTATCACGGGAAAAAAACGTGTGTGGACAAGAGGCCTAATTTAAATTTGCAGACTTTTGCAAATCAAATTAACAATAACAATAAATTCGCAGCATTTTACAGTAGCTACTCGTACGTATATCTTCGTATTAGGCATAGGAATACGCTTGCATAAGTTTATGAATTCTTACTACTTATGAATGGTGCATGTTATGATTTTATATGTACAGGCACTTAGGCAGCTTATAGGGCAAAGTACCGTACGGTGCTTTGTGGACGGCGATACCAATGCTATGCATGCTACTTCCGTAACTATTTATTGAATAGAAAATTGTGAGGTAATGGTACAATAGTATTGGGTGAAATCATATATATCATCTATTTTCTCAGACGTCTAGTTTATCACAGTCGTAGTTGCTTTTGCATACTTTCACATGTGACTGTGAAACATTCAACATATCAACAATAAATAGCATTTAAAACCTCATTGTTTAGTAAATAGAAATGCCTCGTTGGTCTAGCTCCCGCAAGTGCTACTGCTTAGTGTGATTAGGTTGAGAGTTCGATTCCCATGTCGGGAAAATTGTTATTGGGTTTTTTCTCACCAGGAATTTCTCAGTAGCAGGCTGGACTTTGGATTCATTTTTATTTATTTATTTCATAAACAATGTTTACATTGTGTCGAAAATTCATTAAAAACTAACACAACACGGATTTTAATGTTTACAATTCAATAATGAAATAATAAAAAATCGATACATTAGCAAAATAAAAGCAAAGAGTTTTTAAAAAGTAAATCCAAATAAGTCATTAAAAGAACGAAAAAATCAACGAATAAATTAAATCATGTCAATAAAAGGTAAATCATGTAAATAAAAAATATGTGTCAATCAAAAAAAAAAAAAAGTCACAATAAAAAAAAAAAAAAAAAAAAATGTGATTAAATATGAATTGTGATTTGTGGTCGGTTTTGTGTTATTGTGAAATTAAAACATGGCGGGTGAAATGTGGTTGTACTATTAGTTAAGCTCTGCCTAACCCTTAGGGGATTACAGTATGATGTTATGGTATTCTAATAAATCAATTCCATCGTTACAGGCGACCGAATCGACGAGTTTCTACGCAGTGTACGACGGGCACGCCGGATCAGCGGCGGCGACGTACTGCGCCGCCCACCTACATCAGTATCTGGTGGAAAGTCCCCACTTCACCAGCGACCTGCGACGAGCCATGAGGGACGCCTTCCTCAGGACCGACGCCGACTTCATACGGAAGAGCAATCAGGAGGTACGATTACCAGATACTGGTTTAGGGAGTCGCCACACTAAAAGACGCGAAATCGGCTATAGTTGGTTAGAAGAAACTTTATGTCTGTACAGGAAAACCGGGAAAAATGACGCGTTTTGGCTCATACGTCGCGACTCGACATCGCGTTGAGCTAAAAGCAACAAGTATGATACACGTGATCGGCTCAACCTCTTTCACTCCTTTATGCAACTTATTAAAAAAGAAAATGGGATTGATGTGTAAATTGAAATTCTACCGCCACCATCTGTCATTGAATCGACAAAATGACAGATAAACAAAAGATTTGTCGATTCTTTCTTCGAAGAAACCCGTTTCTACGGTGGTCATGCTACGCGAGCAGTAAGATACTAGCCTTTGCTTTTATCGACCGTTTATTTGTAGAAAAACAAGATCTTTAGCCCACAAGCAAATCTATTGTGTCTGCAAACCTATACTTGTTCACACATATGACGTAAAAGCACGAGCCAGTTTGTAGTTTTGCAAGACTCGTAAAAGGCGTTAACATACTCATTTTACTTTTATACGGCGCGCAATTTATATAACAGAAGTAGGTAATAGGTACTTTAATTTTTAACGCTTGAAAATGTAAACACGAATATTTCGGTGACCTCTGTCTACCTTTGAAAAACCCGTTACAGTGTCCGCTGAAATGCAACCACGGCAAAAAGTTGCATAAAATTGATTAAGACGTCTTGTCTTCGAAGTTCTTAGAAATAAGTGGGTTTCTAAAGGTGCGTGTGGGGCAACTACAATTGTAATTGTTCTCGGAATTTAAGTATGTTTAAGGAATTGACTACACTTACCGACGCGGGGCTTGAATCGGACAGAAAGAGTTTATGACAGCGAATAGCCCGACGTGATGTCGAGTCGTGTCGTCCAAACCGAAACGAACGACATCTTTTCTCGCTTTTATTGCGTGGACATACAGCTCTTTTTATCGGCTCAAGCAAAATCTACGTCGAAAGTGTGGTCACTGCCTAACTATAGCGTTTCGGCAACATCGAATAATATTGAAGTCATGCAATGCCAAGATCGTAGATATTGCGCAGATATATTTTTATATGTAAGCGCGGAACATACGGACATACAGGTCTTTTTGATCGGCTCAAGCCGTGTCAAGTCGGAAGTGTGGACACTGTCAAACTATAGCGTCTCGGCAACACCAAACATTGTCGAAGTAATGCAATGCCAAGATTGTAGAAATTGCACAGATATCTTTGCCTATGTTAGCACACCTTTTATCTATGTCTCATAATTGTTTTGTTTGTGATGTTATTCTATGCTCGGTTTATTGTTGAATACATAATAAGATTTTTGCTGTCACATAGGGACGCGGTTTTGTTCTAATGTCATATAGAAATAAAAAAAAATATAATCTTAAACTGAAATGTCGGCCAAGTCTACTTAGAACCATTATAAGTTTACTGGTAGAGAATGCTTTGTGGCATTAACTACGCACATTTACCACTGATGTACATGAAGTATAAATAAATAAGTACTTATTACGTTCAGACGCCACGTTCACAACAAGCTATTACAATCTGCCAAATTTCTTTAAAAGATTTTCAAGTTTATCGCTAAAGCATTAGGTTCAAAGTTGATTGAGAAAATTTGACAGTTTCGGGTAGCTTGATCTGCTGACGTACCTGACTACCTACCCTTACGTAGGTACCTTGAAATAAGTGATTAATAATCTCAAGAAGAAATAAGATTCATCAAGATCCCACTTTAGATATTCTGACGACACGTCATATTCAAATGATGCGTCTTCACATTCAAGAATAAACTTATCTAACTTCTATTGTGTGTTTCACAATATAATTTGCATGTTTATAAGGTATACTAAAATTAGTATCGATAGTACTTATCTCATAACATAATTTTTGTCTCTTAATGCTGTTCGACACAGGATCAAATCTTTGCAAAAAGGTCGTGGAAAACAGCGGCTTCCCGTAAATAAAGTGCCATTTGTAGTCTGTACATACTACATGTGAAACTATTATGTGGTCCAGAATCGCGAGGAGAAAGGACCACGGGCAATGGTCTATGAAATCAGCGCGTAAGATCTTGAAATAAATCTCAAATAGTACCTCAAAATTAAGATTACTTGATTCTAAAACAACAAGTATTAAAGTCGCCGGAGAACAGAAATAGAGGCACCTTAAGCTGCCTTGCCAAAGATTTGACCCTAGGATTAATTACTGTGTGCTGTTGGTCTTACACCCATTTTGACCAAGACCCACTAATTAAACTAAGACACACATGGTCTTAAACATGGTCGTGTGCTGATCGTCTCAGTTTTGGTCTGATATATCTCGGGCGTTCTCAGGGTGCGTCGGCTCGAGTCTGGATGGAGGTTGTATTACGTTCAAGACTGGTTCTCGTTTGCAGCGTGCATGCGGCGGCAGCACAGCGGTGGCAGTGGCGGTGCGCGGGCGCCGGCTGCTGGCGGCGTGGGCGGGCGACTCGCTGGCGCTGCTCGCCAAGCGCATGCGCCTCATGCAGCTCGTGCGCCCGCACAAGCCGGACCGACAGGTACGCTGGTCTACATGAATTACGGACTTAATGACCATCAAAGCTGATGCACCGTTAAAGGCAATATTTTGGATAAAAGTTTGACTCCACGATAGTCACACAAAGTCAAAAGTATCTATAAGTAGATAAAAGAAAATATTGTTTAAATGTATATCTCGGTTTCGGTTTAAAGAAATTTATTTCTCATAAGAACATACTGTCCGCTTAAAATGAGATACAAAGTAATAAGTATGACAATACAATACAATTTCCTCCAGGGTATTAGAACTTATAATGTACATACATGTTTCTCAAGCTTATTTTTAAATATATTCACGTTAGCACACTCTTCGTCTCTATCTCTATCGTCCAGTACTTCATTGAACAGATGAACTCCTTCAAATACAATGGTCTTTCCACCGTAATAAGTGCGTACGCTGGTGACTTCAACTTTGTTTTTATATCTATTTCTCATGTTATGTGACATTGTTTTTTTCTTTAGTTGTATGTTAGTTTGTATTGAGTTTGAAGTTGTTTTTAATAAGAATGCAGGTGTAGTAAATGTATAGCTATTTAATATTTTAGTTTTTTCGTATATTGTCTTTGTTGGAGTAAGATAATCTCTACATAGTAAGATGATCACGCCGTGTGGTATCCGGCAGAGTAGAATAGAACCAACCCATTACACTCACGGGTGTCGTATAAGGCGACTAATGTCTGAGGCAGAACACCTTGCGCCTCCGTAGGCCAGAGAATGGGCAGCAGCGTTTTCTAGTTAGGCTTTCATCACTGCGATCTCCGCCTGCCAAGCGTGGAGATTACGGCAAATTCCTCCCATCATGGGAGAGGCTTATTTCCAGCAGTGGACGTTATGGGCTGTTGTTGTTGTTGTTGTTGTCATCATTTTTAGTTCGGAATCACCCACTGCTGGGTGGCCTCGCCTGTTTTCTGCCACAATTCCGGGTTCTGTGCGTCCCTTATCCGTTTCCCGCAATTTTGACGATATTGGTTTCGATTCTGTTGTGCACAAACTAAACTTAATTTAGGCTATTGCTATCTTTTTCTCTCTAATAAAACGAGTAACAGACGGACGTAATTTAGAGTTGTCAAATTTAATTGGAACTAATATTTACATACAATTGAAGGGTGTACGTAAAAACATGTCGACTAAAAACACGGTGAAGCGCAAGGCATAAACTAGTTTGACATCTCCAACTTAGTTCATAGCTATAGCCGTCCTTTTCTCGCACTGCCTTTTAGTAAAAGATAGCAATAGCCTAAATTAAGTTTAGTTTGTGCACAACAGAATCGACACCATTGTCGACCCTACGAGCCACCACTTGGTCAAAGCCTTGCTCCATGGGCCATCTCCGCATCTAGATATCCTGCCCTGATCCACTTGAGGCGCACCGCCCGGTCCCCGACGTCGTAGACTTTTGTCCGACGGCGGATTTCGGTGTTACGCACTTGATCTAAGAGGGATATGCCGAACATGGCTCTTTGTGCCACTCGTGCTTGGTGGACAGTATCCTTTGTGAGCGTCCATGTCTCGGCACCGTAGGTTATTTTTGGCAGGACACATTGGTTGAAAATGCGGGTTTTTAGGCAATGAGGTATCTTTTGACGATCCGAATGGCGAAGCGGTAGTGAGGTTGCCTTACGTTCTTAGGGTCCCGGGTTCGAATCCTGGTAGGAGTAAATGTTTGTGGGATGAGCATGGACATTTGTTTCCGAGTCATGGATGTTTATTATGTATAATAAGTATGTATTTACAAACAAAAAGTGTCTATGTGGTATATCAACTATCTGGTGTCCACGACAAAAGCCTCGTTGCTTAGTGTGGCACTAGATGGCGCTGTGTGTAATGTCCAGCGATATTTTTTTTTTTTTTTTGGATCTAGAAGTATGTTCCAGTTTACCAAATGCTTCCCATCCGAGTTGTACTCTCCTATAAATCTCCTTGTAAATGTATCTTATCATACATTTAACAATAAGTGCTACAATAAGTTAATGTGAAAAAAACTAGCTCACAATAAATTGTGAATGGTAGCGGCAAGCGCAATTTCCAGTAATATTTTTTATGATAATTACAGTTCTCTGTAACTTTAGACATCTATACTATAGTTGGTGCCAGTTAAGATGAGAATAGCGGTCATAGCCCTTTCCCTAATATCTCTTCGTACGAAACAAATCAAATAAACTATGTATCATTTTTCATTACAAAAAATGTTGAAGATCACGATAGATGACAATTCAAGACTTGAACAGGCTTGTTTGGTTTTCATAGTCAAGATGTTTAATAGATGTAGGTGGGTCAATGACCGCTATTCTCATCTTAACTGGCACCAACTATAACAATCATTTTATTTAATTTTCATCATATTTCTGCCTTTGTCTTATGTTACTTGTGGTCGGTGCTACTCGTTTTTTTCTTCCATTCTCCTCTGTCAACCGTCAAGCTATCATTTATACCTTTTTCTTTCATTTGATTTGTTTTATGATTCTTTAAATTTTATACATGAGCACTAAATTTTATAGTTTTAAAACAAATTTTAATGTTTTTCCATTTCATCATTAAGTTTTGCTAGGTGCGTACTCATAATTTATTGTGATTGGAAATCGCCATTAAAATTCTAAAATAGAAAGTAATTGGAAATAAATATTAATAGGAAATAAGAAGAATAACTAACGTTCACTACGATGGAACTGGGTCTGAGCACATGCTAAACCTGACGCTTCTTACTAACAAATCAATCAATTAAAGTATTTATTTCAAGTAGTCTAATTATCGGCACTTTTGAATTGTCGAAACAAAGATGAAAATTAAATGTAGCCACTATCCCAGTCACAAGACAGACAAACTGTGAAAGTACTGTAGTTGCCCATGCCCTAGCGTAGATCTCTATGGAGAAGAACGGGCAAGAAACTCCATGAACACTCTATTAAAACAAAATATTGTTTAATCTCTCAGGTCTTGACTAATGATAACACAAAATTTATATCAATTTACTAATATCTACAAACGAAACATCAGCCTTTCGATGATAGTCTTTGACAGGTACCTACACATTGGTGTAACGTAACATGACTAATGTAACATTAATTCGTCTTGTTGTTAGATTACAATTTATGTTGCATTGCATAAGTTTGAACGGCACATTAGGGCTCGTTAGTTAGTTAGGCCAGTCACTGTACGGCAATATCGCTAGTCACACTCCTAACTTTAATCTCAAAGTTGGGTTGACTGACACCAATAGAATAGGCTTTCTGTTTGTCTTGCAATCGGACACTAAAGCCTAATAAAGACGAAAAAGGCCTCTTTCGTACTAAACCTCTTTGTTAGACGAATATTAATCTAGTCTATGTTTTACAGGACGAAAAAGTCAGAATAGAGTCGTCGGGAGGCACAGTCATATATTGGGGAACATGGCGGGTCAACGGGCAACTGGCTGTTTCTAGAGCTATTGGTAAGTGGATATATCCCTATGCTTTCCACTGGCGAAACATTTATAAACAAATTTTGTCTGATTTACAGGAGAGGAGGGATACCGATGCGATGCTAAAACGGTTAAAATTAGCTGTTCCATACATTTTTACAGTGTAGAAAGCAGATAATAATTTTCTTCTAAAATTTTCTATGTGGAGGGGGTTTCAAAATCCCTCCAGCCAGCGTAGCATGACTACCGTAGAAACGATTTGTCGATTCAGTGACAGATAAACAAAAGATTGTCGATTCTCTTTCGTGTCTACAGTGGTCATGCTAAGCGGGCTGGTCAGAAGGTCTAATTAGCAAAATGTCCATGTAGCAAAACGTTCAACTATCAGATGGTCTGTATAGCAGAACATCTATTTAGCAAAAAGTCATTTTAAAAATGTTTACACTCATGATAGAAAGTAAAAGCAATTTGTAAATTACATTAAATTTAAACACTGTTTTAAGCTTTCACGGTTTTTAACTGAACTTAAAATGACACGTTTTGTGATAAGGACTTCACAAAACCTGGTGATACTGTGAGTGTGTTTTGCCGTGACTTAGTGTCGATTTCCAATAGTGCGCGTAGCAAAAGACAAAAAAGAGGGTAGACAGAGGATGTGCTGAATACGTGGTATCCGATTTAGCTTCAGTGTCCTTTTCACGATGTGGGTAGATAAAGATTTTAACTAAGAGAGAGTAATAGACATTTCAACATTGATCTATAACTACTACGTATAGAGGAGACAGCGGCAACAGTAGTATTAAACCAGCCCCTAATTAATTTAACTCAGATCCAGCCTGTCCCCTTGCTGCCCGCCCCCCCAGCGACGCCCTAAGCCGAGGTTCGTACCCCACAGGCGGTGCCCTTAGTGCGTGGTCGCTTAGTTTTTAGTTATGCCCCTGGCTGGAGGCCTTAAATTCAAGGCATCCACAGGACTAGCCCGGTTAAGCAGTAGCCAGTCTCCTAGACTGAACTGTTAGATGCGACTGAGTGAACTGCCGCCAGCCGTTAGCAGTTGAACGCACGCAGCACAGATTTGGTTCGCGCTGTCTTCTCTATACGTAGTAGTAATAGCTCAATGCATTTCAACATGTTTTTCAAGGTTCCGGCTGAAAAAGGTAAATTGGAACTTTGATAACTTTACTTTTTTGTTATGAATGTTTTGCTATTGTGACAGTTATGCTAAGTTCAGATTATTTTACTTATCACTATCACTACACATTATAAAACAAAGTCCCCCGCCGCGTCTGTCTGTCCCTATGTATGCTTAGATCTTTAAAACTACGCAACGGATTTTGATGCGGGTTTTTTAATAGATAGAGTGATTGAAGAGGAAGGTTTTAGTATAAAATTTATCAAGCGGGCTTCAGCTAGTTTACCTATTATAAATGATAATTGAGTTATGATATGACGTTTAGATTATGATGTAAATTACATACACCTTTATCTATCCTTCTGCGTAATCCAGGCAACGTGTTTTATTGTGTGTATGTTAATCAGCAAGCAAACACCCGCGTTACCACATATTCGTAAGCGGCCAGGCGCTTAAAAGAGTCTTGAGTTCATAAGCGCCTTCACTAGCAACCTCTTTCCAATATTAAAAAGGTTACTGTACTCATCTCATTCTTTCTAAATCCCGCAATCCACTCTCACGTTAAACAAGCGAACAGAATGCGTATTTTTACGTGGTAATACGTACTAAAACTCCACGTTACGTTCCGAACGACAGTTTCACGGGAGCGCCGCCGCGTATTTAACTTTTATAGTCAACATAAACTTTTACTAGCCCGTCCATGTTTTGATCGTCCTTTATAACAAGATCTCGAACATGATGTTCCTACTGTAGACGTAAATTACCTTCTATATACATAATCACCGTTCTTGGTTAATTGACGGACTTTTCATTATTTTAATCATGTGATTTTTCTCATGGGGCAAAGGAAATTTATTTGCGGGAGATGTGTATCATTTCGCACTAGTTGTTAGGAACGATTTAGAGTTGGTTGTTAAATATCTAGGTATGTTGATATGAAATGGAATGTTCGTGAGAAGTTTTTCTCGTCCGTTAAACCTGAGTGAAGTAAATGCAAACAAGGCTCATAGGATAGCAGTTGATGCGTGTTTTAATGCCATGTCTATTTTATTGGCAATCAAGAGATCTTTTAAGTAAGCCTATTGCAGTTTCTGTTGAAGAAACGTTTCTCCCTTGTCTAACGGCCGTTTACTATAACTTACTTACTTACAACTGTTGGTTAATAGTGGCTATCGGTGCTTCTATAAACAAAGAATATCCTATCCACGTCACCTGCCTGTCACTTAATTCATAGAAAAATCAAAGAAAGCTTTTCTGTGACGTTTTGTTTCTAACCGGTCAGTAAGCTAAATGTCAAACAGAGAGATAGCAACCTACTGAAACCGGCTAGTAAGTTATTGAAAATGGCCGTTAGTCTGTCTATACCTGCTATTTACTGTCAGTGACTACACCTGCTAGGGCCTGCAAGGACTAAAAAGCGAATGATACCAAAAATGTAGCTGTGGTCATGTTTTGGCAAGGAATGGTCATTAGGGTAACAATGACAGCATACTACTACTACTATGTACAGTCAACAAAAGAGTTAGGTATGCAGACTAGCAATCTTCTTACTACTCTTCTTCTTTCTTACTACTTTTATGATTGAATATGTTAAGCTACTATACCATTGTAAGAACTTCTGTAACCATATTTATCGGCAAATAAATCTTTGAATTTGACTATTATAAATGCGAAAGGTTATAATTAATCTGTTTGCAATTTCATTCAAGTCCGTTCTGTAGTTTCTGTGTGATAGAATAACAAAAATCGGCGGTCGGGCTTATGTTAAAGGTAAAATTCGCGAAAAATACCCGTTTCCATATGTTTTATAATGTGTTTTGTTCGTGAAAGTCGTGAAAATCGATCCTCACAAACTTTCGCATTTATAATTAGTAGTAAGAAGATTGCCTGCATACCTAACTCTTTTGTTGACTGTACTACCGCGCTCAGTGATGGTTGACCACTTTTCATCCTTAAGCTCTGAGTTATTAGGTTGAAAATTGGTCGATGGTCAGTGAGCTCGTTAATACCTTGGTTAGTGTCGAAAGCAATAGCTGTATTTTGCTTTACATCCTTAGAGTTGCCATCCCTAAAAAACAAGTTGCAATAAGAACGTTTACAGTTTTTTTCTTAGCCTATGTTGTCCCACTGCTGGGCAATGGCGTTCCCCCAGCCTTTCATTCTTCTCTCTATGCGGTTTTCTCCGGCCAATCTGTTACAACAGTTTCTAAGAGTCGTCACGCCAACATTTTCTAGACCTCCCTCAGCGACGATTTACAGATATTAATAGCAAATATCAGAAACATCTTTAATAACACAAAAACAAACACGATAAACATTAAAAAGGGTTGCAGCTCCCTTGTAGCCGTAACACGTAAAAGTGTGAAGTTAATTGGTCGTTTTATTGTTATCGGCGGGCGGGTGCGGGTGCGAGCCATTTCTCACGCGGTCGGGATGCGAGCGTGTGCCGATCATTACTCTGTTAATACAGACCCCGCAGATGGGTGAGATGGGACGGGCCTTTGGCTCTTTATTCGGTAAAACAACGCTAATGATGCTACCGATTGAGATGAATAGACGGGTTCATTTTTTCGGCGGTTCTGTTTAACAATGAAGTTGGTTTGTTAACACCTCGTAGGGTTATCCTTTTACCACTCGGGTAAACTTCCAAGGTAAAGTTTTGTCATGCACCCAAGTCTGTATTAAATCTAGGGGGGTCTAGCCTTTTACTGTTTATATTCTTCTTAACAACTTATAGGAACCTTTTGATTAATAATCAAACATGTTTTTTCGGCGGGCTATGATATCTGAAACTAGATTTGAAGTAGTTTAATTCAGCAGTTTAAGACAAGTTCCACCACTGAACAGCTGCTTTGATTTATAGAGCGTAATAAAATTCTTTTGTTTTGTCATTCAAACTGTCCATTGATCTAGGTCGAACAATATTTTAGGTAGTACTGCTTAGACAATGACTAATTATTATGACGTTAAGTAAAATGAAATACATATTATGTAATCAGCTAGCAAGCTCTACTGTCTTTTTAGGGTTCCGTAGTTCCGTACCACAAAAAGGAATAAAAACAAAGTTTAAAGGATAACTTTGTTGTCTGTCTGTCAAGACCCTTTATCTCGGGAACGCGTGGAGGTATCGAGTTGAAATTAAAATCATATACTCATACTCAGGTCTACAGACCCTTGAAGCTGTTAATCAAACTTCTAAGTTAACGTAAAAAAAAATACGGCTGTATACTATATGCCATATATATAAATAACGTATATTTCGACACTCTCTAGGCTCTAGGGAATCAAAATTTGTAGGGTGCTTCCCATTGACCAAAAATCATGAAATTTGGCAAGAACCAATGTCTTTAAAGCACATGTACAGGAAAAAAATCTGAAAACCGTAAATATGAATAACTACAAGTTTATACGAAACCCTCGGTACCCAAGTCCAACTCATACCTGGCCGGTTTTTTAACAAAATCATGACGTAACTGGCTTACTGGCTATGAAAAGCTTTATCCATATTAAATGTTGTCAATATATAAACACAAAAACAAACGAGAACAATAAAATTTAATTAAAAACAAGTGCTGAAAGGAACAATACTTAATAAATTATGATTCATCAAAATAATATCAATGTCACGCATGTCATATTTGAATAGAATTGTCAGGACAAGTGTGGTAGGGAATTCAAAGTTGCGTTGTTCAACATGGTAAACAAAAAGGTCGTGCATTTATACCATTGGAAATGAAGTGCGGGAATATATTGATGTATCAGTTTTTAAAAGGATTTATTCCGAATCTGACTGAACCAATGCTGTAGTCGTCATAATTATGATTCGAACAGTAAATAATGCATTAATTTGTAATTTAATCATGAATTAAGCTAAAAAAAAAAGGTTTTCTTCCACAAACATAGCTTACTAGTAAAGTATTGTTTCTGTATAATAATACTTTTCACATTAAAATCCTCCTACATTTTGTGGGTTTTTCCTCTTTTTTTTCCAACTTAGAGATCTGATTGATTTTTAAAAGTCGTTGGCTTTTCACCTCACCGTTTCTTTATAACAACAATAGTATGAATGTCTGAGCGGTGGTGGCGCCGCGGTGTCGGCCGGCGGGGCCCACCCTCGCGTGAGGCACTCCCTACGGAACAGCGAGCAACCCCAGACCCCACTGCACACTATACCGACATATCGATCACCTCGGACACGCACTGTTTAGGGATGCACGGCAGTGCAAGGAGGTGCAGTGTCGAACATCGATGGAAATATAAACTAATCGATTTTCGTTCGTTTCCGTTCTCACACGACTATCGAGCACTTTGGAAATGAATCTATACGGAATTCGAAAAAATATTGTAGCTGAGCGACGAGAAAGCGGGATGACGAATAGGTTACAAAATAAAACTACAACGTTGAATGATAATTATTTTATTCTTAGATTAACATAAATATCCTCGACACCGTTAACGAACTCTGCGAAACATGAAGCCATTAATGTCATGTGAAAAATGTCGTTCTGACTTTTTGACTTTTTTTCAAAAAGGTTAGTCTACAGGGCAAACCCTTAACCCGATCGTCTCTGTTTTAGGCTCAAATTGTAGCTGGCTAAATTGTCCAGAGGAATTTTCTCAAATTTTTGATATCATTCTTCGTTTCCAAAATATCGAGCGCCAAAATCTAAAATTCGGATAAGTGTTTTTTTTTCACTATTTCGGCCATAACTTTTTTCGTTTTTGATTTTCTCGAGTAATTCATTTTGCACCTTATACCAGCTCTCGTAAATATGCGTCTTTTGAGTTTTTTTTTCATATCTTCGCAACTCTCCGAGATATAAGGGGATTGCACTTTTTCGTGAAATTGGAGCCTACACTGGAGCGAACGAAAAGACATTTATTTCCAAAAATGCTCTTTTGTGCTAAGGGATGCATAGGGATGCAAGGTGGTGCAGTAGCAAATATCGATGAAAATTAAGCTTTGAAAATTTATTTCTCCAACTATTTTACTGTGCCCTTCAGGGTTTTTATTGATCTCATCTTAGCTAATATTGTAAATGCGAAAGTAAGTTTGTTTGTACCTTTTCACGCCTAAACCACTGAACCGATCATCCTGAAAATTTGCAAATACATTGTCAGGTGTACAGAAACGGGCGAAGGGTACCTTTCATCCCGAAAAAAAATAATGTTTCCGAGAAAAACCACAATAACGTTCTTATCATAATAGATGGCGCCACGTGTCTTTCGAATCATGATTGAATTATAATATTCAATGAGATTACAACCCGAATTGATTGTCAAATTCTAAAGCCGCGGGCAAAAGTTAGCTACCCATATTTGAAGTACCAGCTAAGTACACATTGTGGAATGCAATAAATTATTTAGTATTGAAAAAATGGAACTGTTGTCATTTTCGATCAAAATGTATTTAACACGACTGCCCAAAGAAAGAAGTGTTACGTTTTTAAGTCTTTTTTTTTGCAACTAGAGAATTAGACTACATTAGAGCAACTATAAAATAGTACATTGTTACCTTACGGGTGAAAGTAACTTATTTAGTCCCGAGACGGGGTTTGGCGCTACGTTCGGGCGCCAAACCCCGTCTCGGGACTAAGCGAGGGCGCCAATAGTTCGAGGGACTAAATAAGTTTTTGACCCGAGGTAAACACTGTGCTTTTCATTACGAATACAAGGAAAGTAAAAATACATGAATTAGCTAAAGAAAAAAATTAGCAGATTTTATTTTTCACTACTGCTTTCTATAATAGAGAAGAGGCTTCTTCTCTGATGAAATCAGGCGTTAAATCCATAATTATCTGAATCAGATGAACTCATTGTGTTAATACAAATCTCTGCTATACGGAAGTATAAACAAAACTCTACAACTCGAAAAAACAAGTGAAGATCGGACTGCCGCTTCCCGCCTATTTCGTTGTTTTTATCTCTGGCTGGCTAGCTATGCAGCCATTATTTTTCATTTTCGTCATTGAAAAAATGGTAAACATTTTGCCCAAATCTATGTTATTTTAAGGAAATAGTTGAAACTAAATTATAATAAAGTTATAAAAAAAATATATTCTTTAATTAATACTTAACTTATGTTATTTCAATTTTACATCGCGTTGTAATTGAGTGGCTGTATAGAAAGTTGGAACATGGTTCAATAGAAATGTGACAATAGAAGTAGTTTTTTTTTTAATAATTTGACAGCTGTCATTTGAAAACGATTCTCCCTAGAACTGAAAAGTATTACTTTCAACCCGCTCCTCAGGCAACTTCAGACCTACTTTCAGAGTATGTGTAATGAAAAATATATTTTTAATAGCAGAAAGCTAATATTATCATTGTAATAATTTTTCACGCTAGTTAGTAGCTGTCTACTTTTATGGTTAATAAGTCTGGCTTTTAATTGGCAAATTACTTTATTAGTTAGATTACCAGTAAGTTTTAGTACTGTTTCAAAGCAGCTCTATTTTATTTTGTTAGAAACTCATTTTTATCGAAATTATCGACAAATATCGATATTCCCATCCCTAGCAAGGACACTAAAGGGCGACGACAGCATAGTAACATAATAATGTTGACATTTTCTTCACGGCTCTGCCCGGCCCCATATCGTGTTGGGATGAAACTCATCGATTTCGCGATCCATAGGAGATTAAGCCCCGAACGTTTACTCTATCCCCCTTCTCAACGTGGTTCTCAAAGCTATCCTCAGATTTTCACGCAAGATTAGTCTATGGATTGACTTGTATCGGATGCACATATTGTTGCCACAGTGACGTAGATGCTGGAACTATTTAAATTTTATTGCTCTAGTAGAAACTTAGAAAGTAACTCTAATTTGTGTTTCCTTTATTCACTTTCTTACATATAAATTTACATTGTTAAATATTTCTAAAAACATTGGAAAACAACATTTAAAACATAAAAAATAGTACCTAGCTCACTGGTATCGGGAACATGGCGGTCAGGGCACCAGAGAGAGGAACCTCCTAACGATACTTGTGTTATTGTAACACAGTCCAGAAATCTTACTCTGCTAAAATATCCCTACTCATCTTTTATTGAAACACTGATGTTACCTAGGCCAGAGATAATACTACGAATACTACGAATATTTATTTACCAAAAAAAACTTAGCCTAGGCACCTAGGCTAAGTTTTTTTTTCGGTAAATAAATATTCGATTATAAAATAGTCACTTGTAATTGTATTTACAAAGGTATGTTGATATAATCTAATTTTGATTACATCAACATATTTTCATAATAAGCAATTTGAATATTCATTTCTTTTCCAAATGCGTCCCTTTAGCCTTTTTAACTAGGGCACACCCTTTTAATTTACCACTCAACTTATAAATATTTGATTTTATTCTTATTTTAGTTACCACAGACAAATGAAAAGAGTTTCTTAGTGATCGTAACACGTGACGTTCTGTCGATTCTGCGTATACCCATTGGGAAAAAGGCGTACGTGTGTTTTGCCAAGTAATGTCGTTACACTTTGACTGTACTGACTTATGAGGTTGTTTACTGTACTCGTACAAGTGTACATTTAAGTTGTTAGTGGTTCCATTACTGCGGGGCACGAAGGCGATAAACTAATACTTGGGTGTAACTTGTTGTTTCTTAAACCACTGACTTTGGTTGCATGCGGCTTTAACCTTATATTAGCACCTTTTGTTATAACATTTATTAAACAGAAGTTAAAACATTTGGAAAGCATAGTTATGCAGTACATAAACAAAATAGTTTTCAGGCCGTCATCACTATCACTACATATTATACTAGCTGACGTCACGCGGTTTCACCCGCGTAGTTCCCGTTCCCGTGGGAGTACGGGCATTAAATATAGCCTATGTTACTCAGGTGTGAATGTAGCTTTCTAATCCTGAAAGAATTTTTGAAATCGGTGCAGTAGTTTTTGAGTTTATTCATTACAAACATACATACACACACACACAAAAATACAAATTTTCTCTCTATAATCTTTTCTCTTTATAATACACACATCAAAAATGTCTAGGGATCAAGCATTTTTATGCGGATTTCTTGAGATTGAGATGTGGCTTTGTAATAAATTTATGATTTTATAAATTTATATGGATCCTTTTTGGTGCATTTCATAATTTGAATCAGGAACTCTCAATCAAATTCGAGTAAAAGATGAAAATAAGCTGTCAATATTTTCCCTATAAAAACATACAACGCATTGAAGACATTATTAGTGCTACTGTTTCCCTACTACTGATTAAAACCAACGTTATTATGGAGCGGCGACGTCATTTAAGCAGGGAAGAAATGCTCAGAGCCGTGGGAATGATAGAAGCTGGTTCCCGGCAACGTACTGTAGCTTTAGCTCTGAATACAAGTCAGAGTGTTATCAGTCGACTTTGGACACGTTACCGAAGCACTGGTACCGTGGCTGAGCGCCATGGAGGACGGTATCGCTGCACCACACGGAGACAAGACCGATACATTCAAATCTTAACTCGAAGAGCTCCAACAATAACCGCCATGATGTTAGCCGTGAGGCTTCATCACTCTTCAGGGAACTTAATTAGCGACCAAACAGTCAGAAACCGCTTGCATGAAGTGAACCTTCATTCCCGAAGACCGCTACGGGTACCACCTATAGCAATGCACAATCGTAGGATTCGATATCAATGGGCTCTTGAACACAGAAATTGGGCAGAAGAACAATGGCGTTTCGTGTGCTTTTCTGATGAGTCTCGTTTTGGTATGAGACCGGATACAAGACGTATACGACACTGGAGAACCCCTGGACGCCAACAGCGATTAAAATCCTGCCAGGAAGTCCATCCTTATAGTGGTGGAACCATCATGGTATGGGCGGGTATTTGGATCGGCGGAAGAACTGAGTTGATTTGGATCAGAGGCAACCTCAACGCTCAAATTTATGCTGAGACGATTGTATCAGACGTCATCGTTCCTCTACAAGTGCAAATCGGTCCCTTATTTCAGTTAATGCATGATAATGCACGACCGCACACCGCAAGAGTTGTAAGACAGACTCTCGCCGCAGCTAACATCAATGTCCTGCCCTGGCCTGCTCAGTCGCCAGACTTGAACCCGATTGAGCATGCATGGGATATGCTACAGAGAAGAGCTCTGCCGAATATGGAGGGTATCCAGTCGCAAGAAGACCTTTTTTTGTTGTTGCAACGAACATGGGCGGCCATTCCACAGCGTGATTTGGATGAACTCATTTTGAGTATGCCAAACCGATGTTCTTGTGTTGTTAGTGTTCGCGGTAGAAACACGGATTATTAATTGTTTAAGTTACCCAATAAAATTTTAAAGAAAACTGTTATTTCAGTCTTTTTTTCGAACTTTAATGTTAGTGGTTCAAATGTCAAAAATCCCTTTATTAGGAAAATGGCAAATTTCTTTATTAATGCAAAGGTGACTTGGTTTATCGTTACTGTGACAAACGAAAACACTTTATTTGATGAATCCTTAAAGAAAATTTTAATTAATATCAATCAGGAGAAAAGTTATTGCAAAAATATATGTTGATCCCTAGATACTTTTGATGTGTGTATAATAATAATAATATATTATAGTGTAGAAAACAAAATCGACCGCCGCGTCTGTACCTATGTGTGCTTAGATTTTTAAAACTACGCAACGGATTTTGATGCTTGTTTTTTTTTAATAGATAGAGTGATTCAAGAGGAAGGTTTTAGTATTGTTATAATTTGCGGGCGGGCAAAGCCGCGGGCATCAGCTAGTTCCTAAATAAATTGGAAATAAATAATTAAGATTATTTAATTCAGATGTGTGTGTGTGTGTGTGTGTGACTATCAGAATTTTGTATGGAGCGATATGTTATTTGACCTCCAAAACCCAGTAACTCGGTAACACGATTAGCAAGAGACCTCTCAGCAAGACTGATTGTCAGACACTCAGGCTTCTGACTCTCCGTAACGACTGTAAAAGATCTACAAATGAGAGCCGGGACCAACAGCTAAAACGTGCCTTACGAGGCACGAGGCACATGACAAACAAATTACCTAATAAAAAATCTTTCCTCTGTCCAGGTGACGCACAATACAAGCCATACGTGACGGCGCGGCCTGAGATCGCGACAGTAGAGCTAGATGGTGATGAAGACTTCGTGGTAGTGGCTTGTGATGGCTTGTGGGACTTCGTCAGTGAAGACGACGTGGCGCTGGCGGTGTACAGGCAACTGACTGCTGATCCTGGTAAGTGGTAGTGAATGAGTTGATGCTTTTATAGCAGTTTCGGGAGGGCAAAGACGGTCGATTGAATCGGGACATTGTGACGGTTTTGTTGTCCATAGTCAATGTTAATCACCCCATTTAGAACATAAGAACAAGAATTATCTTTTAATTGTGCAACGAGCAACTAATGACTCCATTTATTTACATGGCTGTACCGATTTTATCTTTTTAACATTTGCTAACGCCAGCTGCAATTTGGCAAGGGTTGTGTGTATTTGCATTTACGTGTGCAATATTCATTACGGCTGAAACAGGTTCGTTTACGTTTATGCGGTGTTTGCTATCTATCAATCGCGGCGACGACCTTGAGCCTCATGTTTACACAATGACGTGAGTCACTGCGACTCACTAGACAGGATAAAATGACAATTATCCGTCAAAATAAGCAACCTGCAATGTTTTCAAGTGAATTATGAATACTTATTGTAGGCGATACGATTCGCTTCAGCTGTTTGCTGAACGACAACAAATTCATTGTTGAAAGACGCCTAATGTGTTGTATTGATGTTCGATTTTTGTCGCGTACTGACAGCAGATCAGGTAACAAATGGTTTGGCGGCATCAGTTGGCACGAATCAAGTGTGATTATGTTGTCACAAAGGGTCACCCGTCACATGATTATGACGCGTGCGCTCGTGAACCGAGTGCCCTCGTCGGAACATTCAGCGGAGATCTTTGACACATATTATCCCCCTGTGTTTCTCGGCTCCCAGTTCTCCTGTTCGATGGAGCTCGTAGGCTCGGGGAGGGTCTAAGTATTATGGTTAGAACAATAACTTTGGCGCCCTCAAATCTCTGTGAAGTGTCGCTCGCGGCGATAAGAGCTTTCTCGTTGTTCAAAAGAATTTTCCTTTGTTTGTAAATATGAAAGTTTGTATTGTGCCACTGTTGAACAAAATAGGGTTTGTAGGAGATTTCCATTTAATAATTGTAATGGAGGGGGAGAGGTGTGTTTTCAGTTTGTCGAGGAGATAGTCATTTTTCAGTCTTTAAATTACACTGAGAGGTGCTACTTTTTGGACGTTTTTTAATCTGTAATATAGAGAAAAACTCCGTAATTAGTTACGATTGCGTAAAAAAGGTCACAGATGGCCCTTTTTACGCAATCGTAACCTAAACCGTACCTAAATAAGACCTCTGTTAGAACAGAGATCTTATTTAGGTACGAAAAAGGTAGTATATTTTTTGGCATCTGTAAATTTGTTTTTCACCTTATTGGAGGTTTTTCCTGAGGAGCTCGTGGCCAAATAATAACAGCCGCTCGGGTCGATCCTTAGGTTAAGCCGTGCTTGCCTAGGTTGGTCTGTGGATGGGTGACCACCCATTACATACCGAGTTTCCTCCGTGCCTCGGAAAGCACGTTAAGCAGTTGGTCCCGGCTGTCATTTGATCTTTGACGGTCGTTACAGGTAGTCAGAGACCCAAAAAGTCTAACAACCGGTCTTACCAAGGGGTACCGTATTACCCAGTACTGACTGAGTTGTGGAGGTCAGATAGACAGTCGCTCTATGTAAAATACTAGTATTCAGCTGCATCCGGTTAGACTGGAAGCAGACCCCAACATATTTGGAAAAAGGCTAGGCAGATGATAATGATGGTGAGGTTCTTCAGAAAGGTCAGGTGCGTAGTACTCGCAACCGGCGTGCGGGTATGACCATCAGATGTATGAACGTGGAGGAGGCAAAAGGAGTATGTAAGGATCGTAGCAGGTGGCAATCTGTGGTGTTTGCCGACCTTCATGGAAAAACCGGCCAAGAGCGAGTCGGACTCGCACACCGAGGGTTCCGCACAAACTTTATTGAATGAAAGGTAAATTGCGGTTTACGATGTATGACGTATTAAAAAAAACTACTTACTAGATCTCGTTCAAACCAATTTTTGGTGGAAGTTTACATGGTAATGAACATCATATTTTTTTTTTTAGTTTTATCATTCTTTTATTTTAGAAGTTACAGGGGGGGGACACTTTTTACCACTTTGGAAGTGTCTCTCGCGCAAACTATTCAGTTTAGAAAAAAATGATACTAGAAACCTCAATATCATTTTTGAAGACCTATCCATAGATGCCCCACAAGTATGGGTTTCAGGAAAAAATAAAAAATCTATTTCTATTTTTGTGTGAAAATCTTAATGCGGTTTACAGAATACAACTACTTACCAAGTTTCAACAGCATAGTTCTTATAGTTTCAGAAAAAAGTGGCTGTGACATACGGACGGACAGACAGACAGACTTGACGAATCTATAAGGGTTCCGTTTTTTGCCATTTGGCTACGGAACCCTAAAAAGGCGTGAGTTTACGTATGTCATGTAAGTAAATTTTCTATTTTTGATGTCTTCTTCTTTGCGTGAATCTAAAGCTCTCATTACTTATCTACCTTAACGAAACAACACCTAACAGGATTGTCAGTTGTAAGTTGCCGTCACCTTTGTGTAAAAATAGGGTGCATTAATGCTCCACTATGTAACAATCCGACCTGTCAACGCATTATGTTATCATCGCATTTAATGTCGTAGGGATCCCCTCAACCCACCAACTGTCAGGGCTTCTATTGGCTTTGTACTCAACCAATATCTTAATTAATCCAATATTCTAGTTAACAAGATATTATTTCATTTAACAATACAGCTCTTTGTATTAGATCCTGTTGGAATTGTTTTTGGGAGAAATGGGGTAACAGCTTAAAGAACAACCATACTTCATTGTCAAAAAATGAAACTTGGGAAAGTCCTCGAGAAATGTCTTGTTGGTTACTTTTGTAAATGCTAAGCTTACAGTTTATTGTTTTAAAACATTTTTCTTCGTCTTGTCCAAATTAGGATGATTAATATTTACAGGCATTAAGATTCAGGTGTATTCAAACGTGAAACACCTGTCGACCCGGTACTTAGCACTCACAGGCTTCTTTGTTTGAATAGGTCTTGCGAAAAAACCAGTCGAACAATAAGAGTGATTTTATGTTCCGTAACGAGATTGCGGTACCTAGATTTCAGTCAGGCTGCGGTCAGGCGCGCCGCCACAGCCCCACAATATTGTGTCGTAATTGCGTCGGAAGTGGGGAAGTGGAGAAATTGGATACTTTGTTTTGCCCCCTGTTGCAGCCCTGCCCTGCCGCGCCCCCGCACTCCCCCGACACCGATACGAAGCCTTTCTAATTATTACTTTTCTAAATGCATGTTAATACAGCAGTTTCCGATTGCTTTAAAATTATAAGAGAACATAAAATCTGACAGGAAATGCTGTACGATAATTATGCAATCTATTCTCGTTGTAATTAACTTTCCAGTGCAGAAATCGATGATCTCATTCCTGCAAATTCTAGTTCGTTTGTGTACCATTGATTTGTTCACTTGGATCAAATCTCAAATCCATTCGTGTCCTTTAAGTTTTCCGCTTCGATGGACAGCAGAGCCGTCTGATTGGATTAAGCGATTTAAATGTTTAAACTGTCGCGAGCGGCGTATTCAAATAAGGGAGGCCAGTCGTCACTAATACACCCCGGGGCTTTGGATTAAGACCCTCGGTGTTATGGTCATTTTAATTTAGCTCTTATTGCGCAACACCAAGGCTTACATTTGACCCTTATGTCCAGTGAAGTAGGCTTTTTGTGTCATTGGTCAGATGTAAGTCCTCTCATAACACTTTCTCCGCTTGCAATACTATTCGCATGGAAACTTAATAGTCTGCTGTCATGTAAGAGAATTTATGTTGACATTAGCTATTAGCGGGGCTGTATGAAGTTATGAGCTTATCATTTGACGCTTATGTGTTGTCAAATTGTTGTTTGAATAGCTGTGTTGACAATGCATCTTAAATTGGGTGCAAATCGTGTGTGGTTGTGTTGACGGCCCGCGGTCTGGTCGAGATGCACGATAACATTGTGTGTAGATGTTGATAGAGCGATAAACGATTGATACGCTGGGTGGACAAGCATGCGTCAGTGCGCTCCTACCTTTAGTTTTACTGTAAACCAATTGAATACCTTGGAAAATAGTTGAAATGTTATCACAGTTTGTGTTGCTAATAAGAAATGGATTATATATATAACTTAGTGCGCTAAGTAGAGTCAGGTTGCTTATCAACCATGTTTGATGTTCCTTTAGGGTTCTTACAGACGAGCGGCATGTTGTCAACGGCAGATAAACTGCTGCCGTCGTCACCTGTCGACGGCAGCCGTCGACGCTTGCAGTTGTGGCGCCGGCGGCTGCCGCCGGCGCGTCTGCGGCAGCCGCTGACACATATTTACGCGGCATGCCATAACTGCAAGCGTCGCCACCCGTCGACGGCAGTCGTCGACGCTTCGGCGGCTGCCGCCCGGCGTGTCGACGGCAGCCGTCGATGGCTGCAGTTTATCTGCCGTTGGCAACGTGCCGCTCGTCTGTAAGAACCCTTAGTAGACCATTGACAAAATATGACCAAGAACACTTTACTTTTACACAAGCTGTCTCATTATATACTTTCATTCACTCCCAACCGCGTCCGCATCTCGAAGAATGTTGAAAATGTGTTGAATTTCTAAACTAAACAGTAAGTTATTTGTTCTTGTAAATCACGAATGTTTGGACGCAATGTTTTTGTATTAGTTGGCAGCGCTGGCGCAGACCAACACGCGGTGGCCTTGACACTGTTGGACAAATCTTCGTTATCTGCCAACTTTCATTCATTATCTTGTTAGGAATATGATACGATACGGATGTCTCGTATTAATATCATAGTGAGTACGGTAATACTGTGTTTCGTCGTTGCATTGAGATTTGTGACTAGTCTGCGCCAATTAACTAAAGTCTAGCAATATTTGCTTGTTGAATAATACCAAGAGTTTTGGTAAACCAAGTCGCCATGTCTTAAAGCTCGTTGGGTCGACGACACCGTCAAAGTCGCGAGAAACACCTGGAAAACAGACAAACAGACGCACAGAATGTGGCAGATAAAAGGGGAGGCCCAAACCCAGCAGTAAGTAATTCCGGGCTGATAATATGATGATGAAGACTTGTCAAAACAATGGAAACCAAATGGTTTCTATAACTCTCAACTTGACTTATTTATGCCTTTTTAATAAATCTGACCAGACCTACATCAGACCAGATGGTCAGATTTAGCAGAAAGGTCTAAATCAATTAGATTGAGTTACCAGTTTTACATAGAACAAATCTGTTTTACCATAACCTGAAAAAGAGTAGACTGAGTCAGCTGCTAACCCTCTCATGTGGATTGCAAATTGAGGGAAGGGGTTTTTTTTTTTCTCCAGATTCCTTGGTTGAATTGTCCTTTTGTAAATACGCCCGAGGCAATTTGTCACACAGCTGATTGTATCAGCATTCATAATACTGGACTCTATTCTGCCGCCAAATAAGGTACAAATTATCACCCAGCTGCTTACAAGAAATCTGTTACACCTACCAAAGAGTAAAGTGTGTTTTTTTGCCCATAAAAACGAAATGTTTCAATTCGGTAACGTGATATACGTTACCGAATTTAGCACGTCTTCTATTCCATTATCAATTATCTCCACTCTACCGAACGTTACAGCTCTTCCTGTTTTACCACATTACCTACTGTTTTACGGTCCAAGTCGTTGATGTGTCATTCACACTTATGTATAAATGTTAACAGAGACATAATGTGCGCATCGTTAAGGCTATTACAGAAACTACCGGCCTAAATACACTTAATAAAGATAATTGTACTCTAAGACAATTACTGTCGTAGCTCTGACCTGACATACTACTAAATTGTACGGAATTTCCAAAAGAAAATGCTAAATAAACGTAGCGTTTAAAAGAGAATGTGTATTGATTAATGAGAGTGGGCCCTAGTTGCTAAACAAGGCGTGGACTATTGCGGGCTCATTAGCATGTACGGCTAGAGATTGTGTTGTATGTAGACAAGAACGGCCCTTTCCTATATCCTCGGTAGAATGCGCCGTGAAACAATAACGCTTTACTACGACAATACTTTTAATACAGTACTTATTTTCTGAAAAATCGTCTGCAAACAAGAACTTTTCGCTGAAATTTTTATTCAAACAACTTATAGGTAAAATTAATCTTTGACTTATGGTCTCTTTGCGACCACCAAGTTATAAAGCCAATTTATGTACATTCTAATCATGTCATAATATCACTGAAATTATTAGAAAGCCCTTCGGTTAATTTCTTAATTAAACACTTGATTATACTTTCTTACCAGTTGAAAGTGTATATGATTTGTTCGTTTATTCCCTACGAAAGTATAGTGGGTAGTTTCGCTCCACATGACATGTCGGCCGATTGGATGCGAGTTGCGCGACTTGCGCGAGTGAGGTGCGCAGGCGACGCTCGATGATTTGCATTGTAAACATGGCGGACGGTGACCGGCGCGGGCGCATGCCTCGCTTCACTAATGGCCTGCTCATCATCACACCAGTAGGTGTCGATTATTTTTAGTATTCCAAACTAAAAATAGATAAGAAACACTCTGGATAAACTCAATGTGGCGCTGACAGTTCATAGAAAGTAGTAAAGCAGGCGTGGATCTACGAGTATGTTTGTAGTAAGTGATGTCTTATGCCTGAAACTAAGTAAACGCAGAATTATTTTAATACTTTGGTAACTAGATTTTAGAGGCTGGTCTGTATAAACTGTTCAAAGTATTACTTCGAAACGGAATTTGAAGTCGATGACAGTTAGGTACTTACTTAAAAAAAAACATGCGTTTGAACTCCCAAAATAATTGTAACCTGACGCAATTCATCACCATATTAAAACAAAATTTTAATAATTCAGTGCACTTGCCACAATATTGTCGAAGGGATCTTTTATCTGTAATGATTATGTATTTCGCAGTCGAGTGGTCTCGCTGCACGAGGGGTGGGTCCGCAATAAAAGTGCAGAGTTTGTTCGCGAGAAGGGCGCGCTCGTCGCTCGACTTGCTCGTTACACGTTACACCCCGTCTCTTTGACATCCGCACTTTTATTGTGCAACCCCAGCCCTTACCGCGGCACTACACACTACACTTGCGATCTTAGAATCACAAATGTACCTATTTAGAATACATTATGAGACTCTTCATAAAGTTTTGATACATGCTCGTTGTCAGTTGTATCTATTAATAAAGCACGGAAAGTTTGACGTTTTGTTAGCTTGTCCGTTTGGATATTTATGTGTTGGACTAATAACAATAGAAAAGTTTATCAATACAAATCCGTTGATCATAAATATTTTTCTTCATGTTGCTATTTTTGTTTGCTTTAGGTATTCCTGTTAGAATTTCCATTACACATGCTGTATCCTCTTTTTTTCCTATTGTACAATGTTGCTGACCTATTAATCCGTCAGCAGTTAAAAATAGCAAAGCTCCAGTTAAAATTAAAGCATCCATTCCTTGTGAAAGGAGGCGAGGACTGACTTCCTCAATTTGTCTCTTTTTGTCATTACAACCAGTCCCCTTCTGAGGGCTGATAAAGAACACCGTAATCCTTTCAATCGAATAACGGGGGATTACAGAGGCGCAATTTATGCGGGCTATGGGAATCCGCCAGCTTAAGTCGTATTCAGAATTTAAATAAAAGTGTAGAATCATCACGATGACTCCGTACATAGTCGTCGATGACGCGTTATATGGAAACATTGCACATTTTAATTTTACTTCCTCGTAAATTGTGTGTTGGATCGCTGCCAAATGTACAGCGTCTCATTCCGAAGTTCCGGGCCACGTGGGTGGCATAGCGCGCGCTGTTTCATATCACTAACGATATCAGTGACAACAAGATTGCACATTACGATAGGCGTTTGTGATCATATGTTACAACCACTTTATGCGCGACGTGTTAGCCGTTGATGTTACCATCATTGTGACAACATTTAAACATGTGGAGTTTTTTGTGGTTTATTTATAAATATTAGAGCTATTTCTGTTGTTTTCAGTTTCCGTTTTCCTATAATTTGTCTGCGAATTTCTTATTTATTGCCCGTTCTTGAGCAGTTTGTTTCGCAAGAATAGTTCATGAATTATTCCGAGGTACAGCCCGCACCGTCAGGAACAGATATTTGGTATGAAAAGATTACTGTGGTAACGTATACATTTGCTGGAGGACAAGAGGACAGCGAATCCCTCCATAAATTATGTAATGGAATTGCGGATCAGATACGGGCCGAGCCACGACCTGTCTACTCCGGTTATACGATCGTTTTATCCGACCGAGTCCCTTCGGGCTTGCCTGCACCGCCGTCAGGTGGTTTGACCCTAATGCCATGTGTTCTCCTTTCATATCCTTTATATATTGTTTAATTTTCATTATCAATGCCTCGCTGAACCTTCATCAGTTATGATAGCTTTACTAGCTTCAGACGAGTATCCAACAATATTACAAATGGAAACCACTACATCGTAGGAGCTTACATTATATTTTATGGTGCCTAACGACGACTACCTATTTATTATCTGCAGTATCCATGCAGCTCTGTGAAGTGTTGATTAGCACTCGGTTGATGTTTTAAGTAGAGGTACGTTAGTAATGTAAACACTGATTTGTAAAGAGGTTAACGACATGTAATGTGTTGAAACGTAGTGTAAGCTCGGTTTACATGTTGCAAGGGAGAAAGTGGGCGTGGTTACGGAGGCGTCTGCGCGGCTCGACTCACCAGTCCTCATCGTAGTGTCACGAGGTTTTGTTCTCCCCAATTAGTCCTGCTCGTTGCTGTCGGCATGTAAGTCTGCCACGAAGAGCGAAACTATCTAATTGAGTTCACACATGAACAATGCTGCAGAATGCATCGCGCCCACTCCCAGCATAGCTCGGCTGCATTCGTTTACTTACGTCATTTTATTGTGCTTAATTATTTTAAATTAATTTATGTTCTGAAGTAATGAAGTAAATTGGGTAACGGAAAAAGATAAATATTTGTACTCAATATGTCTTAATAATTGATCTTACACGAGTTCTTATTAACATTAATTGATAAAACAAATTAAAAATTCAAGAGCGTTCACACAGAGTTCTTTTCTGGGCAGTATGCTCCAGTAGCTTAAAAATGATGCTGATGCTTTAAAAATTACGATTTAATCTTAGCATGTAAACAGATGAGTTAATTAAAAGGCTGAAGAAGAGTTTCCGTCTAAAATTTTACCAGGTTTTTGCGATTCAACTGCGCGCTTTTATTAGAGGCCCGAAAGCCGTTTTAGAGGTTTTTACAAACAAATAATTGCTCCACATGTGTTCAATTTGCATGTGTTGATTACTTAACAAAGACATTCAAATATTTACGAGCGATAGACAAGGCGAAGTTAATCGTAATCCAAATACTTGTTACTACTTAGTAACAAATCGTCCTGTCTAGCTAGTGTCATACGCCCGCTTGTCAGGTAGTAATCGTGTGTCAAAATCTAAAGTGAACGGAATCAAAATGTTTGTATTAAAATATTCTCAATGATCACTCTAGATAAATCTTTTAAATCTCTTTGTTACTAAAACACGTTTTATTTTCCCAGCGAAATCTGTCAAGCAGAACACACATCATGCCTCCAACGTCAAAAGTAATCTGAAAAATTATTTAAACACTACAAGTCATGCGCCATAAAATGTCGCTCCATTCACAGCATAATCTGCTATGAATTAAAATCTGTCGCCATATATGGTGGGCTTTTTCATTTTCGAATCCGCGACGCCGGTTTTTTTTACCGAATCGAAATTTGCATGGAATAATACTAGTTTGCTAAACAGTCTGTGTTTGCGGAGCTCTGTTCGGTTTGATCCATGTTTGCTCTTCGCCATTGTGCTGCCATGCCAGTGCCCAGACGGTGTAATCTGACAACCGATCCACCGGTGAAAGCCACTTGCGGTTTGTTAAATTTGGAACGAAATCCTCCTGAATTTCTCAGGATGGTTCTCTAGTAAATCTGGACGATGTTAATGCAGTAATGCTGAGAAAATTTCACAAATGTTTGAAACGTTTAATTTCTACTCGAATACATTTTTGGCCAGCTTTACCATGTGTGCGCTTGCTACCACGATACGGTTCGTACCGACGCACTTCCACAATAGACTGTTGTTTTTGCGAACGCCAGTTGAATGACCCAACAATTTTTGTACGATCGGCCTCCAAAAATTACAGATGTAAAAGTCATCGTTCAGGAGACTGACGGCCTATGAAACTTGTAATAATAGTTAAAACTTATAGTATGCTGCCGATGTTCGTTAATACTTACACTTATTAATAAAAAACACACGCATGAGTAATGTTCCATAATTGGCGGCACAGGCTATCGCCACTAAATAAAGACGCCGTGACATCCGTCCAACTAACTGTACAGAAATGTTGTCATATTATAGACAAGTACTATTGATTGAATAGCTTTCAGACCAATTTCATATTTTACTTCATATTAATTGGCTATAACTCATTGATTTGGAAGCATGTTTCCTGGGATGGCTGTACGCAGTGCATTTAAAGGACTGGACGAAACTAACGTTGCTCTACGGCGCTATTGATGGATTGTGCAAAATATTGTTAGACTGAAGCAAGCATGAGTCATGTCGACTTTATAATAGCTCCAACTAGACATTTATGAGGCGTGGAGCCGACTGCGCCGCGATCATCGCTGCCTCATTCGGAATTCAGCACGACCCGATGTGGACCAAACTTCACCTTATCCGGCCAGCTCGTAATGTCTCCATTGTTTACCAGATTGGTTAATCCACGAATACTTAATATCCACCATCGTTCAATAATCGACTGCCAAATGGACATGGATCGTATTTCGTATGCTCCAAGACTTTAATTGATCTGAAATCAAATCCTACTTACGTCTAGTCATCCGTATCAAAACGAAATTTTATGCTTGTGTAAGAAACTGCTTGCAATTATATTTTTGGATTTGGCGAAAGCAAGGCTTTAGAAAGGCTAATTGTTCCATGAGAGTAGACTGCGAGGTAATTTAATGCAAGTTTTACACGGCACTTGTTCATTCGCAACTATTTTGTAGTTAGATGTTAATACAGATTGGATTTTGCATGCCGAGCTACGGATGCAGGAAAAGTTGAATTGATTTAGAAAACAACACTTTCTGCTGCAATTGCAAATGGTGATACAGATCTTATATCAGCAGTCAGCTACGTTGAGGCTGATCCTGAAAGTCGGCACGGAAAGTATAGTTGGCAATTTGGATTTCTTTTGATTTTGAGAAAGTGCTTTTGGGCTCTAAGTTGAGACAATCAATACACTTTCAGGGCCTAGAAAACATGATGTCGATTTTTTCTGTTGTTTTTGTTAGGTTAGAGTTTCTGTGGAAAACACCAGGAAAATATGCTCGCCACCATTGTTCATAAGTTCGACAAGTTGTCGTACTCGTATTCATAGTTACGAAGTACAATTGAACAGGTATTGTATTGGCGCATATACATTCATATAGATCTGATGAAAGTGTTGGTAAATCATCTCTGTTATTGGTTTTGGATCTACCTGGATTTAATTACTAATCGATACGCAACAGAGTTTCTGTATTTCTGTTTGTACAATTGTCTCTAGTAAAGTGAAGTGGCGGACGACTGTAGTTACGTCAGTTTTGCGGTAATTTCACGGCTTGCGCCTTTGAACTGTTCCTTGTAGAAAAGTGAAGTGCGAAGTTTCGGCGAGCCGGCGCGGCACAAGGCGCGGCGGAGCGTGGCCGTCGGGGTCGTCGGCTGATGGTCGCCATCTTCCAGCGCCGATGTAGCTATACTATCAGCGTCGCGCGACTTATGAGACTTTGGATATAATCGACTTATGAGACGTTGGGTACAAAATGTATATGCGGAGCAAATAAATGCTGAATCATATTCACGGGCAGCGATAACAGCGACACCGAAACAATCCGTTCAATATTTAGGAAAATTATGGGGGTTTTCCAAACAATCATAAATATTTTGACAATCTGGTACTCCAGAAATGGTATTTGCAAGCAGTTGATTCTGGAGGTTTCTGGTGAACGGCGTCAGGCGGTGGCATCTGGAGGGCGCATTGCGCGGGCGTCGGGGGGGCGGCGGGGTGCGCTGGGGCGCTGCACCGGGCTCGCGCGGCACCAGTCGCCAGTCCCCGAGACACCGGCCGCGCGAACGGCCACCGCGAGACCGCACGCTTTGCGAGCCCCGTGACGTTCAGTTTAGTGACTCCGCCCGCCCAGGACCAGCGGCGCTTGCACCCCTGTGCTGACACATGTGAGTCTAGCCAGTACCCACTAGACAGATCACCGCGCCGCCCCGCACCCCGCACCGCCGCCGCCGGTACCTAGCGCCGCCGGCCGGCCGGCTTTTCACATAACCTCTTTGTGGTGCTTTTTTTTAACTAACATTTTTAGTGATTGGTGTTGTTGATTGAGATTTTTGTTTCACGTCAGCGGTGTTAAGGTTAACCCTTTGTATGATTGACTGCTATTTTCAGGACTTAGTAGCAAGCCATTGTTTAAGATGTTAAGTAGATACTAAGTTTTCAGTTCTTGAAATGAATAAATGAGACCAATTGTTTTATTTACGCACTGATTGATGGAAATCTTGTAAATAATTGGATGTAATGAGTATGTATGATGAGAAAATTGTAAAACTATTTTTTTCAGATTAAAAGACAAAAGAGAGCTCTTTTAAATGCGTGTGCGCCTTCACTTTTGTACTTAGGAAAAATTTAATAAAAAAAAAAAAACACGAATGTTGAAGCATCGAGTGGCTGGTTAAAGCTTTGCGTGACAATGACTACTCATAGCGGCACGAGTGGCATGACTAATTAATTAAACTAATCCCTAAGAGCAAGATGGTAGACAGCGGTGCCATAACAAACGGTCGCAGTGAATGGTTAGTTTTCGATTAGATTAATTAATGAAATTCCCGATGGGCGGAGGCGCGAGCACGCAAGCGCCAAGTGGGTAGCAAGTAACACGGACACGCCGGCCGGCCGCAGCAGCGCCGCCCGGCCCGGACGCCGCCATACGCCGGAGGTCTACGAACCTACCGTGGAAATGGGATTATTGCACGACGGACTTAATGCTATTTCGCGCTCGTTCACCGTGGTTCTGCTCCGCAATGAACAAGTCATTCTAATTCCGTACAATTTTACATTATTTTATCCAAATCTCGACTGCCAACCCTGTTACTCACCAGTATAGTAATAAAGTTTCAAGAATAGTTTTCTCTGAACGCAGAAATCTCATAAATGAGAGCCGCGTATACCGAGCGCCTTGCGAATCGCGTGCTTAATTATGTTTGTGTACTTAATAATAAAATGTCGCGCGACAAAAATCGCATCATCTGGAATTCTGCTTCAGTTTTTGCATAGTAAAAGTTTCTAATTATAAAGTCGTGCCGTAAACATGCATAGCCGGCTAGCGGAAGGATTGGAGCCGTTACGATCATCAGCAATTCACCAACACGTAACAAGTTTGCACATGCAACCTGATTCTGTACATTATGTATTGTATGTAATTTAAATTACATACTGTAAACGAAATACTAATTAAAATTAATCTTTCTACATGCTTAGCTCGTGTATCACCTCATCGCATTCGCTCCATATCGTCTCCCACTTGCCTATCACCTCTGAGAGAACATTCATTTACTACATGTCGTATGATTCATTCAATTCATTAATAAAAGTAACCCCGACCTCCAGTGATAACTGTTAGAATAATGCCAATACAGATAAGTTGTAATTGTTGAAAAGAATTTTAATCCCCAAGATAGGGCAAATACCAAATATTCGTTCACAAAAGTTGGCGTAGAAAATACAATTTGGGTTCTTCACACGTCCATAAACATTAAGCCCACCATTTCAAAAGAAAATTGAAAAGCCAAATCATAAAGTTGTATTGTTATGCTGCAATGAGTGGGACCATTTCTGGCGACATGTTGGCTTTCTAGCGATATATCGATGTTGGTGCAATCGGCCCCATTGCGCCGGCCAGCACGAGACAGATGTATGTCCTATTGAGCTGTCGTAACTCAGACCACCTGATCGATTAGCGCTAATGCCTCCCGGTGCTCTCCGAAACGTGTCTGTCTAGCGCTGTACACTCGTATACAATCATCCGGTATTTGCTAACACGGTTTAAACTACTTCAAACTTTGGACAAAATTACACAAAATATACCGATAGATTTCGACACAAAGCCATATAAATTCATGTAATTTATATGGCTTTAGATAAAGAAAATCTACTGTTATACTTTTAAATGCAAAATAAAATGATACTCCCAGAATCTGTCAGATGAGAGATAATACATCTTTTGTGTATTATTTTTTGTGGGGCATAGCCGTGCAATATGGTATTCAAGATTTCAAGCAAGATGGCTCATCGTTCGCAGTAGGTATTCGGCGCTATTACAAAAACAGCAGCCGTGAATCATACAGTGGCGAGAAGCGAGCTGATTCAAATCTTTAATAGGGTCTCTGGGAAACTACAGTGCGATCATGTGAACGATTCGCGCGAGTGAGAGGGTATTTGCAATATCTAAACATTGTTCTGTACCATTTGCATACTAGTGCTGTTGCCCTGTACTGCCTGTACCGTCATTGTTTAGGCTATCTGTTCGTTGTAATCTAGTATCTGCATGTTAAATACTTTGTTTGTGGGCCGGATTCCCAGACTATTACCGTTCGTATTCGTACCGTCATTAGATACAGTTGCACGTGAAATATTCTCCATTCGAGAGCACAATTCGGTGTTACCGGGCGCGGGTGAGACGGCTCTCGCCAGTTATGATGAGAAATCACGGCAATCCCGCTAGTCACCGCTACGGTACTTTCTATGGCTGTTGATCTCCATTTAATGCGTTTCGTCTTGCCAATGCGGTCAATTAATCACTTACACAGTGTTTTAGCATTGTACCGCGTTTTACTTTAGCAAATGAATGACAGTGTTACAATACAAAGCTAGGTTGTTTGAACAGATGCCGTTGTTTAAACTCTCGAATCATAAATTAGTTTTAAAGTAAAATGGAACAGTACTTACTGTCAAAAACATGCGGTACTTAGCCTAATCTAAGTGCCAAAATCGACTGACGGTAGGCTATTTGTTTCAACAGCTGCCCAAATTGAGTCTAATAAAGTTCTCATCGAAACACAAGTGTTCATTTACGTCATGTGACTAAGTAACCACACGATATCGAATTTTAATATCACACTCGAGGACATGTGGTAACCACATTGTTAGCCGATGCGAGATTGAATCATAAGTTTAGGGACTAGAACACGCTTTGGTTTGTTGTGACTGCGCGCAGGGCGGCGAGGTGACGTCATAGACAGCTGTAGGGCGGCTGACGTCACGTCTCGCCCCGGCCGTTGACCCGCTTCAACCCTCGCACCGCGCTCCGCGCCTACACAGTGCCTAGGTACCGCACCACCTACAGTCATGAATAACTTATTGTAATAAACGAGCTGGACGCAATGCCGACCTAGGGCAACCTGCACTCGAAATATTCAACTTTATTATAAAAAGTCTGGATTTATAAAAAGCTCTTTAAAATTTTTGCTTTGCAAGCTTGCCTCGTTATTCGCCGAGCACTTATTGCAGCAAGTATCTGTATTTTACATCAAGTCGCCGACCGGCCTTTCAAAGTAGCGGTTCATGTTTATTTTTATGAACATTAAAGTTTGTTCTTTGTACATAAATGACACCAGTCTGTTGCAATTTAGAAGCAAATTATGGTAGTGCGATTATTTCCACTATTTTCCACTATGCAATGAAATTTGTTAGCAGACTATGGCAATGTCTGGATCTCTAGAGATGCCGTCTGAAGTCATCATTAGTCGAGTTTCCTATAATTCCACAATAAAATAGAATATAGATAACTTTTCTGATTTGACTACAATTTTCATAGCGGATTTATTTCAGCAATGACTCTTACCGTTATCAAGCAATTGCCTGTGATATCAAACACCTCATCGCAACTGATACCCGTAATACAGCGAACGGTTATCACCGGTATCGATTTATACTGCAGTTTATGGTATTACCTAGAATACACGTTTTTGTAAAGGCGGTGTATTATCGCGACCCCTGCGTTTTGCCACCCCACCTGGATCCGGGAATTTCTCGTGGGAGTTCTATTGTCGTTAATAAGTGCGAAAAAGCTATCCCTTCCTCCCTTGCGCCACGAAAGAGATTGCAATGAATTCTTTTAACACTTCCCTGCGTGTAAAACTCAGCCGAGAAAGCCACATCACTATGCTGAGACTTCCTTTTTTCTTGCTAAGCTTTAATACCCATTATACTAGGCTTGTTAATTAAAAACACCAGTATAATTATAATTGATTGGATATTTCGATGTATTGTTTAATAGCATCTAACTATCTCGCTGATCTTAATTTCTCATTCACGTACGTTAGTTAAGATCCAGGCTGGTACAGCGGTGTACAATAAACAACTGTACAGTAATTTAGTCTTTATGTAAATATGACATAAACTGCAATATGGCGCACACTTTTACCGCTTTTACAATGTTCTGTATCAAGCGTCACGCAACGTGGTCTCCACCCATCATACTAATTTCTACCACCTTTATGCATCTCTTTAAGATTATACATAATAGAGAGTATGTAGTATAATTAGATGCTTTCGTTTTTGTCATTTCACCGTACATAGTTCTTCGTAACTAACTTTCTCGTATGTTGCTCAGAAACTGCTATGAAAATGATAAGATCTCTCCGAATGTCTTGGAAAATCACCAAGTGGGTACGGATTTGAACTTGTATCTTACTCGGTAAGCACCTTATCAAGTAGCTAAGTTCAGTTTCAGCAGCTTCATACTGAGTTCCAAAATATTGTTTCTAAGAAAATTGATCGTTACTTACATGTCCTTGAAACCATTGTTTGCTCCATTGCGTAAGCAGAATGCTGTATTCACGTCAGTGGTTGCAAACATAATAGCTTTGCCAGAAATAGCTTTTATTTTTCCTTAGTATGTGCCACAATGTTTTGTTTATACCGCTTCGGTATTACTTACTTATCGAATTTGATTTATTTCGTCATTAGTAGACTGGCCATGGGGCATGACTGCGTATTGTAGATTGCATGCACGTACCCAGCGTTCCCTGAATGAAGGCTGGCAATAGACTCGCTACGTGAGGAAATGTCCCCCGGCGCGAACTACTATGTCTATCGATTATGAGTTCAATATAGAACTGAACTTATTCCACCTAACTTACCTACAGAAATACAAGCAAATAAGATAATAAACTGCGGCTACTGAATTGTTTGTCAAACACATCTGTGAAAATATTCTCATAGTCAAGAGCATCATCTTACTTGAGTCAACAGCATACGTACAGAATGGGTCTGGCACGCGACTGCGGCTTTACTCTATGTCTTAGTCATCGATAAACAATAAACATAATTACAAGCTTTCTACAGTCTATTCGTAAAAGTAAGTGGAAAGCAACTGGCGGTGCTAACGTTTACATTAATTGGCTTTACAGCCTACAAACGGAGCCGAGTCAGCTTCGTCGTCACGAGGGGAGGCTGACTGTGCCTCATTAGTGTACTGAAGTGGATCACAGTTTTAATTGCACCCGACAACTACCTGCAGAACTACTACTATTACGTACTTATACTAACTCAAAGAGGCTAGTGTAACTGCGGCATTTGCACTCGAAAATCGTTTAGACGGAATAACAATTTTAATTTTCCCGAAGTAGTATGACTTTTATTTTTACACTCATTATGATTCTCTGCTTCTAATACAGAGTGCTTATCTTTATTTTATTAATTGGCTTTCTAATAACTGTCTCTGATGTTAGAGTAGTTTTCTTTATCCCGGTCGCGATCGGACTGTATACGCGTGTGAGTAATAGTGTCTGGTATAGCCGAGTCGTGACTGCGATCCCAGACTGCTACGATATAAATTAACTCTATTTGTACATTCTTTTTTTTTGTGAGCTTACTACTCATGGACATGCTAAAACGTGATCTTGTAATTAAGACTAATTTTATGCAAATTATCAAAATTTTATATCATACAATCGTACCAGACGTGCCTAGCGGTGTGAACATTATAAAATTAAATGCTTGCATTTGCATTATTAAGATGATGGAATAGAAAATAACTTAAAAGCTTAACTAACGCTAGTTATATCTAAACGTAGTTTTCTTCGCATGACCATCACCACTGGATTTAAATCGACATCATCAATATGGAAGACATAACAATGAAAAGTCCAGAACTGCCATCAACTGCTATCACAACACCATATTTTAAGAACACCATTAACGTCTCTGTTGTTTTTTTTTCACGAAGCGTACAGTAGAGTCAACACAAAAGCGTGCTTCGAGAAAGTAAAACTGTTTCCGATTTAAGGCGTGTGTAATCTATAGTAGGTATACAAAAGTGTTGCATTCCTTAAAAATAGTCTCGTGGGTTCCACACGTGGCTCGAAGCATGCTACCACTCACCGCCCTTCTATGCCACGCATTATTTATCCGTAGTCCGTACTGTTCCGTAATAATTATGTAATACGTACATGTTAAGAACACGTTACCTAGTTCGAAATCCGGAAGGAATGGAGGCGATAGATAAAACAATGCGATGCAATTAATTGTTGTAACATAAAATCTTAATAGCTTTATTTTAAACAGCTTTCGGCTATCTGTAAGTTATGTAAAGGATGAATTGTCAGAAAAGCTGTTACGATTAGCACCTTGCCCTTGCCTTTAAACGCAGGGTTATTTTTTAGACACCTTAATCGGTTCATGTAAGCACACTTGCACAAAATAGTGAAGCTATAAATACTTTGCACCTTGTATTTCTTCACGAATTCTGTGCCTAAGTTTGGTCCTAAGCAGGCAGCATACGTGACGGCAAAATTGTTAATATTAATATTCATGTGTCAGGTTTATTAACGCGATCCGAGGTGTTGTTGCATGTGGGGCGTGCTCGCTCATACCCATATTTACATTTCGTGCACGGGAGCGGCTTGATTTACTGGCCCTCCGCCGGTCGGGGTCTTAAATTAGTGCGCTGTCATATATGTCACGCGATATTTTATTTTGTTTATCTCGTACTGTACGCCTGCCGGCTTATTTCGCTCAAAATCTCCATTCTGGAGCTTGTCACGAGCTATTTATAAGCACACCATATTTAGAAGAGTTCCTTCACGCCCCGTTTTATCGCCGCTTTGCACCTCTCATAGGAAATGTCAGTGTCTACAAGATGTTTTAGGAAACGAAAAGGTCCTGTCAGTAGTTGGATGTAAACATCACTTTCTAATAAACGGTTCGCTGAAACAGTTCAGGAGCCTGATTTCATTTTGTCCGTCACTCGAGATGTTATTAGAAAGAGGAGAAGTGACAAGATTGATAGTAGCTACGTTGGTCAATAACGATTCGGGCGTGGGGCGCACTTCAAAAGACTCGAGGGTGATTGATGCCTCTGTATCCCCTTGACGGAACACAGAACGCCAAAGTCTACGTGTGTCCACTAAAGCCAATTTGTAGCGTAGGACCGAGATTGGCACTCGAAGACAAATTGATATCGAAATGTAGGTAGGTACATTATGTTACATCTAACTCAATTTTACCGTCAAAAGGCATTGTTGTTCTGTTGTGTCTTGTTATTGGCCAAATGTTTACCTTTTGAATATTAGTCTTCAATGATGTTCAACGCACACTTGAGTTGAGACGTCAGTTTGAAGTTCTAGGCTCAAGAGCTTTTCCGGTCTCTCTGGAAAGCTTAGTAGAGAAAGTGCTTTCAAAGCGTGGTCTGTGAAAACCACGATTCGATCAAAAGCTTGTATCCTCCGTTCATCGAGCTAAAATTGAACAAAATTATAAATTACACATCCATGCGTCTCTGCACTGAAAGTGTCGAAGCGCGCGGCGCCGACCGTCGTCGCGACGACTGGTCGCCTTGTTCAGAGCCTTCTTTTTGCTATTAAGTTTAATGTTATTTATTCAGAACATGCTTGTGTGCTACCAGTAATTAAACATAATATGAGACACCTAACTTCCAGTATGAATTGCTCCAGCCATTTAGTTCACATCTGGTACTCAGCAAGAAATTGATTTGGACTAACAACAAAAAAGTGAGTAATAAAATTGTCTTATAAGGAACAATATAGTATAGCATTGCTTATTTAGGTATACCTAATGGATAGACAATAGAATATCGGGCGGGTCACGTAGCAAGATGATGTAAGCGGCGATTTCCTGCGAGCTGCGCAAAGCACTGCTGGATGAGCGTGTGGCGTGCGCTTGCCTGCTAATTAGTCGCGCTGACGTCATCCGTGGGGAGCGTGGCTTCGACTCGCCATTACCGGAGGCCTTCGCGCGGAAACGACAACGACCGACGCTTTCTCTGCGGCTGCAGCAACTCTGCACACTGCCCACTGTGCCCACTGGCCCGCTATCAACCACCTGTCAAGGTCAAAACAGACTAAGCCAACACACGTTTGTTGTAAGACAACAACTTAAAACACATTACCAACAAAGCGCCAATTTACAATCTCTTTCAAATCTAATGAATAGCTATTACACGTTACAAAGAACAGTGAAAGAAGTGTGCAAACTGCAGAGAGGCGTCGATCTAACGATCGCGTTTGATAAAATAGGCGGAGCTCAGGCGCGTCGCTAAGCGTGACTCATCTTAATGGCTGCAATTACGACAGCATGCGGAGCGACCAGCATCGCGCCGTCTACCAAGAGTCGTCACGTGCCAATCCTCATTCTTCACTTATTCACCAAACGAACAATTATGGAATGGATGCGTTGAAACCTTATTTTTTCTCTGCATCTGACCAGCCTGACTTCTGTTTCAACATGCTTCCGTATTGCGTCTTTGACAGTCTGGAACGTTCGACCCGGAATTTCCACCGGCAGCCGGCGCTAGTGACTGCCGCCGCCGACACTACGGACGATTATCCAAATCTATTGGCAACAATTGAAGGTCAATTCCCAATTGTCGTTTCGATGCAGTGTTGCACGTCTACATCGACCAGTAGGAAAACCTTTTTCTATCAACTAATGAGGTCGGTCGGTTAGTATTGTAAGAAGTAATATAAAAAGTTTATTATCCGTACGACTGACTAACCGCTAATACCGTGAAAACTCTAGATTTTCTGTTTTTCTTATTAGAGTTAATGATTTCTTGTTATACAAGGCTAAATAAGAATAAATTAAAGCAATTGCTCCTCCACCAGTAAAGTTTGTTTTCATAAATATGATCCGTATGTGAACATGCGCAAAAGTTTAGACGGTGACATAATTATTTCCTATTTGTCTGAATATGTCCTCTGCCATGGCCGTCCACTTAGAAATCAGGCTGAAGAAACAAATGGTTGCTTACAAAGCCTAGACTCAAAAGCTAAATAGCAACATATTTTAAGTTCTATTTAGTGACTAAGAGACAAAATCGTGAACATGTCACGGGTAACTTTAAATGTCACGCACGCGCCTCTCTGTGAAAGGACCTACACCCGCTGCAGCAAATGCCGTCACGATCTTGTTTTGGAGTGTTGTAAAAACTGTGACCCCTTATGCTCTTACATTCAGTTGACTTTGGGTATCTTCCAACTTGATTGACTCGTACATAATGGCTGAGGATTTCTCCGTCCGTTTGGAAATTCTACTAGCATTGGATGAATCAGCCGAGTGACGTCAGGTTTGTTTGCGATCTGCCCTCTCGCCCCATTTGCTACTTTCTATTACGTGGTCACAGAACGCATCACCAACGCAATTCTAATTGCAATGATACCCACGTAAAAATTATACACATATGCTACAAATCTTCTTTTTTGCTCTATGCGCCAACTCTGGGTCCGACTAGTGAAACGTGATGCATTAAAGATTGCAATACTGTTCATGTACAGCTTTCTACAACCACTGTAAAAGTCGATTTATTTCGTTGATTTACAACATTTGTAAACAACCGATTGACCTAAGTTTTCCTTTCATTCAGTATAATTATTGTATCTGTAACTTATCATTGTAATAAGATGCGAAACACTTGCATCTGATTTCATCGAAGTCGTTGACCGGAGTGGATGTACGCCGGAATGTGTAGCGCATTTGGAACTTAGTTTAATAATGTGTTGGTATTTACACGTCGTAAGATGCGCCCTGAATACCAATCCTAGAAATGTTAACTTCTCTACATGGTATACATGATTGTATGATTCAACATTATATTCGTTATTGGTTTGTATCTGTAGTGAGGTGTGAGTGGTGCTTGTCCCCATTTAAAGGTTAGCTTACTCGTTTCTGCACTTATATTCTTACGAGATTAGTCGAGCTATTAATGGTATTAACGTAAGTAGTAGATATCAAATTGCTAACTTAGTGCCAATAGAAACCTTGGATTCTGTTTACTTAATTGACATATTGAGTCTATTAACTTTTGGCGAAGATATCTAAATCAATGTTTTGTCTGTTATATTCTCGAAGCTCGCAGAGCTTCGCGTTGACGCGCGTCGTACAGGTTTCACAGAATTAAAATTAATTATTACATTAAGCTGGCATCGATGCAATGTAATCAGAAACTTGTATCTCACTTGATTGCTATTTCGACACAGAACAATGAAGCTTTTTCGAAAAACAATGGACTACTAAATAACGCTTTCTGCTTAATGAAACGGAACTTGATTTCAGTATCAATTTTGGACTCCTACATTCGGCCCACGATCGGTGTAATTATTCAAGTCGAACATTTTTGATAGTCTACCTCTACAGAATGGCTTTCATTATGGACGTTAATAGAGGCGGGATTTTAAGAAGTAGTTTAATTGTAATGTATATGTTTAAGGAGTGGTATCGGCAGTGTTATCGTGGGGCTAGTTACTGCGGTCTGCGAGGCTGCAGGATAACTCGCGCTGTCCTCCCACGCGACACTCTCGGGATAAAACCGGCGTGTAGGCTGTAGCCTGCCTGAATATCTTACTGCACTCAACTTTGAGAGCTCGCCGTTAATTATTATCCGATCTTTGGCCAGCTAGTTGCGCTGAATGGGTGATAACTCGCCGGTGATATGTGTCGAACTAGAAAATCATGATGCTAATTATGTGTAGACGATTTATCTCTAGTTCGCACTCTAAATTTTGTAACTAGTCTATATGTGGTACGTTAATCTCTATATGAACGCTATAATGGTTGAGGACATGATTAATGGCATCACTCAATACATTGCGTTAGTTTACATTACAGGCACGAAGCACTCCCACCAAGCTATATTGATAAGAAGCTCTGCTAATAATTTACTTCTTATCCCTCAAGGAAATTGCCGCGATGATACTTTATTCATTAGCTTATAGACAACGCAAACGCGGCATAAACGTGTCATTTTCCAATTACTATTTATCGTTTAATATCCCCTTATCTATTCCTGTTATCTAATTCAATATAACGTCAACGCTGTCCTCATTGTTGGTGGTACGCCCTTTTTATTGGCGACGTGTGATTAGTTTTTTTATTATCAAACAAAGAAAAAGGAGCGTTTAAGTAGATATAAATAGCCGAAGGCCACCTCCCGGTCTCGGTTTATACATTTATGCCTGCATTTAGTCGATTGCAGAAAAGCTCGGGGATTTATATAGAAGTGCATGAGTTGCATGACCCAAACAGGTTCTGTTACAAGTTAGCTCCACGCCCACATATTCGCCATCCTTCTGACCCGACACGTAACCCTCGCTGAGTAATTTTCAGTATTCACTGTACTTTCCATTCGGATCTTCAAAGTATGGTAATTCAGTGGGCATACCTACACAGTAATACAAGCTTTATATTTCCCCCCATACATTCGTTTCTCTAAACTGTGTACTTCTACTTATTCGGAGAATCTAATTCGACGCTGACCATTTCTTGGGGTGCTAAAAATAACGCATGTGTTATCCTCAATAATTTAACGAGAACAATGCATCATTCAGTTGGGCTAACAAATAGAGTCGCGTGCTTTCGTGATTCATTCGGAACTTTAGGCCAGCTAATAAATTTGATGAGTTTTTTCAAGGAAACCAATGTGGAGAAGTGCTTAATTTGGACTGCGAATCTTTGAGTACGGGAGTGCCCCCGCCAAGACGAGTCAAGCGAAGAGCAAGGGCTAGTGCCCTTTGAGATGAAGCGCTTTGAGATAAGGTAGGTAGTATAGTTACTACCTACCTTATCTCAAAGCGCTTCATCTTTTTTGAACTGTTATAACTTGGGTTTGGATTATACCAGATAAACAAAATTCTCGGGATATGTTGTCAATAGCTTGCATAGCTCTTATAAGATTTTATGGATATCTAAAAAACCCTGATTTCGTCACTGATTGATGACCATCAAAATGTCTGAATGACTTAGGGTATGTCCTAATGTCCTAGAAAGCTGAAATTTGGTATGTAAGCTATTAGTAGTACACAAACAACAAAAATGATAAAACTTGTAACTTTTTCCCCCAACCCCTTAAACTAGGGGATGGAAGTTTGTATGAGACTTCCGCAATTATGACGCCAGAGGTCTGAAAATTGATATAAGTAGGGACTCCTGGCGTCTCTGATGTATGTGATATGACTCGCACTGTCAAAAAGTAATCAGATCTCATGTAGACCCAAGCTTCTAATTCTACACGCCCTAACTCTACAAGGTCTAACTTCAGAAACTCTATACCTTAGTCAAAATATGTGGCTTGGCATTTTCATTACTACAAGAACTATTGTATAACAGAAAAGTAATGAACAGTGGATACATTTTCCACCTTACGCCCATGTGAATGTAGCGAAATGGCTCTACATGAGATCTGATAACTTTTTGACAGTGCGCGTCATATGGTCTCGTCTTGGCAACATTTTACATGAAAAATGTTTTTGGTGGGTTTTTTTTTTCAATATCATCTAGTGGCGAGAATATAATAAGAATGTGTAAAGGATGTTATGGCAAGAAAGGAGGTGCCTGATGAGATAACCAGTAATAGAGAAGTATGGAGGAAGAAGATATGCTGAGCCGACCCCAAATAAATTGGGATGATAATGGTGATCTAGTGGCGAGAATTGGCAGGATAGGTACATCGACTTCGAAATATTCGGGAGGCCCGTTCTATGGTACTCAAAGTTTAATTGGCCATTAAATCTGAAGTACCTCAAATCAATCATGGTGATTATATGAATCACGTTATGGTATGTTCAGTTTACAACATACTGTTACAGTTTTTAGTCTGATACGTCATTCCTCCATGGTCGTATACAATACGTACTTTACAATAATTACTTTATTTTTAATTTTTTGATTTAATGTTTTACTCTGGACGCTCATAATGTGCACGTCTTCCTACATCGTTCTCACATATATCTATAATCTCAACATGAATGATGTAACCAAGATTTTGTAACAATATTTTGATTTAAAAGAGTGTCCATGGAGTTTCTTGCCCGTTCTTCTCCATAGAGATCTACGCTAGGGAATGGGCAACTACAGTACTTTCTCAAGTTATTATGTCTTGTGTCTGGGACTGTAGCTTTGTTTTGTTTTTTTGTATTTTTGACTTTCAAAAGTGCCATAATGGTCTAATTGAAATAAATGCTTTGAGTTTGAGTTTGAGTTTGAGTTTGATACCAACTCACGCTTTATTTAATGGCCTGAGTTCTTTTTCAGGAAAAGTTGCCCGTTAATGTTTAGTCACGTACTTTAACAAGAAATATTGGGATAAAAGAATAATATACGGAACAATACATAATTATATAGGGCCTGTATACGGAAGTTCTCGACCAGTTCGAAAATGAATGGCGGTCTTAGTTCTGCAGTTCAGATGCAGTTTATTTTGTTTTTGCTCTCAATAGGCAAGAGGTAACATAAACACACACAAGGAACACTTAGACCTGGAATGAGACATCTTAACATAATTTGATAAAATTACTTCCCCACTTGCATTCATTTATTTTTATTTATTTTTTAATTCTCTGCCCATGATGGCGACAAACCGGTGGTTTGCAATTAACGTGAGCCCACATTTTTACATGTAGAGGCGAGCCCTCTCGGGTGGCGCTGTCACATTGTAAAATTCCTTTAATTAATCCATGACATCACCACAAGCTGTAACTATACCATATTTAATTGTGGGTAGGGCTTCAGTACTGGTAATGGAACAGAAATAAACATAATTAGACCAAAGATCGACGACCCATGTCCAAAATTCTCAAATAAATTGTAGGAATGCGCCAGCGTATGTGTGTATGAGTGGACACAAATTTAGTTTGTTCTGGTATCTGCATAGAACAGGCGTCGTCATCAGAGCGGCGACGCATTCTTCCGTGATTCTTGTGGTCTTTTTGCATTCCACGTGTTTATATGCGAGTGGAAGCGAGCATCGAGCCACGCTCCATTTGCGTCGCCCTCCTCCTCCTTACATTACCGACTATACAAATATTACCTATATACTAGCTGCGACTCGTGTATTTCAATTGTACCGAATACTTTCTCGAGCGAATGTTCCCAAGAAGTACTTGTATGTCTCTCGATTCCCTAGAAGGACATGATTTCTCAGATTGAACAGTACCAGTTGGTCGGCTTTCGGCAGAAAGTTTTTGTTAGCACAGCGTTGCGTGCAGGTTTCGTAATGTACTTACCACCAGTGCAGCACAGCCTGCCAGTCCGGCGTAATTGCTATAACTTGTCCTTGATTTATGTGACGATAAAGACGAAATAATCGGTGATGCAAATCTTTACTTTTGGCGAAAAGTTTTTAAGACCGATTTGCGCAAGATATACCGGTGTTACTATAAAGTCTCTTCTTGCCTGAAAAAAGGCGTCTGCTTACTTTCCTTATGTATTCTCAATTTCTTGTAAATCGCAGGATGTCTGGTAATTTTTTGATAAAAGGACAAAAAGCCATAGCTCGCCATCAAATGTTTATGGCTTCTATTTAGAAACGTTCAAAGTAAGCAGTTAAACTGCTCTTTGAAGTGCTCAACACTGGTGTATGTCATTTTATATTTTTAAGTGCAGCTGTTTTTATTTGCTTTATTATGTGCAAGGAAACTTGAGATGCCTTTGCATTTTTAATAATAATCTAATGTGTGTTTACATATTGAACGTGTCCAACGGTTTTAAACCCGATCGTAGCTTAGGATTCGTCTGAAGCGTTGCCCGTTGTCCGCTGCATGGCCAATGTTTCACAAGTAATGTCGGCCGTAATATCTTGAATGTTAACGACAGTTCTCGCGAAATGCACAGAAATAACCTCCTCCCCACACTGCGAACGCTTCGATAATTCTGTCAGTGCATTACCAATGCACTTCGCTGCTGGAGACGACGCCACAATTTTATTTAAAACCGTCTTTCAATATTGAACGCATCCAATCTTGCAACTAGATTATTTCTGTCTGTATGAGGTGTGACGAGAGACTTTCTTTTGTAATTTTATCGTTACGACCCGTGTCCGCTTACACTTTTGCTTCCATTTCTATTTAACTTTCAATCACATTTTATTAAGCCGTGTCATGCAATTCCCTGATGAAAACAAAGAGAAAATGCATCGTTTCCTAAAATGAAATATTTATTATTATGTGGGACTGGTCAGAAATTCGGAATATTTTAACTTGGTACCAATTTATAAATACCTCATTAATTCGCACACGAATTATACTTTTACATTGAACCAATAAATCAAGTGTTGCTTAATGAATGTCCATTTTGTTTTCCTACGTAGTTTAGCCCCAATTAGGTGTATAGCGAGATAAGCGTCGATCGAAAATCCATTGCGGGTGCTTTTAGTCTTAGCTAGATTACTTGGCTTGGTAAAACTTGATACGAGTGTATTTTTAACTTGGGACTGGATCTGCAGGCTTGCTAAAGTGCCCACTCGCTAGAAAATAGCTACGCTGACAACTTAGTAACTTCTAATCAAAATGGACGTGTCTGGTAACTGAACCATTAATTACAGATTTACAGCCTTTTCAGAGGGTCAGATCTAGCTCGCCCGATGTTATTGCAATCGACTTTGAGAGTTGATATGTGTGAATGTTCTTTCTACGAGGGGTGACCCAATAAAATGGAGTAATCGTTTTAGATGAATGGAGTCTGAATTAGCAAAGATGTAAGCCATTTAAGCCATGGGATAAGTTCAAGAGAATGATGATATTGATGTTGTTGATGATGTAAGCCATTTGTATCTGAAGATATGTTTGGCTCAATGAATTGAAGTATTTGTTTACTTATATCTACTTAAGTAATTTGGCAGCAGCTTAGCGACTTGACTTTCGTCTGCTCTTCGTAGGTCACAAAGTCACAGTTGAATTATGTAAGTGCTAGATACTTTGTTCTTATGACCTTGTAGTTGTAGGACGATTGAAAAAGGTACTTGCAACTGAAATACGTTCACTGGGTGAACGGTTACGTTCCACTTCGTACGCTATTGTTTTATTTGCGGTAAACATTGAATTCCCGTGTCCACTAGACTGTTGCAATTCGTAGAATTACAAATAACAACTATTGAGGAAATGAGTAATCGATTTTATTTATTCAAGTATCAAAATCATTTGGTCATCAATCATTTTTTTATTTCAGTCAGTTGAAATTTGTGAAGGAAATAATACTCAATAGTTGTAAAGTCTTCTGAAAAACAATAAAAAACATGGGTATTTTTAATATTTTGTATTTAATTTGAACTCAATGGACCATTGTGATGTTAGAATCGATTTCTCTCGGCCTCGGCCTTCTGCACGCAGTCTGTACGCGTTCGTGTATCACGCTAAATACGTATCTACTGATGCAGATTTTATAAGAAGAATACAATCCCTGTTTGGCTAGAGCCAAATATGAGTGCTAATATTCCACTGTACTATTTGCTAATCTGCTTATAATCCTTTTATATTCCAAAATTCTTATCCAATCGAACTAATCCGATAAATTAATTAATGTTCTCCAGAATGGCCGAATTAGCAAAAAAACGTGCATCTTTGAGCCTGTGAGACTGTGACGTTGCTACGATCAGAGAAATACGCGCAATTTTTTAGCTATTATTTTCGGCTTTTAATCATAAAGATTACATCGCGCGCGCCTGTAATCCCCGGGAATGATTAATATGGGTTCAAAAGAGATTCTAAGTTTTTCTGTCCATTATTCCACTCTGATTTATCCCAAGTCTTACTTCAAACTCTCAAGTTCCGAGTTCGCTTGGCGGTGCGCGGTCAATGTTATCAAAACATTCCATGAATTCCCACGGTCCGTTTCGATCATTGTGCTATGTAGACTATTATTACATCACGCTTCGTAATTACGTTATTGGATACCAGTATGGGTTAACGACTTAATTACAATATATGGCGATCTCTTACTGGTGCTCTTAAAGCCGTCCAGTTCAATTCTTACCATGTTTGGATGTAATTGGCTGAATCTTTACTCCTCGTTTGTTTTAATTAGGACTGTCTAGTTCTAGTAATTTCTTCATTAAAATCTGCGTGTAGTTCTAATATTTTTCATCATGAATCATGTGCATATGTTCATTGCTCCTTTTGCATGAATCTAAATTAATTAAAGTGTACGTTTGCATTGAAAAAATAATCGTATGCACTAGAAAACACGATCTAGTAAAGCTCCATGATAAATGTTCACCTGTAGGGCCTCTCGAGCGAATACCATTAACAATCCACCAAGTGATTATGACTACATCCCTTCGCAAAACGATTCTTTGTAACGGTGTGTGAAGAGCGCCATGTTCAGCACTTATTTATGAGCTCTTTTCTTGAGTGATTGAACCGAACGTAAACAGTTTTCAACATTCTAACTGCTCAGCTCAATGGGAAACAGGAAACATTTTTCATAATGCTCATTAGAAGTGATTTTATTTATGAACTTTAATTGCAGGAATCAACGCTACTACACCAGTAATTTAAGATTTTTGTACTAATTAGAATTAACTATTGTGTTGAACAAAACAGTTAAGTGGATTACTTAACTGAATGGAGGAACCTTTCAGTGCACCTTTTCAAAGACATAAAATGGCTATCGTTGATAAGTGGGTAATTTGAGATAGCTATGTTCAAACCACTTTATGTATTACTTATATCACAAAAGACTAACAAAAGCTCCAAATAATTTCACAGCGTTATTATGAAAATGGTAACTTTCCCCAAAAATCTGAATAACGTGAAACATCAAAGCGTGTATTACGCACAATTTAAGGCTCCATAATGAATGTTTATTTTTAGCGGAATCTTCGCGCCTGTGGTTGCGAACTGTGGTTAGGGCTTGGAAAAATTCGAAGTTTTTAGATATTCGAATATTCGATGTTTTACAGGCAGTATTCGAATATACATAATTCTTTTTTCTTTGAAACTAAATTAAAACCTTGAAAGAACATGCATAAACAATTAATAAACAAGTTAGAGTTGAGTATTTTTATTATAAAACATTGAATCACCTTTCAGCAACATAGTTTGACATTATAATGAAAAAAAAAAAAACATAACAAAAATATTAACTAAACAAAACAAAAATATTTTTAATAAATAATTACACCCACTGCGTGAGTAAATCAGTAAACATAACAAAACTGAAGTTTTAGGTTCTTATAGGCACTTGAGAATTCTAGAGATCAAATCGGCTTTGCGTAATATTTTAATCTAATTACTCCTACAATTAGTCACATAATCACATTGAAGTAACCTACTAAAAAGCAATAATAAGTTTTATAATAAAAGTAAATGCGAGATCATAAAATCACACCGCAATCACAATAATCATTCGTGGGTTTGACGTAAACTTTGGTAATGCGATCTAAGAAAACTTAGGCCGTTTATAGAGTCGCCCTGTAAGGCGCATCTCAGATGGTTAATAATATATTTTGAGGATGAAATACCCTCTCACATTAAAATTTCACATCAGTCAATATTCGAATACCGAAAATGAACGAATATTCGCATTATTCGAATATTCGAATTACAAGCCCTAACTGTGGTACATCATGTATATTGTTGTTTCGTACAATTTGCGAGTACGTGCCCCGTCACACAGGATACTGACGACAACACCTTGGCCGGCTTGCAGTTTCCGCTGCTTACTTTACAATCAACCATTTAATTTTTATATTGCAACATCTAAATACGACTGCGACGTGATTACTTTTTTTTTGTTACCCATTTCATCAGCCATGTTAAGTTTAGCTTCATCAACGAATAGCTTAAATGCTATTCCGTAATTGACTTCTACGCTTCTACATTTTTGCTACAATCACTTTTATTTCTTCTCTGAAACAAACATGTAATCAATCGGGACGGATATTTCTAAATTGAATAGTAGTATTAATTTGCCGAAACGATAACTATTGTTATCGAACCTCGTTTTTGTGTATAGCAATTACAGCTTGCGGGTGAATCACCACCTGGCTGCGTAATATTTCTTTAGCTAAAGCGTTTTGTTGAGTAACTTACTCAACAACTTACATTACATCTATGTGTGAATATGTGGATACCTAAGTGCGTTGCGGCTCATTTAATGTACGAGCTACAAGCGTGCTTCACTGGGCCGTGAAGTAGTTAAATGTGGTTAAGATTGAGACATTGATTTAGAATTTTAGATAAATTACACATTTTATGTTCATCTTCATGGCTCTATGAACAACATTCGTACAGAAGAAGTATGCCACCTATTTCCAAATAGTTAATGTTTTCAACCGTGGGAAATTCAGGCGTGAAAGAAATTTGTATTTTGAAACATACAATATTGTTTTCTTCTGAAATATATTTTGCGAAACATGTGTTTGTAAAGACACGAACATACCGATACGTTTCGTAAATAAAAATATATTTCACAAACAGATTTTGTTATTAATGTCATCGCTGAAATCGAAACGTACAATTTAAGTCTTGCCTGTCATTCGTAAACTCTTGCGCGGATTTCGCAGTGGGTTTTGCCAATTAATGTTTCAAATCCTTCACGAAGCGACTTTTGAGTGTGTTATTAATCTTATTGAGTGTAAACAAGCCCGTATGCGTCGCGGCACCACGCGGTGAGTCAGACAATCGCGATGTGGGCTGCCACGGGGCATTGTGCGCGCTAGGCTGTGGGGCGCTTGCATTGTATGATTGTATGTAAAGGAGGTGCAGGCGGGCGCCCACCGACGCACTCCATCTACGAGAAAGCACCGCTTGCTTGTCATTGTCAACCATTTGAAATCTACACCCATCGCTTGTAAACTGCACCCACCTACCAACACATTCTCTTACCAAAAATAATCCCATTGTTTCTTAAACGTTCATTTCTGTAATCGATCGCTTCACTTTCATCCTGTGAACACGGTGCTGTTGTTTGTTTATCTGGTGGCTCGCGTCTTTCTCTCACGATTTGTGTCGTGATGAAGAGTCTCGCAGATTCACGAAGTGATAACTTTCCACCATTCGTGAGCAGATCTTAACATTTAAACTCCCGGCCAAGAAGTACTGTTTATGTGTAATTAATTTTAAGTATTTTACTTACCACTCATCTTCACGCTCTTCTAACCTTGTAGGGCGAGCAGATAGAACTAAGCACTCACTAGGTAGATAAGAAGCTCCTAATGTGGCTTCATACAAATAATTAGTTGTACGCATGTAGAGCAAAGGTGCCACCGTTGGCCATAGCATTTCCTCAGCTAAGAATGAGATACCCTAGCTCTCGCTAATATTTACGCCAGCAGCCGGCAATATAACGATTCACTAAATGTACTCAAACAAATTCCAAATAGTTTTGGATCATGTCGTAAATTTAGAACGTTACGAATGCCTTTATAATCTCCAATCTGGTTGTTAGAAGTATCTTACACCTTCACCTTTAAATAAAGTTTAAATTATGGCTACTGGAAAAACGATTTTATTCTGTTAATGAATTTAAAAATAATGTTAATGATTAATCTATTCTTATTATGGTAACTATAATGAATGTTGTAAAATTTTGCATGTCATCTATATCTGACTACTTATGTATTAGGAACTTCAACTGACTTTAAGACCATAATGGTGTCGATTCTGTTGTGCACAAATTAAACTTAATTTAGGCTATTGCTATCTTTTTCTCTCTAATAAAACAAGATACAGACGGACGTAATTTAGAGCTGTCAAATTTAGTTGGAACTAATATTTCCATACAATTGAAGGGTGCACGTAAAAACATGTCGATAGTTTGACATCTCTAACTTAGTTCATAGCTATAGCCGTCCTTTTCTCGCACTGCCTTTTAGTAATAGATAGCAATAGCCTAAATTAAGTTTAGTTTGTGCACAACAGAATCGACACCAATGTACTATACTTATTGCAAATAAAAATCATTATGATTATGATTAAAGCATGCCGAGTTCTAGGGACTAGAGCAAATCAAGAAACGGATATTTCGTTTGGATGCCCATCATAATTTGTCAAAAGACGAATTTAAGCTTGTTACGGACCTAAAATCCGTGGCTTTAATGACCGACGCGAACCGGGTAAGAAGTTAAGAAGCATGCAGCATAAAATAGCGTAATATCCTTGACCCGGCGTGGGAGGGAGACGCGGGTATTTTTAACCGAACAGGTCAACAACCGAAGGCCGGTGTTCCTCTGCAAGGTTGCAATCTTGCAATTTGAAGACGGTAATTATAAATTATTGCTATCACCATCGAAAATATAAGATCTTAAGTATATTTTATGTTCCTTGATAAATACATCTGCTTAGCAAATATACCCTACTCAAAATGTTTTTAGTACACAATGCAAACGTGTTATTTATTTACACAGCTGTCGACGGTGTTACACTACAACTTGTGTGCCATGTCGTAGGCGATATCTGGGATTGGCCAGCCCAATGTTGTTACGAATACATAATCACACCGTATCTTTAGCAATAAATACCAATAAACTGTCGTAGTACAATGTACAGGTAACAGGTACATGAATTCGCAGTCATCGGTCGTGACTCCAACGATGCGTATCCGTTTATTTCTAGACGTTGTTTGTTTATGTCTTGACTGTTCTTTGTACATCATCAAAGTGATTTCGATCGAACTATCTCAGGCGTAGCTATTTACTTTTTTTTTCTCCGTATTATATTAATAACTTGGTTTGGTACACAATTTGTTAAGCCTAATCAAGCTTACTAGTAAATTAATTCTGTGATACGATAGAAAAGACAGTCAGATAGATTTTGATAAACCACCCGTGGCGCTCAATATGGGTGCACTGTACTCTTTCCAATTTGACGTTTCTATCTATCTTTAGGGGATCTTTAATTGTAATCAGGGTTGGGGAGTAGCCTGCAATTTGGTCGAGATAATTCGATAACCGGAGTGTATGTAGGATTCGGAAATTGCAATGATTGCGTCGAAGCTAGGCCGAGCAGATGAAGAGAGGCGCAGAGCGCCGCCCGCCCGGCGCATTTTGTCGATATTGGCAATGCAATTACTGATAGGGCTGTCATTTTACCACGTCGATACACATCTGCATCTGATTTTGGCAACAGTCATAATTGCTGGAAAATTTGAAGTAGTTAAAGTACGTCTCAACACAATCCGTATAATTTTTGCAATGGTCGCAACCTGCTAACAAACGGAAAATCCAGCGCGTATTTATAAGCTTACCTTCAAAACACTTGCGAATGTTGGGTAAATATTGGCGGATTGATGAGGAGAGTGAAATATCGTGTCGCGACGAAAATAGTACACGTCACGATTGAATTGTCAACCCTGTTGGTCCCCGCCTCGCCTCGTCCACACCTCATCCCTACAGGTTTGCTACGCCCTCACAAATATTTGCCGCGCTACAAGAATTTTGCATTAGCACCTACCGGACTGACCGCTTGTAGCGTTTATTGAACTGTAAGTACTTTATCAATATACGTAATAATATGTACGTATCCAATAAAAAGGCTGCGTTCTAACTGTAGAATTTACCTTTTAGAAAAATCAAAAAATCAATCAACTTTATTGGTGCCGTGACTTTCACGCCATCGCACTAATATTAAAATGGGCCTGAACTAAATAGATATCAGAGTATGAGTTATCGCGTTCACATGGATGAATCATACATGACAAACAGAGATGACCTCGGTGGCAAGCCGTCCAAACAAATTATCTCCTTATACAACTCGGCATCCATTTGAGATTGCTTGACATTGTGAACATGAATTCTTTTACAAAAGCACATCACATCATTATAGTCTCCCTGCTCTTGTTCCATATTACTTCTATGGGGTTGGCGTAACACGTTTTTTTTCTTCAATTCTCTCCTGTCTGCTGTCACGTCGTTTACTCTTTTTGCATTCCTCACACAAACCATCCCTCTCTTCTTTGGTAGACGACACAGATGTCACAGATGCTTATAAATTGAATCTCCAACATATACTTTCCCATATTTTGATTACGGAATTAATTAAAGTAAACCAAACACGAATTGTAGCAGCTGTTTTGCCACCTGCCGCCTCGCACATTTTAGGCTTTTAAAGGAAGGAAGCAATGAACTTAATATTTACACTCGTTGGTGAAAGTATATCGTTTGGTAACAATGGTAACCTAATTTTGAACAGATTGCCTTATTAACTCACATGCATTGTTTTTCATAAAAGAAGATAAGGTATGTACCTACCTACTTACCTCTATTATCAAAATAAAGAGGTGCAGATTTTGTTGTTGCAATATCTTAATGACACGAACTTATCAACATCAGATTAATTCGTTTCGTTTCTGATTACGGAAAACGAGTCAAAATATTAAACACAAAAACGTTAATGTTAACAGACTTTCAAATTTTGAAGGAGTATTATCAGGTCAGTGGCCGCCCGCTTCGACTCGTGATTACACTTTCGTGCACTTTTCAGTAACCCGAGCTAGTACGTGAGCACTACAAATCTCTTTAGATACTGTTATCTGAAGACTTGAAACTTGGAGGAAACTGGGGCCTGGTGGCAAAATTTTCTAGCACATGAATCTATCCGCATGATTAAGCTGCTTATATATTTTGTCTATTTTTTGGAATCCCTCGTTCATCTCTGGTTGGTTATCGTCGAAATTATCAGAATCCATAAGGACGGCTTGCCTTACACCGTTACACCCTGCTTTTGTCTCTCTGATGCGAAGGAAAAGTCACTTCATGACACTATTCATCTAATTACATTCAGCTGCACCTAATTAACGAGAAGTCAACCCTAACACAATATATATTATGAAGTAGTTTCAAAAAGCCATTGTAAGACAGTGACATTATAGGTACTCGTATCATACAATTTCTGTACAGGTGGTTGTGAAACTGTTTTAAACTACACAGTATACTAAATGGCCGAGTATGCCCGTGGAGTGCATTGACACTTGGCGAGTATGAACGTGGACGATGTAGAGCTGCTATTATTTTATCTGGTTATTAACCTGTAATGGGAATAAAGATGTGGAAGCAGCGTTATCAGATAACGACAGTGTAAGTTTAATTACATAAAACTACCTAATTAGGTTTGTTAAAGTTTTGCCTCTTTCTGTTTTTAGGGTTCCGTAAGTACCTCAAAAGGAAAAAACGGAACCCTTATAAGGTTTCTTTCTTGTCCGTCTGTCTGTCTGTCACCACCGATTTTCTCAGGAACCGGTGGACCTAGCAAGTTGAAATTTATACCATATACTGAGATCTATAGTCCTATTAGGTGTATAAAAATCAAGGTCCTGAGTCAATACGTTATAAAGATATGGGCAAATTTAGATTTTCGCAAAAACTTGTAAGTAAGTACCAAAATTTACCTTAATTTCAACTTTTGTTTATTTTTCGGACTTTTCCCTTTACTTGTACTTGACCTTGCTTTTAACCAAAATTGACAATTCTAGATCAACCGGAACTACTCTATAGGTTTTGGGTCGGAAACCTATATGGTAGTTCCCGTTGACCTAGAATCACGAAATTTGGCAAAAAGCAAAGTCTTACAGCACATGTAAAGGGAAAAGTCTGAAAACCGTAAATAAAGGGTGTAAAACACTTCTTAACGAAGCCGAAAGGCACTTGTTCTCCTCGTCATTGTGATCAATTTTTTGTTCTACACCATACCTGGGAACCTTCTAGTTACGGAGATATTGGGGGTCAAAGTTCCGACTTTTTGATAAGTTTTTTTTTTAATACAAGTTTTTAATGTAAGATTTTTACTTTAAACACCTCCACGACCCCTGTTCTATTCAATCCATCCATCAGCACAATGTTTTGAGTGCGTTACATTGAGTTCTATCACAAAACATGATTTATCACCCCAAAAAAAAAAGTCGTTTCCCAGCAATAATTTTTGCGTAAAGTTACTCAGTTTGATGTACAGAATGCTTGGTTGACGGCTTCGTGATGAGGTCTTTTACACCCTGTATGTAGTTTAATAAAAAAAAAAGCGATTTTACTATTACAAACTTATTATTTGCGGTTGGTGCAATAGCCGTTTCTATTGATCGAACAGCAAAGTTAAGTTTGTCCTTTAAAAAGTTTGTACGGAACCCTCGGTGCGCGAGTCCGACTCGCTCTTGGCCGGTTTTTATCGTTACAAACTCGGTATAAACAAACCTATCTATGTGAGAATGATTCAAAACAACTGATAATTAGTAATTACACATTTTCCCTTGAAGTTTTCCGATAAACTTTACCTGTTAATCGCTATTTATGTTTTGATAAACCTCATTTCCTGAAAATAGCTCATACCTTTAATCTACATAAATACTTGTAGTGACTAATTAAATGAGCAGGCGTTTGAATAGGACCTACATCAGGCCTGCATCGGGTAATATCGAGGGCGACAAGAGTACTTGTTGCGTGGGATCGAAAATTTTGCATATAAATGCGATATGCAGGATTGCAGGCGTGATTTGTGGCCCTGCAGCCCAGACCAGTCGCCTGCGCTAAATGCTAAACTGTGTAATAACTCGGAAAACAGCCCATAACAGAACTTGTGCGGGAATAATACACCATCGATAGTGCTGTTACATGGTACACGACTACCTACGTAAAATGTAGGTTTTATTTCAGTTCCCGTAATATTACAAACGTGCGTCATTTTTGCAGCCCTAACAATGTAAACAGCTTCCCGGAACATTATATTCAGCAATTGACACGATTCTCATCTTTCACATCAAGTACTTTACATGCACCGCACTGGTTCTGGTTTAATATTTAGGTCGCTTTGTATTTGAACGCAGCCCTCTGATCCACATTTCCTCTGTGCGATTAGCGAAATTACGCCACATGTGGACAGGATGCCTGGAAGTGTTTGCAAATGTTGCATCCTTGCATCGTTTTATGTAAAGTTGTTTTCTTGCTCCATATAAAACTCTTTGATTTGAGCAACGTTTATAAATAGAATTACAGCGTCTATTCTCCACGATCTACCAGAATTTGCTACAGGAACTCCTAGTACAAGAGCTAGGGCTACACTGATGTGTGTGAGTAATCACTTGTCAATAAAGATTTAAATTTTAAATAAATGAACTTGTTTAAAAGTTCGTATATTTGTCTGTCCATCAATCTCTTCATCCGGCCAACCTCACTTCTACTCTTGTATACTTAATACGTGGTAATGTTATTTTAATGGGATATTCTTTCTCCTTTCATCGTCGCTTTCCAAAGGGTTCCCAGAACCACGTGGAAATAACGGAAGAACTTTAAGAAGACATTTGTGATCGTTAATCTATGATAGCATTGTAGTTAGAAAGTGAGTTTATTCAAATAAGAATCGGGTTTAGATTCGATTTAGTTAACAAAAGGAAAAACTTTGTTAACGCTACGGGAGGTTCACATGAAAGTGGCAAGTAATGGCGAGAGAGTGGCGACATGGACAGCCCAGCAGCCTACCAATTACGAGAGCATTCGAATCGGGAGCTGCATGCGTTAATTAGAAGGATCCCCGGTGGCACGGCCACGTATAACTCCATACTCCATATAACTCTTTGCGAAGCAATTACCGGGCAACTGATGAACGTTGAGCGTGCACGAAAGTTCCCACTCAATTTCATTACGCTTGGCTGTGCGCACTAACAATTTGAGAGGTTTCTATAATCGCGATTAATTCATTGATTAGTGAAGAGGAGGCTTTAATTATGTATGCATAAATCATTGCATATTAATTTTATAAAAGAATGTAAAGCTAAACTAAGAAGATGAGTTATTTATTTTGTGGACTAAAACTAAATTGCTATTTTCCCCAGTATATATATCGACACTTTATCATAAGCTTTTAGCGGCAATAGACGTCTGATGTTTGTCGTACGTCGCGTCGTCTCTTCGGAGCCGATTATACAGACTGTATTTCCAAAGTCGTTCGTCTCTAAGTAGTCCTGTCAAGATTTGTTTGCCTGCCATCATGCTTGTGTAAATAACAGCCAGCATCCCCTCGCTGCTAACACTCGACAAGCTTATTTACGTATACGTTTAATTAACGACTCAGCGGGAGTGGATCCAAGGCTGCCTGCTGGAGTGAGGCTATGAGTAGCGCAGTTGCTGATAATTTTACAGGAATTATCTAAAGTGGTCTGCAATGTATAGCATTATAAATAGTAGTGATGTAACGCGTATCGACTGTACAGTTAGACCGCATACGCCAGGGTTTGATTCTTGCGCCTACATTGCACAATGCACTCGCATTCCGCACGCGCTGTTCATATTCTTCATACCACAGAACGATCTATTAGATTTCTATATCTTCTAAGAATCAGCTCTTTGACAAGAAATCTTGTGTCCTAGGTCCAATCGCAATGTATCATTCTTGAAATCGATATCTTTCTCAGAATAACGAATGATTCATAAAATGTTTTACTTTCTTTGAACACTAATCGATTTTTATCAAACGCATCATTGTTATATTGAAACAGGTTTACTGCTTTTTGATAAAGAGCATACTTACAAAAGTAATTACTTTCTCGTGTCAATAGTTGAATGCGGATTATAATAAGGCCCGTCGTAAAAAGCTGAATAAAATTGTAAGCTGGGATAGATTTCATTTTGTTCAGTCTACCTCCCATGAATGGAGGAGTTTTTTTTGTTGAGGTTTGCCTGTGAAACCTGTATACATGGTTCAGTTCAGCCGCTATATTAAAATACGGATGAAGCGTTTACTGCTCATAGAATAAAAATACTACGTAGCTGAATTTTATTTTATGTTCGGTAAAGTGAATAAATCTTTCAGGTTTTTAAATTGAATAAGCGATGACATTGGTTGTTTTTGTTCGCGTTTTTAATACAGCATCACAAATTCTGTTGTGGCTGTGCTCGTTAAGCTGGCTTGTTTGTTGTGAGCTCAATGCAAACAACCTATTTTACTTCTCTTTCAAAAACGAAACGTTGCCAAAATCGTTATTGTTGCTTTGCTCTTACTGAAGCATTGCGCCAGCCAGCACTATTAAAGTATACCGTAGATATTTAAATAACTATGCAATCCAGAACCTAGAATGGTAATTTAGTTTTCAATGAGTACCAATAATAACTGTTTTTAACTAGGTCGTAATCGTAATAGAGGCTACATTTATTGTGTAGCTAGCGGACATGGAAATAATCTTTGCCGTCTACCGTCTGCCGGCCGGGTTTGCACGGTGCGCCGAGCCTTGCTGGAAAATTGCACTTGATCCCTCCCCCCGACCCACCCACCGCACCGTCTGCTCTCTCTGCTCTCAGCATTTGATTTCCGACCCAGTACAAATAAAATTATCTATCTACACCACGATACCATTAATATTTAAGAGAATATAGCACATGTAAATACTGTCCTGCTTCAGACAATACCTATAGCAGTTTTGAACACAGATAAGCCCTAATCCCACAAACCAGCTTGCAGTTAGACATTATCAATAACGGCTGCAATAATTATAGGAATTCCTCGATAACGTCCGCGGCAGGTGGCTCGCGGTCGGCTTAGTATGCGCCGATGGGCCGTGATCGGTTTTTGCTTCGAGTTGTAGTGTAGGGAACAATGGCCGACGACGTGCATTCCATCCGCACCACCGTTAGCCGGCGGCAGTAATCGCCGCAATGATCACCTCGACCGCTGCGAGCTACTTGCACCACGATCGACATGATACACCTAACTAATAAACATTTACCGCTTCCGCGCACCGTAAGAAAAACTCATTCCTCAAACATTATACAGCACTAACTTTTTACAACTTGGGACGAGGAAACAACGTGATGGACATGCGAACTTCTAAAACGCATCCGTTACGATTATGAAACCAAGCAAGCAGTCAAACGCTCTTATAATCCTAAAATATCTCTTGAAGCATCTAAATATATTTTGTATCTATAAATCAAATTAACAGCTTTCTACGGACTTAGATCGAAATAAGAGTAGATGGGGCGCGGTTGGCTTCGAGCCAGACCAAACAGGGTAAAAAGCAAGGGCGGCGGCGGCGACCGCGCCCCGAAATAGCGAGCAAAGTCAAGGCGTGCGCTTAGACGACCAACTAACGGCCGCTTCAAGCACATCATTGCACGAATTGCTGGTACATAGTTTTAAATTCCAGTTAGACACGCCCTAACAGGGCGCGCCTACTGGTCTGAGTTACCTTCCACAAAAAAAACAACCCGCGTGAACTAATTAAATTATGTGTGCCTATCATGATACTAACGCTTCAATAACTACTATAAAACAACGATAACGACCTAAATGTAGCAAAAAACTAGGTGGAGCCCGTAATATATTCGCAGACATAGCGCAATGTCTGGCTGTTCTAAAATGACCCACAAAAATGTTTTCTATTAACGTGTCGACGCGACTGCGACGGTGATAATGTTCTCCTGAGAATTTCACATAATGTACACAAATTACTACTCGTATTTTTATGAAAGTACCTAATAAGGGTAAGCAGAATACGTAACTTAGTTGAATCAAGGTCAATCTAATTATTGTGAAGTATGTCTCAATGTAAAATAAAAGGAATGGCGCAGCGGCTTTCATACCAACGAAGGCCTATCACGTACTGGTGTCATGGGGCACAATAGCGGTGCAGTGGCCAGTGAGGCAGTGACTCACGCGCAACAGGCTTGAGACAGAACAAGGACATCCTCACATACAGCCGGCGCTGCCGCTGTGGCAAATCGAAACATAAACATGGTTACTCCATATCCGTCGGAGCTATTCACCATTGTGCCCCAACAAATTGCAGACATAATAGACTTCGCAACACTTTTAAGTTTTGTGCTAGATGACACATAGATATTTTAAGGATAATAACACTATTAAGAAATTCTGTCGGTCGTTAATGTGTTCTTTGTGGTGGAAACTATGCCTAATAAGATTTTAATTGGTCGTTGTTTCTCTTGCCAGAGAGATAGAATATGCTTTATTGTACAAACGATTTACTGAGCTCGTACACAGTATCTTTAAGATATGTTTTTTCTTGTGCAGATGACTTGAAGGCGGTGACGAAGCGTCTGATCCTGCAGGCCAAGCGGCAGGGCTCCGCCGACAATATCTCCATAATCGTGGTGTTCCTCAAGGACCCGCGCGACATTGCCGCAGACAATCGCCCGCCCATGGATCTTGGGTGAGTAAATTGTCATTGCTGTATCTTTTGGAATCGAGAAAATGTATACGCTTTCTAATTGCGATTACGAAACAATAGTCTCCTCCTATTTCGTCCATATCCATTTCCAAAGATACTAGTGCAGTCCCGAACGTTAAAGATTTTTCTCAAAGGTCACAACGTCCTTCTTCACTAACCATTTAGTTTCCTCTTTTTTGCTACATGTCTGGCTCAAAAAATATCCCAAAAACATAAATTCACATTTCTTTTTATAAGTCTAGCAAGAATTTTGCTAGCATTGACTCTGAAAGAATTTGTTCAGGGTCATGTTTTGTTGTAATAATAGAACATCAAAGCAAAGCTTTGAAAGTGTTCACTTCTTATATCCATAGCCTGTTCCTTTAGATGCCTACTCGTAGTTCGGAAGACATAAACGATATTATGTACCAATGACTGATTGAGGACAATACCTGTTTTTAGAACTTTTGTACGTGTTGCTAATGGCATTACCATACCACATGTCTCGGGCGGATATTAATAATCCCTATTTTTAGTTCACGCTATCATTATGATGTCATATTATGTTGGGTGCAGGCATCTACAATGCCAACAAATTTCAATTAGTTAATAACGTCTACATTGGATGTCTCCTGCCTATTTTTTTCCGTAAAAATACCAGTTCCAGAGACATTTGGCCGTTAACCGGTTACAGGTAATTCATACATAATTATGGAGCTCGTATAAAAATGTAGACGTACGAATGACATTATCTTGAACCAGACGACCTTGGATGTTGTCGGCATATATTCTAACTCTAGTCTTGAAAATGAAAGTTTATGTCACTTTCTTCGAATAATAAGCGGGATATTATTTTTTTGGCCATTATTACTTGAATGAACTCAGTTACTTACTTATTATCCATAATCAGTAAAAGGATTAGTGATAAGCCCGATTAGAAGATACAGTATTTCGTAGTAGTAGTAGTTTTAAGTAGTTCTTAAAATTTGTTATAAATCAGTAAGTAAGTACTTGTATTTTTTCATACTCTAATATCATCTACATCCATTTAGTTTCATTGACCTCATTATTAAAACTCATTTTAATGTAGGCTGGACAACGCGATGATGAACGCTCCGCCGTTCACCATCGAAACAGAGCAGTGCCGGCGGCAGGTGGACGCTGCCGCAGCCGCAGCTGCCACCGAGGCCGAAGAATGCGCGGAGGCCGAAGCCGACGCCGAGGGCGCGGACAACGGCCTGGACAACTCCGACAGCGACAGCGAGGACCTCGGCCCTGAGACCGCCGTCGATATGGATGCAGATGACGTGGATGCGGAAGCGAGGAATCAAGAACCGCAACCACCTACCCCACCTGCACATGCTGGTGAGTCTTTTTGTCTCTCTGTATCCATAAAGTAGATCCACCCATCCCTATCTTTGGTTCCCATATTTTAGAGAAGATTAATTCATGTAGGTACCAATTTCTGTCCAGTAAGATCTGATCTGTCATTCAAAAGAAATACACTAAAAAGGGGTTGAAGTGAATTTATTATTATGCATCCTACATTGGAACAAGTCTATACCTGTTCCATTTAAGATTATTAATTGTAAATTACCAAAGTTGTCAAAATGTTTGCTGATTTTGCAAGTCATCAGACGCTATTTATAGAATCTTCACGTGCTGTTTGTAAGTTTCCCTTTTGACTTTTTTTACTCGCAGTTGGTGTTTCAAATATTATTAATGTTGTAGCCAAGCGATTAGCTTTTACGCTACATAACGCTGGTTGTATTCTGCGCAAGACGATATCAAGGTGGTGCCTTGTCTGTAAGCGCACATATACAACAGTAGAAAGTGTCAAAAAATAACGGACTCTCAAATTCGGCGAATCTCACTGCAGTAACCCCGGCCCCTGTCTCATGTGACCTAATTCCGGGACGGTCACGGGCGAACCGTCGACTTTCCTGCCAAACCCTTTAGCCATAGCGAAATGTTTCCCCGCATTTGAAGCTGCGTCGATAGTGTTCGAAGACTGAACGAAGCTGGATAGATCAACATCTATCATAGATGTGTCGTTACTCTGGACCAGTGACAGGTAGCCGCCTAGCCGGATAGCCTACGTTTCATAATAACCCACTTCCTCATGCATGACCCGACTGACTCATACTACGCGAGATTTTGCGGGATGACAAACAGTTTGTTGATGCTTTTAGCCTCTTATACGGGAATAATTTGGTATGTACGCTACAATTGATTACACACTTAGTTACTAATTCTGTGGCATTCTTCATTCAGCCCATGCGTATGAGCACAAATCAATAGGCTAGTCTTTCCACCATCAATAAATTGCAAATCTATTTAGTCCGTCAGTTAGAGTATTGGAAAATAATGGACACGTATTTTTTGTTTTTGTAATTCAATGAATATTGATAAAGATAAAACGCATCAAAACTCGAGAGTGGGGGCTCGTGACGTCACAAAGTCACAACGCACTAAAAATTATAGCACGGCGTGACGTATTGAGACTTAAAAGCGTCGTATCTTCGTCAATTTCGGTTTACGTAACAAAAGAAAAAATACGTGACAAATATTTTTTGATAATCTAACTGACGGACTAATTAGATTTTTTCAGGACACAAGCCTATTGGATGTTTGATAGAAATAATCAAAGAATTTTGTCATAGCTTTATTTCAAATAAAAAGCTAGAAAAATGTGCCTAGTAGAATTAAAATCGAATACGACCACACAAAATCATACAAGACTAAGGAAGCTAACCTCAAGCCTCACACTCATGAGCCACATTTCAAGAGCAAAAGAAAAAGTAAAATTGTGTGTGTCACGCTTTATTGATTGTTACCCACATCACAATCACCCACATCCATGCTGCGCTACGTCCGCATGTAGCCGGATAAGCCAGAGCCAGCGTACACTGTACGCTGTACAGCAAACTGTACATTCTCTAGATGCGGCTGATTAAGATTAGATTTGAGAATTTGGAAGTTCGGGATGAGTGCTTTAACCCGTACGAAGCAAAATAAACTTTTTTTTTGTGTTAACATGCTTCTTTAAACAATTCGCAACGTTGAAAAGCAGTAAAATAGACATATAAAAAGATAACTCCAATCCAAAACATTAGTCACGAAAATTGTTATTTCTATACACTTCCTCGAAAAATGGTTCTTATCGCACTATGATTAGGTTCAACATGCAACATATTTCACACGTGTGCGATTTTTTTATTTTCCAACATGGGTGCGGGAATGAAAATTGCCACAGATAACTATACCTATACTTAGTCCAAATTGGTTCAATGCCTCTATTCGGAGGTGAATGTTTTTTTTTATTTCGGCAAAACAATAATGCGTCTCTATGGCGTAAATATTTTTTGAATATTCAAATTGTGTTTATAAATAAAATATCATAGATAAACATGATTATTTATTATTTTAATTTTGGTTTTTTAATTTATTTCTTCTGTGTTTTGAAAAACAAACGACTTTTTTCAATAAAAAATATTGCAATTTTCGGCTCAAAAACATCCTCGCCTCCGCCTCGGATGCAATAACAAACTTTCTCCACTTTTATCAAAATGTACTGATCAAGTGCCTCTACTTGAATCAACCTATTATTTCCAATCTCATTATGCAGATTTCCTGTTACAACTTCTCTTAGTTTTTTACCAAGTAGTCAAGTACCTACCCAATTCCAAGTGTTTACACATCACAAAAAAAACTTATTACAAAAGCAAACAGTTGACTTTAAAAAAAAACAAAGTGAAAAGTAAATAAGTCTCAAAAGTAGGTACCTACCTACCTAGCTTTATTTTTTATTGGCATGGTAATCAACTAATCAGTACTTACTTAATCACTGAGCTATCAGTGTTCCTGACAAAGTCGTCGAATGCAAGTGTATTTTATGACGGTTGAAAATTTATTGACACTTGTCAATTCTTATTTGGAATTACACATTCTTTAGTCCTACCTTGTTTTTTTTAAGTAAATCCTTCGTGAAAGTTCCCCAAACAATAATAAGACCACGAGTTATTAGTTTTGTTTATTGTTTACTTACAATACAACTAACAACATAGGTTCTTAATTAACACTAAACTAGAATCATGTAAATAATACTCATAACGAAGTATGTTACTGCTAGTTAATGATAGCACCTACGAAGTTATATTTTTATAAACTAAGGCTAGGTAGGTACTTAATTATTAGGTAAAAGGAAATAAAGTGGGAATTATAAAATGACACGGCATCCCTATCGGGTGCAAGCGGGCGCCCCGCGCGCCGCACCCCTCGCCTCGCCCTCGCGCCGCTGCCGTCCCGCTCGCTCGCCTTCGCCTCGTCCCTCTCGCAGTCGCTCATTGAACGTCCAACGGATCTGTGCTACTCTCGAAAGTCGCTGCTATTGTAATCGGTGCTTTGTCTATATTTTTACGGCTCGAATATTACACCGCCAGTGAAGATAATAATCTGTGCAGTGAAATTACCGTTCACGGTATGTGGTTTTTAGCGAATGTTGTTGATTATTTTCACATACCGAACAGTTTGTGAAAGGTTATTTCTGTGTTGATTCATGCGGAGCGGTGTTCTGGAAATAGATCGGTTCGCCCGAAGGCGCATCCCTCAGTGGTCGGTGAGCGCAGGATTCCCGGAGGTTCACTCACATGTTCTCGGCACTGTCCAAGTTCGATCTCGGGCGTGTCTCCGCTGGTCGTTCTCGAAACTCGAAATGGCGTCCGCGAATGTCTCGCAAGTTTGAAATCGCGACGACCGGTAAAATATCGTTGCTAGCACGCCGCTCGTAAACAACACCGGCGTTTATGATTTATTGCGGCTAGCACAAAAGTTTTTGTCTCCAATCGAACGAATGAGTTTTTTTTCTGTCAAGGGTGTGTCACCTGTTGATGTCGGGAATTGCGAGAGGAGGGGTGAATGTGGCGCATTCGCCAGGTGTTCAGCGAATTCCTATTGTACTGTTGGAAATATCATAAATACAGTGTATTCTTGGTGTTGTGCGCAGTGGAGCAGGGCCACGTTGACGGTTCTGTGGCGGATAATGTAGCTGAGAGCGGCGAAGACTCCGAAGACGAGTGGAACTACTTCAAAGGCGAGGGCGAGCGTGAGGAGCACCCCAGCGAGGAGCCCGACGAGCAGCCGCGCTCCGAGACACCCTGCCAGGATAATGTGAGCTCATTCACACATATTACGACATTATCTAATCTATAAATGCGTGTTTTGATTTCGTGTGTATTCACAGTGAAAGAACAAACATGTGCATTCTGAAACAGATGAAACATAGACATTGTACAGTAAGAAAATAAAGTTCCTTTGTGATAACAACTTCAGTCTATGCATACACTTTTAATAATCAATTGACTTTCATATCTTTGGTTGGTACATACTGATACATAATTCAAGTTGACCTTCAAATCATGATTCAATCTGTATTTCAAGTTGTGACTAAATTAGCTAGTCAGACTAAGTCAAGTGTTTGTACATGTTTCAGTCGGCTTGGGAAACCAGCTCAGTAGACATGAACAGTTCACCACTGAACCCTGACGCCCCAGTGTTCATCCCTGGGAGCGTGGCTGGTGCTGACGTTCTGCTTGCAGAGTCACCTCGCAAGCCGCTGCCAATGGATGACATTGAGCTCCCAGATGAGGCACAGTTTGACACAGGAGCTGTAGTGAGGCCAGCAGAATTATTAGACTTGGATAACTGTGATCAGCTTAATGGCCATCATGTAAGTGTTATTATTTCTTATTTTTAACATAATAAAGTTAAGTTTTATAAGGACAAAGATCCATCCAACATGGCAATTGTTTTGTAAAAGGTGTAATTTACATTCACATTACACCTTTTTACAAATGACATAACAAAAAAGAAAGTTTTAAAAACACCAAAATACTTATTCAAGTGAGAGTGTGTGAGAAAAATGGTTTGTCTGATTAATTTGTATAATTACTGTCTCTATAACAGTAACTACTACATAGGTTACATAATTTAAATATCAACAATAAGGCTATATATCTTTTGTCCTGTACCTAAAACAGGTAATCTTAGGGCCGCAAGTTACTACTTTCATTAACAAAAACGAGAATTCCTTCTGATAATAACTTGCTTTAGTTAAAAGTTTATGTATTTCTTATCAGCTGCTGTATTATCGCGTTTATGTGGAATTGTGGGCTATTAGTAACAATAGATTATTTGGCAGGAGTGTAATAACCTTTAGTTGGAAACAAAATAATGTTTGATTATTAAGAAATGTTCCACAAGAGTGTTAATCACATACAAGAATTCCAAGGAAAATATCCAAAACTGTGTTTAATGAACGATTGGCTGAGAATTAATGGCCCTTGTTTACACATATTTAATTAATGTTCAGATAAAATGTGTACTCAGTAAAATCATTACTACTGAAACATGAGTGTCATGGAAACTGTTGCAGTATTATTCAGAATTAAGATAGATGAACTTTGCATTTCATGTAAGTTTTCCTCAAAATGTTCCAACAGTTATTTATGTAGGTAGTCAGTCACATAGTAGTGACTAATTAAGACTATGTATATTGTATACTGTAATTTTATATTTAGTAGCAATTATTAGGTACTTACTATGCAAATTGATTTAGGAATGATTCACAACAGCAGCTGTCTAATGTAATGTTGATAATGGAGCATTATTTATTTTATTTTATTTTGATTATTATTTCAGTAATTAGATATTAGCTTTTTCTCACTTTCATGTTGACAAAAACAGAGAAGAATATATTTTTTTTGCTAAGAATTATGGACACCTTTATAATATTGGTGTACCACATTTGTGATGTTTGTGTATGAGTATCCTTAACATAATAACACATAAAATATGATTTACTTCCAGAATTTATCAACAGAAGAAGCCGTTAAAGAACACTTGAATGGAAATGATAAGTGCAACATGGACAGTTTGGGCTTTGGATTCAATGTTGGCATTGAACCTGATAAAGTCAAGGATAGTGGTCTCATACAAGACTTTGAGAGAATACAAAAAGATACTACTGACTTTTGTAATATTCAGGTTGGTGACATTTTGTTATGTTTTTTGTTCTTTTTTGTTTCTCTAGCTTTAGGCCTTTTACACAGAAAATGTATGTTGTGTGTGTCTACAAACTCTGGCTAGCAATGTACCAATAGTCTAAGATCCCGCCGACCTTCATTCATCTGCCTACAGAATGAATTTTGTTTATTTTCAATCTTAATACATATTACAATTAGGTTGCTTGATGGAATTAAGTCAAGGCTAATTAAAAAGTGAGAACCTAACAGCACCGTTTTTGTTATAAAATTATCTGTCATAAGTATATACATAAATTTCAATAAGAAAACAGTTAACTAATATCAACTGAAAACTAGAGTAGAGTAGGGACTCCATTTTCCGCACTTAGACTCTCATTTGGTCCATTGTGCATAGGAGTCCTGGCTAAGTTAGCCAGCCTAGCTCTGCCCAGAAACACAGAAGTTTCCTGGGAGCTTCACAGGCTTCGCGGGGCGACCTCACCGTTCCGAGGATGCGAGGTTCCGAGGGATTTGCGTTGGGTAGCCACGGCCTCGCATTCCAGGACGACGTGGGCGGCTGATTCTTCGGCGTCAAAGCGGCCCCTGCAGAGGGCTGTCCGTGGCGCCTATGTTAAAGAGATGTTTGTTTAGGGTTCAATGGCCTGTTATTGTCCCTATTATTATTCTGAGGTTCTATCATGGGGTTTAGGTTTCCGCACTTAGTCCTTGAAGTGGACCATTGTGCGTGTATATTCTGAGGTTATTTCTACTTAGGTTGAGCAGTCGTTTTGTTAGTCGCGGATGTATACTTGGCATCGCCATTTTTGAGTGCCTGCAGTCTGTAGACCGTGACCATTTGTTGTTATGTAGTTCAGTTGATCTCTGGCGAATCCATGTACGGAATTGTGAGAAAGGCAAGGGCAGGAGTGGGTACGGGCCTAGCACTGCCATCTCGGAACCTCTCTTATTCGTCTGCGGCGTCATTGCCTAGGGATCCACTGTGCCCCCTAATCCACTGGATGGTGATTCTGTTGGACAGCGATATACTCTCGAGGGCGAGGTGACATACAAATATTAATTTACTGTTAGTTTGTTTGTTTTCTAGGGCTTTAAGCACAGCTAGGCTATCAGATACGAATCTGATAGTGTGTGCGTAGTTGTGAACCCCCAGACGCTTTACGGCTGTTGCAGCTTGTGTTAGGGCTACACACTCGCATTGGAATATCGAACTGTGTTCGCCTAGTGGTAGGTGAAAGTTAATGTTGAGGTCTAGGGAGTGTGCGCCAGCCCCTGAGCCGTTTTGAGTTTTAGAGCCATCTGTGTAGATGCATACTTCATTAACCCCTGACTGATCCCTTAATTCCTCTGTTGTTTGTATGCTATAGTTTTTGTTGAACATAGCTTTATTAGGTGTCCTATCACACGGGGCAGCGATGAGAGGTTGATACTCAAGCACCCGGTTCAGGATGCCCACGTGGGGCCTGGTGTGGTTCTTGCCCCATATGCCTAAGTGCATAAGCCTGACAACTGCTAGTGCTGCCTCCTGCTGTATGTACAATTCAAGGGGAGTTAATTGTAGGGCTACCTCCATTGCCGCAGTTGGGGTTGTCCTCATACAGCCCGTGATAGCGGAGCAGGCCAGCCTTTGGAACCGCTGAAGCCTAGAGACGGTGGTGGAGAATTCAGTTCTCGTCCACCAAACCAAGGCGCCATAAGTCAGCATTGGTCTGATCACCGCTGTGTAAAGCCACAGCGTGATCTTTGGAGACAGCCCCCATGTCTTTCCTAAAATTTTTTTGCATTGGTACAGTGCGATTGTGCTTTTGTTAAGTTTGCAGTCAAGATGCCTATTCACACAATTTGCTATCAAGAATCACTCCCAAGTCCTACTTGACTTCTTCTTTAAGTGTTAGTTTGGTGTTGAATAGTTTAGGAAGTTTGTTAGGTCCAAGGACTCTTTTGTTTGTAAACATTATTAGTTCTGTTTTGGTGGGGTTAACCGATAGTTCGTGTTTTGTACACCAATTCTCGATTATTTCTCATGAGGTCACATAAGACACCTTCAAATTTCCCCGTGATTAGAATTGCTATGTCATCTGCATAACCCACCGAGTACAGACTGCTAGCGTTGAGCTCTGTAATTAGCTCATTTACTACTAGGTTCCACAGAAGTGGTGACAGCACCCCACCCTGTGGGCAGCCCCTACTAACGATACCTCTTGTGGTGGTGTTCACAGTGAATTGAAAAGCTCGGTATTTTAACATTATTGTGAATCTATTGTATAAGCGTCGGCGCCACACCGTGCATGACTTGTGCCTGGCTGGTGCTGGCGAAGTTCGTTTTGTCAAAAGCACCCTCTATGTCTATGAAGGCGCCCAGTGTTAAGTTTTTGGTTTTTAGAGCGTTTCCTATGCGTGTGACCACGCAGTGGAGTGCGGATTCAGTAGACTTGCCTTCGCAGTAGGCGTGTTGATTAGGGTGTAAAGGTTTAAGTAGCGAGATTTGATTCCTAATCCATCTGTCTCCCAGCCTTTCTAGTGTCTTTAAGAAAAACGAGGTGAGGCCAATGGGTCTGAAGGACTTTGGTTGAGTGTAATCGCTCCTACCTGGTTTTGGAATAAAGATCATTTTTACTTCGCGCCATTTCAAGGGGATGTAACGGTGGGCCAGACAGGCACGGAATATCTTGACAAGGTATTCGGCTAGCAAGTCACCACTCCATCTGAGCAGAGCCGGGCAAAATACCACCCAACCCTGCTGCCTTAAAAGGTAGGAAGGTGTTGATTGCCCATATTATTTTGTCTGTGTCTATGACTTCTGAAGCCACCTCCCAGTCAAGTTTGCTCGTAGCCCTTTCACTGTACGGTTCCCAACTCTATTGGGTCGCAATCCGGCAGCCTGGCAATGTTAGTACAGAAACGCCTCCAGCCATTTTTCCTCTGAGGCGTATTAGTTTTTTATAGGTTTTACGGGCAGTTTTGTAACGGTCCCAGTCGTCTGGCGACCGTGTGTTCATGGCTCTGTTGAAGAGCCTTCGCAACCTGTTTCGGTGTCTTTCTAGTTCTGGACCCCACCAGGACCGCCTTGCCCCCTGTCTAGATACAGCGAGTGGGCAAGACTGCTAGCTAGTTAGAAGGATTGATGTTAGGTTGTTTACGTGTTCATCTAAGTTGATTAAAGGGATTTCTGGAAGGGACCCCTCCCTCCCAAATTACCAAACTCTGCCTTGACTAACCGTATGAACTTTGTTTGGTCTGTGTTTCGAGGGATCCTCCTCGGTTGTGGCTTTGGTAGGTTGAAATTGATGGTGTATCGGATCCATCTGTGATCCGAACATGATAGTTCGGTGGACACATGCCAGTCCTGGATAGAATTGGAGATACCTATAGTTGATAGAGTTAGGTCTATTACTGTTTGTGATCGTGCGTTAATGAAAGTTGGTTCTGAACCTTTGTTGAGTAATACAAGATTATTGCTAAGAATAAAGACGAGCATTGCCTCACCTCGTTTGTTGGTTTTGACATTACCACAGAGAGTGTGATGCGCGTTGGAATCGGTTGCGATGATTAGTTCCAGTTTCTCCCTTTCGCATTACTGCACCAGCGAGGCGAGCTCTGGAACTGAAAAACTGAAAACTATTTATACTTGATATCTCTGTAGTAGGGACAAACAGATATATAGACAACAAAACAGTTTTTCGTACTCTCAGTCAATATTTTGAATGAATAGTTAACACAAACAAGTTAATGGTTAGTAAAAAGTAATTAAAAATTAAATAGAATAACAAATTAAATAGAAAAACAATAAAAAAATAAAAAATAGAAGGCAATAAAGATAATTTTATTCTTATTGAATATTATCTTTTGCCTTCTACTTTTTCTGTGATCTGTTTTCTAGCCATATTCAGATGGGGTCTTTGTGTAAGATTCTTTTTGTGATGTTCCATTAAACATTCAAATTATGCAGCTCAATACTAAAATGACTTAAAATTTTCACTGTCTCAGGTACAAGTTCACGATTTGCCATCTCTTTAGGCAGGTTATATCCTATTGTTCGTTTAGGAGGTTCTAGGCAGGACATGCTGTGCTTGCTTAGTCTCTGTTTGTAGATTTTGCAGAGATCTTTAGGTGCTTGTGTATTTCTGCATTTCTGACAAAACATGATGCAATTGAGGTTGATCTTAATTTTATTGTGTTACTGTTTGGCAGTGGTTTACTTTCCACTGGGGCACAATCGCCCTTCCAAAGAGGCTGCTTCCTAGGCTGTGTCTCCCATGTTTTTAGCCAAAGTCAGATATAATTTGATTCAACTGGATTTGTAATTTTTGGGATGCCTGACTTGAGTACACACACAATGATCCACTCTAAAGACTAAGTGCGTAAACCATAACTAGAAATAGATGCCTGAGTTGGATCCACTTGCAAGGCATGCAGTGTCGTCTGCATGGGTCGCCGTTACCACGTCACCAGAATTCAAGTCTGCAGTAAAGATCGAGGAGAGTATGGCCCCAAGCACAAAGCCTTGTGGGACTGAGTCCCTCATTTCGTACAGATTAGACAGTTCTACCTCATTTTCTTTGGTCTGAGTAGGGTTTTAATATCCTGTAAAAAGAGTTAGTTCTATGTATTTTGTCCCGTACGAAAAATACGCGCTTTGACTTGAAGTTGCGGACACCAGCCTGTTATACAATACAAAGTATTTGGTTTGTAACTTATTAAAAGTGTTTTTTTTTCATAGAAGTTAGACTTGACTGAATTTCATCAGACACGCCGTTCTCAATACGTATGTTGTGTATGTATATGTTCTTGTATTAAGATTTCTAAAAAGTATTTTTCATTTGGTAATCTGATGGGTGAAGGTTGATCTTAGGTGGGGTCTCTGAATGCAATTTCGGCCAAGAATGACAGTTAACTATGACAACACTGGTAAATTTCAAAGACAATCTTGTTTAATTTGGTTAAGCTTAGTCAGAGAAGCAGGAATTTAAGTAATTTATTACATGAACAGCAAACAGCATTTTAGTTTATTTTAAATAAAAAATAGTGAACAATCTATTTATTTTAATTTTCAGGTATTTCAGACACACAACACAGAAACCAATCCCTTTGCCGTTGAAGGCAATGAGGAACTATTTGAAAGGCTGAAAAATAAAGAAAGAGATCCAATGAGTATGAGCTTTTACCAAGAAAAAGATGATGACACGTCTTGTGAGAGGCTTTCCAAAAATGAATCACATGTTGATCTCAATGCTGTCCAGACCTTACCTGACAGTGATGATGAAGATATGCAGCCAAACGGTGTCTATGAAAATGATAAAGAAAACATCTCCCCAGATCAACACAGAGAATTTATTGCATTCGACACTATAGAACCGTGCAATGACATCGACCTCCCTAGCATCCCACAAAACATTCGTAACTTTGAACCAGCAGATAATTTTGCAGATTTCTGCTCTAACGCTAACAATTTTTCAAATATTGATTTTGAATCGAGCAACATTAATCAAGATACTGTGTTACAAACAGACACTCCCGAATCTCACAAGTTACTCTTTGAACAAATACCTGAAATACCTGATGGCAAGAGTTCAGAATTAGGATTTACAAATGATGAGACACAAGATCCCTCAGAGAGCGATAAAGACGTCCGGCCTTTCACGCCTCAAGATGAGACATCACAAGACATTGAAATGGAAAGCAAACTTGAAGACTTACCCTGTGTTGAAACAGCACCACAGTTAAACATTAATGACATAAAGGATGATGATCAAGTAGAATCTCACCATTTGCTTGAGTCCGAGCAAGTGGCCTCTCCTGTACCCACAGACATCCAACACGCTCACTCTACTGAACGGCTTCCAGTATCTCCTGCACCATTTGACAGATCAAAACCTGAAGAATCTAAATCACCAGAGCCAGTTACAGATATTGATGAAATTGTTGCAGCAGAACATGAAGACATTAGAGAACCAGCAGAATCAGCATGTGAACGTGTGACAGTTTCAGTTGAAGTTGACCCTGAAATTCTAACAGAAAAAAAATCCAATGAGGAAACTGAAAAGATTGAAGAAGTTATTTCGGAAATAGACACAGCACTTGAGACTCCAGAAATTAAACTGGACACTGAACACCTTACATCTGAAATTTCCCATGCTATTGATGACGAGCTGGCCGCTGAGTCTCCTGTGCCGTCCAAGTCTCCTCTACCAGCTGAAACTCTTCTTCCCAGTGAGTCCCCATTGCCGACGGAGTCCCCTCTTCCAAGTGAGTCGCCGATTCCGAACGAGTCGCATTTACCGGCGGAGGAGTCGCTACCCCGTGACTCCCCTCTGCCCGCGGAGCTGGCCCTGCCGACAGAGTCGCCTCTACCTGAGGATACGCTGCTCCTGGCTGAGACTGTGCAAGTTAGCGAGTCCCCGATGCCAGGACACTCGCCGTCTCCATTACCGAGCGAAATCATTCCAACAAAGGAGTCTCCACTACCGGTCGAAACCGAAGCTCCTACAGAATCTCCGACGCCGGTCGAGAGTCTGCAGCCGACTGAGTCCCCACTGCCTGCACACTCGCCGCTCCCTGCACACTCGCCGCTCCCTGCACACTCGCCGCTCCCTGCACACTCACCATTACCTACTGAGTCTGACTTATTGCGCGAATCACCACTGCTGAGCAAATCCCCACTACCCAGTGAGCCCTTGTTACTTAGTGAATCTTTGCTGCCGAGCGAATCCCCACTGCCGAACGAATCGCTTCTCCCGAGCCAGTCACTGCTGCCGAGTGAATCTCCTCTGCCGACCGTCGTGGAGCCGCCGCAGTCGATCAACGCCGAGCCTTTCGAAACTATCGCCGACGCCGCGCCCGTCCAGGAAGAGCCTGCCGCGTCCCCTGCGCCCCCTGCCGCGTCCCCTGCGCCCCCTGCCGCCTCCCCCCTGCCGGCCGACGTGCCGCTGCCGCGCGAGTCACCCGTCCCTGTGGAGTCCCCCGTGCCCGTGGTGGAGGCCCCGGCGCGTGTGGAGTCTCCCGCTCCCGTGGAGGCCCCCGCGCCCGCACAGTCCCCCGCGCCCCTGGAGCCGGTGTCGCTGTCGCCGCCGCCCTCCGCCGAGGTGCGCCTCGCCTCGCCCTCTGCGCCCGCACCCGACCTGCTGCCCGAAGAGCCCACGCCGCACTCGCGACTAGAACTCGTCACCGACGTCGACATCGGCATTCCTGAGTCCAGAGCTCAGGAGATATGCGTACCCGTCACTAGTGAGATCCAACTGGAAGAGGCCGTGCAGCCGCCAGCCGCGGCCACCCCGCCGCCCACACCCGCCGTGGAGCCGGCCGCGCCCGCGCTTGACGCTGCACCGCTCAGCGACACGCCCATGGCTGCCGACAGCGCACCCGCAGACGTCGCGGCCTCGGTCGCCGCCGCCGCCGCCCTCGCCGGGCTAGGCGCGGCCGCAGCAGTGGCTGCGGTGAAGGCTAAACCGACCGGCGCCAAGAAGTCACCCACGACTCCGACCGCCAAGTCTACGCCGAGGTCTGCTACCAAATCTGCGACACCCGCGCGCACACCGACGACCGGCACTCCCGCACCCATCAAGAGGCCCGGCACCACGCCCGCCGCTCGTACGCCCACCAGCAAGGCGCCCACGTCGGCCACCAAGGTACCCTCCGCGACCAAGACCACCCTCAGCGCTAAGGCCGCCACCCCGAGCAGCAAGCCCGCCACCCCCAGCGCGCGCAGCACCCCGGCCGCGCGCCCCTCCCCGCCGGCCACCAGAGCGCCCGCGCCGGCGAAGGCGGCCGCTCCCGCGCGGTCCTCGCTCACCAAGCCCGCGGCCCCTAGGCCCGCGCCCCTGGCCGCCCGCACGGCCAGCACGACCACCCGCGTGGCCCCGGCGGCCCGGCCGGCGGCCGCGAGGCCCACCGCTTTGAAGTCCGACGCGGCCGCCAAGCCCGCCGCGCCGCGCGCCACGGCCCCGCGCCCCGCGCTGTACGCGCCGAGGCCGCAGCCGAAACCCGCCGACAGGAAGCCGATGACGAATGGCGACGCCAAGGACACGAAGCCGGCTGCGAAGCCGGCGCCCCGACCTGCACCCATCACGCGGCCCGCGCCGCGCCCCACGCCCCGCGCGCCTGCGCCCACTGCTGCGGCCCCTGCCAGGTGAGTCACGAAAGCGACTAGTTACGGACCGTTATTCGTGTTTGTCTATAGGAATTATTATGAGAGCGTAACCGTGTGAATTCTCTGCAGGCCGAGCGCACCGAAGCCAGCGCCCCGCGCTCCACTGGACAAGCAGAGCAAGGATCTCGCTAATAAACGCATCACAGCCAAGGCCGCACCGCCAAGGACCGCACCCCCGAAGGTGAGCCTAGACCACTCTTCAAATATCTTACACAAGAACTTTTCCCAGTATTCATTTAGGGTTTTTACAAACGAACGGCACGTTGCCATGCAACGGTAGATAAACTGCAGCCGTCGCCACCTGTCGACCACTGCCGTCGACGGGTGGCAACGCTTGCAGTTGTGGCGTGCCGCGTAAATTTATTGCAGTCGCTGTCGACTGCAAGCGTCGCCACCCGTCTACGGCAGTCGTCGATAGGTGGCGACGGCTGCAGTTTATCTGCCGTTGGCAACATGCCGCTCGTCTGTAGAACCCTCTCTCACTCACTTTTTATATTTTCCGTATTTCACCATACACCGTTTAATTTTGCTGCTAACATTGCGAGCATGTGATATATCTTTGAACTTGTCTGTGACCTGTTTTGTCTCACATCAAACTCATTATTGTTAATTTCAGTCTGCTAACACAGGCCAGAAGAAGGCCGTCACAAAGAGAACCATCACCGCAGACGTGAAGAAGGAGGTGGTGTCGAGTGTGAACGGTCTGTCGAACGGCGACGCGGCGCTGAGTAAGCCGCCGCCGAGCCCGCCGGCCGCTGACAACGCGCTGCTGCCTGACGTCATCGCGTAGGCGCAGTACGATACAACAAAACGATTCCTATTATTTCCGCTTGAATTTTGTGATTTTCTATAAGTGTATGATAGTTTTAACGTCGTTCGTGGCGGCGAGTCGTTAGGTGCGGGAGTCAGCTCCCAATTTTATATTATAGAGTCGCTTTTTATAGACGTGTACGTTGCCGATTCGTTGTACGCGGAGCGGAGCGAGCGGCCGAACGAACGCGACCGCTCGCCCCGCTCCGGCTTTAAACGGTTATTATCCATTATAATGATTATAAGTCTGTTTTAGAATTTTATATTACCAACGAATGATTGATTAAATCTGGCTTTTAATTTATTTTCTTTGTATAACCGTATTATTTAAATAAAATGTGAGGAAGGACTGAGCCATTGTTTTATTTATGAATAAATTTTTATTACCGGACACAGTGAATGGTATTGAAACACAATTGGAATAAATAGCATTGTTTACTTATTGCTAGTGCTTTCTTAAGAAATCTTCAATATCCATGTATACTTAAAATATGGTGTTACAAAGAAAACTGGAACATAGTATATTACTGAAATAAATGTTTATCACACTTTTATGTTCTTTTCTTTGAACTAATATTATAATTTAAAGTTTCATGTGTGGGAAGCGCAGGTCAGTATCTCGCAGGTTTTCTTCGATCCACTTTTCGGCTTGTTGAGTCATTTCCTCGTCAAAGTGATCGCGCCAACCTCCGGCTTTGCCTGAAATTATACAGAACAAAAATAAAAAATCGGCCAAGTGCGAGTCGGACTTTTGCGAGAAGAGGGCTCCCCTACTACGATGGTAGGTACGGAAGTACCTACCAACGTAGTAGGGGGAGCCCCCTAATTTTTTATTTATTATTGGTAAAACTGGGCAACAGAAATACAGATTCTGTAAAATTTTTTTAGTTGGTAATAACGCATCATGAGAAACAGCCCGATGACAGACGGACGGACAGCGGAAGCTTAGTAATAGGGCCCCGTTGGTGGCTTTGGTCGCCCTTCGGGTACGGAACCCTAAACACGTAGTCAAATTACTTGATACATACAAAGTCAGTTGTTCTATAATACAGTTCTATAGGGGAAAGTTAAGTTTTAACTCCAAACGTACCTTTTCTGATAAAAGACTGTTCGCCAGGTATCTGAATGCCGAGCACCTTCATGACGTCATAGTTGACAGACTTGTTGTGCTTGAAGTTGTCGATGCTCAGGTGGTCGCATAGGCGGTCTATTTGGTCGTCTGTATATTCTTTGTCGAAGAACTTGGCTACACGACGCACGGAGGTCGGTAGGTCCTGAGAAAGAATTAACATAACCATTTATTTAATTCTTAACAGAAATAGTTAGTGGGTTCTTACCATTCATATGTATAAAGGGTGTAAAAAGACTAAACGAAGCCGAAAGGCACTTGTTCTCCCCGTCTGGGATATTTTTTTTGTTCTACAGCATACCTGGGAACATTTTAGTCAAAGTTCCAACTTGTCCACAAGTAACTTTTTTAATACATGTTTTTAATGTAAGATTTTTACCTCCACGACCCCCGTACTATTTAATCCATCCACCAGCACAACGTTTTAAGTGCGGTACATTGAGTTTTACAGTAAAGCGTGATTTTTCACCCCAGAAAAAAATCCCCCAATAATTTTTGCGTAAGTTAGGTACTTAGTATTATGTACAGACTGCTTGGTTGACGGCTTCGTGAGGAGTCTGTTTACACCCTGTATAATTACTGCTGAATAAAAATACGAGGAAAAACAAAACTTCGGTGGCGGTACCTTTGATAGCTCTTCGTAGAATAAGAACAGCAAATTGGGGTGGTCTCTCTTCTCCCAAGCTTCTTTTAGATGTTCAAAGAATGGTGTCCAGTGGTCTAAAACAAAACGCTTAGTCATTAAAATAAATTAACTGCGTAAGCATAACTTGATATTTCTATGGGTTTGTTTCCACCAAGCGGAAAAACCTCACGCACTGTTTGCTAATAGCCGAGTTCAGAGCTGAACCAATAGGTCCGGCATGGTAACTTGAAAATTATAAATATTTTCTTAAATCTAATTCTGTCACAAATACGCACTAATTAAGAGCTAGACGTGTAGGTATGTTTATTCTACAGGCACACAAATGCAATAGTTTTAGAGATAGGTACACGATTCTGCAAAACGTTACTCCAGCAGGAAATGCAATATCTTGAAAACCTGAAGACGCACTAGTTTTATTTTTGGTGGACTTTTTTACACTAATATAAGCTCTCTGGCTATGCACAATATTTCTCTCTCCGATCATTCGTTTAGAATTTTCCTGCTGGAAAAACGAATAGCTTTTTTCGTTTTTTTCCAAAACGACAAAGCGCACCAATTTTGTATGTGGTGCACATCCACAGCAGATTATACACTAATTATACGTTCCACTCATATCACTCTAGGAGACACTTTCCTGCTAGGGTAACGTCGACTGATCTGCGTAGGCATGTATATAATTAAGCATTTTGCGTTTATGACAAGCCAACGATGAATTCTTTTAGATATGGCACGATTCCAATCTCGTGTATGATAGAATATTTTAATCCAGAAAGTTTTTCACTCCATTTGAGAAACGCGTCTGGACCCATCACATTTTGCAGCTACGATGTTAAATAATGACCGCATAATAATCCAATTTTATTTACGGATGTGAATAATATTGATAGTTATTTGCTTAAATATTTCCTTAAAGCAGGTAGGTAATTATACTGTGCTAAACACTAGGTGTAGGTAGGAGGTACAATTAATAAAGTAAATACAACACGAACTCACGCAAATCTTTTATGAAGAAGTTCCAGTAAGTTTTGAAGTCTCCTGTGTACCCTTGCGTTCTCATCAGCCTGTTGAGGTGGTAGAACGACACTACAACGTCTCTGGGGTCCCGGGCGACGTACACCATCTTCGCCGTGTCGAGCAACGTTGGGGGCAGCAGAGATAAAGGCATGTGCGACTTGACGAACCTCGGAGAAGGCGTCGCGGCGAGCTGGTCAGTGCCTCGTTGACAAACAGCTTCTAGTAACTCCAGGTTCTCTTTGCTGTGACTGTTCTCTTCTATGAACTTCTTTTTGTTTTCTGGATGAACGCATATTGTAAACCTGGAACAATTACATCAGATTTGTATAATTTTTTACCACTATTAGATAACCGTTATTCCAGTATTCCTACCAGCGGGATAAGTCAGTAGGAGGGGAAATCTTAACCTATGTAAAATTATGGTCACTAACGGCCATTTATACTAACTTACTAGCCGGTTTCGGTAGGTTTGCTATCTGTGTCAATATGACATTTTGCTTACTGACCGGTTAGAAACAAAGCGTCACAGAAAAGCTTTCTTTTAATTTTTCTATGAATCAAGTTACAGGTAGGTGACGCTGATAGAATATTCTTTGTTTATAGAAACACCGATAGCTACGGAGGTAGGCATATTAACCAACAGTTATACGTAAGTTAGTTATGGAAAATGGTCGTTAGTAAATAGATTTTTTAAAGTAAGTATTACATATCTACGTAAGCCATGTGGCGCAGGTCCTAGTTACCCACAGAACAGAACGGTTTTATTTATTCTGTGACTAAGCATTGCAATAGACTTGATTTATACAGAGTAAGCGTCAACGGTGTCCGCTAAACTTGTAACAATCAACCAGTTACGTAAAGTAGACACTTTTATTTAGGTATGCCCAGGCGCGAATACAGCGTTCAATAAACGTTGTGGTTACGGCCGCCCTAAAAACGGCAAAGTGACTTCAAAACAAAAAAACGGGAAAAATCTTCGTGGAGTGGTAGTAGTTTTATCATAAATTTTACAAGAAGAAACTAATAATATGCAAGACCAAGTGTAGTTCGAGTTTTTTTTGCACCCGCCTCTGATATTCTGAATTGAACTGAAAGATTTTCAGAATAATCAACAGACTTTAGGATTCAGGAGCGAGCGCAGCGAGGTCGAGAATTTTAGCAGTTCCCGTCCGATTCGTAACAGTTCATTTATACCATTTATATAGCCGTTATTGAAATGATTTTGCCGACTTTGGCAAAAAAGTCTCAGAACCATGAAGACTTTAAGAGACGAGCGAGCTCGAAATTTTTTGCACCCCGCCTCGGATATTGGATTTTCTTTTAATATTTTACTTTGTGGACATAAAGCATAATAGTTTCAAAATGAATAAGTAAGTTGGACTCCAGAAAGCAAGAGCGAGCGAAACGAGCGTGAAAAAATTGGCATTGAAATAAATAATGCTTTTATCAACAAGTTAAGGCAGTTCTCGCCCAATATTTTTTTAAATTTTATTTAGTCCGTGTGTAGATACAACATCGGACTATTGACCTCAATTAGGGTTTGGGCATGCCCAGAGTGCCCACAACGGTGGATCCGCGCTTAGGTATCCTATACCTACTTCTCGAAGTAAGGGACAAAACCAGTTGGTAAGTTACAACAAGGCGTGATCTTTTAGGTAAGTACCTATTGTCACAACTAATAAACGTCAAGTCCTATGACTATTAGTTCTAGCTGATTACTAAGATTTTTTCAATGGCCTATCTACTCAATGACAGTATTATATCATGCCCTGGGTATCAAACCCGCAATCTCCAGAAACGCCTGTTTCTGCAAATAAATAACCGAACTTATAACTCACTCTAAAAAGGGGTAGCGTTCAGTCAGTGGAGTTGCGTTTGATTTCTCGTAATCCAAGTCATTTGCTACCATCCACACCAACTCTTGTGTCCATGTAGTTCCTAAAACAAAATGAATGCATTGTTATTTATTGATATTATTTGAAGCAATTTAATTGTATGTCGTCATTGGTGTCGATTCTGTTGTGCACAAACTAAACTTAATTTAGGCTATTGCTATCTTTTTCTCCCTAATAAAACCAGAAAGAGACGGACGTAATGTTGAGCTGTCAAATTTAGTTAGAACTAATATTTCCATACAAATGAAGGGTGCACGTAAAAACATATCGACTAAAAACACGGTGAAGCGCAAGGCATAAACTAGTTTGACATCTCTAACTTAGTTCATAGCTATAGCCTTCCTTTTCTGGCACTGCCTTTTAGTAATAGATAGCAATAGACTAAATTAGGTTTAGTTTGTGCACAACAGAATGGACACCATTCTCTTGCCATTATTATGTAGGAATTGTAGGATGTATCAAAGAGAAACATTCTGTATGCTTGACGGCGAGGCGCGAGGTAGTTTCTGCATTTTAATAATATATTGATACGTCGTACCCGTACTTACCTACAGTTACGGTAGTAGGTACCTAATAGTAGGTAGGTAGGTAATAGTAGGTAGGTAGGTAAAACGAGTCCCGAATAATGTAGGTACAAATTCGCAAACTACCTACAAAAGAACATCATTGTAATTTCGACCGTACGCCGAGGGCATAAAGTACCTACTTCTTCCCTCTGTACAAGTTGTGGAATTGTCTAGAAGATTCTAGGAAGTCGTGGATATTTCTCGAACGTTCGATCGCCATATAAATAGTCGACGTGTTTGCGGGAGCAGTCAGTCTTATTTTGGCTACAGTACGAAGCGAATCGAAGTGAACTAGTAAGTGCGATATCTATAAGTGAATAGTGATCAGTAGTGTACTTGTGATTAAGTTTTAAGTGTTTTGTGATTATTAAAGTTATTTGTTGTTTCTTCGGTAGTAATTAATTTATCCCACACCCAGCTCGTAACAATTTGGTGTCAGAAGTGAGGGATAAATTATGCCAATTCTACCAAAGGACGACACGGACGGTATCCGTACCAGGAGTCAGCGACAGCAGAACATGGACCAAAGGTGGTTTGGAGATTCTCCGACACAGACACCGGGTGGTGTCCAGCCTACGTCAGTGCCAGTCGCTGGCCCATCCGGAGTTTCTCCAGCATCAGTGGTGCCAGACTTGTCAGCTTTAATGGCGCTGCTGCAGGAGCAGGCTCGCCGTCAAGAGGAGCAGGCTCGCCGTCAAGAGGAGCAGGCTCGCCGTCAAGAGGAGCAGGCTCGCCGTCAAGAGGACCAGACTCGCCAGTTACAGGAGCAGTTGCAACGAGATAAGGAGGAGCAAGCTCGCCGTCAAGAGGACCAGGCTCGCCAGTTACAGGAGCAGTTGCAACGAGATAAGGAGGAGCAGGCTCGCCGTCAAGAGGAGCAGGCTCGCCGGTTGGAAGAGCAGTTGCAGCGAGATAAAGAAGAGCAGGCCCGCCGCCAGGATGAACAGATGCTCCTCATAAAGGATCTTCATGCAACTTTTGGCAAAGATCTGAAAGTGATGAAAGATCAGGTTCACCAGCACGAGAACCGTATCTCAGAGGCCGAAGTTCAGATCGCTGGGGTGAAAAAGGCTTTGGGAGAACTGAAGACTGGAGACGTGACTGTGGCTTCAGTAGTTGCTGCACCTTCAGCGCGGGGCTTTAAGGTGCCTCCATTCGATGGAACATCTTCGTGGTCGGCTTATAAAATTCAATATGAGGCCGTTATGAAGGCGAATGGATGGACTAAACCGCAAGCCATGACCGCGCTCACCTTGGGCCTTCGAGACCAGGCCTTAAACATTCTTGAGGCGCTCGGCAAGGATGTAACCTACGAGCAGCTGCTGGAGGCGTTAGAGTCCAGATACGGCGACGCGCACCTGGAGCACGTATTTCGTGCTAAGCTGAAGGATCGTGTTCAACGTAGTGCCGAGAACCTGCAGCAGTGGGCCCTGGAAGTTGAAAAGCTGGTTCGAAAAGCATACCAGTCTGCCCCTGCACTTATCGATGGGAATCTGGTACAAGCGTTCGTCGATGGAATACGTGACTTGGAAGTTAGAGCTGCTGTGAGACTTGGGCACCATGAGACGCTGAAAGACGCCTTGGCCCATGCCTTAGAAGTAGAGGCAGTGAGGCAGGACCACCGAACGCACCGCGTCAGGGAGGTTGTAGCATCACCTGTTCGCGACTGCCCGCAAGGGTACAGTCCTAGGTGCTACACTTGTGGAGAAAGGGGTCATCTTCGGTCAAGCTGTCCTAAGCGCAGCGCTCCGAGAGATGATCAGCAAGGAAGGGTGGCTGAAGTGACTGCCCAGCCACAGCAGGGAAACGAGTAAATGCCAGGACTGGGGGGCGGGTACTGGCTGGTATTGAAAAAGCCCCGAGAATCTTGATCTCGCAAGCACATGACGGGAACAGCCTGACCATCAAAGGCGAAGTCAACGGAACACCTTGCAAACTGACGTTGGATACTGGAGCTTCTCACACGGTCGTCAATTCTCACCTAGCAAGTCGGTTTCTTGGGGACTACTTCGATAATCACGACCGTATACGATTACTTACAGCTCAGCCGGTCAGCACATAATCGTCCGAGGCAAGAAGGAGGTGGATTTAAAATTGGGTGACAGATTTTACAAGCACAATGTCATCGTGGCCGACATAGTGGACGATTGCATCTTGGGCTTGGATTTTATGCGGAAATATCGTTGTGAGATCGACGTTGATCAAGGAGTACTGAAATGTGGTTCAGAGGAAGTCTTCATGGAAGGTGCACCATCAGGGAAAGTATACTGCTTGAAGGAGATTGTTCTTCCTCGCAGATCAGAAACGATTGTGCCAATTAGTCTACTATGGAATTCTGGACAAAAAGATCGCAGTGTTCTGATAGAAAGGGTGAACAATGACTTTCCATGGAAGATGGCACGGACTCTGGTCAAGGCCACCAACGTCTCGGCAGTACGCATACTGAATGCAAGTGATTAAGAAGGGCACCTTGATCGGCACTTGTGAGGAAGTAGCTTGGATGCGTCAATTGCAAAATCTGCCTACCGGAAATAAAATTCGTAGTCCAAAGTTTGACGTGACAACGCTTTTGGAAAACTGCGATTTAACTAAAGGGGAAATGGACAAGGCTAAGAAGATGTTACTTCAGTACGCCAACACTTTCTCTTCAAATGATGCTGACATAGGGAGAACTGGACTAGTTCAGCACAAGATAAATACAGGTAACGAGTTACCAATCCGTCAGCGACCAAGAAGACTGCCAGTTGCACGTGAAAAAGAGGTGGAAACCATGATTGAGGGAATGGTGAAGGACGGTGTTATAGAGCCTTCATCCAGTCCATGGTGTTCTCCTGTGGTCCTGGTAAAGAAAAAGGACGGCAGCATGCGCTTCTGTGTGGACTACCGACGACTGAACGATGTCACGAAAAAGGATAGCTACCCGCTGCCTAGGATCGATGACACACTGGATACGCTGACTGGTATGAAGTGGTTTACCACACTTGACCTGAAAAGTGGCTACTGGCAAGTAGAAATAGACCCCAAGGACAAGGAGAAAACTGCATTTTCAACAGGAAAAGGGTTGTGGCAGTTTAAAGTTATGCCATTCGGTTTGTGCAATGCTCCTGCGACGTTTGAAAGGCTGATGGAGCAAGTACTCGCCGGATTGATTGGAGACGCATGTCTTGTCTATCTAGACGACATAATCATCGTGGGCCGTACATTTGAAGATCACCTTAAAAACCTCAACCAAGTGCTGTCGAAAATCGAAACAGCTAATCTCAAGTTAAGTCCGAAAAAGTGCTCGTTTTTCAGACAAGAAGTGAACTTTTTGGGACACATAGTTTCGGGGGAAGGTGTTCAAACAGACCCAGAAAAAGTAGCCGCCGTCAAGGATTGGCCAGTTCCGAAAGACAAGACACAGGTCAGAGCATTTCTGGGTTTGTGCTCCTACTATAGAAGGTTTGTGAAGAATTTTGCCGACATTGCAAAACCTTTGCACAAACTCACTGAGGAAAAGCGCCAATTCTGTTGGGACGAGAACTGCGACGTCGCATTTCAGGAATTAAAGAAACGTCTGTGCAATACGCCTATTTTGGGATATCCTGATACTGAAAATGATTTCATAGTTGACACAGATGCAAGTAATACTGGAATTGGGGGCGTGCTGTCTCAACGGAAAGGAAACCAAGAGGTTGTGATAGCTTACTTCAGCAAGTCTTTATCCAAACCAGAAAGAAATTACTGCGTTACAAGACGGGAGCTACTCGCCGTAGTAAAGACATTGCAGCACTTCAGTAAATATTTGTTTGGGACGTAAATTCCAATTACGAACTGACCACGCTGCATTGAAGTGGCTATTACAGTTCAAGAATCCAGAAGGGCAAGTGGCGAGATGGATTGAACTACTGCAAGAGTTTGACTTCGTAACTGAACATCGCAGTGGGAGAACTCACGGTAACGCAGACGCCTTGTCAAGAAGACCTTGTCCTGAAGACTGTAAGCACTGTGCCAGACAAGAGACTAAGGAAGTAGTGCCCGTGAGGATGCTTAGAACGGATCTCAGCGATGAATGGAAGGAAACACTACAGCAGGCTCAGCAAAATGACTCGGACATCAAACCGATCTTCGAGTGGATCAAAGCTGGTGCTCCTAAACCTAAATGGAGTGATGTGGCTGCGATGAGTTCCATCACGAAGAGTTATTAGGCGCAATGGAACAGCTTGGTGATCCAGGATAGAGTCTTGTGCCGTAAATGGGAAATCGCTCGAGGGGACAGCTGTCATCTACAAATGGTTGTCCCTAAAGCTAAGGTACCGGATGTTTTACGGCTCTACCATGATGGATGTTCAGGAGGACATATGGGGGTAAAAAGGACTCTACTAAAATTCGAAGAACGCTTTTACTGGATCCACTGTCGAGATGATGTGGAGGACTGGTGTCGCAAATGTACCAGTTGTGCGGCCGTAAAAGGACCCCACACACGCAGTAAAGGTGCATTAAAAGTGTACAACGTTGGAGCCCCTTGGGAACGGATAGCACTAGACGTTGCGGGACCATTTCCAGAAAGTGAGAGCGGAAACAAGTACTTCCTGGTGGTCATGGATTACTTCACAAAGTGGCCAGAAGTCTTCGCTATTCCTAACCAAGAAGCTACAACTGTCGCAGATAAATTAGTTCAGGAAGTCTTCTGTCGTTTTGGAGTACCCTTAGAAATACACAGCGATCAAGGAAGGAACTTTGAATCGCAAGTATTTCAGGAGACTTGTCGATTAATGGGTACCCACAAAACCAGAACCACCTCTTACCACCCACAATCTGATGGAATGGTGGAACGATTCAACCAAACGTTGGAAAGATTTCTGGCAAAAGTCGTGGAAAGCAGACAAAGGGATTGGGACAAGCATATACAGCCATTTCTTCTGTCCTACCGTAGCGCCGTCCACGAAAGTACGACTGTGACGCCAGCCTTCGCGAACTTTGGAAGGGAATTACGGTTGCCTGCTGATTTAATCACTGGAACTCCCCCTGATGCTCCACGTAGTGTAACAGATTATGCGATTGACTTGCGTAACAAGTTGAATGATGTTTATGAGCATATCAAACAATCCGGCCAACAGATGTCTGAGAAGATGAAGACCCGTTATGACCGGAAGGCAAATAGTAGGGGTTTCGACGAAAGTTCACTGGTGTGGTTGCATAACCCAGTACGGAGCAAGGGGAAGTCTCCGAAATGCAAGCAAAATGGGATGGACCATACCGAGTCGTGACTAGGATCAACGATGTCACCTACCGAATACAGAACGAGGTGCGCCTAAGATTGTCCATGTAGACCGATTGGCGCGATACTACGGGGCTAATGATGCTCGGGACGAGCATGTCTAAGGAGGGGGCAGTGATACGTCGTACCCGTACTTACCTACAGTTACGGTAGTAGGTACCTAATAGTAGGTACCTAATAGTAGGTAGGTAGGTAATAGTAGGTAGGTAGGTAAAACGAGTCCCGAATAATGTAGGTACAAATTCGCAAACTACCTACAAAAGAACATCATTGTAATTTCGACCGTACGCCGAGGGCATAAAGTACCTACTTCTTTCCTCTGTACAAGTTGTGGAATTGTCTAGAAGATTCTAGGAAGTCGTGGATATTTCTCGAACGTTCGATCGCCATATAAATAGTCGACGTGTTTGCGGGAGCAGTCAGTCTTATTTTGGCTACAGTACGAAGCGAATCGAAGTGAACTAGTAAGTGCGATATCTAAGTGAATAGTGATCAGTAGTGTACTTGTGATTAAGTTTTAAGTGTTTTGTGATTATTAAAGTTATTTGTTGTTTCTTCGGTAGTAATTAATTTATCCCATACCCAGCTCGTAACAATATTTTACACCTACTATTTTACTTATGTTCACAAATTAACTGAATTTGAAACAATGAAATATTGCGTTCGAACAAGTTCATGCTGTAACTCGGTTATTCAGATATCAGTTTATCTCTGGAATGCCCAGGCACCTAATGACCACATAATGATCGTCAGATGGGCTGCCTGCTTGTTGCAATGTTTACCAACCAGCTATTTAATTAAAAAAAAAAAGTTAATGAGTACGTACCTGATCGTGGATAACTGGTGACGAAAACATCATCGGGTCTCAGTGGCATGTTGTATATTTGCGCGGCTTCTTGCTTGTATTTTTGTGGGAAGAAGTATTTCTTTGGGCCGATGCGGACGAACCCTGTCATCTCACCTAGGTTCAGAAAAATAACACAAGTATAATATGAACAACACAAATGTAAAAGCTACAAACATTACATCACCCCGAAGGAGAAGGCAGAAGTGTACCTACCTAATAGTGCACCCCTTCCCACAGTTTTGTTTAAGTCCCATGTATTAGGTAAATTCCTGATGGGAAAACCCAATATCACCTAGCCCGACATGGGAATCGAACCCAGGACGTTATTCTCAGCAGTCTGTGCCATGCATTGCTTGACCCCCACTTACAAAGAAGATAAAGATATATAATACAGAGCATTGCCTGATTGTTTTTATTATTAAAACTCAATTGATTCTAAATTGATCGAATACAGCTAAAAATAGAAAATCGTATTATTGATTTGAGCTATTTAACCTTGATGCAATCGCTTCGAATGAAATATTACGTCTGGGGAAACTAATTTGGTAGACCTTGCAGTTAGTTTCCGCAATTTAAGACGTGGTTCAATAAATTTATTGAATAAATTTGCAGTTATTTAAATGTATATCGCGCGCGCCTATGATCTCACTAAACTACAATCAAAGTTTATGCCGCGAAAATGATCTACCTAAGTATATAGTATATTTAGTATATATATTAGAAAGTGACCTAGATACTTTTTCGGCTTCGTTTTCTGCTATAACTGTACTGTGTGCAAAATAAGTTCCTCTTTCATAACAAATTACAGTCGGTTATCTATATTTGTATTTTTGTATGTAACGAATAAACTTAAAAACTACTGGACCGATTTAAAAAAAATCTTACAGCGATGGATAGCTACATTATCAGCGAGTAACATAGGCTATATTTTATCCCTGTACTCCCACGGGAACGGGAACTACGCGGGTGAAACCGCGTGACGTCCCCTAGTCCCTAATAAGTACGGAATAGTCAAATGCCCAGCGTTCTATTCTATTGTCCTACTTTACAAATTGTAAGGTCAATGAACTGATAAAATTCTAATTTTAGGTTACGTACATTACGGTTATCGCTATTTATGTCAAGATTCGGCTATTTATCTAGTAGGTAGGTACCTAGTCGAAATATACCTAAACATTGCAGGTTTGGTAAACATTTACGCCACCTACGTTAGATTTTCTAGGTAGTTAAAGACGGTTTAGAAAGAGGCAATTGCTAGCTCCTTGTGAAACCCCCTGGTATAAGTTTATACTCGTACCTACCTAGAATCCTGCGGCTTCTCAACTTGGACAGTTAAAATTAAAGGTCGATGCGTACTCTCGGGCATTGCACGGACTTTAGGTATTTACAGGGATAATGCATGTTGATAAACAATAACAAAGCCAAATGTTACAAAAAATACTGCCACTAACTTTAACTAATTGGCAGACGTGTAACAGCTAGTTCTGCGTTGACTTAATTAGGTTTAGGTATGACAATAAAATTGTTTAATTAAGTATTATATAAAGTAATAAAATAACAAAGTAATTCTCAGTAAGTACGTAGTACTTAACGACATAAGCAGTTACTTTTAACATATAATTATCTACTTATTAAAACAAGTTAACTGTTCCGACCCGTTGTCTCATTAATTATTGTTGTATGTATGGGCAAAATAAATTCTTCCATATAAATAAGCTTACCAGTAAAGTATTCCAACAATGTTTTCGTCAGTCCTGGCTCCACATCTTCAATCTCAAAAGGAAACTGGTTTTCCGAATCCATTTTATCACTTTCGAATGACCAATGTCTCTTAAAATATCTATTATGAATATTTATTTACGCGTATCAAAATATTTGTATAAAGTGAGAGTGTACGCGAGCTGCGCCTGCGACTGCGGGCGTGGTACTACGAGATTCGATTCAACGGCATCGGCTTAAGGTCGAAACAACTTGGAAAAGCAGTTCTACGCTGTATGTGTGTGCCCTTAAGAATTTGTTTGCTTGTGTATCAACAACTGGCTTTGCAGCGCGGCCGGACGGCCGGTTAAAATTTAATATGCATCTCAAGGTGCTAGATCGGCGCACGCGTCATTTTCGATTGTACTGGAACCAAACTACTTCCTTGAGTGGTGGCCCTCATAGTCCTTTCCACTTCTGGCTTTAGGCAAACTTTAGGTGTGCTATTGTTGCATTTTATTGCTTGCAGTTCATAACAAAAGTTATTGTTATTTGTTCAAGTCAAACTTTGTAACAATAGTTGTTCGTTACCAAATGTTGACATAAAACCTTTTCAATTTATCGTTGTGTATGTCTTTTATTTAGCTCTAGAGAAGTCTCCATCAATCTCATGATGTCGATCTGGTTGATGCACACACGACAAGTCACACAAGTTTTATTAAACAGTTTGTCTAATCTAATGAATGTCATTAATTACTCAGATATAACTAATGAGACTGCATTACAAAGTTATTTACTGGTATGCGTTTGATCTTGAATGAAGGATTCATAACTATAATAAATTCGTTTCATCTATTATTATTATTTATTTTTATCAAATAATATTCATAGGAATATGCTACTGCCTGAGCACAAGATAACCAGGTCTGGTAAGGGTTTTTTCATCAAGAATTTTGCAGTAGCAACCCGGAGTCTACGCTGCCCGGTTTATGTCAAAGGGCTTCCCATCACCCGGGCCCCCACCTTCGCCCCTACCATCGCACTTTTCCTCATCTCGCATGTTGTTTACTAGTTGTTTGCGCCACCATACTACCACACCACAAGGATTTAGCACGTAAGTGAACGAAAAACGGCCGAAGTGGCCTCGGCTCCTGAACATTCACTTCGATTTTCGTATTTCGAAAAGAAATAAAAAACCTAGGCAGTGTTGCAAGAAAAAGGCCCCTACAAAACAACAAAACAAAAACAAATCAATAGGTACTTTGATTAATTTACATAGCATTTTAATTGGCAATAAAACAAATTAATTCCTTTTGCTGCTAATGCTGTTAATGTTTCATGTGTGGGTATCGCAAATCAGTATCTCGCAGGTTGTGTTCGATCCATTGATCAGCTTGTTTTGTCATTTCCTCATCGAAATATGCACGCCAACCACCGGTTTTACCTGGGAGAGAAAGAATAGGTTATTTTAGTTCTTTTTCTGGTTTCCCAGTAACAGTGAAAGGAGGGAAAATGACTAACCTTGCCGTATAAAAGTTTCGCCCTTTGCAAGAAGTCCTGTCTCTCTCATCTCTTCAAAGTTAACTGACTTATTTTTCTTAAAGTTTTCGATGCTCAGATGGTCGCAGAGGAGATTCACTTGTTCTTCATTCAGCTCCTTTCCTAAGAATTCTGCGATACTTCGAATGGACGACGGCAAGTCCTGCAAACGTGATTATATATTATTATGTAAGCATTTAAGGAGATGATGATAATGGGGTGCGATGTCAGAAGTACTCCACGTGTGTCTGGCGGCTGCAGGTACCTCTCGATACGTCTGGAGGGAAGAGCAGCTGCTGGGCCGGTGCACCCTGGGTGCGGCAGTATCCTTCTCCGGGGAATGAGAGGAAATGAGAATTTCCTTTTATCCCTCGGGGAATGTTACTGCCGCAGCTAATTATTCTGACATGGGTGGGGTCCTACCAGGACCAACGGTGCGTTCCTTTGCGTGACCCTCTGTAAAGCAGAGGGCATAGCAGAGGAGTGAGGGCGGGCGCCAAGCTCCATGCAGGCCTGGCTAGCCTGTGTGAGACTGGCTCCCGCGTGGTGCCTCAGAATGGGGGCCGGCAGCAGCGACAGAGCCAGCCTGTGCCGGTGGAGAACCAGGTCCTGAACCTGGTCCGGCAGAAGCTGGCTTCCTTCTAGGCGCGGTTCTCCGTCCTGGAGGGAATTGTTCTGCGCCCCCCCCTGGTGGCAAATAAGGCAACCACGGGCCCGAAGGCGGCCTCGTATGCGGCTGCTGCGGTCGCACTCGGGCCGGGGCCGTCCAGCCAGCCCTCCAAGAGGAGGAAGGGCAAGGCTGACTGTGCCGGCACCAGTGACAGCGGCGAATGGGCCAGCACTTGCGGCATGTCAGCTGCCGCCGCCGCCACCGCCCCCCCAGCCCCCTACACCTCCCGCGGCTGAAGCTGGATGGCAGGTGGTCGGGGAGAAGCGCCGAAGGGGTGAAAGGTGGCCAAAAAGGCCCGGAATGAGGAGCGGCAGCGCCAGCACAGGGCGCGAAAGATCGCGGCTCGGCGCCCCGAAGACCGCGGCTGTAGTGATTACACTACAGCTGGAGGCGGAAAAGAATGGCGTGTCCTACCACGACTTGCTGGCGAAGGCAAAGGAGACGGTGGATCTTGGAGAGCTCGGGATCACCGGGGGCTTCCGGCTTAAGGTCACTGCGACGGGGACTCGTATGCTGGATATCCCCGGTGAAACCAGTGGCTCGTCCGCTGACGCTCTGGCTGAAAAGCTCGGGGCGTCCCTAAACGCGGACGAGATCAGAGTGTCCAGGCCCGTCAAATGCGCAGACCTGCGCATCCTGGGTCTGGACGACTCGGTGACCAAGGAGGAGGTGGTGGCCGCCGTCGCCAGGTCCGGTGTGTGTCCTGCTGAGCAGGTCAGGGCAGGCGCCCTACGTCCGGACCTCACGGGTATGCATACCATTACGGTATGCTGCCCTGTGACGGCGGCCAAAACAATAGTGGAGGGCCGAAGGCTACTGGTGGGCTGGGTCTCAGCGCAGGTGAAGCTGCTGGAGCCCAGACCTCTGAGATGCTATCGCTGCCACGTGGGACACCACGTGTCAGTACAGCGCGCTTTGGAGGTTGACCGCAGCGGCCTCTGTTTCCGCTGCAGTCAGCCCGTTCATGTGTCCGCAGCTTGTTGCGCCACGGTGCCGCGACTGGCAAGCCGGCCGATCACCGGGCTGGGAGCAAGGCCTGCGCTCCGCCCCTCAAGGCCCTCCACCGCCACCACCACCGTCGCAGCCGCAACTGCCGCTGCTGTCGCTGTCGCTACCACAGAGGGGCCCTCACAAGAGACCAGAGAGGAGGAACCGGTAATGGAGTGCCAATAACGGCCCCATTACGCTTCCTCCAAGCGAACATCAACCACTGTGCCTGCGCTCAGGATCTGTTACTCCAGAGCATGGAGCAGTGGTCGATTAACATCGCTGTGGTCACTAAACCGTATTTTGTCCTGCCCAGGGAAGACTGGGTGGCGGACCTTAGCGGCTCAGTGACCATAGTGTCGTCGGCCGCCACCGGTACCCCGACCCTTGAAAATGTCAGGAGAGGTCGGGGGTGCGTAGCAGCACGGTTCGAGGAGATCGTAGTGGTGGGCGTCTACTTCACCCCGAGCCGAACTCTCGCCGAGTTCCACAACTCTCTTGCAGAGTCGAGTGTCGTCGTCGGGAACCATTTCCTCCCCGTGCTTGTCCTCGGGGACTTCAATGCCAAGAACTTAAGGCTTGGGGTTCTCGTTAAACAGACGTGCAGTTGAAGGATGGTGGAGGACTGGGCTCTGGAGAAGGGCCTGGTCGTCCTAAATCGGGGTTCTGTCCTCACGTGTATACGGATGCGGGGCGAGTCGGTGGTGGACTTTTCTTTCGCTAGCCTCTGTCGCCGCGTGTCGTTGACTGGCGTGTCATGGAAAAGGTGTAGGCCTATTCCGACCACCGGACCACCGGATGCGGCAGCCATTGAGGCGGAGCTTTATGAGGGGTACGGAGCGGTGAAGACTGCCCTCCGCGAGACTGTCCTGCCGGCCAGGGATCTGGCCCGCGAGGAGATGCTGGAGACTCTCGACAGAGATCCGCGGGGGCGCCCTTACAAGATGGGCCTGGGCCCCCTCACTGACGCAGACTCTCCGGCCTGAGCTCGTGGAGGACGTGGTGAGCGCTCTGTTCCCTTCGCGAGGGGAACATCCCCCCCCGCCTATGACTCCGCCGCCTGTGGTACTGGATGCGGATCACCAGGATGATGACGACAACGCTCCGGAAGTGACTGGGGTAGACCTGAGAGTGGCGGTACGCAGGCGCAGTGCTAAAAATACTGCCCCGGGACCCGACGGCATGGCTGGCAAAGCCTGGGTCCTGGCCTCGGAGGCTCTCGGGCCCCGACTGGACTGGACTGCGCATGCTTGGAGAGGCCAGTTCCCGCTTCTTTGGAAGACGGGGAAGCTGGTCCTCATTCGGAAGCCGAGGCGCCCTTCTGACTCTCCATCCGCATACAGGCCCGTGGTGCTGCTCGACGAGGTGGGAAAGCTCTTTGAAAGAGTAATTGCAAATCGCCTCGCTGAGCACTTGCGGGGACGGGGCTGGATCTTGCGAAACACCAGTTTGGTATCCGCAAGGGGCGCTCTACGGTGGACGCCATCATGCGCGTGAGAGTCCTCACGACGGAAAATGCGGTGTCCCGGGGTAAGGTCAACTCCATGCCCTGGAGCTGCATTAGGGAGGCACTCCGGTATCACTGGGTGCCGACCTACCTCCGTCGTGTGGTCGGGGACTACTTGACGTATAGGGCCGTCATCTACCCCGGTCGCAGCGGAGAATTGAACCGGCGAGAGATGTGGTGCGGTGTTCCACAGGGATCGGTTCTAGGGCCGTCCTTGTGGAACATCGGGTACGACCGGGTGCTCGGGTACGTGAGGCGGCGGCCGAAACTATGACACGCGGGGTTGCGATAGTCGTTGAGAGGATCCGGCAACTGGGTCTCGAGGTGGCATAGCACAAGTCCGAGGCCATGTGCTTTCATGGGCCTAGGAATCCGCCACCGCCGGGATCCTCACTGACGGTAGGAGGGTTATCCATCAGCGTCGAGTCGACGTTGAAGTACCCGGACTTGTCCTCAATAGCCGATGGAACTTCGTGGAACATTTCCGACGTTTGGCCACGAAACTGGAACGGACCGGGGCTGCCTTCAGGCGGCTCCTGCCCAACCTGGGGGGGCCAAACGCCTCCTGCCGGAGGCTCTACGCGAGAGTCGAGCGGTCCATGGCCCTTTACGGGGCCCCGCCGCCATGGGATCTGGAGGCGATAGTCCTCGCGCACCTGCACGAATAGCGCGCAGAGGTGCTACGCCGGGGGGGAAGCCCAAAAAGTGGCAAATTGTCGGCAAGCGGACAGACTTCCGACGTGATCTCATGGCGACATGGAGAGAGCGACTGTTGCAACCCCGTGCAGGGCACGCCACAATAGTGGCGATAAGTCCCCTCTTTGATCCGTCCGTCTCATGACGACAGGCCGTGTCGACGGACGGCGCGTTCGTGTTCCACGCGCGCCTCAAAGAGAGCCAGCAAAAAGGAAGGGGTCCGAAACGGCCGATGCCTGCCGGGGCTGCGGGACTGTTCGAAAGAGATACTGTGGCCCCGGAACACAAAGGGCGATGAAGGAACATAATAAGGATGGGATTTAGATACTCCCTTGTGCTCCGCCCAGAGCGGGACATTGATGATTTCCCATCCGAAAAAAAAAGGAGATGATGATAATCACAGTGTTCACAGCATAGGCCTCTTACTAAGAGTCAAGTTCCGATTCGCCAAAATGTATTAGATCAGAAGACTTGGTACTCGTTGCCACGATCATGCCCTTGGCCCCTGGCCCACCAAGTTCAAGTCTAAGTCCAAGTTCTGGTGTGATGTGGATGTATGCAAAATGTAAGATATTTTATTATTGCGCTATATCTAAACTGCACATCTACCTTAATAGCAGATTAGGTTTATTACCTAAAAGAATGTTGTCGAACTTAAGAACACCACTAAAGGGTTTTTCAAAATCCTTATTGAATGTTTTATATCGCACACACACACAACACACACACAATGACCGTGCACTTCTTCGTATTGACAACGTTCTTGACGCATGCGACAATCCATGTTAATGATAATGTTGATCTAATCATCTTATAGCTCAGAAGCACAGCTGCAAATTCTGAGGCATCTCATTGCTTGACCATATGGCTCTGCTTAACTTTGTTAAACAGAACAATATTGTATTACCTTCAATAGATCTTCATAGAACAAGAACAGCATGTTCGGATCATGTCTCTTCTCCCAAGCTTCCTTGACGTGTTCGAAAAATGGCATTCGTGAAACTGTAAATCAAAATATACGTGTACGTTATTACTAAATGTTATGCTATAAAAATATACAATAGCGGATGCTGCTGAATACCAATATTTTATATAAAACGTTTCCTTAAATGACCGTAGATGTCATTAACAACCCAGTAACTGTTACCCATCCTGTAACCGTGTTACGCGCACACGGTAATTGTGTTACCCATCTGGTTACCCTTACTAAACCTGCTTGTCAAACTTTCGGGCTGTAAATCCGTTACAACTGTCAATGATCTACAAGTGACCGACGCCGACGACGCGTGATTTCTGAGATACAGAGGGAGGTCGCAGTATTCTCGATATTTAATTAATGGAATTTTACCACGGATAGACCCTGCTGTCTTGTATGGATCAGAATGTTGGGCCACAAAAGGGATGAATGAAAGGCATTTGCATGTCGAGAAGATGAGGATACTAAGGGGGATGTGTGGTGTTACTCGAATGGATAAAGTAAGAAATGAGTATATAACAGGAAGTCTGAAAGTGGCGCCGGTGGCTGAAAAGTTGTGTGGTAATCGATTGTCGTGGTATGGGCATGTGATGCGGAGGAATGAGGAAAATGTCGTGAAGAAAGTTTTGAGTATGAATGTGGATGGGTATATGAGTAGAGGAAGACCAAAGAAACGATGGATGGACTGTGTTAAGAATGATATGGCAAGAAAAGAAGTGTCTGATGAGATGACGAAAAATAGAGAAGTGTGGAGGAAGAAGACATGCTGCGCCGACCACAAATGAATTGGGATAAGGGCAAGAGAATGATGATTTTTCCTACATATACCTAACCTAGACTTGTTCAGAGCCTATACTACCTCAAATTAGCAACTATATATTTGGTAGTTCAAACTTCGTTTGAAATACTGTTAGAATAAAGTTCTAATCAGCTTGCACTACAAAGTGGTTGTTACGTCAGTCACTGCGGGCCGAATAGTGCGAAATTAGTGATTTTTGCGATTTACAAAAAAAAAATTGATTGGACTAAAAAAATAAATAATATTAGACCTGCTTTATAGTTAGTTCAGTTAGTATAAAAAGTTTCATGATCTAATTTGAAGTATTTTATGATTGCCAGCGGTTTATGGTTCAGTTTAGAGGTAACTTTGGGATTTTTTTCTATTGAGAAAATTTTATGGAATCGTGTTTTCGCCAAATATAGGACTTAACATTAATCCTCAACTTTACCATATATTTATTTCAAAATTAATACTGCAATATTTTAGGCGTAACGGAGGATCATGCTAAGCCATTTGAGGTAGGCCCTTAAACGTTTAGTTAAAGGCCCTTTAACTAAACGTGACAAAAGACTACGATACTACAAAATAGTTGAAATACTTAGAAGACTACAAAGTCCTAGAGACCAATTAGTTATGTAGTGACCGTCATTATACGAAGCATAGCACAGCATACGTTTTAAACACTTACACAAGTCCCTACGAAACATGCTCCAGAAGGCTTTGAAGTCTGGGCAGAAAGACCGCTTAAACAATCTGGCATGGTGGTAGCAGGATACGGCTACGTCTCTGGGGTCCCGCGCGACATACACCACCTTCGTAGTATCCAAAATTTTTGGGGGCAGCAGGGACATAGGCAAGTGTGTCTTGATGAATCGAGTGTCAGTTAATGGTGCCGCAGCCAGCAATGCATTCACTGGTTTAGCCACGATCTTTATATACCGTGAAAACTTCTCTCTGTCAAAATTTTCTTCTGTTTTCTCGATAACATCCATGTATTCTTCTATAGTTTCTTCGTCAATGGCCATGAAACCACTGTAATCAGTTATTTCAAAGTTGTCATTACCAGTCGTCCTTTTAATTTATAAGATATTCATAAAAATTACTCACTCTAAGTAAAAGTATCGGTGAGTAAGGGGTATCTCTGCCGCTTTATCGTAATTCAAGTCGTTTTCAATCAACCAAACTAGCTCTTGGGTCAATGTAGTTCCTGAAGAAAATAAGTGCTTAGAATACATATTACATTAGTTAAAAGTGGCATTTAGTGGCAAGAGGGAATCTATTAGGGAACCCTTTATTTATATATTATGTTTGAAACTGTTTTTCCGTTACTTCCCCCTCAAGGTTCATTGGAAGACCAGCGTCAGACAGCATCACCTGTTTGGCATGAATGCTGAAATGGACCTTTTTGGCGCAGCCGTGAGGCACACAGCACATACTATGTTTTCCTCCTTATTTTGTATATTTTTTAATATTATTGTGTGTGCGTTATTAACTGACGTCAAATAAATATTTTTTTTTCTTCCCTTCTTTCTATTGGCGAATGACGATTTGTTTTTCAAACAAAAAATATCTTCGGTTTATCAGACTTACAAATGTAATGTAACTATTTTTACATAGGTAATTAAATACTCACCGGATCGCTGATAACTTGCGACAAACACGTCGCTAGGTCTCAGGGGCATGTTGTAGATGTTCGCGGCTTCTTTCTTGTAAGGCGTGTACACCATATAGCCTTTAGGACCCAGACGGATGTGTGGTGCAGGCAGGTCTGGACGAAACAGAGAACAATCATTACTGGCTATTTTGGACATAGATATATCATAGGATCACCTAAGTGGAGGTGACTACAGAGATAACGAATGATAGAGAAGTATGGTAGAAGAAGACATGCTGCGCCGACCCCAAATAAATTTTGATAAAGGCAGAAGAATGCCTAAAAGAAACAAGTCATTCAAACCACTCACAGCCGAAATTACTATTAATCAAGGCTTCTTCTTCAGGCTTCAGCTCCTTGAATTCATAAGGAAACGGCAATTCTTTCTGTTCCCCCATTGTTCAGGGCACAGCACAACCTGATATTGATATGAAATAAATGTCAAAACTATTCTAATCTTTGATCTTCATGATCCGCAAACGCAAATATCTTTAGATATAGACTACTAAATGTCAAGATATCGAAATTATCTATACTTCCTTATCCATAAAAAATTATATAACGCGAAAGTAACTCTATCTGTCGTTCTCTTTCACATTTTATACAGCCTTAACTGGGTTGGTAGTTGGTACACAGATAGGATACTCACCATCTCGGTCGTTTGTTACTGTGGGATAATTTCTGACCTCTACGCGGACAAAACCGTGGGTAAAATCTGGTTGCTAACAAAAAAGAATTGTAGCTGAGAACTTAATTAGATATTTGCTTTGTGCGCATGGCACTACCCATAATCTTCAATATGAACTAGCCTCTCAGGCTCTCAGTTGAGCCATTGCGAATACAATAATATAACATAACATCACGCCTGTAATCCCTGAAGGCTCAGGCAGAGGTGTACTTAATTAATAGTACTCCCACATTTCGCCAGTTATGTTTAAATCCCATGTAAAAGGGGGCGGGCCTATTGCCATCAACCAGGCACAAATCCAGACCACGTAGCTGCTACTGAGAAATTTCTGATGGAAAAAACCGAATATTACGATCCGGGAATCGAACCCAGGACTTAATGTTTATATGTATGTATTTATTCTTTTATGTTTTAGTTATAAATTTATAAATATTTTCTAGCCTTTTTTCTGTTATTGCACCTACTGTGTATTATCTCTGCATCACCCTAAGGTAGACTGGTAGAAAATGCCCAAGGCATTAAGTCCGCCTTTGTACAGTTTTTTTTTTACCTGTGCATAAAGTTTTAATAAATAAATAAATAAATGTTCAGCAGTCGCAGTTGCGACTCCTGAACCAACGAGGCAGTCAATAATACTTTACAATCATATTTTATGTGAGGCAACTATTTTTTTATTTGCTTTGTTGTCGATAGGCTTGCAATAAGTAGTATCTTCGAGAAAAAGAGTCAGCAGAAGCGGCCTTCGGGCTGGACTGGCTGCTAACATTCACTTGTTTCGACAACGTAAGAATTAAAAAAATAACGTGTGTCGGTGAATAGTATTTTAATTGGAAATAATATCTATTAATGTTCCATGTGAGGGAAACGCAGATCAGTATCTCGAAGATTGTCTTTAATCCATTGATCAGCTTGCTGTGTCATCTCCTCGTCGAAATATGCACGCCATCCTCCGGTTTCACCTGTCGAAAAATACGGAACTTTGACCAAAATACTACATTTAAATATCAATTAGGTGGTGGGACCAACGCTGATTATACTTAATTACACACAGCATATCTAAACAAGTAGGTAATGATTTTCAAATATTCATCATCATCATAATTAGCGATCGGCTTCCAGTCTAATCAGCAGCTTTTGCAGCTGTATACCAGTATTTGAAGATTGTGAAGATAAAAGACCAACCTTTCCTAATAAAAGTTTCGCCCTTTGCAAGAACTCCTAATTTCCTTGTTTCTTCAAAGTTCAGTGACTTATTTTTCTTAAAGTTTTCGATGCTCAGGTGGTCGCAGAGGCGGTTTATTTGCTCTTCGTTCAGCTGCTTGCCGAAAAAGTCGGCGACACGACGAATGGATGCCGGCAAGTCCTGAAACATAAGTGCCTGATATTAGCTTTCCAAATTGATTAATGAAGTTGACAGACGTTGAAATCTAGTGCATTAATCGCCAACCTACAAAACTAACAGGTTCTAGTTACCACTAATTCCACCATTTAGCAGTCAAAATTGTGAAGGAAAATATCGTGAGGTGCATGTTCCAGAACCAAAATTCGAAGACATGTGACACATATCAACTACCTCTGGGCTCATTTCCTCACAAAGAGAGCCTACAGGTAGGCATGGAAAAATTATGCTGATTGTAAATCTTGCCAAACCTTACGGCACCGATTGATTTTCAGAAAGCGTGATTGACGCATTTTATCCTGTTGCCACACGGCAACGAAATACATAATATTATAGTATTACATAAAGGCGCGCCGGATTGCATAACGTCGCTATTTTGTACTGCGGCGTCTTCACGTTCAGCCGGATTACAATTCGGCTGAAAAAAAGTACGCCGCATTGTAAGAGCACTTCGCGTTCTTCAAAGCGGCGCGGCGACGTAATAACGTGCCGCCCAAATACAAACGGGTGCATCGCCAACGCGCCGCTTTGAAAACGAGCGAAGCGACCTCGGTACTTAGGGCACCCGAGATTAGCTCTCTTCCGCTTGGAATCCAGTGATCACTAAGTGTACTCGTCAAGTGAAGACATCTCAGTATGCGGACACTGTTAGTGTAGTGTGCTGTCCTAGTGTCAACCGGCCCTAATTAACATTTATGAAGATCAAGACGTGAGGGTAGTTGAATAAACACCTTCGCTTTACTGTGGAGGTACCTGGTGCTATCCATTCGAAACGTCGGGCATATATTAAAGGTAAAATTCGCGATAAATACCATTTCCATAAGTTTTATAACGCACCCGAGATTAGGTTTCTTTAAACCCTGCAGACAGAAATAGCACTTCTGTGTTGACAACACTGTTGATATTGCATTGTAAGCAGCCGCTACAAGGCCATGATAATGTTATCAAAGATTTAGATTATCGTTTTAAGACTTACTTTACAAAACGTTATTACCTTTGATAGCTCCTCATAGAACAAGAACAGCATATTCGGATCATATCTTTTCTCCCAAGCTTCTTTGACGTGCTCGAAATATGGCGTCAGTGAAACTGTGAATCAAAACATAGGCACGTTATTGCAAAATATTATTTACAAACATGCTTTCTGTACTAACTGGGTTGTGGAGGTCAGATAGGCAGTCGCTCTGCTTCCGGTTGGACTGGAAGCCGCCAATAATATAGTTGGGAAAAGCCTAAGCAGATGATAATGATGTACATGTGCTTTCTACATACACTAGGAGGAGTACCAACATTAATTTTTCATAACAAAGAGATATACTACGAGTATAAGGCAAGGTACTTAAACATCGAGCACATCTTGCTATCTCTGTCTGGGTCTACCTTATGGGTCGTCATAGACTTATTGGGCGCACAGACTTATTCCATAGGCCATTGGACTGGCGGGACATCAGGACGTTAGGCGTCAGCAGAAGTAATTAAACGGCATAAGGTTCTCTACTCACATAAGTCCTTTAGGAACACATTCCAGAAGTCTTTGAAGTCGGGGCAGTTCCCCCTCTTAAACAATTTAGCGTGGTGGTAGCAGGAAACGGCTACGTCCCTGGGGTCTCTCGCAACGTACACCATTTTCGCAGTATCCAGAAGTTTTGGGGGCAACAGGGACATAGGCAAGTGTGTCTTGATGAAACGGGTGGCAGTCAATGGAGCCGCAGCCAGCAATGCACTCATTGGTTTAGCCATGATACTTATAAACTCTGAAAACTTCTCTCTGTCAAAGTCTTCTTCCGTTTTCGCGATTTCCTCCACGTATTCATCTTTCGTATCTTCGTCAATAGTCATGAAGCCACTGCAATAAATAAATTAAGATAAAAGTTAATCATTCAAGTCATTGCGAGTCATTACTTCATCACATACACATAGGTTAAACAAAAATACTCACTCTAAGAAAGGGAATCGCTGAGTGAGGGGTCTCTCTGCCGCTTTTTCGTAATCCAATTCATTTACAATCAGCCAAACTAGTTCTTGGGTCAATGTAGTTCCTGAGATAACATAATGACACATGTTTTTAATTGATGCTTGCAAAATGGTATTTATTTATTTATTTTTATCGTACTCTATCACAATGCTATCCTATTTGACCCAAAGGTTGACTGGTAGAGAATGCCTTGTGGCATTAAGTTCGCCTATGTACCACCCTTGTACATGAAGTTTAGATAAATAAATAAAAATACATTTAATAAACTGGCATTTTAAGCTAAGAGTAAATGGCAAAATTAAAAAAAAACCTCTTGGATTATGGTCACTAGGTGTCCCCGTCACTTCTGTCACACTCACAATCTCCACAATTGCTCCAGCAGTGACAGTTTGCTACCGGTAGCGCATATCCCATCTCTGTCGAAGGGGAGGACCGAGCTGCTCCTCGTCGTTGCATGCTATTTCTCTGCTGCAGTCGCAGTGATAGCAGCTAGACCTCGACTCTGCCATCATGCATCAGCATTACGATATACGGACTTGCTGAAGCAGCCGTGCCCGGAGAGCACCAATACTGTTTACCCAGACACTTCTTCTTCTTTCTTTCCAAACCAGTAGGGCTATTACGTATCTCTGTTGACAGCTCGAAATGATAGTAACTGGGCTCAGTGTCCATCAATTAACTGTCAAAAGGTTAGTTTCGTATTATGTACGACAAGGCGCGATCAAATATGGATAATATATGTCATTGGTTGTCATCGTGGCTGATAGTCATCGTAACTCATTTTGACAGACGCTTTCGTATCGATACTTATATTATTTCGATTATGTAAGCATACTGGACAACAAATTGATGACAACTGAGTTTGAAGTGGTTTTCGTGAAAGACGTTACTCCGTACCCGGGCTGTTAGTCACCGTAAAGTGATATCCACTCGGTGCGATACGTAATACCAATATTATGACATTCTCGGTTGTCATCAAAGTTTGGTGTACAACTGAAGCTTGATAGTCACTGGATATCAGAAAGATACGTAATAGGCCTACAGGCCAGTACTAAAACTAGTTACTAACCAGACCGCCGATAACTGCCGACAAACACGTCACTAGGTCTGAGGGGCATGTTGTAGATGTTCGCGGCATCTTTCTTGTAGGGTTTGAACATCATGTAGCCTTTAGGACCCAGACGAATGTAGTTTGCAGGCATGACTGTAGGAAACACATAGAATAATATTTTTTTTAAATAATCATTGCACATCATTACCTACCAGTTATTTTGAGTCTGGCATAGAGGCCTACTTATGGAGACGTCAGCTAAGATGGTGTGAGAATGCACGAAACGAGACTGGCGAGGTGCATCTTCTATTCTGAACTCCAGAAAGGAAAACGGAAACGTGGTGTTCAGTTTTTACGTTTCAAGGATGTTCCATAATAGACACTTCAAAATCTACACAACTGGCCCGTAAGTGTGGGAAAATCAGGCACAGCAGGCCTGCCGATGGACATGACGTCTCCACTCGGGCCGATATCCGAGTGGAGACGTCGTGTGCATTGGCAAGTCAACGCCTTTGAAGTGAGAAGAAAGTCGTAGTTAGATTTAAAACTTGGTGACATTAAAGCTCGACCATGTTCTGCTATACCCTACAATGGTGTTATGTCTGCTTTGTGCTCGGAGTTTTTTGGCCAAAGTTGCACCACAACCTGTCACGTAAAGTGCCTTCAAAAAACAAGTAATACAAATCGCTCACAGCCGAAAGTAGTTTTAATCAATGCTTCTTCTTCAGGCTTCAGCTCCTCGAATTCATAAGGGAACGGCAGTTCTTTCTGTGTCCCCATTGTTACAGGACGGAACACAACCTTAAGACTTCAAATAATTGTAAAGACTATAAATAATATTATACTGTGGTCTTATATAATACCCAGAAATATAAATGAAATGTCTAGATATCGAAATTCATATCTATATACATAAGTAAAAACATGGGTAAGTAATTCTGTCATTCTGTAATGTTACGGATTCTAATCAAATTTGCCATAAAGATAGGCCATGCGCTGGATGAGGATGCATTTTGATTGATGATTCAAACCTCATGATCTTATCCCAATATTAGGTTCCCGCTGGTATTCGCCGACATACATGCGTGCGAAGCCGCCGGCAAAAGTTATAAACAAATAAGTTATCTCGATTTTATGATAACGATAAAAAGTCTAGGTTAATGTAGAAACTGAAGACTTAGATATTTTGCTCTGCTTCAAGTGCGCAAGAGCCACGCCCACAAATTTTCGGTAGGACAGTTATCATTAGGTATATTAAAGTAACTGTCATTAGATATTGTTTCCAGCCAATCTGTCATCTGTAGACATTGCAACATTATAAGGTAAGATAGCTTACCTAGGGATCGATTAGGTTTTTCTGCTGCCATAGCAGGCATAAAGGCTAATCATGCATTAGTGCAGCAGTGAGAGAGTGACGGGAGTCTGATATGAGACATTAAATGAAGTCAAATTTGTACCTATCTACCGACAAGAGGCGTGCATGTGCACTACGTGAGGTCGACAAACGAACAGGAGATTAACCCTCCTGCGAAAACCTGTACTGCGAGTGCGACTCACAATAGTTCAAATGCACGAAAGTGCGACAAACTGAAGCGCGACATCACGACAGTGCGACAATTAATGCTTCTGCGAACTTGCGAAGCATTCTCTACAGATGTGTACCCTTACCCAGTGTTGCAAATCCGTTTAAACCTCACGTAGTGCATTCTAACTAGAGATCCTGTAGATAGCGCTTTAATAGAATAAGAAACACGCGCACAACGCAACATCTCGGTTAAAATTTTCAAAGGGTTAGGCATAAGTCATGTTTATCTATCAAATATGAACGCGTCTTGAAATTTTCGTATCCGTGCTATTTACCGATCAGGAGTTCCCTCTTGAGATGACAATCCTGGCTGTAGGATCAGGTCATGATAGAAATCATGTTTATCTATCAAATATGAACGCGTCTTCAAATTTTCGTTTCCGTGCTATTTACCGTTAAGGAGTTCCCTCGTGAGATGACAATCCTGGCTATAGGATCAGGTCATGATAGAAATCATGTTTATCTATCAAATATGAACGCGTCTACAAATTTTCGTATCCGTGCTATTTACCGTTAAGGAGTTCCTTCGTGAGAAGACAACTGGTGAGTTTTCACCGTAAAACCTATCTAAAAACATGCACTAATCAAACCCGAACCCATAACTGAAAAGTGCATCAAAATCGGACTAGTGGTTTTGGAGAAAAATGGCAACATGTATTTGCACAAAAATGTTTGCCGCAGCGCCTACTGGTGAGTTGTCACCGTAACACTATCTATGAACATGCACCGATCAAACCCGAACCCATCACTGAAAACTGCATTAAAATCGGACTAGTAGTTTTGGAGAAAAATGGCAACATGTATTTGCACAAACAAACAAACATCCTCTCACCTCAAATGCATACACCGTCTCCGTTCCGTCGTGGGTAATAGGATTAACTGTAAGTAAGCAGGTAGTGCCTGCGTGAAAAGAATCAGCAGAAGTGACCTACGGGCCGCTGGCTGCTAACATTCACTTTAAATTTCATCAACATAGGATATTTGTTAAAAACCGTGCAGAACTTTTCCTTCTATGACGCGGTATTGCAGGAAAGGACGAAAAGAAACCATAATATTGTTTTAATTTTATTATAGAATAAAATAAATACTTTTTTCAATGTTTAATGTGAGGGAATCGGAGATCAGTATCTTTCAGGTTGTCTTCGATCCATCGATCAGCTTGGTGTGTCATCTCCTCGTCGAAATATGCACGCCAGCCGCCTGTTTTACCTGGAAAAATAGGAAACTTTGATCAAATTTAACAAAACATAACAATTGTGTGTGTATTACATCAAGCCTATACTCGTAGAGGCTTGATGTAATACACACACAAGTACGCACCCACATTGGACAGTTATGTTTATTTAAGTCCTATGTGGACAAGCCTGTGGCGGTTATCCGCCTTGTCACATCACTGGTATTTTAACTATGGGTTACAACACTAACTGTCACTTGGGCACTAGGAGGTTGGGTCTACTCCAAACCGTCTTGCTCCTAAATCGTTTATAATTACTATTGTTAAAACTTAATATATTTAATAAATCTGTGGCGTACAAGCTTCACCATTTTAAATTTGCCGCGCTAAATTCGCGCGCATTTCCGACGGTCGTTCGGCTAGCTTCGCAAAAGCTCGGACGCCGCACAAAACCCGGCTAGGGGGAGAGGGAAAGAAAATGGGAAGAGGTGCGAGACGAAAAATGTGTCGGTTAGAATTTTGAGAGTTATTTCGTGATAGAATAAGATTAAACAGTTAACTGGTGTTATCAGACATTTTATTGAATATCCACCTGGTAGCACCTATAAATCTTTAATCTGCAATAGAGGAGATTTATTCCGCTGCCTGTAACATAAATCTCCAAATTGGTGACCACCGCGTTCGAAGAACTGCAAGGAGCCAACGGCGGACATCTCAAAGGATTTTTCTGACGTTCCTGCCTATTCAAGTATTCAGCGTTGCCTGAATGATTGGATTTTGTCACGGTGAAGTCTGTGCATGAAGAGCAGTGCATTCAGCGTGTCTTCCAAGGCATTTTCGAAGAAATTCTTCGCTGAGTAGTGTTGACGAGAGGTATCCAATGCCATATAGTGACGCCATTGTGCTTGTGCATGATCTCAACTTGGGCGATACTATTTTCACCATTTTGACGCTTTCTGATATCTTTCGTGCGTTTACGTTACGAAGCATGTTTATATCTGCGCACGTTCGGATTTAGCATCACGGCAAATCGTACTCAGCCTCAGTGACACTTAAACTGGCATTTACGAAGATCGATACGAACTGCTGTCTCTGGTGATTTTGAATATTTTCCTGTCAAGAACTAACATTGTGTGGTGTGTTTTGACTATTGTTACCGCATTTTCCCGGACATTTACTTGCTTAAGTTAAGAGTTACGGTTCAACTAAATGACAGTTTCGCAACAAATAATACAAAATAATTTGTCGTTGCATTTTGGACTAAATAATGTTACCATGTGTTTTGCTTGTAACATATTAACTTTAGGATTAAGTTTTGACCATTTTAATTAAGTCTAAGTGTATGTTTTTGTGTATTGCATTGCTTGCCCCACTTTACATGGTATACGGTTAATTTAACTAATTTCCCAGTCTGGTATACGGTATTCAAAATTAATGTTTAATTGTTTTTATCTTAACATTTTTGTGCCTAATATTTACTAATCATGGAAGAGCTACAAGCTGAGCTGGCTAAGCTAAAGGCTCAGAATGCTGCCATGCAGGAAAGACTTGCTGACACAAACAGCGGCCACAACCAAAAGTTTGAACCAGCCCCAGCGCAGGTATGTAAAATTAGTGTAAAACTGCCACCGTTCTGGTCACATGCCCCTGCAGTATGGTTCGGACATGTAGAAGCTCAGTTTCACTTAGCAGGCATAACATCAGACACAACTATGTACTATCATTTATTAAGCCAAATTGATAGCAAACTTGCTACAGAGGTTGAAGATATTGTAACTAATCCTCCCAAAGACGGTAAATACCAGTTGCTGAAAGAGACCATTATCAAGCGAGTATCTGCTTCCAAAGAACAGCGAGTCAGGCAGCTTCTTAGCATCGAGGAGCTCGGGGATAAAAAACCATCCCAGTTCCTTCGACTCTTAAGATCGCTGGCTGGTACGTTACTCACTGACGACAATCTCCTTCGTGAGCTGTGGCTACGTCGACTTCCCAGTCATGTTCAAGCGATCCTTGCTGCCCAGGCTGAACTTAGCTTGGATAAATTATCAGAATTGGCAGATAACATTTTAGAGGTGTCTGCGACCACTGCTAACTTGTGTACAATTTCAGGTGGTTCAACCCCTCTCGGCGCTCCCCAAGTAACACTGAGTGCCCTATTCAACCAAGTCGAAGACTTATCTAGGCAAGTTGCTGCCCTGTCTACAAGACGATCACAGCGACCATCGCGCAATCGTTCTTCGTCCAGCAAAAGGTCTTCTCGTGGGAATTCTTCAGACCACCCAGGTAAATGTTGTTGGTACCATAAAAAATTTGGTACAAAGGCGGCTAAATGTATTAGCCCATGCGATTGGATGTCGGAAAACCGAGAGAGCAATCAGTAGCGGCGGCAACTGATTGCGACTCTACCCAAAGTCACGGCCGCCGACTATTCGTCACCAACAAAAGTTCTAAACGCCAGTTTCTTATAGATACCGGGTCTGACCTATGCTGTTTTCCTCATCGCTGGCTCCCTGTTCAGAGGAAACGCTCTGACTATGAGCTCAGCGCCGCTAATGGAAGTAGCATTAAGACCTACGGCACTGTCAATATGACGTTGAATTTCGGTCTGCGCCGCAGTTTCGTTTGGCGTTTCGTCGTCGCCGACGTCAACAGCGCTATTATTGGCTCTGATTTTTTAGCGTATTACCACTTGCTGCCCGATTGCCGCACCAAACGACTAGTCGATGGGACTACTGGTTTATCGGCATCCTGCACTGCTGCTATTTCCGAACAATCCAGCGTCAAGGCCGTTGTTGCAGAAAAATCTGCATTTTCACTACTGCTTTCAGAATTCCCGGAAATTACCAAACCTCCTGGTCTTCCGAGAATTATTAAGCACAATACCGTGCATTACATTAAAACCACGGACGGTCCCCCTATCTCTTGTAGACCTCGTCGCCTCGCTCCTCAGAAGTTGGCATCTGCCAAAAAGGAATTTGAGGAGATGGTCCGCTCCGGTACCGCGCGTCCTTCGCAGAGTGCTTGGTCATCTCCTCTTCACATGACCTTGAAAAAGGACGACACCTGACGTCCCTGTGGCGACTATCGCAGTCTGAACGCCAGAACAGTTCCGGACCGGTACCCTGTTAGACATATCAACGATTTTGTCAACAGTCTTAATGGAGCGACGATATTCAGCACCCTGGACTTGGTGAAAGCATATCACCAAATTCCAGTGGCAAGAGATGACATACCAAAAACGGCTATCGTTACCCCGTTTGGCCTCTTCGAATTTCCTTTCATGACCTTTGGTCTAAGGAACGCTGGCCAGACCTTCCAGAGATTCATCGATGAGGTCACTCGGGGTCTCGATTTCTGTTTTCCCTACGTGGATGACATCCTCGTCTTTTCTAAGGATGAGGCTCTCCACAAGGAACACTTGCGAATACTGTTTCAGCGCCTTCAGGACTACGGCGTGGTGATTAACCCATCGAAATGCGTTTTTGGTGCTAAAGAGCTCGTATTCTTAGGCTATTACATTAGCCCTGAAGGTACTCGACCACCACAGAACCGCATACAAGCCCTCTTGGATTTTTCTCCCCCGAAAACCGTTCAAGGAGTGCGTCGTTTTCTCGGAATGCTTAATTATTATAGGCGTTTTGTTCCTCAGGCTGCAAAATTTCAGGCTCCTCTCATTGATGCTGTCGTCGCCACTAATGGCAAAGGTGCTAAACCATTTTTATGGACACCAGAGCTAATAGAGCATTTCGAAGCCTGTAAAACCAGTCTTTCTAACGCCACCTTGTTACAGCATCCCGCCTACAACGCGCCCCTTGGACTGTTTACTGATGCATCGAGTGTGCATATTGGTTCCTGTCTGCAACAGCAGGTAGATGGTATCTGGCGTCCTCTCGCGTTTTTCAGCAAAAAGCTGACTCCGCGACAAGCTGAGTGGCCGGCCTACTACCGTGAGTTACTGGCGGTGTACGAAAGCGTAAAGCATTTTCTCCATATACTCGAGGTGCAGCATGTGACAATTTTCACAGACCACAAGCCGCTGTTGTACGCTTTCGTTCAACGCCGGGAAAAATTACCTCCACCTCAGTTAAACCAACTCTCGTTCATCAGTCAATTTACGACAGATATCCGATATATCAAAGGTGAGCACAATGTCGTCGCCGACGCGATGTCACGCGTCGAAGCTATTTCACTAGACCAAGATTTCGAGGCACTTGCCAGGTCGCAGGAATCGGACCAAGAGCTTGCTGACTTGCGTACTAACGTCTCATGTCTTCAGTTGACTCCGATCATAATTCCGGGTACCGACATTTCGGTCACCTGCGACGTTTCTACCGGCAAGCCTAGGCCCTATCTGACCCCTCCATTTCGTCGTGCGGTGTTTGACAAGCTTCACAACTTGAGTCACCCTGGCACACGTGCTACTACACGTCTCGTTACAGACAGATATGTCTGGCCGTCAGTCAATAAAGACTGCAAACAATGGGCTCGCGTTTGCCAATCCTGTCAACGTGCTAAGGTGACACGTCACAACTCCGCACCATTGGGTAATTTTTCCCTTCCATCTGGCCGGTTTGCTCATGTCCACATTGATATTGTGGGTCCATTGCCCCCTTGCGATGATTACCGTTATTGTCTGACAGCCATTGACAGAGTGAGTAGGTGGCCCGAAGTTTGGCCCATGCGTGGTATAACCGCCGAAGAGGTTGCGGAAACTTTGGTTCGCGAGTGGTTCTCTCGTTTTGGCGTACCTCTGGCCATTACAACTGACCAAGGTACCCAATTCGAATCCGACCTATTTCGCCGTCTCACACAACTTTGTGGAACCAAACGCATTAGGACTACGTCCTACCATCCTGCTGCAAATGGGATGATCGAGCGGGTGCATAGACAGCTCAAAGCTGCACTTATGTGCCATAATGACGCTTGGGTTCGGGCACTTCCCATGGTACTTTTAGGTATGCGAACGGCGTACAAAGAGGACCTAAAAGCCTCTGCTGCTGATAGCTCTATGGAGAGCCTTTGCGACTCCCTGGAGAGTTGTTAGTTTCATCTGCTGATTCTCACAGTGCTTTAGAAAATCCTGCAGACTTTGTTGTACAACTACGACGCATTATGTCGTCTGTGCGACCAACGCCTGCATTGTGAACCAGCCGCTTTCGATTTCAAAGGTCTCACTTCTGCGTCGCATGTCTTTATTCGCGATGACACTGTGCGTCGTCCTCTACAGCCCCCATACACAGGTCCTTACCAGGTGCTCGAGCGCTCGGACGATGGAAAAACGCTTACCATCAACGCCCGGGGCAGGACTATGGTTGTCAGCGTGGATCGCGTCAAGCCAGCTTTCATCGAGACCGAGTCGCAGCCGTCTAATCAAGTGTTGCCACCTGCTCAACGACTGCCTGCAGCTCCAGTTCCTGTCCAGCAGCAACCACCACCTCAGCCATTAGCTCAACCTACTAGTTTTTCGTCAAATAAACCTTCGTACACTACCAGGACTGGGAGATGTGTGCGATTTAAGACTTTTGATGACTATGATGTTAGTTAAGATTTTTTGTGATTTGTCTCACTCCGTGGGGGGGTGGTGTGGCGGTTATCCGCCTTGTCACATCACTGGTATTTTAACTATGGGTTACGACACTAACTGTCACTTGGGCACTAGGAGGTTGGGTCTACTCCAAACCGTCTTGCTCCTAAATCGTTTATAATTACTATTGTTAAAACTTAATATATTTAATAAATCTTTAATCTGCAATAGAGGAGATTTATTCCGCTGCCTGTAACATAAATCTCCAAAAGCCCATTCTCATCAATATTGCACAAATTCAGACTCCTCGTTTGCTACTTAGACATTCCTGGTGGATAAACTCAATAACACTTCGCTAAAATACAATTATTCGATCACATATAAATATCAATAAAATCTTTTAATTTCCTTTGAGGCGGAGAGGTGCATACTTTGCTAGCATATTTGAGTAATAAAAACTTAGTGTAAGAACAATGACTAACCTTTCCTAATGAAAGTTTCGCCCTTTGCAAGAACTCCTATCTCTCTCATTTCTTCAAAGTTCACTGACTTATTATTCTTAAAGTTTTCGATGCTCAGGTGGTCGCAGAGGCGATTCATTTGTTCTTCATTCAGCTGCTTTCCGAAGAAGTCTGCTACACGGCGAATGGACGCTGGTAAGTCCTGAAACAATATAGGTAACATTTTAGTGGCTTTTAATGGTTTTCTAAATTGATAAGGGAAGTGATAATTATAGCGTGGCCGACCACGAGTCCCAATTCGCATATCAACTACCTAACCAACCATAAGAAGAGGCCCTGAGGTTGCGAATTTTAGCAGCAGGAAAATATCAAACACTAGATGCTGTTGAGTTGATTCAACTACCTCATCCGCAAAATGGTTATTCAGCTCTATTCAGCTTATGCCCATTGAAAACAACGATTTTTTATGGAGACGCGTACGCATCCGTTCAGCTTTTCGCGTCTATTCAGCTTTCACGGAAAACAATTATAAAATGAGGACAAATGTGATAATATCATGCGAGTGCTATTGATAGAGTTCAGCGCTGTTCTGCCGCGTTCAGCGCTGTTCTGCCACGTTCAGCGCTGTTCCGCCGCATTCAGCGTCCAACGCGGCGGAACAGCGCTGTGCATGGATGGTTCTCGACTCCTTAATTGTCGACAAGTAGTAGATTTGATTTATTATTACGTAATCGTTTTTTACGTTAAATTTTATCTATTTCTTCTGCAAGGAGCGAAAAGATAAAAATATCGCACATAGAACTGTCCATGTTGAAGGCACAATACTTAAATGAGTAGTTAACCGTCTTCGCAGCATAATCAGCGCCGTATACGCAGTAGATAAAAACGTTTCAGCGGAGATAACACGCTATTACGACTTTTCTCATTCTTACGACGCTGTACGCGGCTGATAGAAGTAGAACTGTATAAGTGTGACCAAAATCGTTCAGCGAAACGCGAATGGAGCTGAGTAAGTTTAGTGTGAGTAGTCCCTAAAACGAACCGGGCCAATGATACGCAGACTCGCGGTGTTGTAACAAATCTACTAGATCCTATCAAAATAAAAGGATATACGCAGACTCGCGGTGTATGAACGTGGACGTGGTAAACGGAGTAGGTATGTAGGTTCGTAGCAGGTGGCCTTTTGTAGTTTGAGCGGAGAGGAATGGGAAAAAGCCGTGAGTTTATTTATGTATCAAGTACTCAAGGATCCGATATTTTACCAAAGCCCATAGGCCCCCCGCCAAATTATTGTCAAAAAATTATTTATCTTGCTGCCACAAAATACATTATTTCGTGTAAATAATGACTGTGCATATCTCCGTGTTACAAACTGTTGATATTGCACTTGACGGTCGCAAATATCCGATAATGTTATCACTGATCGCACAGTAATCGTTTCATGGCTCTGCTTAACAGCGTAAAACAATAAAACGTGTAGATTACCCTTGATAGATCCTCATAGAACAAGAACAGCATGTTCGGATTATCTCTTTTCTCCCAAGCTTCTTTGACGTGCTCGAAATATGGCGTCAGTGAAACTGAAAAAACAATTTATGTATTATAAAATGTGAAATGTTTAAGTTAAACCGTAACTCAAAAAGTACACGTTATTGAAATAATAATTAGAATTTCCGACATTAACCTGATATAAAATAATAAAAGACACGTCATTATCATCTGCCTAGCCGGACGCAGCTGAATATCAGTTAGTACTGGGTAACGCGATACCCCTTGCTAAGAATAAAAAAATTGACAGACTTTGGGCGCGTTCCCACTATATCGTGACGATTAATTTATCGTTAGATAATATATGGAAAAGTCGTCGAGAGGACGACAATTACTAGTGTCGTCCTATATGTGAACACCTCTATTTAAATACACAAGCCACGACGCTCTAAACGACATAATCTGTCGTCACGACATAGTGGGAAGCCCGAAGGCCACAGATTACATGTAACGACTCCAGTCAAATATCTACAAATGACAGCCGGGACCCTGAGGCACGGGGGAAACTCGGTATGTAATGGAAATGGATCCATCCTACTGTATTCAAAATTCGAGCGTCTCTGTCTTGGTGTACCACGTTGTCGGCTTCCAAGTAGAATGTTCTTTTGGCCAGGTACTGTAGTTCCCAGACGCCATTATGGGAAGCAATTACTCAGCATAGGTTTTTTCCACTTACACAAGCTCTGATGAAATAGATCCCAGAAGTCTTTGAAGCCACCTGTGCAACCCGACATCTTAAACAATCTGGCGTGATGGTAGCAGGATACGGCTACGTCTCTAGGGTCCCGTGCAACATAAACCACCTTCGCAGTATCCAAGAGTTTGGGGGGCAGCAAGGACATCGGCAAATGTGTCTTGATGAAGCGAGTAGCAGTCAATGGAGCCGCAGCCAGCAATGCACTCACTGGCTTAGCTAAGAAACTTATTAACTGGGAAAACGTCTCTCTGTCAAAGTTTTCTTCTGTCTTCGCGATTGTGTCCACGTATTCTTCTTTCGTATCTTCGTCAAAGAACATGAACTGGCTGTAAAAAAAAATGTAAAATTGAAACCTGACGTTAGACTTTTCGATAACTGATAGGCGTATCTAAAGCGAACAAGGGAAATAATTACTCACTCCAAGAAAGGGTATCGGTGCGTAAGTGGTATCTCTGCAGCTTTTTCGTAATTCAAATTGTTTGCAATCAACCAAACTAGTTCTTGGGTCCATGTAGTTCCTGAGAAAAATATTTTTAAGTAAGCACAGGCTTAGGCAGCTGGAAATATGTACATTAAAATGTTGTTGGATATTCACAAACTCTGCGTAAACATAGTAATGTTTAGCGACTGTTTAACCAACATTTTTTGATAGTTAAACGTTCAGATTATAATAATATGAACATTATGGAGCAGAGGAATATTTTTGACATAAGCGAATGGAGATTTGGGTTGTTGGGATTGTGAAATAAATCCTTCGGTTAGCTAGACCAACTAGTATATAAACCAGTAACTCACCAGATCGCTGATAACTTGCCACAAACACGTCACTAGGTCTCAGGGGCATGTTATAGATGTTCGCGGCATCTTTCTTGTATGGTTTGAACACCATGTAACCTTTTGGACCCACACGGATGTAGCTTGCAGGTATAGCTGGAGGATAGACAAAGTACAATCATTGGTAAGGTGATTCTCACACGACACCGCTTGTCCGCGCGGTCGGGCGGAGTCCGCGATGCAAATGTATTGGCGGTGAGTCGCGCGGTCGAGCGCTTTACGTGAGTGGCATCAACGGTTTTCATACAAGTACAGCCGCCCAAGCTATTTGGTTTACATTTTACAACGTAATTTGCATGTTAAAATGTAAACGAAATAGCTTTGTCGACCGTACAGACGCAAGCATATTATGTATGTTATAGTTATATCGTCCATGTATTTTAGGCAACAAACCTCTCTCTCGGTTAAGTGTAATTTGTGTTAACGACTGTTTGTGTTACCTTAGCCTCATACCATAACTTTGAGTAATTTTCCACTTTGTGCGTCATACCTTAGATAGAAGTGTGACTATGTTTTTTTTTTATTTTTCAATGCACTTCCTCGAAAACTGGCTCTTATCGTACTGCGGTTCACATTCGTGGATTTTTTTCATTACTTATACTAAGTCCAAATTGGTTTAATTCCTATAGTCGGCGGTGATTGTTTTTTAGACTTCCGTACCCGAAGTGTAACCAACGGGACCCTTTTACGTTATTATTAAGCCTCCGCCGTCCGTCTGTCTGTCTGTCTGCCAGCGGACTGTATCTCATGATCCGTAATAGGTAGACAGTTGGAATTTCACATGACACATGACTTTGACATTCAGAATGTGTATTTCTGTTGCCGCTGTAACAACAAATAATAAAAAAATAATTTTAAATAATAGGTATTATACATGGTACGGAACCCGCGGCCAAGTGCGCGAGTCCGACGCGCACTTGGCCGGTTTGTTTAAACTATGCAGAGTTATGCGTCTTTACGGCAAATTTTTTTTTTTGAAAACCTATTTAAATTGTGTTAATACAAATAGAATATCCGTAGACCGGAGAATGGGCAGCAGCGTTTTCTGTTAGTCTTTCATCACTGCGATCTCCAATCCGCCTGCCAAGCGTGGAGATTACGGCAAATTCCTCCCATCATGGGAGAGGCTTATGTCCAGCAGTGGACGTTATGGGCTGTTGTTGTTGTTGAAATAGAATATCATAAATAAACATGATTATTTAAAAAAAAAACTTTTATAAACAAATTAACATTGATTAGTGTTCTAAATTCCAAAATTATTGAGCTTTCTGGTTTTTATAAAGGGTGTAAAACACTTCTTAACGAAGCCGAAAGGCACTTGTTCTCCTCGTCATTGCGATAATTTTTTTGTTCTACACCATACCTGGGAACCTTCTACCCTGAACATCCTGTATATGGCTCTTGAGTGGCTTCATAGCTTTACTTCTCCTTTACAAAAAAAAAACGGCCAAGTGCGATACGGACTCGCGTACGAAGGGTTCCGTACCATTATCTACAGGGTGTTAACAACCTCATCACGAAGCCGTCAACCAAGCATTCTGTACATCAAACTAAGTAACTTTACGAAAAAAATATTGCTGGGACACGCCTTTTTTTTGGGGTTAAAAATCATGTTTTGTGGTAGAACTTAATATAACGCACTCAAAACGTGCTGATGGCTGGATTGAACAGTACGGGGGTCGTGGAGGTGTTTAAAGTAAAAATCAAACATTAAAAAGTTGTATTAAAAAAAAAACTTGTCAAAAAATTGGAACTTTGACCCCCAATATCTTCGTAACTAGAAGGTTCCCAGGTATGGTGTAGAACAAAAAATTATCGCATTGACGGTTAGAACAAGTGCCTCTCGGCTTCGTTAAGAGGTTTTTTATACCCTATAGACAACACAAGACAAAACGTCTGACAAAACGTTGTCGTATGGGAGCCATGGTTAAATATTTATTTTATTCTGTTTTTAGTATTTGTTGTTATAGCTGTAACAGAAATACATCATCTGTGAAAATTTCAACTGTCTAGCTAACACGTTTCATGAGATACAGCCTGGTGACAGGCAGACGTGTCCAGTGGCTCAGACATAGGTAAGTCACACACAAGAGGATGGTCCGTTTTTTGTTTCTAATACCTTGAACACCTTTTTCCAATGTACTTCCTTTATAACCAACTTCAAAAAAAGGAGGTTTTGTGAGTAGTTAATACTCACAGCCAAAAGTAGTTTTGATCAATGCTTCTTCTTCAGGCTTCAGCTCCTCATATTCATAAGGAAACGGCAATTCTTTCTGTTCACCCATTTTATCACACACAACCTCAAGATATAAAATAAATGTCAAAACTATTCTATTTCCAACATCGGATAGTCAAAATATTTTAACTTATCTGTATGCGATATACCACCCGCAAATATCTGTAGATAACGCAATAACAAATAAGTTATCTTGTTTTTACGATAACAACAAAGTATGGAGTGCAATGTAGCTTAGATATTTGTTTAGGTACCTACTCAGATTAGTGCGCACGGACAGGCTCTCAATTGGTATTGCAGAGCCATTGAGAAAATAGTTTAATTTTTTATATTAAATGACGATGTGCATGGTGTTCTATATGGTAAAACAAGACAAGCCGTGTTCCTAAGCGGAAAAAATTAAGTTCTTTACAAAACATCTGGGGGCCTAGTCTGCTATTACAATGATCTATCATTGATTTCATAATTGTTGATTTTCGAAAAACTAGAATTAAATTTGAACATCTAATCATGCCAGATTTCATTTATATATATTTTTACATATTATTTATTAGTGTTCTATGCAATCTGAAGTAGTAAGAACTTCGTAAATAGCAAAAAACATTAGGTTATGTGCAGTGGCGTGCAGCGGTATTCCACGAAATAATGATAGCAAAAAAAATTTCGTCTGCGCCATCTTGATTTTCGAAAACGACACCCATGAAGAAAAAACTGAAAATTTTCGTCGGCGCCATTTTGGATATTTATTTTGACTTCATTTTCATTATCAGCGACCCCAAAAACCTCGAAAACGACACCCATGAAGAAAAAACTGAAAATTTTCATCGGCGCCATCTTGGATTTTCATTTTGACCTCATTTTCATCATCAGCGACCACAAAAACCACGAAAATGACACCCATGAAGAAAATACTGAAAATTTTCGTCGGCGCCATCTTGGATTTTCATTTTGACTTCATTTTCATTATCAGCGACCCCAAAAACCTCGAAAACGACACCCATGAAGAAAAAACTGAAAATTTTCATCGGCGCCATCTTGGATTTTCATTTTGACCTCATTTTCATCATCAGCGACCACAAAAACCACGAAAATGACACCCATGAAGAAAATACTGAAAATTTTCGTCGGCGCCATCTTGGATTTTCATTTTGACTTCATTTTCATTATCAGCGACCCCAAAAACCTCGAAAACGATACCCATGAAGAAAAAACTGAAAATTTTCATCGGCGCCATCTTGGATTTTCATTTTGACCTCATTTTCATCATGAGCGACCACAAAAATCACGAAAATGACACCCATGAAGAAAAAACTGAAAATTTTCGTCGGCGCCATCTTGGATTTTCATTTTGACCTCATTTTCATAATCAGCGACCACAAAAACCACGAAAATGACAACCATGATGAAAAAACTGAAAATTTTCATCGGCGCCATCTTGGATTTTCATTTTGACCTAATTTTCATCATCAGCGACCACAAAAATCACGAATATGACACCCATGAAGAAAAAACTGTAAGTTTTCGTCGGCGCCATCTTGGATTTTCATTTTGACCTCATTTTCATCATCAGCGACCACAAAAACCACGAAAATGACACCCATGATGAAAAAACTAAAAATTTTCGTTGGCGCCATCTTGGATTTTCATTTTGACCTCATTTTCATTATCAGCTACCCCAAAAACCTCGAAAACGACACCCATGAAGAAAATACTGAAAATTTTCATCAGCGCCATCTTGGATTTTCATTTTGACCTCATTTTCATCATCAGCGACCACAAAAACCACGAAAATGACACCCATGAAAAAAAAACTGAAAATTTTCATCGGCGCCATCTTGGATTTTCATTTTGACCTCATTTTCATTATAACCAACTCAAAAACCACGAAAACGACACCCATGAAGAAAAATATAATATCAATAATATTATTAATTATAATAATAATAATACGCGCCAATAACCCCCAGGAATCATTATTTTAATCAACATACACCCAGCACTGGCCTGCAAATTGCAAAAAACCTAAGGAAATTTAAATTACGCGGGCTAAAGAACATTCACCTTGAATCTTGGCCTTGTGTTGTAGCAGCCAATCATAGCCCAGCTACACTCGCAGGAGTTACCGCCCAAAAATGGCTGCAATCTATACATGTGTGCAGTTCATACACACGAAAATATGCACCAATTTGCCGCTGTGTGCGTAAATTTATCAATGGGTTGAAGGCCAGCAGACTATTTGCCTATAAGATGCGTCCGGCGGGTGAGCGTCGAGCTTCGTAGCAACTTCCAGTACAGTGTTGGTTACGTAACACGGGCGCGAAAAATTGCTCTAAGTATTCGAACAGGAGTTTGAACTTTTTTTAATATTTTGTACAAAGTGTTATTTTATTACATAGTTCATTAGTTATAATAATTGCCCCAGTTGCTAGGGTAGGCTTTGTCTAATTGCCTCTTCGTAGCGCACGCCCATGGTTATGTGTAACGCGGATTAATGTTAAACTACTTATACAATTTAATAATATTTTATCTGTTTAGCTGTCAAAGTCAAATGTGACATTACTGCTTACTGACGTTCTAGCTGTTTTTATTTCTAGCGGCCGGTGTTTTGATTTATTTTCATTTATGTGTTTTAAATTATCTTTTCACTTCTCATGCTCTTAAAGTACACCAATATAGCCCTACGAAGCGGGCCTAAAGTGGCCCTTTTAGGCCCTAGGGCGTTAAGTAAATCTCGTACTCGTGACTTGTTGAGCCACGAGTACCTCGACGTGCTCTCCCCCGGCTGCCGCGACCTGCTGGTGCGTGATGCGCACATTTAGCTTCAAGAAAAAATCTGACGTGATTTTTATTTTATTAAGTAATATTTAATAAATGTTTTTGTACTAAATTGACTACTTTCTCACACTCAAAGTGAAAAGTACAGTGTAACACACGGCGCTAAAATCCCATTATAACTCGGTTCCTATTTACTACCTCGTATATAATGGGTCGTTTTAGCCCCTTGTATTACAATGTACTACTCGTATTAATATAGAAGCTTATATTTATTGCAATACAAAATGGTGCTAATTGAGCAAATTGCGGCTGGAACTGTCAACATTTTTGCAGATTACCGCGCAAGTCAGTCATACATTTGTCATTGTGTACGAGATTACCATTCTATGCTATTTCTTTCAATGGAGTGTCAGTAGTTGATCATTGGAAAGCCATAATAACGCCATTATATAGTAGATTACCAAACTTGTCAAAATCAACAATTATGAAATCAATGATAGATCATTGTGACACTATGTAATAGAAGACTAGGCCCACAGTTCTCTTATTTCCCTTTATTCAAAAATCATTAATATAATAATAATAATAAATAAAAATAAAATATTTTTATTGACACAAAGAAAAAAGTAATACATTTCCATTTGAAACCCTGACTCCTGTGCTAGGTGAGACCTGTGTTTATTTTATTATATAAATAGGTAGATAAATAAAGACGTTGCCGTCGAGCGGATGCTGTCTTGCATTTGACTGTGCTACATGCATTACCGATAGTTCTCTTATGTCTAGTTGCGTGATTTTTCGGTGTCTTTTCATGCTGTTTCAAAATAAGATTGAGCAGGTATAGTTGTCTCACTGTAACTACTTGACAACATTCATACAGAGTTCTTGTAGGGAACCGGTACGGCTTGAAGGTCATGACTTTTAACAGTGAGCGTCATTGCCTCGTTATTAGGGTTCTGTATCCGAAGGGTAACCAACGGGACCCTTTACTTTTTTATTTTATAAATTTGTTGCTATGGGGGTGACAGATTCAGTGAAAATTTCAACTTTCTACCTATTACGGATCATGAGATAGCCCTCTGACATACAGCCGGACGGACAGCGGAAGTTCCAGTTGGTTATGCTTCGGGTACGGAACTCTAAAAAAATTACGCCTCTTTGCTTATCTAAGAACGCACTACGTACTACACTATAGTGAAAATGTGACACGATAAAGCTAATTCAAGTACTTACGGGAATTTTTCAGATGATAAATAGCTAAGTAGCTCAAATGTAAATTTCACTCGAAGGACAAAGTCAAGGTCGCGACGAGCATCAGCTTTCTAACTGTTCAACTCCTTACAACAAATATTTTTATGCATTTCCATGATATGAAAGGGTTTGCTGATACGAGAAATAAACTGACGTCACTTTAAGCGTGTTTTATAAACTGTAGTGTATTTTAAGGTCTTTTTTTTGTCCTCTTCTTCGTATCGCTGGCACGACAGTATAACTGTTGACCCAGAACTCAACCGGCGTCCTTGGTGGCTGCGCAGGGGTCGCTTAGACTGCATGTTTTGGGGCTCAGAGGGCAGGATAGGTGGTGGGACGAAGTTTACAACACAGCTCTACATCATTGGAAAATAAAAGTCGAAGATTTCTTAACTCTTATCTATTCATAGTGACCACCCATTATATACCGAGTTACAGGTAGTCAGTAGCCCAAAAAGTCTGACAACCAGTCTTACCAAGGGGTATCGTATTGCCCAGTACTTGTGGAGATCAGATAGGCAGTCGCTCCATGTAAAAATACTGGTATTCAGCTGCATCCAGTTAGAGTGGATGCCGACCCCAACATTGTTGGGAAAAGGCTAGGCATCTGCCTAGCCTTTTCCCAACAATGTTGGGGTCGGCTTAAAAGTAATAAATAAGAATGTCATCATCATCTGATGATGACATTCTTATTTATTACTTTTTTACTCAGTGAAATCCGTGTGAGGGAAGCGCAGATCAGTATCTCGCAGGTTGTCTTTGATCCATTGTTCAGCTTGTTGTGTCATCTCTTCGTCGAAGTAGTCGCGCCAACCGCCAGTCTTGCCTGAAATACACTATCCGTCAAATACGTACATATGTACATACCAAAAGTTTCTACTGATTGAAAACTATAGTAATTAGGAGTTCATTTATAATATGGTCATCATTCGCGAGCATTACATGATTGTGATAACTTCACTACGTGCATGTGCTTGTGCATAATTCGTTTAGATGAATGGAAGGAAACGCTCGTAGCGGTCGTAGGCAAACGTATGTAGCAGCCGTTTTCGTAGTCAAACGCTCGTAGCAGTCGTAGCGAAACGCTCAACTCCTGGTCAAGGTACTCAAGGTACTCAAGGAACTCAAGGTGGTCGTAGCCAGCTGCTTATAGCAGTCTTGACAAAAGCCCGTACCTTTTTGGCATTCATTAATGTGATAATGTTTTCTGTAGCCTGTAAGTACGCACACTATTGTAAACAGGTCTAATTTTAAGGGCTACTTAATGTTTTGTTAATTGCACCTTTTCTGACAAATTTTTCATTTTCCGCAAGCAGACCGAATTCCCTTAGGTCCTCGTAGTTTACTGATTTGTTATTCTTGAAGTTCTCGAAGCTCAGATGATCACAGAGCCTAGCCATTTGTTCTTCGTTCAACTGTTCGCCTAAAAAGTCTGCTACTTGTTGTATTGCTGCGGGCAGGTCCTAAAGACAAAATAATTTAATAGTTAAGTATTACACAAGTGGTGTTGTTGTCCATTTTGTACCTTAGTGCGTTGAGTCTAGAGTCTAGAGCATCGTTTTATATTATTGGGCGGAAAACATAAGACATCAAATTATGCACAGTATTGTGTTAGGCCAGAGTCTCCATTTCAAACAAAAAGCTATAATGCCTGATAGTCGTTTGCTATATCTCAAACCGATACAAGCAAAACTACAAAAAGGTAATGGCGGCAGAACTGTGGTTTAGAGCTGAAAGAATATTGATAAAAATTACCTTTGATAGTTCTTCATAGAACAAGAACAGCATATTCGGATCATCTCTTTTATCCCAAGCTTCTTTGACGTGCTCGAAATATGGTGTTAGTGTAACTGAAAAGGAAAGTTGAAAAATCAAATCAGAATAAGGCAGAAGTCAAAACTGCACTTGAATTTATATATGTTTGGGTTTTGTGTACTTTAGCAAAATGTCTTAATTAAATCATTTATAACTTACACAGTCTCTGATGAAACAGATTCCAGAATTCTTTGAACGTGCCGATATAACCTGTCATGGTTAGCAGTCTAGCGTGGTGGTAGCATGAGACTGCTACATCCCTGGGGTCCCGTGCTACATACACCACCTTTGCAGTATCCAGGATCTTCGGAGGCAGTAGGGTCATGGGCAGGTGGGTCTTCACGAAGCGGGGGGATGGAGCCTTGGCCAGCAACTGAGTCGCCGGGGTAGCCCATAACTGCATTGTTTTTAATAATTTGTTGATGTCAACATCGTCCTTTTTGACAATGGCAGTTTCTGAGTATGAGTGTTCTGCTTCGTCGTCGAAATACATGAAGACTCTGTAATCAATTTAATTTGTTTCTTGTAAGTAGGATATTGCTGGTTTAGTTTTCTTTTATAATGAAACGCATTTGCTCTCCCTGTCATTGCAATTTTTTTTTTATTTGTGTGTTCCCAGGTATGGTCTACCATACCAGGGAACAACATGTATAGACAACAACATGTTCAAATAAATGGTGTTAATTCACAAGGGTTAAAAGTAAAAATGGGGGTTCCTCAAGGCTCAATATTGGGTCCTTTCCTCTTTCTAGTATATATAAATGCTCTACCCTATTTATTGAAAAACCAACTTCAAAATATGGTGTTATTTGCTGATGACAACACACTGACACTTACCTAATTTTTAAGATAAATAGACGGGCCCAAAATCTAGATGACGTTAATAATGCCCTACTTCAGATCCAAACACAGTGGTTGCTGTGTTTCACAGCTGTGGTTCACAGCAAACAATTTGGTATTAAATGAAAAAAAACCAAATGTATAAGATTTGCTTTACCGAATGTTAAAAGTAGTGATTGTGATATAATATTAAATAAAGAGAAACTTGAATTCGTAGATAAAAAGGTTTTCCTGGGGATTACGCTTGATTCAAGGCTACAATGGGGTTCTCATTTAACATCTCTTGCGGGGCGGTTAAGTTCAACAGCATATGCCATTAGAAAAATCCGTGAATATACTGATGTAGATACCGCTAGACTGGTCTATTTTAGTTACTTTCATTGTATAATGTCTTATGGCATTTTGCTATGGGGACGGGCTGCAGATATTGAGTCTATATTTATTCTGCAGAAAACAGCCATCAGAGCCATATATAATCTTCGTAGGCGCGATTCTCTAAGGGAACTGTTTGAGGTTATTGGCATCATGACGGTGCATTGTCAATACTCTATGAAAACATAATGTACGTCAGAAAAAATCTGCATCATTTTGGTAAAAGAGGTGACAGACATAATTACAGTACTAGAAATAGGGACCAACTAGTTCAGCCAGGCTTTAGACTCGCTAAAGTAGACTCATCTTTCATGGGGTACTGTTTGAGATGCTATAATAAAATTCCATAAAGTATTCTTGAACTGATTGAGACGAAATTTAAAACATGCATTAAACGCACACTATCTAAGCAAGCATATTACAAGTTGAGCGATTATATAGCTGATAAAAATGCTTGGCTCAATGCTGGTCCTGCTCCACAAGGACAGCGCGCATAAATTGATAGCATTAAATGGTAGGTATTGTTGGAGCTGCTGAAGATTGTACATACAACTATCTTTGCATTGTATAGATTCAATCTCTTTAGTATTATATAATCGCATAGCCCATATTGTGTGAGTGTTATGTACTAGAAAGCTATCATTCACTGGAAACCTACGTCTTTTCTGGACTTGAATGTACCCTGGCGGTTGAGAGTATGTCTATATATATATTAGATAGGGCTTTCAATACCGGTATTCCGGGATCCCGTAATACCGTGATCACGGATTTTATTTTGGCCTTTTACAATACCGGTATTGTCGCCCACATACCGTGATCACGGTGGTATTACAAAAATTAGATCTAAAAATTATGTGATCTTATTCTCACACTTGTTTCCTCCAGCACAAGCGTCCCGCTGTTATCTTAAGCTCACCCTCCCGCACCCCGCCTGAGACAATGCCCGAAATCGAGCTGTAGTTATGTCGTTTTTGTTATTGTTAGTCAGTTTCGCAAAGGCGACGGGATAACGCGTCCATAGACTTTGTTATTGTGTAGTGTTAAGTTATTTATGTAACAGGCTGACAAGTACGCTGTTTGATTCAACATTGAATGCGCTTTCGTCTTTGCGATCTCACTTACAAAAAAAAAAAAATATAACGTTTAAAATTCAGAAATTTGTATTATTGTGTTATTTATATACTTTTACATTTTTTTACTATTTTTCAGAAATTGTTATGAACGCTTGATTTATTTTGTTACTTTTTACTTACTAGTTTTAGATTTTTTGATTGATTTTTTATTACATATTATTGTTAATAATGTTACTGAAATGATTGCTAGCTACTTAGCTAGTACTAACTACACTAGCACTTAGCTATACTTAACTTACTTACATTTTTACAAATAATGATACCTACCTATGTTGATTTTTACATGAGAGTATGAGACATGATGACAATTAGATAATAATAAGAAATGTATATTTTTTTGATATTGTACAAACAAACTCTGTGTGAAATGCCTTCCTGCAAAAAGAGTAGATTAAGTTTAAGTTTTCATTATGTTCCCAATTCCTAGTCCTACCGAAATAATCAACCAATACCAAATTATTATATAAGATAGGTATGTATAAAACGTATTTATTTTATTATTTTCAATAACTAAGAACAGTAAAGACAGATTTGAAAATATAAAAAGGCGTATTTTATTGGTTTTATTAATGTCCTAATTGAACTTGCGTTCAATACCGGACTACCGGTATTGATACCGGGATCACGGTATTGACTTTTCCAATACCGGTATTGATACCGGTATTGACAAAATCCGGTATTTGAAAGCCCTCATGCTCACTCTAATGTCTCGCTGATGGTGGCGCGTGTGTCAGATCATTTAGTTCCCTTCAAAATGGTTGAGTTGAATGGTGCTGATCCATGCGTCATGTTCGTGAACGGGCGCTGTCAGTTGTGACTGGTCATCTCTTAGTTGCCATGGCTTATTTGAATGAATTATTTTCTTTTTTGAATTGTATTTTTTTGTTTTGTTTTTACTGTGGACATTTTTAACGTGCACTTCTTGCTACATTGTCCTCACATAATATACCATCTCAACATGAATGATGTTACCAAGATTTTGTAACAATATTTTGATTTAAAAGACTGTCCATGGAGTTTCTTGCCCGTTATTCTCCATAGAGATCTACGCTATTTCCTGAGTCCATGTGGTTCCTGTAACATAGGGTGATGAGCCCGTCAAATGAGATCACTCGGGCCGAAGGAACTAAGCTAACTGCCACGTGAGTTTTACGACGAGTCGTTGGTCCTTTGCAACGTGTACATAAGTTATAATACCTCAAGTTTTGTATAAATGATTGACTTGACGAAAACAAGTTATAAACAAGTACAGTACCTACAAAAAAATATGTCGTTTGAAACATGATTTGCGAAAAATACATAAAAAAAGGCCTAATAAACAGTTAAAGGCTCTTATGTAGCTGTATAATACTAACGGATAAGACGATTCTTGAGTCTGTATGAGGGGTGATCTCTACACTGTTACACAGCACAGCAGACTAATGGCTGTATAATGGAGAAAAAAACAACAAAATGCATTTTAGTAGAATTTGAAAGAACTATTTTCCAGCTTTGGCTACGTATTTTTTTTATTTTGTCTGAAACAACGTCATGTTTCAGAAAAATTGTTGTCACTATTTCTAATTTAAATATTTTGTTTGCCATTTTGATATTCTTGAAGATTTCTACGAGATACAATATTACTACTATACTTAAGTACTTTTTACAACTTGTTTTAGGAATGGGTACACGAAAAACGAAACAAGTAACTAGCCACTAGGCACCACATGCAGAATACCTGACAACATGTTTTATCGGTGTAAACATGTTAGGATCCAGGTGATCGAGATACACATAGCAGAGATTGTGGTGTGACTGTTGGACTGCCAAGAGTCCCACCATCTCTGCTATCTCTGCTAGGTCTCGAGTTCGAACTTAAGACAACCTCTGATTTTTCAGATTCCCTATTGTATAATTATCAAATCTCTTTGGTTAAAGAAAACATCTTGAGGAAACCAAACCAGCATGCCTGAGAGATATTTCTGGACGGCACGTAGAGCCAAGTCAGAGGCCCATGGGTGGCATAAAAACTCTGACACCAGGTTAGGCACTAACCACACGGAACAAAATATGAAATTATAGAGCCAGGTAATTCAAGCATATTCGTACCGGATCGCTGATAACTGGCGACAAATACGTCAGTGGGCCTAAGAGGCATGTTGTAGATATTCTCAGCATCTTTCTGGTAAGACTTGTAGACTATGTACCCCTTGGGTCCTACACGGACAACCTCCGTTGGAACTGGAATGAGATAAATGGAGCTGTTACACAGTGTAATAACTTGGAACTTTTAAATGTTTTTTTGATGAATCAGACGTTACTGCCATATAATAGAGTCGCGAATAAACTGTACTACTGTACTGTATTGTACTACTCGCAAAACAATTTCGTCGCTCACAATCGATATGCAAGACAATTCAACAACACTTTTGCGTTATTTTTTAGGCAATGGACTAGGAACTTCTTGGAATTATAATTGAAACTGTGTTACGCTAAATGAATTTAACAAATTTATTAATGAAAAAAGGCTTTGAATAAAATTAACAGGCCTAAAACTATTTCTGATTTGATTAAAATTGAGAAAACACTTACCGTTATATAATTTTTTAATAATAGCATTTTCTTCATCACTGATCTGTTTGAAATCGTAAGGAAACTTTACAAAATGTCCTTCTTCCATAGTTACACTATTCACGATAGTAATGATAAAAATAAATATGTATTATAAGTAGATACTAATGATAGTAACACACGGGGGCTGACAATCGAATAAAAAAATTATAGAAAATAATTATATTTATACATATGATAATCTGAAGATAGTATATAAAGGGTGTAAAAAACATTCTTAACGAAGCCGAAAGGCACTTATTCTCCCCGTCATTGTCATTGCGATAATTTTTGTGTTCTACACCATACCTGATACCCTGATAACCTTCTAGTTACGGAGATATTGGGCGTCAAAGTTCCAACTTTTTGACAAGTTATTTTTAAATACAGGTTTTTAATGTAAGATTTTTACTTTAAACACCTCCACGACCCCCGTACTATTCAATCCACCCATCAGCACAATGTTTTGAGTGCGTTGCGTTGAGTTATACCACAAAACATGATTTTTAACCCCAAAAAAAAGGCGTGTCCCAGCAATATTTTTTTCGTAAAGTTACTTAGTTTGATGTACAGAATGCTTGGTTGACGGCTTCGCGATGAGGTTGTTTACACCCTGTATATATGAAAAGTTAGATGTGATTTCGTTTTTTTACCTACTTGTAAATTTTTAATATTTATTTATTTAATGCGGAAAGAAAGAGCTTACTCCTTACATCCCTCCTACACCTACACCTACGAGTATAACTCTACCGGTCAACTCTACTGCTTCAGTTGTGACCGGGAATTTAGGAGCAAATTCGGCCAGCCACACGCAAGGAAATGAAGCATGGAGAAAACGTACTTACACACCAGACAACACTGGAAACTAACTTAGTATATTTGAGTAAACATAAGTACTACTGTTTATTTCTTAAGAAATTTCTGCCAGCAGACCTGCGAAAGGAGAAATGAAAAATAAATGTTGACGATAGTAGAAGTACGATTGTAAAAGAAAGAGAAAAATGTGCTTTATGCCTAACCTATAGGTACGATAAACCGGTTGGTCCAAATAGTGTCGTTATAATCAAATGGATTCCTCATGCCCAGGGTATCTCAAAATACTCTGCGTGTGTTCCGCGATCCTATATAGTTTTCGAGTTATAACTTTTTGAAAATTGTATATGTACCGCTTACAGCGACGCGCGCGCTACAACGACCTTTATTTTTACAGGGCTTTTTCACATTCTTTAACGTTAACCACCCTGTAGAAGTTTTGAAGTGTTCTTTCCTGCTTTCAGCAGCCCTAAGTGTAGATTTGTGCCGATAGACCATGGAGATGCTCTCCATCGTATGGCAAAATGTTAGCTGTGTAATTAATACTTAACGTTTGTTTATTCCTGCTGTTTACTCGTACTAGTGTTATTTTATTTTTAACAATTTACGTCAAAGGGTAAAATATGATTATTAAAATAAAATAGATAGGTACTTATTTTGCTTTTATTTCCTCACATATAACAAACAGCTTACACTCACTTCTCCCATACAAAACCTCACCACACATACATACATCATAAACACATGGTACAAACATTAACCCATTCATATACCTAAGAATTAAATTGTTATTTTTATACTATTTTACCTTAAAATATAATAATATGTATGTTTAAAAGTAAATCTGATTGTTAACACGTACAATAAGTTGGCACAGTTCGCAGTTTATAATCCCTCATCATCATCATCATCATTTCAGCCGAAAGACGTCCACTGCTGGACATAGCACCACCTCAGCCGAAAGACGTCCACTGCTGGACATGGGCCTCCCCCAAAGGGGGGGTTTTGCCATAATCGCCACGCTTGGCAGGCGGGTTGGCGATCGCAGTATGGTTGTTATAAAAGCACAGAGAACGCTGCTGCCCATTCTCTGGTAAGTCCCTTAGTCGCCTCTTACGACACCCACGGGAAGATATGGGATGGTGCTATTCTTTACGTCCGACACCATACAGACACAGGCCTCCCCCAAATGTCGGCACATTGACCGGTCTCGCATCCAACGGATTCCCGCAACCTTCACCAGGTCATCGGTCCACCTAGTGGGAGGTCTTCCAACGCAACGTCTTTCGGTTCGCGGTCGCCACTCCAGAACTTTTCGGCCCCATCGGCCATCCGTTCTGCGAGCAATGTGCCCTGCCCACTGCCACTTAAGTTTGGCAATTCTTCGGGCTACGTCGGTGATCCTGGTTCACTTGCGGATGTCTTCATGTCTGATTCGATCACGCAAATAAACTCCAAGCATAGCCCTCTCCATTGCCCTTTGGTTTATAGTCCCTATTTTTATTTAAAAGTAACCTAGGCATAGGCTAAGTAACAGCTGAACACTGTCTCTTAAGATACAGGTTATCCGAATTTGAGAGGCAGGGCTCACAATATCTGTATACAAACTTCTGCAGCGTTAGTTAGCATCATGTTTAATAGTATATATTATACTTCTTTGTGACAATAAACTATTGAGTGACTGGTTATGATCGTGACACATTTTTAATGCATGAATTAACCAGGATTAAAAGTAGCCTATGCCAATATTATCAAATATAGTTTCTGTGGTTTACGCGTGAAAATAAAACATGCAGTCAGACAGACAGTCAGATATGAGTTTTTCATTATATATTTTTTTAATATAATTTTATTAGATCGGATTTATGGATTGCGTTGTCTATAGATAACGATGATCCTATAACCAATTTAAACTTGTTTGTTGTTGAATTGTCGGCCTCTCCTTCCAAAGGTTGGTTAGTAGATAGTGCTATTAGCGATAAGGTGCTGTACTACGTTAGTACTATTATTTATTCTGTGGCATGTGTAATATTCGAGGTACACCTCGAATATAATCTAAATCCGACCAATAGAATATTCTGTCATAGTAATGGAGGCTTTGCAGTTGCAGTCCCCTTCGAAATTGTACATTCATGAGATTTAAAAAAAAATATTGGTCATGCGTAGTGTTGGGTTAATAGCCGGATGCTTTGAGTTATTATCGATTATAATCCATAAGTGTCCATTAATAGCCTTGCAATTGATGATAACCCTGCTATTATTGTTTTGTTAAAAAAATAAATGCTTTTTTTTTGTTTTATTGTAAAATCTGTGGGTGTGAACATAAATTGGGTGCGTGTACGCAGTGTGATTCAATGTATTGTTATTCTTTTTATTTATTTTCACATTTGTATGTGAAAAAGATAATCGGACTGCAATGGCTTTTGAACCAATATATTTGGCTGCTTATTTGCTCAACCCTGCTTCACATGAAATATAATTAGATCCAGAAGAAGATATAAAAGCAATGCAATATATATATAAGAACTGGGCCAACATTAAAAAATAAACGTCATGAAAGAATTAGCCGATTACAAAGCACAAGACAAGTTTTGGAAGAATCGCTTTATTTGGTCTCAAGTCGAAGAAACAGACGCCTTTAGCTGGTGGAAGGGTATTTGCAGTTCTACTAAACTTCATAAAATTACAGTTGCTATTTTATCAGCTCCTTACACGTCAGCAGTTACGGAAAGGACCTTTAGTACTCAACCTGATGTACATACAAAAAAAAGAAATAAACTAATTACAGTAACTACTGAACGAGCAGGAAAAATAACTTACCTATATATATATATATATCAAATAGTCTATTTTAGTTATTTTCATAGTATTATGTCATACGGTATTTTACTATGGGGACGGGCTGCAAACATCGAGTCTATATTTATTCTGCAGAAAAGAGCCATCAGAGCCATTTATGAATTACGTAGACGCGATTCTCTAAGAGAACTGTTTAATTAGGCTGAAAATTATTTTTGAGCAACAAACAAAAAAAAAACAACTAAAAACGAAAATAAAAAGTTCCAAAAAAATATCCCAATACATGACTGATTAAGAATTAAAAAAAAAAAAAAAAAAACTAATTTTCAAAAATCAATGTAAATAGCTGATTAAAATTTTTTAAATGGGCCAGATTAGTTTTATATTGCACATTTATTACTACAAAGAAAGATGATGAAAATGAAGTCTAATCTGACAGTCCTAAGCCTGAAAACCATAAGGGAATCACTAAAATAACATTAACAGCGGGGTTATCATCCATAATTGCTATTTATGGCTACTAACTGCTTTTAATCGATTATTAGCCAAATGATATTTAACCGGATTATTATCATTGCCCAACACTAGTCATGCGAAATTCATCAACAATTTTTTTCAGCTTTTGAAATCTAATAAAACTCATACATAATACAGAGGGGCTTATGGATTATCACACAATAAAATATAAGGTATAGTAAGGACAAGGTATTTGATAATTTATTTCAATAGGTTAATTAAATGAATTAATCTATATCTAGGTATACTTCTATATCTATATTCTATACTAATATTATTTAAAGAGGAAAGATTTGTATTTTTGTATGTAACGAATAAACTTAACTACTGGACCGATTTGAAAAAATCTTTCAGCAATGGATAGCTAGCAAAGCAGGATCGGCGACTAACATAGGCTATATTTTATCCCCGTACTCCCACAGGAACGGGAACTACTCGGGTGAAACTGCGTGACGTCCGCTAGTGGATTATAAATTAGGGAAGCGCAGGTCGGTGTCTCGCAAGTTGCTATCGATCCATCGTTCAGCTTGTAATGTCATCTCCTCATCGAAGTAACTGCGCCACCCACCTGCCTTACCTGATAACATAAAACGAATTTATAATTCCTCAGAAGGTAAATTTCTTTTATCTGCCTTGTCTTTTCCCAACTATGTTGGCGTCAGCTTCCAGTCTAACCAGATGCAGCAGAATACATGAAACGACGGCCTATATGACCTCACAATCCAGTTAGTACAAGAATTACCCAGTAGCCAGTTACCCAGTACTGAGTTGTGGAGGTACGATCTAAAGGCTCTTTATTTCAAGTCCTGCAGGCCTAGTATCTTTCTGATATCTAGTGACTAACAAACTTCGTTGTACACCGAACTTTGATGACAACCGTGAATGTCATAATATTGGTATTACGTACGCACCGAATGGATATCACTTTACGGTGACTAACAGCCCGGGTACGGTGTAACGTCTTTCACGAAAGCCACTTCAAACTCAGTTGTCATCAATTTGTTGTCCACTATGCTTACATAATCGAAATAATATAAGTATCGATACGAAAGCGTCTGTCAAAATGAGTTACTGTGACTATGAACCTCGATGACAACCAATGACGTCATATTTGATCGCGACTGGTCGTACATAATACGAAACTAACCTTTTGACAGTTATTTGATGGACATTTCGAGCTGTCAATAGAGATACGTAATAAGCCTGCTGATTTAGTATTTTCTAATTCTGGAAAAACAATGTGTAAGTACCATATTATTTTCATTAACATATAAATAAATTAACCTTTTCTAATAAAAACTTCTTCAGGAGAAAGAACACCATATTCCCTCAACTCTTCAAAGTTCACTGAGTCGTTTTTCTTGAAGTTTTCGAAGCTGAGATGATCACAGAGACGAGTTATCTGGTCGTCTGTCAGCTCCTTGCCTAAGAAATCTGCCACTCGATTGATAACAGCCGGTAGGTCCTGAAAATCAGGAAAACAAAATGTTACAAATATTCTACAGCAACATGCATATGACCGGAATAATGCATAATGCAATGATAATATGATAAATAATAATAATGATGAATAATGCAATAATGCATGCATATGTCCGTCAGTTACAGTATTGGGAAATAATGGACAAGTATTTTTTGTTTTTGTAAATCAATGAATATTAACAAAGATAAAACGCATCAAAACTCGGGAGTGGGGGGGCTCGTGACGTCACAACGCAGTAAACATTATAGCACGGAATAACGTATTGAGAATTTTAAAAGCGTCGTATCTTCGTCAGTTTTGGTTTACTTATCAAAAGAAAAAAGACGTGTCAAATATTTTTGATAATCTAACTGACGGACTAATTAGATTTATTCAGGATACAAGGAATCTATGAAATTACCCTCGAGTCTGGATGCTTTATTATTTGAAATGCTGTAATTAAATTATTTTCATACCTGTGAAAGTTCTTCATAGAACAAGAACAGCATGTTCGGATGATGCCTGCACTCCCACGCTTCTTTCACGTGCTCGAAAAATGGTAGTTCGGTAACTGCAATGTACAACATCCTGTAAGTTGTTCAATTACACCACCATGAGCATTAACAGGATACCACAACAGATATGTTTTACTCACATAGGCCCCTTATAAAGAGATTCCAGAAGTCTTTGAAAGGGCTTGGAAAGTCCAGAACTCGGAACAACTTGGAGTGGTGAAAGCAAGACACTGCCACATCCCTGGGGTCCCTCGCCACGTATACCACCTTAGCAGTGTCCAAGATCTTTGGGGGCAGCAGGCTCATCGGCAAGTGCGTCTTGATGAAGCGAGGAGACGGTGCCGCCGACAGCCTCCCAGTTACAGGCTTAGCTATTTTTTCTATCAGAGCTTGAGCCTTTTCTTTGTCTTCAGATCTTTCCAGTAAGTTTTCTTGCCATTTTTTGTTAAAGAACATGAATAGCCTTTGGAAAATATTGTGATTTATGAGAAGTCAAAAATTCAACTTCACTTACCTACATAATGTTGGTTCCCATTTTTATTTCAAAGTAAGTAATTGCAATAGGCGAGACGACAAACAAAATCTAATTAGTCCGTCAGTTAGATTATCAAAAAATATTTGACCTGTGTTTTATCTTTTGGTACGTAAACCAAAATTGACGAAGATATGACGTTTTTAAAATTCTCAATACGTCACGCCTTGGTATAATTTTTAGCTAGTTCTGACGTCACGAGCCCCCACTCCCGACTTTTGATGCGTTTTATCTTTGTCAATATTCATTGATTTACAAGAACAAAAAATACGTGTCCATTAATTTCCAATACTCTAACTGACGGAATAGGGGAAGGTTGCTATGAATGGACCACTTAACTTTTCGACCTCAAATCTCAAAAAGTATAAGTGTTAAAATGAAAGTAGTTTATTATTTTATTTCGTAAGACCTTTATTTGTAGTAATCAAATACCTTGGTGGTCCAATGAAAGAGCTAGTCCAATGATCGCAACCTTCCCCTAACTAGATTTGCAATTTTTTGATACTGTCGTCATGCCTATTGGTTATTTTTACAGAAGGTACTCACTCCAAGAAAGGGTATCTCTCGGTGAGCGGAATTTTTGCCGCTGTCTCGTAATCCAAATCGTTAGCCAGTAGCCAAACTAACTCCTGGGTCCACGTGGTTCCTGCAGAATAGACCGGCTTGCTATACAACAGATAATCACCTATAGCAATATTAACAATAGCTATCTGATTCATGCAGTCGTGCCACGACCTCTGAGGTTCTCTCTTCGTCGATTTTCGAGTTATTCATAGAAGTGTTTGGTGTTATTGGAGTTTTTCACCGGTTTAATCTCAGTCTTGTGCCCGATTGTGCCCCATTGGCCCGCCCCTATTACATGGAGTTAACAGAACAGGACATGTTGTTGTTAATGCTAAGAAGTGTAATTTAAACTTTGGACTCCGAGAGCATTATGATTAAGTAAATATTTCGCTAAGCAATCAGGACAAAAGGGTTTACCTGCTCGTTGGTACGTGGCCACGAATATGTCGCTAGGCCGTAGCGGCATCTTGTAAACATTCGCAGCATCTTCGCAGTACGGTCGCAGGAATAGGTACTTCTTAGGACCTATACTCACGAAGTCTGGTTCGGCTGCAGAGAAAGAATAAAACTATTTTGAAGTGCTGCTGCCCGAGCTTTTATAAAGGGTGTAAATAGACCCTTTACGAAGCCGAAAGGCACTTGTTCTCCCCGTCACAGCGATATTTTTTTTGGTTCATACCTGGGAACCTTCTAGTTACGGAGATATTGGAGGTCAAAGTTCCAAAATTTTCACAAGTTTTTTTTCAAAAACTAGTTTTAAATGTCATAACTTTACTTTAGATACCTCAATAACCCGTTTACTATTAAATGCGTCCATCAGCACAATGTTTGAGTGCGTTACATTGAGTTTTGCCGTAAAACGTGATTTTTTACCAAAAAAAAAGTCGTTTCCCAGCAATCATTTTTGCGTAGAGTTACTTAGATTATTGATGTACAGAATGCTTGGTTGACGGCTTCGTGAAGGGTTTACACCCTGAATACACACAGGGTGGACGTGGAAAGGACACCGTGCATCATTCAGAACATCAAATGGACAAGGACATTTTTCATCGGTATTTAAAAAAAAACTGCTGTTTCCAACAACAGTGCAATATATCTATACACGGTCAAAATGCATGAAACAGCTGTTTTTTTTAACCGACTATAAAACGGAGGAGGTTCTCAAGTCGTTTTTCTCAAATTGTTATTTTTTTAGTTTACTAGAAGTAACTTCAACAAAAGTACTACCTCAATCACTACTTTACTATTATCATCATGATTATCATATAATAAATCAGAGTCCGCCGGTGGGTAGAGGGTCTGTTTGTTCGCTAGAATTTCCGAAACTACTGAACAGATGATACGGTTTCGGCGGTTCACTAATAGAAAGAGAAATTAGCTAAGAAAGTTATAATTTTAATAACAATTTACGAAAGAAAGCTATCTGAATGACGATATTTGGAATAAAGACATGCACGCGCATGCGCTGCTACTGCGACGAGGCTCCATTAGCCACTTTAGCTTTAAGGGCTATATATCCCTCAAATGGCTTAGCATGATCCTCCGTTACTCCTAAAATACTGCAGCATTAATTTTGAAATATATATATGGTGAAGTTGAGGAATAATGCTAAGTCCTATGTGTGACGAAAACACGATTCCATAAACTTTTCTCGATAAAAAAACTTCCAAAGTTACCTCCAAATCGAACAATAAACCGCTGGTATCAAAAAGTACTTGAAATTAGATTATGAAACTTTGAATACTAAGTGAACTAACTATCGAACAGGTCTTATGTGTTTTTTTTTTTTTCGATCTAATGATTTATTAGGCTACAATTAAAAAAAACCACTCATTTCGCACTATTCGGCCGCAGTGTCTGACGTAACAATCACTTTGTAGTGCGAGCTGATTGGAACTTTATTCTAACAGTATTTCAAACGAAGTTTGAACCACCACAAATAGAGTTGCTAATTTAGCAGATACCCCAGCCTTAAGTAGGGAACGGCACTGGGCGATCCCGATCACGCAAGTCCCGGTCGCGCGCCGTGCATAGAGACGCTCCCGGGAGCGGATTCGCGAACAGAGAAGAGAAGTGGTTAGAAGATGACTTTCAATGGGAAAGTACGCTATATAAAGTGTCACATGACCACCCTTCAGAAGTCAGTATAGATTAGAGGTACTCGTGCGAAGCCAAGACGGGTCGCTGAATAGTAAGATTACAAAGTAAATAGAAACACGTTTATGTAGTTAGTTACACAAACTACACGTGTTTCTACTTATTTTTGTTTTGTGTAGTGTAGAATTAGGAATAAAACTAATCTAATCCATACACGTCATGGTCTCGTTATTATGTCGATGTCAATTTACTTATATCTGATACCATTTAATCCTAAATTAGCTAAAACAGTTTAGAACTTCGACGCAATAATGCTTTTTAGGGTTCCGACCAGGTTGTTTAATTATAGTTATTGAGTTATATTTTATAGGAAAATTATTAGTAATATATAAATATATATATATATATATATAAGAAAATACACTGAAAAATAAGAAATTACATTGTCTACATTAGTCTGATGAGGTTACTTTATAAACATAATTATGTATTATTTTATTATAATAAATTAAAAACCACTCATTTCGCACTATTTGGCCCGAAGTGATCGACGTGATTGAGCTATATTTTACAGGAAAATCTAAATATATAAAAGAGAAGTCCACTCGCTAACTGACTGACTGACCACTCATCACAAAATCTCGGAAACTACTGGGCCGTGAGGTCTGGAATTGGGCACAAGCTCTATATGGGGTGCAGACGCGCACAAAGCAAGGATTTTTTTAAATTTGCACCCCAAGGGGTTGAAAAGGGGTGTCAAAGTTTGTATGAAAGTCCCATGATTTTGAAGTTAGACACATGAATGTGGGCCTGAATGTTCCTTTCGGCTTCTAGGTGCTCACTAAGAAAAGGTTTTACAATATTCGGCCCTTATGGGTCTAATTATGGGTGTTTAATGTTTGTATGAAAAAAGTTAAAGATCCAAATTGAATCTTACGGCAACGCGTTATTGCACAATTTACATTGAAATTGGAATTCGGAATCCGATAAAGATCCAACTTGAATTTTACGACAGCGAGTTAATGCATATTTTACTTTGAAATAAGAATTTGGAATTTCCTTGAGGTTTATCTTCAGTTTTTATGCGAATTTCTAGGTGGCCAGTATTTTTCAGTATGCAGGCGTCTGCTGAAAGGTAAGAAAAAAAACGTTTCAAAAAACGAACTCATGAATCAATCACAGAATAGTGTAAAGCCTGAGGTTACCTAAGCGATACACGTTCAAGGTCATTTCTGGTCTGCGATATTTTGCTATTACTACTAATTTGCTTTGAAATATTTGTCATTATCGTTGTTTGGTGTGACCTTCGTTTTGGTTTATTTCACTTCCTAATTTTAAATTGGAGGATAATAATTGTGTTCTTACCTGGTTGGAATTTTGTTATGTCTATTTCTTCGCGAATAACATGTTGTGTATTTCACACTGTCGTATTAATTACTATTTTTTTTTATTATTAGTTGTTTTTACTAGAAAAAAGTGTCCATAAATACCTAAATTCGTATTTTAATTTTAGTGTTTAGTATATTTGGTTTAGGCTAGTGTTTTAAAAGAGTAGCTATAAAGTTACTTACTGGTCGTGAGCATTGTTTGATAATAACTTGATTATCAAGTTAATCAAGTTATTATCACTTCGAATGGAGTGCAAATTCTTTGCCATTATCCCTGGCGATGGCGCATGCTTATTTTCATCTCTACCCTATTTGGTGAACGGTAACAAATGGTCATGGCTTTTCAAATTCGAAGCAGCATTGTCGGCCACGTGTTTAACAACTGGGAAAGATTCCAACATTTTACCCAGGATCGATCAGGAGCTGTTTATGGTTCAAAGCGTAAATACGTCGCTGAAATGTCTTGTGGCAGCGGGAGAATTATTCCCATTTGAGTTCCAGGTGTTCAAGATGGTACTTTTATTGCTGGTTTTGGGGAAGCACAACAGGGAGTAAAAATAATCCGATTCTCAGGAAACTTCAATGAAGGTCATTTTGATGTTTTAATTCCGTTGGCTGATTTCAATAATCAAAATGATCTTTTGACCTTTCAAAATTGCAAAATTGAAGAATCACCGACTTTCACTGAATCAGCGGAATGAGTGCAGTTGACTTCACAATCCCAGTTCCAATACACTGCCATTGATTGTGTCGAGAAGTGGAAAATTATCACTTCTAACAAAGCGCAAATTAGCAAAATCTATGTAAATAAATATAAATATATCACTGGACATTAGGGGTGTTAAAGGATCACTAACAGAACCCATTTCTACCATTTTAGCATTTTTTTTATCTGTATGTCTGTGCGGGGTCTTTTGTTACAGCATCACGTGTAAATTATAAAACCAATGTGGTTAGATTAATTGCACAAATATTAGGCATAACTTAGAGAAGGTTTTAGTTTTTGTTTCATTGTAATCGGTGCGTTCTATCAAATGATACTTATATGATACGGCGTTAAAGTTTTTCGTGAAAGAAACCCTCGCCCGTGTCAGTTACCTCAGCTTTGGTAGTTTATACCCACGAAACAAAAGCAGTAGGTTCTCAATTCCTTACCACGTATCCAAGTACATCATTCCGAACCCCTTCACATGTATGGAACAGCAGACCCCTTTTTTTAATTGAAATAACTGATGAAAAATTGTTACGTTCGGATTCGGAATCCTTTGCTCGCTGTATACCTATAACGCAGTGAGCCTAAGTCGCGTTAGGCATATCGTTTGTGCGCCGATGTACGGTCGACCAAGGTATTTGGTTTACATTTTACAATGTAATTTGCATGTTAAAATGTAAACTTGTCGACCGTACTATCCAGATCCACACTGTATGTATGTCGCAGGCATATTGTTTGTGCGCCGATGTCCTATCCAGATCCACACTGTATGTATGTCGCAGGCATATCGTTTGTGCGCCGATGTCGTATCTAGATCTACACTGTATGTATGTCGCACTCATATCGTTTGTGCGCCGATGTCCTATCCAGATCCACAATGTATGCATGTCGCAGGCATATCGTTTGTGCGCCGATGTCCTATCCAGATCCACACTGTATGCATGTCGCAGGCATATCGTTTGTGCGCCGATGTCTTATCCAGATCCACATTGTATGCATGTCGCAGGCATATCGTATGTGCGCCAATGTCCTATCCAGATCCACACTGTATGTATGTCGCACGCATATCGTTTGTGCGCCGATGTCCTATCCAGATCCACACTGTATGCATGTTGCAGGCATATCGTTTGTGCGCCGATGTCCTATCCAGATCCACACTGTATGTATGTCGCAGGCATATCGTTTGTGCGCCGATGTCCTATCCAGATCCACACTGTATGTATGTCGCAGGCATATCGTTTGTGCGCCGATGTCCTATCCAGATCCACAATGTATGCATGTCGCAGGCATATCGTTTGTGCGCCGATGTCCTATCCAGATCCACACTGTATGCCACATTGAAGCACTTTGCGTTCGTCAAAGCGGCGCGGCGGGGCGCGGCGTAATAACGTGCCGCCCGAAAACAAACGGGCGCATCGTCGATACGTCGCTTTGAAAGCGAGCATTAAAAATTACGTCAGCAAATGATTTTGCTGACAATAAAGATAATATAATCGATATCGAAACACGATAAAACGAGAAAATAATATGCCTTTTTTCTTATATCAGTTTGTAACGTGTTAGGATTGTTATCACGATAAAACAAAAGAAAAAAATCACTAATTATACGAAATGCGGTCATTGATCCCCCAGAAAAAAAAAAAAATATTCTGTTTATATTTATGGACACCCGTAACGTGTCACGCCACTTTTAAGGTGGCATTTGGCCTTCCTCAGACCTCAGTGTCTCGGCGACAGTGTACTGCCACCTTTAGAGTTCATCATAGTTAGGTACTACTTTCATAATCTATCCATTTGTGTAACACCACCCAATAACATTACTTAAGCAAAGTCATCTAAGCTGCATACAATTGCCTGTCAATTATGTCCTTTGGAAAAAAAAACAATTCTAAGTAGTAATCGTGATTAGTGTTAAAATATGGATTAGTGTTTTCTGTTGTCATGAGACGTAGTATAATTAATTTAATCCAAAAGATAATTAAACGATTTTAGTTTGTGTTGACATATTTAATTATAGACAGTATTTGAATACTACTGTTTTCAAATACAGTATTACATTACAATTTATAGTCTACGAATACATAGAATATGACAACAACTAATGAAACTACGTATACGCTAACATTGCCGGCTTCTTAAATTACTGATCAGCTTTAAAGAATATTTTTAGAATATTTTACCAATAATATTGTAATGTAAAATATTCAAGTTCAATAATCTAAAAGATAAAAATGATGAAGACCTAGATATATGTACTTACATGCATACAATCTGGCTAGTTCCTTCTTCTCTTCAGGTTTAAGTTCCTCAAATTCGTAAGGAAAATACGAAACAGCATTTTGTTCCCCCATTTTAGCAACAACTCTTTTTTTTTTAATCTGACGTAATCCACGAATCGCACTTGACTTTCAAATGCACTTCCAAACTCGCAATGTTTTGTCGATAAACAAATATTGATAACGATATATAAAAACAAAAAAGGCTGATATGAACTGTTGCCAAAAATATTAGAATGATATTAATATGTTTGCATTTGGGTACATAATTCCTGTTTAAATGGCCGCAAATTATTTCATTAAATCGCGCTATGTACGAGCTTACCTAGAGAAGGGATAGGACATTATAATGGAGACACAGACGGACTTTATATGATGGACTCACACGGCTGAGGATTGTTATTATTAGAGTATACGTATTAGGGCAGTTACACACATAACGAACTTTAACTAGATATTAGCAATTTCGAATCAAACATGTGTGAGATTAAAATATTAATATGACAGAGCAACCGAAGCTATCCTCTCCGATTTTCCAAGTACCAGTTTAAGGTGGATGCTCCAGGGTAGCCCGCGAAATTCAATTTTTCTTACGTTTTTTGCAATTTGCAGGCCAGTGCTAGGTTGTGTGTTAATTAGAATATTAGTCGCGTGCGTCTGTAAGACGTATGTAGTTACAGAATTAAATTCATCAAAATCATAAATACAACCCTCCAAGTTCATAAAGGTGCAGGAATGACTTTGTCCTTGAAAAACTCATTTTCCACCTTTATGAACTTTGATTTGAATTTCGCGGGCTGGTTGAAGCATTCACCTTAACTGTTTGAGTTTCATACAAAAATAGTTTAGTCGTTTTGCGTAAACGTAACGCATATTTTTCCCCCTCACTTACCTTTATTTTTATTTTTCATGCTTGTTGGTGTGCGTCATATCCAGTGTGTGTATTTAAGAGCGATTTCACAAAATTACAACGCTCGAGTTTAGGTAAAAGACCGCAGCTTTGTGTATGTGTGCGTAGCAATCCACACATACACAACGCAAACAGTCCAGCGCGAGTGTCGAGACAGACTAAACAATCTTGGGCCGTTATAATCGTAATGCACCTTGGTTTGAGATTTATGCAAAAAGATCATTTATTTATTCAGTCTTTATTCTATTAAAGCCTTCTAGACTAATAAAACACAAATATATGTTATGTAAATATGTATTTTATGTGTATGTTTCTATTATATATACAGGGTGGAATTATTCAATGCCACCTGGAGGGAAAGTACTCGAAATACTGGAGATAGCAAATTTTACTCAAAGGAAACATTCCTTTATTTTTAAAAAGAAACAAATCTGCAGGCCATTGATGTCAAAAAGATACAGAATATTATTTTTTCGAACTTTAGTCGATTCATCCTGGGTTCGATTCCCGAGTGTGGCAAGCGAATTTTCAAAAATCTGTGAATACAGATTATTTTCTTTTTAAAAATTTAGCTATCTCTAGTATAAAGAGTACTTTCCCTCCAGGTAGCATTGAAAAATTCCACCCTGTATGTATAACTAGCTGACGTCGCGCGGTTTCACTCACGTAGTTCCCGTTCCCGTGGGAGTATGGGGATAAAATATAGCCTAAGTTACTCGCTGATAATGTAGTTGTATCCATTGCTGAAAGATTTTTTTAAATCGGTCGCGTAGTTTTTCAATTAAATCGTAACAAACACACAAACAAACAAAAAATCAAATCATTCCTTTTTATAATATTATTATAGTATGAATATACTTTTTATTACAGTAGGTACCTATGATACTGAATATAAATACTACAGTACTTTCACAGTTTTTATGTCTTGTGACTGGGACTGAAGCTACATTTAATTTTCATCTTCGTTTCGACAGTTCAAAAGTGCCTGTAACTGGCCTACTTGAAATAAATGCTTTGATTTTGATACTGAATAGACTCCTGTATTAAACATAAAATTGTAACTAAAACATACAATTTCTGTTGTCGGATCAGACTTTCCACCATTACCCAGCATGGCGGCTCTTCTAAAAGTACTATCCTCCTCTACTCGATTCACGCGATTTCTCATTCTAAAATGAAAACAAAAAAATAGCTATCAAATTTCGCCACCGAAATAGTTTTAAAGGAAAACCCGAGGGAAACCTATCAAATTGTAATTATGGTTCTACATTCCATGTCGATATTATTATGTTAAGGCTAATGCTCCAGGGTAGGCCAGAGTTTTTTTGCAATTTTCAGGCCAGTGCTAGGTTGTATGTTGATTAGAATATTATTCGCGGCTGTAAGACGTATGTAGTTACAGAATTATAATCATCAAAATTATCAATACAACCCTCCAAGTTCATAAAGGTGCAGGAATTACTTTGACCTTGAAAAAGTCATTTTTGGAGCATGCAACTAACGTGATCGATAACTGTGTATATGAATTCTCTGAATCTCGCTTCTGTTGCTTTCAGCTTATGCAGAATTTTTATTCTTTCCTTTTATTGACACAATGATAATACAACCCTTACGTATTACTATTACTTAAGTGCTAAAATTAATAAAACAGAAATATAACAAATATTCTACAAACTACTAAAATAATACTTTACTTGATAATAAACGAAATTCTAACCCAATGAAAAAAAATACAAAGCGGTTCAAAATGTTGTAGTCGTAGTATAACAATGCGTTTACGATAGATACGCTCGAAAATCGGGACGCGGAAAAAGTGCCACAGGTCCTTCGTGGACGGGCGCTCGGGCCGTACCAGGGGGAGACAGTTAGAACATGCACAACTTTAGTGAAGAAAGAGTCGCCATCTACTTTACTTAACCAATAAACTAGGTACTATATTTCATAATTAACGATAGATGTCTCTGTTCAATTATGAAAATCAAATAATTAAGTTCTATAATTTAATGTGGTTTTTTAAAGAATAATTTTTACATTTTTCATCAAAATTATCACGTTTTTATATTTCATGGCTGTTTCGTATTATCAATAATAACACAACCTTATCTCGGAAATCCTTTTTGTGTAACATAAACTGGCAACATCATATTATGGCCGCCGCAACTTGCGCTTGCGCTTGAATGTTTTTCGTTAGTCCATCTTATGTTTAATTATTTACAAATTCTCTTTGTAACTGTCAATTCTATTCAAATATGAATGTAGCCGGCGAAATTCTTTCTTGTTTTTTGCAAATAGAAGCTGTGTTTACATGGTATAGTTGATCAAAATGCAATTCGCGAATAAAATGGGCTCGTATTATAATGTATCATCATTATGTTATGTATTCGCAAATTTCATTATGATCAACATACGACATAAACAAAACAGCTGCTATTTGCAGAAAAAACAAGAAAATTTGAATGATCACCTCTAAGTAAACAAATATTGACCTATACGTAAGAAGGTATGCATACATTCCTATCTACCTATAGCTACCTATAGAGCCTTAGTTCTCGTTAAGAAATCTAGATGGCGCTTCAAATCGGATGCTTCAAAATGGCACAAGAGGGCTCTCTTCTCCCATATTATTATTATACTCTTTGGGCCGTACTAATCGGTGCTCGCCTATGCGTCGTAATTTATTGTAATTTAGAGTGATGTTAAAAATTATATTATGTCTGATTAAATGAATTGATTTTAATACAACTTTTGAATTAGTTTAGTAAAAGGTCATAGTTTATTTTTACATAATTTGTTTAATGTAATTACGCTTTATTCAATCCAAAAAATCACGAAAAAATAGCGAAATAAAACGTAAAAATTGACCTAAGACTTTGTTTTTTTACTAATTAATGTTATTGATTATCGATATTCTAGTACATTATGTGTCGACAAAAGTATATGTCTGATGCTATACGTATTTTTTTCAGTGAAATTTATAAATATTTATGATAGATATAGGAGTCTGAAATTGACTCTGCGATGATTTTTCAGTAAACTAGTTGTGGGAGATTAATCACTACTTACTAAACAAATAAGTTTTTATAAATGTGTTACATGAAGTGTCAATAAGAAAGACTAGTCTATTTTTAACATGTATTAAAAAATGCCAGGGTGTTATCTAAGTTAGTAAATTAGGCGACTAAAGTCTTAGAAATTTGCGCGAAAATGTGAAATGGTTCTTATAACTAAGAATCATCTAGGTGACACCATGCCTAGCCTTTTCCCAACTATGTTGGGGTTGGCTTCCAGTCTAAGCGGATGCAACTGAATACCAGTATTTTACATTGAGCGACTGCCTATCTGACCTCCACAACCCAGTAGCCGCGGGTAATACGAAACCCCTTAGTAAGACTGGTTGACACAATCAGTACAAAAAACAGAGCTTGAAACCCTGAGAATCAAGGCTACCGTTGGTCTGTGGACTAATAGCGTAACGCGCTTACAATGCCTTTGCAAGTCGTTTTGACAATCCAACAAGAATTTGTGTGGTTATACTACATTTAAAAAACTCGACTACTAAAAAATCACGCTCTAATTAAATTTCATTCGGGGTTTACAAAGTAAAATCAACTCCTCCTATTGTTGAAGTCGGTTAAAATGTATATGTTACCCGGGCCATAATAACGAATCGATTGATACCTTATTCATCAAAATACGATGAATAGTTTAGGCGCTATGGACTGAGGAACATACGTAAATACAAACATAGGTATATAGCCTGCTAAAATCAAAATCCTTCCTTTTGGCTTTTTCGTCGGGTTACAATATTTATTGCGTTGTGACATTGCAGAAGCAGACGAATTTTATTGAAGGTAATGGATTACGAATAGGGAATATGCACGTAATTTTTTCTTCACTTAAATCAATAAAATACAGTACTATTAACCCAAGAAAAGTATTAAAAGTTAAGTTTAACTACTGCTTGTCGCTTATAAATATTATTAAACTCCTGCAATTTTCTATGACAGTTCAAACGTCCGTAGCTGTCGCGGCCATGATGTGACGTCATTTACCACAATCTGCCTTGTTTACACCAAATTTTTTTCCCTTGATAGAATAATTTTACTGATTGTATGTGCTTTATTCAAGTAAAAATTGCAATAACAATATTATAAAAAACTTAGTGAAACTTTAAGTACTTTTCAAATAAAAGTGTTTTTTTGACACATAGACTTTGACGTCACTACCGGCTTTATCGAGGACGACGCGTTTTGAGAGTGCGTTCCGTTTCAACAAAAACATGCTAGATAAAACAGTAAATTGTAAAATAAGTGATGTATTAGCAACAAATGTACCACAATGTTTTTATGGGCCAATACAAGGCATTTTTAATAATTATAAAGAGTTTTCTATTTCATGCATATTCCCTATTGTGATAGGAAGTTGTGTTATGTATTAGGGTGCTGGTCCTGAAACTAATGCACTTAGTAGTACCATAAACACTCCAATTAATGTGTAACTGGCTTAAGATAATTGTCGCAAATTACAATTGCGAGGTCAGGATAGGGCAGCGCCCGATAATCGCTAGTTTGAAGTCAATGGCCGATGACATGTTTTGACAGTCATGACAACGTTTAAACATTGATTCATTAATAATTCACTATTGTTTGACGGGACTACCGACTAATTGGTTACTATAATTATGAATATGATAATTCAAGGTGTAAAGTAGTGTAAACGGACGTGTACGTCAAATGAAGTAACTCTACGCAAAAAATAATGCTGGGAAACGACATTTTTGAGGAGAAAAATCACGGTTTACGGTAGAACCATGGGCGTAGCCACGGTGGGGCAGGGTGGGGCGCTTGGGCTCTGACCTGTAAGGTACCTAACCGAACCTAAAAAAATAACTTATCTAGGAACTACAATACTTAGTATCCGTAAGAAAATTGACAGTCGACAGTCGACACAAAAAAAATGCAATCAAACCAATAATACCTATGTGTAATTGTTTACTTACTGTACCTGAAAGTACTATCAATAGATAGCTATAAACCTCTAAATTCATTGATTAACAAATTGGCATACGCCCAGAGCCCAAACGGCTGAAGTTAGAGACACATTTTTGGATGGAAGATTTCGTGGTGTAGGTAGGTGAGCAATAAGAAAGTGTTTTGGATAATTTGAATTATACATACAGATACAGGGTGCTATAGGGTGTAACCTTTTTGTATGAAAAAAATATCCGGGGTAAGACCGCGGGTATAGTGTGCTAGTTACATAATAATATCATTTTAGACTGCTGCCCACCATGAGCCCATGGCTGGCTACGCCCATGGGTAGGACTCAATGCAAACATTGTGTGCATTAAATAGTACAGTAGTCATGAAGTTGGAACTTTGACCCCCAATATCTCCGGAACTACAAGGTTCCAAGGTATGAACTGGATCATACCTTGGAACCTTGTAGTTCCACATACGTACATAAAAAAATATAATGAATGGGAGAACGAGTGCCTTTCGTCTTCGTTAAGGGTACACCCATCACCCATTATTGTCCTAAAGAGTCAAGTTCAATGGCGTGCGATTGGGGTGATTCTTCTATAAGCTAATAAAATACTAAAAATATCGTGTTACATATTATATTTAAAGGAGGATGTGTCTTATGGTATGGGCTTGTCATGCAGAGGAATGAGGAAAGTTTTGAGCGTGAATTTGGATGGCTGTAAGAGTAGAGAAAGATCATTATTATAGAATAGATTTATAGATTATAAGAAAAGAAGTAACGACCAGCCCGCTTTGTTCGCGTCTTTGTTTTTGCGCTTTGTTTCGTTTTTGCAAAATGAAAGAGAATCGACAAATCTTTTGTTCATCTGTCATTTTGTCGATTCAATGACAGACGAACAAAAGATTTGTCGATTCTCTTTCGTTTCTACGGCGTTCATGCTAAGCGGGATGCTGCGCCAACCAGAAGTATGTTGGTTGATAGGGAAATGATGATTATTTTAAGGTGGATTTGATCCCATACAATTTCAAATCTTGGGAAACTGTCTTTATAAGAGCGCGTGTAGTAATAATCATTACATTAAACAGACACCCACGACAGTGCACATAACATTGTGCAATTTAGCTGTTGTGTTCATTGAAGATAATTACATTGTATGTACCCTTACTGAAGTTACAGCGAAGTAACTTCTGGATGAAATTGAAAACTGGACGTAGACGTGGCGGGTATTAACAGATATCGACCACGTCTAAAACAAATCACCCAAAAATATGAGAAGATTTATAAGTTTTAATAATCGCACAAAAATATTTAACGATTAAAATGAAAAATAATGGCTGGATAGCTGGCCGGGCACAGAAAACAAAAAATAGGCGGGAAAGCGGCTATCCGATCTTCATTTGTTTTTTCGAGTTAATTCATATTTTTATTTTTACTTTACTTGCATTCGTAATGAAAAGCACAGTGTTTACCTCGGGTTAAAAACTTATTTAGTCCCTCGAACTATTAGCGCCCTCGCTGCGCTCGGGCACCAAACCCCGTCTCGGGACTAAATAAGTTACTTTGTACTATTTCAAGTACTTAATGTAATATTGAGGTCCTTGATCCCAAAAAAAAACACCATTTAGAAATCGCTAGTTTTGACATTTATGGAATATCACTAGCTAATTTAACTTGTTTTTGTATAGAATATAGTGCAAATATTTTTCACTTACTGTTAAAATATTTACGTATCTAGAATCAATACTACCTGTTAATGTAGTGTACCTAAACTACATAATATTGATTCTTTTACTTATTATCATAAAGACAATCCTATTTCAATGTCATTGTATCATTTGTATATTTGCCTGTAGGTCCTATATATTTCAGTTTCAGTTCCCAAACTATGAGTTACGTTGAGAGAGTTGTAATTTAGGGGCTGGGTTCGATAAAATGTCAGTTGCCTTTACCTATGTGTTTCTGCAGATAAGCTGGTAAATAAAGACAGAAAAAGTATAAAGCGACCAAATCTCCAACTTGTTACGATGCCAACCTGCAAGCTCAGCACATTGTACCGACAAATCGACCGTTCGTATTACGACACCGCGCTTCAGACGTCGATATATTAAACCTAATTCATAAGAAATCAATTTTATAATTTTTATCTGTAATTTATGAATCTTCGAAATATATTTCGTAACCTAAAAAGGACTTAGTCATTGGAGAGTTTCCAGACACACGCCCCACATATTTAACTGATATTTATTTATTAATTATTATTTATTTATTTATACAACACATACAGCTAGTATCACAGGTTTTAGGAACCTAATACTGTAATACAATAGAGGCATTCTCTCAGTGTCGGGCAAGGGTTATCAAGGCGGAAGCGGGTGTGTACCATTTGATATATAGATATATTTTATACATATACAGGGTGGAATTTTGTAATGCCACCTGGAGGGAAAGTACTCTTAATACTGCAGATAGAAAATTTTACTCAAAGGAAACATTCCTTTATTTTTGAATAGAAAGCAAACTGCATTCAAAGATTTTCGAAAATTCTCTTCTCCCACACCCGGGAATCGAACCGGCTAAATTCTGAAAAAATTATACCCTGTACTTTTATTGCATCGATCGTTAGGGTCAATTATAAGGATGAAATCTCTCTAACAAACATGATAAATTAAATGAAAGGAAAACCAGGAAATTTGAAGTTACAAATTCAATGAGTCAAGTTAAAGCTCTTTAACTAACATCCATCTTTTGTAATGCAGACTCCTTTGCGACATACTCGTAGCTGCGTGTATGAGGTAATTTAAATATGGAATGTTAGATTATAATTGATGGTTAAACGAACTTACCTTAAGTGATGTTCGACCATAATTATACGAGACGTCACATCCGAAAGATTTATATAATTCACTTGGTAGTAGTACTTCCACTGCACTGGGCATCGCACAATATTTAGAGCTAAAAATAAAATGTTTTTAAAGTATATTGACTACTCGACGTAGTACCTTCCCCCACTATGTTACCTGCGCCCACGCCACCATTACTCTTGTCATTCATTTAGAGAGGAAGAGCCTATTTCGCGACTTCATTCAGGGAGTTTATTATTGACTTTGCAATCATAGGTTCGGGTGGGTTTATAAATCTTTCGGATGTGACGTCTCGTATAATTATGGTCGAACATCATTTAAGGTAAGTTCGTTTAACCATCAATTATACTACGACGTCACATCCTCAGATTTATATAATTCACTTGGTAGATGTTTAGAACTGGGAGTGAAATAGGTGAAGCATTAGGTAAGAGCGCGGAGGAGGTAAGAAAGAAGCTCATAGATATGTTTTCAAACCAACAATATTATTCATAGCTTCATTATAATTTAAGGTGATATATTTAAGTATCTTTCAAGAAACATTGTTTGGGATATTCATCACTATTAGCCATTGCGAAATCCTCATCATTGAACTCTGTCATAGAACTCTGTAAACGTTAAGGAATTCCCGGTCAGGGAGACCAACTCGCTGAAGGTCTACTGATATGCATTATCTTTTGACCGCAGAGGAAGATGCGTGGCGCGTACTATGCGCGGAAAAATATGGTCGTAGGTATCTACCTCACCTTCAGTAAGAACTATTTTAATCCAGCGGCTAATAGTCGAGGCACTTGCGTTGTGTATGGGTTTTTTAATAATAATATGAGAGTTTATTTCATATTTTTAATTGGTGGCTCTAACATTACACAAGTGAATTAACGATAGCGCCTGTACGCGTTGTACAGTAGACAACGCAAGAAAACCTACCAGCTTTTTAGTGAGTTTCTCTATTGGCAAGTCTTTGTTTGGATACCAGTTTGCGATATAATCCAGGACTAGATTTGGATCCCAAGTTGCCTGATATTTAGGGAAAGTAGGGTTCTTTTTAAACACTCCCTTAATGAACCGGGAAACCCGGTCATCACTACTTAACAGCCTGTCCAATATCAGAGCCAACGCTGAACGAATAGAATAATTAAGGATATAATAGCTAGTCCCCTCTTCAATTTCTACCGTTAGAAACTTTAGTATTAATGAGATATTTGTACTGTAACAGCTAATATCACTATTATTGGTGCAAAAATGCCACCACTTTTTATACGCACAGCAGCTGTTTACTTAATTTCTTTTTTTTTTTTTTTTGCAAAATACGCAATCCTAATTTCTATAGTTTTAGGTGTTAAGTCTTGTCCTGCATATGGTTCCCTGATAATAGGGATGACACCAGGGTAAATCGTGTCCAGAATGGGTGTCTGGTTCTGAAAAGAAACAGTAACAGATTAACGTCAGGTTCAAAGTAAACTAGGTCAGTTTAAAAAGAGTGGGTACCAAGCCTGGCTAGGCCAATGTGGTACTATCATTATTCCCGTGGCTTTATCGTCGATTATTTTCCGTAGATACTTAAAATCAATGAAAACGGAGAAAAAAACGAGTAGAAAAATAATGGATACAAATCAGCAGTGAACGCGTCAATGTTGAACGCTTCCGGGTCACGTTTCCATAAAATGTACCTGTCACGCTTGAACTCTAATGGTAAATAAGTCGATTTAAGGACAGTCAAACGTATTCACGACTTTCTTAAAAGCTAACAGGGACAAACTCCATTCGGTATCGATATTTTTTCGCCTTGATTTCTCATCTGACTCAACATTGTCTTTGGGCTTTAAATATGACGCGAATACAATGCAATTGCCTTTTTTCGCATCATTGCTAGATTTCGCGAGCTGATTCCTTTATTTTCAAAAATTGGGCTCTGCCATATCTATTTATATAAGATATGGCTGTCGTAAACGATGCGCAGCAAAATCTCTTTGTTGCGTATTTGTTTATCAAAGCACTTAAGTCCGTTAAAGGCAGCTTTCAGTTCCCACTCATTTATGTGAAAATTAATCTCTGTATTATTCCAGAACCCACTTGTCTTTTCACCTTTGCAAAATACGAGAAGCATCCGAAGATATTTCCAATGCATAATGTCCATTGCGTATTATATTTTTTGTACGCATAATGTTGTCCATCTACCAAACGAAGTCTGGTTTAAGACTAACGGTTATGACATCATAGTTTTACCATAATTAGTGTTTCTCAAAGCTAAGAACGTTTCGCGTTCAAAGAATATTATTTAGTATAAACCCAGCCGTAAGGAGCAAAGTACTCCGAGAAATTTAGCAAAATCTCTAACAGATATTTGTTTTTGCTTAGAAATATCGATACACTTCTGAACTTTGACTAGTTTCTCCATTGGTAATTTTAAACAATAATTCCGCGAATGCAATTCGAAACCAAGGAAAGATTGAAATTGTTTCGGTTGTAATTTACTTTTGCCAAAATTTATGGCAATACCCAAACTTTCTAAAAATACCTTTGTATCGGTAAGACATTTAAGGCAGTCTTCATACTTATTGCCGATACAAATAATATTATCTAAATAAATTGCCAATAGTAAGCACGTCTTTCTTAGTGTGGCCACCACCGGTTTCGTAAGTTGAGTGAAGCTATACGGAGCTTGAGACAAACCGAATGGTAAACATTGAAATTCAAAAATTTCCTCTTCGAACATTAATTTATTTATTTAAACTTCATGCACAAGAGTGGTACATAGGCGGACTTAATGCCACAAGGCATTCTCTACCAGTCAACCTTTGGGTTAATAGGACAGCATTGCATTAATCGTAATTACTTTTTACTAGTTTTATCGATTTTTATTAGAAAATATGCATCTTTAAGATCTATTGTAGCCATATACTCGTAGCAATTGTTTGTAAGTAATAATTTTGAGACAGTTCGTATTTCTTCCATTTTAAAATGTTGTGTATTAAGAATAAATCGAAATGAACCGTCACTTTTGTTTAGCCAGAAATATTGGTTTAGTAGATATAGGACCTATTTTTGATAAAAACTGGTCAAGTACGTCGACACGCTTTACGACAGCACCGGACGACTGTAATTTTGATATTTCGACATTCAAGTCGTTTATTTCAAAATGACTTGAAACTTAAAACGGCAGGATCGTATGTTATATTACATACACACCATTCTGTATCTCCATCAATAATGGAGCATGCCAGGTTTGTTAAACCTGCAATTCCATAACCCAAATATGTACAAAATGTTAGGTTATTTATTTGAGCCTGTTTTTTACAGTCGCTTAGAACGGGGGTGATTTCTGAATTTAACAGAGGTGCTTTGGCAAGCTTGTAGTTTTCTGGTATAAGTGATTTTTCCAAACCTTCTTGCTTTTGTTCCCGCGTCAGGCCATCAACTAGGATACACCCCCAACGTTTAGCAATCTCGTCAGGAATCCTGGGTAGTGGCAGCTATTACCATATCTTTACTTGTACGGGGACCTGGTTCTGAGAGCGGGGTTGGCCCCGATTTGTAGTTCGTGTAAACGCGGAGCCAGGAGCTACCTTGGACCTGATTTGTCGTGTTGACATCTGAATCGTCCGATTCTGAGGGGTCCACTCGCACTTGTTTGAATGGTGGTGAGTCCAGTCCAAAAATAACAGTGTCACCTCATCAGCTACATGCCATAGATATGCTGCATTAGCAGCTGTATATTTTAAAGTCATTGGTTATATTCACGACATAACACGAGACTGAGTCATTGGTTATATTCTCGACATAACACGAGACTCTATGGTTATCAGCCATGATCACGACGTGGAGAACAACGGTGACGCCTCATCAGCTACATGCCATAGATATGCTGCATTTGCAGTTGTGTATTTTAAAGTCATTGGTTATATTCACGACATAACACGAGACTGAGTCATTGGTTATATTCTCGACATAACACGAGACTCTATGGTTATCAGCCATGATCACGTCGTGGAGAACAACGGTGTCGCCTCATCAGCTACATGCCATAGATATGCTGCATTTGCAGCTGTGTATTTTAAAGTCATTGGTTATATTCACGACATAACACGAGACTGAGTCATTGGTTATATTCTCGACATAACACGAGACTCTATGGTTATCAGCCATGATCACGTCGTAGAGAATAACGGTGTCGCCTCATCAGCTACATGCCATAGATATGCTGCATTTGCAGCTGTGTATTTTAAAGTCATTGGTTATATTCACCACATAACACGAGACTGAGTCATTGGTTATATTCTCGACATAACACGAGACTATGGTTATCAGCCATGATCACGTCATGGAGAATAACGGTGTCACCTTATCAGCTATGTAGCTGATAAGGTGACACCGTTATGATATCGCAACAGATACCTAACTATGGCATGTGCCACAGTGCGATCGTGTCGCAGAGCATCCACAAAATATTTATTTATTTATTTTCCCCATCCATATAGAATAATATAATTCAAACTATACGACATCGTTAACGTGTGTCTAAATGATACCTTGGGTTGTCTATAGAATTATAGAATGCATGTACGAAAAAAAGAAAAAACTAATTGTAACAATAAGTCAGTTGACGGTAGGTAGGTACATAAATTGTGACTTTAAACATCTGGTAACAACGTTACATTATTATAGTTGCATGAATCCTGCGTTACTGTAATTAGGGATAGTCCTTAATTAACAATGTAAACAAGTATGACTCACCTTCGCTCGTTTCCGAGGAGCGGTTAACTTGTTTTTGTAACCTTTTTATTTTCTTCCGAGTGCGCGATTCTTTATTCTTGTGTTTTCGTTTACCCATTATGGTAAACCAGAGTCACACTTTTCACTAATTTACACGATAATACTTGGTTGCACACGAAAAAAAATGAGAGAGATGTTGCGATGCCCGCACAACGAAAGCGAATGACAAGAGTAATGGTGGCGTGGGCGCAGGTAACATAGTGGGGGAAGGTACTACGTCGAGTAGTCAATATACTTTAAAAACATTTTATTTTTAGCTCTAAATATTGTGCGATGCCCAGTGCAGTGGAACTACTACTACCAAGTGAATTATATAAATCTGAGGATGTGACGTCGTAGTATAATTCGAAAATTAGATTGTTACAGTTGTTATTCACATTTGATTGTTTTTACAGCTCATTTCACATTTTGTCTCACGGTGAAAATGGCTTATCAAGAACAGTTTGATTTAATGGAAGCTTATTTTTTAAATAACAAAAATGTGAATCTAGCTCTGCGGTGGTATGGAGAGAGATATCAAGACCGACAGGCACCAACTCGGTTCGTATTGAAAAGAATGGTAGAAAATTTAAAGAATACGGGTGGTTTCAAGAAGAGACGGCAAACTATTCAGCAAAACTATTTCGATTTTGAACTAGATGTTTTAACATACTTTGAATCATTTCCGAAGGCTTCAAGTAGAGATGCTGCCGATGAATTAGGAACAACCCACACTCGCGTACTTAAAGTGCTGAAAAAGTATAAGTATAAATGCTATCGTGAAGGTCGGTTGGTGCAAAAATTGCATATTGGGGATCGTGAGAGACGATTACAATTTTGTGAAAACATGCTTGGAGAAATTGACCGAATCCCTAATTTTTTGAGTAACATTGTATGGTCTGACGAAACCAACTTCAGCAATAATGGCATGTACAATCGCCGCAATAACCATTATTGGTCTCGAGTGAATCCTGTTCGTGTTCATGGAACTAACAATCAAGTAAGATTTTTTTTCAACGTTTGGTGCGGAATTATGAGAAATAATGTAGTGTTAGTCCACGTGTACGAAGGTCATTTAAACACTGTCAAGTATATTGAAATACTGGATCTCTTAAGAAACGAGTTAAATGGTTTCCCCGAGGAAGAGCGAAACCAAATCATGTTTGTTAGAGAACAAACATGATAAATTAAATGAAAGGAAAACCAGGAAATCTTAAATTAATTTAATTATTTACAAAAAATGGTAAACTAACTAATTAGTTGCTCGAAATGGGCTCCATTCTCTTGGATACACAAATTTATTCTTTTAAAGAATTCGTTTCTAGTAACCTTTAATAAAGTGTTGTGGTGAATATTATAAATCGTATTCTGAACTTCAACTCTCAACTCGTTGTCATTCGCATAAGATTTCATGTAAATTTGATTTTTACATATCCCCACAAAAAAAAAACTAATGGGGGGAGATCTGGCGATCTCGCAGGCCATCTGATTGTGCCGTTTGTACCAATCCAGGTATTAAAATGGTTATTAATGTAGGCAGTACTTATTCTGCTGTTATGTGCTGGAGCACCATCTTGCTGTAGAATTATTTGGTTTCGCTCTTCCTCGGGGAAACCATTTAACTCGTTTCTTAAGAGATCCAGTATTTCAATGTGTTGTGTATGTGTTGTCTGGGGTTTTCAGCGACCCGAGGGTGCGATCCTGATCGGTAGATAGGATCTTTTTCACACGCGCGGCTTCGCTGTTCGATTCAATTTCTTCGCAGAATTTCCGCCAGGCTGCCCTGCTGGCATTCCTGGCTTGTTTTTTGAAGGTGTATTGTGTTTTCTTGTATGAGTCCCAGTCTTCTGGTAGTCTGGAGTTTTTGGCTATGTTGAATTGTTTGCGCATGGTTTGCCTGAGCTTACTAAGATCCGCATTCCACCAGGAGTTACCCTTGCTCTTGGTGATTGGGTCTTTTAGTTTGCAGCAGGCGTGGTGGTAGGCTTCAATTATAAATTCTGAAAGTTTTGTTACGGTGTCTTCAAATTGTTTGGGGTCTGTTAGAATTTGGGGCGTTTGGTGCTGCGTTAGTAGGGCAGCCAACAGCCGTTTGTAGCCGGGTACATTGGTACGGCGTGGGTTGCGTCTAGGTTCGGGTTTTTTTATGTTAGCTTCTAGTGAGAAGCGAATCCTTCAATGGTCAGAGCAGGAAGGCTCGTCGGAGATGTGCCAGTCAGAGATAAGGGGTGCGTCTCATAACATATAAAGTTATTTGGTATTTTTTCATTTCAATAACGTTCACAAGATATAATAAACGTGAGTGTCACAACCGTTGATATAATTTCTTTAGATAAAAAAAAAAAAAAAAATTCAAACATAGTGTCATACATAAATTGAGGCAGCCCCAGAACAATAGTATTTGTGTCGGGGCTGTCTCGCTCTTCCCATAAGTGGTATCCTAATAATGAAAATGAAGTCTACGAATGAAATAAAATAAATGATAGTTAATTAATTAATTAATTTATTTATTTAGTACATGGAGGACTTACAGCTAATAAAAACAGAAAAAAAAGGAAACCATAGTCACCAGAAAGCCAATATTACAAGTATAGACTTATAATAGAAATATATGGTGTAAGCACAAGACAAGAACACAAAAACACACAGCTTTAATATAAGTGAGAAGCTATATAAAAACTAGTTTGCAATTTATATAGCTGAAATAGTATAGAAAATAATAGCAAAACTTAAAACAAACAATGTAACCTACTTGAATTACTTACGTAAGCAGCTCTCTTTGTGTTTTGTGCGTGCGTGTATATTTGTGTGTGCGTGTGTATTTGTCTGTGTATGTGTGTGTTTGTGCGATATATAATCCAGATAATTATCCAGCATGTTAGCCTACCCTGATCAGAATGTTTTCTGTTTTTTCATATGTTAGAGATCTTAACCAATCACTTATTGTTCTTTTACAATCGTGTAACCGCATGGGATATATTTCAAACTTAAGATTCAGTTTATTGTAGATGTAGGTGGATTGTGTAACATATTGACGTCCAGCAAATGCTGATCGCACCCCTGAAGAGTAGGCCACAATATCTCTGCGCCTTCTGCTCTCAGTATCTGGGTCAAAAGGAAGACATTTATGCAGGGTTAAGGTCACATTTAGAACATAAAGCTTTCTAATTGAAAGCAAGTTGCTGACTTTATAGAGGTCTGTTGTGGGGAACCTGAACGGTTTCAAATACATCACCTTGATAAGTGATCGCTGAGCTCTTTCCAGATCGAGGAATTTCATTTTGGAAGCTCCACCCCATATCGGAATGCAGTAAGTTATTACGGATTGCGCCAGAGCTATATAGATCTTGTTTATAAGTTGGGCGGACATAACATGACGTAAAGTTTTGAAGACCCAAATGAGCTTCCTGGTCCTTTTCATGAGTTGCAAAGCTATCTGGAATTGTGAAAGTATCAAAGATTGATATATCTATGTTTTTGGTACTTAAATATATGCATTTTCAAAATCTATAATAGTGGTGGTTTTTGAACAAGTTCTTTGTCTTTTACTTGAGCTAGTTAAATTTAAGAGAACCATAGCATGATCCGTGATTGTTGTATTAAGTACTGCCACAAATGCTGAGGTTTTAGTTTTATCAAGCTTCAGGACGACATGGTCAAGGCAATTCCGTTCTCTAGTGGGGAGGCTGTGTCCCGGAAGGAGGCCGTGCACCGATAGCATATTCAAGTAATTTAGTCTATTTGATCTTTGTTGTGTTATTTCTGAGGATTTTTCGATTATATTAATATTAATGTCACCCATGACAATAATATTTTTGTGTGTACTACAAGCTTTAAGATGGCTGTTTAACGAGTTTAAGAAATTGTCAGCACAGGTATTAGGTATGAACTTCAGCGAATATCTTGAGGATATTCTGAGTATAAGGTACGCCACCCTGGTCGACATAATATAAAATAAGTCTTTGGCGTTCTCTATATTATGTTCTCTATTTGCAAACTATAAATGATCCATACGCAGTTTAGATTTAAATATATCATGGACAGTTCCTGAATTTATTTTTGAATTTTACTTATGTTTGTGTTGATGTTTTCCTTCACCGTTTTGATGCGGTGATGAAATTAATTACACAAAGTAATGCGCCTACCTGGGTTCGAACCCACGACTTAGGTACTGTTCGTAAGTCGGGGCCGCCAAACATCGAAGACATGTGACATCTACCAATCCGCACTGGGCACGCGTGGTGAATTATAGTCCATTCCCTCTCATAGAGAGGAGGCCTGTGTCCCAGCTGTGGGAACATTAATAGGCTGATGATGATGATGATGATAATAATAATATAATAATAATAATAATAATAATAATGTTTATTTCCAGTAAAGTGTTTACAAAGGTTACAAGTACAGTAATATGGTACAACATAAAGTGCATTAAGTATTATCTCCTGGCACCCAAACTAGGTTTATAGCCTGTGACTTGGGGACCAGTGATTCCATAAGATGGAAGATCAAAAATGTCAGTAAAACTGTTTTCACCAGTAACATGGTTAATATAAATTTAATTATTATTTTTGTGTTTAGAAAAAGAAAAGTAAAGTAAAAAATAAAAAATAATTCGTAATAAAAATGTTTGTGAGTGTTTGAGTAAGAGTGAGTTGGTTGTGGTAGGTGTAGTAGGTATGTTGTGTATGTGTAAGTAATGCGAAAGTGCAGTTCGTGTATGGTGTGAATGTGTCCTAGTAGATGTAGTAATGGTGGATGTGTGAGTAAGTGTGAAAGTGGAGCGGAGATCTGTCTTATGCATGTGGGAGGAGAAGTTTTTCGGTCTCGTCACATGATTTCTCAATTAGCCATTCTTTAACTGTGCTTTTGCATTGGTGATAATTTAAACTGTGGATATGGAGAGATTTATTGATTTTATTATATAGAATATAGCTGAGGTAGGTGAATTGGTGTTGTGCGAAAGTTGTTTTGTGTCTAACTGGAGGAAGGGCAATGTCTGCGCGGCGTTTAGTACTTGCTATGAACGGCAGACGATGTTTCCTTAATACACATTGTAGTACATATAAGCCTCTCAATGTCAGAACCCTGCATTCCCTAAAAAGTTCCAAAGTAGGGTATCTATAGGGCTTGCCGAACATAACTTTGAGAACTGCTCTCTGGGCTCTCTCTAAATTCAGAAAGTATGTTTTGCAAGCGCCACCCCAAGCCGGCAAACAATATAGGAGAAGAGACTGACAGAGTGAGTAATAGACCATCATAAGTGTTTCCGAGTCAGCCGAACAACGGAGTTTCTTAAAGATGGAAATTAGTTTACGCGTTCGGTTAACTAGATTATCAATATGACTATACCAGTTCAGGTGTTTGTCAATTTGCACGCCCAAGTATTTTATACAAGGTGTGGTTGCCAGAGTAGGACAGGTACAGCAGGAGTCTTGAGAACAACTGTGTAATTTAACAATCGGCGTTGTGTTTGGCTGAGTCTTATTACTTAAAGAAAAACAAACAAGCTTCGATTTTTCTGCACTGAAGTCAACAAATTATTGCCAAACCAGTTCATGACAATGTCCAACACCATCTGAGCATATTTTTCTGTTTCACTCCAATCATTCCCATGAACAAGTAGGGCTGTATCATCAGCATATGTAAATAAGAAGCAGTTAGTTAGTGGAAGTGAACACAGATCATTAATGTAGATGAGGAACAAGGTTGGACCCAGAATGCTGATAATTTTAAACATATTTAATTTAAGTTGTATGCGTCCATAAACTTATAGGAAGTTTCTTTAAACAAAATAAGCCTGGATTATGAGAAGACGGACATCCAAACAAACACACATCTGCCTTACCCTTCTGGGATTACACGCGTGTTGTTGCGTGAAGGAATTAAACATCCTGATAGCAAATAAATTAACACATTTATTAAACAGTTTTACATCATCTCAATCCTTATTTCGGGAAGCGCAGGTCAGTGTCTCGCAGGTTGTCCTCGATCCACCGCTCAGCCTCTAGAGTCATCTCTTCGTCGAAATAGTCGCGCCAACCGTTAGCTTTGCCTGGAAAAACATTGACGTTAAATGGCAGCGCCAAAGGGTATTTTGCTACCCAGTAACTGGGTCCCCCAACATAGTTGTAAAAGAGTTGAAGATTTATTTAATGGCAGTTATAATTTATATGACAGAACAACGTTTGCATTGTCAGCTAGTATCTAAGTAATATCACCATCACCACTCTAAACAAAATGTCCATAAAGAGATGGTGAATACCGCCAGAAAGAATTCGTCAAACTGCATTGGTTCTATTATGTTATAAAGTTTACCTCTTCTAATAAAAGTCTCGTTGGGCGTGACAACGTCGAACTCCCTCAGATCCTCGTAGTTCACAGCCTTGTTCTTCTTGAAGTTCTCAAAGCTGAGGTGGTCGCACAGACGAGTCATTTGCTCCTCTGTCACCTCCTGGCCTAGAAAGTCTGCCACGCGACGTACTACTGATGGTAAATCCTGGAAAACCAGAGCAAATAAATTGACGTATGTTATTGAAGTTTAAGACTTGTCAAACTGCATTTAAGTTTAATTTCGATTGCTACATAACAATGAAGAAATCACCTTAAAGTTTGAATAGTTCTCTATTCTAATCCTCAAAGATCATGTTTAATTATACCTTTGCAAGTTCTTCATAGAACAAAAACAGCATGTTCGGATGATGTCTCATATTCCAAGCTTCTTTCAGATGCTCAAAATATGGTGTCAGTATATCTGAAACCAGATCAATATTAAATGTGTCAACACGCCACAAATGGATCCATCAGCATCTCAATTGACAATACAATGATTGTTGATGAACCTCCAGGTTGTCTACTTACAACGGTCATTCATGAATAACTCCCAGAAATCTTTGAATTCGCCTGCGAAGTCTAGTACTCTGAATAGCTTAGCATGGTGATAGGATGAGACGGCGATATCCCTTGCGTCTCTTGCTATGTAAACCATCTTAGCCGTGTCCACCATAGTGGGTGGGAGGAAGCTCATCGGAAGGTGCGTCTTGATGAATCGGGGGGATGGCATCGCCGCCAGCTTTTCCGTCACTGGCTGAGCCATAACCTCCAGCATTTTTAAGATCTTTTCTTGTTTTTCTTTGCTTTCCACTTTGTCTATGTTCTTCAGACAGTCTTTCCGCCATTCGGTGTAGTACATGTAAATTCTGTAACAGTAATTATTGTTTCTTTTGAAAAGCAGTAGTTTGACTAATTATTACCATATTTCTATTAAAAATAAGTTATTATGTTAACTTCCACACTAAGGTAAGAACGCCTGATTTTTATTTTTCTGTTACACAAATATCTTTCATCAACAGTATGCAGACTGAACGTTAACAAAAATACTAGATATAAAGACAGACTCTGTAACACTTATAAACATGATATGAAGAGGCAAAATTGAACCTTGACTTTTAAGAAGAAACCAGTACTTACTCAAGGAAAGGATATCTATGAGTGATTGGAACAGTTACCGCAGTTTCGTAATCGAAATCATTTGCTAGCAGCCACACCAGTTCTTGAGTCCATGTAGTGCCTGTCGAAGAACAGCACAGTAAGTACTAAAACATATTATTCTCCTGCCTTATCCTAAGTTATTTATGGTCGGCGCAGCACGTCTTTCTTCCATACTTCTGTATTAGTCGTAATCTCAGTAGGTAGTCATCTCCTTTCTAGCTAAATCATCATCTGCATAATCAATCCATTGTTTCTTTGGGCCTCCCCTACTCTTAAAGCCACCCATTTTCATACTCAAAAGTTATCTAATTACACTTTTTTCATTCCTCCGCATCATATAATATAATAAAACATGTCAACTCTATAATTAAATCAACTGAGCAAGCTGCATCCCTATTTTTATATCTGCATTGTCGTTTCAAATCGGACGCTGTTTCGGTGGTAATACACAGCCAATTTCCTATCTTATCGGATTTCTCATTTCTTATCACAATACTTTTATGTCATGTATTCCTATTCCTTCTAAGTCTTGTCACATTTTACATCTACAAGATACAGGTAGATAGATTGTCTAGTAAAAAAAAAAGACGCTGCCGTAATACCTACACCATAAGGCCTAGACAACCCTAAAAGCACGCAAGTGTTGGAAACATCAATAAATCAGCCTGTTTAGAACATAGCTATATTATGTTCTAAACGGGCTGGTTTAGAGACTTATAAGAGTGTAAAAAGCAGCTTTAGTCTTTTTTTTTAAAGAATATTACAAATCCACTAAACAGCGTTAAGTGACAATCGTTTTAGAATCATTTCGTACTTTTGCAACCAAGACAACAGCATTGACATACGACAATATGCTTCATTCACGAGTACGAATATTATTAAACCCGATTTGTATTACACGGCTAAATTACGAACAGTGGCAAGTAGCTCATCAATTAAAGTCCTCGACTGTACATCATCGTTATTTTGATGAATGGAGAAGGAGAGGTAGGCCACAGAAAAGATGGATGGGTTTTGTGAGGAATTTTTAAACAAGAAAGGAATAAAGGGCTACTGTGACGTCTGACAGAGGACAATGGAAGCAGAAAAGGGTGTTGCGCCGACTCCAAGTAGAATGGGACAAGGGTAGGTAGATAATGACATATATAGTTGGTGCCAGTTAAGATGAGAATAGCGGTCATTGCCCTTTCCCTAATATCTCTTCGTTCGAACCAAAACAAATAAACCATGTATCGTTTTTCATTACAAAAAATGTTGAATATATCACAATAGATGACGATTCCAGACTTGCACAGGTTTATTTTTGGTTTTCAAAGTTAAGAAGTTTAATAAATGTAGGTGGGTCAGTGACCGTTATTCTCATCTTAACTGGCATCAACTATGGTATGATCGTAATCGCTGTTAGAATGTCAGATTATCTAGGGTACACCATCAACACCGTAGCTTCAGGATCTACCTACCAGCCCGCTGGTAACTGGCCACATACACGTCACTAGGTCTTATGGGCAAGTTGTAGATGTTCTCAGCATGGTCTATGTAAGGTCTAGGCATCACATAGCCCTTTGGACCCGCTCGGATCCAATCGATTTTGGGGTCTAAAAGAAAACATCAAGATTTGTTATTCATTTAAATTGCCACGCAATTTACGCTTGTAATTTTTTTTTTTACAAGAGCTTTTTGGGACTTTCAAAGTGAACACGATCAATATTATGTAAACTGGGTGCTTAAGAGCATAATTACAATTACTATGAATATTCAGGGTGACCTGATAGCTCTTGAACGCCATATATTTTGTGCTATTCATGGTTTAGTTGGTTAGATCTATTTCTTATTAATCAAATTGTTGGCAACACCAACATTTTTACAACCACGAACGGTGCAATAAATGGACGTGTCTGTAACTCCAGAGTTTTACTTCACTAAATACTGAAGCCCTCCTGCCCTACCAGCAGCATAGCAACATTCCCAACAGTCCACTGCTACCACCCTTGTACACAAATTAAAGCCAATTAGAGCCAACTAAGGCTCAACAAGATATAAGATTCAAAGATTCCAATTATGGAATCTTATCTTATTTTTCATCACATCGACTATGAACATAAAACTTTATGAAACCAATAGAATACAACTATTTCTACTTACAGTTAAACAACCTCTTGATCTCAGCTTTCTCTTCAGTCTCAATCTCTTTGAAATCAAACGGGAAACATAAACGTTTCAGTTCTGACATTTTTTAAAATATTTTTATACTCAACAGGACTGTGACAACTGAATTCACCTATACAACTAACATAAAAAAATAGATATCAGGATTTATAACTGGTTAAAACTAGCCAATGAGACAGGTAATTTATCTGTGGGTATATTTTTTGTGCCTTGACTTTTTTATTGTAATAGGTACCTATCACATTATCCTTTGGTCTTTTTTTACATACTGACGTAAATAATGAATGTGAAGGACACTGTGTTGATCAAGCGATATGAGCAATTGTGTTAAAGACACACTGCTTATTTCTGTATTATTCATGTAAAATTAAATCTTATACATAGTTTTATTTATTGAAAATTTCGTGTCGAAAACTAAATCAAATCAGTGTCCAAAAAAAAACCTATGAAAGCAAAATATTATAAAATCATCAGCAAAGCATAACATAATCGATACTCGATACTGCTTATTAACAGTTTGATCAATTAGTTACTAGTTATTTGTAGTGATAGTTACTCAACGCTACATTTGTAATTGACTATGTAGAGAAAAGTTTTCCTAACAAATTATAGAAATATTGAAGGCATTCTAGAACAATTTTCAAAGGAAGAAAACACAGACACACACGTCAAGTGACATTGCTGTTCCAGCCAAAATTCCAAATGGTACACCCACTATACCCTGGTCACGAAACTCAAAGAGTCCTGTCAGTTTTAGATTTGCACTTTGCACTGCATTGCATCCATCGAAGCGATGCAGCGCTGGCACAACAAGATAAGATATGAGATAAGATCTGATATAGAATTGTTAAGAGATATGAAAACTATGCATACGTATTAATATTCAGGGTCATACTGCAGATGCAGCTATTATGAATCAATTTGGAAGATTAATAAAGACTTGTGACCAAAACTATATGTAGTTCTGAATACCTTATATATATATTTTTTTATATTTCCGTACAAAAAATGAAAAAAATGGAACCCTTTCGTGCGTCTGTCTGTACGTCCGTCTATCACAGTCAATTTGCTCCGAATCTACTGAACGAAATCAGGTGAAATTCGGTCGGATGGTGTAATCCTATGACCCAAACACAGATGTGCAAAGTATTTTTTTTTTTTTAAATAAGGTTCATATTCGGAGGACAAAATTAGGAAGTTAAAAGAGAAAGTTTTGCAAACCTTACTGTGTTTTATATCAGAAAGAAAGAAAAAGGTTTTTCAATATACTTCCTCGAAAACTGGTTCTTTTCGCACTACGATTAGGTTCAACATGCAATATATTTCACACTCGTGCGATTTTTTTCATTTTCCAACACGTGTGCGGGAATGAAAATTGCCTATATTTAGTCCAAATTGGTTCAATGTATTAGTGATTGTTTTTTTTAATCTCGGCAAAGAGTTAAGCGTCTTTACGGCATTAATATTTTTTGAATATTTAATTAATGTTTATAAATAGAATATCAATCAATATCAATATCAATTATTAAAATAAAATAAACGTTTATGAACAAATTAACATTTATTTGTGTTCTAAACTCAAAAATATTTGAATTTTAAATTTTTCATCTTAGCCTGTTTAGCGGCTTTATACCTTTGCTTCTCCTTCAAACTGGCAAAAGCAAAGCGCGGAAAAAAATATTAAATCATAGTTTTAAAAGTGTATTGAAAAACGTCGTTTGATACACGTGGACATTTGTTATTGCAGTTTTCGGCTCAATAACAACCCTCGCCTGCGGCTCGGGAGTTAATTCCGCCTCGAATACAATAACAAACTTTCTCAACTTGAATGAAAATGAAAATGATGATGATTATTATTATCAAATGAAAGGGCTCGTTATGAGGATCTTAAATATAATATACTTGAGTTTTTTTTATTATAATTTTGATATTATTGTAAAATAAATAGTTTTGATTTTATTCATGAGAGAAGACGAAAATTGACCGTTCCCCCCCCCCTGATCTCCGAAACTAGTGAGCCTATAATTTTGAAAAAAATACAAAATACAGTGCATTGCTTGTAGGCAGGAAAACCTATAAGAATTCTATCAATTGAAAATAAAGTGCTAAACTCAATATAATACTTTCGACGTCGTACTTACGGAAAATTTTAATTTGGCATGTACGGAACCCTCTCCACGCGAGTTCAACTCGCACTTGGCCGATTTTTACATTATACTGTTAAGGATATGTCTATTCTCCTACCTGCAAAGAAAAGGCCATTAGGATGTTGGTAAAACTTGTGGAAAACAGTATGAGTAGACATCGGATGGCGTTTTATACATTTTCATATGCAGACGAGAGATGTTTAATTATGACCTAGCTAGAAGATTCATTGCCTATATAGATTACACTTCACAAGTACACGTGTACTAAGCTTCGTTTTGTATGGAAATGTAATCGACGTTTTTCACTGTACCACTAACAAACATCCACGCAAGACCGTGTCTAGATACGTGACCGGTTAACATGATCAGCTAACATGGAAATCCTCTCCGTACCAAACATATGTGCGAGTGGGCAGCTGTCATCCCCTTAAGACCCTTTTCATAAAGAAACATAACTGGATTAAATTAACATTGCCGACAATCACTTTTGTAGCCGGAAATTAGATAAATGACTTGCAAAAGCTTAGAGGTAGCCAATCTACGAACATATTAATATTGAAAATGCAGGTAATTTCACGTAGATCATGACCTAGGTTAGGACATGAAGACTTTTTATCACCTCCAGACGACATTAAGAAAATTATCCCAGGGATATTTTTTTATTTAATATTATCCGTTGGATAATTTTATTAATGTCGTCTGGAGGTGACGCGGGCAAGGCAAAAGCAAAAGGCAAAAGCTAACGTATAGAACGGTATTTTCAAGGATATTTCAAGCAGAAAGTAAAAAAGAACTTTAAAGTGACCTTATTTATTAAGGGTGTAAATAGCTTAACGAAGCTGAAAGGCACTTGTCCTCCCCGTCAACGCGAACATTTTTTTCTTCTGGACCATATACCTTGAACCTTCTAGTTACGGAGATATTGGACGTCAAAGTTCCAACTTTTTCAAAAGTTTTTTTTTTATACTTATTTTTATGGTTATTACTTTACTTTAAATACCCCAATTACTCCCGTACTATTCAATGCATCCATCAGCACAATGTTTTGAGTGTTTTTTATTGAATTTCAACGTGATTTTTCACCCCAAAAAAAAAGTCGTTTCCCAGCAATATTTTTTGCGTAGGGTTACTTAGTTTTATGTGTGTATACGGCTCTTCTTCCCCACGGTTGAGCAGACCCAGTTCGTCCATGATGTCATAGTTGACCGAGTTTTTGGTCCTGTCGATGTTGAGGAGTTAGCTGAGGTGGGTCACCTGCTCTTCAGTGTTGGGCTTGTTGAGGACAGTGGCCACGCGACGGATCACTGAAGGCAATTCCAGGACAGAACGAACTTGAAGTTTCAGCTTGATTATGTTGACAAGCATAATTAAAGAAAATCCCCAAGGTAGTATTCTGAGGCCATAGTTGTATTCCCTTTTTTTAATTGTTTTAATGATGGTAATTAAATAGTAAAGGTAAATAAAAGAAAACGATAATGTATAGTTTACATAAACAAACTTGAAAACTTAAAAAAAACGCCTTGTAACGTTATAAAATAATATTACGCTTTTTGTATTCAGTTTTACGAAAAACCATAAGATACAAAGTTTATAAGTTTATTGAGTGTCATGTTTTATGCGAAAATAGCGGTACCTTAGACTTGTCTTCGTAGAAAAGGAATTAGGTACATGTTTTGATGGTGTCTTTTCTCCCAAGCTTCATTAATGTTTTCCAAGCATGGTGTACAATATACTGGAAATACCACAGTTTTAGAATTATTTGTTAAAGTCAAATATGAGCAAATGACTTCAGAATATTCAACAATCTAATCGGAGCATAAACTTACCTATTCATACAAATCTATTGTGGAGGAGTTAGAAATTGTGGATTTCTCGGTAATATATTATATGAGGTCGAGAACATAAATGAGGCAATGAATAAATTCATCAGTATTATTAAATCAGTAATATCAAATCATTCAAAACAAGTTAAAATCCCAAGACAAAAGAGAATCATTAAACCCTGGATAACCCCTGGTCTTTTAAAATGTATTAAGAATAGAGACAAAATGCACATAAAATCTAAAAAATACCCAGATAATATTATTCTAAACACTACTTATACTCGATATCGTAATTTTTGCAATAACTTACTAGTCTTATGAAACTGGCCAGCTTGAAAAGACCAAAAATAATCCCAAAGTCCTATGAAAAACAATCAAACAAACAACCAATACCCATAAATCAAAACTTAGCCCAGTGGAGCTACTTACAATACGGGACAACCCAAAATCGGCGATTAATGAGGTAGACCATTTTTTGCCAACATTGGCAAAAACTTGGCTACAAAAATAATGAATGACACTGTATCATCACTGGCCGGTGGCCATCCCTCACACTTACCTACGGATACCCGAAACTCATATGTGAACTCTCTTACCATTCTGGAAGTAGACGAAGCTGATGTTGAGTCCCTAATTTGCTGGGACGACATATCATCGCTTATATTGAAAAGTTATCGAAATGTACTGGTTCCACCAATTATTATTATTCCTTTTTAATCGTTGCCTACAGCAGGGTGCCTTTCCGGAGACCTTTATAAACAAAAATTCATCCAATATACAAGGGAGGGAACAGAGACTGTGTTAATAACTACAGACCATAACGGCCCTACCTGCACTCTCTAAAGTTCTCGAAAAAATCCTCAATAACTCTACGGAAATTTCTCGACAAACACCAACTCATTGCTAATAACCAATACGGATTTCGGACAAGTCTATCTACAGATGATGCAGTACTCGACTTCACGCAACAGGTTGCCTCAAATCTAGATAAAAAATCGAAATGCCTAGGTATATTCCTGGACCTTTCGAAGGCTTTTGACACTGTCTCTGTTCCCAAACTCAACATGAAGCTGGAAAGTATCGGTGTGCGTGGAATGCCGCTAGAAATATTTAAGGATTACCTAAAAAACCGTAAGCAATGCATTAAAATTGATACTCACCTAAGTGATGAGTTCCTCGTGGCCTATGGTGTTCCCCAGGGAGATATCCTTTCCCCGACTCTATTTCAGATCTACGTAAATGACGTCTGCAGGCTGAGTCTCCCAAATGGTAGAATTTATGCTTACGCAGATGACACTGCAATTCTTGTAGACGGAATCATTTGGGACTTTACTCACCTATCTTGTATAACACACTCACACACACGCACACCTACACCCACACCTGCACACACACCACTCAAACACACAAACACACAACATACAATTCTACTCTTGTATACCATACAGAAGAATGACACAGTTCACTTGAGATATAAGTTTTTGTTGATTATTGACCGTAAAACTACCTCTTATAATACAGGTATACCCTAGCTTAAGAGGTAGAGTGTATTATTCTTGTACAGAATTTGCAACATAAACTATAAATGTATTTCTTAACCAAATATTATGCTGTATTTCAAACTCTGTATGCTTTTTGGATAAATAAAGATTATTATTATTATTATACCAATGCAATATTTGGTCTGTAAGCAATGTTTGGTCTTTAATCAATTATGATTTATTACAACAAACAATCTTTAGACAATAAACAGTTAGTCAAATGATTTTTTATGCCAAAAAATATAAAGACAAAAATCCCCAGATCGCCTCTATGGTTGGTGAATCTTCCGATGAGGTTAGGTTAGAACAGTGACCGCCGAGCGCCAGGTCCCCTCTATTGTTGGTGAAACATTTATATTAGGTCAGGTTAGAACAGTGACCACATAACAAAGCTAATTGTAATTTAATTTGTATATTGTGTGCAACTTACATTAAAATGCAAATCTTTTGTCATTGACTAATCAATTCGCTGAATAGAAATGGTAAATTTAAAACTGACGAAACTTAATATTTGGTTTATTTTATTTTGCGTAAAATATGTTATACCAACTGAATTTTATTACTAATTGGTAAAAGTACTAGTTGGTAAGCAAGTTATTGTTTAAACGTTCACTTGCCAAACTTTAGGTTTGCGTTACAAATATTTGTGAAGAATTTATTTGCCAAGTAATAATTTAATTTGGCAAATGAAATTATATGCGGAAAATTGTCAGGGAAGTGATAATTAGGCATTTTTTTTTTCGATGAAACCAGGGAGACCCAGATTTGTCACTAAAATGTAGTCGCCAAACCTTATGGCAGGCCGCGAGAACTGTTACACATGGCGTTCGCGACTCATTCAGCGCAGCCTGACTCCGGGCACCAAACTCCTTTGGCGATGTCCGGGCTCACATGAGACATGGGTGCCATTACAGGCTTACTATACCAAATATGATATAAAAGACGCCTGAAGGAAAAAAAAAACCAGTCAAGTGCGAGTCGGATTTGCGCATGAAAGGTTCCGTACCATCGTAGTTTAATTTTTAATTTATTATTTGTTGATAAAGCGGCATTAGAAATACATATTCTGTGAAAATTTCAACTGTCTACCTAAAACAGATCATGAGATACAGCCCTATGACATACAGACGAACGGACAGCGGAAGCTTAGTATTGGTCCAGCTGGTTACGCTTCGGGAACGAAACCCTAAAACCCAAAAAGTAGACGAGTTGACCCCTAACCCAAAAAAATGACTCCAGTTTGCTTATCTAAGTACGCACTAAAGTGAAAAAGTGACCAGGTAAAGCCAATTCAAGTACTTGATTACGGAAATTTCCTAGATGATGGATATTAATTAAATTATTTAATTTCCTTATTTGTAAATTTCACTCGAAGGACAAAGTCAAGGTCGCGACGAGCATCAGCTTTCTAACTGTCCAACTCCTTGACAATTACAAATACCTACAACAAATACATGAGCTTTAATCATGTACCAAATGAAAAAGAAAAAATGTTTTTTTTTTAAACTATATTTTATTTTAAGGGTGTTCTTTGGTCTTCATCGTGTCGCTGGCACAAATTATTATATAGTATTTAGAATTTGGTTGACCCAAAACTTTCACGGCTCGCTTGGACTGCATATTTTGGTGCACAGCTAGGGCAGGAGATGGTGGGACGTAGTTCATAACACAGCTCTACACCCACACCTGCTGCCGTTATTGAAAAACACATCATACATTGGAAAATTATTTATTACTTTTTTACACAGTGAACTCCGTGTCAGGGAAGCGCAGATCAGTATCTCGCAGGTTGTCTTTGATCCATTGTTCAGCTTGTTGTATCATCTCTTCGTCGAAGTAGTCGCGCCAACCGCCAGTCTTGCCTGAAAAATACTTTCCGTCAAATACGTATGTACTACATGCAAAAAGTTTCTACTAACCCCAGATTAAAAACTATAAGGAATTTGAAGTTTATTTATAATATGGTCGGTAGTCGTAGTGGTAGCCAGCTCTATTTGGCATTAAGGGCCTTACATGCATCAAATGGCTTATCATGATCCTCCGTTACGCCTAAAATACTGCAGCATTAATTTTGAAATAAATATATGGTAAAGTTGAGGATTAATGCTACTATGTGTGACGAAAACACGATTCCATAAACTTTTCTCGATAGAAAAAAAATTCAAAATTATCTCCAAATCGAACAATAAACCGCTGGTATTCAAAAAGAGATCATGAAACTTGGAATAATAACTGAACTAACTATAAAGCAGGTCTTATGTGTTTTATTTTTTTAGTCCAATCAATAGATTTTTTGTAAATCGCTAAAAAACACTTATTTCGCACTATTCGGCCGCAGTGACTGACGTAACAACCGCTTTGTAGTGCAAGCTGATTAGAACTTTATTCTAATAGTACTTCAAAGGAAGTTTGAACCACCACAAATAGAGTTGCTAATTTTAGGGTTAGACAGGGGCTTAATTAATGCTATAATGTTTGCTGTAAGCACGCACACTATGTAAACAGGCCTAATTTTAAGGGCTATACTTAGTTTTGTTAAAAATACCTTTTCTCATAAATTTTCCATTTTTCGCATGCAGACCGTATTCACTTAGCTCCTCGTAGTTTACTGATTTGTTATTCTTGAAGTTCTCGAAGCTCAGATGATCACAGAGCCCAGCCATTTGTTCCTCGTTCAACTGTTTGCCTAAGAAGTCTGCTACTCGTCGAATTGCTGCAGGCAGGTCCTAAAGACAAAACAAAAACATTTATACCTTATTGTGTTGAGTCTAGACTCTAGACTCTAGACTCTACTAGAGCGTTTTATGTTATTGGACGGAAAACATAAGACAAATTAAATTATGGACAAATTGACAATATTGTGTTAGGCATGCCAGTCGAGTCTCTATTTCAAACAAATAGCTGTAATGTCTCATCGGCGTTTGTTATCTCTCAAACCGATACACAAGCAAAACTACAAAAAGGTAATGGCGGCAGAACTGTGTTGTTTAGAGCTGAAAGAATATTGATAAAAATTACCTTTGATAGTTCTTCATAGAACAAGAACAGCATCTTCGGATCGTCTCTTTTATCCCAAGCTTCTTTGACGTGCTCGAAATACGGTGTTAGTGTAACTGAAAAGTAAAGTTCCGAAATCAAATCAGAACACTTGTGCCAACAAGTAAAAATTGCACTTGAATTTTTATATTTGGGTTTTGTGAAATTTAGCAAAAAATCATTTACACATGCTCTGATGAAACAGATTCCAGAATTCTTTGAACGTGCCGATGTAATCCATCATGGTGAACAGTCTAGCGTGGTGGTAGCATGAGACTGCTACATCCCTGGGGTCCCGTGCTACATACACCACCTTTGCAGCATCCAGGATCTTCGGAGGCAGTAGGGTCATGGGCAAGTGGGTCTTCACGAAGCGGGGGGATGGAGCATCAGCCAGTAACTGAGTCGCCGGGGTAGCCCATAAAGGCATAGTTTTAAATAATTTGTTGATGTCAACATCGTCCCTTTTGACAATGGCAGTTTCTAAGTATGAGTGTTCTGCTTCGTCGTCGAAATACATGAAGACTCTGTAATCAATTTAATTTGTTTCTTGTAGGATATTGCTGGTTTTGTTTACTATTATAATGGGTGTAAAACTATCCGTAACGAAGACGAAACGCAATTGTTCTCTCCGATATTGCGTTTTTTTTTTGTTCTAGACTGGACCATACCTTCTTTTCTTCTTTTCTTCTTCTCCCTCCCGCTCTGGGCGGAGCGGGAGGGGGTGTCAGACTTTTACTGACTAAAACCCATCCATGTTCCTTCATCGCCCTTAGTGTTCCGGGGCCACGGTATCTCTTTCGCACAGTCCCGCAACCCCGGCAGGCATCGGTCCTTGCGGACCCCTTCCTTTTTGCTGACTCTCTTTGAGGCGCGCGTGGAACACGAACGCGCCGTCGACACGGCCTGTCGTCATGAGACGGACGGACGGCGAGCTAGCCCATAGCCCACCGTCCACAGGCCCGCGCCTACGGTGGCCGGGGGCCACGTGGTGGCCCCCGACGCCCGGGGCGTCTCCCGCGGCGGCCGGGACGCTGTGAGGTTCTCTCCCTCTCACGTTCCGCCACCTCCTTCTCTAGCATTACTGCTTCGCAGAAGGAGGTGACGGCGTCCCATTCCGTCTCGCTCCGGACCATGGCTTGCACCAGGGCCGGACGCGAGAGGTCGCCGCCGCCAATCGCCACTTCGAGGACACGTCGGTGCTCCGCCCACGCGGGGCACACCTCCACCGTGTGCTCCACCGTGTCCTCCGGTCGATCCTCGCAATGGAAACACCCGGGCGTTTCCTCCCGCCCGATTCGGTGCAGGAACCTCCCGAAACAACCGTGTCCGGTGAGGACCTGCGTCAGGCGGAAGGTGAGGACGCCGTGGCGTCTCTCAAGCCACTCCTCAAAGAGGGGACTTACCGCCACTATTGTGGCGTGCCCTGCACGGGGTTGCGATAGTCGCTCTCTCCATGTCGCCATAAGATCATGCCGGAAGTCTGTCCGCTGCAAGACAATTTGCCGCGGCAGCGGAGTTTCCCCCCGGCGTAGCACCTCCGCGCGCCATTCGTGCAGGCGTGCGAGGACAATTGCCTCCAGATCCCATGGCGGCAATCCGGCAAGGAGGCACGCCGCCTCACGGGAGTTCGTGCGGTACCCACGGGCCAGCCTTACGGCTACCACCTTTTGGGGCGCGTTCAGGTAGTGGCCGGCTCGCCGCCTCAATGAACGCGCCCACACCGGGGCCCCGTAAAGGGCCATGGATCGCACGACTCCCGCGTAGAGCTTCCGGCAGGAAGCGTTTGGCCCCCAGACTGGACCATACCTGGGAATATAAGATATTGGGGGTCACAGTTCCAACTTTTTCACAAGTTTTATTTTAAGTAGTTTTAGTAGCACTAGTTTTTAAAAGGTTACTTTAAATCCCTCCATGACTCCCGTACGTTTTGTTTTAACAAGTTTTAAATGTTGTAACTTTACATACCACTAATACCCCCTGTAATATTCAATGCATCCATCAGCACTATAATGTTTTGAGTGCATTACATTTGAGTTCTACCGTAAAACGGCATTTTGCAAAAAAAAAAAGTTGTTTCATTTTTTTATCGTAAATCGTAATCCAAAACGCATCCGCCCGCGCCGTGCGGATTGGTAGGTGTCTCATGCTCGAATGTTTTGTTCTCGGTGCTTTTCGTCACGCGCACATGCTCGTAAGTTCAGGGGTATGAAATGAGTGAACTTACTCCAGAAAAGGATATCTTTCGGTGAGAGGGATTGCTGCCCCTCTGTCGTAATCCAGGTCATTTGCCAGCATCCACACTAGTTCCTGAGTCCATGTGGTTCCTGTAACATGGTGTGATGGCCCGTCAAATAGAATCACTCGGGTCGAAGGAAATAAGCTAACGTCGTAAAAGCTTAGGATTTTTTACGTGTCCTTGGTCCTTTGCAACGTGATAACACCCATTTACATAAAAGTTATAATACCTTAAGTTTTGTACAAATGTTTGACTTGACGAAAACAAGTTATTTGAGGTTGAGAGGTTGTGGTCTGGGTTATAAGTACAAAAACGTGTCGTTCGAAACATGATTAGGTAGTATAAATAAGTTTTTTTTTTCTGAAACAATTCATATTTCAGAAAAATTGTTGTCACTAATTCTAACTTAAATATTTTGTTCACCTTTTTGACATTCTTAAAGTTTCCTACGAGATACAACTAGGAACCTTTTACAACTTATTTTAGGTGAAGGTACACGATAAACGAAACAAAGTAACGCCAAGTTAGGTGATGGGTACTTCACAATGAAGATATAGCAGAGATAGCCTGGTGGTGTGACCGTCTCGGACTGCCAAAACATAGGTCTCGAGTTCGAACCCAAGAAACGCACCTCTGATTTTTCAGATTCCCTATTGTATAATTATCAAATCTCTTTGGTTAAAGAAAACATCTTGAGGAAACCAAACCAGCATGCCTGAGAGATATTTCTGGACGGCACGTAGAGCCAAGTCAGAGGCCCATGGGTGGCATAAAAACTCTGACACCAGGTTAGGCACTAACCACACGGAACAAAATATGAAATTATAGAGCCAGGTAATTCAAGCATATTCGTACCGGATCGCTGATAACTGGCGACAAATACGTCAGTGGGCCTAAGAGGCATGTTGTAGATATTCTCAGCATCTTTCTGGTAAGACTTGTAGACTATGTACCCCTTGGGTCCTACACGGACAACCTCCGTTGGAACTGGAATGAGAAAAATGGAGCTGTTACACAGTGTAATAATTTAGATTACTTAGAACATTAATAGTACATACACATACAAGTGGAGAAATTTTAGTTATTGGGCCGAGAACTGCAATAAAAATGTCCGACGTTTTTCAATACAATTTTGAAGAAGTAAATTAAAAGAACGAAAAATATATTTTTGTCATGAATTCGAAACTATGAGTATGATTTTAATTTTCTTTTAATTCCGCGCTTTGGTTACGCCAGGTTGAAGGAGAAAGAAGATAAGATAAGATAAGATAAAGATTTATTTCTCGCCACAATACACAGGTACATTATTGGGTTTCGTGAACAATACATGCGTTTTTTTTATATTGTGGGAGACTGGTGCCTAAGCTAGACGAAAGCCTGTATTTCAGGACACCAGGTCTCCACCCCTTTGGAAGTATGTAAATTTGAACAGAATTATGCACTCGTACACAAATTAATACGGTAAGTAATATTGAGCAAAAAACAAAAGATTATAAAAATACACAAATCAAAACAGTGGTGATTATGATTACTAATTATACAATCAGGGTTAGTACGTGTGTATGCGGAAGTGAAGGATGTAATGTGTGTGTGAGTGATGGGTGTGTGTATGTGATGGGTGTGTGTGTGTGTGTGATGGGCGTGTGTGTGAGTAAGGAAAACGGAAAATTGTTAATAGCTGGATGCACAGAATTGTGATGTATCTAGATAGTATCCTTCGACACGCAAGTTATTTCGGGGCAGCTAGAAGTTTTTCCGTAGCGTCATAGCTTAACTCCAGAAGCCAGCTCGTAATTTTCGATTTACACTTGGTTTTGGCAAGTTCATAGATCGGGAGCGTCCTATTTATTTTGTTATAGAGAAAACGACCAAGGTAACAGAAAAAACGTTTCGAGAACATGGTAGTTAGTCGTTTTCCATGGCGATCTACTGGGTCAAAACGTCTTTTATTTAAGAGTGAGGAGTTAAAGATAAGGAGTTCATGCTGTTTTAAGGCTGTTTGTAAAACAAACAACTGACGCACAGTTAGGACTTTAGCCTCTTTATATAAAATTGATGTGGGATATCTAAATGGTAGAAAAGAAGATACCTTCAAAATAGCTCTCTGCGCTCTTTCCAGTTGCAAGATTGTGTATTTAGGTGCACCGCCCCAGGACGTTATACAGTAAGTTAATAGAGACTGGGCGAGGGCAAGGTAAATCGTTTTTATCAGCTTGACGTCAGCTACACTTCTAAGGGTCTTAAAAACAAATATTAATTTACGTAGTCTATTGCTGAGGGTGTTGATGTGTTCATTAAATTTCAGGTTGCAATCAAGTATAATTCCTAGGTATTTTAGACTAGTTACTTTTTGTAGGCGGGTGCAATCACAAGTATTTTGATTTGAGCAAGAGTGGGCCACTATAGAATATAATGGTGTCGTTTGAGATACGTGTGTCGACTTTAGGGTAAAAGCAATATACTTTGTTTTGTCTGTGTTTAGTGTAAGTACGTTGCTGTGTAGCCACCTCATTACAGCGTCAAAACCTGCCTGTGCATGCGTGTAAACTTCATGCCATGAATTTGCGCTAAAGAGAAGAGCAGTGTCATCTGCAAAAGATACAATTTTACCATTGGGGACAGTGAGCATACCCAGCTCGTTAATGTATATGAGAAAAAGAGTCGGCCCAAGTACGCTACCTTGTGGCACACCATAGGTGACGGTGCGCTCTTCACTGACGATATCATCCACCTTAACGATCTGTGTACGCTCACTCAGGTAGTCCTCAAAAAGTTTGAGTTGAATCCCCCGTACGCCTATTTTTTCCATCTTGTGAATGAGCAAGGGTACAGAAACAGTGTCAAACGCTTTGGCAAGGTCCAGAAAGATACCCAAGACCTTCTGCCCTCCATCCATGTTTGTGACAACAAAGTTAGTCAGATCATGAACCGCATCAGACGTCGATCTACCAGCCCGAAAGCCATATTGTGAGTGTGACAATATGTTGAACTTTTCTAAGTAATCGACGAGCCTTTTGTTCATGATCTTCTCTAGAATTTTAGATAAAGCAGGGAGTACAGCAATAGGTCTATAGTTGTTAACACTGTTTCTGTCACCACTCTTAAAGATAGGATGAATGATGGATTTTTTGAATGGTTTGGGAAATTGTCCTAGTTTGAGAGCGAGATTGCAAATGTATGTTAGTGGCGGTACAACTATAGCCACATGCTTTTTTAGTAGACCAATAGAAATTCTATCCCACCCCGCAGAGCAGTCGTTACGTAGAGACATTATAAGATTAGCTACTTCATTTTCGTCCGTAGGTAATAGTGACATAGAATGTGTCAAGCTGTTGTTGATTGCCTGTGGTGTTTCAAGAGTTGGGCTAGAGACTATTTTTTCTGCCAGATTTTTGCCAATTTCTGCAAAAAATTTGTTTGCCAGATTAACAGATTGCAGCGGTGTAGGTGACGTATTTAATAATTGAGATGAGCTGTCTTTCCTATTAGTACGATTGGATATTGTGTTAATGGCTGCCCAGATTTTTTTAGTATTAGTGCCTGCATCGCTAATTTCTTTTTTTTCAAATTCTTGTTTAATCTTTTTCAGTATCCTGTTGCAGAAGTTTCTGTATCTAGTAAAAGTTGTTTTTAAAATTTCGTTTTCAGGTGACTTTTTAGATTTTTTGTGTAGGTTATCTCTGTGCCTAATACATCTGAGGAGGCCCGGTGTTAGCCATGGTTTTAAGTTTTTTTTCCGATTTGCTATTTTAACTATTTTTGAATTAGAATCAATCACCTGTGTTATAAGGCTGATCATCAGTTCTGCAGCTATGTGAGGGTTTTCAGTTCGATAAACCGGTTCAAAGTCAATTTGGTTAAATGCAGCGTCTAGTAGGTCATAATTGGTTCGAATAGATGTTTTTTTTACACAAATTTTAGGCATTTTTTTGACTAGAAACAGTAACGTAGTATCATGATCAGTCAGTGCAGAGTGGGCAACATAAGTTAACGCAGGTAGGGTAGTTTTTAAAATAAAGTGGTCAAGGCAAGCTTGAAGTCGCGTGGGCAGAGTGTGTGCTGGTAATAAGCCATGTGAAGCAAGTAGATTTAGGTAGCTATGTTTGGTTGAGTCAAGACACTGATCATTGATGTTTATGTTTAAATCGCCGGTAATAATTATGTTTTTATAGTTTGCGATACTTAATAGGATCATATCAAGTGAGTTAAGAAAGTTGGTAATATCTTTGTTGGCCGGCCGTCGATAGATAGCCAATAGGATAGTGCTGACATCGATTTTTATTAGTAGGCAATTAGCGTCTTCAATCGATGGTTCTTCCACGGACACGTTCAGATTTTTATTGACATAGACAACTACCCCCTCATTTTGAGTAAGATTGTTATCAGTTTGGAAGTTGTTATACCCTTGGAGGTCTGGAATATACGTAGTATTAAGAAGCCAGCATTCCGTTAAAGTTATTACGTCCCATTCGACCTTTGTTCTGGCGAGAACAGTGTGTAGCCCTGCCATATTTTTTGTGATACTTCTAATATTTTGGTTAAGGATTTTGAGCGAATGATTTTGATTGAGGTTGGGTGGGACACAGTTATCTAAATCACAGATAAATGAGTCAGACACAGAGACAGAATCTATGTTGTTTATATTATTTTGTGTATTATCGAATTATAGTTGTTTTTATTAACATTTGCTTTTTTTGTGTATTGCTGGGTTTTGGGCAATTCATTCTATTAGCACTACTAGGGCATGTTAGGACATGGACAATGTGTGTCACTAGATCAGAATTTACAGAACAGTTTTTCATTTCTAATGAGTGTTGTGCTTTGAAAACATCCGTGAGTAATGAAACAATTGTATATTTTGTGTATATATGTAGTTGTATTGTAGATGTGTTATAATTGTAGGTGAAGTATTGTAGATGTGTTTGTAGGTAAATAAGTGGGTTAGTTATTAATGTTTGTACATTTAGAACTAACGACAATAGCAGATTGCAGTTAGTAATTGTATTCAAATATGTATGACAACTTTGTAGGTATTTGTAAACAGATAAGGTAATAACAGATTTTAACATAGGTACATAACATATTAACAGGTAAAGGAGAACATTTTTAGAGAATATGGTATGGACAAGTACTAGTCATTTAGTTTTTTCGTGACGTAATTTGGCCAGGTCATCTTCAGATTTTATGAGCCGGCTAGGCATCCCTTCTTTTTCGCGTACATATACCTTCCCGTTTGCAGTCCAGCATTGTTGATACTCACTGCTTTTTATAAACTCTCTGGAGAGATAGTACAGGCGTTTGGCTGCAGAAGTTAAGGCTTCCGATACATAGATCGGTTTCATAGGCCCTGCAGCTTGCAAATGGGTAGTGTTAAGTCGATTGTGTATATTTTGTTTGTTAAAGTTTTTAGTGGACTGTATAAATTTTTCTTTCAGTGATGCGGATGAGAATTCAACAATGATTGTATCCATTGGGTGTTTTTTGGTTCTTAAGCGAAACACATTTTTGACCTCAGATGGCGACACTGGTTGGTTAATAATAGTACCGATTTCTTCGATTAACGCAGTCAGGAACTCTTTGGTCTCAGTGTTTGAGGTTGGGATATTTTTTATTTCAATTGTTGCAGCTTTTAGGTTTCTCTCCAAAAGATCTACCTTCAGTTCTAGTGTTTTTATAATTCTCTGGTTGTCTTTACACTCCGTCTGTAGTCTATTTATTTCTACCATGGCAACATCGTATTTATCGGACAAGAATTGCACAGCGTTTTGGATTGGATAGAAGCAAAGGTATGAAGCCGCTAAACAGCCTAATATAAAGCACAGTTTTTTTATATTTTTGAATTTAAACCACAAATAAATGTTAATTTGTAAAAGTAAATATTAGTTTTAAATAATCATGATAATCTATGATATAAAATTTAAAAACACAATTTGAATATTCAAAAAATATTTACGCCGTAAAGACTCGTAACTAATACTACGCAACTAACACGTATTTACTTGATAATAAACGAAATTCAAACCTAATGAAAAAATACAAAGCGGTTCAAAATGTTGTAGTCGTAGTATAACAATGCGTTTACGATAGATACGCTCGAGAATCGGGACGCGGAAAAAAATGACAGAGGTCCTTCGTCGATGAGCGCTCGGACCGTACCACAGAGTACTTTTATAAAGGGTGTAAAACACCTCTTCACGAAGCCGAAAGGCACTTGTTCTCCTCATCATTGCGATCATTTTTTTGTTCTACACCATACCTGGGAACCTTCTAGTTACGGAGATATTGGGAGTCAAAGTTCCAACTTTTTGACAAGTTTTTTTTTTAATACAAGTTTTTAAAGTAAGTTTTTTACTCTAAACACACCACAACCCCCGTACTATTTAATCCATCCATAAGCACAATGTTTTAAATGCGTTGCATTGAGTTTTACCACAAAACATGTATTTCACCCCAAAAAAAAAAGTCGTTTCCCAGCAATATTTTTTGCGTAAAGTTACTTAGTTTGATGTACAGAATGCTTTGTTGACGGCTTCGTGATGAGGTCATTTACACCCTGTATACAGGGTGTGGCGTAAGTAGTGGTCCACCGTTCAGGATTCGATGAACCAGATAATTAACTATAACAATTAAAAATTTAAACCATTTATACCCAAGGGTTCCGAAAATAAATATTTCCTTTTTGTCTTTTATTTACGAAATTTCTACCTTTTATTACAAATTTGGTTGTAGTTTCAACAAAAGTCATTATTCTTTCATTTTGACTTCTGTTAATTACTGCTGAATACTAGAGCTACCATGACAAATTATGATTTTTTATGTAAATTCAGCTCTTTTGAAGAAAAAGTTGGTTCTTCTCTAATTTTAACCCAAATTTTTAACACACCATTAAGTTCAAGAACGATTTTTGTAAAAAAAAACGTACCACATTGTCAGTGCCCATGTATTTAATAATATGCCTACTAAATGCCAATTTCAAAATGATATCATTATAACAGATCCAATAATTTAACAAAAAGATATTCAATTTTAATTGAAGAAAAGAAGATTTTCATTAAACTACTTTTTTAAACTTTATTGCGGACATAGTTGGCTACCGTGTATTTACTGTTGATGAAGAAAAAAAACTGCAAGACTATTTAATTGAGTGCTCTGGATTTTTTTTTGGATTGACCCCATCCCATCTCATCAGCATGCATCAATGATGATGCGCACTATGACATGTGCGCCATAATTGCGAGTCTGAGTAGACTAGGGAACTGAATCTCCTATAAGTTGATCCAATTATTTCCTACTATGGTTAAGAATAATTCCTGACGAGAAGTCAATAACTGTTATGTTTAATTTGTTGTTTACATTGTTAACACATAAAATAAGTAATACTTATTGATATGTTAAAAGTACAACTGTTATTAAAACACGTTTTTCTAATAAATAGGTAAGTTGATTTCATATGGCATTTCTTATTTATTACATGGGTTTACCTTAATTATGTTACTTTCGACCCACACCGTGTTACTTTCGGCCTGACCTCGGGGTCGAAAGTAACAACCGTCATTTTATTTTTAAAACTCTGTAATTCACAATAAACAGCAAATAATGAGGTCAATTTAGATACAAATTTGTATAGCATAATCGAAGTTTATATGTGGCTATATTGATTTCATCAAAAATATGATAAATTGCTAGAAACCAGTGTCAAAGTACAAAGTGTTACTTTCTACCTACCCTATATTTTTACACAATTATTTTAATGTTTAATTACGCTTTATTTAAACCAAAAAATCACGATAAAATAGTGATATAAAACCTAAAAATTGACCTAAGACTTTGTTTTTTTTACTAATTAATGTTATTAATTATCGATATTCTAGTACATTATGTGTCGACAAAAGTATAGTCTGATGCTTTATGTATTTTTTCAGTAAAATTCATCAATATTTATGATAGATATAGGAGTCTGAAATTGACTCTGATGATTTTTCAGTAAACTAGTTGTGAGAGATTAATCACTACATGATAGTAAACACAAAGTTTTTATAAATGTGTTACATGAAGTATCAATAAGAAAGACTACTCTATTTTTAACATGCATTCAAAAATGCCAGGGTGTTATCTGAGATGGTAAATTAGGCGACTAAAGTCTTAGAAATTTGCGCGAAAACGTGAAATGGCTCCTGTGTAATTTTATAAATAAATAAAACGAATAAACATTTTTGTTATCATTCAGTACGACTTTTTTATTTCCACCTTACAACACCGAAAAGATAATACTGTGGTATTTCTGATGTTTATTCTATAAGTGGGTAGTTATGTTTCGTTAGTTGGTTGCTAGCCATTACACGAGTTCATGTGATTTGCGTAGTTTCTTTGTTTTAATCCCTGAAATACAGAACAAATACACAGTCACATAAAAAGTTAAATAATAATACTTTAAGTAGATTTTTTACTAATATTTAACTTCTTATAAAAAATAAATAAAAAGAATGAATCCATTATTTGACAACCCGAATGGCACAGCGGTAGTGAGGCTGCCTTACGTTCTTAGGGTCCCGGGTTCGAATCCCGGTTCGAGCAAAAGTTTGTGTGATGTTTATATGTATGTTTAATAAGTATGTATTTACAAACAAAAAGTATCTATGTAGTATATCAACTATCTGATGTCCACGACACAAGCCTCGTTGCTTAGTGTGGCACTAGATGGCGCTGTGTGTAATGTCCAGCGATATTTATTTATTTATTAGAAAAAAAAACAAAACACCTGACATTTTTTTGCATAAAACACAAAATAATAATAATACTAAACTAATATCACCAAGAAACAAAAAACCCACACATCGTAAACGGGACTCGAATTCAGATCTCTTTGATCGTAATCCCACTGCTTAGCCCAAACAGCTACCAATACTTGGGAAATAAATGTGAATTTTAGCTATCCAATGGTAAGAACAGGTCGTCACACAAATAAGATCATGCGTTTGCTGCGTGTATAACAAAAGAGACGGAAATATATTTTTATGTTTCGTGGAGTGTGACGCGACGACATGCGATTGGGCGAACTCTGTGCCTGTAGTGTGCGTACTGTATAGAGACCACAATACATACACATACAGACGCACGGACGCTCGACCGTGCGTTCGCAGCAATACAAGGCTTATCGTGCCTATGCACTTATGAACGCTTACTATACAGTTTGATACAAGTGGAGAAAGTTTGTTATTGGATCCGAGGCGGTAAACCAATTGTGGACCTGCAGTAGGCCGATATTTACGTCGTCAAGATTAGTGGCACGTCTGTTTATCCTAAATATTAAAGAAATATCGTCAGCAAACAACACCATATGCGGATGGTTGTTAAATAAATGGGGTAGGCCATTAATATACACTAAAAAGAGAAAGGGACCCAATATCGAACCTTGTGGTACACCCATTTTTACTTTTAAACCCATTGAGTTGACTCCATTTATTTGTACCTGCTGCTGTATATCATTAATAAATGCCGTAATAGTCGAAATGAAACAACTGCTTTGAAAAAATAAAAATAAAAAAAAGTTGTGTGGCATTTTTCATTCCCGCACACGTGTTGCGAAAATGAAAAAAATCGAACGCGTGTTTATACATTGCATGTTGAACCTAATCGTAGTGCAATAAGAACCAGTTTTTGAGTAGGTGTAATACGATGGTTAAAAAGGTTTTACGATGAATCGATAAAGTTAGTGTTATGCTTATGATTACGAGTGAGAGAATCGCGGCGATATTTATCCGTATACAAATACGGTGAATCGCCGCGATACGCTCCTGTCCTGAGTTCTGACTGACTTCATAAACCAGAACTTTCGACTGGGTGAACCAATTTTGATGATTCTTTTTTTATTTGAAAGATGGTGCTTCCCGTGTGGTCCCCTTTTTTGGTGAAGATCTGATGACCTTTTTTGGTGAATTTGGTGAAGATCTGATGCTGATCTTCGGAGATATACAATTGAACTCTTCCAAAATAGACGGCAAATCTGCAGTGATTGCTGAAATCGCTTGGATGTTTATTGTTTATACAACATCATGACGTAACATCACGCCTGTATGCTCTAAGGGGGTACGCAGATGTGTACAATACGCCCAGATTTCGACAGGTTTAGGCACGTTAAGTTCCATTTATTGGGGATAAGCCTATAACCATGACATGTTTGTTAACAATGTAAAATAAATTCATGGAAAATATTTGTTTGGGAACAACACTAAAAATGGAAAAATAAAACCGACTTCAAAAAACACAATCATCATCTGCCTAGCCTTTTCCCAAGTTTTATTGGGGTTGGCTTCCAGTCTAACCGGATGCAGCTGAATACCAGTATTTTACATAGAGCGACTGTCTATCTGACCTCCACAACCCAGTTAGTACTGACTGGGTAATACGATACCCCTTGGTAAGACTGGTTGTCAAACTTTTTGGGCCACCTGTAACGACTGTTAAAGATCACAAATGACAGCCGGGACCAACTGCTTAACGTGCTTTTCGAGGCACGGAGGAAACTCGGTATGTAATGAGTGGTCACCCATCCACAGACCAACCTAGGCAAGCACGGCTTAACCTAAAGATCGACCCGAGCGGCTGTTATTATTTAGCCACGAGCTCGAAATAACTTGCTTTAGAAGTCGGTGGCAAAAAGTCACCGACTTCTGAAGCTAAAGTTATTTTTCTCTTTTTTGTGTTTTTTGAAGTCGGTTTTATTTTTTGTTCCGTTAGTTTTTAAGCAATGGATTACGAACTCCTGAGCAAGGGATTATGAACACCAAAATCGCGCACGCTGTCTATTTGTATGGGAGTAAACGAGCCGTCACACTTCGAAAATTAAAGACTTTCCATACACAACTTTATCCCCTTATTTAACCCTTTGGGGGTGGAATAATAAAAAACGCTGAGACACGTATAAACTAATTTTCAATCGTCAGCCTAAACACATAATTTTAAGATCCTAACTTTAAAACTGACGGACTTTCATACAAACTTTCATCCCCTATTTAACTCCCTTAGGGGTTGAATTTCGAAAATTCTTCCTTATTCCTTGTCTACATTATAAAGGGAACCACTGTGCAAAATTTCAGTTTTCTAGGTCCAAGGGTTTGGGCATTGATGAGTCAGGCGGAACGTGACTGGCGCGCGGAACGGTGTGACACTTTTTCGTGCTTGCAGCCGGTGTTCATCAATATATAAGACGTTATCACGTCAAAAAGCTTTAAATAAAATCAACAGGCCTACAAGCATTTTTGATGATTCGATTAAAATAAAGTAAACACTTACCGTTATACAATTTTTTAATAATAGCTTTTTCTTCATCACTGATCGGTTTGAAATCGTAAGGAAACTTTACAAAGTTTTCTTCTTCCATAGATACACGATTCAAGATAATAATGATACAGTAATATATGTATTAATTATGTAGAATACTAATGTTATCGATAGTCACACACGTGGGCTGACAATCAAATAACCAATTATTGAAACTATTGCATTTATATGATATTAGCATTTGCCTGCGGCCTTGCTCGCGTCACTTTCAGACAACATTAATAAAATTATCCCTCGGTACCGAGATAAAAACTCAGGTGTACTGTCGGTGTCGATGTAGCGTACCGTCGGTTTAGTGACTGTCGATATTATGAACCCTTACAGAACAACAGAATAAATAAATAAATATTGCTGGACATTGCACACAGCGCCATCTAGTGCCACACTAAGCAACGAGGCTTGTGTCGTGGACACTAGATAGTTGATATACTACATAGATACTTTTTTGTTTGTAAATACATACTTATTATACATATAAACATCCATGACTCGGAAACAAATGTTCATGCTCATCACACAAACATTTGCTTCTACCGGGATTTGAACCCGGGACCCTAAGAACGTAAGGCAGCCTCACTACCGCTGCGCCATTCGAGTCGTCACCAATCGAATCGTTCTATATTGTGATAACGGGCTACTACGGAAGGGTTTACCCTTTATAGCAGAACTTTTTGTGTCATAATATTACTTTGCATAACAGGGGATAGCATAAACTTCATTTCGCAGAAAATCGTTTGGCAGACACTCATTTATCATACATTCAAAACTCATAATTTTGTAAGTCAGAATCATCTTTAGGCATAAATTTCTTATCAATAATCAATAAAGGCAGAACTATCATATCTCAGAAAATTTACAGTTAGAATCATCTTTTGGCATATTTTTCATATGCATAATAATGGAAAGACTCAAGACGAAGCAGGCAAACATGCAAACAAGCATTCATCATGCATGCAGCAAGCATGCAGTATGCAAACATGCAAACTAACATACACCATGCATGCAGCAAGCATGCAGTGTGCAAGCAAGCATGCAGCATGCAACATGCAGCAGGCATAGTTTCTGTCACGGCTCCGGCACAGTGGGCCTCCGGCGGCTCGCTCTAAATAACCGTTATTCTAAACAAAATTACTCGGAAATTTGAACATTACCAAACGCAATTATGCCAAATAAAATTCTGCCATCTTAAAAGTATGCTATTTAAATTTGGACATGCAAACATTCGGTCAAACAATAACTATATTAAAAAACTAACCCGCACAACTTCGTCTGCGTCACATAAGAGAGAGAGTGTGAGTCAACTTAAAAGATAGACGCTATCGCGGACTTTTTTTAGAACTTTTTAAGAGGAATGTTTTGCATTTCTGATTTGCTTTGCTTTGATTTGCATTAATGGCTAAAATATTCTATTTATGAATTTTCAATTGGGAGCTTCCCTCGACAGCCTTACGTTTTCATCCTTAGACACTCGATGACAGGGCACGCCACGATAGTGGCGGTAAGTCCCCTCTTTGAGGAGTGGCTTGAGAGACGCCACGGCGTCCTCACCTTCCGCCTGACGCAGGTCCTCACCGGACACGGTTGTTTCGGGAGGTTCCTGCACCGAATCGGGCGGGAGGAAACGCCCGGGTGTTTCCATTGCGAGGATCGACCGGAGGACACGGTGGAGCACACGGTGGAGGTGTGCCCCGCGTGGGCGGAGCACCGCCGTGTCCTCGAAGTGGCGATTGGCGGCGGCGACCTCTCGCGTCCGGCCCTGGTGCAAGCCATGGTCCGGAGCGAGACGGAATGGGACGCCGTCACCTCCTTCTCTGCGAAGCAGTAATGCTAGAGAAGGAGGTGGCGGAACGTGAGAGGGAGAGAACCTCACAGCGTCCCGGCCGCCGCGGGAGACGCCCCGGGCGTCGGGGGCCACCACGTGGCCCCCGGCCACCGTAGGCGCGGGCCTGTGGACGGTGGGCTATGGGCTAGCTCGCCGTCCGTCCGTCTCATGACGACAGGCCGTGTCGACGGCGCGTTCGTGTTCCACGCGCGCCTCAAAGAGAGTCAGCAAAAAGGAAGGGGTCCGCAAGGACCGATGCCTGCCGAGGTTGCGGGACTGTTCGAAAGAGATACCGTGGCCCCGGAACACAAAGGGCGATGAAGGAACATGGATGGGTTTTAGTCAGTGTAAGTCTGACACTCCTCCCGCTCCGCCCAGAGCGGGAGAAGTCATTTGATGATTTCCCATCCGAAAAAAAAAAAAAAAAAAAAGACACTCGATGACAGTCATACTCCAGTTAGGTTGAAACTTCTCATCAAGGTGCATGAAATTAGCCAAGATACGATAAAGATTCTGTAAACTGTTGCGGACTTCTTGCAACTGCCCTCCGTCTCCATCGTCATACCTTGTCATACATAGTCATACTCCAGGCAGGTCAAAAGTTCTCACCAAGGTACACTGAACTGAGCCCAATAACAATACAGCTACTGTTAACTGTTGAGGACCTCATGCCTCATGCCTCTTTTTTTTTTTTTTTTTTTTTCGGATGGGAAATCATCAAATGACTTCTCCCGCTCTGGGCGGAGCAGGAGGGAGTGTCAGACTTTTACTGACTAAAACCCATCCATGTTCCTTCATCGCCCTTTGTGTTCCGGGGCCCACGGTATCTCTTTCGAACAGTCCCGCAACCCCGGCAGGCATCGGTCCTTGCGGACCCCTTCCTTTTTGCTGACTCTCTTTGAGGCACGCGTGGAACACGAACGCGCCGTCGACACGGCCTGTCGTCATGAGACGGACGGACGGCGAGCTAGCCCATAGTCCACAGTCCACAGGCCCGCGCCTACGGTGGCCGGGGGCCGCCCGATTCGGTGCAGGAACCTCCCGAAACAACCGTGTCCGGTGAGGACCTGCGTCAGGCGGAAGGTGAGGACGCCGTGGCGTCTCTCAAGCCATCATGCCTCATGCCTTCATCCAGTCCTACTACTTCCAGTCATACTCCAGGCAGGTCTAAAGTTCCCATCATGAAATGAGCCCAAACACGATTATTCGATTTTAAATGGGACCAACTTTGAGGTATACGCTTTTCACAAAAAAAAAAGAATCATGCATATCGGACTTCTCCGTAAAAAGTTATACGTGGTCAACTGGTCATACATTAAAAACACAAATGGCTGATAATAATAATAATATTATTATTTATAAGTATTTATTATAAGTATGAATAGATTTTTATGCCATAAAAATATTCGTTTACAGGAAATTCTGCCAAGTGTGTTATGCCAAATAAATTTCGGAGCATCAAGATTCTGCCAGATAGAAGGTACCCACCACGGAACCCTACACTGCGCGTGCCCCGACACGCACATGGCCAGTTTTTTACTATTAGTATATTCGTAGATTGGCTACCTGTTAGCTTTTGCAAAGTCATGAATGTAATTTCCGTCTTCAAAAGAATTACTAATATAAAAGTTACCTAATTTGTTTTTTTTTTATTATTATTATTTATTTTAGATAGATTAAAATTTCGACTCAAACAAATAGCTACTTTTGGCTTTAGCATCAATAAAAATCTTAAACAATCATATAAAATCAAACGGCTGGAGACAGGTTTTGTTTTTACCTGGTTATCGGCCGTACTTTGAAGGTCATATCTTTGAAATTATGAGGTATACTTACGGCCGGAATCTAGTTTTAAATTCACAAAATTCTAGCTTTTCACAAATATTATGGAATCTATGTTGGTGAATTTAAGGTTTCCGCAATAAAGGCAAAGAGGAAATTACGTGAATAAACCAGCTTTGCAAGTAGAAGTAGATTTAGTCGGTAAGTAGATTTTGAAATTAAACGTTGGCGTATTAAGCGACCATCAAAAATATCACAATTTATGAAAAGTTTGATGAGTTTGGGCACTTCAATATTGAAATTAAACATGCTAAATACACACAAACCAAATTAATCACCAATAAACAAAAGTAACACTTAAAAGTTAAACGTTTTAAAATCAATCCACGTGCTATTTTTTTCCTAAATTTGACACCCGTCCACATCCACACACTACATTTTGAAATGGCGACCGAGGGCTCAATTCGCAAATTTCGAGGGGTCATGCCGTTGGATTATGAACCGTAGACTTCGTTCGGATCGAATGGCGCGAAGTTAGAAAGGAGCGGTCTATAGTGTTATAGACCGCTCCTTTCCATTATTCAAAATACTCGTAAGGTGCGAAGTGGTCGTTTAGGGGTAGTGGTCGGTAAAAGATAACTTGGAAATCATCTCCATAGGGTGTAGGTGTGTACGTACTCGTGAAGTGCAATCTTTACAGGCAACGAATCTTCATAATTAGACATCTAATTATTTGCTTTTGCATATCTGGATATGAAAATGCATAAAACGCTATCCGATGTCTACTCACAATGTTTTCTCTAGCGCCACCAATGCGACGAGGACATGACTCAACAAGCTGAGAAATAGATCGAGGATAACCTGCGAGATACTGACCTCATGACCTGCGCTTCCTGCACATACAACTTTATATTCAGCAATTAATCAATACGCAAACACACTACAAACAAAATCAGTTAAAAAAACAACGTTTTCTTTGAGATCCATCCCAAGGTCTCAGTTGTATCTCACGTTTTTATTTATCAAATCCGGCACGGCGATACTTATGAGCATCATGCTGAATCAGACCCTTCTAACCTTATAGACCGGATCTGATATAAAAAAGTGCTTGATCTTCAATTCCCTGCAAGAAAGAAGCTGAACATATTCAGAATTGTTGCAACATGCAACTTATTCGCTATGTATCAGTGAATATGTATGAAACTATGCATGTTACAGTCATGAACTTACAAAATTCCGATAGGTGTGCCCTGGGCACTTTGTTATACGTGCTTGGCATAAGAAGCTATCAAGTGAGACCAAGTTTTACCAAAACAAAAACCATTTCTTACCAACTTATTTGTCAACATCCGAATGGCCTCTTCTTTGCAGCCAGGAGAATAGAAATCTCCTTGACAGAAAAAAAGTATCCAGAACTACATTAATAGTCTTGGTCACAAGTCTATAATAATCTTCCAATTGATTGATTTATAATAGCTGCATCTGCAGTATGACCCTGAATATTAAGGTGACACATCACACGGGCTCGAACTCATTGGTGGGCGTGGCCAAAAAGCACGCTGTCTCACCTGGCATCGTGCCCGACAGAGATAGTATCAGTGATGAGCAGTTAGGCGCTAGTCTTCACGCGCGTCTAGTTCGTACGCACACACTCAGTGTTCCGAACCGTTCCGAAAGAAAGAAAGAAAAGAAAGAAAGAAAGAAAGAAAAAACACTTATTAGCCCGCACAGGACAAAACACAAATTAAAATAACAGTACAGCTAATAAAAATAAAAATAAAAATGTTAACAGAAAAATGAGAAGAAAATAAAAAAAACATGAAATTAAATTGGTCCTGTACTAAGCCAAAAGGCCCCTATCTCAGCATGGTGCTGTAACATTTAAAAAAAAAAAAAAACGTCACAAACAAACAAAAACGAAGTTATATAATACTTTCGTCTGACCTTTTATTTAAATGCGCTAAAAAGAATAAAATAAACTTTTTCTTTAAAACTTTTACTATCAACTTATAACGTCATCGTCACTACACAATTCGCGAGATTAGTGGCAACAATAATATTGTATAACTATATTGTTTGTTATTGTTGGCCTGGGGTCACGATGTCCTGGACGCTTTCCGCCAGGTCTGCTAATCCCTCGAGAGAAATAAATGGCTGTGAAGCCAGCAGAGTCTGGACGTTGGTCGGCAGACGACTGCTTTATGTTTTCATCGTGGTACTGTGGATTTCCTTGGCCTGATAAAGTTTAGGATTTCCTTTTCAGGGCGTATCAAGTCGGGGTCACCAATTTAGTGGTTGTTGTACACTATATAAACTAAATTAAAAAAAATTATAATTCCATAGGTATAAATTTAATCAACACAAGACAGAGAAGTGACAGATCAGAAGAAAAGTAAAAATTATATCGTGAAGGTTTTATGTATATAAAGTTTCTAAATAAGTAGGTCGCTACACCATATTATAAGGTGTGCGTTTCGATGGCGCGACCATGGCGTTTTTTTTTAAAATAACTATGCCATGATTTTGTAAAAATATGTATGTATGTGGTTCAAATTTCCCAAAACCTTAAATTTGTCAAAGTTATGGTTAAAAAGTTATAAGGGTTTGAACGTGGCCACGCCATCGAAACGCGGAGAACCGCGCGGGCACGGAAATCTTAAAAACTAAGCGTTGCAGAGACCTGAAATTTAGGTAAATAACAGATTGAATTTGTAAAAAAAATATAAAAAATCCTAGGTTTATATTTTAGGAGCATACGTACGGTATCGCTTATAACCTTTAAAGTGTTCTGAATGTGAAATTTAAAATTGAAATTAATTAATTTAATTTTAAATTAATTTTTTTACAAAATCTAGCCATAGTTTAAAAAAAAAATAATGCCGTGGTCGCGCCATCGAAACACACATTATAGGAGTGCAATAAAAATGCACAGGCCCTTCAACTTCAGAGAAAAACAAATGACACGTCACTGACGTCATGCATGAAATGAAAAGGACAGAAATATAGGTCTTGTTCTTCTATCAAACGAAGGACATGTCAATATCGCGTGTCCCCCTCCCGCACCGCACCGGGGGAAACATTCAGTGAGATGCACGAAAATTCATAGTAAAAGGCGCGCGTAAAAATATATGAAAAAGCTTTTGGAAAATCGAATTTTATGAAAAAACCACTGCATAAATCATTATCAAATAAAATTTATTGAATTCTTCGATAATTGTGCTGTGTCGGTACGGACTTTGTTTTGGAAATTTGACACTTCTTTTATTACTAATTTACGCCCAAAGTTACGTTAAAATTGGCAATAAAAATGAATCTTTGGTAGCTCGTAACTTTTGAATGGCTTTTTATTTTACTATTCTGATTCCGTACAGACACAATTAATAATGAGACAAAACGATATCATGTTTAACTTTAGATGTACCATGTCAAACAGTGGAGTAATAGCCCCCCGAAATTTGTATGGAAAATATGTTGCGCAGTTCAACCTTAATACCCATGCATGGTTTTCATATACATAATTATAACCTATATTTTGACAATTATTATATCAGATCTTATTTCATATCTTATCTTGTCGTGTCGCCGCTGCATCGCTTGGATGGATGCATGGATGCAGTGCAAAGTGCAACTGTAAAACTGACAGTCTCTTTGAGTTTCATTGACCAGGGTATTAGTGGGTGTAACATTATTTTGTTATGCAATGATGCTTAACGTGTGTGCATATTGCTCTGAAGATTGTTTTACAGTGCCTTAAGGTCTGGCCTGCAAATTGCAAAAAACGTAAGAAAAATTTAATTTTGCGGGCTACCCTGGAGCATCAGCCTTAAATATTTCTATAATTTGATAGGACTTTCCTCTATGTAGTCAATTACAAAAGTAGCGTTGAGGAACTATCACTACAAATGGCAATAATTAATTGATCAAGCTGATAATAAGCAGTGTCGAGTATCGATTATGTTATGTTATATTGTGATGTAAATGATCCATCTGCTTTGCTGATGATAATACATATAATATTTTGCTCTAATGTTACTTATTAATAACGTTACTTGGTCTATTTTATGTTTTTGCATTAATTTTACCAGAGCCTTGTAAATAATCTACCAAATTAAGTCATGTTTACAATGTTAAGAAAACAGTTTCACTTTTCTTGGCCCACAAGCTTTACAAGCGTCTGAAATGTTCAGAAAATGAGCGCGCCAGACTTGATACAAATATGTACTTACCCCAGAAACATGAACCTTCCAAATAGAGGGACGGTCTTCGATTTGGCGAAGCTCCAATCGTTGGCAACGATCCAAACTAGTTCACGAGTCCATGTGGAACCTGCAGAGGTATAGGTGGGTACTAGGGCATACGAACCGGTTTTTCCTGGTGCTCAAAAACCCGGGAATTCTCGGGTTTTCAGTTTGTAAAAAAACCGGTTTTATCATTTAAAAACCTGAGTTTTTCGGGTCTTTTTTAAATCGATCATTATTGATCTTTGAACTTCGCAGATCAGACACGCAACAGGTCGTAGGTCGTTTAAAATGTAGAAATATGAATAAGTAAAATTTTATATCCCCCGAGTTATTCATCTAAATTATAATTTATTCTCAAAAATACGCTACAGGGTTTCTTGGGTTGTGGAATTGGTAAAATTCTTATTCGAAAGATACCCGTTGTATATTTTTTTGTCTTAAATTTATTGTGTATTTATTCTTCTGAGATATCACCTCGTTCCCGATGTGATCCTCAGGGAGACTTCAAGCATAGTCCGTTCCATAGCTCGCTAAGCGACCTTGAATTTATGGACCAGCCGTACCGTGAGTGTCTACATTTCGGCCCCGTTAGTCATAACAGGCAGAAAGCACTCGTTGAAGACCTTAGTCTTTAGGCTCTGTAGAATACGGAACGACAAGATCCGAAGAAGTTTTCCAAGCCCAGCCCAGCTGGATTTGCGGGACTATTCGAGAGAGATACCGTGGCCCCGGAACACAAAGGGCGATGAAGGAACATGGATGGGTTTTAGTCAGTAAAAGTCTGACACTCCCTCCTGCTCCGCCCAGAGCGGGAGAAGTCATTTGATGATTTCCCATCCGAAAAAAAAAAAAAGCCCAGCTGGATTCTTCTGATAGCCTTCCTTTCAAAGTTGTTCTTACCAAACTGTACGGTTTGCTAGCATTTGCTACAAGTCGTGCAGCGATACAGCCAGTATGACGATATCATCTACGAATCTCGAGTGTGAGATGTAGTCGAGGTTGAAGTTAATGCCACGTCCTCCCCAGTTCAGCGTCTTAAATACTTGCCTCAGCCCCCGACGCGATGTGCTATATTTGCTGGTTCTCAGCACTTAGTTGTATCGCTAGTCTAGTTGGAACCGCTGCAGAGACTCCAGGACTGACCAGGTTTTGAAAGAATCAATAGCCTTCTCAGTCCAAAAATGCAAGACACAGAGGCCAATTATACTCTTCGTACTGTATAATCTGCCTCACTGTGTGGATGTGGTCTAAGGTGCTGTATCCTGCTCGGAACTCAGCTTGCTCCGTTGGCTGGAAGTCGACAATTATTCGCGCAAGACGATTCGTGACGTCTCTTGAAAAAAGCTTGGACACGTGGCTAAGGATCGAAATGGATATGTAATTCTTTAAATGGTCTTGTTCCCCTTTTTAAATAAAAGGACGACCACGCTCCTTCTCCACGCTTCTGCAGTTTTCCCAGAGAACAGGACTGTGTTGAAAATCTCTCTTAATAGAGGATTTCCTGCCGCTCTTAGAAGCTTAGTCGTTATCCCATCCTCATCAGGTGTTTTTTGATTCTTAAGCTGTCCAACAGCCACCTTGATTTCATCTTGGCCGACTCCCGGCAAGTCTTCTGTGAAATGGCCGGGTTAAGGATGCTCTGGAATACTCATTTTCGGGATCAGGTCCAGATGCATACGATGCGTACAACTGGCCGTATAAGTTTTTGACTTCCAAAAGAATCTCCGGATTCGAAAGACGATATCCCCCTTTCCCACTAGATTTAGTCAACTTCGTCAGGTGGCTTCTCCCAAGTAATTAGACGGACACATTCGACCCCCAGTTTTGGTCAATTGCTTTTTCTATTGAGCGTGTGCTTGAGCATCAAAGATCGCATAAGATCGATCGCAAATGGATGTAAATTTCGAATTTAACTTTCCAAAATAATTTTGTTTTTTTTTCATAGTATCAATGAGAAATATTAGAAGTGGTTCAAGCGGTAAGCACATTTTTAAGCCTATTTTTCAAAATAAGCTCGCAAGCACGATTATAAAGACAAGCATATTCCGCTTAAAATTTATTCCGTCGACGTTATCTAAGCTTTCTATATTACGATTGAATTGTAACCTAATTCGTAAAGCAATAAAACTCATTTTCAAAATCACGCAGATTATGTTCAAATTCATACCGTCGACTTATTTTATGAATTTTATAGTACGATTGAATTAGAACCTAATCTATACAGATTAGGTTCTAATTCAATCGTACTATAAAATTGAGTCTTATATGTACTCACTTATAAGACTCATTTTCAAAATTCACACAAATTATTTAATTCAATTCTTTGGGAAACAGTTGTGGGTATTTGAAAAACTGTTTACCCTTGAATGTAAAAAGAAGATTTCTATTTAATTCCATTCCCACCAAAGAGCCCGCCCGGACCTTTACCTCATTGAAAACTTATGGGGGCTTATGGTCCAGACTTTGGATGAAAGCACTCCTCGAACAAGGGAAAATCTACTAAATCACGCCATAGAAATCTGGGAATATTTTAGGGGACGAGATACTTGTCCAAATATGATAAACTCCATGCGAGAACGCCTCCAAAATGTCATCGTTGCCAATGGGGGACACACTAGGTTTTAATTCTAAGTAGTTTAAGCCTAATCATAATTGTAATTGATAAAAAAATAACTTTGTTTTTGTTTATAAAACATTGATTTGATTATGAAAGTTTAAATTTCTTGATTTTTAATTAAAACAAATAATAATTATTAACTGTAGGTATTTATTTATCGAACCATTTAATTTAATTTTGTTGATAATAAATAAAAGGGCGGTGATTTACATGTGCATGTGTCTACTTAATTTATATACCAAACATATATACCTACCGAAAAAAAATACACACACATATTAAACTCAAAAAACGTTTCATTTTGTTCAAGGACTTTAGAGATAAACGATGCTATGCTATTTTTGTCAAAAATTTGTTCAGAGACTTTAGAGACAAAGAATGTTATGCTTTTTTTACTATAACTTTGTTTAGCGACTTTTGAAAAGTGATGGACACCTACTTATGCCCTTTTATGATAATCATTAATTTCTGGCGCTTGTCATGTTGAGCGATTTAGGTATAATACGGTGTACAGCGATTTTGAAAATCTAAATGTGCTCATCAACTTTTGATGCTGACTGTACCTATCGTTTTTAAAAAACGTGTACTTATATGGCATAATAACAGATGGTATATTATCACTTAAAATAACGTTCACACGTGCTATAAAAACAAATAACCTTATTTCATGTGATCTAAAGTTTTTTCAATTTGAATATGCTTTTTTTTATAGGTACCGTTCAGTTGACCTAATTTTCATTTGACCTAATTTTCATTTTACTCTTTTTCAGCCAAAATTCTGTAATGAATAAGTAAATATCAGGAAACTTCACACTGTTCTAACCTAACCTAACCCAGACGATTCACCAACAAACACAATTACACACAAATAATTGATCACGAAAATGGCAGGCGTTTATAATCCAATAAGTTTCGCAAAAATATCCAAAGAAAAGTAGACGTTACAAAATTATATCAAACGTTAATACAGACTTTTAATATTATACTAACTGAATATTAGTTCAAATGTGCTTTTTAGAAAATGTTAATTAAACCATATAAAATTAGGTAAACGGAAATTATATCAATAATTCATTGTATCATTTCTTCGTTAAGTATACTGAAAATAAAAATATATTAAATGAAATCAGATCATGTGACCGTTAGAAGTTTTGTTATTATATCAAATGGTACGCAGTTAGGGTTACCATCCGTCCGGATTAGTCCGGACATGTCCGGACTTTTAGACTCATGTCCGGACGTTGTCCGGATTTTTTTAAATTAGATGGATTAAGAGTAATAAAACTACATATTAAGTAAGCTAATATCAAATCAGTCTTTAATCAACAAACAATCAACTTAATAATAAATCTTCTATTGCGAAATTTGCAAACAATCAACTAGTACAAAGACAAAATATTTTCTTCAATCAAAACAAAAATAAATACTTACAACCCCGCATCCTACCCCCTCGCAATGCGAGCGTCTGCTACCATGCCTACCATACCACTGTAACTAAGAAGTGGGTTATGTTTCCATTTTGTGACCTAAAAGTCCGGACTTTTATCGAAATGTCCAGCTTTATCCTATACGCAGTACGCACCCTATGTAGAGTATTTAAAGCTTGTTTTCGTTCCCAACGCCGAAGATGCAAACGTGAAAATTCTGGACATCAGTGCATCGAACCGCTAACTTTTTTATGTTATCGGATTGTGCTGTTGCAACAATAGATAATTACGTTTTCTTATTAATAAACAGCAAGCCAGAGCTAACGATATTCTCATCGTAGTTTTATAACAGTAAATCAACGTAAACAGAGCTAAATAGTGTAGTTACAGTTCGGGATACGGTTAAAACTACGATTTTGGAGTTCAATTTATTTTCCTAGGCGCTATAAACTTTCTAACGACTGCCTTGTTGGTCTATAGTGGTCGTAACCACGACTGCTGAACCCACAAGCTCAGCTATCAGCTTTATGAGATCCTGGGTCCAATTCCCGGGTTGGGTATGTTCAATCGATCGATATTCCTGATGGAAAATCCCAATAACACTAAGGATCTTCTCAGTCACACGGAGTCTGGATTTGCGCCCGGTTGATGGTAATAGGCTCGCCCTCAATTACATGGAACTTAAATACACAGTTACTTTTAGGTCGTTCTGGGACCGAAATCTATAAACTCGATCATCGAACTCGGAACGATTGGGACTGTTTTTTTTTTAAATAGTATTGAAAAATTCACGAAAAATTTAATTTATTGTTTTTAGGTTTTTAATAAAAAAAATCAGTATAAGTAGTAAACCAGAAGGCTTATTTGTTAGTATGATTATTGTACCGTTAATAACTAAAAGCTACCACAGGCGTTTTAACCATGCGGGCCTGTGGACGGTGGGCTTTGGGCTAGCTCGCCGTCCGTCCGTCTCATGACGACAGGCCGTGTCGACGGCGCGTTCGTGTTCCACGCGTGCCTCAAAGAGAGTCAGCATTGGAAGGAGTCCGCAAGGGCCGATGCCTGCCGGGGCTGCGGGACTGTTCGAAAGAGATACCGCGGCCCTGGAACACAAAGGGCTAAGAAGGAACATGGATGGGTTTTAGTCAGTAAAATCTGACACTCCCTTCCGCTCCGCCCAGAGCGGGATGGGTCATTTGATGAGTACCCATCCGAAAAAAAAAGGTAGGTACAAGGCATTATAAAAAATGATGAGTCGGTTTTGCAACGATCAATTTCTGTCACTGATAGAAAACAATACTACATTTTGATAAAAGTGGTTTGTCATTGTATTCGAGGCGGAATTAACACTCGAGCCGCAGGCGAGGGTTATTATTAAGCCGAGAACTGTAATAACAAATGTGCACGTGTATCAAACGACGTTTTTCAATACACTTTTGAAGAAATAAAATAAAAAAACGACAAATATTTTTGTCATAAATTATTAGGAATTAAATCATAGTGATTCAAATTTTCTTTTTTTTCCGCGCTTTGCTTTCGCCAGGGTGAAGGAGAAGCAAAGGTATAGAGCCGCTAAACAGCCTAGTATGAAAAATAGAAAATTCTAATATTTATGAGTTTAGAACACAAATAAATGTTAATTTGTTCATAAACGTTTATTTTATTTTAATAATCGTGGTTTTTGATGATATTCTATTTATAAACATTATTTTAATATTCAAAAAATTAATGCCGTAAAGATGCTTAACTCTATGCCGAGATTAAAAAAAAAAAACAATTATCGCCGACTATAGGCATTGAACCAATTTGGACTAAGTATAGGACTATAGGAATAGTTATCTGTGGCAATTTTCATTTCCGCACACGTGTTGCGAAAATGAAAAAAAAACGCACGTGTGTGAAATACATTGCATGTTGACCCTAATCGTATTGCAATAAGAACCTGTTTTCGAGGAAGCGTATTGAAAAATTCATTATTTTTTTCTTATTTTAGAAATGTCACAAAGTCACAATCAACGAGATATGCTCGACTCGTCTGTCTTTATTCCAAACGTAGTTTTATGAGATAAAATGAAAAAAACATGAATTATTGTTTGTCAATACGTTATTAAATAAAAGGCTATCGGATAATTATTTTGTTTAGAAAATTATTTGGTAAACTTGTTGTTGTATAGGTATTGATGAAAAGACAAAAAAAATTTTTGCCAATCGTTGCTTGTCAAGTAAACATTTTTGAATTAATGTTTGGTGAACTGACAGGTCACCAGATTAACATAATTATATTGACAATTTGCAATGAAATAGCAATTTATTCAAATCACCGGATACAAGGTACTTCTAATTAGATAAACGATGTCCGGTTTTCTAAGAAACCTCTCGATTTGAACGGAAACTCAAATTAGGCTTAAGGTTATTAAAGTTATAAGTACTTAAGATGACTTGAAAATGACATGGCGTAACGAAGACTTGAACAGAAAAAAATATTATTGAACGTTTTTAGAAAGTAAGAATATTAATGCGGCGCGGGTTACTCGCGAAGTCGCGACGGGACATTGCAGATGCAAAAGAAAAAAAAAAATGGAAAGGTTTGATCGTTCATTCACCTGCAAACAGTGGGATCTTTTGATTTTGGCATTTGTAGTTAAAACTTGTATATTCGCTTTTAAAAAACTTCTCCACTCTATCAATTTAGATATAATATGATCTTGTGGATTTTTTTAATACTAAATAGGCTTGCTTGCCTAGAAGAAACCGATTCACTCGAACTTTGAATAGATCCAGTCTCCAGATTATATGATCAGGGAACAGAGAAGCCGGCAATGAATTCCACAGACTGGTGGCTCGCACAATAAATGTCCCAGGCATCATTTCGCGGCCTCTTCCATACTTCTCGCATCCAGCACGACCTTCACCAAGTAAAACTCATGTAGTTCCTCGCTAATAAGATTCGATCGCCAGTCAGCAAGATTGGTAACGGAATTGATGACTCTATGCTGTCTACTATAATAGAACGCCGAACGTAATTAATCGTCACCCATCCATGGAGGCTGTGAAGTGTGTGACCTCGATCCACAATTGGTTGTAAATAAAAAATACCCTACCAAAAATCATGTAGGTACTCACCTATACTAGTTTACAAACTGTTGTACTTTATTTAGATAATCGTACTTATTATCTATGCAGCTATGTGGGTAATATAAATTATGCATCTAGGGTAAGCTACAGTACTTTCATATCTATCCACTATACATAGAATAGAATAAGTATAAGTAAAAGCGACTAGGTAGTTATTTTAACCGTTTCTTTGAGCTATTCCGTTTAATTAGTAGTCATACACATGAAGTCAAAGTTTATAGTAGTCTCTGGGAGCCCTTATACCATACTCTATACCTTCTTTCTTCGCGCACACAGAACTTGCAACGTTTCCGAGGCCGCTTGATGAATTTAAATATTATGTGGACATTAATACTTTACAGAACATAATTATGAATAAATACTAACAGCTGCACGGAATCCGTGGATGGCTGATCAGCATTCCCTCCATGCTTGGTCCTGGCTGTTCTTTAAAGTTCTTTGACCATCGTTACGGGCAGTCTGAAGCTCGAAAGTTTGACAACCTGTCTCACAACATTAACGCGTTGAAACTCCTTGGTTAGAACCAAGGAGTTTCGTATTACCGTTCGGTCGTGGTGATCAGCAGTCGCAAAAATACTTAACATCTAGTATTCAGCTGCATCCGGTTAGATTATAAGCCGACCTCAACATAGGAAATGTCTAAGCAGGTGATGACTTAGTATAATATATAGAAAGCTCATACCTACGAACGAGTACATACTTATTATTAACCAAAATAATATCCATTTATTTCAAGGTCATTTCATCATCATCTCTGCTTATACAAATGGGGTCCTGATGCACTTTCTAACTAAAGCGTTTAGGATTTTGTGCCAATGTCACTTGTCCATGTATGGTCATTTGGAGTATGCCGTCGATGTTGTCTGCCCATCTTTTCTGTATTCTATGTTAATAAACTCATCGAGTTTAATGAGCTTTAAATGCGGAGTTTCTAATTACAACATTAACGCGTTGAAAATATTGAAAGTCCCTTTCTGCTGCGTTCATAACAAACTCATGCTATAATGTTTCCACTGCTGGGACACAGGCCTCCTCTCTGTGAGAGGGAGTGGGCTATAATTCACCACGAGAGCCCATTGCAGGTTGGTAGATGTCAAATATCGTCTAATTTTTAGTTCTAGGACATGCCGATTTAAATATTTTGGTACAAAGCATTTTTTTTGTTCGTGTACACATTTGTGTCTCAATTGTAAATTAAATTAATTAAGAATATGATCCTAAAACTTACTTCTAAAGTATTTGGCTAGTTCTGGCTTGACATCTCGTATTTTCTTATGGATAATTATTTCTTGCTTGTTTTAGAGATTTCCAGATGCAACAACAGTGGACCGTTGTTTATTGAACGCACATTAACTTTCATTGAACAAACGATGGCAAGTAAAATGAAAGCTTGCAAAATTCTCTTTACCAAAAAACAGATAACAGAAATGATCTACTAATAAAAATAAAAATACGGAAGATAAATTTTTCACAAGTATTCCACGTTAAAAAAAAAACAAAATAAATATGAATGAAGTACGAGTAAGTTTACGTTCTCGTATCCATTAATTTTATCAAATAAGTTAAACATATTCAAAATTTAATCATTACAATTGCAAATCAAATCAGATCTCATACAAGGGATGCAGCGGTTTAGGAAGCCACTGCACCGTCGTTGATTTTTTTAAGCAGCTTATTCCTCTTCTAAAGAAACTGTTAATCTATAGTTCCAAAGATTTACACCGAATCTTTATCATACTGTACTCGACCAAATACAGTAAGGTCAACTGTAATCTATTTTAAATAAAAATAGAGTCAACGAAATTGGTTTATATACCGGACACAGTAATTATGCAAAAACAGTTTTCACCCAATATATTAGTTTTTTAATAATCTATGGACCAAGCCGGGTGCAAGTTGTATTACGAAAATTATCTATATGACAAAAAGAAGAGCTGATAAACATACTAATGCAGCTTCCTCAACTATACTCAAAAAATTACTAGATCAAAGTGCAAAGACCGATAAGGTCATGTCACGATAGCTTGTGAAAGTAAATACTTACTAATTGATACCTATGCACGCAGTTAATAAGGTGTGAAATTATGGTTATGTTTTATTGTGGATGTTATTAATTTATTGCTCTGACTTCGTATTCAAGAATTTTGGTAAACAATGTATGCAGTAAGAAAGAAAAAGCAATCACGTCAAGATGACTCTTGTCTCTATCAATACCATTAAAGACAGATACCACTAATCTTTCAGGGTTTCATTTGCGGACACAAAGAAAACACTTAATCAAAAATTAAAATAATTTACTTAATAAGTTAGAAATAAATAAATTACATGGCGAACGTATTTGGAAATAAATTAACTATGATATAAACACAGAGATCGGAAACTATGACGTAACAACAATAACTTCTGGCGTTTGTGGTGATTCTACTTTATCGTCCTTCTCCTTTTCAGCGCTCGCTTCCACCGGTGCTTGTTCCTGGCACATGAGGGTCACAGGGTCTCGCATGCGCTCCGGTCCACAGTTTTCCGTCGCTCCTATCAGCTTGACCTCGTCCTGTTCGTCAGAGTCGGACTCGAGCCGGCGACGTCCTGCGATCACTACTTCAACGGCGCGCCCATCGCTCGCCGACCTGTCTCCTGCGCCGATTTCAACACGGTACGGCGTGCTCGGCTCCACGAAAGCCTCCATCACACGGACACCAGATCTCTCCTGAATGTCATGGTCCCTGTCGACCGGTTTGTGGCTCTTCGAGAACATGTCGAAGATGCTGAGCGGTACCTTTTTGGGCAGAGCGATGAGGAACACCACGTTCTGCACGTCGGCTTGCACGTTGAACTCGCCATCCTGGCGCTGGTCGTAGGTGGCTGGCGCGGCGGCGGCGGTCGCGAGTAGACAGGCGAGTGCTAGGAGCATGGTGGTGCGTGCGCGCGGCAGATCTCACATGCGCTGACTGCGCGCCGCATGCTCCCGCGCCGCTTTTACCAGCCACCCGCGAACCAGTCTGACGCTCGAAACGAGCACACTGTAACGGTTAACACGACATGAATATTGTGTGGACCTAATTCGACGGATGATGCCTAAGTGTTCATTATCAATTTAGAATTTAATGACCACAGCAAGCTATCAATGTTAGCTTACTTAGGTCCCTACATGAGTCATTAATTCATTATAGTTTACGTTGAGTTCCATTGTTTCACTTGGTTCTAATACTGTACTATGTTATTCTTGATGTAGCCGTAAGGTGCTGTTTTGTTTTCTATTGATGGTGAATGTCAAATTTCGATAGTTAAAACACGGTCACAGTGAAATCTAGGACTTTTGTGAAGCATCGTGTTCTACATTAGCTGACATTGTGATGGATTTATCCGTCAAAACAAACAGGAAAGTGGTGAATGTCGTGTCGTGGCGCGCCGTGAAACCGCTGGGCTGGGCTCGCGTGTGACAGTGACCGCGGGTCATCGATACGATAACCGAGTTTCGCCTGTATTCGATGTACAGATAGGATCTAAGCAGAGCTCGGCCCGCAACTACGCAGGATGCAAAACTGCAAATACTGCTCTGTCCCGTTACTTTCCTCGCAATGAGGTCGTTTTCCAAAAATGTCTTGTGAATACAGTAACCTTATAATGCAGTGCTTATTTTAATAGCTCACATTATATTTCCTTATAGAATGCAAGTGACGCCAACACACCTTTTGTGATACAGTTTAGAATCGTTTCGTACAAGTCCAATAAAGTAAAGCATAATTCGTTCATTGAACTCATGGGTTACTGTGAGTTGGTTTTAAACAACATGCAACATTGAAATGTTTCACTTGGCTAAGCAATTCCCTATATTGAACTGCCATATCAGATCATAATAAGTATATAGGTACCCGAAGACAATAAGTATTGCAGATGGCGTTTTGTAGTAGTAGTTTGCCTTCCCTCAGAGTAAAAAGGCGTGAGTTTATGTTTATGTTCTTAAATGTAGAGTCAGACTCTGACTGAATACTTATGAACACATTTACCATTAACTATGCGTCTTGAATGACGAGTAGCTCGTGGCTAAATAATCAGCCGCTCGGGTCGATCTTCAAGTTAAGCCGAGCTTTTCTGGGTTGGTCCGTGGTTGGGTGACCACCCATTACATACCGAGTTTCCTCCATCCCTCGGAAAGCACGTTAAGCCGTTGGTCCTGGCTGGAATTTGTACATCTTTGACAGTCGTTATTCAGATAGTCATGTCTCAAAAGTCTGACAACCAGTGTTACCAAGGGGTATCGTATTACCCAGTACTAACTGGGATGTGGAAGCCAGATAGGTAGTCGCTCCATGTAAAATACTGGTATTCAGCTGCATCCGGTAAGACTGCAGACTGAAGCTGACCCCAACATTGTAGGGAAAAGGCTAGGCAGTTGATGATAGTCGAGTCTTGAGTTATCTACGTAATTGAGGCAATTAGGTACAGACACTGCTATGACTGGTGATCTCTTAAGTTTCGGTTTCATAATTAAGGCTCGTTCTATCAACTTATAAAAAGGTCTATTGTGTAGTTCTAAGAAAGTCCAGTTGATGCGTTGTTGAGGCACGTTGAGGTTCAGAGTTCGATTTGCTGCTTAGCATGAACGCCGTAGAAACGAAAGAGAACCGACAAATCTTTTGTTCATCTGTCATTGTCAATGACAGATGAACAAAAGATTTGTCGGTTCTAAATTTCTTGGTCGATTCTCTCAAGCAGTAGTCATATGGCATTCACGAAACCGCATTAGGCCAGGCCAGCATGGCACGGTGATTCAAGTGGATGTCGTTGTTAGCCCACTCCTCCTCACATATAGGTCCCAGACGTGTACACCGCACTATAACTGCGATAACACAAATGGAATTACTGTCACTGACGACGTAAAATAAGATAAGATAATATAATTTATTTCTTTCACAAAAAGTACTTATAATATTATAAATTACAAATAAAATGCTATGAACAATCTCTCTATGGATCGAATTCTAAATTATGTAGTCGATGATATTGGTGCACGGTAAAACTCTAATGAGTTTATGTTGGCTCCAACTTAAATGTATAAAATGTACATATGTATACTATTGAATATTTAAATAAATAAATAACAGCTGTTTTAGAATCTGTAGCCGAACTAGGAACAACTTGTATTTTGGCTTACAGCGCCAACCCCCTCGAGTTACATATATCATATGAGTCTTGTATGCTTGCATTTGACAATACCTTTGAATATTATGTACTCTTAGAAGAAGCTGGTAAAATGTGATGGTGTTGCGGATTTCGTGCGCATAAGTCTCTATTTACATAAAATCGACGTCGAAACCTTAATATTATTATAGACCGTGTCATGATAAAATTAAAGTCCTTTTTTCTATAGGAGATTGGTGGACAATTTAGGTCAATGACTGAACGAACTATGCTTGTGATTCAATGCAGACGATTTTCAAAACCAAGTTCTAAGTTGTTTGTCCTACTTTGAATAAAAGTTGAATATAGCTTCAGTTCCTCATTGTGGATTAACAGATTTTCAGGAAAATCAACCACGTTTTTAACATCACGCCTGAATTTCCCCGAAGTGTTAGGCAGAGGTATACCTACCTGCCTAGGGGTTATTGGTGACCACAGACATACAATATGTTCTGGTGACCTATACTCATGGAACTTTCAACGTGTAAGAAAGTAGGCGTAACATGGCATGGCATGGCCTATACTTAATACAGCAACATTTTGCCTGTTATGTGTGGTGTTTATGTTTGTTGTTGTTGTTCAGTAGAAATAATTTTAGATAATATATTTTGTCTGAATATGTATTTCTGTTTAGCAGGGATATTTGTAACCCATGACCTTAATTGCTCACAAACTATTTATGGGTGAATTCGAAAGAAACAAAGGTTTAGGGATTTTTCAATAAGAATTATTTTATTTATTTTCAACGAAACAATGTACACGCTTACGTACTTAAAATAACTTAAAAAACTAAAATAAATGCATCTCTCCATGGCTATGTCTTCGCCCAATATCGACATTAAGTAATATTAACTGAAGATTAATTGGTACGTTTAATGCCAGATTCCTATATTTTACCAAAGGTTGAATGTAATACTAGCCCTGTAGGCTCTCAGCTCTCACCTATAATGCGGCTGTATTTATTTTACAACCATTGGTAGCTCAAACGATTCGTTTTTTATAGGAACCTGGCATTAGTCCACAAAACTATTAATATTTTGTTAATTGATCATATTTTTCTGTTTGTATCGTTAATGATGGCGGGTTTTTCTCAGTAGCGGCCTCAAGAAGCTTGCCAGTCGCTGTTTCAGTCTGTGAAAAAAATAATCGAATAATAAAGGATCACATATTGCTCACGTTTTGAAGTAAGTACCTAATTTAAAAATATGGATCATTTTAAAATGAGGATAAGAAGTTGTCTTCCTATCCCATGTTTGATTAACACATTTTTACGACAAAATATAGTAAGGTAGCTGTTATAAAGTTTCTTAGAATAAATGAGTAGTTTTGCATGATTCCAAATGAGCGTGATGACAAAATAAAGGAAGGGATTTTTACCTGATAACGATATTTTCGCGATTATCTGGGAATAAAAAGAAAAACATGGATTGAATCAGTTCTTTGCTTTCGCGCTAAAAGAATCATGCACAACTATACAATAATGATTTTTCATGAGCTTTTTGAACTTAAAGACTTTCTTAGCTAAGGTTTCGTTTTATAGAAAGGCACACTAGATTTTGTTTTAATTGGCTGTTCCACAGGAAAATTTTCTTGAAGTAAACATTTTTTAAGACTAAGTTTTAATTTTTACCTTTGTGCTTTCTCCTGTTTTCTCAACGACGCATCCTTCTTCTGGATCTTCAGCTCGTTGCCCATGCTGACGTCACTCAGCGGGGACACAGCCTCGGCGGGCTTGGCTGGCTCCTCAGGCTTCATCTCTTGCGGCTTTCCCTCCGCTGGCTTCTCCTTGTCATCCTCGGGCTTCACTTCAGGCACCGGCAGAGAAATCACTTGGATTGACGGCGAAGAGGATGAGGAGTCTTGAGGTGGCTTAGGCTTGTACTCATTGTTGTACTCCTCCATGGCAAGGTCGAGAAGGTCGTCCATGTCTCCGAGGGCGGAGATTAAGGACTCGGCAGGAGCCACCGCGATCACCACACCGTCGATGTTCAGCCTGTAGTTCTCCGAGCCATTCTGTCGCTGGTCGTAATGCTTCGTATGGCAGTCGGGAGTAGGCGCCGCGCTCGCCAGCGCGATCACCGCGCTCAGCAGCGCCACCTCGCACACCACTCGTCTGTAGTTGACCATCGCGGAAGCTGTCTGTGGGCGCACTGAACTTGCGGCACTGAGGTTGCGGCTGTGGGACCCGCTATGTATCCATTCTCCGCTGCATCTCTTATTTATTTGCCCAGATAGCGGTACAGCCAGACGCGGCTCGTCGTAGTTAAACTGGTATTAACACAACAGAATTGTGTAATAAATACAGGAGTATCATCCGTTAAGTTAACACGGACATTAGTTTACAATTAATTCCCATTAACTACAATAAGTATAAGCCTATCCTTCCATTAGTACAATGTAGGAAATCCTGATTAATCAGATGATGTTTTGTTTACGTTATATTTTTAGAACAGTAGGTAGGTATTGAAGATGCTTTATGAGGTCGTCGACTCAACCCAATAACCCGTTAACCTCTGGCTATCGAATGCAAACCAAACAAACGGATAAAAGAATTGACATCGAGTTATTTTTGGCAATAGACTCATTTTGCCTTGACGTTCGGCGAGTATGATCATTAAAATGAATTATGATAGTATCCATCGTAGAACAGAAATCTACCTAAATAAAATAGTAACCTAATTTATTAATTGATATCTATTCAAATCAACTTTGAAATAAGTAAGGGGCGAAGGTCAAGCAACAAAAAATGTTGAATGAAAGTATCCACAAGTTTGAAAGTAATTTACCTACTCACAGTTTTCATTTTTGGAATACCCTTTAGGTGGTACCTTAGTACCTACCTAGCTTCTATACTACATAGCTGGTAAAGCTTTTCACGGTTTTTCAGTGTGGAAGTTTAAAGACAGAAGCATCTTTCAAGTTCTTACATAGGTACATAGTAAGGTCCTGACTGAACTTGGAACGAAACCAAAGCTTATAGCGACGCCAAGCCTCATTTCAAAGTTTGAAACAGTCGAGCTTTTACCTTTTACCAAACATTTCCTCATCAAATAAGACTGTTCTGTAAATATCAATTATTAATGAGTTAATGGGCGTTCGGTGTTCGGTGGCACAGATCGGGTGCGGTGGACTAACCTGTCGCTGATGGGCCGCGGACAGCTTTCAACTAACTGTATCTACCACCTACTTGCACCATCGGCATCGCATCGTCCGCGTCGCCGATAAACGGTAAACGGGAACATTTTACTTTATTTGCCTTTTCTGGGCTAATTGTTTGGGGATAAAGAGGTCTGTATTGAACGGGACTATTACGATTACGACGCGACGTATTTGAATTTGTTTTAAAGAAAATACAGGTATATCGATATCTATATGTAGGTAAGTAACAAACGATCAACAACTTCCAAACAAAAAGCTTTTACCTGAAACCTTGCTTGCAAGATGCAACCTACCGTAACCTCGCTTGCAAGATGCAACCTAGCGTAAATTACAAAATTAATTGTAGCTATAATTTTAAGTAGGTGCAACAAGTGCAGTTACTAAAAGCAGTTATTAGTACCTACATTTTGATACAAGTGGAGAAAATTTGTTATTGCATTCGAGGCGGAATTAACTCCCGAGCCGTAGGCCAGGGTGTTTTTGAGCTGAAACTGCATTAACAAATGTCCACGTGTACCTATCAAACGACGTTTCTCAATACACTTCAACGAAAAATATTTTTGTCATTAATTAATATGTACATAACTATGATTTAAATTTTCTTTTTTTCCGCGCTTTACTTTCGCCAGGTGAAGGAGAAGCAAAGATCTGAAGCCGCTAAACAGCCTAATATAAAAAATGGTTTTTTTTATATTTTTGAATTTAGAACACAAATAAATGTTAATTTGTGTCTAAAAGTACTTATCTATTAGTTTTTAATAATCATGTTTATTTATGATATTCTATTTATAAACACAATTTGAATATTCAAAAAATATTTAAGTACCTATGCCGTAAAGACGACGTGAAGAGTGCTTTACCGAAATTAAAAAAAAACCATTCACCTCAGACTATAGGCATTGACCCAATTTGGACTAAGTATAGGTATAGTTTATCTGTGGCAATTTTCATTCCCGCACACGTGTTGAAAAATTAAAAAAATCGCACGCGTGTGAACTACATTGCATGTTGAACCTAATCGTAGTGCAATAAGAACTAGTTTTCGAGGAAGTGTATTGAAAAAATATTGTTGCATTCCGTAGGGATTGCTGATATATTTTTTCGGGTCAGTCATCGATTTGGGGCAGAAACGTGCTTATTTAACGTTACGTACCTAAGTACCTAACCCTTCTTTGAACTCGGTTAATAAAACCCTTTCATAAAACTTAAGCACGCTATCGCTCTCTCCATAAATTCATTGTCTGGGGTGAAAAGTCTTCACAGTAATTAATATATCGCCTTTTCACACTTATAACGACAAGCCAGATTTCTAGACAAGAGCTAGAAACTATTAGCTCTTCACAAACAGGTCTTACTTTCTACCACACCTAGTTTGATTTTATATGTCAGTTCAAACGTGTCGGTGTAAAATTGCCGTAAAGCAGGATGTTGAATGAGTACCTACCTATAACCTAAGTATACCATAAGTGTGCTGAAATATTGTTCTTACTGCCTAGCCTAGATATATCTCATTCAGGGGGCCCAAATCAAGTCAAATTCTACCGGCATAAACGATGATGGAAGTGTCTAGAAATTACTTGGATTGACTACGCCATCCGAGACCTCAGGTTTGTGTATTTGTTCTTTTTTTTTGCCAGTCATTGGAGAGGCTTTAGCCCAGCCGTGGGATGAGGAACTATATTAGCAGGATGCTTTTTGAGTCAGGATTATAGACCACCAAGACCAACCCAAAAGGTGCCTAATTATTATAAGCTTTTATTCAACTTGCCTTTTTAGTTAGTATGTGTAGGTCAAATCCTGTTTTTTATTTATTTTTTACAGTACTTAAATAGGCTTGCGTTTGGCCGCAACTCGCCTGATGTGAAGCGATGACGCAGCCTAAGGACGTGGAGCCCGCTTGCTTAGAAGAAACCGAAATTTTGTCATGTTGAGCTGCTCGCTAACCCAAAATTTACATTGTCCAAACCACCGGTAGCTAAGTGCCCCAGATTATGTTTAAAAAAACAAAAACCTGTTGCACACTTTCTTAATTTTTTTTCTTTCTTCGTAGCAAAATGGTAGCCCCAAAATAGATTTGAGACCTGGTTTTAAAAGTAGGTAGTAAAAAGTGCATAACTGAATTCTTTTCACCGTTGCATTCCCATGCAAATCATCCAGTTTCTCAGATAACAGGAACTCCGGGACAACGGTACTACGACTGAGTCGCCAATCCGCTCTCTGGTTTAATAAGCACCCATCAGATTACCACGAGATGGGACTTTAATTAGGTATAAGTAATTATATAAAGATTGCCGCAATAGGCGAGACGACAAAAAAAAAACTAATTAGTCCGTCAGTTAGATTATCAAAAAATATTTGACACGTGTTTTTTCTTTTGTTACGTAAACCAAAATTGACGAAGCTAGGACGCTTTTAAAATTCACAATACGTCACGCCGATGTATAATTTTTAGCTAGTTCTGACGTCACAAGCCCCCACTCCCGAGTTTTGATGCGTTTTATCTTTGTAAATATTCAAAATACGTGTCCATTAATTTCCAATACTCTAACTGACGGACTAAATAGATTTGCAATTTTTTGATACTGTCGTCATGCCTATTTCCACCACGCATTTACTACATAAAATCAATAAAAAATTAATAGACAACTACCAAGGGTCAGGCGTGGCCTAGCTTTTTCCCCGATAAGTTTTTCTGGTCAAGCGGTCGCAAAGTAGCTATTGCAAGAGGTCTGGGGTTCGATTCCCAGTCCGGGCAGTGTTATTGGGTTTTTCAATTGGGAATTTCGTAATAACAGCTTGGAATCTGTATTTGTGCCCGGTTGATGGAAATAAGCACGCGGTAAGACCTTTCTCACTGTCCTTACCTTTGGTGTTCATGTTGCTGTTGTTGTAGCATGTAAAAATATATCACAGTGGTGTCTTATTGAAGCTTAATCTTGTTGCTACAAGTCTTGCTCGCCCGTCCGTCTTCCAAATTAGCGAGCTGATCCAACCTTAAGGTTGGCGATGTGATGGAAAAGTCGTAAGTTTCTTGGAGAATTCATTCATGGTAAGTCAAACGGAACAACCACAATAATAAGGTAAATTGTCCGCACTTTTCGACAGCGAATCGTCTTGAGACCGAGCATATAGCGAAAAGTCCAACGCGGAGTAGAGTCGCTTCGTTCGAACCGAATCGAGCAGAGTAATTCAATTTTCGCTTTCGTTGCACCGATATAAAAGCTCATTCTGATTGGCTCATGCTGTTTCCACCTTATTAAGTGTGGTCCTCATTGGTAATGGTATTGTAAAGGTCTGAAGCAGTCCACCGGTAGGTAGGTGTAATTGTTAGTTGATGGAGCGCAGCAACTGAATGTAAAAATATAGCTGGTATCTATGGTTTTAGTGTATATTTTAGGTTCTGTTAACTTTATGGTACTGTATATTTAAATTTTTTCCGAAATGCTTCCAAAAATAATACTTAATTAATTTTTATATACTTACTAATTTTATTATTATAAATATATAAATTTCATAAATTTTATTATAAATGATCGTAACAATAAGCACGTGATTTCGTTATTGGGAGAATTTTCGAACTCGTAAGCACAAGTTACAACGATAAAAGGAAGTTTTGTTTTCAAAATAATAACAATAAAAATATGAATGGTAAAAATACTTTATTTTATTTCAGTCTTTGTTTTCTGCTTTGATGCGACATTATAAAGTAGGTAACACAATAAAAGGTTATAGGAAGACATTTTTGTGCTTTAAAATGGCCAAAAATACTGGTATTCAGCTGCATCCGGTTAGACTGGAAGCCAACCCCAATATAGTTGGGAAAAGACTAGGCAGATGATGTGCAATGTAATTCTGTTGCACAATCGTTTTGGTTATAGTGCACAGCTGTCATGAAACAAGTTATAATTATAAGTACTTTAACATAACTTAACACAATTGTTAATAACACCAAGCCTCTAATCTCTGAAGGATAGACAGTGGTGACAAACTGGGGACTTAAAATGGTTGCTTTTGCAGAATTATAAAAGGATAATGAATTACGTTACGATTCGGTGAATTACGTTACAATTCGGTAACAATTCATAATATTAACTGCGTCTTAGAGTTCTGTGACCATTGTATTGTATTGTATAACGGGCTGGTGTCCGCAACTCCACGTCAAAGCGCGTATTTTGCGTAAGGGCTATAATCCACCACGCGGGCCCAGTGCGGATTGGTAGATGTCACATGTCTTCGAATTTTTGGTTCCAGGACATGCCGGTTTCCTCACGATGTTTTCCTTCACCGTTTTTGAGAGCAGTGGTGAAATTACACAAAGTAATGTGCCTGCCTGGGTTCGAACCCACGACTCACTGTTCGTAAGTCGGGGCCGCCACCACTGGGCCACCGCTGCTCTCTGTGACCATTTTACGAATTGTAACGTGATAAAACCTTTATTTCTTTACAAATTTTATAAATTTTTAAATGTTCCTTTTAAAACAATACAAAAAACATTTCAAAGTATAAAAATTGTAGGCCACTGGTATCAGGAGCAGAGTCCAAGCTAACAGCAGTCAGGGCTCCAGATAAAGGTACCTCTAAGCAATACGAGCCGTGTCCAGGAGTACCGCTTTCTGTATCAAGCCCTTTGAACCAGCTCAGCTGCCTAACGAGAGCCTCCTCAGGTATTGATCGAGGCTCTTGGCAATTAAGCCATGGGCTGATACGACTAGCGGCACAATGATCGTCGAGAGTCCACATCCCACATGTCGACCACCTCTCGAGCCAAGTCAAGACACTTGATTTGTTTATCTTTCTCGGTTTTCACGAAGTTCTCAACGTTATTCTTATTATTATCCTATTATAATTATGCTTGAGCAGTCATTTTAGACCCCATTTTAGATTGGTAAAATCACGATGACAAGATCAGAAACATAATATCAACTCCGATCACAAATACACGACACTAATGAATATTACTACAGGTAAAACTAAGTAAGTAGTAGTGGTCAGTAAGTATCAAACAAAGAATAGAAAACAGTAACAAAAATAAAGTAACACTATCCAACTCTAAGGCACTTAGGAAGACCGTACATTATAAGGTTCTTACTACAATGGTATTGAAACTTAAATCTAATTTTAATTATCTTAACATGAGTATAGTAGGCGATCCATGAGAAATTTTTGTAAATAAGTTGCGCAGCAGCTCAAAAAATTTACGACACTGCGAATCCTAGTAACGTAAATAATAAAAGATTTTATGATAAAAATATCAACAATCACATGTCTGAAACTATATTATGTGTAACATTTGTTATAGTGTATTGGGTACTTATTCTAATGTACATTTAGTACTATGGGCATGAGGAGGGAAGAATCGCATGTGACTAAAAGAGTGATGAATATAAATGTGGATGGATAGAGAGGGAGACCAAAGAAACGATGGATGGATTGTGTGAGGAGTGATATGAAGGAACAAGGTGTAAATGATTGTGTGACGGTTGATAGAGGAGAACGGAAAAAAAACGTGTTGCGCCGACTTCAAGTAAGGGTTCTTACAGACGAACGGCACGTTGCCAACGGCAGATAAACTGCAGCCGTCGCCACTTGTCGACGGCGCCGACGCCACAACTGCATGCGTCGACGGCAGCCGTCAATAGGTGGCGACAGCTGCAGTTTATCTGCAGTTGGCAACGTGCCGCTCGTCTGTAAGAACCCTAACATGGGATTTATTTACTCTTTATTTGTTTTGGGGTTTGTATCTAAACAGATATGTCAACCCCATAAGTAACATGGGATAAGTGCAGGAATACGAAGGTGATGATAAGGTAGTACCTATTCAGACAATTCTAACAAATGGCAAATAACAGCGTACAACGTGAACACTTTAATAGTGCCGATAACTCGAAGATATGTAACCTACAACAGTAATTTTATAACAAAATAATATCAAATACCTAGCTATCTAATAACACATTTTTATAGTTAATATTTTTAATTATAGCATTTCGTTGGCACTTCCTGAGGCCCTAGCGCGCGCGGTGTAGGCGTAACGTAAATACGATTGTTGAATCGAAAATACCATATTATTATTATAAGTCGATATTGTCCCACTGCAGGGCAAAGATCGCGAAATGTGGAAGGAGAGAAGGGAGGCCTTCTCTCCTTCCACATTTCGAGATATAGTGCGATTGTAGGCCATAGCATTTTAATTATATTAAAGTATTTTAGTTAAATTGTTTGCAACAAGCACAAAGAGCATCAAAAAAGCAGAAAAAAAATAATAAAAAAAAGACAACGTATTATGGTACGTTTACACCTCGCGTTCGTGCTAGGGTCTCTGAGCTCTGAACATCAAACCACAGATAACACATTTACCAAATACCTGGCCAACCGCTCAAAAAAGACAAGCTCGTACACATTAATTATAGCTATAAGGGCTCACGGAACTTCCATCCCTGAGAAAGTACGTTAACCTGTTGGTCCCGACAGTGAATCTTTGACATTCGTTAAAAGTATTCAGCTGCATCCGGTTAGACTGGAACCCTACCCAAAGGCTAGGCAGATGATCATTGATGTTAGCTATCACAGTGATCAGTATATTCATTAGCGATGGTCCCGAGTACATGGCTAAAGAAGCCGTCATCGTGCCTCAGTCTATACAGCGCCGTGGTGAGGTACCGCTGCACGGCGGCCGCACAGGCCACTATAGGCATGCCGTCTCTGCAGACGGAACGGGACGCACAGCATACTGTAACTGCTTGGCGCCAGATACGGGTACTCACTGGGGAAGAGGTGAAAACGACGTTATAGTGAAATGAAAATTGTAGAATTCGTGTGGAAATCTGTCAGAAGTGAGGGTAAAGCAGTGCCTCTACGGAAATCTTGCTGTAATAATACCAACATCGAGCATATACCCCAATAGAGCAGAAATGTTACTTATCTCACATCTACTCAGCTACTAGGTCAAATAACACTCTTTCTCTCTCTCGTTCTCACTGTTTGAGTGAGAGCGAGCGTAATATTTATAAGTGACAAATCAGTTATATGTTGCGGAGGCGGATGGCCCGACATTACCGCTCCATTGGGGTATGTGCTCAATGAATACCTGCCTATTACTTTCCCACTGCAAGGCGAAAACCTGTTCTCATACAGTGAAGGCAAGACCTTCGATTTTCACGCGTGCTCAAGCATTGGCGATTTCACTTATATTAACGAATGGTCCAGGTTTCTTCATGGTCACTGCCACGGTCTTAATTCAGATCATATTTATGAGGAATTCAATGTAAGTATCAAATTGTGGTAATGACCACTACCCTCCATCTGTAGTAAACAGAAAAACTAATAATAAAACTCTGCAAATAGGCACATACAACGTAAGATCCTTGTCCTCGACTGAGAGATACCTACAACTTACATATGCTCTTAAAAATGTAAACTACTACATTATTGGTCTTGCAGAAGTAAAAAGAACAGGTTACAACATAGAAGAATACCAAGACCACATACTATGCTACATTGGGCAGATTAAGGGAAAATACGGGATTGGCTTTCTAATGAAAAAAACATACAAGAACAATATTGTGAACTTCATAGAATTATCTGAAAGAGTCGCTTTGCTACAACTGAAATTGGAAGATCTACACATTTCACTAGTCCAAGTCTATGCACCCACAGAGAAAGCAAGTGAAGAGGATATCCAGAAATTTTATGGTGACATCTCAGCAGCACTATCCAAAGCTGATGATAAAATAATATTAATGGGCGACTTTAACGCTAAAGTAGGACTTCCCAAAGAGTGCGAGGACTTAATAATGGGCAAATACGGTTATGTCGAGCGAAACGACCGGGGCGAACTACTCATCGACTTCGCTTTTTGCAGTTCTATAGGGAACTATATTATATGAAAAAGTTAGACAATTTGAATTCACAAACACAAGTCAATAGTGACACCAGGACAACAATTGAGCCTATAGCAGAAAGGGAAGTGTCCGATCACAAAAGAAAGCTGAAGTCTGATAAATGTCCAGGGCCACATGGCATAATAAATGAAGCCATCAAACTAGGTGCACCTGTTTTACTCCACCACTTGACCCAGATATTCAATAAGATTCTAGATTCCGAAATGGTGCCTCAACAATGGTGTACTTCGGAAATTATGGACATAGGAAATTACAGGCCCATCAGCTTAATGGCGAGCATATACAAACTCTTCGCATCGATTATCCTAAGCAGAATATCACCTGAGATTGATGGTTCACAACCAATGGTTGGTGAGGTTGATGGTTCCAAACATTAGAACAAATAATGGAGAAGTACACGGAATTTAACAAAAGCCTATATTTAGCATTCGTTGACTACAGCAAGGCTTTTGATACTATCAGTCACAGCTCAATCTGGGAAGCACTGAAATTCTTCAAGGTCTACTATAAGTACATAAATATCCTGAAATATATGTAGATATATTTTGGGCGTAGGCCCACAGCACTAGCAAGGTCAAGCTAGAAACAACAGGTGACCCCATCAAGATCGAAAGAGGCGTCAGACAAGGAGACCCTATATCTCCAAAACTTTTTATTGCCGTTCTGGAAAGCATATTTCGGAAACTGAACTGGACTCGAAAAGGCATAAAAGTAGGCAAAAGTTGTCTCAGCCATCTCAGGTTCGCAGCCGATATAGTCCTGCTGACCGAAACACCGGAAGAATTGATATGCTCACTTGACAACGAAAGCTCCATGATAGGCTTGGAAATTAATGCAAGTAAAACCAGAGTAACGACAAACAGCTTCAAAAAACCAGTATGCATCAAGGGGAAGAACATAGAATAATATGTAGAAAACTATATTTACCTAGGAAAGCAAGTGTCATTTTCCAAGACGAGCATGGATGAAGAGATACAACGAAGAGCAAACATCACTTGGAAAAAATTCTGGTCTCTAAAAGAAATTCTAAAAGGTAACTACACTTTAAACCTAAAAAAAGTAGTGATGGAGACTTTGCCTCATACCAAGCTTATTATATGGGTGCCAGACTTGGGTTCACACTAACAGAACAAAACAGAAAATTGTGACAACACAGCGAGCGATGGAAAGAAGCATATTAATTAGGCTTAAGAAAATACAAAAAGTAAAAAGTGTGAACATCAGGAAAAAGACAAAACTTACAGATGCCCTAACAAAAGCGCTAGCATTCAAATGGCGTTGGGCAGGACATGTCGCACGCCTCAGTGATGACAGCAGATGGACTATCCAAACCACTAAATGGACTGGGCCACCGGGCAAAAGAAAGGTCGGGAGACCCTTTAAAAGATGGGCTGACGATATAGCACAGACCGCTAGCTCAAACTGGCTAAATATTGCCAAGGACCGTGAGAAATGGAAGGAGGAGGAGGCCTTTACCCGTAATGGGGCTACATCTCCAACATTTTATAAAAGCTAACACTACTAACTAGGATAAGTTAAGGACTAACATTTAATTATGAATAAGTACATGTTATTAAGTGTGTAAATTTAAGCGAGATTAGAAATAAAAGACTTTTTATTGTTATTTAGTTATCAAGTTGTAGTGAAAGCAAAACAACGAAAAGTTTTGTGTTTGATTTTTCTCTGGCAAAAAACTGGGCAAATGGAATATAGGAGGTTCGATTTCGTTCTGAGCACTGCGTGAACGTGAACACGAAAGCAACTGTAAACTACATTGTATTGTATACTTACAAAAGTGTTGCATGTCCGCATCGCAGTGCTGCAGCAACTGCTGGATGGACGAGGAGCCTTCGATGAGAGGCACGTTGTTCCCCGTCACTACCAGAGAGCCTGGTATTACTGCTTTATGCACTACTTCTTCTACTTCCGATGTCAAAGCCTGTAACATTCACAATACGAGTATATGTTAAAAAGAGTTCATGTTGGGGCCATTTTATCAAATAAAAATCGGTTGCAGTTTTCTTTTCTTTATATTTATTTATTTATTTATTTATTAAAAGGAGAACCAACAGCTAAAATAAGTGAGTAACAATTGTTTAAGCGACACAGAGCCAATTACAGGTTCTCACGAGTAGACACAGAAATAGTAGTAGAAATCTTAAGATCACTAAATAGCAAGCACTATAATAGTACAAATAAAAGGAATTAAAATAAGCAATACGCACTAAATACACTCAGACACTAGGTTAGGCATTGTTGACAAAGGGAAAATAAAATAGAAATAAAGCACTACGCGCATTTAAAAAAAGTTTGCATTCAGCCGAGTACGTACAGAATAGGCTTTGGTGGAAAATGGGTCAAAAGAGAACTCCTTACAAAGAATATTGAAGTCCTTGCTCGCTCGCACTATGTATGAGTTTTGCCTATAGTTGGATGAGGAAAAAGGAATGGAGATAGGTGGATTAAATCTGACTGATCTCTGGGGGACATTGAAATGTAATTTATGCAGAAGATCAGGACAGTCAATCTCGTTATTTATAATTTTTAAAAGAAAAGTGCAATCTGCAAGTCGGCGACGATCTGAAAGTGGCTGTAAATGGAATTTCTTGCAGAGATTTAAGTAATTATCAGAATGATATGGTATACGCAGCCGAAAACAAAGAAAACGAATAAATCTCATTTGAATACTCTCTATACGATTTATGTATTTACCATAACACGGGTTCCAAATTTGTGACGCATAATCAAGGTGACTTCTGACAAAAGAGCAATAGAGAATCTTAAGGGTTTTGGCCTTCTTGAAACATCCAGCGAGTCTCATGATAAAACCCAGTGACTTCGAAGCTTTAGCTACTATTTGCTCAATGTGCACGTTAAATAAAAGTTTGGAATCGTGAAAAACTCCTAGGTCGCGAACACCGTCACATCTCTGTAATAGCTGCCCTTTAAGTATATATGTTGTCGGGAGAGGGACTCGTTTCCTGCTGAATGAGATTACTGAACATTTAGCAGGGTTCAAGTCGAGCTTATTAATTAGACAATACTCATCCAATCGCGCTAGGTCACATTGAAGAGCATCCATGTCGTCCTCCGAGGATATTGCAGAGAAAATCTTCATATCATCAGCGAAACATAGTAATTTTGAGTTTAGGAAACATGAGTCGATGTCCCCCACATAAATAATAAAAAGTAACGGACCCAATAAGGAACCCTGAGGAACGCCACTGGGAGCTGAAACCCAGCTCGACATGTAGTTACTGATAACGACAGCTTGAGATCTATTTTCAAGGTATGAGGTAAACCAACGTAGTAGATCTCCTCTGATACCATTATTAAGGAGCTTGGTTATAAGAATATTGTGGTCGATTCTATCGAAAGCCTTACTGTAATCCGTGTAAACCACGTCGACCTGAGCCCCATTATCCATTCTGTCCGTTAAAAAGTCATTGAGCAAAGCCAGATTTGATACAGTTGAACGACCCTTAAGAAAACCGTGCTGAGAAGGGCTAAAAGATTGACACAGTGCTGCATAAACTTGGTCGTAGATGACCCTCTCAAAAATTTTAGCTAATATGCACAGTTTGGAAATAGGTCTGTAATTAATTATTTCATTTTTGTGACCCTTTTTATGTACCGGAGTAATAAAGGCCGACTTCCAGATTTGGGGAACAGAACTTGAAGAGAGCGATTTTTTGAACAAAAGAGATACTGGCAAGGCGATGGTTTTAGCACATCCAATCAGCAATTTAGGTGATAAGTGGTCCGGACCAGCAGATTTAAACGGATCAAGTTGGCTAATTAACTTAACTATAACATTTAGATCAATCTCAATCGAGTGAATATCCGAGGGTATTATGGAATTTATAGCAGTTAGAGGACTAAAATTAGGAGACACATCATTGGTAGGGTCCAGAAAAGTAGAATAAAAGTGGGAAGAGAATGCATTACAAATAGACTCAGGAGAGGAAACCGTCACGTCACCATATTTAAGGAAGCTGGGTATAGCATTGGACTTGGACCGCTGCTTCACAAAGCTCCAGAAGCGTTTAGGATTTTTTTCGATTGAGGCTTCGGTTTCACCTAAATAGTTGGCGTAGCAAACTGCTTCAAGTTTATTAACCCGCTCACGTAAATGCTTAAAGGTTGCCTCATCAGAAAGTCTGCCATAGGTCTTAAATTTGCGGAGATATTTAGCTTTTTCTTTAATCAACCGTTTAAGTGCCGGGCTGTACCAAATAGGGTATGAGCTGTAAGAAACTGTCTTGGCGGGAACAAACTTATTTTGAAGGTCCGCTATAGTAGCATAGAAGTAGTTTACGGCATCATTGAGCGACATATCCAAAAATACGTTAGCCCAGTCAATAGCTGCTATTTCCCTGTTAATGGCCGCAAAGTCAGCCTTACCATAAAGGTACCGAGTAAACGGGGCGGGAGTTAAGTAAGTGTACTCAGCAAAGTTCACGTCGATACAGAGTGCCGGATGATACTTATCAATAGGTGATAAAGGTACCAAGCATTCACACACCGAGACCATTTCATTACATAGAACTAAATCAAGAATTCTACCAAATTCGTTTAACACTCCATTATATTGATTCAACCCCAAAACACGCAATTCATCTGTGAGTGTGTACTCATCATAACTACTAATATTCACAGGTAATAATGTGTTGTTATTTAATTGCCACACAATTCCACTCAGGTTAAAATCGCCAATAATTAAGTAATTGTCAGTTGGATTGTTTAACACTGTGCTACTTAAGCTATGGAGAAAGTTTGACAGCTGGTCGGAAAAAGAATTGCCACAGTTCTGTTTACACAGGTAGATGACACAAACATTTAATTTAAGGTAATTTCTTGTGCTAGGCTGACGTACACTCAAAGTCACCCACAAGTCTTCGGCTGTGGATTGAAATAATGGTTGGGGGACCGCGGAAATACACTTACGAACAGCTACCAAGACTCCACCTCCACGAGACTGACCTGTGAGATCATAATCCCGGTCGCGACGCCACACAATGTATTGATCACCAAATAACTCAGAGTTCGAAATGCCGTCAACTAACCAAGTTTCCGTTAAAACAATCACATCATATGAGCATAAACACAGTTGGCGAAAGAAGGATTCAGTTTTGGTACGGAGCCCACGAACATTCTGATAATAAACATGCAGTTTCTTATTGTCGTTTAAAGCCATTGATAAATAACACTAGTTGTAGCAGCATAATTAACTGTAGCAGCATATGAACATACAATCCGGAATTGATGGTTAAAATCAGCGTTGCCTTCGTTTTTGTGTCTTCTGCAGGCTTTGCTTCAGTACCGAGTGGTACCGGGCACATGCTTGATGAGATGCATCATGCCTTCTAGTACTAACAAGTTCTCTGCCGCAAAACTCCACTCATCATAATTTTTCTGGCCTTTCAGCTTGGGAACACTTTGTAAATAGTTCACAGCCATTATCTACACGAAAGTTCAGCACTTTTCTCAAACTCATTATTGCTTTAGGAAGACAAGGATATTTTCCCATAACCTATTGAAACGCACACTTTCAGTTAACGACTGACTTTAATGGTATAATAAAAGTATAGACAAAAATCATAGACGGTGTTGCTAGTTTAACATTTTGTTACTAAAATACAACATTTCAAAACGATTCACAACATTCTTAGACGATGCTGAGCAAAGCAGCCCCATGCACGGAATGATTATGGGTTTTAAAAAGATCAATACTTGGCACTCGCATAGAGTTAATTTGGACGGCTTGACAGTCTCGGATCTCCAGCGGATATCTGCCGCACGGCGGCTATCTACCGCTCGGCGGTAATCACGGCGGTGCGCCAGCGCGCTGATATCCCCGCCATCGCCACCTCGCTGGCCGTCATTGGCCGCCGCTCCGCCAACTCGCATATAGCCGTCATTAGACACCACTCCTGCGCCAAACTCAGGCGCCGGTAAAACTCCTGCCGCTCCGCCACCAGCGCCTGGTCCGGCAGCTCAGTGGAGCGGCGTTGCAGTGGCCTGGTGATGCTGCAAAATATAAAAATAATATAATTTTACTGCTACAACACATAGCTGATAAATAAAATTTATTTATCTTAGAATTAGTAAATAAATTAAATAAAACTATAGTTGATCAACTATTGTATAGGTACACAATCCTTTATAAAAAAATTTGCCCTTGCAAGATGAAGTAATTAAACACCTATACTATATAAGCAAATCAAAATGTTGCTCTATGTAAAATACTAGTATTCAGCTGCATCCGGTTAGACTGGAAGCCGACCCAAACATAGTTGGAAAGAGATTAGGCAGATGATGACGACTATTTAGGTAAGCTAATCAAACACTACTTACACACAATTTACCACCAATGGCTCACTTGGTAGCAGCAGCTCGGTCCTAAAAGAAAACTATTATTATAAGTAATTCTTTAAAATGCCAAAAGCTTAGACACGTTAAAATGAAGCAGACATACCATATTTAGTAAAAACAAGTCACTATATTATTATTATCATCTGGTGAAGTAGGATCGTGATTAACAAGCCTCCATTTTTTACACAACTCAGTACTTGGACACCCATAACACACAATGTATTTATTAGATCAACTAGTCATACCTAGTTAATCGCTACGATCCGCCGCTGCCGTCCGCCACCTATCACCTCCTCCGAGGCAGCCAGCGCAGCTAAAAAATAAAAGTCCACTAAAACCATGCAATAAGAAAATCAATTACAAGTACAACTATCATTATAACCTACGCCCAAAGCCTCAAACACATTCCGGTAGCTGCCACACCATGTTACCATCAATACCATCTTACTGTCGTGATTAATTATCAGATGCGCTTGTATGGATCCGTCCGCCTGAAAAACATAAAATCCACTTGTAAAACTTGGTAGGTGAACCATTATAAATAAAGATGTAGGTAGTTTGCTACAGTTCGCAAATTATTGTAAATAAAATTGTTTAGTTTCTCGATCTTTAAAAAACAACAATTACTTTATTACAACAATAGCAAAGCCAAAAAATCACCAGATATAAATGGACATTTCAAACTTACGACTTCGCTGATTCGCTTTGCTTCTAGAGAAACTTTTTGACAGGCAGCAGGCAGGTGTTTTGTCGTAATCAGTGTTGCCAACTCAACTACTTAAAAATTTGCTAGATAGGTGTAAAAATATGCCAAAAATATGGTAACCTCCTCTAAAAATGCCAACATAAATGTCAGTATTTATTAAGAAATTAAATCAGGGGAATATAATATCAATGTCTTGATATTCATCAACATTAGCTGATGTGGAAGGCTGAGAGCTAGAGTCGTAACTCTCTTTGGTTCCGATACAAAGTAGTACATTGTCTGGAACAGTGTAAGAATAACAGCACTTTCCTGCTCTTTTTAGGCCGAATCTGACGTACAAAATAACATTCTGGGTCCGCCAAACCGCCGCGGAGTCGAGCATCGATTTCAATTTTTATTTCAAGAAAGATTGTGATTTCATGTTTTCATGTTTAATAAAATACCGGTTGACTTTTTTATCACTTTCCAAAAAAAATGGGTATTTATTAGGTGTGTAATAGAACAAAGAGAAATAAAAAAAAAATGCAAAATATCGAATTTAATTTATTTTTTTTCTTTTCCGTAAAAAAATCTAAGTATGCCATTTGTTTCTACTATGTTCACCTATTTTTTTGGAAAGTGGTAATAAGTCACCCTGTATGTAAAAAAATGATATTTGCAGAAAGCAAAAAAAATATGCTAAACAAGAACAAAATATGCCAAATTTAGCATATAATATGCTAAATTAAACACTGGCAGTAATCGGAAAATGCCAACCTTTAGAAATTTTCTTTGCAAATGAGATTTTTTTTTTGAGGCGTTAAAATTTTTTTTTTCCAAGAACTCTAGATGGCGTTGAACTGACTACGTTAGTTGGTGCCAAAGCCAAAAAGCTTGGAAAAAAATATTGCATCACGTCATATACGCTCGTTGACTGACACTTTCGTTTGCTTTACGCTTCCGAATAAACATAGTTTTCTAGCGCTTTATTAAAATCAGTTTTTTACATTACGTTCCTTGCATTAACGTACCAAGTTCAGCGCCATCTATCCAGCGACTAGGGAAGTGCTAAAAAGAAAATCCCTCATTAACAATACACAGCAGGTCTAATAAATTATTTTTTAATCAAGTATTACTTAGAATTACTTAAATAGAACTTTTACCCAGCGTAAGACAAGCATAATCGCCACCGCTAACTTCCACACTTCTGGTATGCTTCTTCTTTTTATAATAAAAGTGATGTGAAAATAAACAATTGAATTTCAACTACTCAAGTGACATACATAAATGATGTCGCTGGAGTAGTTGAAATTCAGTTCATAATCGCCCGGAGAGTTTAGAGTAGTAGGTTCTATCGAATTTGCTGACGGTCGACTTTTCAAACATTTTACTTAGAGCTTAGGGGTGAAAAGGGTTTCACCGGACACGGTGTTTTCGGGAGGTTCCTGCACCGAATCGGGCGGGAGGAAACGCCCGGGTGTTTCCACTGCGAGGATCGACCGGAGGACACGGTGGAGCACACGGTGGAGGTGTGCCCCGCGTGGGCGGAGCACCGCCGTGTCCTCGAAGCGGCGATTGGCGGCGGCGACCTCTCGCGTCCGGCCCTGGTGCAAGCCATGGTCCGGAGCGAGACGGAATGGGACGCCGTCACCTCCTTCTGCGAAGCAGTAATGCTAGAGAAGGAGGTGGCGGAACGTGAGAGGGAGAGAACCTCACAGCGTCCCGGCCGCCGCGGGAGACGCCCCGGGCGTCGGGGGCCACCACGTGGCCCCCGGCCACCGTAGGCGCGGGCCTGTGGACGGTGGGCTATGGGCTAGCTCGCCGTCCGTCCGTCTCATGACGACAGGCCGTGTCGACGGCGCGTTCGTGTTCCACGCGCGCCTCAAAGAGAGTCAGCAAAAAGGAAGGGGTCCGCAAGGACCGATGCCTGCCGGGGTTGCGGGACTGTTCGAAAGAGATACCGTGGTCCCGGAACACAAAGGGCGATGAAGGAACATGGATGGGTTATAGTCAGTAAAAGTCTGACACACCCTCCTGCTCCGCCCAGAGCGGGAGAAGTCATTTGATGATTTCCCATCCGAAAAAAAAAAAAAAAAAAAAAAGGGGTGAAAAGGGTTATAATTATCACCTAGTAATAAAATGTATTACCTTCACATTAGTACTTTTACGAACGAAAGAATCTTGGTTTGAATAAGCTTCACTAGATGGGGTAACAATTTAAAAAAAATCTCACTCACAAAGCACTCTGAGTAATGTGTTGTAGCTTGTAGATTAAAATTTTGAACGAGAAAATGAATGACAAAACAAAATTATGTTACCATATAATTAGTTTTAGAAAATATAGCGGTTTAGATGTTCTACGAATAAATCAAATTCTAGTTATTTAATCATCAATTTTTAAGTCATCGACGGACTACTATACGTGACGCACGCGCGGACGCTAAACTAATTTATACGTATCCCCTCAGCTTTAATAAAAATGTCCAAGTGCGATTTCTGTAAAAAGAATATAACTAAAGCTTCACCAGGATTAGAGTGCAGCAAGTGCGAGCGGATAGTGCACTTGAATCCTAAATGTACGGGATTAACTAATAAACAGATCGTTGCATTAAAAGCTGCATCCAGCCTGGAGTGGACATGCCATGAATGTCAGCAGGAATCCCCGAGACGTAACTCATCCATCATTATACCTGAAGATGACGGTGAAGAGGACGATACACCAGTTCAAATAAATGCAAAAAGTTTGTTAAGCAATATTACTAAAGAGGTTGAAAAAGCAATTAAAAACGAAATGGCACAATTAAGCGATTCTTTGCAGTTCCACAGCGACAAACTTGATGAAGCAATGGAGTCTATGGAAGCTTTCAAGCAGACTATCAAGGCTCTTGAGCGTAAGAATGCGGAACTAGTAAATAAAAATAATAACTTGGAAACCCGTGTAGGTGTATTAGAACAACGTCTGCAAGAGATCGAACAAGAGAAGCTTGCAAGATTGATGTGTATGCGCACTCACACATTGTCATACGGTGTCATGTGTCAGTGTAAACCCTTTCGGCCTCTTCCTAAGTCAGTAATAAACTAGCGATCAAAGACGACACTCGTTTCATTATCTCCGCACTACCACCCACAACGCACAAACATATCATTGGCGACGAGGTGTAAGAACGAGTACCTACACGTTTATAAAATGAATGCGTTTCTCGGAAATCTCTCTTCATTTGACCATAAAACTAGCGAATGGCAAATATACAAGGGTAAATTAACGCAGTTTTTCAAGATTAACAGCGTTAAGGACGAGTTGAAGAGTGGAATACTACTGTGCCATCTAACGGAGGAGACGTATCGTCTTGTAGTTAACCTAGCTTTTCCAAAGGAGTTGGAAGCGTTGAGTTATGAAGACCTAGTGGAATTACTAGACAGTCATTTCAAGGCGAAAACTTGCTCATTTGTCGACAAGGCGAAATTTTTTGGTGCCAGCAGAACAGCAGGCGAATCCGTTAGAGAGTGGGCGGCGCGATTAAGAGGTTTAGCAACTTATTGTGACTTCGGCACCGCTCTCGAGACGAACTTAAGGGATCGTTTCGTCCTCGGCCTGAGTGCAGGTCCAGAACGTGAGAAGCTGTTCGAGCAAAACCCGTCGACGTCACGTTGTCGCGGGCGATTGAAATAGCGGAGCAGTCTGCGTGTGCTAAGGAGGCAAGGGCCTTGATGGGCAGTAGTTCGGAGGCCATTTCTATCAAAGAGGAAGCAGTGAACAAAATATCATGCAAAGATGGATGGCAGCGGTCGAACAAGGGCGGCGGCGGCGCCGGCAGCGGCGCGAGCGGCGCGCGTGCTGTCTCGCGAGACAGGCGCGCATCGACGTCGAGTTACGATCGTGGCCAACGTGGCGAAGACCTTCGTTGTTTGGTGTGCGGGTTAAAAAATCACGATATGGACAAGTGTCGTTACAAAAATTATAAGTGCCAAAAATGTGGAAAAGTAGGTCATTTGAAGAAAGTGTGTGATAAAAACAATAAAACAGGACGTGTACGCGTTCATAATATCGGTGGTGAGGACAGTGAGGGTAACTCGGTTGGCAGTTGCGACGAATGTAATAATTTCAATATAAGGTATGTAACTGATAAACCATTGAATTTAAAAATTAAGGTAGGTGATGTAACTGTAACTATGGAGTTAGATTCAGGGTCGGGGGTTTCAGTTATATCAAAGAGATTGTACACTGAATTATTCGCACATTACAAATTAAATGAATGCAACATCAAAATGTGTTTGTATAACGGGCATAAAATTTCACCGTTGGGGTATTTCAAAGCGATTGTTGAGTATAATTACGTCAAAAAGAACATAAAAATATTTGTAGTAGATTCAAATGGCCCACCCCTGCTTGGTCGCGATTTTATGTCCGCCTTTGGTTTGATTTTAACCAATATTTATAAAATAAGTCAAGACAATGATGTTAATACATTACTGGAACAGTATCCGAATTTATGGAAGGACGAACTTGGTTCTTTTAATAAATTTAAAGTTCATTTACAACTCAAAGAGAATTCGGTACCGAAATTTTTTAAGGCCCGACCAATACCATTCGCATTAAAAGAGAAGGTAGAATCAGAACTAAATAGATTAGTCAGTTTAGGTATACTAGTCCCTGTTTCTAATTCACAATACGCGACACCAATAGTGCCAGTTCTTAAAGATAACGGCACGGTTAAGATTGCAGGCGATTATTCAGTCACACTAAACCAGGATCTTATAATAGATAAATATCCATTACCTAGAATCGAGGAAGTATTCGCGAAACTAGGAGGCGGTGAACATTATACGAAAATAGATTTAAAAAATGCGTATAATCAGTTTATTCTTTCTGAAGATTCTCAAAAGTTAACAACAATTAACACTCCAAAAGGATTATTTAAATATACCCGCCTAGTGTACGGCCTCGCGAATGCGCCAGCTTTGTTTCAAAAGGCAATGGAAGTATTGCTGTCTGGTATCGAGGGGGTCAGCATATGGTTAGACGATATTTGTTTGACTGCGCCAACGAAAGCGCTTCACATGACAAGGTTAGCCCAGGTTTTAAGCAGGTTAAGTGAAGCCGGTTTGCGCCTTCAAAAGGATAAATGCGTTTTTTTTAAGGATAGCGTAACTTACTTAGGTTATGTTATCGATAAGAGCGGATTACGTACTAACCGCGATAAAGTTAAAGCTATATTGAACGGCCCGGAACCGACAAACGTAACAGACGTAAAACGGTTTCTTGGAGTGGTCAACTACTACAGAAACTTTATTCCAAACGCGTCAAGCATTATGAGCCCGCTCCATGAGTTGCTGCGCGGCGGCGCACGGTGGGAGTGGGGCCCGCGACAGCAGCGCGCAATGCGCCGCGTATGCGCTGAGCTCGCCTCCGAGCGCGTGCTGGCACATTTCGAGCCGAGCGCACAGTTAGTGCTGTCAGTGGACGCGGGTCCGCACGGCCTCGGAGCAGTTCTGTCCCAACGGGAAAGCGATGGCCGCGAGCGACCACTGGCATACGCGTCGCGATCGCTCTCGGCGAGTGAACGCAATTATAGTCAAATCCAGAAGGAGGCGACGGCAATAATTTTTGGAGTTAAACACTTCCATCAATATCTATACGGTAGAAGTGATCCATTTGTTCTAAAAACAGATCACCGTCCGTTAGTGTCAATATTCAATAGTAAAACGGGTATATCCATTACCACGGCGTTACGTTTGCAAAGATACGCTATAATATTATCTGCATATAACTACGTAGTACAATATATATCGAGCGAGAATAACTTAGTCGCCGATTATTTTTCCCGTGCACCCGTCACCAACACTGAGTGCGAGGAAGATGTAGAATATGACGCATACTGCTCGCTTAACTTCCTAAGTACGTTCGCGCCAGCTGTTTTGTTTACAGATATAAAGAATGCGACTTGTAACGATAAAACTATACAAACAGTAGTAAAGTATGCAAATGTAGGTTGGCCCCGCAAAATAGTATGTGAGTCTATACGTCCCTTTTTTTTATGTCGCACAGATTTGCAATATGAAAATGGAATTTTGATGCGAGGACATAAGGTAGTTATTCCTGTGACATTGCGTGAAAGAATGTTGAACGAACTACATAGTACGCATTTAGGCATTGTTAAAATGAAATGCAATGCGCGCGCTAGGATGTGGTGGCCCGGTATAGATGAGGATATTGAGAGGTGGATTGGCGCGTGCGAGGTGTGCGCGAGCGCGCGGCCTGCACCGCCACGGGCAGCGCCCGCGCCGTGGCCGAACGCAGCGGCACCGTGGGAACGAATTCATATAGACTATTTATCTATACGGCAACAGACTTACTTGGTAGTGATTGATGCGTACTCTAAATGGTTAGAGTGTATTTTTATGGGGAATGATCTTACCACACAATCTTTAATAAAAAAATTAAAGCAAATATTTTCTGTGTTTGGATTACCGGGTACATTAGTCTCAGACAATGATGTAAAGATAAATTGTAAGGAATTCAATGTGTTCTGTTCCAATAATGGTATTAACTACATGACGTCACCGATTTACCATCCATGCAGCAACGGTCAAGCTGAAAATTCAGTGAGGACGTGTAAAAAAATGTTAAAGAACATTTTGGGTGAAAGTACAGCACAAAACGTAGTATTCGACAAATTAATAGGTTACTTATTTGAATATAGGAACACAGAGCACTGTACTACTGGAAAATCACCCGCAAAATTAATGTTTGGCAGGGATTTGAAATCACGACTTGACTTAATACTACCTAAAAAGAAAGAAATGCGTAAAATACCGTCAGGGGGGAATGAAGGTCGCACCAGAGCCTTCGAAGCCGGTGACAGGGTCTGGGTCCGGTGGTACAGTGGTAGAAAAGAGACTTGGAAGATGGGAGTAATCAATAAAGTGATAGGGAAAAGAATGTTTAAAGTGTTAGTTGAAGATTTAGGTGTGTTTTGCATTAGACATCTTGATCAATTGTTTAAATGTAAAAAAACCATTGATCGTGACGAATGTCAATCTGTTTGTAATCCTTTGATTTCTCCGTTTCCGTTTACTTCACCAATAATGCCCAGCCCGGCTATTGAATCGAATACAGTCAGTACCATAGAGAGTGCAGTTTCAGATAAGCCAGTGGAGATAGAAGCGGGTACTGCGGGTACAACTAGCGTTGAAACTGACAGGGACCAGATTTCAACGGATGTTGTAAACCGAGAAAATGCACGGCAGTCATTAAGTAACGCATTAGAGAACCTGGCTCCTCAAGCCTCAGCCGCTGTACGTGATTCAGCAGTCATGCAAGAGCCACGTGCATATTCTCGGCGTACCAGAAAAGATGTCGACTATTCTGTATTTTACTAGTAGATAGTTTTGTACAATGTTAGGCTAAGCAAGATATAGTTGTTACAATAATGTTTTAAATCATGTATGTATTGTCAACAGGTTTCAGAATTAGCGTGGAGGAATGATGTGTATGCGCACTCACACATTGTCATACGGTGTCATGTGTCAGTGTAAACCCTTTCGGCCTCTTCCTAAGTCAGTAATAAACTAGCGATCAAAGACGACACTCGTTTCATTATCTCCGCACTACCACCCACAACGCACAAACATATCAAAGATACGTAGAGATCGCAAATGTGCCTACTCAAAACAATGAAGATGTAAGACTTCTAGTGGATAACATTTGCACTTAAGCTAAATCAGCCTATAGAACAGATCAAAAGTGCACGCAGACTCCATGGATGGAAAGAACAGTCGGCCAACATACGTCGTTAGTCCTCGCGTGCCTGCATGAATGGCACGCGGAGGCGCTACGCCGGGGGGAAACTAAACTCCGCTACCGCGACAAATTGTCGCTCAGCTGACAGACTTCCGGCGGGATCTCATGGCGACATGGAGGTCGCAACCCCGTGCAGGGCACGCCACGATAGTGGCGATAAATCCCCTCTTTGAGGAGTGGCTTGAGAGACGCCACGGGCGTCTTCAACTTCCGCCTGACGCAGGTCCTCACCGGACACGGTGTTTTCGGGAGGTTCCTGCACCGAATCGGGCGGGAGGAAACGCCCGGGTGTTTCTACTGCGAGGATCGACCGGAGGACACGGTGGAGCACACGGTGGAGGTGTGCCCCGCGTAGGCGGAGCACCGCCGTGTCCTCGAAGCGGCGATTGGCGGCGGCGACTTCTCGCGTCCGGCCCTGGTGCAAGCCATGGTCCGGAGCGAGACGGAATGGGACGCCGTCACCTCCTTCTTCTGCGAAGCAGTAATGCTAGAGAAGGAGGTGGCGGAACGTGAGAGGGAGAGAACCTCACAGCGTCCCGGCCGCCGCGGGAGACGCCCCGGGCGTCGGGGGCCACGTACCTTAGGCGCGGGCCTGTGGACGGTGAGCTATGGGCTAGCTCGCCGTCCGTCCGTCTCATGACGACAGGCCGTGTCGACGGCGCGTTCGTGTTCCACGCGCGCCTCAAAGAGAGTCAGCAAAAAGGGGTCCGCAAGGACCGATGCCTGCCGGGGTTGCGGGACTGTTCGAAAGAGATACCGTGGCCCCGGAACACAAAGGGCGATGAAGGAACATGGATGGGTTTTAATCAGTAAAAGTCTGACACTCCCTCCTGCTCCGTCCAGAGCGGGGGAAGTCATTTGATGATTTCCCATCCGAAGAAAAAGGTTAGGTCATGAACCCTACGGCCTGATGCCAGCAATTAAATTGTTCGACGTGCTAAAACTAGGTACAGTTGACGACGAGAGCCAATTTAGAACGATACGTGGATCCCACGTGAACGAAGGCCGTATTTCTTTTGGTTTAGCCACTCCTATAGCCTTAAAGGTTTGTTTAATAATAAATTTAGAAAATGTTTGTTGCTTAACATGGAGGCCGCAAAAAGATAAAACTGCCGATTTGTGGACAAGAATAGTACTATGGGACAAATTTTCTTTGAGAAAGAGAAACATTAAGAATTTAGCGATGTCAGCAGGTTTTGGACATTTGGGTTTAATTGCAATATTAATAAGACTGATAAAATAAAATACCTGGGTATTATAATAAATGAAACCTTTTCCTTCAAACAACATATATGCAGGCTCTAAATAATAGAATTCGTAAGCTGATATTCGTATTCAAAAAGCTACGTTTTATTACAGATCCAAAAATACTCCGGCAAGTATATTTTGCTCTTTGTCAGTCAATTCTGACTTACTGCATTACTTCATGGGGTGGGACGAGTAAAACTCTGTTATTGCCCATTGAAAGAGCTCAAAGAGCTATTCTCAAGGTGGCTACTTGCCGCTCTTTCCTTTTCCCCACTAACCTCCAGTATAAATCTTGTGAAGTACTAACAGTTTGACAGTTATTTAATGAAATGAAATGAAATGATGAGACGAAAAGATATAGTTTGCCCTCAAAAAAGTACAAAACATGCTTTCACAGTCATGTTTTATATGTACCTCGGACCGCTACTATAGAACAGGCTAAATGAAGAAGCAAACATCTATTCCTTAAGGTAATAATATTAATATGTATGTCATTATTTAATCAATTAATGTTACCTCAAATCGGCTGAAACACAGGATTACCTAGTTCAGGCTCACAGCTTGGGTGAACTTGACATAGATTTAAGAAAAACTGTAAACGTTTACCTTATATATTTTTGAATAAATTTATTTATTATTATTATTAATTGCGAGCAGCTCGTGGCTAAATAATAACAGCCGCTCGGGTCGATCTTTAGGTTAAGCCGTGCTTGCCTAGATTGGTCTGTGGATGGGTGACCACTCATTACATACCGGGTTTCCTCCGTGCCTCGGAAAGCACGTTAAGCAGTTGGTCCCGGCTGTCATTTGTGATCTTTGACAGTCGTCACAGGTAGTCAGTGGCCCAAAAAGTCTGACAACCAGTCTTACCAAGGGGTATCGTATTACCCAGTACTAACTGGGTTGTGGAGGTCAGATAGGCAGTCGCTCTATGTAAAATACTGGTATTCAGCTGCATCCGGTTAGACTGGAAGCCAACCCCAATAAAACTTGGGAAAAGGCTAGGCAGATGATGATTATTATTAATTGCGAGTTAGAGCACCATCTCAACCACCGCCTAAGTGGCGGCAAATACTATAGGTCGACAAAGTTGAGCGTCGCCAGCTCTTTTTTAGTAGATCTTTTTCCTGTGCGGATCTATCTTTTATTTGGGCACCCCACCCCCAACTTTCCAGACTTTCAGGGTCAATGTCTGTACCTGTGGGGGTTGTGTATGTTATAACATCTATCATGGTCTCCGACAAGTTCAGTAGTTCGTGTGGGTGGTCTAGAGCTCTGGATTTCAGGTCCTGAAGCCAGAAGGCTCGAGCCCACTCTGGAGCCACTAATATGTAAATTCCTGTGGCGTTGTTCAGTTGTGCCAGAACTCTGGGCAGCAAGCTGGGAGGTGAAAACATCCACGCTAGTCCATGGTTCCATGGTCTGCTGAAGGCATCTATATAGCTTGCCAATCGATCTCAGCAGTCTAGAGATACGTAGTTTTTTACTATCGCGGTTGCTTGTGTCGCAAATAAGTCGATTTCTGGAAGCCCCCACTTTCGAAAGACTTCTGCTGTTGCTCGAGGTAGAAGATGCTATTCCGTGGGTTGTTTTCCTCGTGATAGTCTGTCCGCTATTATATCTCCTCGGCAGATAATGGGCTAATAGGGTTATGTTCAACTTGTCCGTGAGATGTAACAGTTTGAAGGTTAGGGCTAGTAACCCCAACGACCTGGTGCCTCCCTCCTTTCGGATATATGCAATCAAGGTCCGGTTGTCTGATTGGATCAGCTCGAGAGAGTTCTGCAACGTCTTCGCATTCATACTGATTGCTGCTATAACTGAATATAGCTCCTTTTTGTTGCAGTGCCATCTTTTTTGGTGAGTTGCCCCGACATCAGATTTCCGTCCGTGTGGGCACCCCAACGTCCCCAACCCCAATCCGAAGCGTCTGTCGCAAGGATATGGGTAGCAAGCTTTTTGTGTATAGGCAATGTGTGACTTGTGGCTCTGCGCCACCAGTCACCACATTATCTCTTGATAGACAAGTTAAGGCAATAGCTGTTTTTGACGGGGTCGTCTTTGTTGAAGTGTCGTAAGAAGAACTGCATTTTCCGACAGTGTAGTCTTCCTCGGGAGACAACAAAGTTTGCGAAGTTTAACTGACCCAGCAGACTTTGCAGCTCCCGGAGATTGATGCGACTTTTCAACAACAACCGGTCTAATGTTTGGTTTATGCTTTCCATCCTTTTTATTGGCAGGGACATTGTATTTACGGCTGTTTGCCAACGTGTATGCCAATTTACTCCAAATCTTGAGTTAGCACCAAAACAGATTTTTGGTAGTTGATTTGCCAGCCTAGGTGTTCCAAGTGCCTCACGGCTTCCGCAGCCTGAAGACATAACTTGGATTGGTCTTGGCTGACCAAAAGGAAGTCGTCTAGTTAGACTAGCACTCGACATCCCTTCGCTCGCAAGGTCTCCGCGACCCAGCAAGTTACGGAGGAAAATAGGTGTGACACTGAAGCCAGCCCGAACGGTAAACATGTCATCTCGTATAACAGGTCTTTGTAGCTGATTCTCAAGAACAGCCGGCGAGATTTTGCTGCCCGTACGTAGGTGAAAGTAAGCCTGGGATATATCTATTTTTATCATTCAGTCTCCCGGTTGGAGAAAATCTGGGACCGAGGCGTGAGAAATCAGACGGAAACGTTTCGTTATGACGAACTTGTTAAATTTTCGAAAGTCGAAAATAGGGCGCATCGATCCATCGCTTTTCTTCCGCAGAGAAACCTTGGAGATAAAACTGGGCGTTTTCTTGGAAACTAGTCGCAAAATATCTTGATCCGATAGATCTTCGATTATCTTAGACAGATGATTTGGTTGCATATTGCGTCATGATCCTTCTTGTTGGCATAAACAGAGGTTTTTTGTAAAGGGGTATGCGGAACCCCGAAACTGCTGAGATTATGAATTTGTTTGCACCCAGTGCTTGCCAACAGTTCTTGAACATAGTTAAATGGCCTCCCCAGAAATGTGTCGGGTACTCGTAGTCACTTTTTTCCATCTTTTTTTTCGAAATTAATAATTTTTAGTTTGTTTGTAAGGTTTGTTCAGACAATTTATAAGACGACGATTCATTACCGAATGTTTCGAAAATTTCATTAAAAAGGTTATCGGATTTCTTTGTTCTCGGCAGGGTTATTGTGAGCCCAATCAATAATAACCTGTAAACCAGATTGTAAAAGCTCTCTTTGATGTAACAAGGCGTTAGTAATTTCAGCCATGATTTCCTACGTTAGGGCCAAGAAATCTTTTCCTTTGTTCAGACTACACAGATCGCCGTTAATTTTTAAATTACAAAAGCCCGTGTACGCGAGCATTTCTACCAATGCCTTCTTATAACGGATATGTTGCCACGTGGGGGTATAAATGCTGCAAACTTATTAACTGTTCGTCACTCGGCCCGGGATTCATAACGATAAAACCGTTATTTTAATGTTGAAAATACAACCAACAAATAATGCACTATTATAATGATTGTCAGTGTGTTTATCAGTTTTTGTTTTTTTTTTTGTTTATCAGATATTTTAAAAGGTTAAACGATTAACCGAATATTTTTGGATTTCGACCGCTCGCGGCGAAAGTACACAACGCGCACAACGCTATGAATTCGAAAATTGACAGCGGTTCCCGCGTCCTAGCTGGCACAGATTAAATACAACATCGGCGATGGTTACGCCATCTATTATTATTAAGTTAAACTAAATTATCCGTTGGATTGACCGCGCAAAAGGCTAACTAAACAGTAAACACTGCTTCTTCATAAACAATGCAATAAGAAATTAGTTTCAGTAGTTGAATCTTGAATATTGTATTGATTTGTCCATGGATGCTGAGTCTTATAGTCTTAGTCATCTTCTACAACAAACCTTTTCATTAGTTATGTAAAAGTGCCGCGCCGGATTTATAAGACATTATAAACAAAAGGGGTTCCGGCTGCGTCGGAATCCTTTTGTTTAAAATATTTTTTATATTTATTTGACTACTAATCTATACCGATTGTTTTAGATCTTTTGTAACTAAAACTGCCCCTTTTGTTTAAAATGTCTTTTATATTTAGTGGACTACTAATCTATGCAGATTGTTTCATTCACTCTATCGAACAACAAATGACACAAAAATCTAAACTCTAAAAACTATCAAATAATATTTTAAACCTTTTAAACCTATTATAATTCTTATCGTCACATATATCATGTAAGTTCAAATATTTTTATTTTCCAAGCGTCGTCGCGTCGGGGGACCGCTAAGTGAGAACAACAGGTGTAAAGAATTTACTTTGAAAAATTCGCAAAATCGACACAACCGTCAACGTCGTCTGCGGCAGACGACGTTCGTCACTTAGCGGTCCCCCGACGCGACTACGCTTGGAAAATAAAAATATTTGAACTTACATAATATATGTGACGATAAGAATTATAATAGGTTTAAAATATTATTTGTTAGTTTTTAGAGTTTATTTTTTTGTGTCGGTGATTTTAAAATGTTTAATTTTACTTTCATTTTGTCCTTTTTAAAGTAGGTATAAATATTAGGAAGGTATTTATAGTGATTAGTTAGTTGAGTTAGTAACTTAGTTATGTACTAGATATCATATTAGTTTTAATTTACAAGATTAATGAAAGGTAGTCAGATTCCCTCATCAACTATTAAAGAGCTGATGATCTTCAAACGGCTGATCAGGTCATGGTAACCTTACCAATAAAGGGTGTAAAACACCTCTTAACGAAGCCGAAAGGCACTTGTTCTACTCGTTATTGCGATCATTTTTTTGTTCTACACCGTACCTGGGAACCTTCTAGTTACGGAGATATAGGGGTTCGAAGTTCCAACTTTTAGACAAGTTTTTAATGTAAGATTTTTACTTTAAACACCTCCACGACCCCCGTACTATTCAATCCATCCATCAGCACAATGTTTTGAGTGCGTTACATTGAGTTGTACCACAAAACATGATTTTTCACCCCAAAAAAAAATGTCGTTTCCCAGTAATAATTTTTGCTAAAGTTACATAATTTGATGTACAGAATGCTTGGTTAACGGCTTCGTGATGAGGTCTTTTACACCGCGTTCTTGTTCCACGCGCGCCTCAAAGAGAGTCAGCAAAAAGGAAGGGGTCCGCAAGGACCGATGCCTGCCGGGGTTGCGGGACTGTTCGAAAGAGATACCGTGACCCCGGAACATAAAGGCTGATGAAGGAACATGGATGGGTTTTAGTCAGTAAAAGTCTGACACTCCCTCCTGCTCCGCCCAGAGCGGGAGAAGTCATTTGATGAATTCCCAACCGAAAAAAAAAAAAAAAAAAAAAAAAAACGTCTTATACACCCTGTATACTTTCAATATCATTAAAGTAACACGGTACCAAATTTCGAATCGATCGGACATAAGGAAGTTAGTCAGATCCCCTCATCAATTACAAAAGAGCTGATGATCTTCAAACGGCTGAACAGATTTTCATGAAACATGGCTAAGAACACTCGGGATAAAATTTTCTAAGACACAAAAAAAACTAAACGAAAATCGGTTCATCCGTTTGGGAGCTACGATACCACAGACAGATAGACAGACACGTTAAACTTATAACTAAATATATACTCTCTTTTTTGGTCGGGGGTTAAAAAATAACAGGTAACGCTTGATCCAGGTGTGGTTACTTTACGGCCAGTAACTTGACAAAATATTGCTACAAAAACCACTGTCGTGTGAAACAACCTTTACATCTAACGTAATAAACACTGTAATTGTTTTATGACTGTCAACTCATAAAATCATCATCAAAATCAATCTCATCATCAATCAAATCATCAATAAAACTCGAAAATTTTGAAACGCACACAAGCGCCGTGCCGCACTTGGGCAAAGTATTGAACGCCGCACTAATGCGTCTAGCCGCGCTGGATAGACTTTCTTCTCAACCGCGCATCGCGTTCGTAGCACCAGACGAAATATTTATTGAACGCGCAAGAGCGTTTGCCGCACCTGGTTACAGAGCTATTTACTAAGCACCTGCAATTATTTCGCAAATAATTCAGCAGGTAATGCGACAGCATGTACTCACTCACAAGTTTTGAAGTCAATTCTAAAAGAAATTTAAGTACATGGTACAAAATATTACCTGAGTATCAGGTGTGCCACTTGCAGTCTTTTTGCTATCATCTCTAATAACACGCAACCAGTAAGATGTGGGGATATGCTGAAAGAAAAAAATAATCACATTTTTAAATACCTTCTTGAACAACCTTAACCATTGAGGTCGTTTTTGTATTTCGACTAAATTGACAACTCGTCATAAGACTCAAGTTTGGAACCAGTTTTTGTATTTAAAACTCTTTGTTAGAATATAACTTCACGGCAGCAATCCTCAAAGGGTTAGCCAGAAAGGTTACCTAAGGAAAGGAAGGATAACCTAATAGTTAACCCATTATCGCCAGTTGTTTTACGTCCCTTGTACAGATTAAGATGGAAAAAACCGAATAACACTTTACCTGACCTGGGAATGAAAGTCCTGCTCAGCAGGCTCTTGCCACCAATAGACCAATTAATTAAAAGAAAAAAAATACTGCGGTTAAACCATATTCTTGTTTGTAAAGATAAACTTGCTGGGTAATAAGGCCGTTATGGTCTAGCCTGGTATAGCTCATCGGACACAATAGTAAAAAAAAAGAAAGGACTATGACAAATTTTGTTGTTGGTAATCTAATACTTACATTAGTGTCCGCAAGCATCAATATCCTATGCACATGTGGCTGATCTGTGGTATCAGGAGACAGTCTGTTCACACAGTCCGGGTACATCTCTGCTAGTACCACACTGTTCTCTCCACCTAGCTTGCATTTGTTTTGTTCCTTTGTCGCTAGCTCGTCTAGGCGGTCGAAGATTTGGACTGCTACTTTTGGTTTTATGCCTGCAAGAGGCATATGGACATATTACGGACTAGCTGTGAAGCCCAATTTAATTTTGTATATTAGGTGGTTGTGGAAGTAGGCAAATAATTATTTACATTAAAAAAAGAAAGTAAGCCTGTACAAAGGGATAAAATTTCAAACCGTCTAAATATTGTTACATAATAGATAATGTACTTTTATTTTGACTCTTGAATAACTCTTTCAGTTTTTCCGTCGAAGTACGACAAATAACCCTTTAAAAAATTAAACAATAATGCACAAAAAGAAAAAACAAACACATAAAAACATTCACAACAACAACTTAACATCTTACCTCAGTCTTGTAATAGATAGCATGTAAAATTGAATTATATTATTAGTTTTAAAGTATTGTGTGGTTTCATCAGGTTAAGGCGACGCATTGTTCTACAACCAGGCACGCGCGCTCCGGGACTGAGCGTCTGAGCGGGGCGAGGATTGCTAGCTTATAACTAAAGGACGTAAACGACAAAATAGTATTCGTTATTTAATTTAGTTGGAAACGATAATTTGAGAAATTCCTTCTACAATTTTAAAGAGTATGTTTAGACTCATCTACGGGGAAAGTTAAGAGGCTTAAATCGGTCCCGTTTGCCCATAACATGTAAATCTCTTTTTAAAAAGAGGTATGTTTGATATTTTTTCCCTGTTACAAAAGTTACCTAATCATGTATTAAAAACTAACAAAATAAGGTTTTTATCATGAATTATCAGGTCACCAACTTATACTTTCATTTGTTTTGTAATTACTGACAAAAATTGAGATCATTGACTCCAAAATTTCCAATGCGTCCTCTTAAATCTTTTTATTTACTACATATTTCACCTTTTGTAAATGCCAGAATAAAAACGCACGCGCGTACACTCCACGCCAAGCCACAATTTCACCTACCATTTTGTCACATTTTTGTGGCGTTTGGCGTACAGGGCACGCGCTTGCTTGTCACGTATACGTGACAATGGTGTTCAAAAGGTTAAGTGCAGAGGTAATCAGATCAGCTTATAAAATTCTCTCTACTGGGAAACAAGACTTTTCTCTATGAGAGGGAACAAGCCCACCACACTGGTTCAGTGCAGGTTGAGTGATGTCTGATACCTTCTAAGTTTTGTTCAGATGGAATGGAATCATTTTGTCAAATGGAATTTAGGTGTCTTCTAGAACAAGCCCATTTCGTATAGAAGATTTTCTTCTAGGTTTTGAGAGCAGTGGTTATGAATTACTTTAACACAAATTGCCTGCTTGCCTTTACCACAAGGCCAAATATATGTTTTAAATATAACATTTAATCCATATATTTACCAAAATGTGCTGCAGCAACATCAAGGTCAGCATCTTCACTCCACGCCAGTATGATCTGCACAGTTTGCAGTATGGAGCACTGCAGGCGAAAGAAAAATGAACCGGTCCTTATTGGCTGCCTCTTGCTGCATCCCTCGCAAACCCATTGCACTCTGAAAAATGAATGAGACAATGACATAATATTGTTACGAGCTGGGTATGGGATAAATTAATTACTACCGAAGAAACAACAAATAACTTTAATAATCACAAAACACTTATAACTCAATCACAAATACACTACTGATCACTATTCGCACTTCTAGTTCACTTCGATTCGCTTCATTGTGTAGCCAAAATCAGACTGACTGCTCCCGCAAACACGTCGACTATTTATATGGCGATCGAACATTCGAGAAATATCCACGACTTCCTAGAATCTTCCAGACAATTCCATAGTGGGTCATTGTCCTTCGAGAAACTTCCACAATTTGTACAAAGGAAAGTAGTAGGTACTTTATGCCCTCGGCGTACGGTCGAAATTACAATGATGTTCTTTTGTAGTTAGTTAGCGAATTTGTACCTACATCATTCGGGACTCGTTTTACCTACCTACCTACTATTACTTACCTACCTACTAGTAGGTACCTACTACCGTAACTGTAGGTAAGTACGGGTACGACGTAACAATATTAAGAGCCATTTCACGTTTTCGCGCAAATTTCTAAGACTTTAGTCGCCTAATTTACCATCGTAGATAACACCCTGGCATTTTTGAATACATGTCAAAAATAGACTAGTCTTTCTTATTCGATCAACAGTGGCTTCGGGTGCACGGGAACGTCGGCGGTCGACACGTCCGCTGGCATACTGCGCGGGAGGCCGTATGGCGGGGTCGCGCTGTTGTGGAGAAACAGTGTTTTCCAGCAAGTGACAGTGTTGAAGTGTGTCAGTGCTCGTATATGTGCTATTAAGATAACAAGTGTTCAACCGGCGATTGTAGTAATAAGTATCTACATGCCTACGAATTCGGTGGAGAACTTGCCTGACTTTACGGACTGTCTAAGTACAGTGAGTGCAATTGTAGACGAATATGGTATTGAGTCTGTATTTGTATTAGGCGATTTCAATGCTGATTTACATGAATTGTTTTTTAACGAGCTTGGTAATTTTTGTAGTGAGCATTATTGGTCGTGTGTGGATGTTGATTTTCTGGGTACTGATTCGGGGGCTTACACCTTTATTAGTGAGGCGCACGGGTCATGTAGCTGGCTAGATCACTGTATTGTGACTCAGGCGGCAAAGCGAGCTGTTGTGAATGTTTTCATTGTTTATGACACTAATTGGTCCGACCATTTTCCCCTAGTTCTTGAATGCAACTTGAATTTATTGACACCAAAGTTACCTAATACTACAAGTTCTTATAACAACGTTGTGTGGGGTGTTAGAAATGATAAACAGGTTGTTAAATATACCAATGAGTGTCATAAGCGTCTGAATTTAATTGATTTTCCTGTCGAGTGTATAAGATGTGCTGACAAATATTGTAATGAGCTTGGTCACACGCATGCACTGGACAGTTTGTACTCTGACATTGTGTCTGCCCTTCGTGATGCGTCTTTGGTGGGTCGAGGGGACACCAGGGCGGGTGGGAGTGGTCCGCGTGTAGTGGGATGGAACGAGCTTGTCAGAGAGGCTCACAGAAAGGCTCGGTTGAAGTTTTCTGAGTGGGTAGCGTGTGGTAGGCCTAGGTCTGGCATCATGTATGCGGAAATGTGTGAGACCAGAAGGGTGTTTAAATCACGATTGAAGGCATGTCAAGATCGTGAAGTACAGATTAGGATGGACATTCTTGCGAAGAAGCATTCCAGTGGTGACTTCCATGGGTTTTGAAAGCACACGAGCAAAGCAAACGGTAGGCCGAATCTTCCTGTGAGCGTCGATGGAGTTAGTGACCATAAGGGAATAGCGAATGTTTTTAGGGAGCATTTTTCTATACAGTCCCCTATGGGGTCGGCAGGTGCAGTGTTCAGTGCTGGGTTGCCTAATGAGGTTGTTGGGGTTCGATACTTGGCCAAAGACGTGGCTTCAATTATCAAGAATATGACGAGAGGTAAATCCCCTGGGCATGACGGTCTCAGCATTGAACACCTGCAACATGCTGGCCCACATATTAATCGAGTCCTCGCGATGTTTTTCTCGCTGTGCGTGAGCCACTCTTACCTGCCCTCGGATCTTATGAGGTCTGTGGTGGTGCCTGTTGTGAAAAATAAAACCGGTGACCTTGCTGATAAAGCGAACTATAGGCCTATTTCGCTAGCCACCATCATAGCCAAAGTGTTTGACGGTTTGCTTAATACACAGTTGGGTAAGTATGTAAACCTGCATGATAACCAATTTGGTTTCAGACCACACCTGTCTACAGAGAGTGCCATACTGTGTCTTAAGCACACCGTCAGATACTATACAGACCGTAGGACTCCCGTATACGCGTGTTTCCTCGACTTATCCAAGGCTTTTGACCTGGTTGCGTATGATATCCTGTGGGATAAGCTCGCGAGCATTAATCTGCCGCGTGAACTTGTGGCTATCTTCAGGTATTGGTATGCGCATCAGGTCAACAGTGTCAGGTGGATGGAGGCAGTGTCGGAGCCGTATCGGTTGGAGTGTGGGGTGAGGCAGGGCGGCCTGACCTCGCCCACCCTTTTCAACCTCTACATGGATGCACTCATTGTCGCGCTCAGCAGTGAGCATGTCGGTTGTCATGTTGACGGTGTATGCGTCAACAATTTAAGCTATGCTGACGACATGGTCCTGTTGAGCGCGTCGGTCTGTGGTCTGAGGAGGTTGCTACGAATATGTGAGGATTATGCAGGTGAGCACGGTCTAAAATATAACGTCTCAAAAAGTCAATGCATGGTCTTTGCGTCTGGTGGTGCTAAGTGCCCTGAAACGGTGCCTCCGCTTTATCTGAATGGTTTACCTCTGGATAGAGTGGATCAATTTAAGTACCTTGGGCATTTAGTCACGTCTGATCTCAGGGATCATGCAGACATCGATCGGGAGCGGAGGGCTTTGTCGAAAAGAGCAAACATGCTCGCCCGCAGGTTTGCACGTTGTTCAAATCTAATTAAAATCACCCTGTTCAAGGCGTACTGCACCTCTCTATACACGTGCAGTCTGTGGGCTCGCTACACACAAGCTAGCTACAACACCCTCCGCGTCCAGTATAACAATGCGTTCAGGGCAGTGTTGGGGCTGCCTCGTTTCTGCAGTGCCTCGGGCATGTTTGCGGAAGCGCGCACCGACTGTTTTCACGCCACCATGCGCAAGCGGTGCGCGTCCTTGGTGCGCAGGGTGCGAGCCAGCTCCAACACTGTCCTGGCGATGATTGCGGGGAGACTTGATTGTCCTTATATGAGGCACTGCTGTAACCGGCATGTTGCTTAGACCTAATGTTTACATATAATTATATACGATTGTTTTGACATATTTCTTTTAATTCCACGTATTGTATTATTTTGATAATTAATTTTGACATTTAAATTTCTTGTAATTCCAAATTTTGTATTTGATAATTTATTTTGACATTTATTTATTTATTTCTTAATGTAATTCTGCAATTTTAATTATATGTGTTTGTATTTTTGTTTAATATGGGTCTCGGACCTGAAATAAATGATTTTATTTTTATTATTATTTATTTTATTGATTCTTCATGTAACACATTTACAAAAACTTATTCGTTTACTATGTAGTGATTAATCTCCCACTACTAGTTTACTGAAAAATCATCACAGAGTCAATTTCAGACTCCTATATCTATGTACCGGCCTCCGCCGCCTGGCAACCCTAACGGCAAGCGCAAGATGGCGCGGAACGCACGCCATCTTGCGCGCGGGCCAATGGCTGGCCAATAACAGCGGCTGCGGCGTCGCGCGCGCACAGGGCTCCGCTGGCATCGGGAAGAACTCGTTCACTTGCCCGCGAGGGCCGCTAACAATCAGATCAGTAGACAAACGCATTGCTTGTAACGGGTTCAGCGACTTTTGTAAGAATTTAGTTCAGATTGAAATCAATACATCAATTTATAATGCAGTACAGTATTTTATTGAAGAAACCTTAAAACCCACGCATGCGCGTGATCATCTATCATAAATATTTATAAATTTCACTGAAAAAAATACATAAAGCATCAGACATATACTTTTATCGACAAATAATGTACCAGAATATCAATAATTAATAACATAAAATAGTAAAAAAACAAAGTCTTATGTCAATTTTTACGTTTTATATCGCTATTTTATTGTGATTTCTTATCAGACTATGTAGTTATAGAATTGGAAATTTGAATTAAACTGGAAACCGACGCCAACATAGTTGGGAGAAGGCTAGGCAGATGATGATAATGTAGTTACAGAATTATAATCATTAACATCGTCAATACAACCCTCCAAGTTCATAGAGGTCGAGGAAATACTTTGACCTTGAAGTGTTGATGATTTCGATGATAATAATTCTGTAACTACATAGTACGTCTTACAGTCGCGAACAATATTTCAATCAACATGAAATCTAGCACTGGCCTGTAAATTGCAAAAAACGCAAGAAATTTGGAATTTCGCGGGCTACCCTGACGCTTTCACCTTAACATTATATCGTCATGGACCGTTAAGAACGAAGTGTTTGAAAACACTAAACACTCCTTTAAAAATATTTCGGTGTCGAAAGGGGCTTGGAAGATTTTTGTATGAAGCGTGGGTGGATTAACTTACGGCATTTTGATTTTTTTTCAAAGTATAGGCATCTTCAGCACAACTTTGAGTTGATCAGACATGCATAAAACATGTATCAATCGATAGATTAAAACTGAATAAATAAATTATCTTTTTCCATAAATCTCAAACCAAGGTGCATTACGATTATAACTGCTCAAGATTGTTTAGTCTGTCTCAACACTCGCGCTGCACTGTTTGTGTTGTGTATGTGTGGATAGCTACGCACATATACACAAAGCTGCGGTCTTTTACCTAAACTCAAGGATTGAAATTTTGTGAAATGGCTCTTAATCCACAGCTAAAATGAACCAAGTTCTCTTGGCTATGTTAACAGTAAATCTATAAGCTACAAAAATGTACAGCACAGCCTGTGACCATGGGCACCGGCAGGATTATTTCCAGGGGGATGCATCTTGAGTTCCATGAAAACAGCTCGATATTTTTTGCACTCCACCTCGGATATGTTAGATTTTTGTTTTTCAATTCGTACAAGGAGTAACTAAAGTAACTTTATCGATTTATACAGAAAAGCTTATCAATCGAAAAAAAATAGTATCTATAATAGATGTTGATCTGTTGTTGTCTAAATTATGTTGATTGAAATAAAAGAATTGATTTGAATATATCTTTAATAGTCTAAGCTAGTGATGCGAACTCGAATATTTTAGGATGTGCTTGGATAAATTAGGTTGTCTTTACTCATAGAAACAGAAAAGAATATAGGAGTATTTTTACTTTCCGCTTAGGATAGATTTGTCTGAATCTAAATCTTTTCTTTGTATTTTATTTTCGGACAGGGGGGTGCAAGTGCACCCCCTTGCACCCCGCTCCCGGCGCCCATGCCTGTGACTTCAAGCTGTGTGGTAAATGTAAGCAGCTTATGCTGCACACTCCCATGAATTGGGCTCTAATTGTGTGAGCCATAATGTCTTTTGAAATAGACTCTATACTCTTTTTAAACTCATACTCAATCAAAAAACTACTGTACTGATTACAAGATAGTAAAGTAAATAATTGGACATTCAAATAACTGCTTACCTGTCAATCACTCTAGCGGTCCTACAAACAACATTGCAGTCAGGTTTGTCTGAGGGACACTTCATTACTTTAGGCAGCAGTCCAAATGTTTGCAGCCTTGCCACTAGTTGACACTCCAATCTCTGGTCTCCATGGCTGGTTGTGAATTCCTTGTATAGCTGCAGATTACTGAAAATAGAAACAGAACCTTCTTTAAGTCAACCAATAAGGTTATGCTTGACACATTGGCCCATATGCATGGGCAAAACAGTAAATGGTTGAATAGTTGTTGACTAAAGCTACATGGAAGTCAAGTAAATAGAAAAGAGTAGGTACATAAAAAGTACAGCAGTCAAAAATTGCTTTTTAATCACAACTGAAACTTTTAGAAGATATCTTACCCAGGCAAAGTGTTAAATGGTAGACTTGGTTCGGTAACTTCAGCCTTTATGCTGCTGTCGTATGTCGTGGAGTCTGCTTCCATCATTGTAATGTTTAAAATTGTTATCAACTTAATTTACACGCATCTGTAATGCACAGAAAAGTTTTTAACCTGAATAGTTCATGATCAACTTAAGACTATATTAATAACTGCTATCTCTATAGCGTAACGTGAATAAACCAATGATCGTATTTATATTTACCTTTTTCACAGAAATTTACTCTCACACACACATGACACAGTCAGAAATGTCAAATTCGAAAACAAAACAAATGTAAAATATTGTAATCTAAATGCAAATTTAGAATCTTGCAATACTGAAATTTAGAGTGATGGAGAGTAAAAACGAGAAAAAAAAACTTAAAACGACGACGATTTAAAATTCTTTCCGCAACTATTTGAAGAAATACTTTGTATATTTTTAGTGTTTTCGAGAAATACCATGTCAGTAACTTGTATAATATGTTACAGTTAAAACCCTTTTATATAAAAATACGTTTTCCTTTAATTACAACTAGTTTTTTAATGCCATTAAAAATAATATTAACTGCTGTTCAAAAATGAATATCAGTGAAAACTAGTTTTAACTATGGAAAACGCGATTTGTCGAAATGATTCTGTTAGAACTGTTTCATTCAAGTTGTTTTTTACTTTTTTAGAGTTGATTATTCTATAACTTAAAATTAATATTGGTGTCGATTCTGTTGTGCACAAACTAAACTTAATTTAGGCTATTGCTATCTTTTACTAAAAGGCAGTGCGATAAAAGGACGGCTATATCTCTGAACTAAGTTAGAGATGTCAAACTAGTTTATGCCTTGCGCTTCACCGTGTTTTTAGTCGACATGTTTTTACGTGCACCCTTCATTCGTATGGAAATATTAGTTCCAACTAAATTTGACAGCTCTAAATTACATCCGTCTCTTTCTCGTTTTATTAGAGAGAAAAAGATAGCAATAGCCTAAATTAAGTTTAGTTTGTGCACAACAGAATCGACACCATTGGCACCTTGTCGCACTTAAAACTAGTACTTAATAAAAAAAATTGTTCTGGATTGAAAATATGGATATTGTTTACTAAAATATTTCATCATCATCTGCCTAGCCTTAAAAGGTCGGCTAGTATGTTGGGGTCGGCTTCTAGTCTAACCGGATGCTGCTGAATACCAGTATTTTACATGAAGCGACTGCCCATATCTGACCTCCACAACCCTTATTACAATACTCCTTGGTAAGACTGGTTGTCAGACTTTTTGGGCCACTGACCACCTGTAACGACTGTCAAACATCTACAAATGACAGCACGGACCAACAGCTTAACGTGCTTTCCGAGGCACGGAGGAAACTATAGACCAACCTAGGTAAGCACGGCTTAAACTAAAGATTGACCCGAGTGGCTGTTATTAATATTTAGCCATGAGTTCCTCCTTACTTGCTCCTATTTAGTAAAATATTTGTATTTATTGGTAATTGTAGGTAAATGTTAAACAAACATAATCATAATACTTTTAGTAGTCTTAGTATCCCACTCAGAAGTTTTCCTTTATTAATAGTTTTGACTGATATTTTTTTTTTAACAGCAGTTAAGCGGCCTTTTCATTTGGCTAAATTCAGTTAGCTAAATGAATTAGACTCTGAATTTAGACAAGTGTAAAGACATTCAGACTGTTAGACACACTAGTTAGACAATCAGAGTCGTGTCTGCCTATCTAAATCAGTTAGCATGCTGAATTTAGCCAAGTATAGAGCGATTTAGACAAGAAATCCGTTTAGATGTCTGCTACTCTCAGCGGAGAAAACTATGAATTCTGTAGTGAAATTTTTCCCAATACTTCCTCAACTAAAAAAACGTTAGAAGGCAAAATAATTGAAATTATAGAGTTTATAACTATAAATCCTAAGAAAAAAATGTTTTTCTATGATAATTGCATGATTTAATTGTTTGTTTGTTTTAAGCATTTGTATATCGCCACGTCTTTGGTATGATTTTTAAAAGAAGTGGTGCAGAAATAAATTAACTGAACTTTAATCTTCGTATGTAGGTACTTCCTGTTGGTAAGAATCTCAAAGTAACAGCTAACAGCAGCAGCAGTAACAGCATCTAGCCAACTGTCTTCTTTTAAAATGTACGGTGTAACTAATCTCTAAATTGTTCATATTCCAATCTTAGAAAATTTCTTACATCTTCCGGTTCTAATACCTAGGTACATAGGTATATAATTTGTTATGACAGTTTTTTTCTTAAAAGCAAATAATTTTTCACCCAACACATCCTGCGTCTTTTTTTAGTTCTAAAATCGAGCTCAACGCAACCATAACCAAGACGAGCCCTATCCTTTGACACAGCCTTTGACGTTTTGATGTTGCCATGCAAGTGCCATGAGAGTGACAAATACGTACGACACGCTTGGAATTCGCTGTTATACTGAGTTAGCTAGCTAATTAGATCAAGTGTAAAGAGCAAGCTTTTTTTCGCACACGCTCACTGTCTGAATTTAGTGAACTAAATTTAGCCAAATGTAAAGGCCGATATAGTACTAGCTAAGGCAGTCAGTAGTTTTATCTAGGGAAAATGCGTTTTAACTAAAAATGGGTTTCAACTGTAACTTAGACATTTTTGTGGCGGATGAAATTAGTTTTACAATAGATTTTATTCCGCCCGAGTACGGAAATCTCCTCGCGCAAAAATTTATTTTATTTTCGCCGGTTTTATTGCCAAAGTAAATATTTTTCTTTTTTTATTACCAGATTAATAATTTTTATTGTTTGGTAATCTTTTATCATATAAAAACAAAAAAGGACTAACGAAAACTAATTTATAAATCGATTTGGGTTGAATTAGTTTTTAAGAACAACACTATTCGTGCGTGCCTGATCGCTGTGTGTGCCTGTGTGTGAATTTCACTCAAGTTCCGTTTTGTTGTCAAAGTAAGTGTCATGTTGCTTGGAATTTAAGTTTTTATACATTTGCACACGCTGTGGGATTAAATTTTTCTATTATTTTGTGTTAAACTGTAATCGTCATATCAACCATAGTTTTGCATTTGGAATTCTTCGTGTGCTGTGTAAGTATTGTTTAATTTTATTAACACTTTCTGTCATCTTATTCGTATTTTTGGTTTCCATAATTTCGACACTGTTGGAGAACTTGGAGATTAACTTCAATTAAGTAAATGGTTGATTGATACAAATTTTGTGGCAATTAATAAATATTCGCCAGAGGCGACAACGTTTTATACCACAAAGTAGATCAATTAACTTCCAAAGCGATAATTAAGTTTTTATTGTACACAAAAAATCAATACTTCTTCGTTTACTTCACTTTTTCATGTAAAATTTGCAATGATGAACCATATTTTTTTTTTCTGAAACAGGAAACAGATTTATTAGCTTCTGAGCATCACTACTTATAAATTTTATTGTAAACTCATTCATTCTGAATGAGGAGAATCATTCAGAATGAACTAGTTTCAATATTATTTCTCATGTAACTGCTAAGTGAATTAGCAACTCAAAAATTCTATTAATGTTCATTATGTAAGTCGAGACTAGCCAACTAGAAATCTCTTCACTCCTAGATATACATTAAAGAAAGATAAACACTATGTGTAGTTTATTATAATTTTGGAAACATGTTCCGTGACAAAACCTCCTGGATTACCATTTATTTTAATTATATATCTTCATACCGAAATACAATACAGCAATTACACCAATGGAACACACCATTACTTCAACTGCTGTTTTACACCCTTGAATTTGAATATAAACTTATGCCCCATACTAACTTGAACCCTCCATACAACAACACTAAATACTTATATAGCTGCTTGGAGCATTAGACAAGTTAACAGTAGAATTAATTCTTTACAGCCCACAATGCAGGTATCTTTAGATGCTTCGTAAATTACAAAATGAACAACAATACAATAAATATGATATTCATTGACCATGAGTCAGTTCAATATCTGTAATAAATAATGGCTATAAAATACCTATGTTTAAACAATTAGCATGGGTCACTCAGTTTTGATTGTTATTTCCTCTAATTTGATGTTAACAATTTAATTGCTGCTAACTTCAGCACAAATTGTTTGGTAAAGTAATTTTAACAACACTATGAGTGAGGAATTAAGCAATAAAAATAAAGTACAGTGCTTGTAAAATGACGCCTAAATGAAGGTTTATTAATTCCGAACAAAGATATAATAAAACATGCATAACTGGTCAACAAAATGTGTATAAATTTAATAAAAAAAAATGTTTTGTCATTTATACTAAAACTTGAAATACCTAGTAATTCTGTCTGTGTGGAAACCTCACCATTTTTGTATTTTGTCAAGTTGGTAATAAAAAATATTAACCACACAAAATGGGATAAAAAGGATTAAATTGATCAAACTGATCCCTCTATTAATCCACCAGTTCTTACTAACTAGATCCCCATATAATTGCAAACTCCAATTTATTTTAAGTCATTTCTAAATCTATAAGCCTGAAAGCCATATTATACAGCCTTATCTCAAATATTTAATAACTCGAATTTTTTTAAATTACTAGGTACGCTACGAAATAATCCAATGTGCAATCCAGACTCCTTTGTCACACAGTGCACTGTGATCAGCGTAATGATCGACTGCTCGAAAAACTCGTTAATACGATGTACAGTCATTGACGAGTCTAGAAGTTTCCATAACACATAATATTTCACACACCAGAATGATACCTTATGGAGAATAAAGCAACTTTATCAGATCTCCACAAATGTGCCCCCATTACCATCTGTACTAACTGGGAAGTAATAAAAACAATGCAAACTACTATTACTGAGCGAGTTTCTGAAATGATAAGTTGGAATACGTATTTCATGTGTGGTTTCCGCGTGGCCTGCGTGATTAAGGGCAATAGTTAGTGCAGTGACGCAACACGCGTATTTTCGGCGTCAATATTAACGTATTTCGTCCATAACGGCCATGCTGAAATGTGAGCCGACGCTGCCACGCTGCCGTCCTCGTCCCCGCCCGAACTTACGCTACTAATTGAGCTATTAACGGCTAAAACTTATACGACGTAACGTACACATAGATATTTAGTTCACAGCTATTTAGAAATAGGCCATTTACGAGTTATGTATAAAATGACTTTCACTGCGCTTCCCGGTGTATTTAAGTTAGCTTCTCTGAGAAAATCGCATAACAAACGGACGTCATCGTAAAGCAGCATATGGGCTTATACAAGAAGCATGCACTGCACATAGTTACCTACGTATCGTAGTGATTTATCGAGAGTTCTCGGAAGACATTCTTCTTTTGTGTCTCTAAAGTGAATGGTCGCAGTTAATTATGCGCATCTGTCTTTCGTTCCTCGCGAACCGCATATTACGCGGTAATCGCTAGTAGGACATTTCGTCGTTAGTTAAGAGGGAACAGGGCCAGCAGGAGGTAGGAAGGGATTTTTGAAGAAACTGTTGCCGTCGCGCTACGTCAAGCCTGCCCCGTAGAAAGCGTTAGGGAGCAGATTATATCACCATTTTTTTCTGTTTGTTTCGTATTCTCCTTTTTTGTCCTCCAAAAATGAGCCGATGCAATTATTTTCGACATTAACATTTTTAGAAAGAGTATGTCTAGGTTCCTAACAATTTCTTTTTATACAAAAAACTTTTCTAATTTGTCTGGTAGTCCTCTAATAACGGTCGTAAAAATGGGGCATTTGTTGTCACTTTTGGAGGGTTACATTTTCTTTACTTATTAGTTGCTGAAAACAGGAAATGACAGGGACGTGTCTACTGTCTGCATTGTTCTGGAAGAAAAAAGAGGAATACATTTGTATGGAATATCGCTGCCCCTGTTCCCTTTTAAGGCTAGTTTTCGTGCAATATAATTTAAATCGTAAAGTCACTCTCTGGTGGGTGAACTATCACTAACTTCAAATCTTTAATGTTGGGATTCAGAGTGCATCCATCCATCTTTTCTGGATAATATTGTCAAATTCTCCTGAAGGCTTTGGAGTTTACTAGCTGAAAAGTTATTGGCACTATAAACAAACATCAACTGCTACAGTCCATAAACTAATATCACCCTGTCTCATAAACAAATTGGGAATCGCTCTAGGAAGCTGCTATTAGTGTATGAGTAGATGCTGTCCATCTTGATATGAAGATAATCGTTTCTTACGGTCATGGATAGTGAGCCTCTGCCATTTGTGGGCCATGCTGCAAGGTTTAAATAATTTGAACCAAAACAAATATTCCAAAAAGCCCAATTTTCCAACGAGTATCTAGGTCAAATTTAGTAAGTGTTATTTCCTCAACGTTGTTCTAATCACTGCGCTGGCCATCCGTGACTGTTTTGGTTGCAATTTTTTTGTTTTCTCATCAGCCAGTCATCGGCAGTTTGCAATAGGCTTGTGTCTTGAAAAAATCTAATTAGTCCGTCAGTTAGATTATCAAATAATATTTGTTTTTTTTTCTTTTGTTACGTAAACCAAAATTGACGAAGACACGACGCTTTTAAAATTCTCAATACGTCACGCCGTGCTATAATTTTAGTGCGTTCTGACGTCACTATCCCCCACTCCCGTGTTTTGATGCGTTTTATCTTTGTCAATATTCAATGATTTACAAAAACAAAAAATACGTTTTTATTATTTTCCAATACTCTAACTGACGGACTAAATAGATTTGCAATTTATTGATGGTGGAAACTAGCCTATTATTGTCAAAGTCTGCTTCTACAATGTTACAACGTTAGGGAGATTTTATTCCTTTTGCTTACCTATTGTTAATTTATAATAACTAGTCATTAAATTCTTTAACGTCTTTTTGAATGAAAAGTACCAAATTAAGTCAACGTAAGTCATCATGACATTAAAAAATATCACTGGTGAAGACATTATATCAAAAAAACTTCCAGTACCTCATCTTGTGTTGTCGCCACCAGTAGACCAAAGAGGCACTCATTTATTTCATATTGTTAACAATACATGTCATGGTAATAGACTTATCCCCAATAAAATGGAACCTGACATACCTAACTGTCGAAATGTGGAGGTACTGTACACATCTGCATACCCCCTCAGAGCATACAGGCGTGATGATATGTTATGATGTTGTCAAAACAACAAACATCCAAGCGATTGCAGCAATTACGACCGATTTGCTGTCTATAATTGAAGAGTTCCATTGTATTTCTCCGAAGATCACGATCAGATCTTCACCAAATTTAAACGGGACCACCGCGAAGTAATTTTCTTCCAAACAAAAAAAGAATCATCGTAATCGGTTCACAATTGGCGAAAAAAAGGCTGAACAAACATGGAAAAAAAAAAAAAAAACATACGAATTGATAACCTCCTCTTTCTGGAAGTCGGTTAAAAGTGACTGACTAGAAGATCCGCATTTAGGGTTTTAAAACCATAGCATTCAAATAAAATTTGTAAAGCAGATACAGTTAAGAAGATACCATGCGAAATGGGTCACCACGACTGTTAACATACTTTGTCACAATCCCAAAGGCTGTGAATGAACCCATTGGCAAATACTGGGATCATTTACCTAGTTTGAGAAATCGCGGTATTTTCAGATTTATGCCCGAAACGGGTTAGTAAAAACTTCGTCTTTTGCTCCATAACTTGGGCGCGGCACATTTCCACTACTGCATGCTGAATCAAATGTACACACAATCGCATTATTATAATTTGACGTGTCGCAAGAGAGATGTAGATCTGTGTGTCACCTCCTGGCAATTACATGCAACATTAGCGACGAGATGCTATGTTACGTGGCACGGTGCAGCCATCCACTATGTAACGCAATTTGCTATATAGCAAAATATTTTGGTACAAACTTGTGCACTCATAGTGCGATTACCCTCTTAACTTGTGCAATACGTTGCAGAAGTTCCAAATGACAATGTAGAAACCAGTTTCGTACCATTTACTTGTTTCAATTTCGGATGGGCAGTAACCAGATACGGTCTTCGTTTTGCACAGTAGGTAGAACGAATTTTTAATGCACGCTAGTCTTTGAAACAAGGCAATACCGACGTCAGCTATTCACGTTTCCATTTAACCTTTCGCTATTCGCCACGTTTACTTACATTGACGAAGCGCAGACAATTTCGAGGTCGCCAGTCATGGACGCCGCATTCTAGTTTCTAGACCAAAGAGGCTTTGAGGGCAGCACTACAAGGACTTGAGTTCAAAGCACTCAGTCAGCACAACAATTACTTCTAATCTCTGACACAAAAATGCCAGCTCTTCAAGGAAACTATTCAAATCTTGTTTATCTAAATAACTGTAGAAAATGTTCTATTGTTCCTAAATTAGGCTTTATTACAATTCAGGCGTTTCTCAGCGTGGGCGAGCTGTGATTGTTGACTGAGTAGCTCGACTCCTAAAGGCGCCTTAACGACGGACGCACTTTCTACGTGAGCACAAGTTTAAATCACGATATTGATATTATCTGTGACTGTGTTCCTTTCCACAAAACGAATAAGGCATGTCGTGTTCTGCATATAGCGACTGGTTTGTGACTCTCCTTTTTGCCAAGATAATGCTTTTTTTTTTCAAAGCGTGATAAATCGGCTATCGGCATGAAAAGATTATGAATGATATGGTGTATTCTCGTGACCTTGAACTGAAATACGATGTGGAGTCAGACGGCACGCTATTTTCCACCAAACACGTAGACTAGCGTCTGAAGTTCTGAACAGACGTTTCGTGTTTTCCAGTCATCAGTGTGTTTCATGACGAATCAAATTTATTGCGTTTCAGAAACTTATATTTCGCCTTTCTGCTAATAAAGCTCATTCCGATATTGGTCTACTTTAGATTCACTCGAACTGTTTCGCATTATTTTTTGCAATCTTTCCTGGTATTGAGGAATCTTTATGTTAATGCGTTTCTCAACTGTCAGGACCTTTCTACTTGTGGGCGACACAAATGTGGGTGTCATTCAAAATGTTGGCGACCTAGATAATATGTTGGTTTATTGACATAAGAGGAAGAAACCATATTATTATGAATGTATGGTCATTGGTAGTTAGTAAAATGATAACTTAGATGGAAAATAATAACCTAAAACCCAACCTAGATAAAACCAAATAAGTATATACAATTTCGTAACACAAACTGGAATAAAATCGATTTAAACATCACATAAAAAGATAAACAAATACAACAATCGGATAGTATGACTTTTCTTGGGATAGTTCTAGATGAGAGGTGCTCCTGGTTTGGTCATATTGATATGATATGTGGAAAACTCAGTAAGTTTGCTTATGTTCTATGGCGTATATCTAACCTAACAAGTAGACAAGCCACTTTGCAGGCTTATCATGCTTATGTTGGTTCAATATTGCGTTATGGTATACTGGTGTGGGGAAACTCGGTGCATCTCGGAAGAGCTTTCGTCGCACAAAAGAGATGTATAAGTGCGATTTGTAATGTAGACCCATTAACATCCTGTAAATCACTATTTAGAAAACTTAGTTAATACTTTAACAGGTATTTATATTGATGAAATATGTAAATTTACCAAATCTCACCCTGATATATTTGAAAAACTGGGCGATAAATGTAAGTTTAAACTAGATACCCTAATAGATTAATTATTCCTGGAACGAAAACTGAACTATATAGACGCAGTTGCTATCCTATGTGTATTCAGATATATAACAAGATTCCTAACCAAATTAAAAAACTTCCAATGGTCCGCTTTAGAAGGGCTTTACACAGATGGTTAATTGAGAATCCCTTCTATAATATAAAATAATTCTATAATTTAAATTTAAATATTCTATTATTGTAACGAAAATTTGCATGACATTTTTTTATGATGACTATGTTAAGCTACTACTATGCTACGACTATGTTAAGAACTTCTGTAACCATATTTATCGGCAAATAAGTCTTTGACTTTGAACTATAAGTAACTCTTCCATTTCCTAAAAGAAAACAACTTTTCATAATAGGTCTAATATTGTGTTACTCGTGTACGCAATCGAAATATTATGTGCAAACAAACCACTTACTTGCCTACTTGTCGGGTTGAATTCCAAAAATGTGTAGGCCATGTGTTAAACTTTGTTGTAGACATATTTTCATCCCTTTGACGGCTACGCTACCCTTCACTCAACTGCGAATCCTTCTTGACGCCAAGTTATTATCTCAACCCCGACAATTTAACATTTTGCTGCTCATTTGAAACAAAATATCAAAAACATACCGGTGTACGGTTGTAACGCGGCCGTGAAAAGTTTTATTACAATAGCGTCAAAGAAAACCTGTATCTATTTCTCTTATGAACACGTACGACCGATAAGCAGATATACACAAATTGTAACACATTCTAGGTGTTCGAACAACCCAATCACGTATGAATGGTTAATTAAATACCAATCTTCGATAAACCTAACGTGTTGGTAATCGAGGCAGCCTTGGTACGATCCGATGTTTCTGAATACAGAAACATGAACTCGAATACATCAAACACGTAAATAACTCCGTATCGACATAAATCTGATTTAATCTCGATAGATGGACATCATGCGTCAGACTCAGTATATCGAACACAATCATATCGAATATGCATAAATCAAGTATTGTTTAGAATGGAGTTGCCATCTTCAAAGGAAGTGACACTAGATCAAAAGCTAAGGCAAACAGGGATCGAAAATTGGAATAGAGAATCAATTGGGTATTCCAAACCTTTTGAACTGTTTCGCAAACTTAACTAGCGCAAGCATTTTCAGCTTAGTTGGAAAATCTCAGCGAAGATATAGTCCAAACTATAGATATTTTTAATAGACCAGTGTCCAGTCATAATGCTTAATAATAAACATATTTAGGAACCAATAAACACTTATTAATCTATCCTCAATAGCCCAACCCGTGATTAGTTAATTAATTAATAGTGGCCCTCGACAATTGATTTAAAACAATCTTCCTACTATCTATCGGCTCTCAAGAGGCTGTAAGATTGATGGTTCATTTGCAGCTCGCCTGATTTGAAAGTTTATCTGACGTGAATAGATTCGAGTTGTTTTGTTGTGTGTCTGTCGACTGGAGCAGCAGGTATGTGCGGAACGTCGCCCGCCGCGTTATAATTAGCAGTCTTTTGACACTCTAGCACTTTCTACAGCAGTCTTTCTGGAATATCAGCCCAGTTGACAGGCGATAGAGGGAATATTTTCACTTTTTTGTTGTCCTACAAATCAGCTCTAAATGATTTATAAGCTTTAAAACATCTGGTGTCTGTCAGTAGTCGACGAACGATGAGAAATTAACTAAATATTTCTAATCACTTTGGTCTACATCTCTACATGTAAGTACTTGTCGCTATTTCAGCATTTAAACGAAAGATAGTTTCAACGTAACCCGGAGCATACCTACATGAGAATGTATGCTTTTGGATAGTAAACCAATTGATATTCACTGCACCAAATAATTGCAATATAGGATCCTATCGAACGCCGCCTTTAGAGCATTGCCCGAATGCTTCCTCGTCTCAATCTCGTTACAAACATATCTCATTCCGGAATACTTGCTTGCTATTACTTCTGCAGTAAACTGTCCAGTAAAGATCATTTATCTTGTGCTGCACACTAAAAACTTTATTTCTAGTTCCGAGAAGATGACTATCACAAACACATATTACTTAGCTTAACTGTGCGTGCTAATCAACAACCAATCACGAAATAAAGAGCTGTGAAAAAGTATGTTGACACAGTCCATTCAACTTCAATTTGTTTAGTAAACTTTGACGTTAGTTATTATACGTTTGTCAAGGTTTTTCGTTTGAAGTTCATGTAAAGGACACGAAAACAATGAATTTGTAAGTTGTATTATATCACTGAAAATGGTACCTATCAACATAGACTTGGTAAGTTGGTAGGTAACTCATGAATGAATACAAGACTAATGAAATTCCCGGGTAGACTTCTGTAGTATGTAGTGAATTTACAAGCAACTGCTGAAATATACGAGTATACCAGTACAAAACATTCCAAATATGTATGTATGTATATTATAGTTGATAATAATATGGGTAGGCGTCGCAGTCACCTGTAGAAATTCTGGGAGATTGGTGTCCCAAATATTGTCTAAGATTTTTCCAAGGATCGAGCATCGAAATCTTCTGGGTTTAAGATAGTCTACGAGAGTACGGGTGCAGAATGCTGTCTTTACATCTAGCTAGCTGATTTATAATTCCAACAGCAACAAAGATTGCATATATTATTCCTGAGGAAACGAGAAATTCTCTCCAACTTTTGGCCGAGTGTTGCTTAAAAATAGAAAGCATGCTATTGTTTGTATGTGGGAAAAACTATGTAAAGACTTGTTAATCGCTTTCGCTACTGTCGATGAGTTTCCACGGGAGAAAGACTGGCAGCGTTGTCAATATGCGTGTTTAATTCGATCAAATACTTTCCCTTCATTCGATGAACTGTGTGAAGGGACTGAAGGGTGATATGGCTAGATGCTGAGATGACGAGTAATAAAGAAAGAAGTATGGAAGGAAAAATGCTTCGCCGACCCCAAATAAATTACGATAAGGGCAAGAGATTGGTGATGACTTTCTCTTCAAGTAATTGAATGGGTTTGCGTGAAATTGTAGATTTATGGTCTAAGATGGGCCTGAGATAACAAGAACTTAATTATTATCAAAACCAAAGTTTTGCTAACTAAACCAACGAACAAAGTTTTGCCAAAGTTCAGTTAAGTATAAAGGGTGTAAAACACCTCATAACGAAGCCGAAAGGCACTTGTTCTCCTCGTCATTGCGATTATTTTTTTGTTCTACACCATACCTGCCCGACCCGAAAACGAAAGAGAATCGACAAATCTTTTGTTCATCAGTCATTAAATCGAGAAAATTACAGATAAACAAAGGATTTGTCGATTCTCTTTCGTCTCTACGGTGGTCATGCTACGCGGGCTGGGAACTTTCTAGTTACGGAGATATTGGGGGTCAAAGTTCCATCTTTTTGACAAGTTTTTTTTTTTAATACCAGTTTTTAATGTAAGATTATTACTTTATACACTTCCACGACCCCTGTACTATTCAATCCATCCATCAGCTCAATGTTTTGAGTGCGTTACATTGAGTTCTACCACAAAACATAATTTTCAACCCCAAAAAAAAAAAGTCGCTTCCCAGCAATAATTTTTGCGTAAAGTTACATAATTTGATGTACAGAATGCTTGGTTGACGGCTTCGTGATGAGGTCTTTTAGATCCTGTAGATAGCCCATAGCCCGCCGAAATCGCACAATACTGAATAATTAAAAGGCAATTTATTTATTCAGAAAACTTTATTAATATCGAAACTTTTCAGACTGTCCGGAGTTGAACATACCATAGGTAAATGTTATTTCAATAATCACAGCTTTTCGAACGAGTAATTTATAAAAAAATCCACGTGATTGCAGTGGATATTTTGTATTTGGGTTACTTTACTGGATGCGGGACAGAGTGTCGCAATATGGCCTATGTCCAGCTGTGGACTGCAAAACGTTGAGTTAATTTAGGTTATTAAAAATAAATGTTCTCGTCATGTGGCGGGTAGACGATAGATCAACAACCGAAACGTTTCCTCTATAGCATGGCAGGAAGATGCGTATGCCATAAACACGTACGAGTATATCCGCACTGGTTAATTGCCCCACAATCTGCCGCCACCCGCGCTGATTGCGCATCAAATTGCTCCAGTGAAAGCAAAGTGATACATTTTGTGATGACTCGGTGGAAAAAACACTGTGGGAATATTTAAATTTCATTCGAACGTGTTATTTGGAACTTGTTCACAGTTTCACGCATATTTATAACAAGACTGCTCTACACTCATCAATACAATGCTGCCTAGGTTTTTAACTAGCAAATAGAAAAAGTTAGTTACATACGTTATTGTTTATTACTAATTAACTGATGCGGATGTGATGCTGAAAGTGTTTAATAATATCCAATGTAACGAAGAGATTAAATCTCGACTGAAATTATAGATGGGGCACCATGTAATTGGATGTAACACGATTCATATGCGGAACAAGACATTTTTTATTTGAACTTTCACCTACACAATGGGAACTGTAACAAAGCATGTAATAGCTAAAATTGATTTTTTATCCCATGTGAGAATTATCAACTGTCTTATATATTATACTTACTTACCATTCGTAGGTGTGCATGTTCACGTAATACCAATGAAGTAGATAGTATCTATGGGGATTGGGAATTCATGTATTGAATTACGTATGAAAGTAACCTGTTAGCAATCGCAATTACTTTTTACTTTATCTTTTTGTTGGAAGAAAAAATCAGTTGCATGCTCTACTAGCTCATTTACGACATTGCCCTGTTCAACCAGCTACGTACGAGTATGCTTGTTTCGATATAAATACAAGTAACGCGGTATTTTGGTGTCACGGACTGTGCTGCGTGCAACGCGTTGACCTCTCAATGCGGTGTACGCAGGCTCCGCCGCAGACCTCAGATCTGGGTCACTCGACCGGCGCTACCCGAAAATGTCGCTCAAAATACATTAAATTTCAATTCCCGAACATTCCTTACGAGAAGCCCACGTAGGCGTGAAACTGATCACTACCACCACATATTATAAAACAAAGACCCCCCCCGTTTCTGTCTGTCCCTATGTATGCTTAGATCTTTAAAACTACCCAACGGATTTTGATGGAAGGTTATAATATAATAATATGTCAAGCGGGCGAAGCCGCGGGCATCAGCTAGTAAAATATAATAGTTTCCTAACATTTCTGTTTCCTTTTGCTCCTGTTTCCGGGTTCTGAGCTATTCTTAGTTTCTCCAGAATTGCGCAAACTCCGGGTAAACTTTGCCGTAATGTGCGAATATAGGTCTATAGTCTATACGTTCAGTCACGTTGAGTTGCGTTACAAGTTAGATCACATGAGATTTAATATGATTGTGTGTCTGTATTATACTGAACAGTAATATCATGTTGCATTTGCATCCAATGTGGCGCGAATTCGTCACAATCTCACAATGCGTCCATTTACTTGCGTTAACGCCTTAGCAATTTCCTGTCATGAGCCACGTGTTCCCCGGCGTCACTTACTCACTATCCTTATTCATTTTATATTTTTATTTATGTTTATTTTATGTTTCCCTCTTCCAAATCAAGTAACTAAAGCTTTCAAGATTATTCATTGTCTGTATTCTGTATATATTTATTTTTGAAATTAGCATGCAATCACTGGACCTGGACACTGAGTCTGAGAGCTTGCGAAGCAATAAGTTTTTTCATGAACCCATCCGACGGGCCGATCTCTAATCAAAGTTTTTGCCCCGGAATGTTTTATTAAATATATTTTTATGCAACAAAAGGAACATGAGAGCTCGTTGAAAGCTTGGATAAGATCAGGTTTGGCACTTTCCAATGTAGTGTCTGTAACAAAAGGAAACCAGAGCAAGCTTTACGAAAGATCACGATTGGTTCCTGTCGTAAGGCGTAATTTACTGCAATTAAGTAATTTGAGAATTTCTTTCACAAAATTGCCACCAATTGTAGACTATACCTACGAAGAGTATACAACTTCGTGTTTGTAATAACAATTTAATATGAAAAGGAAACAAAATAAATGGCCAAGTTTATCAGTGTACATGTGGACCGACGTTCAATCTAGATACGGCCCGTCAAACGTCCGGGTAAAATTAGCTTGGTGCTTGAGCTTATTCCTTTTCGCGGTCCCCAATCTACTTTAACCGATAATTCTATGGGAACTTGATAACGTATCAGTATTGTATAATTAATTCTACAATTTGAAACAGGTCATTTCAACCATCTACAGTCCAATTTGGAATATTTGAAGAAGTTGTTAAAGATCATCCAAAAGATTTTCTTTTACTCTTATTTTCCAACAGAATTTTCTATTCAACCCACAAACAAATATGTTTCATTAAATGATTAAACATCTTCGTCTAAGTCCGTAGTTTCAGTCTAATTCTCTTTTGGTTGCATCGCTAGTTCAGCAGTAACCATGCAGTCACGTTCACCCTCGCGTCACCGCTGGACGCGTGCGTTGTGGTTCTTACTTCACCTAATGTTTATAGTTTTTTCCGCTGTTCACTTCATGTTCTAAAGGACTTGATCAGTTAGTTTTTGTAACGCTGTGACTTTATTTATGAAGTGCTAACCGGATTTTGGACTGAACATTTGTTGTTTTCGTTTTTGATGTCATGTAAGTACTTAGTAGTTTATTTATGTTTCCAGCGTTCTTATTTGTCTTTGCGTTTAGCGTTAGCGGATATGGATTTATTTTCCTTGTTTTTGTAGGTATTACTTCTTTGGTGAATACTGAATATTAATGGTTCATGTTTAGAGATACATAATATAATAGGCTTGCAATAGTTGGCATAGCCGGCGCAAGCCGACGGCGACGTGCGGCGCGGCGCCCGTTTTGAGACCGGTTCGAAAGTGAGTGTTTTGTTGACGAAACCGGATCGGTAAATAATTACAAACATAATGGAAGCATGCATCTGCTGCACAATGTTTTCTACACTTCGATAAACAATAAACATACAAAATGTATGTTCAAGAGTTTTCAAAGTAACAATGAGGCACATTATGATGAGTAAAACTTTTCAATCCATTCTCATGAAATATTTTTGCAACCTTGCAGGCAAGTAAATTGAGATAGCGTCAGAGATATCTTCAAATAATCTTTGCCGATGTAGCGATGTTGCAAACTTGCAATATTCTTGATTACCGATATCTTCTCCATTCTAAAATCACCTAACATAACTTGGAAAATCCAATTCAAAACTTTTAGCCTGCTAGATCAAAATACTCTCGTTTATTTGGCACTTCTAAAGACTTTGTTATAAACCTCCACTTTCAAATATGTTCGGGTACAAAATTATAGAGTTGTTTATTTTTGCAGCACGTAGAAGTTCGTAAATGAATAAAGCCAACGTTGGGGATCGGGCGTCGAACCCGTTAGATCGTTTTAGAGCGATGACCTTGTAAGACTTGGCTTTGATGAGGAGTTAAGATCTAAAGGATTTGTTTTCCTTCGACAGTAAACCTTTTTTGTTTTTTTTTTTCCGATGGGAAATCATCAAATGACTCCTCCCGCTCTGGGCGGAACAGGAGGGAGGGAGTGTCAGACTTTTACTGACTAAGACTTCATCGCCCTTTGTGTTCCGGGGCCACGGTATCTCTTTCGAACAGTCCTGCAACCCCGGCAGGCATCGGCCCTTGCGGACCCCTTCCTTTTTGCTGACTCTCTTTGAGGCGCGCGTGGAACACGAACGCGCCGTCGACACGGCCTGTCGTCATGAGACGGACAGACGGCGAGCTAGCCCATAGCCCACCGTCCACAGGCCCGCGCCTACGGTGGCCGGGGGCCATGTGGTGGCCCCCGACGCCCGGGGTTCGACAATAAACCTTACATCGATAAATCTACGGTAAGTCAGATGTATTTTAAATGCGAAAGTAACTCTGTTACATCCACATCTTAGCGGCTAAAAGGATTTAGATGAATTTTTGTGAACACGGATACACCATGAACTGGGTTATGATACTTTTTATCCTGATAGTATATTCCCAACCTCATTATCCTCGCCAACGACACCACGAGCAAAATCTAGTTTTTCTACAAAAACCAATGTGGCCATCGTCAAAGTAATCCATCTAACACATGAAATGAACGTTCCAAAAGCTATATTGAGTGATGACGCTATTCTCTTTGCCACCAGCGAGTCTAGATTTAGATCGTGAATTTTTTGCTAAGTACGCGGTGTATTGTTAAAATTTTAATTGGATATAAATCAGCAAAAACTTCAAACTATTCGGAAGAGCCGTTTGGCTTCGAGCATCATATTTTATACCAGTCGTAGATACGTAAGATCGGTGCAAAAAAATCCTCGTTTGTTACTGTCGTGAGTTTCCGCAAGCTTTTTCCACACAATTTCCCGTAGCGAAGTGTTCCCGCCGTTCTGTGGCCTATTTTCCATTGAAGTGGTGTCGCCTAGGGTAACACAGACGACCGACGCCGGAGAGTCTGAAGCTTGTTCTACACTTACGAGCCTCGTCAGCAGCCACACTTCACTCAATGAAATATTTTTAAATGTCACGACGTAAATTATCTTCTTAAGATTCTTGAGATGGAAGGCCTTGTCACGAGGCTTCATTTCTCAACTCTGAAATAGAATATCATTCAAAGTCTACATTTATCAAGCGATTTTTCGATATCTAGAGAGAAAGCTACCGAAACTTCAAAGTTTTCATTTGTGAACTGGGTAATAAATGCATTTATTTACAAAGCCCCTCGTCATACCCACCGTTAGCTTACTTTGATGATAATTTATTAGGACGTGCATAATACATAAGTTATACCATTATGCTTTTGTTTCATTGTCTGAACCTAGTCTGTGAGAGTTGCTGCAATACTCATTATAATAATGAATGTTTATACTTTCTTAGTATACAAAAAAAAATATTTGCTTCATCCACTAAGTGCTTGTTTGATGAATAGTGTATCGGTTTCCTACTTGCACTGGAATGGTGCCAACTCTCCGATGATGTCAGATAGGGCTTATATTTTTGCGATTCATCAATATTTTGTTTCAACTGTAGTTTCAAAGTCAGGTCGAAAGCAACTTTGTTTGTATTGAAGAGTGTATTTCTGTAGCATTTTGCTTTCCAGACGCACGGACGTGTTTATCGTCTAGTAATAGGAGTCGTATCGTAAAACCATAGAGGTTTACTGTCGAACTTTGGGTGTCTGTATACTTGGCGTGGTATCCGTCTGCTTTATGGATTTCCAGTATTTTTAGCTTCTTCCTACTTTGATTTGACTACCAACATAATATCATATTTAACACTACTTTGTTCATCACGCGACTCAGTGTCGCCCCGTCTCGTCGCGACTGTGTAAGCTTTTTGCAAAAGTTGTATTACCTCAATAGGTTATTGTTACGCGACCTTTTACGTCGAACCTCATGGGAACATCCATTTTAGGTAACCTTTATTCCATAACAAAAGCACAGGTCGGCATTCATGCTGATATTTATGAGTCTACTAAGTTTATATACGGTTGGTTGCTCCGATGTATGAAGACATAACCACTAAGTTGATGGAACGTGCGGGTTTAATGAACCACGTCACTAATTCAATTTGGCCATTATCAATTATTTTTTTGTTTGTTGCATTATAATTGAGTGATAAAGACATTTACGGTAGGCCAATTGAATCGTTTCCCCCTCGGCCACACTTTCACGGATGTAGTCGACTATTTTGCGCCTTTGGCACTTCCATTGTATTCAGTCCTCGTAACCGCCAATCGCTGTGATCGTTTGTGATGTAACATTTAACGAGCTTAGGTGACCGATGGCAATTTAGAGTAAATAAACCTCGTGCCTAAGTAACATTTTGTGTATACCAAAAAAGCATTTACAGTATTGCACATGGACGGTCAGTAATAACGGGACATTACTCGGTAATCATCGCATAAACATTCGGTGTAAAGAAATCGGAGAAAAAACAATTATGTAACCGAATGCGGCAATGTTGCAATCGTCTGAACCCTGCAGAAAGAAAAGAATATAAGAATCGTTGATTAATATGCAGACTTGGTCGCGGTACAACGCAAAACAAAGGAGCAACGAACTTGGAGGAAGAGTCCTTGCCATAAACGATTCTTTAGCACCTTTTTCGAACAGACGCTGAGTGATTCATGTGTCCGATATTCTATTTCGGGAATTGATGGCTGAAGGAACTGTTACATCATTACTATTTAGGATAGGATCCAAATAGTCAAGTAGTAGACAGCCAAATTAAGTTTCATTCATAGATACATCTGTTAAAACTTCATAAGATTCTGTAACCATATTCCAATTATTTAACTAAAATGTACAGCCAAAGCTCGGTTGCCTAGATGAAATAGATGGACAGAAATTAAGCAAACATGTAATAAATTCCGTCCAGTATCTCGGACAATTTGCCCTGCTTAGCGTGATAAATGGAACTATATTTCTCGTAGTTCATGTTGAGCATGAGCCTGCCTTTGTAGCAAGGTCTTCTATAACTAACCCTGCAAGTTTATACATAAAGCTTTGGGATTTAACAAACTACCTTTTATAACGGCACAGTATAATAAAACTTCGGGTCTTCGCTTGTCTTACTCGTATTCACGTTTTAGCTAGGGTCACGATTCACGCGTGTGTTATGCATAAAATTACAATTATACCGTACAGTACAGCATAACTTTTGGTATAAACGATAGAAGTTCAACTGGTAAGTTTTAGACCAAGTGAGAAAAATTCTGATAAATCGTGGTTGAAAATCCTCATGGGGGTAGATTTGGAGAGACGAATCCTACAAAATAGTTAGTGTCTTTGTCGTGGGACACATTAGAATTGTGACGGTAACTTATCTTTGCTAGTCGGAAACCCTCGCCAAGTATAAGCAGCTTTCCAGCGTTATCCTCTTCATTTGCCAACTATTTATACAAATCCTGTTTCATTCATCCTCCTCCTACATCTTTACCCAAAAAGGGTTACTGCTTTCTCAAATATTTGTAAGCTTAATAGCGTTGCCTTCAACAAGACTGCCGGTTTTCTCGTTAATGTTTTATCCGGGGTCACACGTGTGGTGCCCTGATTGTGTACAAAAACCACGTGCTCTTGACACAGCAGCAGCTGCTGGCCATCTATTTTGGTGGCGATAAATGAGTTTTTTTCCCTCCATGTGTTTATTAATTATGTTGGATATATAGCGTATAGCGTTGCGTGTCTTAATTATGCCTTGTTTTGGGGATTTTATTTCTGCTTTACTGGGAAATTATGGGCTTTGTTATAACAGGAAACTTGCTATATTTGTTTCATTAACTTTTTAAATTTGAATTTCTTTATTCTTAGAAAGAAATCTTAACCGTGGGGAAATTTTTGTATTAAACTATCGCCTGACTTTCCTCTAGAATTTTGCCTCGTTTTGGGAATTTTATTTCTGCTTTATTTGAAAGTTATGGCCTTTGTAACAACAGGAAACTTGCTTTATTGTTTCATTAACTTTTCTAATTCGACTCGTTTTTCCTAAAGAAAATCTTCACAGTGCAGAAAATTTTGCAGCAGTGGACTTTTCTCCAGAATTGTGACTTGGTCGAACGTAATACTTACAGTGAATATTTTTGCTAGTTGCGTGTTTAGGTCTGCAACAATTTCTAATACATACTTACACACATTTAATTAAATTTTATATTTTTATCGTTTCTGTATCAAATACTTGCGTAAGATCTAGCGTAGTAATTTATGTTAGAAATTCTGTTGCAATGAATTTGTTTTGTTGGTCACATGTGGAAAGTTAGTTATTGGGTCGAACATAAAAGTATCGTTAAAAGAAAATATTACTGAAAGTTGATTGTCTGCATGCATACATAACATTATACTTGATTAGTTAGTAAATAATTCACTAACGTGTTCCGTTCCGTCTCATTATACTTATAAAGACTCGTCAAATAGTTATCATGAAGTTCTTGTGCAATCCTAAGCTCTAATTATAAATAAAACATATTTAGTAGTACCAGCAATCGTTATTTCAAATAAAACGAAACATTCGAGCGTGTGTTGATTACAAATAAATATTTTATTATCATTATTATTTAGTGTAGCAATTAGACTTTCCTGTTGTTGAACAACTACGTCATCGTTTTATATTTAGCTCATTAGCGTTTTGTGATTAGAGCAACGGTTATTGAACGGTTCATTCAGGACTAAGCTATTGACTGACCCAGCGTTACTAATCTTGCCAAGTCTATTGTATCTTTAAAAAGTTTCTTGTAATGTGACATGATTTAGATCAGCGAAGATGTGTTAGAAACTAACCAATAATATCGCTTCTTTTTCACAGCATGAGGTATTCTAGCAATGTGATTAGTTAGTTCCATACAAATCCCTCGCTACACAGCCTCGTTCATCTCTGGTGGAAACGCAACCTTACAGACGGTTAATTTATTGCTTGCTCTTACATTCTATCATTCGATTGATATATTATTCTTATTTTGTTACAACTTCGCCCAAAAATTTTAAGTTACACTAACACTACACCGTTTCTTCCGACAAGACATTGGTCTGGTCTTCGGAAGATATCTCTTGAACCCCAAACAGAATTGTACAGAATTATCCGAGATGTACGCAAATACATCTGAATTTCGAATCTGCATTTAAGTTAAACACAAACAGTTTATAAAGCTGATAGTAAACAATTGCTTGCACGTGGTGATTTACGTTTTCTCTGCGTATAATATCTGCTAAGTGTTCGTAATGAGTAGATATTCGCGTGTGGTCGGTACCGGCTGCTGGTTGGCCTGGCGCTAACGGAAGTCGGTTGTTAAGCGAATCATGCGCATTAGGGTGCTTGTGGACTATAGTGTGTAGTAGCGTAGCCTTGTGTAGCTATGTTGCTGTATAAAGCGGAACGTGTAGCTTGGCCTGTCTTTTACTGTAGTTAGAGACTTAGAGAACTTGGAACTTTGTGTCTCTTTAAGTTAAGGTGCTACTAAGTTGCATTAAGAAAACAGGGCCAACTGTACTGTACCAACACTTCGCGCAGCAGTATTACTTTAAATTTACTTTATTGTTGGAAAGAGATGGACACAAGACGTACAGCTGCCCACACTGAAGAAGAAAGAGAAATTATGAAAACGTCGTCATGTTAAAAATTTGAGTAGGAATGTTGATGGCTATAAGAGTAGAGGAAGACCAAAACAACGGTGGATTGTCTGTGTGAAGGATATGGCTAGAAAATAAGTGTCTGATGAGATGACGAGTATGGAAGAAGAAGACATGCACCGACCCCTAATATGTTGGGATAAGGGCAGGAGAATTATGACGATCGACAAACTATTAACATGAAATCATTATTCCAGTTCATAGCAACAATTTGTCCGCCGATATCTTTTACATCCTGTATATTGAGTCAAAACTCGTTTACTGTAAAGTTTTAACTTAGATGTTTGCTTAGATTGTCTAGGCTACTGAACTAGTTGACCCTAACCTTGTTAGGCTGAGCGGATAACATGTATGGAATTAGTTAGAGGATAATAATAGCAAAACCAAAAAGGAAAACAAGCACTGATGTACCATCCACGTGTCAAACGAGATGATTGTGAAAACATTCCAGTGATTTCGTTCTGGCATTTAATTAATAAAGCAGATGCTCTCGAATGTTCTTACACTCTAATCTGTATGAAGCTTTATCGTATCGCAGCGAGTGTATTGATGTACCACGGCTTGTGAGACCGGCCTTCACCCGACCGTCACTGGCCGGCGACGATTATCCCATTACCGGCAACTTCACTTCGCCATCTAATATCTACCCTGTCATCTTGATAATAGGCCCCATAACTACTAGGTATGAAATGATCTGGTTGTTTCTAATGTCCCTTGTGGGTATCGGTTTATGTATTTGAGTTGAGGTTGTTTTTTTACCTGACAGTTTGTGAATCTGTTTTTAGTGATCGTAGCAGTAACTATATGAATCTATATTTGTGTTTTTGTGAATCTGTAGCAGCTAAAGCTAAAAATGATAGTTCTAAATCAAAATATTTTATTTCACATAGGCCTACTTATGCACATATAAAACGTCGAGAAAAGGTGTAAGGTTCGGGTTGGTCGTTTCCTATGGAGAAGGAGCAGCAAGAGTTGATAGGCCGCTGAGATATGCGCTACGAAATTCAAAATGCTCAGATTTTTTAATATTTTAACTCGCTGTGAAATCTAGTGACTAATTATAATGGGCTTAATTAATCAGGCATATTAAAACACGACATGGACCAAATAAATGACTCCCTGCTCAATGAACTCAAGCACCAAATTTTCACGGCTGCCATGCCACTCATATTTTAACCATTCAACTTTATGGCAAATGGCTAGTTGAAATATTAAAGTCAGTTGTAAATCATCTCCTAACACGACGCTTTTCAATATAGAGCGGCATGCGGAAGTGCAGCCACATCCAACATGTTGGAGCTGCGCCTTTTTAAAGTCCAGTCCAAACATGCCGAAATGAAATATCGGTGGAGCACTAATCCGCGTCGTATCCGACGTTCCATAATGTTCATATTTTATTAGTTCCCGGACTTGTCCTAATAAATTGTAGAGACAGCCCCAAGATGAAGCTGCTACGGCAATTTGTTTTGGCTACGTCCCTATAAGTACTTTGGTGCAGGAATGTGGGGACACTCGGCTCTTTTTCCTTTTACAGTATAAATTCCAACAGGTGACCGTTAAAATCGCTTGAGGCATCGTAATCGTAAAGTACTTAATAATAAAACGCGTTGAGTGTAAAATTGCACGAGTGCACAAAATGGCAACGGATCGTAAAGCTATGCCTAGGAGCAATAGCAACTAGTCTTTCTCAGCAGACTCCTACAAATTGCACGAAGTGATAAATGGTTGATAAGCTTTGGCTTTCATTGCTCAAAGAACGTTACATCGAAAAGGAGAGGAATGGAAGTAAGAGGCACCAATTTAAAGTTATAGAAAATGCAGTATAGGACATTCGAAACTTCAGACGGCAATGCGGACATTTAACATCTGCAAAATTAGTATAATTACATAGAGGAGTTTCCTTATTCACATCGCGCAGACGGTTCATAGATATAATTTAACATACAACATACAAGTGTCCCCATCTTCAGGATTGGAACGCTAGGCACGCGACGAGACGGGGGATATAATTAGATTCACCCGTTCCTGTAAATCCTTCTCCTTTTGGAACGAACGTTTTGCTTATTAAAGTAAAATGTTCATCCAATACTTGTAAATACTATAGAGATCTACGCTAGGGAATGGGCAACTACAGTACTTTCTCAAGTTATTATGCCTTGTGACTGGGACTGTAGCTTTGATTTTCTTTTTTGTATTTTTGACATTCAAAAGTGCCGTAATGGTCTAATTGAAATAAATGCTTTGAGTTTTGAGTTCTTGTGAAGAAGTAGAGTACTTAGAAATTAGGTACTTCGTTCTGCTACATTTCACATCAATTAACTAACAGGGCCAATTATATTTCTTTACAGTTTCGGTGTTATCGTGTACTTGCTTGCGTACTGATTCTTATTATTTGAGCAGGCATTTGGTTTTGTAATTCTGTTAAATCTTTCATTAGTTAGTTTATTATTAAGCTAGTTTATTATTAATCCGCTGAAAGCAAATCAATAATATTTCTCATAAGACCTCGAAGTTTTAGAGGACTTCCTTTCCACGCTGTTTCCAAAGTCAAGTGCTTGGGGCAATTTCAATGAAAATGTTTGAAGTTACAGCGTTATTAAGACGTTGTCTATACCTATAAAATACGAAGTCGCAAACCAAATGCTTCTTCATACAAGATGCCTGGCGTCGTCGTTGAGAGCCCTCGAGGTCTAAGCGCCTCAGAAAAAGGGCGTTACATAACCGTTGGTTTTATTAGCGGCTTAATTAGCGATCTTTTTGTTACAAACACATTCAATAGAAGGAAATGTCTTATTTAATTGTGGCTGGTGACATTTAAGACCAGTGAGCTTCAAGTAAAAAAGAAAATGTCACAATTATCTTACATCTTGATGTTAGATAGCTGGCCCTTAAAAGGTCGCCTTGTTATTTGCGTTTAGAGTGGAATTTTATTCCTATCTCGTCAGAAATGCAGCAAAGATATTGGGAGTCAAGAGCCGATTGGAATAATTTAGGTTACTATTGCTATTGTTGGCAAGCTAACAACAGTAACAAACGCTCACTGGGCCGTGACTGTTTTATTCACAAAAGCTCATTCAAAATTGTTCATCCGGTATTTTTAACAACATCAAAGTTTCTACTTGAAAAAGTTGTATTGTAACCTCGGGAAGTGTGCGCTTGCCGCTCATACTTTTTCTCTATTAAAGTAACAGTTAAAACGTATGTAGAAGCACGCAATCGTACTAGAATACCGTTGCCTATAAATTTGAAGTGCATCATTTTCCTTTATCGCAGCAGTCCATGGCATTCCCGTGTGAGCTTGTGAAGTGACCAACAATCTGTCGTATGAATCAATAGACGATTGAACTCGATACCCGTGAAGCTCGGTTCCGCGCCGTGCCCGAGGATTTGATTGCAGGCGATGCTTTGCCCAGGTCACTTCACACAATGACACGGATGCAGGCCTGCGACTGGACCAACGTCTGAATGTCGCGTGGCGTTTATATTGAGTTCATTCGCGAATCGACGCACTCGTTCCGCTCGCATGGAGACGAGCGGTGACTCACTGGGGATTTGTTCTGTAACGAATAGCATTACAGTGGTAACTAGTTTATGGCTGTTAAAAACTTAAATTGACTCCAGACACAATATTTGAACTCCACGATTTTGCTACATCGCTGGATGTTTTCGAAGACTCACATCAAGACCGTTTTGAGCGACGAAATAAAAGAGAAAAGTTTAATTTGCTGGATGACAGACATGGGTACATTAGACAGATTTATTTGTCTGGACTGGAATAAGATAAAACCGTAAAGCCATTTCACAAACAACATTAAAATATTAAGTTACAGCCGAGATACTTGCATTGAACTCCACCATAGATGTCAATTCGGTCTTAAGACTTACATCCATACCTAATAAGGTCATTGATGCAAGTTAATTATAAAATATCTTTGATGTTTACATACATTATGGATATAACACCATTCTTGGCAGAGGGAGTGTTAACGTAAAAATTCTTAGCATTTAAAATACAAAACGTTCTATTAACACAGATGTTCACCGTTATATAATGTGGGCCTGTTAATTAGCTTTTGTAATAACTGCTATCAAATTCGTCTCTCTTGCGTCACGATTAAGAATATTCATGTGCATCTTCGGTTTATAGTCCACGGTCCTAATTTTGGTCCTAGGAATTTAGCTTGGAATAATCTTATCATGAGATCGTGGCTTGTAAATCGTCTTAGTCTTAAACCGGACTAAAGAAATTCTGTTCTGTAGTTGCAAAATTTATTATAGCGCATCATCAATTAGTTTTATCATTGAAGCTTTTGACAGCGATGCGATTTCATTTGCATCTACAATATATTGCAGCTATTCGTATTTTATTAGACAAATATAATATATTTTTGGAAGTGGTTGGCCCAAAATTCACCTGCTAGCAATTTCCAAATACCGTTTTTGATTGCACTCTAAAAATATCTTTCATCGGCACGGCACCTGACCTTATTTTGGGTCCGGTTTAACACCTCACGTGCACGCAAGGTCGTACTGGATGATCACGAGTAGCCATCTATGGCACTCGTCTCACCAGTCGAGTATCAAAGCATACGCCATATGGCTGCACCGGTCAAGGGCATCATTCCCAGCAAACACTTGATGACTTCAAAGAAAATTATCAGCTTTGATAAATAGCGTTTCGTGTAAACGCTATGACCCAGATTGCCAATAAAACTGCGTAGCGCACTGAGCGTTTATACTCGTATCGTTAAACAGTTACGGATTTTACTCCATTAAAGACCTTTTATGAGGATTTTAAATTTTGAAGGTAAATATGACTTTGCATCACTATTTCACGGCCGCAAAATGTTTAAGAAATGTTACGATTTTTCCAATCACGATTGAAAAGCAATTCGCGATTGATTTCAACTTAACACAGCTGCTTTCTCACACCGGCAATTTAATTTCCCGCTCATTTACAAGATCAATAAGCTCAAAGGTAGGCAAAATCGAAATTCAATCGCGCCATGCCGAGCCCTCCATGGCTGCGATAGGCATGGAAAATTAAATTACCGGCTAACGTTATTTGCGTAGGTTCGACTGGACAGGATATTGCTGTCTGAACAACTTAATGGACCTGTTTTATCACTGATTTTAGTTAACAACTCTATTCTAGTTAGTGATTTTAGAAGGGAAACCTGTAGTCGATTGGATTGATGTGGGAAGATATAAACACTGGAACTCTTATCGACATGGTTTATTAAAATTGGGGCTACTTAATTTTCTTTTTAGTATGCGTGAATCAGACTTGCCTAAAATGCTGCGACATTTTATATTTCTTCTCAATGAGTTATAACTACAACGTAAGTTTCACACATTATGGAAAACTATCTCACTTTCTAAACGCCTCTTAAGCTTATTTAGACATTCAAACGATTCACTGTATGTGTAAGTATAGTCTCAGTTATAATGTCTCTGATTCCCACGGTCGGGTATTTATTTAGCATAGTGCTTTTGTTTGTATCTGTGTACAAGTAAATTGATGCCTCACTTTCGTCGTAATTAATGTTTATACTGTGGCTGATATCTATCAACCAGTCACAATATTTCTATCATATTTTATCTTAACAATCCATCATGACTTCTTAGACCACAGCCAAAGCATCCAGGCTACGTTCTCGTACAAAAAGACCAATATTTAAAATGAAAATCTGCATTTCTCAATGTAATCGCGATGTAACAATGAATATAAATTTATCCAAAATACTTTGTTCTACTAACAAAGTATTTTGTATCATTTTATGCAACTCGTTTACATAATCATGAATTTTATTTGTTTCAAGATCATCATGCAAATGTTTGCAAAATATTACATGCAGACAAAGCTAGCGGCAAATCTGTTGTTGCATCTGAAGAGATCGTTCTGCGTATCCGATCAATCCTTCCTTGCTCATTGTGCTGCATGCTGCACGCAATTGAATCGTCCATGCACAACAGATTGCCAATTTAAGATCATTACGACTTCAATAGAATTACTCTTTACGTAATGACTTCGACAAGTTCAGAGTCCAACAGCTTCTGAAGTTAAAAATGCCTATCTTTTCCTTACTCTGAAACTTTCTGTACTCAATTTTAACCGCTCAACTTTTTTCATCATGACATTAAAATGTCACAAAAGTTAATCGCTTCTTGAAACATCGCTTGGGAAGCTGCACGGTTTTATCTATATCGATTAAGGCCCTTCTAACCCTAAAATTAGCAACTCTATTTGTGGTGGTTCAAACTTCGTTTGAAATACTTCGTTAGAATAAAGTTCTAATCAGCTTGCACTACAAAGCGGTTGTTACGTCAGTCACTGCGGCCGAATAGTGCGAAATGAGTGGTTTTTTGCGATTTACAAAAAATCTATTGATTGGACTAAAAAAATAAAACACATAAGACCTGCTTTATAGTTAGTTCAGTTAGTATGCAAAGTTTCATGATCTAATTTGAAGTACTTTTTGAATACTAGCGGTTTATTGTTCGATTTGGAGGTAACTTTGGATTTTTTTCTATCGAGAAAAGTTTATGAAATCGTGTTTTTGTCACACATAGTACCTATCATTAATCTTCAACTTTACCATATAATGCTGCAGTATTTTAGGCGTAACGGAGGATCATGCTAAGCCATTTGAGGCATGTTAGGCCCTTAATATGGGATCCAAGCATCGCCTACTTCGTCATTCCTTGCTATCTTGATGCGAATACTTGTTTTTATTTCGATGTCCACAGCTGCAAGGATGATAATCTAGTGTGGGGCGTGCAGCTATAATGATGCCATGTTATGTCTGCCGTCTGCTTGTTTAAAAATGGTAATAGAGAAAGGCACATGCGTATTGTTGGGTTTTTAACAACGGCTCCATGTGGTGAGTGTGGTGACGCGCCGCGCCCCTCCGGTCGTCGGCGTTGCTCGGCGTTTATTTGGTGTAGTTCCATTCGCGCCCGTCTCGGATATTGACGTGTTTACGATAAGATTTTCCTCCGAACTTGCTTTCAGTTGACTATTTGAAACTTCGCTGTGGAACTGTGCAGTTGTTTGTTTGTTTAAAGTTTGGCTTGATAGCTTAGCTGATAGTCTGGACTAGACTGTTTCTGTTCTATAAACTTTCAGGTAAGTTGCGGTGGAACTTTGTTTTCCTCTATTGATAATACTTTTATATTAAGTTTGGTAAAATAAACTTCTATAATGGCAATGACATTAATTTTACATTCTTTACTTTTACAATTATTCACAATCATCACTTATGTTATCACATCTTGTTTTCTTTTTCAATAAAACTTATAAAGTATGACATTCGAAATTGGTGTTATTGTTATCTGATAAAGTGCGTTTATCAATGTCGGACCATTTAATTTGAATACATACATATTCATTTAATAAGTTTCAAGGTCAGCCCAAATGACATCTGGGTGTAACTGACTTTGTAAACACATGCATTATACGAAGTACCTATAATGTTTCTGGTTCTAAGTTGACAACATTCGATATCATTTACTTGCTGTTAAGCAAAAGAATAAACAAAACAAATGTAGAAATTTAACATTTAAAAACATGTTTTTTTTATTAATCTTCAATTGAGCATAAGGATAACGCTGCTTCTATCAAATGCCTGGCTGCAAATTATGTGTGCGGAAATATTTCGCAATAATTATACACAAGTAACTTTAAGTGGCATAAATATTGATGTTTGATTGCTCTTCTATGCATTGATGTTTAAAACAGTCACGACTGTTTGCCATAAACCAGTCTATTCCCCAAAAAATCAATGTGAATAAGCAATTTAGCATTCACAGTGTGTAGTCGAAGCGAGGGTGGCTAAGTTAGGGGAATCAGTGTTTATAGGGACAATAAAATTGTTGGCTAGGACAACATTCACGATGTTCCACGGCAACGCAAATATTTGAACTTGGCACGCCATGGTTCAACCGATACAGCCTTCACCTTATCTCTGTCACTGTCTATGCAATTCTCTACTTTGTTTATGGTTACTGTGCAATATCCGTGACTGCGATTCTTTCAATTTATTCCTAACTGTCTGCAAGTTCTTTTTTAATTCAAAACATCACGAATACCTATTTGAATATCAGTTTTGCAATACAAGACATGTCTGTAACTTAAAACTTAAGACTCCGCCAGGAGGGTTATGTTTTTTAGTTATGAGACATGTATGTTTACATCCCAACACGAAGCAAACAAAGAACTTTTCCTAAATAAATGATTGTTGTTGTTTAAATAACTTTGGCAGTCACATGTTCAAAAGGTTTTTCGTTTTTCTGTAGCCTCGACAGCCAGACTGAATCATTTAAACTCCATTGTTTAAACTTAATTAAGCCTATTGTCTAACACATTCAAAACTATGCAACTTGTTAATAACATTAAAATTTACAACACATCATCATCTGCCTAGCCTTTTCCCAACTATGTTGGGGTCGGCTTCCAGTTTTACCGGATGCAGCTGAATATTAGTATTTTACATGGAGCGACTGCCTATCTGACCTCCACAACCCAGTTAGTTCTGGGCAATACGATACCCCTTAGTAACACTGGTTATCAGACTTTTTGGGCCTCTGACTACCTAAAGACTGTCAAAGATCTACAAATGACAGCTGGGACCAACGGCTTAAGAAACTCGGTATGTAATAGGCACCCATCCACAGACCAACCTAGGCAAGCACGGCTTAACCTAACGATCGACCCGAGCGGCTGTTATTATTGAGCCACTTACATTAATATCAATTCATTTAAATTCATTTTACCTTTTCACAAGTTAATGTTATCACAAATAAATTATTTTAAATGTCATCTTCAATGCTCTTACAAAATCAACCTAACTTAATTAATTTAATGCTATGTTCGTTCCTTGAAAAAATACGTTGTAACATTTATAAGGGCGGTATCAGATTCTTTAATAATGTCATAGGAGTCGTTAAATGACACGGCCCTTAATATAGGGCAGACAGGGGGTCGACAGATTAGGACGAAATAGCGAATTATGTGGAGCAACTGTCAGAACTTTAATTTGATTTCACTAAACTCGCGTGCGTTGCCAAAAATAAAATAAATACTTACTACACATTTGTGTTCGAAACAAACAATTTAATAATGGTAATTGATAACATGTTATATCACGCGATGAATATTAATATAATCTACGATAAAATGGCTTCCATAATGTTCTGATATCCAGATTCTAGATAATGAATCCATTTATATTTATAAATCTGTACTATGTCTGTACTAAATGAGTCTGAAATATAACTTGAATTAATGATGAAGAATAAACGTCCTCAATTCTTCTCCGAATGGTACGTCAAGTTTTCAGCTTTGTTTGTAATCAACGTCACGTCACTAAGTTTAAAAGGTTTTCGCGGAAGCTTATAAATTAATGTGACAATGTTTGACACCTTCGCTTAAGTAACCATCGATTGCGCTTTTCGCAGAACTACATTATTTTGTCTAACTACGGTTTTGGTTAACTCTTGATCATCATCATCATCTGCCTAGCCTTTTCTCAAGTTTTATTGGGGTCGGCTTCCAGTCTAACCGGATGCAGCTGAATACCAGTATTTTACATAGAGCGACTGCCTATCTGACCTGGTTAACTCTTCATATTTATTTATAATATCAGAAAGGATCAGCTGTTCCATATACAATTTTAGTACTACTCGAACCATCTGTTTGAGACACCAGATTTTTTTCACGTTTACAATGTTGGTCACATGGAGAAAGTAGTTCAGTTTGATGAAAGTCTCTATCACAACCTGAAATAATATGATAACACCTATCTGATACAAGCTGTGTCCTTGTTGTCATGCAATAGACGAATTGGCATTTTCTCCGCAAATAGTAAAATTGATTTTATGGCTAGGTTCGTCTTAGCATCTGCGTCGTATTGATCAAACCCGTCTTCTGCGATTGTCGTGAAAGTCAGGCGACATGTCGCTCCGCCTAAAACCAGAAACTCGTCATACCAAAGACAAGGCAACAAGTCCGGTATCGTACGACCAGTTGATACCCCCTGGAAAGCAGAACCTGACAATAGGCGGAAAAACCATGGAAGAAATGTTCTTTCTGTTAGTAAAAGTGTCCTAAAAATATAGTAAAGAGGGTTGACATTGAGATGGGTGTGATCAACCTTTGATGAAAACAAAGAGACTTCTGAAAACATTCGTTGAAATAAAATACGACTCGCAAATCATCCTCGTTTTTTTGGTAGATTATGCTTGATGTACACAAGCATACCTAATTTTACAAGTTCTGTGCACTTTTTCCTTTTGCACTTAGGTATTAAGTCATTTAATGGGCCTGGCCTATGTTTCCGGTCCCGCCCTGTCTGATCCGCTAATGGCGAAACGAAAGGGTTACCACAATCGACCCATTGTTGTGCTTATTCACTTGTTTTTGAAGCTACATTCAGGGTGTAAACAACCTCATCACGAAGCTGTCAACCAAGCATTCTGTACATCAAACCAAGTAACTTTACGCAAACATTATTGCTGGGAAACGACTTTTTTTTGGGGTGAAAAATCATGTTTTGTGGTAGAACTCAATGCAACGCACTCAAAACATTGTGCTGATGGATGGATTGAATAGTACGCGGGTCGTAGAGATGTTTAAAGTAAAAATCTTACAATAAAAACTTGTATTTAAAAAAAAAAACTTGTCAAAAAGTTGGAATTTTGACCCCTAATATCTCCATAACTAGAAGGTTCCCTCCCAGATATGGTGTAGAGCAAAAAAATGATCGTAATGACGGGGATAACAAGTGCCTTTCGGCTTCGTTAAGATGTATTTTTTACACCCTTTATTTCAATACCCAGTTGTGTTACATGATTGTGTGTGATGTTTACAATGATTGAAACCAAACCATTGCATCATTAAAACCTTTTCTTCTTGACCAAAAGCTGCTAAAAAAAAGATAAAGTAAAGACTACCATAACTGAACCTTCATGCACTCCCTCTTTCCAATTTATTTTCAGATACATTCGAAGAATTTGTCAGACAAAAGATAAATCAATTGTTAAGCTTTTGGGTTGGGCTTTAAACTTCAACATCAACATAATATCTGTTTTACATCAGCTCATAAAATGTACATTAAAACGTATCGGTGTTTCAGTGATGGCGATGGACGGCAAGACATTAGCTGTAAATGTGCCGAGCCCTAGGGGACGTGGGCCAAGCCCCAAGTCCTGTTATGGCCGACATAATAATTTTATGCGTGGCAACAGACGCCGTTAATAAAATTAACTATCGGTATCGGTAACTAGGCGGATACCTAGGGTAGCTTCCGAAAGGCTATTTTAATTTTTCGTGCAAATATTTTCAGTATACCAGACCAAAAAATGTAAAAAGACCTTATGCTATTCAATTTGTAAATGAAGATTCTGATTTTCTTAAAAGGGACATGCTTACAGCGCTTTTAGGTTATCTTCAAAAGCTTTTCGTAGACTGAAAAGACGGCCAAATTGTTGGTGTCAATCACGTTTTCAACCAACACAAAAATATCGGCAAAAATTGGGAACAGATTTTAAACGTCGATGATACTATATTTTGCGATGATGTAGCGTCGCTCAATTTGGCGGCTCCGGTCCATGGTTTATAAAAACTTTGCCAAATCACGCGTCCGCATCAACGCCGGAGTAACGACCTTGCCTCTTCCACCTATGACACGGAAGGACGTGCCAATTGCATGAACATGAAATGGCCGCCATTTTGTAGTCCTGGTGCAATTTGATGTAAGAAAATGAATTTTAATTCTAGGATGTTACGTCTGTGGCTCTGTGATCACCATTAGATAAGGTAAAGGAGGAAGTACATGTCTGTAGCTTACTAATGATAGCATTTAGTCTGATGAAGGGGTAATTTAAACTGTGAGCGACATTTTAATTTCTCTTGGGATTCAGAGACTATATTCGTAGACAAGCTACGAAACAGCGAGGTTTCGCAGTTTGAGCCTTGAGCGATACCTGACATTAAACTTTTTCCTTTAAAAAGCCTGTTTTTATTGAGGTCTATGGCAGCTGGCAGGTATCTGTAATTCTAATCGAGAAATGACGGACTTAGCTATTGCAATCAAGTTCTACAAGTTATTTTTTTACACAGATGTTGCAAGGTCTGTGCTATGTTGTTAGAATGATTTGTTGCTCCTATTTTGTCGTTGTTTTTGTTTCAACGCACGCCAACCTTACATTTATACGTTAGTTAATTATAATATACGTTTCAGCAAAAATTGTGTCGGAATGTAGATTTGATACACCACTTCATTTGGCTAATGTTCTGCTTATTTCTAGAGAACATACGTTAAACTACGTTGACGGTTCCCGAAGGTTTACTAGCGAATGTTGCGTGCTTTGGCACAAGTTTTTCGAATGTAAGCACTAATTAAACCGCATTCGGAGCACTTGTAAGTTTTAATCGCTCTGCGTATAATAGTTAAGTGGTCGGGTCATTTAATATCTAGCAACAAGCACAGGGCTGTTTTCCTATCCTTTAGTTGTTTTTTACGACACACTCAGGATAATAAGCAGTTGATAAATTCAATTATTCTTTTATTCAAAGACCACGATATTTATTCAGTACGTGTTGCCTAGATCTTCAGCCGATGTTAAGCACTGCATGGCTTTTTATGCTAAGTTAGTGAGAACCTCCGTTGGATAACGTGACATGATTGATGACGACAGTGTGTTTACTGTAGTGCCAATCAATGGGAAAATGTCGCTAGCTCTGACTAGCTTTTTCGGAGAAGACCTTGTCAATGTGTCAGTGGCAGACATCAGTGCCGTTTGTTCAGTCTCCGGCGACTTCGGCCTTGTTTACCAATATTACCGACTGCTTTACTTCTATGTACGAGCATTATATGTATTACCTTCATGCACGGATTTGGAAATAAAAGAATACCATACAATGAAGCTGCGTCATGTCAAACCGTAAAGGTCGACGGAGAAATATCAACTGCTGTTCCATGTATTTTTTCAAGTGCTACTTTAAAAACGACATCTGGTTTCATGTTCCTTTTTGGCGAAGCACGTTGTTAGCCTACCCCGACAGAAAACTTCTACGAAATAAAATATTTTTACACACAAATACACTCTGTTTTGTAAATCTGTTGTGTGTATCTAAGATTATCATAATTTGAATATCGTAGATGGAAAATCCTCTTTACTTTAAGGTAGCATTATTAAACGAGTTTTTGATAAATGGAACTGGATAAGTTATTGCTTTGCAAAAAGTATTTCCCAAGTGGTAAACGATGCCTTTGATTGAAAATTATTTCATTCATTTTATTATTCTTTTTTCTTCTGCCACATCTGAATAAGATATTGCTCGCAAAGGCATTAAGGCAGTATTTACAAACCGTGCCCAAAACTGGAACTTTGATGTATTTTTAAACATTTGTTTTGGACTAAATATTTATTTGAGTTAATGTAAACTGTGCAGAGATGAGAAAAAAGATTTATTTTTAACGATTTGTTTGTAGATGTTTGAAGATACGGCTACGAAGTTAAGACACGTGTGTTATTTAATTGTGGCAAAGACCGTACTCATGCAACGTAGCTACAGCATTTTTCTATTTCACGTACAGTTTGTATTTAAAGCAAAATAATATATTGCTGATTGTACATTTGTAGGCAATCGATCGGTCTGTACGCGTTTACAAATTGCGTGCATTAACCCAGATTTAAGTTAGGTACAATTATTGAACTATGTATGTCGGCGAACTGACGCCTAGAGATGAAAATCTAGCCAAGTAGGTACCTGAAACGTCTGGTTTGGGTACATAAACGAAATTATAATTGATAATCGAGATGTATCGATTGATGTCTCGTTTCGTGAGTGATACAACTCTTAACGGAACCCATAACGGACTTTTAGTACGGTAGGGATCGTCAAATTTTACAGTGCCACTCTATTCTAAAGGTTATGATCATGTGTGGGCTTGACGTTCCCACAATAACCATTACTTTCGACTCGGAAAATATACGAATTCCCATAGTTTGGGAAAAAGAACTGTTGGCGAACGAATTCTAATCTACTTGATAATAAACTTTGGTCTGTCTTATACTGAATGTAAATTGTATAAGTACTCATTGTTTACAAGATTTTACTGTGTAGCTTCAGTAATCGAATTATGGAGATATAGGTACAGAACCTGAAGATAGAGGTGAAAATAAAGCTCTTTACGACTTGGAATAATGGTTCCCCATTATGCCAAGCCATAAAGATTATTTTCACTTCTATAACACATACGTTCTATCTTCGTAAGTTATGGCCCAATAGTGCATCAAATAAAAATAATAATGAATCATTATCTTCGTGTCGTAAAATGCTGATGGAGTGGTTATAAAAAGTACTTTTACCTTCGCCTCTAAAAAGAAATCCAATGTTTTCTCGAAGAAAAAACGCGATGTCTACGTGCTACGTTTCTGGCATGGCGCAATCAGCCCCCTCTTGAATATCAAGTAAAGCAATAGATAGATTATTTGTATTTTAAACGTGTTCTACAACTTCTACAAGAAAGTCGCTCAAGTGGAAACTGACGATGGCGATTTGATGAATGCCTGTGTCGATTGTCTGACTTTTTATCGTTATTACCTATGTCTGCAATAAACTTAACGCACTTAGCATAAATAAGCTGTTTTATTACTCATCGGTTTACTGTGCAGCCAACGCATACTTTTTTTCTAACGCGCGGCAACGACTTTAGACCTTCGCCGTGGCCTTTCTAGATTAATTACTGGCCAGCAACAAGTCTGTTGTATGTATCGTCTGTATAAAAATAAACCTTATAGTAATGTTTATCGGTGGGTGCGTAGACGGCGCGTCGCGGACATGATTACCGTGACAAATTGAATAGTGAACACGTTGTATAGGTGCCCATAGCCTCGGCTCAGTGTTTGAATAGTACGCCTTGATGCCCCCCAGCAAATCGCAGTACAATGACCCTGTTCCCGTATCCCCATTGGGTTACATGTATCAATACGTAGTATAGAAGGGAATGGTTGTGTATAGGATGTTGACGTTGAGCAAGTTTTTGTAACAGCTGAATGGTTCACATTGAAGGACAAAATGTTTTAAACAATTTTGACTCTTATCTTCCATGGAATTAAACGTAGTTTGAAAACTCTAGATTTAAGTTGCCCACTTTTAAATGTTTTGATGTGACTCAAGTTGCTCATTATGTTAGTTTATTTCCTTTCCCATTCATAATAAGTGTTTGCATTCTTGCAATATCTACAGCCGATAACGTATCAAACCCAAGTGGCTTACAGTTCTACTTAGTCTGTATAAGTATGTTTCAATGCGAGCAATCACGTCATTGTTATCGGTCGACGTTTCAAAAAGTCTGATATTCTTATACTAGACATTGTAGTTATTGACGATTTCCACGAAGACAATCTATCGATAAATTAATTTTACTGCCGTTTGTCACGAATATTAAGGTATTATGTTATACATGGGAAGATATTTCTTTCTGAAAACCTGACGCAAAACGTTAGATTGCACTCAGATAGGTTTGAATAGGCGAGGCCGGCTGGAGGCCCGTTCATGAGAACTATTCTTTGCTCGGCATAGTTGCTATACAATACGTCGATAGGTTTTACTCATTGTTGTTCGTTTCACCATTTGTAATTCTGATACCTAGCTTCTTGCCGAGACCACTTCTCGGCTTTTATACAGTTGAATGCCTTGTACTAGTACAAGTATTAAACGTAGTCGGACAAGTATTTTTACGGACGCGAACGCAAAATGAAGCCATAAACCTGTGTCGAAGCCGTGAACCTTGTCATATACGTAAGCGGTTGTTTATGTAAAAGTTTTGCATCATAGTACCAATTTAATTGCAACAGTATAATAATCTCTATAGATAGATATTTCAAGGATTGTTCATTTAACAATTATTTTAGCATAGACAGTAGTTGAATAGGCGACACCCGGAACAATAGCCATAAACTCCCCCGAGATTGCGCCAGTGCAGCCATGCCCAAGGGCCGGCGCACAATAGACGCCAGCCCACAATACCGCTGCAGCGAACTGATTACTGCGCTGATCATTCGCTAAGTCACATTCATTTCTCAACGGAGTTCGTTTGTTTTGTTTCAGAACATGTGATATTAACTTGCCATGGACGAGGAGAGCACAGCCTGCCCCGGCGAGCCCGGCCCGCCCGCACTCGACACACAGCCTAATGAAGATGTTCCTAACACAGAGACAAAGCCCGAAGGAGACAACCTCGCTACTAGTGTTACAAATGTAGATATTAAAGACGCAAGTGAAAATGAGGATAGCTGTAATGACGAAAAAGAAAGTGAAAATAAAAAAGAAGAGAGTGCCGTTATTCCTGAAACTGTGAATACGGAAGCCAAGTGCCCAGCACCGTTGGTCAAGGAGCCTTTTGTTGAGCATGAGCCCACCGAACCGAACGACGACGCAAGGTCGCTGGGCGACCTAGATAGCTTGCCAGCAGGAGATGAGCTAGCTCTTGGTGCAGCGGGCAGCGACAGCGGAGTGGAGGGCTGCGGCCGTGCCCTCAGTAGCGGCGGCGGGTCCAGGTCGTGTGCGTCGAGTGTAGTGTCATGTGGTTCTGGCTGCGGATCGGAGAGCTCGTCACTTGCCGGCGCACCGCCGCGTCCGCGACGTCGCGTCAATGTCAACGTCACTGAACCGAAGCGCAGCTCACCTGTCGGCTCGGCCGCCCCGCGACCCGTGACGGCGCCGCGCGGCCCCAACCTGGCCACCCGTGAACGTGCTAGGAGTCGGGAGAAACCAACTCCACCAGAAAAGCCTCGACCGCTCACTCCGAAACCACGTATCCGGCCTACAGCCGACCTGCCAAACCTCGTTCGCGAGAGTCCTGCGCTGCGCGCCAAACCCACCAAGACCTCGACGGCTCGGTGCCGGACGCCGAACTCGCCGAGTGAGGAGAAGAGATGGCCGGCGAATGGACCGCGATTGACTACTGTAGCAGACACGACAGCGACCCGTGTAGCTGCCGATAAGTATGCGACGTTACCTCGCAGGAGACGCGATGCTGAGCCAGAGGGGGGTTCTCCAAAGCACGAGGGCACTCCGCCCTCCTCGCGACGTCCCACCGTCACCCGCTCCGCTTCCTCTCGCTCCACCACCAAGACACGAGTACGCATCTACGCAGAGAAGACCTCGCAGACAGTGCTGACCGGCACCGACATCGAGTCAGCTCTGGCGGGGATTGTGCCAAACATTGACAAGTAAGTCACTGGCCTACCATTCCTACATAATGATGTCGTTTCGCAAAACAACCTAAATGATCGTTGCTCACTTAACCTAGTGTAAATGCGGGCGGACGTATTTTAGCTCATTTTTATTATGAAATACGTTTCAATGTAATTCCAATTAATTTGCGTAATACTTTAGCTGTGACTATCATTAATAACAGCCCGTATCGTCCCACTTCTGAGTATAGGCTTCCCTGGAGAGCGGTGGAAGTAAGGTTTTGTCCACCTCTCTCGCTGTCGTGAGCTGCAAAGGAGTCTAGCTCATCCCGTCATTTCTGTCTGGGCCTGCGATATCGATTACCAAGCAGGACCTACCAGGAGCGTGAGTCAGGTCTGACATGTCCAGCCCAATTAGAAGCGTGGCAGCTTTGGCTAAGGGCATCAAACAAACTCTTTGTTTTTTCTCATTGCAGCCGCGTGGAAGTAACCCGATGTCATCGCGGCGTGCAAGCAAGCGCTCGGGACGTGGAAGCGACGCGTCTCGCTAACGCTTTGGCCGCGGCGGCCGAGGAGCGCGAGCGGCGACAGCGGGCGGAGGCACAGCTGGCAGCGGAGCGGGCGGCGCGTCTCGCTGCTATAGCGGAATTGGACCGCAACTCGCAGAGGTTACTGGACCTAGCTGGCGCTGGTAAGTCTTACGACGTTAAACATTTTGTCAACGTCTTCACACCCGATTCACGACCTCAGACAATACAACAACATGCACGTCTCGCTGGAGCGTAGAGCTTGTGGGCAAGACGGTATAGTATCTAGTCTAGGAATCAAATAAGTTCAGTACTCAGCTTGTTTCAGAATACCGCTCGCAAGTAGTCTATACCAAAGATGTTTTTCTTCTATAAAATACATTTCTGTTAGCCTCATCTACTAGTAAACCTCTTTCTTATTATATCATCTTTTACAAAATCTATCCTTCGTTTCTTTGCTCTCTCACTAATGATTTAACCCAAAAAGCATCATTTTGCTATTCAGCTAAGATTTTTTATCCCGGATAACTGGGTAACCTAATTTCGTATCACTATCACTACATATTATAAAACAAAGCCCCCGCCGCGTCTGTCTATCCCTATGTATGCTTAGGTCTTTAAAACTACGCAACGGATTTTGATGCGGGTTCAGTTTAGTGATTCAAGAGAAAGGTTTTAGTATATAAATGTCAAGCGGGCGAAGCCGCGGGCATAAAGCTAGTAACTTATAAGTTGCTCGTGTGACACCCCTGGCCTTATCGGTAGTCAAGTAAAAAGGCCTTTACAGACTCCGGGTAGAATGTCTGTTGTGTAGCGTGCTTTAGATATTTTGTTTTGTCTTGTATTTCTTTGTACTGAAACTGGGTCACATATTAATGGAAAAAGGGAACAATAAGCATTTATTTCGCCGACTCAACAGATGAAAAATGAAACGATACTCATCATACTTTTAAAAACATTGAAGCAGCATTTTTTTCTCAAAAGGCCCCAACGATTTTGTAGTCAGCCCCTTTTCAAAAAGGAAAACGCTACCATAGACTACATTGAACAAACTTTTTGGTGCTGTTATATAAACAGCCAGTTCTAACCAGAAATAGGTTGCGTGCTCACGATGAGCGAAATACGACCACATTCATTCAAATTTGTTCGGTCGGACATTTGAATTTCGAATACATGATCTGCGAATGGCGACCTTTGTGTAATAAAGTTGTTGGGGTCAACCAACACCTTACACCACACAATAATATTAAAAACCGACCAAGTGCGAGTCGGAGTCGTACACGAAGGGTTCCGTACTACCGTACAACAATATTTATTTATGTATTGCTATTATTAAGATCGAGCAAAAATAACCGAATAAAAACACGGTTCTTGTATGGGGACTCCTTTCATTTTATATTTGTTGTTAAAGCGGCCATAGTAATACACCCTCGGTGAAAATTTCTACATATTACGGTTTAAAAGATACAGCCTTGTAACTTACGAACGGATGAACCGTCAGACAGCGGAGCCTTAGTAACCAAAAGGATGCCAAAGGGCATCCTTTTCGTACCCTTTGGCATCCCTTTGGCATCCTTTTGGTACGGAACCCTATGGTTAAAACTCCGATAATTTCCGGTTCAATTCTCACGTTACCGATGCGACCTCTTTATATGCCATGGCAACCCTCAGATTGCAGAACCAAATCAGAAAATGATAATTACTTTTGTAAAAACCTTTTAAAAAGCAGTTTTGTTTTTAATTTTGTCGGAATTTTAAGGCTATCAAGGTATATGTATTTGTATCCTTATTCTTGATTGCGACGATTGGTCGTTATCAGTTGTATAATAATAAACATATGTTCAAAGGAAATAACAACTTATTGTATATCATATTGGAGTAGTAAGATATCGATAAGGTTTATCAAAATGGCGCCACCTGTGTCAACATTATAATATTTTTAATAGAATCTTTTGTATAGATATTGGTGTCGATTCTGTTGTGCACAAACTAAATTTAATTTAGGCTATTGCTATCTTTTTCTCTCTAGTAAAACGAGAAAGAGACGGACGTAATTTAGAGCTGCCAAATTTAATTGGAACTAATATTTCCATACAAATGAAGAGTGCACGTAAAAACATGTCGACTAAAAACACGATGAAGCGCAAGGCATAAACTAGTTTGACATTTCTAACTTAGTTCATAGGTATATCCGTCCTTTTCTCGCACTGTCTTTTAGTAAAAGATAGCAATAGCCTAAATTTAGTTTGGTTTGTGCACAACAGAATCGACACCATTGATAGGCTAACTGGTCGATAGTCTGCAGGAAATAATAACCATAAGGGGATGGCAACTGTGAAACCCATCGCGCTGCGCTGGTATAGCCAGGTCCGAACATCGCCATTGGTTGAAAATCTGTTAATGTAATTTAGTGTTGATATTTCAACAACAAATTTGACGATTTTACTTCGACAGATTATAACTACCCACATACCGAAAAATAATGCGTCATATTGTAAGCAGTATGTTCAGTTGACAATATATTATTTCGACAGTTTACAATCTCGCTAGACAGATTACAATCTAACGGTTTTTACAATGTGACGCTGACATATATATTATGTGTATGTGTGTGTGATGTAATGTATGATAATTAAAATCTTTTTGATTTACAGGCGCCGGCGCTAATGCAGACGGCTGCCTGCGCGCGTTGGAGGAACATCTTCGTTCAGCCGGAGAGTTGGCCGCCAAGCAACGCGCCGAGATAGACGCGCTGAGGGAACAGTGCAACAAACTGCACGTGGTTAGTATACCTTGCATTGATCAACGGTAATAATATAAAATATTCAAACTACCCACCTGAAGACCTGCAAGTCTTAATTTAGCCGTTATTCCTGGGCTTTGGTTAGGCAACCACTATCCTCTGACACTGGGTCAACACATCTCTTCACCATTTGCCTCGTATTCCGCCAACATGTTTACTATAGTCTGCGCCAGATAAGTAGGAATTAAAGGTAATTGCTCTTTCCTTAATTTCTCTGCGTAGGTACCCCGACAATACATTATGAATCGTTTTTTATTACTTGAAAAAGTTAAGGATCACGATAAAGGTCGTTTCGGGACAAGTTTATGTCATTATTTCTGTTTTTGGGAATTATGTATTTGATAAATGTATTCGGGTTAGTGACTTTTAATTCCTACTTATTTGGCGCATACTATAGCCAATTAGAAATTCCAGACACATGAGCCCTAACACCGTGTCTGTGTGTAGGAGTCGTGCATGGCCCGCGAGTGCGCGCGCCTGGCGGAGGCGCGTCTGGGCGAGGCGGAGCGCGAGGCGGCGGAGATGCAGGACTTCCTGGCCGCGGAGACCGGAGCGCTCGGGGACTCGCTGCGGGACGCCGAGACCGAGCTGGCCAGGGTTAATGCTGATCTCGATAGGAGGTACTCTATTACTTACCTTACTTTGACCTGAATGGCGCAGCGGTAGTGAGGCTGCCTTACGTTCTTAGGCTCCCGGGTTCGAATCCCGGTAGAAGCAAATGTTTGTGTGATGAGCATGGACATTTGTTTCCGAGTCCTGGATGTTTATATTTATAAGTATGTTTTTACAAAAAAAACGTATCTATGTAGTAATCAACTATCTGGTGTCGCCGACACAACTCGTTGCTTAGTGTGGCACTAGATGGCGCTGCGTGTAATGTCCAGCGATGTTTATTATTTACCTTTGTGCAGTACAGGCTCTTTTTTATAAGGGCTTGCTTTGTGGCAATACAATTATGTGAGCGAAAAACAGTTCTAAATCAATTGTTTTTTTAAGTAATTGGGGAAACTTCTCAGATATTAGTGTCAAATAGTAATAAAACTAAACAAACTATTGTATTAAATCAATTTTAATAATATCAAATAACTGGCAAATAGCTGGTCTTTCGTGTCGTTTATTTACACACATCAAAAGTATCTAGGGATCAACATATATTTTTGCAATAACTTTTCTCCTGATTGATATTAATTAAAATTTTCTTTAAGGATTCATCAAATAAAGTGTTTTCGTTTGTCACAGTAACGATAAACCAAGTCACCTTTGCATTAATAAAGAAATTTGCCATTTTCCTAATAAAGGGATTTTTGACATTTGAACCACTAACATTAAAGTTCGAAAAAAAGACTGAAATAACAGTTTTCTTTAAAATTTTATTGGGTAACTTAAACAATTAATAATCCGTGTTTCTACCGCGAACACTAACAACACAAGAACATCGGTTTGGCATACTCAAAATGAGTTCATCCAAATCACGCTGTGGAATGGCCGCCCATGTTCGTTGCAACAACAAAAAAAGGTCTTCTTGCGACTGGATACCCTCCATATTCGGCAGAGCTCTTCTCTGTAGCATATCCCATGCATGCTCAATCGGGTTCAAGTCTGGCGACTGAGCAGGCCAGGGCAGGACATTGATGTTAGCTGCGGCGAGAGTCTGTCTTACAACTCTTGCGGTGTGCGGTCGTGCATTATCATGCATTAACTGAAATAAGGGACCGATTTGCACTTGTAGAGGAACGATGACGTCTGATACAATCGTCTCAGCATAAATTTAAGCGTTGAGGTTGCCTCTGATCCAAATCAACTCAGTTCTTCCGCCGATCCAAATACCCGCCCATACCATGATGGTTCCACCACTATAAGGATGGACTTCCTGGCAGGATTTTAATCGCTGTTGGCGTCCAGGGGTTCTCCAGTGTCGTATACGTCTTGTATCCGGTCTCATACCAAAACGAGACTCATCAGAAAAGCACACGAAACGCCATTGTTCTTCTGCCCAATTTCTGTGTTCAAGAGCCCATTGATATCGAATCCTACGATTGTGCATTGCTATAGGTGGTACCCGTAGCGGTCTTCGGGAATGAAGGTTCACTTCATGCAAGCGGTTTCTGACTGTTTGGTCGCTAATTAAGTTCCCTGAAGAGTGATGAAGCCTCACGGCTAACATCATGGCGGTTATTGTTGGAGCTCTTCGAGTTAAGATTTGAATGTATCGGTCTTGTCTCCGTGTGGTGCAGCGATACCGTCCTCCATGGCGCTCAGCCACGGTACCAGTGCTTCGGTAACGTGTCCAAAGTCGACTGATAACACTCTGACTTGTATTCAGAGCTAAAGCTACAGTACGTTGCCGGGAACCAGCTTCTATCATTCCCACGGCTCTGAGCATTTCTTCCCTGCTTAAATGACGTCGCCGCTCCATAATAACGTTGGTTTTAATCAGTAGTAGGGAAACAGTAGCACTAATAATGTCTTCAATGCGTTGTATGTTTTTATAGGGAAAATATTGACAGCTTATTTTCATCTTTTACTCGAATTTGATTGAGAGTTCCTGATTCAAATTATGAAATGCACCAAAAAGGATCCATATAAATTTATAAAATCATAAATTTATTACAAAGCCACATCTCAATCTCAAGAAATCCGCATAAAAATGCTTGATCCCTAGACATTTTTGATGTGTGTATTTTTATTTCTGTTGGATCCGATAACCATGAAGCTCTACGCAGTTTCAATGATATCCCTGTAGTTATACAATGATGACCCGTCGATACTGACATCTTTTTTTTTTATTTCCATAAACAATTTTCCAATAGGGAATATGCTTGAAATACAAAACTCTTTTTATTTATTAAAAATGCCTTGTATTGGTGCATAATAACATTGTGGATCACTTGTTTAAATTTCTAAAACATCACTTATTTTACAATTTATTGTTTTATGTAGCATGTTTTTAGTGAAACGGAAACACTTCGTCTCTCGATAACGCCGGTGACGTCAAAGACTATATGTCAAAAAAACACTTTTATTTGAAAAGTACTGACGAATATTTTACTATAAATATTGTTATTGCAATTTATGCTTGTCTAAAGCACACACAATTAGAGAAATTATTTTATTAAGGCCAAAAAATTTTATGTAAACAAGGCAGATTGAGGTAAATGACGTCACATCATGGCCGCGACAGTTACGGACGTTTGAAGTGTCATAGAAAATTGCAGAAGTTTAATATTATTTTTGAGCGACAAGCAGTCGTTGAACTTAACTTTTAATACTTTTCTTGGGTTGGTTTTGTTGTATTTTAAAGATTTAAGTGAAGAAAAAAATACATGCATATTCCCTATTGTTTACCAACAGCATCCTCCAATGACTATTTCGACACTGTTTATACATCCTCAGTTTGTATCGTGTTTGTGTTTATTGTAAATTTTTCTTCGTTGTACTTGTACTCATTATTATGAATATCATCACTGACAATAGGGAATATTATGCAAAAAATTCATAACATTTTTATTTCTTAAAAATGCCTTGTATTGGCCCATATAAACATTATAGTGCACTTGTTTAACTTTCTAATACAACACTTATTTTGCAATTTCATATTTTATGTAGCGTGGTTTTGGTAAAACGGAAAGCAAATTCAAAACGCATCGTCGCCGGTAGTGACGTCAAACACTTTTATTTGGAAACTACTTAAAGTTTCACAAAGATGTTATTATAATATTGTTATTGCAATGTTTGCTTGAAAAAATCACATACATTTAGTAAAATTATTATAATTAGATGTAAACAACGCAGATAGAGGGAAATGACGTCAACCGCTATGACAGTCACGGACGTTTGAACTGTCGTAGAAAATTTTAGAAGTTTAATTTTTTTTTTGAGCGACAAGCAGTCGTTGATCTTAACTTTGAATTATTTTCTTGTGTTGATAGTACCGTACTTTATTGATTTAATTGATGAAAAAAATAGATGCATATTCCCTATTATTATTGAACCCTCTGTGTCGTCACCAGGCGCGCAGAATGTCGTCAGCTAGTGCGCATGTGCGAGCAGCGCCGCCAGGAGACGCTGGCGGCGGCCGCCCGCGGGCGCGGCGGGGCGCGCGGCCTGCTCGCGCTGGACGCGCTCGCGCACAGGCTCGCTCGGCTCACCCGTGCCGTGCATCTTGCTTACCGGCTGCCTAATGACTTGGAGCCTACTGTCTACCATAACGAACTCTACAGGTAACTATCACTTCTAGTTTAGTTGTTTCCTACTTATTACATAGCATTGTTCCCGTTATTCCCGAAGGAAGGTAAGAAAGTTACTACAGTACAGTACACTCACATTTGACAAGTTATGTTAAAATAGGCTAGTTTCCGCCATCAAAAAAATGCAAATCTATTTAGTCCGTCAATTAGAGTATTGGAAAATAAAGGACATGTATTTTTTGTTTTTGTTAATCAATGAATATTGACAAAGATAAAACGCTTCAAAACTCGGGAGTGGGGGCTGGTGACGTCAGAACGCACTAAAAATTATATCACGGCGTGATGTATTGAGAATTTTAAAAGCGTTGTATCTTCGTCAATTTTGGTTTACGTAACAAAAGAAAAGATACGGGTCAAATATTTTTTGAAAATCTAACTGACGGACTAATTCGATTTTTTCAGGTGACAAGCCTATTCCATATAATATGGGAACTTATTGCCACCAACGGTAGCATACTCGAAAATCCTAAAAGTCTGTCAACCAGTCTTACCAAGGGGTATCGCATAACCCTGTGACGGGATTTTGGAGGTTAGATAGGCAGTCGCTCCATATAAAATATTAATATCCAGCTGCCATCCAGCTACTATCCAGTTAGACTGGAAGCCGACCGCAACATAGTTGGGTAAAAGTTAAGCAGATGAAAATGACACAGTTCATCCATAGTTTATTTGGTCCTCCCCTTCACATGCTCAAAAAATTTCAATAAGCAACACATTTTGCTTACAGTCGCAGCGACAGTGGCGAGGCTTTATCCCCTGAGGAAGAAGTTCAGGGCAGCGGTCTACTGGCCAACGTGGCTCGAGCCCTGCGGACTGTGCCCCCCGCCCCCCCCGCGGCTCTGGCCAAGGATGACGACCGCTCGCATGTGTCCGACGATAACGACAACTCTGCTGACCTGCTGGATTCTGAGACTGAGCCTTGTCTAGTCACCGACCCTGGTAAGTACAGGACTGTACAGATAGGTCAAAATTCTCTTTATTGTGTACACCAAACGAATTGCAAGTACACAAAAAACCGGCCAAGTGCGAGTCGGATTCGCGCACGAAGGGTTCCGTACCATTACCTGAAAAAAATCACTTTTGTTGTATGGAAAAAAAACAGAATAAAAGAAATATTTAAGTGGGGCCATTTAAATATTTCTTTTATTCTGTTTTTTTTTGTATTTTTGTTGTTACAGCGGCATCAGAAATACATCGTCTGAAAGTTTCAACTGTCTAGCTATCACAGTTCATGAGATATAGCCTGGTGACAGACAGACAGACACACGGACAGTGGAGTCTTAGTAATAGGGTCCCGTTTTTACCCTTTGGGTACAGATACCTAAAAAAGGAAAAAACAAAAATTTGCGTAACAGAATGGGCAACGTCCGTGCTTAAGTCCTAAAACGCGGAAGCAAGATGCCACAAGACTCGGCATAGAGTTATCTCGTCCTTATAATATTGTATTTTTCCACCAGAATGCGCTGAGGAATGGTGGTCGGGTGCAGAAGGCGCAGGCGCGTGGAGCGGCGACGAACTGTCTCCGGAAAGGGACTTCTATGTGGACGACAAAGGTATATAAATAATTCTACGCAAACCATCTATAATACCTAAACAGTCTTTAATTGATGCGTTTCACAATACAACGTCAAATATTGCAATTTAGCACTTATGTGAATGAAATAAAAGCCATGTGAGTTGCAACTACAATAACAATAAAATATAGAGCCAAAACGCCGTTTGCAGGACATTTCAATTTCAGGCACATGGCGATTAAAGCGAAATATTCGCGTTATTTGTAAAATAAAAAAAATTACTTACCCTAATTCCATTCGAATAGAGCTCATTCTACATAAGCATAATGATAAATTGCACAAATACTCGAGTATTGTGCCAGCATTATTAACCTTTATATATCATGGCATCCCCCAGACGGTGAATCAGCATCAGTATCAGAACGCGAGTCTCTCCGCACACTGTCCGCGGCCATCGCTCAGCGACAACGGTCAGAGGCGGAAGCGGAAGCGTGCGATGTAGCGCTGGAGGGCGAGCGCGGCGGCCTGCTGCAGCGGGCGCTAGCGCTGGACGCGCGCCTCACGCGACTGCTGCACGCGCTCAGCCTCGCTGCAGCGCTGGCGGCCGCTAGGGGGGACCCGGACTCCACTAGGCTGGCTGCTGCGCTCAAGTGAGTATCGTACTACTACTACAGTTATAATAGGCTAGTTTCCCCATCAATAAATTGCAAATCTATTTAGTCCCTCAGTTAGAGTATTGGAAAATAATAGACACGTATTTTTTGGTTTTTGTGAATCAATGAATATTGATAAAGATAAAACGCATCAAAACTCGGGAGTGAGGACTCGTGACATCAGAACGCACTAAAAATTATACCAAGGTGTGACGTATTGAGAATTTTAAAAGCGTCGTATCTTCGTCAATTTTGGTTTACGTAACAAAAGAAAAATTGCCATTCAAATGTTTTTTGATAATCTTAACTGACGGACTAATTAGGTTTATTCAGTACACAAGCCTATTTGTGCCCTATAATGCCAGATACCGATCATTTGAGGATCATCCACCGATATGACAACATAAAAAAACAAGATATCTGAGAAAACTACCATAAAAGCGGGTTTGGTTTAACCTACCTTCATGGTAGTTATATAAGAAAACACGGGCTTAAAATTGCCAAGAAATATCTAAATAAGACTAAATTTTACCTTTACTTAGGAAAAAGTGTAGCAAAAACATCAATTTTATTTATAAGTTCCTAATTTAGGGACCCCGTCACTCATCATTAACTAGCGCACACCAAAATATAAAATTAATTAGAAATATTAAAACCATGCATCATTCACACCAATCCCCGTATCGCTATTTCAGAGACAAAATAGACATGACCGAAAAGAACGTAGCTGACGTTGTAGTGAAAAAGCTAGCCGAGTTGGACGCCAGTAAGAATATGATGGAGCAGTACCGGCAGTCTGTCGAAGTGAGTATACATAGCATTTATTTATAAAGTGTTTTGATAGGCTCTTTTGTAAATGAGGTTAGAAACGCCAGTTTCTCCATATGCCTTTCTCCTAGAAAGAAAACATCGGATAGCTAGAACTGTTCGATGTTATAATAACCTACAAAGCGGTACCAAAAAGGATGCCTCAATATTATTGATTTACATAAAGTGCACTTTTGTTTAGGCATTCCTTTGGAAGTGATAGTATTACTATGTTTTACATCCATATTATTTTAACATTCTGACCATAAAATATGAAGTGATATTTTAGTAGTTTAATGTCGGAAGCCTGTTATTTCGATTTCTCTCACCATGCAAGTATCTATTTGTAATTTATCTATTACTATCTCTAATGCGCACGCTCTAATAGACGTATTTAAATAAAGCACATATTGAAGCGTTTTGAAACATATTTATTTTGTGTTTAATTTTTTATTTACAAGATAACAGTATTATTTACACTATTTACAAACTAGAACTCTATAATAGTAATCAAAAGGGTTACAGGGCGTATCCCTTTTGATTACTATTTTTATATTTTTTTATCTAGTCTCCATAATACATAGGACTTCATACCTGGTGAAATATAGGTAAACCCCTGCCAGACCCTTCTTGGATTACAGGCGTGATGTTATGTTTTATATTATCCTTTATTGGCAATAAAAAGCGATCCTCCAAAATTTGTTTATTTTTTTACTAACTATATCAAAAAATATCAATGTACATAAATCTCCTAAACGAATACTATCAAACAATATCCTTATATTGTTAGTACCGTTAACTGGTTTAATATGAAACAGGTATTTACACCATTCAGGCCCTGCTTGGCGATCTCGAGTCAAGAATAAGGCGCCAAGGTTAATACTTTTGTACTGTTCGCTGAACGCCTCCTCACGGCTTATAGATAGCACAGCGCGTCTTATGTTCTCTCCTTAAGACATCATTATGTACCAGTGACATCGAATATAATATAGCCTTCAAATGATAGCTTATTTTATTAAAAGTGTTTCTAAAATAGTCTTGAAATATGACAAAAATTTAACTAAATAGTACTTGATAGCTGAACTATTTAGAGCTATGTAGCTCTATGTATATATAATTATAAACAAATGAGTATTTTCAGTCCCCAAAGCTCATTTAACCTATTTAGTTTTTGAATGTTTATTATATTTAAATTATGAGTATTTATATTTTACGCTACATCTTGTTGGCTATATTAAACGCATGTAAAATATATGTATTTAAGTATATTTTATTATTCACGCGGCCACAATTACACCAAAAACACTAACATGAGAAAAAAAAAAAACATGAGATTGTGAAGAAGGAGAGAACGTATGGACTCCATTCTGCATAGCTTTACAGCCGCAGCGATGAGCCAACTTGGAGCACAACCTGTATATAAACACCGGCAGACCTGTAAATAGAACTTGCTATGATTTACATTTTTGTTACACCAAAACTACCAAAGGGAATCGGTGTTGAAGATAAATCTGTGTAACACAAAATTTGACGCGAAAATGAGCAATTTTGCTGCAATGTCATCTGCAATTATTGTTTAATTCTGTATAATCTGCGCGGTCATACAATTAGGTGTAGGACAGTGAATATTTTGTATAGTTCTGTTCAAACTTTATGGCGGCTCGGAAGTTAGCTGCGAGTGATGGTCTGCTCATTATACAGTCAAAATGATGCGTCTTGTTCGCTCTGCTGATAGCTGAAAGTGTGTTCTGCGCAGCTTTACCCTAGATGTTCCGAGCTGATATAAACTTTGAATCGTTATACCTGCGCAGACCGTCACTCGCAGCTAACTTCCGAGCCGCCATAAAGTTTGAACAGAACTTTACGGGATGTTTAAAAAGTCTCGTGTCCACTCTGTTTTATGATCGCGACTGTACGATAGTGTTTATTTGTGTTTGTGTTAGTAATGATTGTTTTTGTTTTGTAGACGCTCAAGAAGCAACTGGCACAAGCCGGTGAGGAGGATGCTATAGAAGCCGTCGAGGATGTATGCGTTCATTCAAAATATTTGTAAAATTTTCTAAATTTGTGGTTTTAAGGTTGGGAGTCTAAAATGATGGTGATCATGGAATGAACAAGTATGGGGTAATGAAAACTCGTGCTTTCTGTTTGAAAAGCAGCTATATTGTTAAGTTTTATACATTCTTATTTACAAAATAACATTATTTGTGACAGGAGCTGTCGACATGCAGCTCCAGCGAGCGCCGCGCTCTGTACGTGTCTCTGGACGCGGCGCTGTCGGCGCTGGGCGGCGCGCCCCGCCTGGCGCAGCACCGCGCGCGCCTGGAGCGCTTAGCCTTCGTCCTCGCCGCGCCGCCCTCCCCCCCCCCGGCACTACAGAGCAAGGCGTAACCCCGTACAACACACGCTCAATCTCACGTCAACCAGGGCCGGTTGAAACAATATGGTTCTGACTTTGAGCTTCCTCCTTTACATTCGTTGATCTACTTAATCGCAGTTTCCGAGCTGCGGTCACCGGATTCCGCGGGAACCCTGATAATACTTCCATTTTTGTCATAATTGTCGTAGCTAAGGATAGTAAATATTGTGGAGCTTATGTCTGCCCTCCGCGGAAGTACGTCATCCGTCCTGCGTAGTCTATGACTAGAGTAACGGACCGACGTGCTTAGAGAACGTTGTAAAACTAGATAGAGTACTGGCAATAAAATTATTTCAGTAGAATAATTGTTGCCGTAGCAAACGGTCCAGTCGTGAAATCGTTCATGACCAAGTACACAGATAAATATACAGGCAATATTTTAGCAGAATATACGTTCCAAATAACCAAGGCTTTGTCATCATATGTCTAAGCTTGTGCAATATAAGAATTGATTACACAAATGACTTGTTGCCTGCATACCTATCTCCGAACCGTGTGTACGGTAAACTAAGTAGGAATGTTTAACTAATATTGTTACATCAAGTGTGTGTAGTAATCATGTTCGATGGATCTCAATTCGCAAGGAGCGTGAGTCTTCAGAAAGTTGTTCCGCTAACAATGCAATGATCAAGTCTTGACGATAGAACAATGTAGTGTCATAATAATACTTACTTGATTTTGTTTCTGTACAATTTTTAGACTAAGCATTAACATTTTCATTCCTAATTGCATTTAACGTTACGTCTCAATTCTTCAATCATTGCAATTAAATGAACTATTTATAAGCTGTACTTTTCTAATGTTTTTGTCTGTATTATTTAAGTATTATGTTAGTACTACTTTATATGATGCACTGTAAGTGAAATTGTCGTTGTATAAAACGTCGCGTTCGGAATACTGATGTCATCTGTTCCCTACACCATGACTAAAGTATTTTAAGTGCCATTAGTGTTAGCTCTTGTAGTTTATTGTAGTGCTGATCTTGGGTCTAAATCTATTTTTATTCGCCTAAGCAAAACATTATTGCGTCACAAAAATCGAGTATAACTAGGTCACATTTGATTGTCCCAACTCTATGATATACTTAACGCACACGTTACTTTTACAGCATTATTTAAATCGAACAATGCTGTTCAAGTCATAATTATACAGCTACGACATAATATATAAAAGCCGCAACCCAACAAGCCAACCGACATCACAGAAAACCATATTTTAAATAATATTAAAATGAATTGTAAATAATATGGATGATACACAGAATATCACAATATTTATTCTTCTGATCTAGTCAATAACATTCGATACTTTAATTCGATTTACATTTAAATAATTATCAGAAATCTATTCTCTTGTAAATTTAATATAGAAATTTACTTCGATTCAATCTATATTATGATATACAAATATTGTGTTGCCTCTTTTTATTAATATTAAATCTAGGCAAGCATATAAAATTGACAATTAGTATATAATATAGTACTGCACGAATGTACACAGTATATGAAATCAAAACGCGTTGCAAGTTAGACAAAATTGTAACAAATGAGACTGATATTGTATTTACGTTGAACGAATCGTTGACGATTGTGTTGAAGTTTGGTAAAAATGAGTGTTAAGATATTGTTTTAGATAAATGATTAGAGAAGATTATTATTGCGTAAATTCCTTGATATGCAACACAATAATAAAAAATGCAAAATCTTTTGTAAATAGTACAAAATCAGTTGAATCGCTTCGTCCATCCACGTCGCTTGCTTCAGGTGATAATGATACGTAATCATTAGGTATATACTTAACAAATTATCGATATCGACAGAATTTATTCCAAGACCCAACTGCCCAAGTCAGTGGAATATCATAGGTAAACTTGAATTTATTTTGAAGTAAATCGTGAAAATTATGCGATGTAAATACATTAGTGTATGTAAATATACATAAATAAATATATTGAGCGTCATTTCTGCAGTTTCATTTATGAATTCCTTGCAGACTTCTTAGGCCCAGCGCATACGGTCACGATGATATACGGTCAATATAAGAATAAATTCGCACGCGGTACTCGGAGCGCCCTCAAGCTACTACAAGAGCATTCGCGCGACTGTATATCAAGGTAGTTAAGGTTTATATTAAATTGTTGTCTTCAAATGCGCTGCGCTGCGCCTCCAGCGGTGTGTGCTGGGCCTTAGGCTCAAATCACACCGAGATGGCAGCGAAGTGGCGAGCAGTTTCAGTTTCATATAGTTTTAAACTTTATCTTCATTACTATAATCCACAGTATCGCTTGAGAAACTTGAAAATATCGTGGCGCCGCGAGCGATCTCAGTGAGCCTAAGTCGTTCATTGGGTCACGGTCACCACCACCATCGACGTCATCGCTGCCTTTGCGATATCATTTTCCACCGATCTCTATTTGCCGCATGGCGAGCACATTCTACCAGAGGCATAATATTGGTGACAGATTCGATGCAGTGGCTCATCAGGCGCAAAATGTCGCTTTCGCAAAATGTCGAATGGTAGTAAAATGGCGTCTGTTCCATCGGGTTGGTGATCGACGTGGTCTCGTGCCTTCAACTATACCCTTTTTTTTTTTTTTTTTTTTTTTCGGATGTGAAATCATCAAATTACTTCTCCCGCTCTGGGCGGAGCAGGAGGGAGTGTCAGACTTTTACTGACTAAAACCCATCCATGTTCCTTCATCGCCCTTTGTGTTCCGGGGCCACGGTATCTCTTTCGAACAGTCCCGCAACCCCGGCAGGCATCGGTCCTTGCGGATCCCTTCCTTTTTGCTGACTCTCTTTGAGGCGTGCGTGGAACACGAACGCGCCGTCGACACGCCGGGGCCACGTGGTGGCCCCCGACGCCCGGGGCGTCTCCCGCGGCGGCCGGGACGCTGTGAGGTTCTCTCCCTCTCACGTTCCGCCACCTCCTTCTCTAGCATTACTGCTTCGCAGAAGGAGGTGACGGCGTCCCATTCCGTCTCGCTCCGGACCATGGCTTGCACCAGGGCCGGACGCGAGAGGTCGCCGCCGCCAATCGCCGCTTCGAGGACACGGCGGTGCTCCGCCCACGCGGGGCACACCTCCACCGTGTGATCAAGGTGAGGACGCCGTGGCGTCTCTCAAGCCACTCCTCAAAGAGGGGACTTACCGCCACTATTGTGGCGTGCCCTGCACGGGGTTGCGACAGTCGCTCTCTCCATGTCGCCATGAGATCGCGCCGGAAGTCTGTCCGCTGCGCAACAATTTGCCGCGGCAGCGGAGTTTCCCCCCGGCGTAGCACCTCCGCGCGCCATTCATGCAGGCGCGCGAGGACTATCGTCTCCAGATCCAATGGCGGCAATCCGGCAAGGAGGCACGCCGCCTCACGGGAGATCGTGCGGTACCCACGGGCCAGCCTTACAGCTACCACCTTTTGGGGTGCGTTCAGTGGTAGTGGGCTGCACGCAGCCTCAAGGAACGCGCCCACACCGGGGCCCCGTAAAGGGCCATGGACCGCACGACTCCCGCGTAGAGCCTCCGGCAGGAGGCGTTTGGCCCCCCAAGATTGGGCAGGAGCCGCCTGAAGGCAGCCCCGGTCCGTTCCAGTTTGGGGGCCAAACGTCGGAAATGCTCCACGAAGGGCAGCATACCGTAACGGTATGCATACCCGTGAGGTGCGGACGTAGGGCGCCTGCCCTGACCTGCTCAGCAGGACACCCACCGGACCTAGCGACGGCGGCCACCACCTCCTCCTTGGTCACGGAGTCGTCCAGACCCAGGATGCGCAGGTCTGCGCATCTGACGGGCCTGGACACTCGGGCGTCGTCCGCGTTCAAGGACGCTCTAAGCTTTTCAGCTAGAGCGTCAGCGGACGACCCACTGGTTTCTCCGGGGATCTCCAGCATAAAAGCCCCCGTCGCGGTGACTTTAAGCCGGAGGCCCCCGGTGATCCCGAGCTCTCCGAGATCCACCGTCTCTTTCGCCTTCGCCAGCAAGTCGCGGTATGACACGCCCCTCTTTTCCGCCTCCGGCTGTAGTGTAATCACTACAGCTGCGGTCTTTGGGGCGCGGAGCCTAGCCGCAATCTTTCTCGCTCTGTGCTGCCGTTGCCGCTCCTCACTTCTGGCCTTTTTGGCCGCCTTTCGCCCCTTCCTCTTCTCGCCGACCACCTGCCACCCAGCTTCAGCCGCGGGAGGTGCTGGCCCACTCGCCGCTGGCACTGTCACCGGCACAGTCACCGCCTGTGGGGCTGCCTTGCCCTTCCTCCTCCTGGACGACTTCTTAGCCGGCGCCGGTGTCGCCGGAGCCGGCTTTCCAGGGGAGGGCGCTATTGCCCTGCCGGAGGACTGACTCGACGGCCCAGGTCCGGGCGCGGCAGCCACAGCAGCCGCGTACGACACCGTGGTCGGCATCGTGCTCGGGCCCGCGGCAGTCTTGTTTGAACCCAGGGCGGGGCGCAGAACAATTCCCTCCAGGACGGGAAACCACGCCTGGAAGGAAGCCAGCTCCCGCCGCACCAGGTTCAGAACCTAATTTTCAACCGGCACCGGCTCGGCTTGTCGCTGCTGCTGGTGCATTTGGAGGCGCCACGCGGGTGCCAACCTCACGCAGACTGCGTGGAGCTTGGCGTTCTCCCTTTGGAGAGCCTCCATCGCAGCCGTCACGCAGGCCAACTCCGCCCGCAGTTTGGCCACTTCCTCTCCACCTATCGGAGGAGGAGGAGGAGGGGAAGGCCCCGCAAAGTTGGCCTCCGCTGCCGCCATGATGGAGGCGGAAGCCGCGGGTGCCTTGAGTTTGGACGATGTCTTTATCTTCAAGGCCACGCCCCTTATCGCGGCTTCCACCTCCTTTGCGAACCTGGCCTTACGCTCCACCTCGGAGCTGCCAGGTGCACCCGCCTCGTCGCCAGACCCGCGAGCAGTCATGCCTGGGTGGCGCCCCTCTTCGGCCAGTCTCGCCGACCTCTCGGAGGCAGCAAGCCCCCCCTCTTGCCTCGGATCCCACCTCGCTTACTGGTAGGGATCTTTCGGGCCGAGGCCATCTCTTCTTCGGATAACGACCCTCGGTCGCCATCCTTCCTGGACCGCTTGCGGAAAAACTTGCTGTTCTCCGAAGCAGTCCCGGCCCTCACGCGGTGCGAGCTCTGAGCCTCGCGCACTAATCTCGCTGCGACGTCGGACTCCGACTCCGCATCCCTCCTCTCCTCTCCTATGCCGTTAACGGCGGTGTTTTTGGTTTTGTTTTGAGTAATATCCATATTTGAACCCACGAGTATGGGGGAAATAAAATCAGTCTAGGCAGAGACCCCTGTACCTAGAAGGGCAGATTTTAAGTATTTATTACTCGCCAGAGGGTCTGCAGGTACCCTGGCGAGGAGCGCACTAACGACTGATTTGTTCCATGGAACACCCGTCAGCCAAACATCCCCTCGCGGTGCGTCGCCGCTTGGGATTCGGGGTAACTTTTTATAGAGGTTTTCTACCTCGCGATCCGGGCAGTTAAGCCAAGACCCTCGGTCCCTATCGAAGCCGCGAGACGTGATCCACAGCATTCGATATTGGGATTACGAGATTGGCGGTGACAGAGGAGGACGCATCCTTCTCTGTGTGCTCGGAGGCAGGGTGAGTGCACACCGAGCCCGCCCTCACTCCTCTGCTATGCCCTCTGCTTTACAGAGGGTCACGCAGAGGAACGCACCGGTGGTCCTGGCAGGACCCCACCCATGTCAGAATAATTAGCCGCGGCAGTAACACTCCCCGAGGGATAAAAGGAAATTCTCATTTCCTTTCTTTCCCCGGAGAAGGATACTGCCGCGCCCAGGGTGCACCGGCCCAGCAGCTGCTCTTCCCTCCAGACGTATCGAGAGGTACCAGCAGCCGCCAGACACACGTGGAGGACTTCTGACATCGCACCCCTCGACTATACCCTGAACTGTCAATGTTTCGGCGTTTCGGGTAACGATTTCTCCAGATTTTGCCCAACAATTGGTGATTTGGTGGAAGTGCTTAGAGAAGACTAGTATTTGTGACTTGTATTTTGAAAATTGTGGGAGTAATTGAAAAAAAAATCCTAACTTATTGTTTTGTTGAGACATTTATTCGACGTAGTCTATTACTGATACATTTTAAATAGTTATACAGTTTCCACTGAACATTAAATAATTAAATATGTTTTTACAGCCAACTTTACAAGGAATTCTGTCAAAAGTTGTTGATTCTACCTGATTTGAAAATTACAGCAAAGGTTTATTACTGTTCACATTAACGATTACATTTAAAGATATTACAAATGGAAGAAAAGTGATATCTGAAGTTTTTCAAAATATATACCTACACTGACAATAGTTGTGACGTATTGTGTAACAAAGAAATGAATGTCATTGCTAGAAGTATTTCAATTGCTACGAGCACAATAACATTCATCAGTCTGACATGTGCAGACGCCAGCACATAAAGCTGCTACTATCTGTCAAAATTCTTTAATAGATTATCAACTTTATCGCTAAAGTATTAAGGTCAAGGTTGATTGGGAAACTTTGACAGATTCGGGTGGCATGATGTGCTGGCATCTGTACATGAATAATTAGCATTATGGCTACTATGCCCAAACAATTAGCCAAGTGAGAACAAACGGTAGAAGCTAAAACAATTTAATATGTAGTTACTTTTTAACACTATAACTGAGATGTCTCTAACTATAGGTAGGAGCAGAATTACAGAAATTCGCGCGAAAAACTGGGACTTCGGTAACAGGGGACCGGCCTGACTAAAAAAACTATGCCATGATTCTATTTAGTCCGTCGGTTAGATTATCGAAAAATATTGGATACGTATTATTTGTTTTATGATATCAATAAAATTGACGAAGATATAACGCATCAAAGATCAAAATGGGGGGCTTATGACGTCACTTGTGGGTAAAAATCTAGTACAAAATGTACCTACATGTGACGTCCGAGTTTTTGACGCACTGTATCGTCTTTAATTTTTGTTTACGACAAAAAAGAAAAATACGCGTCCATTATTTTTTGGAAATCTATCGGACTAGTTAGTTTTTTTTTGGATTGTCCCCTATTATTGCATAGCAGTAGAAACTTAACAAGAAGACTAACACATCGATAAAGCGATCCTCTCTATTGATAATTCATTGAATACTGTCAAATAAATTGTTCCCCTGCGATCAAGTTTACAACAGTAAATTAATATTTTTATTAAAATTAACCCATTACATTATCCATTTTAAATCCACTCGAGCGTAAAAGACATTTTAATTAGATTATTTATTTTCTAGTTTTCTTAGTGAAATTGTTATTTTTTTTAATAAAAAACCTCATTTTTTCGTAATTATATTAAGAATTTTAATTGCTTAGTTCATTTTCAAATTGTTATAAACTGACTTTTGCCTTTTGTATCGACGGCTGAAGCAGGATTGCAAGCCCAAACAAAATGTTAAACTTAAAATATACAAATATATCAGTCAGTGGGCTGTAAGCTAAATTCTATTTTCCTAACTACAGTACATATAAGTCATCTCGCACTTTCACCACATTCACACTAACCTCAAGAATTTGTTTAACAATAAGTATATTTATTAATTACTAAATATAGATATATAAACTATATCCACTTGTTCGATTTCATGATATTATCCTTAATATACAACATCAATAGAATTATGTATCCAATATACATAAGAGCACGAAATGCAAATTTAAATTCTTAAGATACATTTACGCAATGTAATTCATATTCAAAATGGAAAGCTATTTTAATACAAAAATAACATGTATAGACAAGGAATGAACATTTAACATGTAATTGACGTGCATTTGAATTTTTAATATTATAAATATCATCAAAAGCTTCGTCATTGTGTATCGTTTACCATTTTATTGCTACCCAGTTTTGTAATAATTATTATTAGTAACAAATTAGTCACAGTCGTAGACGAAACAGTCGTCGCTTTTATTTTAAGAAAATATTGACTATCGATTGCCCGGCCTCCTCTGCAGACGGTGAATTTACAGCAACATTGAATTGGACTCAAAGAGTTGCACATATCATATGTGCGTACATTATTGCAACGATTGAAGGAGTGACCCATGCTTACCAATGTAAAATCGGGTTAAGCCAGTCACTAAGAACGTTATGTCCATACGTCCAATAAGTGAATAGCTCGACGCGGTCGAATTGTATCGTCCGGGCCGAATGACGTCGTTTTCGCTTTTGTTGAGGCGAATGACGTCTTTTCATTTTTATTGTGTTCATAACTCTTTCTGACCAGCTCCCAAACCCTCGTCAATCGTGGTCGTTCCTTTACTTACCAATTTGCCAACAGCAGGTGCCCTCATCTCAGAATATGCTGTCCTTCTCTACACGCTGTCCTATCATTTAACGCTCAATAAAGTTAACCATTAAACAATTACATCCACGTCATTGAGCATCGTCAATCTCACTCTGTTCAACATTTTCGCTAACTCGACATTGGAAGCGGGCACGCCTTAGAGCAATTACAGATTTGGGCCCATTTAAGGGGCCGGCGGAGACGACGACAAGAGACGAAAGACGAGATATGAGGAATTTCTATAGAAAAAATATTTTTCTCATTACTCTTGTTTAAATCAATGTATATTTGGGAACCTAGATATTCTGTATTCCAATCGGAATAAAGACATACTACCTTAAGAATATGTTTGATTTACAAATTATTTTGGTATTACGTTTGTATGAACTATGCTTACGCATGCTCCGCCGGCCCCTTAAGCTCATTTTGCATGATTAAATCGCGCCATGGCGACAAATGACGTGGTACTTATCTTGTATGAGCGGTGTTGCGTCTTTAGGCTAGAATAGGTGGGACCCGCTATTTGCTACTGAATAAAACAAATAGGTTTGCCCGAACATACTTGTTAATGCGCGTGAACGCACCTTTGTTTACCTATACGCGTCGGAGTGCAACAACAAGCTTCATCGCGTCGATAATACACCCAATCTGTGATAGCTCTTCGGCCTCGCCTCACTAACCACCCTGTTCATTGAGAACATACATTTTGTTCAATACTGCTCCATCTAATACTTGCCATACTTTGCTACAACACCGTGCTATCATCGGAGGTAGTCCTGAGATCATGATCATCAATACTTTATGTCTGTACTTCGGAAGACGCCTATGTCCAACGCAATAGGCTAGTGAAACTTCGATTTAGATCTACGCTTTAGTATAAGTCATCGTTACTACGTCAATCTAAACTATAATATTATATGCAATTAAATATAAATAGATACCTATTTAACCAATCAACAGCACACAATATACTTTAAACTATTAGTTAGTACTTATACAATATTCGTGATACTCTATTTACAAAATATAACGTGTTAAATAGCAGTTATCAATTGTCTAATATAACAATAAGTATTCATTTAACATCACGCGGTACCATGAGTACGCTCGGAGGCAGGAAATCCGACCTGTTTCAAAGTGTAGCAAGTTTTAGATCAAAATCCGATTATATAAATTACAGAGATCCCGAATTAAGACAAAAACATTTTCTCTAAGTCAGTAAATGACTGATCCACTGCTTCGCTTACTCTCGCAACCAATCGCTGTAATTCACGAGGTTGAGTCTACAATACATCCGATTCACCAATCTCCTTTGGCTAGGTACAATTGCACGTTTATCTAAGATGGCAGACTGTTAGACAGCGCCTGTGTGATGAGAATATTAACAATAAAGTTCTGTCTAGGTGGACAGGTACAGTCGGTGGTAGTCGTTGGCCCCGAAGGCGGCGTTACACTTGGGACACTTGCGCTGGCGCGTCTCGTAGCGCGTGCGCAGGCAGTCCCAGCAGAACACGTGGAAGCACTTCGTTAGCACGGCGTCCTTGCGTTTTACCTGCGGGAGACATTGTCACAATCATGTCAGGATGCAGATATTACTTGACAACGACGTCCACTTATCAACTGGCATACAGCTCGTTTAAAGGTGGGCTGGGAGCAACTCAACGTATTGTAAAACTCTCCTCATCTATTTTTTATGACTATCAATAGTATCAATCGTACTAGCCATTCTAAGTGTAAAGTTAAAATTTAAATAAATAAATAAAATTAAAATCGCTGGACATTACACACAGCGCCATCTAGTGCCACACTAAGCAACGAGGCTTGTGTCGTGGACACCATATAGTTGATATACTACATGTTACTACACGTTTTGTTTGTAAATACATACTTATTATACATCCATGCCTCGGAAACAAATGTCCATGCTCATCACACAAACATTTGCTCCTACCGGGATTCGAACCCGGGACCTTCAAGAACGTAAGGCAGCCTCACTACCGCTGCGCCATATGGGTCGTCAAATGTATTTGTATCAATAGGGAAATATGCATATTATATTATCTTTTTTTTTTAATTTCGATACCAAATGTTAAAATACTGTAAAAATAATGACAAAAAGTGAAAACAAGACCAAAATCGGCCAAACAACACAAAACTTTTGTTCCTACCTCTTTCTAGATAAACGGAATTTTGTATGGATTTTGTAACGTCGATATGACAAATGACGTCATGAAAGGTTTCGTATCTCTCTGTCTAATCTGCAGTATCAAATGCATATAATTCCTACTTATCTGGCTCAGACTATACTATTTTTATACATAGATTAAAAAAAAAAATCACTTTGCTATTTTTGACGTGTTTAGAGTGACAAAAAAAATCATGCATATACCCTATTGAAGACAAAGATTGGAGTAGAGTGTACATACCTTGCAGGATGGGCAGGTGAGCGTCTCCTTGTACTCCCGTATCTCCTCCAGTAGAACCTCGTCCATGCTGCTGCCGGCTTGCTCCATCTTCTTCATGCGTTCCGCCTTTCGACGGAGTATCGCCAACTCCTCCTGTTGGAAAAATTGTACTATGTTGAGTAAATAAGTACATTGACCTGCAGTCTTCTCACGACATGTTTTTCTTGTGTATTCATTATCTGCCTAGCCTTTTCGCAACTATGTTGGGGTCGGCTTCCAGTCTAACCGGATACAGCTGAATACCAGTATTTTACATGGAGCGACTGCCTATCTGACCTCCACAACCCAGTTAGTACTGGGTAATACGATACCCCTTGGTAAGACTGGTTGTCAGACTTTTTGGGCCACTGACTACCTGTAACGACTGTCAAAGATCTACAAATGACAGCCGGGACCAACGGCTTAACATGCTTCCCGAGGCAACTTGAGGAAATTTGGTATGTAATGGGTGGTCACCCATCCACAGACCAACCTAGGCAAGCACGGCTTAACCTAAAGATCGACCCGAGCGGCTTTTATTATTTAGCCACGGGGTCCTCCACGGGTTTCTTTTTTGTATATTATCGCGTTTAATTACCGCAAATGATTACTATTTAGATATTGATTAATGTGCGATATACCGATGACTTTTTTTAACTTTCCAAAAAAATGGGTATATTAGGTAAGCGGAGTACAAGCTTATGGAATCCCTAGTTCTTTTTACTTTTTTCCACAGCTTAGAAAAAAATTGACCAATCATCAAAAAACTCTACCAATTTCAAGTAAACTTTTCATATTAGAACAAAGAAAGAGAAATCTTGAAAAAAAAAATTAAAGGTATCGAATTTTATTGATTTTTGTTTTTCAAAAAAAAAAAAAAAAACTAAGTATGCCATTTGCTTCTACTCCGTTCACCTATTACACCCATTTTTTTTGGAAAGTGATAAAAAGTCATCATATATACAAAAAATTCAAGACGTTACTTTTGAGAGTGTCACACAAAGCATCGTAAATAAATGAAGAGAGTGTAAACAATTAATTGTATTTCTATATAAAAAAAGATTCCAAAACCAGGAATCTATGTAAGGGCCTAGACCGGTATTTTCTTGGGCTCCTCAATAGATATGTAGGTACTTACGTGTAGTCTTTTTGTTTTATACGCTTCTGCTTCTAAAGCGCTCGTCTTTTCTGCGACTACTTGTTGCGCCTCCTTCATTTGCGCGTGATATTTCTCTGTAAGTAATAACAATAAAACATTAGTTTACATACCAATCATTCTGCCAATAGTTGTGTTTGTGACAACCAAAGGATTTAAAACAAAAGGCCTCGACTAACATCTGAGGAGGCTTTCATTAGACAGTACAGTGTAAGAATGAATGTTTGAATGTAATATTATTTTTTAACCTAAACAATAAAATTGAAAATTTCAGAATCTTAATGACATGCATAATGTAAATATTGTACACCCTATATTGTACATCACTGTAACATATCCATATGTTACAGTGATACAATAAATAAATAAAATATCGCTGGACATTACACACAGCGCCATCTAGTGCCACACTAAGCAACGAGGCTTGTGTCGTGGACACCAGATAGTTGATATACTACATAGATAGTTTTTGTTTGTAAATACATACTTATTATACTTATAAACATTCATGACTAGGAAACAAATGTCCATGCTCATCTCTGCTCAGGAAGCAGTAGTTCTAGACAGGGCGCGCAACGTTAACAGTTCCTCTCTCAGTAGACAAAATCTACAAGTGATTGATTTTACATACATTACATCCATCACGCTTGTATAGTATACCTAGACGTGCTAGGCAAATATTTCATCAGTTATGTTTTAGCCTCATGCAAGTTCCAGTTTCCACCAAAACAGACGAGCTGAACAGTGCGGAAAAGTGTAAGATTGATGGAAATGGGAATGCACCCCGCGACTCTCGTCTTTCCTGCGATTGGTCGATTCGCGCACGTCTGCCCACCACTCCGCTCGTCTCTGCTTCGGTGGACACTGGGTCTAAAGCAGGTATCCCCAAGTGGTCTAATCAAGTAGGTATCGGTTCCCCAGGGGTCGACATAAACAAAACTGATTTTGGGGGTCGACGAGGTCTAAAAATCGACCCCTATTAATTAACACAACTTCTTATTTGAAACTTTCAAGATACTATAAGTTGTGTTACGTTATTTTATTTTGTTAAATTTAGATAAGAAAATAATGACAAGTTTACTTACTTATCTAACCGCAAAGTTTCGTAAATTGGTAAGTATTTTGTAGCAATAGGAAAAATACTAAAGATATGATTTTTAAAGTAATTTGGCTATGGGGTCTGAGGTATCAGTGCGTTTTAGAAAAGGGGTCTTTTGCCCAAAATAGTTTGGGAATCCCTGGTAAAACCTGGTATCCCTGGTCCTTGTGGTTTAAACCAATCGTATGTTTAAATTTTACCTAAATGCAGTTTCAGATCAGCCGCTGACTGCGCAGACTCGATGGCCTTTCTCTTATGCATCTCCATCGCTTGTTGTCGCAGCAGCAGTTCTTTCTCCACGGCAGACAGGGTTGCTTGTAGCAAACGTTCCTTCTCTTCGAGACGTCGCGCCACCGCACCCATTGATTCTATCTGCTGGTCGCGGGTTAATACCTGGTGACAAAAAACAATATATTAATAAGTAAAAAAAATACAATAATATTGTATTGTATAGCGGGCTGGTGTCCGCAACTCAACGTCAAAGCGCGTATTTTGCGTACGGAATACATACATATCATCAAGACATCGCGCAAAGAGAAAATAGGGAACCTACTTTATTCAGTCAGTGCCCTACTAAAATACCCGCGGTTGTGCCAAAGGCTTACAAAGCTAGCTCTCCATAACAGATCTTTTTTCCAAAACTTGATGTGAAATATTTACTGCCAGGTACTTTTGGAGAGAAAATAATATTTTCTATATTAAAAAAAAAGCTATATTGGATGCCCTACGGTACGACGCCCATGGATATTCCTAATTAAAACATGTGTGGCACAAGGAGTATTCTAAATCACTTGGGGATGTTCCAGCATTTTATAAGTATATGAATGTATGTTTTTATTATTATTTTCAGAGATTACCTTTAGAAAAATCAGAATCAGATTGTTTGCTAGTGAAGTAAAGATATTAATTAGGTTACATGCCTTAGACGACCCGAATGGCGCAGCGGTAGTGAGGTTGCCTTACGTTCTTAGGGTCCCGGGTTCGAATCCCGATAAGAGCAAATGTTTGTGTGATGAGCATAGACATTCGTTTCCGAGTCATGGATAATTATATGTATAATAAGTATGTATTTACAAACAAAAAGTAGATGGCGCTGTGTGTAATTTCCAGCGATATTTATTTGTTTATACACGCCTATTTTTCGGTCGTTGTGGAACCGAAAGCTATAAACTCGATTATCGAACTCGGAACGATTGGGACTTTTTTTTTAATAACTAAAAAAAAAAAATATGCGTGGTTTTAAAAATAGGTATTTTTATTGACCTAAAATAGGCATTCGCAAATTCCTAGAAATTGTAACAAGAACCCGGAAGTACACTGAAAAGGGAGGATCCTGTGATTCTCAAATTAAATGATTATTGTGAATGCGGGGACCATGTGGGTCACATTTTTATTCAATTGTTAATTATTTAAAAAAAAAACAGTCCTAATCTTTCCGAGTTCGATGATCGAGTTTATGGCTTTCGGTTCCAGAACGACCCAACCTTAACGGTGTATATTATATTACCTGTTCCTGCAACAACTGCTTCTCTTCCCGCAGCAGCTTGTGCAGTGAGTTGGCCTTGATCCGCTCCGACATGAGCTTGAAGTTGGCGTCGTCCTTCTCCCTAAGCTGCTGTATGAGGCGTGAGTTCTGTTCCTGCATGTCCTCGAAGGCCTGTCCCGTCACCTCCATCTCATTGAGGAGGGCTTCCTCCTCCTGTGCAGTGGAAAAATACTTTATTTTTTTATTATTCCGCCCTTTTAGTTAGTTTATTCCTGATTTGGCAAGACCTAGAAGGGAGAATGGAGAGAAATGTGGATTAGTAAGGCTTGTCGACTCATCGTATTATTAGGTAAACCGCTCGTCAATTGGATCACGAAAATCGGTCTTACTGTTACACAATAAAGTTGATTTTCAACATGCTTTGTGTACCACAATACGATGAAGCGATGAGCCGTTAGCGATCAGTTTAAGATGAAGCTGGAGTAGTGTCAAAAATGAAGCTAGTGAAATGAACAGCTATGAAAATTGGTTAAAATTCTTGTCAGAATGAAATTTGTCGTAAATTTTATCCAGTCTTCATTTTATTAATTCGTTCTATATAATATATTTTGACACTGACTGTTTAGCACCGTCTTACAACCGTTCATAATGGGTGTAAATAGAACTTTAACGAAGCCGAAAGGCACTTGTTTTCCCCGTCATTGCGATCATTTTTTGTTCTAGACCATACCTGGGAACCTTCTAGTTACGGAGGAAGATATTTGGGGTCAGTTTTTTTTTTAAACAATGATTAAACGTTATACCTTTACATTAAATACCTCCATAGACCCTGTACTATTAAATGCATCCATCAGCACAATGTTTTGAGTGCGTTACATTGAGTTGATTTTTCACCCCCAAAAACAAATGTCGTTTACTAGCAATAACTTTCGCGTCGGGTTACTTAGTTTGATGAACAGAATGCTTGGCTGACGGCTTCGTGAAGAGTTCGTTTACACTTTGTATGTGGGATACATATGGGTTATAAAAAGCCATTAAAAAAAAAATACGTTTTTATAAATACACAAATGTTTACCAGCTCAAACTGTGGCTACCGTCAGTTTCTGTAGGTATAATTAAGTTACTGATCTATAAATCTGATGTCATGTTAATTCAACATAAGATTTAATAACAGATTTAGTTTTAGTCTTCAGAAACCAAGGGTTGGTGAGCCGGTAGCATTAAGAATAACAGGCCTTAGCCCCGAATTTTCAAACGATATTCTTTAACGGCCGTTTTCTATAACTTACTTACGTATAACTGTTAGTTAATATGTCTACGTCTCGTAGCTATCGGTGTTTCTATAAACAAAGTTAGCTTGAAATATCCTATACGCGTCACCTACCTGTCACTTGATTCAGAGAAAAATCAAAGAAAGCTTTTCTGTGACGTTTTGTTTTTAACGGTCCTTAAGCTAAATGTCAAACAGACAGAGATAGCAACCTTCCGTTACCTGTTAGTAAGTTATTGAAAATGGCCGTAAGACGTACTTATCATCATTTTACCGCTCTCGCTACCTTACACTACAACACACCTTGAAATGTTACAAGTGGCAGTGCCTGCCCTAGATAACGACAGCACATCAAACCACTTTCAAGTGGAAGCCCGCCAGGGAAGCCCACGAAACTCTAATTTGTGCCATTCACAGGTCAGTGTCAGGTTGTATGCTGAACAAAATATTATTCGCGACCGTCGTACGGAAGTATTGACTTTTTCATGAAAAAGGTCAATGGTATTAAATGAACTTAGAGGGTTGTATTGATGATTTTAAAAATTATAATTCTGTAAATACATGCGTATTACGGCTAAAATAGGGATGATGACTGACTAAAAAAAATATGATTCTGTTTAGTCCGTCAGTTAGATTATCGAAAAATATTGGATACGTGTTTTTTGTTTTATCAAATTAATAATAAAAGTTGACGAAGATAAAACGTGTCAAAGATCATGAGACGTCACATTTGAGTAAAAAATGTACTCAAATGTCGTTGACGTCACACACGAGTTTTCGACGCACCGTATCGTCTTCATTTTTTGTTTACATGAGAAAATAAAAAATATGTGAATTTGAGAAATCGGAGGTCCGATTCCAGGACATCGGAAGTCCGATTCCAGGACATCGGAGGTCGGATTCCAGGACATCGGAGGTCCGATTCCAGGATATCGGAGGTCCGATTCCAGGACATCGGAGGTCCGATTCCAGGACATCGGATGTCCAATTCCAGCACCTCGGATTTCTCAAACGTAACTCAAGCGATACATCCGCTGAAATTACAAAATGGAAAGTAGCTTTTGCTATCGAACTTCTGCTGGACTGATATTGATACTTATGCCAAAACTACGTCCTTTCAAAGTTATTTTACTTCTAAAAGCAGCAACTGCAACCTTATTGTATTAAGAGAGGAGAGAGGGAAGAGCAGTATAATAGGGTAGATGACAAAAAAAATCGTCCGTCAGTTAAGTTATCAAAAAATAATTGACACGTATTTTTTCTTTTGTTACGTCAACCAAAATTTACGAATATACGAAGCTTTTAAAATTCTCAATTCGTCACACCGTGGTATAATTTTTAGTGTGTTCTGACGTCACGAGCCCCGAGTTTTGATGTGTCTTTGTCAATATTCATTGATTTACAAAAACAAAAAATACATGTCCATTATTTTCCAATACTCTATCTGTTCAAACCGTCAGTTTCTGTAAGTCTAATTAAGGGCCTATACTACCTCAAATGGCTTAGTATGATCCTCCGTTACGCCTATTATACTGCAACATTTATTTTGTAATAAATATATGGTAAAGTTGAGGATTAATGTTAAGTCCTATATTTGGCGATTCCATAAAATTTTCTCGATAAAAAAAAATCCCAAAGTTACCTCTAAACTGAACAATAAACCGCTAGCAATCATAAAATACTTCAAAATTAGATCATGAAACTTTTTATACTAACTGAACTAACTATAAAGCAGGTCTTATATTATTTTCAACACACTTGCTCATAAAATGGCTCTAATTTCACCGCAATTAGGCACATAATGACACCTATAATCAAACTGTGACTTTTTTATTACTATTATTCACAAGTGAGTTATGGGTTTTTTTTTTTGGTTTAGATGCTTGTTGCTTTGTTCCTACAAGTTTCTATATAAAAAAAAATCGTGTTCAATAGTACAAATAAATTAATGTACCTATTGCTTCTCATTTCACTGAAATGTAACTTTTGTTTTCTCTGTAATAAAGAAAACATTGAAGTCCCCATTTTGTACGTGGATTCGCTATCCGCGAAAAGCCAAAAAAACAAACCTCATTATTTTAGTCTATGGCCGATCGCCATTGTTAGATGCGCGCGCATAGGAAAACTGATTAAATTGTCCCGCCATTGCGAAAAACTTTTCATTCCTCGTTTTTGCTGTTGAAATTATAGTTATTTATGAATAAAAAATGTCTACAAGTACTAGTTATGAAGAAAATGATTTATGTTGTACACCGCCCGATATAAGATGTGAAGCCCTTAACGTTATGGAAAGTTTACTACCTGAAAACTCCAAGGACAAATATCTATTATCTAAATGATTTTTTTGTATTATTTTCTTCACAAGTGTGTTGAAAAACGTCGTATGACACACGTGTGTATTGATGATTACCGTCCTCGGCTCTCTTAAGACCCTCGCCTGACGGCTCGGGTCTCAATCGCGCCTCAGCGGTAATCACCAACATTACACACTTGTACCATAATGTACTATTATCTACACCCAGCATGGGTGTAGATAATAATAATAAAATCCTCTATAAAAGTATAATATATAAATAAAAGTAATAATAAATCCTCTATAAAAGTATCTGAAACAGTTAGCTTATGGCCAATATTAAAACAGCCAGTGTCATAATAATCATTATAACACCCAAACGGGTGTTATAATTTTGTACTCAATTTCATTATGCAACTCGTTTTAAAAAAAGAACACTGTCTAGCACGTGCGATTCACTACCACAGCGCCGTATTTAAATAAAAACTTATAGGTTAATTCGAATTCAAGTCGAATCCCGCCATTTTTGTTCGATATTAGTATTGCATTACTTTAGTTGTTTACAAAAATGAGTGATATAAGCTTTGTGTATTTTAATAATTGTACAATCCAAAATGTAAATAATTATATTATTACCTATACATGGTTTGTTTGTATTAAATACTCAGCAATTCAACTTTCCATGAATTTACATAGACTTCTTACAACACTACAACAACCTATGGTTTCAGAACCTTTTATGGAGGATTCATATCATGGATGTAGATAAAGTCTTGTATGCAACTGTACATAATTAGGTATTAAAACACTCATGTGATACTATTGTCACACTCGGCTTCGCCTCGTGTGATAAACCCACATTCGTGTTTTAATACCCCTCATTATACAACAGTTGCATAAATAACTATTATTTTTTTAGTCCAATCAATAGATTTTTTGTAAATCGCAAAAAACCACTCATTTCGCACTATGTAGTGTGTAGTACACTTTGTAGTGCAAGCTGATTAGAACTTTATTCTAATAGTATTTCAAACGAAGTTTGAACTACCAAATATAGAATTGCTAATTTGAGGTAGTATAGGCTCATAAGTTACTGATCTTTATATCTGCTATCAAGTTATTATATTTTCCAATACTCTATCTGACGGACTAAGTAGATTTGCAATTTATTGATGGTGGAAACTAGCCTATTTTGATATTTTTTTTGTTCGGGTTTTTTTTTAATTAGTTGTGTTTTTTTTCCTTTTTTTACAATAAACCCCTTGGTAACAACTGTCAAGGATCTACAAATGACAGGCGGGACCAACTGCTTAATGTGCTTTCTGAGGCACGGAGGAAACTCGGTATGTAATGAGTGGTCACTTATTCACGGACCAACCTTGGCAAGTGCGGCTTAACCTGAAGATTGAATGAGCGACTGTTATTTTTACCCATGAGCTCCTAAGCCTCTACAATCTTAATGTAATGAAGATAAAGATTACAGAGTTTTAGCACTTATGCAAATGTCAGTAGAAAAATAAATATGAAAGGACTCTTACTACGTAGCTGCTTATAATGTTGGTAATTTAAAAAGCCATCAAGTTTTTCCACATATGTGTCGCTGGATATAAACCACAGACATAGATATACTTAGATAACACAAGAGCACTTACTTCGCGCGCCCGCCTTTTTTTTTTTTTTTTTTTTTTTTTCGGATGGGAAATCATCAAATGACTTCTCCCGCTCTGGGCGGAGCAGGAGGGAGTGTCAGACTTTTACTGACTAAAACCCATCCATGTTCCTTCATCGCCCTTTGTGTTCCGGGGTCACGGTATCTCTTTCGAACAGTCCCGCAACCCCGGCAGGCATCGGTCCTTGCGGACCCCTTCCTATTGCTGACTCTCTTTGAGGCGCACGTGGAACACGAACGCGCCGTCGACACGGCCTGTCGTCATGAGACGGACGGACGGCGAGCTAGCCCATAGCCCACCGTCCACAGGCCCGCGCCTACGGTGGCCGGGAGCCACGTGGTGGCCCCCGACGCCCGGGGCGTCTCCCGCGGCGGCCGGGACGCTGTGAGGTTCTCTCCCTTTCACGTTCCGCCACCTCCTTCTCTAGCATTACTGCTTCGCAGAAGGAGGTGACGGCGTCCCATTCCGTCTCGTCGCGCGCCCGCCTTAAGTATCTTATACCTAAAGTGGGTACTGTCGCAGCAAGCAACAACTTTAAAACTAAAAAACTCAATTCTAGAACAAAAGCATACTCTATTATGTGTAGTACCTTGTTTGTATAGTAACAAAAAAATGCGTCTGACGTCATAGTAGGTAGTCAAAAAATGGCACGATTGTCTTCATACGGTCCGTGATACGTGCGTTATCTAGGTATATCTACTACTACTACAACAGCCCATAACGTCCACTGCTGGACATAAGCCTCTCCCATGATGGGAGGAATTTGGCGTAATCTCCACGCTTGGCAGGCGGATTGGAGATCGCAGTGATGAAAGACTATCAGAAAACGCTGCTGCCCATTCTCTGGTCTACGGAGGCGCAAGGTGTTCTGCCTCAGACATTAGTCGCCTTATACGACACCCGTGAGTGTAATGGGTTGGTTCTATTTTACTCTGCCGGATACCACACGGCTATCTAGGTATATGTGTACAGTCAAAACTGTTAATCGATCAAAACCACTTTTGACTGGTGTCAGTCAAAAATATGTTGTTTTAGAACGCCTCAGTATTAACTAGGACTAGGTGTCCTAGAATTACATGATGTTTTTAAAGGGTCACAAAAAATCGGCCGAGTGCGTGTCGCGCCACGTGTAGTGCAGTTGTGTGTTCCGTAGTAGCCCGTTATATTTTTTAGATTTTGTTTTTCAATGCAAGTCTTTACCTGTTATAAACAAGTAACTACTTCATCTTAGTCACTTTAAAGAATTTATCCTAAGGATTTTGTGGTATAAAATTATCCAACACCCAAGTTCAACGACTAATAAGCTCCTAGCCCACATAAACGACTCCGCTCCCATCCAGCAAAAAGAATATAATTCAAATATGGGCTTTATGTATTGCTCTTTAGATATACTTTAAGTTGGTGTCGATTCTGTTGTGCACAAACCAAACTTAATTTTGGCTATTGCTATCTTTTTCTCTGTAATAAAACGAAAAAGAGACGGACGTAATTTAGAGCTGTCAAATTTAGTTGCAACTAATATTTCCATGAAAATGGAAAAACAATATAATTATATTTGGCGTGGAGGAAATAGAAAAAACAACATTAGAATTAATAGATAATATTAAGAAAACCTTCAAAAGCGACTTGAATATTACTGTCGACGAAAATGCATTAAACAATATATACCGAGTAGGGAAAAGGAGTATAGAAGGAAACAAGCCTCGGCCAGTCTTCTGTTCTTTCGTAAACGGATGGAAAAAGAATGAGATAATGAGAAATAAGAAAGATCTTAAGGAGATATATGTCACTGAAGACTATCCAAAGGAAGTTCTAGCCAAAAGGAAGGCGCTACAGGCAGAGCTGATAGAAGAACGGAAAAAGGGGAAAATAGCGTTTTTAAAATATGATGAATATGGTGAAGGAAAATGAAACAACTAACGATAAAAGAAAACGGGAAACTTCTTCTTCATCGCATTCTTCAGACTCTCAACCTAAAAAACAGCAAGCCACCGTATCCTTTAAGACCAATAGAACCAACGCATTTGACGTGATGAGAATGAGATCTAACTCTCTTACTAACGTCCCTACAAACAAGCAACAGTAGCAACTAAATCTCGGCAATCGGAAAATACAACTAAACAAAGGAACAAAAATACATTCAATAGGAAAATCACACCCTCCCCCAAGCCGACTGGTCATCGTGGGGGAAAACGACCATCACCCTCTAAGGATAGACAAACAAATAAAGAATAATAACTTCGACATACACATAGCAACGCTTAATACACGATCACTAAGAACCCCAGAGAAACTCATTGAACTAGAAACAGCAATCGACGAAATTAATTGGGATATCATAGGAATAAGCGAACTGAGAAGACTAGGAGAAGGAATAGAAGACCACGGGAAGTATATACTACATTACAAAGGAGAAACACCAGGGCAATACGGTGTTGGTTTTTTGATAAAAAAGAAATATACCGACCGAATCGAGGAATTGAAAGGCGTATCCGAAAGAATAGCAATACTCAACATCAAACTTCCCGTACATAATAGCAGACATGAATCATGGTCAATTATTCAGGTTTACTCGCCAACTGAAGCAGATAAAAAACAAGATATAAACAAAATAGAAGAATTCTACCAAAAATTACAAAGTACTGTTGATACTGCTCACAAAAATATAATAATAATGGGTGATTTTAATGGACAAATTGGGGAATGTCAAAGTGACGAAGAGTACACCGTAGGAAGACACGGTAATGGCAACAGGAGCAAAAACGGAGAAAGATTGATTAACTTCGGTTTAGAAAACAAACTAAGTATCCTGAATAGTTTCTTCAAAAAGAAGAAGAATAAGAAATGGACGTGGACTTCCCCAAATGGACTCTTTAAAAATGAAATCGATTACATTTTGACTAATAAACCAAAAGTTTTCAAAGATTTGTCAATTTTACATAGTTTAAATTTTAACTCGGACCATAAAATGATTCGTGCTACGTTACGAGGGACACATACAAAGAAAAGTCGAAGGCTGCACACTGAATCGGTACCCTATATGAACAATAAAAATAACGCAGAGATAAGGAACAGCTTAAAAAAAATTCTAGAGAGAAGGGAAGAAAAAGAATACAATAAACCAGTTGGGGCGACATATTGCGACTTTCTAAATACTCTCAAAACTGAAGCCCGAAAAGTGTCTACAAATAAAAAAACCATACTATCCACCGAAACAATTAAATTACTTAAAGAAAGAAAACTGCTTTTGCAAAGCAAGAAAAACAAAGAAACACGAAAAGAGATTGCAGAAAAAAGTAAAAATATCAACAAAAATATAAGGAAAGACAGAAAGCAAAAAAGGGCAAACACATTCCAATATCATATTAAGAAAACAGGCGGAGTAAAGAAAGCGTTCAAAGAATTAGAATCGAAAAAGAATTGGATGCCAAATATGAAGGATAAACAAGGAAAATGTAATACAAAAAGATCACACATATTAAATATTGCTACGGAATATTATAAGGAGCTGTACAAAAGCAAAAATAATAAACTTGCTACGACTACGAGTATGACAGAGGACACCCAAGATACTGAACCTATACCACCTAATCTAAAAGAAGAAACAGAAAGAGCTATTACTACGCAGAAGTTAGGAAAAGCCACCGGTCCTGATCAAATCACCAATGAACTTTTAAAAATATACATGCCGTAATTGTCCCTAAATTAACCAAATTGTTTAACGAAATAATAACAGCAGAAGTTATCCCAGATGATTGGACGAAATCAATAATAGTTTTGTTGCACAAAAAAGGAGACAAAGGAGATATAAACAATTATAGGCCAGTAAGCTTAATGTCTAACATATATAAGGTCTTTTCTAAAATACTATTGTTTAGACTAACTAACACCCTTGATGAAAACCAGGCGAAGGAGCAAGCTGGATTCAGGAGCAAATTCTCGACCATTGACCACATACACGTCCTACGCCAGATACTTCAGAAGTACAGAGAATACAACAAAATATATTATTTGGCTTTCGTAGATTTCAACAAGGCGTTTGATTCCCTAGAACACCACTACATATGGGAATCATTAGAACAACAAGGGGTCCATAAAAAGTACATACGCATACTAAAAATCATTTATGGGAAAAGCACAGCACAAATAAAACTAGAAAGGGCAGGTGAAGAGTTCCCAATAGAAAGAGGAGTCCGTCAAGGTGACCCTATTTCGCCGAAGATATTCTCAGCTGTATTGGAGTTGATCTTTAGAAGACTGGGCTGGGATAATTTCGGACTTAACGTGAACGGAGCCAAATTGAGTCATTTGAGATTCGCTGATGATTTAATACTTTTCTCCGAAAGCCCGATAACTTTGGAAAAAATGCTACAACAATTATCAGATGAAAGTGCAAATGCAGGGCTCACAATGAATATAACAAAGACTAAAGTTATGAGCAATTCCTCACAAAAGAAGGCTATTACAATTAATAATCAGCAGTTAGAATATGTGAGCGAATACATTTATTTAGGACAATTAGTATCACCGACAGAGAGCATGCAGAAAGAAATTGAAAGAAGAATAGCAAACACTTGGAAGAGATTCTGGTCGTTGAGCGAAGTAATGAAAAATAAAGAAATGCCTATGGCGGAGAAACGAAAAGTCTTTAATGCTTGCATACTGCCATGTCTTACATACGGATGCCAAACTTGGGCCTTAACTGAACAACAACAAAATAAATTAAATATATGTCAGAATGGGATAGAGAGAAACGTATTGGGAGTAAGAAGAAGAGATAAAATACAATTAAAAAAGATCAAAGGAAAGACTAAATTTGGAAAAGTACAATCAGTATGCAGAAAATTGAAATGGCGTTGGACAGGACATGTGTTGAGGGAAAAGAAAGAGAAATGGACCAGATTAATAACGGAATGGTACCCTAGAGAAAGCAGAAGAAGTAGAGGAAGACAGCCAAAGAGATGGGAAGACGATTTGAAGCAAGTAGCTGGGCCAGAATGGTTACGTACAGCAAAGGACAGAAACAAGTGGAAATCCTTAGAGAAGGCCTTTGTCGAAAGACAAGCTGTTAAGAGGGGAGGTAAGCCGAATGCCGAGAATATGTTTTAGTTTAAGTTAATTTATAGTTTTCTTACCTCTATTGTTATAATTTTTTAAGTAGGAAATGTTTGGTCAATTATGTTAACAGCAATAAAAGCTTATTTTATTTTAATATTTCCATACAAATGAAGGGTGCACGTAAAAACATGTCGACTAAAAACACGGTGAAACGCAAGCCATAAACTAGTTTGACATATCTAGTTCATAGCTATAGCCGTCCTTTTCTCGCACTGCCTTTTAGTAAAAGATAGCAATAGCCTACATTAAGTTTAGTTTGTGCACAACAGAATCGACACCATTGGCAACATAAATTAGCAGACAGCTCGCTTTTAGCGAGGTTATCGCCGTCAGACTGCTCAGTTGCCAATGTTAAGTAAGAGCAATACATAAAGCCCATATTTGAATTATATTCTTTATTCTCGGTGGGAGCAGAGTCGTTTATGTGGGCTATGACCTTTACTGCTAAAATCAAAAAGTTATCTTAACCGCTATAGTTTTCCTTCAACGTTCATGAAATGCAAATTTTAGAGGGTGGGGGGGCTACTGGAACTAAAATTTGCACTTTTAAGTTTAATATTTCGTAAATGGTGCATTAAATCGAAAGTACAATAGTATTAGCAACCCCTAAGTAATTTTAAAAGACCTATTCAACAATACCCCACACTATGGGGTAGACTACGATAAAAAAATTCATCCCCACTTCACATGTAGGGGAGCTACCCTAAAAAAAAATATCTAAATTTTTTTTTACCGTTTTGTCGACGTAGTTTATATACACACCCCTACAATATTACAGCATTCTAGTACTAACGGTCTCTTAGCAAAACCTCGGACAGACAGACGGACGGACATGACCAAACTATAAAGGGTTCCTTGTTAGGACTACGTAACCCTAAAAAAAACCTAACAACCTAATAAGTTTCTATGTACTTAAATGTTAGCTATTGTTAAAAAGTTTACACCAGTCTAAAGTAGTTTTGACTATTTTTCACAGGTCAAAAGTAGTTTTGACTCGTTTTCACCGGTCAAAAGTAGTTTTGACTAGTTTTCACCGGTCAAAAGTAGTTTTGACTAGTTTTCACTGGTCTAAAGTTGTTTTGTCTAGTTTTCACCGGTCAAAAGTAGTTTTGACTAGTTTTCACCGGTCAAAAGTAGTTTTGACTGTGACATATCTATATCTGTGTATAAACAAATGTTGCCTATGGCTACATGCTGTTAATATCATACCGGTGATCCAGCAAAGGGTCTCGAGAAGGCGTGCAGCGGGTCGGCGTTGGGTCGCGCGCAGGACAGCTGCTTCTGAAGCTCATACTTCTGTTCCTCCAGCTGTTTGATCTTCCGCAGCGCGTCCTCGTCGGCCAGGCGACGTTCGCGCTTGCTTTCCTAGGAGAGGGAATGTATTGTTGGATTAAAGGAAAATACTTTTCTCAAACATGCATGGAAATATTGTCATCATTTTCGAAAAAAAGAACACACGAAGTATCGAATTTACGGACAAAGAAAATCAAATCCATTGCAGGAGCGTTTTTTGAATTTAGAACATTACAATGCTCCAGCAATGTTGTATGAAACGGCTTGCTGGGGTTATTAAATACTCTTTTCACTTCTCATGCTCTGAAAGTGCTTGTTTGTGCAGGATATAGGCTGCACAAACCGAATTTTGTGCACAAGGGCATTAACGTATCTACTCATAAAATTTATGACTAGGCTCATTTTCTTTGCCTTGATATAAATACATTTAATGTATTTATATCAAGGCAAAGAAAATGAGCCATACAGCCAAACGCAATAAGAAGTTCATAGAATAGAATTTGTTATTTTATAATATTTACTTTAATTTATTTGCCTTCTGTGTTTTTTTAAGACATACAAGATATAAAAATTTAAGTCCAAGTACCTACGGTAGGTTATTTATTTAATATAAGAAAATTATTTTATAAATAAAAAACTAAATTATTAAAAAAAATATTATATTAAAAAAAAAAAATAAGAAAATTATTAATAAAATAATTATTATTACAAAATTAATTTAATAGTAGGCTGTATAGGTCTGCAGCCCAAGCCTAATATCAATGTCGTAAGATAAAGCGGCGGGAAACAGCTCTTGTTTTTTCGAGCGTTTATTAATTTCTTCAATTTATACTACTGTTTTATTTCCTCGCAATCGAAGTGAAAAGCAGAGTTTATAACTCGTCCACAAAACCATTTTATCCTCGACATTACTATCAGCCCTCGCCTTCGGCTCGGGCTGCTAAAAGTCTCGAATAAAAATGGTTCGTTTTGTGCACTTGTTGTAAAATCTACTATTGATTGGATCTCTTTTATCATTTTTGGCATACCTTTGGTATCGCAACGCAACGCAATTTGTACTAAGCAAAGAGACTTACTTTGGTAAGTCTCTTTGCTTAGTACAAATTGCGTTCACATGACTGTATAGCCATAAATGCGTTTGCCTTTCGGCACAGATGATAAATAGAAAAAGCTGAAAATTCCCCTTGATTTTTGTTATTTACATACTTAATAAATTTAATTAAATGTATAATATAAAAAGTATGTTTTGTATCCCTGCATTCTTTTGAGAAAAGCACTATATATGCCTCGGCGGAAATGGCAATTGCTATCTCGTATTAGTGCAGTCCTCGCCTACGGCTCGGCTTTCAAACTGATACTCGACCTGCAATTACCTATTTCACGGCCGTTGCAATAATGTACTATTATTGTACACTAGCGGCCCGTCCCGGCTTCGCACGGGTGGACATTTATTTTCCTCTAATTCCGCCCACCCTTATTTTTCTAGTAATAAATATAGCCTAACGTTGACTCGACGCGATTCGCTTGCTCGAGGAGGCGGCCCCTATTACACTTACAAATAACGTGGCTTTCTATTGGTAATTCAATTTTCAAAATCGGTTCAGTAGATCCAGAGATTACCCCCCCACAACCTCAAAAACTTTACCTCTTTATAATATTAGTATTGAACACTAAATTAATGTAACATAGCTTATTTGCAATATTGGGGTAAGGTTACGTATGGTAATCTGTATAGATCGAGTACAAATTATTATTATAATTAGTTAGTTAAGATGCAATCTGGTGTACTTGAACAGGCAGAACCGGTATTATTTATTGTAATATAATCATGGAGAACAGCATTATATGGGAATTTTATTGTGTGGCAACTAAGCGATGAGAATAATGCAATGTAAAGTAATGTAATGTTTTTCAATAATTTATCTACTATGATTTTGATGAAAATTGGGTAACTTAGACGTGGATGCGCCTTAATACAAGTTGTTTAAGGTGACACTACTCGTAATTTTTTCCATAGAAATTTCGGGAGGGTATTACTCCACTATTTGACACTGTACATCCAAAGTTAAACATGATATCGTTTTGTCTCATTATTAATTTTGTCTGTGCGGAAAGAGAATAGTAAAATAAAAAGCCATTAAAAAGTTACGAGCTACTAAAGATTCGTTTTATTGCCAACTATAACGCAAACAAACACACAAACAAAAATCAAATCTTTACTCGTTATAATATTAGTACAGACAAGTACATATTAGTATAGATAAGTATGTATTTACAAACAAAACGTATCTATGTAGTATATCAACTATCTGGTGTCCACGACACAAGCCTCGTTGCTTAGTGTGGCAGTTGATGGCGCTGCGTGTAAAGTCCAGCGATATTTATTTATTATTTATTTTATACCTGCGCCATCTTGGCCTTCTGGCGGTGGTCTTCGAGCTCCTGGCGCGCCTTACGCTCCGCCGCCATCAGCTGCACCTTATCTCTCTGCTCCTTGCTGACGCCCTTGTACATGTCCAGGAGTAGCTTCAGTTCTTTCTGCTCGTTTACTGCCTTTCTGTAATGGAATACTGTTTGTTAGGTTTTTTTGGATGTGTAGTTATTTTATTGATAAAGAGACTGGTATGATAGTGGTTCGGTTCAGTAGCACCAGTCCCTCCGCCGACGAGGAAGAGACTATAGTCTCCGCTAGATAAGTAAGAATTAAAGGTCATTAACCCGCATACATTTATTCAAATACATAATAGGGAATATGCACGTAATTTTTTCTTCACTTAAATCAATAAAATACAGTACTATCAACCAAAGAAAAGTATTAAAAGTTAAGTTCAACTACGGCTTGTCGCTTAAAAATAATATCAGTTCCTACAATTTTCTATGACAGTTCAAACGTCCGTAGCTGTCGCGGCAATTATGTGACGTCATTTAACACAATCTGCCTTGTTTACATCAAATTTTTTGCCCCTAATAGAATAATTTTACAAATTGTATGTGCTGTATTCAAGTAAAAATTGCAATAACAATACTATAATAAAATCATAGTGAAACTTAAGCACTTTTTAAATAAAAGTGTTTTTTTGACACATAGACTTTAACGTCACTACCGGCGTTATCGAGGACGACGCGTTTTGAGAGTGCGTTCCGTTTCACCAAAAACATGCTACATAAAACAGTAAATTGTAAAATAAGTGTTGTTGTTAATGTTTTTATGGGCCAATATATGGGCATTTGTAATAAATAAACGAGTTTTTCATGCATATTCCCTATTCCGAAAACAGAAATAATGACATAAACTTGTCCCGAAACGACCTTTATCGTGATCCTTGACAATTTCTAGTAATAAAAAACGATTCATAATATATTGTCGGGGTACCTACGCAGAGGAATTAAGTAAAGAGCAAATGACCTTTAATTCTTACTTATCTGGCGGAGACTATAGTATGGGCACTGACATACTACTTTTTAGGGTTCCATACCCAAAGGGTAAAAACATGACCCTATTACTAAGACTCCACTGTTCGTCTGTCTGTCACCAGGCTGTATCTCATGAACCATGATAGCTATAGACAGTTGAAATTTTCACAGATGTATTTCAGTTGCCGCTATAACAATAAATAATAATAAAAACAAGAATAAATTTAAAATTAAAGGGGGCTCCCCTACTACAGTTTGGCCGCTGAGAGTGCGATTTAGCGCGATTTTACTTGATTTTATGATATTGTTGTTAATGATATTATTTGTTAATAGGGCAAAAAAACGATAGTTATATGTTTATCGTAAATTATTTGGCATTTCAAAGTTTCGTCGTCCTTTCTCTCACGACCTGTCAGGATAGCACTAAAAAAAAAAAACTTCGGAAAACGGTAGGTACGGTACCCTTCATGCGCGAGTCCGACTCGCACATGGCTAGTTTTTCGTAGTTGCTTGGTCTACTAGCTTTACGCTTATCATCAGCGATGGAACAGGTGTCAGCTAGGAAGACTGGAGGCGGTAGCAAGGAACTTCAAGGAAGTGGGAAGACACAAGCTCCTCTTACCACACACGCGTCAGACATCGGAGACTCTCCAACGACCTCCGGCTTTAATATGATTCCTGACTAAAACAATATGATTCTGTTTAGCCGGTCAGTAGGATTATCGAACAATATTGGATACGTGTTTTTTATTTTATCAAATTTTGACGAAGATAAAACGCGTCAAAGATCATGACCCCTCATGATCACCTTGTGACGTCACTTTCCGGTAAAAAAATTACTCAAATGTGACGTCACACGAGTTTTCGACGCACTGTATCGTGTTCATTATTTGTTTACGTGAAAAAAGAAAAAAAATGTGTCCAATATTTTCTGGAAATCTATCTGACGGCCTATTCGATTTTTTTTTGTCATCTACCCTATTTATGGGGAAATATGGTGTTGAGTTACTTGAGCTGCTGCTTGAGCTCCTTGATGGTCTGCTCCTGCTCCTGCAGCTTGGCGCGCGCCAGCTCCTTGCTGCCTGCGCACGCGCCGCCGCTACTGCCCTCCTCGCCCTGACAACACACCAAACAATATTACTTTACTGACATACAGGACATACAGACAGATTACTGTCCGTAATAGGCCTGGACAGTATTGTCCTATCAAAAACTCTGTTGTTCCAAACATTGATAAATCACACGGCTCAACCAAATGCTATTTTTATTTTTATATTCGCTTTGTTTCCACAGAAAAAGGATCACAAATGTCCAAAAACCCATTTCAGATTTTTCGGCGTATTTGGATGTGAAACCTCAATTATAATAATGTATTACAGTAAAACTAGCTTCTACCCGCGGCTTCGCACGCGCGCAGTTCGGTAAGGTCCACGGGGTCGTACTACCGGGATAAAAAGTATCCTGTGTGTTAATCCAGATTATAAATTATGTGCCAAATTTCATTCAAATCTATTCAGTAGTTTTTGCGTGAAAGACTAACAAACATCCACACTTCCATACTCACAAACGTGATGGTAATATCATACCTCGGGGTCGGGTTCCTCTTTCTTGAGCGCGTGTGGCTTCTCATCCGCGGCGTCTGCTCCCAGCGACACGCGAGTCCCCGCTTCCTCTAACTCCTTACGCACCTGAACAATCAACACATTTAATACATGTATAATAATTAACACAATAAGTAAAAACAAAAAAATGTTCACTCTCGTAGGGTAACAATCTCAATGAGAATGGCTATGATTAAATGGTCAGCTAAATATTGATGCTGTAGTCAGCTTCAAAATGTTTTCCGACAGCAAATATAGTCAATTACGACGTTACTGGCCGGCCAGCAAGTATAACGAATTTGATCGGCAAAGAATTTTATATTGAGCAGCTCTGATCTAGTTATTGAAACATAGCATGGTGTCAAAATTACTTACTAACAATAACGTGTAATGTGTGTGTGTAATGTGTGTGTGTGTGTGTTGTTAGAAGATGTAGAAAGTTTGTAGTCCCAACTATTTTTAATGGCCTTCCAGCCTTATATAATGCTTGTGTTGTTAACAAATTAAATAAATACCTATATAATATCTTCTGTCAAAGCAAAGCGCCGCTGTAGTAGAGAATAGTTAAACAATGCTAACACACCTGTTTGTTGTTTCTTGTTATTTTAAGGATTGCAAGAATAGTTTTATTTTTCTTTTTTAGTTTGTTTTACTGTATTTGTGGGAAAAGTGTCCCTATGAAAATGTTAATAAGTAAATGTAAAGGAAAAAAGAGCTACGTCTGCCAACCAAACTGCAAGGGTAATTATGTACAGGTAATTATGTAGGTTAAAGAATATTTTCGTGAATAAACCCTTTTTCATTTTTCATTTCATTCGATTAATTTTTTTTTCGACCACCAGAGCATCAAGCACCAAGCCACAACCTCAACTACCATTTTGTCACATATTTGTGTCGTTTGGCGTACGGAGCGCTAGCTTGTCACGTATATGCGACTATGTCGGTCATAAGGTTAAATTACATTTAACAGAAATGTGAGTGGAGTATTATTGATGTGAAACATCTATAAGCGCGGGTAAAACCAAAAAATGGCGTGGCGACGCGCCAACTGCCAAGTTGTTAATTTTACCAACATTACAGACCTGTTGAAGCAGCATAAGATTTACATATTCGCTACGGTTTACAACAAGCCAGTTGGCCTCGGGGCAAGCGCTGGGTTACAATCTCGTGACTTCCGAGTTCGATCCCAGCCTAAGGATTTTCTTTTTGTGAATCGAGTCATTTTGTTTTTATTTTCTTTTATTTTGTATGAAAGAAAATAAAAAAAAACACCTACCTTATTTAACTCCTGACTAGTATCTTTATACTTCCTCTTGTAGCGATGCACCTCTCCCTTCAGCTGTTGGTTGTGGTTCTGCAGCGAGGTGATGAGATGCCTCATCTCCCTATTAATGGGTCCTGTCTGTTCATTAGCCGCTAGGTTTTGTTCGAACTCAATACGCAACATCTCATATTCTTTCCGCAGCTGGCCTAGTACATCTTCTAGTTGAATCATCTCGGCTCTTAGGGTCTTTTGTCTTGATAGTTCTTCGCTCTGAAAGTAACAAATAATTGAATAAAAATGAAATGGCGTATTCATTTCCTCGCTTGTCTACTAGAAGCTTTCAAGGTTATGACGGTTTATTAAGTCTGTCTCTGAATACCCTTACACACAGGGAGTGACACTATTTGAAAAAATCAACAGCATTATTGCCACAAATATTATTGTCGAATTTTTATAATGAAAGAGAATGTCGTTCTGAGAGGGTTACGCAATTAGTTATGATGCCCTTTTGCACCAAAGTCCCGAGGTAGGTAATAGAGATATAGGATTCATCATCATTAACTGCTGAGTCATCTGCCTAGCAGCATTTTCCAAACTACATTGGAAGTGGGTTCCAGTCTAAACAGAGGCAGCTGAATATTAGAATTTTAAAAGCATTGTCTGTGCAAAAGAGTAAGAGTAGAGGAAAACCAAAGAAACAATGGATGGACTGTGTGATGATATGGTAAGAAAGGAGGTGTCTGAGGAGATGATGAATATTGGAGGATTATCCTGATATACAAAACTATATTGAAGCCGGTTTGGAAATATGGAGTGGAGCTCTGGGGAACAGCAAGCAACAGCAATATCGACATCCTGGAAAAGTTTCAGACTAAAGCTAAGAGATTCATGTCCAACATCCCTAAATGCATACACAATAAATACATCCTGCAAGATCTGAAGCTCAAAACTGTAAAGCAAGTGATCGCTGCCCGTAGCACAAACTACCAGACAAAGCTTACCAAACACGTCAACTCACTGGCTACTGATTTATCGGGATCCGGAAGTATTGTATACACAAGACTTAAGAGGAACAGTGTTCCAAGTTTAATCAAAAGATTCTCAGCAGAATGAGTGAGAATATTCAATGGACAATTCCTCACTGCTACAAAAACTAAAACGCAGATGAAATTCGAACAAAGGAGCAGCTAAATGTCCATGACAGATTGCTGTGATGAGCATAATACATAAAAGAAAAAAAAAGAAAAATGGGGCATTATGTGATAAGATGACATGCTGCGCTGACCTCAAATAAATAGCTTTAGGCTTTTTAAATGGCTTTAGGGCAGGAGAATGATGACATAGAGCATGGTCTGCGCAAAAGGATCAAAGTAAAAAGCTTTTTTACAAAAAATAAAACCGACTTCAAAAACTTTAGCTTCAGAAGTCGGTGACTGTTCTATCTATCATGGGGTATAGGTTTCCGCACTTAGTCCTTGAAGTGGACCATTGTGCGTGTCTGTGACTGTTTGTTCAATTCAGTTTTTTTTTTTGCCACCGACTAGGGCGTGATGTTACGTCATGATGTTGTATAAACAATAAGCATCCAAGCGATTGCAGCAATCACGACCAATTTGCCGTGTATTATTGAAGAGTTCCCTTGTATATCTCCGAAAATCAGCATCAGATCTTCACCAAACTTAAACGGGACCACCGCGAAATAATATTCTTCCAAACAAAAAAGAACCATCAAAATCGGTTCACAATTGGCGAAGATATCGCTGATAACATACATGCAAAAAAAAAACAGACGAATTGATAACCTCCTCCTTTTGGAAGTCGGTTAAAAATATTAAAAACTATGATTTACCAACCTCCATCATCTCAATCTGTCTCATGTGCAAGTTCTTAGCGTTTTGAAGCTGTAGCCTGGTCTCGTCCAGCGCCGTCTTCATCTGCATGGACTCGTTGTACAGAACAGAGAACTGACTCTGAAGACATTTGTACTCCGTTGTTTCAACTATCACTGACTCTGGCAGTTGGCGGATCTGGGTAACAGGTTCAATTAGTTAAGAAGAGGGTGGTACAGTAGGCCAAGGAAACTTGAACGTATTTAGAATCTTGACCTTTTTATTATACGATCTTGTCGACGCCAAAAATGAAGCATCCACGAAGACATTAATTATAAAGGTGTAAAAACACTCTTAACAAAACCGAGAGGCACTTGTTCTCCCCGTCATTGCGATCATTTTTTTTTGTTCTAGACCATACCTGGGAACCTTCTAGTTACGGAGATATTGGGGTCAAAGTTCCAACTTTTTCACGTTTTTTTTTTTTTAATACAAGTTTTTAATGTGAGATTTTTACTTTAAATACCTCCACTACTACTATTCAATCCATCCATTAGAACAATGTTTTGAGTGCCTTACAATCGAGTTCTATCGTAAAACGTGAATTTTCACCCCCAAAAAAAAGGTCGTTTCCCAGCGATAATTTTTGCGTAAAGTTACTTAGTTTGATGTACAGAATGCTTGGATGACGGATTCGTGAAGTCTGTTTACACCCTGTATATAGGAAAGTGATCATCGTTTTAGGATCATACAGATTTTTGTAGTCACTATGCTGATAAGTTAGCCTCTTGTGGTCATCAAAGGGTCTATTCATACATACATAATGTCACACACTTTTCCTCTGGGGGTAGGTGGAAACCACAGAACGCCACTTGCTATAATCCTCACAGACTACTTTTGCCTCATCCACGTTCATACATTTGGTCATATACGCAGGCGCGTTGCGGGTACTATGCAGATTGAAGAACCTCACCAATACGGTCATTGTATGTCTTTCCAGGGCGTCCCCTCACGGCGTTGCCAGTATATTTATAATGTCTTCTTCCACAAAAGAAGGACTACCTTCTGATTCAAAACAAGTAAATACTTTGGGAGACTGGTTAGTTAGGATACCTAATAAATATAAAGAGTGAAATTATAAAGGTTTTTTCATTCGTTCAGAACCTTAAAAATTGTCTGCCTACGCAGACCGGGACGGCATGCCAAGGGATTAAATTTTTTACCAATGGACATTCAAACGTATTGATATATGTATAAATACGACCGTGATGTGTCTTTCAATGCCGTGCAATGAAATCCCTTTTAATGCCACGGCATCATTTTAAAGCATAGCAATTTATATCGTATTTCTATATCAACACGTTAGAAATTTAGAATGTCCATTGGTAGAAAATTAAATCCCTTGCCATGGCGTTCCGGTCTGCGTAGGCCTTGATTGTACTCACATCCATCTTCAGCTTCTCAACTTCCTTCAGCGTGTCCCGATGCTGCCGGTGCAGCCGGTCGAGCTCGGCCAGCCGGTTGTTGGCGAGCTCCCGCTGCTCCTCCAGCTCGGCGGCTACATCCTCCAGCTTGGCGGCCGCGGCCGTCGTGTGCGGCGTGGAGCTGGCGCCGGACGTGGCCACTGTGGGGACGGTCGTGGCTCCCGATTGGTGGTAGCTTTTTAGCTTCTCGATGGCTTCCGCGAGATGATTTTCGAGCTTGTCGTTACGAGATCGCACCTGTTAGTTAAGATTGAAAATGTTGTGTGAAATTGCGTAGATTTGTTTCATCAACACGGTGAAGTAGAACATCGTAAGCAAACTGTTATAAATAAACAAAACTCGCTAGACATTACACACAACGCCATCTAGTGCCACACTAAGTAACAAAGCTTGTGTCGTGGACACCAGATAGTTGAGATACTTTTTGTTTGTAAATACATACTTATTATGACTATAAACATCCACGACTTGGAAACAAATGTCCATGCTCATCACACAAACATTTGCCCCTACCGGGATTCGAACCCGGGACCCTAAGAACGTAAGGCAGCCTCACTACCGCTGCGCCATTCGGGTCGTCATAGGATAGGACCCGCACAGAGATGCTGGCGGTAAACACAGGAGGCCAGATCCATCACGCGCATTTGCAATGAGCATTGAAAATACACGTATTTACCCCTTTCTGAAGATTAAATTTTTTTTTTTCAATTCTGAAAATCAAATTCTGATTCAAATTCTTATGTTCTTTATGAAATTCAGACAATCGCGCATGAAGGGTCCCGTACCATCTTAGGAGGGTTGCCCCTGTTATTTTTATTATGTGTTGTTATAGCGGCAACAGAAATACATCATCTGTGAAATTTTCAATTGTCTAGCTATCACGGTTCATGAGAAACAGCCTGGGTGACAGACAGACAGACGGACAGTGGAGTCTTGATAATAGGGTCCCATTTTTACCCTTTGGGTACGGAACCCTAAAAAGTAGCTGCTAACTGAACATTGGCTACTTCCAGCTCCTTGGTACGTACGCCAAAGCTAGTTCATTTGATAAAACTCCTACAAACCTTCATCAACTCATATTGCAGGTCATCGATCTGGTTCTTGAGCTCAGCATTCTCCGTGTCTCGGCTGTTGACGGCATCTTGCAGCTGAGCCACTCTCAGGGTCATAGCGTGATGGCTCTCATGTAAAGTCGTACATAGGGCTTGCAGCCGCCGGTTCTCAACTGTCACCTCCTCGTTTGTGGCGCGGATGACATCATCCAAAATAGGGGCGGGGGCGGATTCTGAAATATTTAAAGTATTGTTAGCGTATCGGTTAGCGATATCGATATCGACTTCCAGCCTGAGAGATGCTAACAATGGTCGGGGCGAAATAATTCAGCACAGCTGGGTGGAAAATCGAATCCTACTAATATTATAAATGCGAAAAAGTTTGTGAGGATGTATGGATGTCTGAATGTGGATGTTTGTTACTCTTTCACGCAAAAACTACTGAACGGATTTGGATGAAATTTTGCACACAGATAGTTTATAACCTGGTTTAAGACATGGGATACTTTTATTCCGCTAGTAAGATCCCATGGGACAATTACCAAACTTCACGCGAGCGAAGCCGCTGGCAGAAGCTCAGTCAGTGTTTCAACGCTATTAGATACCCAACGAAATTTTTCGATCGGCATGGGGCACTTGCATTGCGTCGGGTCCGCTTCGTTACAAACTCTACTGTTGGAAACTTGCAAACAAAATGTAACCTTGTTGCGGCACCGTAAAATTCACTTCTCTTCCTCTACGTCGCAGCAAAAAAAGAGTTCTCGTGTGTTCGTTACCACGACAATAAAAAACCTCTATTCCGGTAGGAATTCGAAACCGAATAGTAACACAACATGTGTTTTTCGTGTAATGACAAGGCATCGAAAACACGGTCAGAGCTACGTTTGGACGCCTGGCGGTTTCGTATTTGCGGCCTAAGAAAGTAAGCCAAAAACACAACTCTCCTTTTGGACTTCGCCGCTGTCAAGTTAAATAACATAACATCACGGCTGTTATCCCCGGAGGATTAGACAGAGGAGTACCTAATAGCACAACCACACTTCGCCATGTATGTTTAAATCCCATGTAATAGGCGGCGAGTTACAATCGGGCACAAATTCAGACTCCGTGGCTGTTACTGAGAAATTCCTCATGGACAAAACCCAATAACACTTTGCCTAACCTGGGAATCGTACTCAGGACAGCGATCAGTCGTGCTTGCGACCACTACACTAACGAGGCAGCCAAGTAAAATAGCACATGAATTCCAGATTACAAACAATGTTTTACTAGACGTCTCCCCTGGCTGTGTGGCAATGGATGAATGGATGGAAAGACAATCAAAATTATCCATTAGCAACAAGACACTTGTCTACAAAGCTATAGTTAAACCTATCTGGACTTACGGAATAGAACTCTGGGGATCGGCTATAGCCACTCAATATCGAAATTTTGCAAAGGTTCCAAAATTTAGCCCTAAGAACAATCTCAATTGCACCTTAGTTTGTCAGAAACATAGAAATACACAACCACTTAAAAATACCAACAATGAAAGAAGAAATATGCGAAAAAAGCAAAACCTACAAACAGAGACTGAGCAAACACAGCAATGTCTTAGCCAAGAACCTCCTAAGCAGGCAAGGGGATATAATCCGCCTAAAGAGATGGCAAATCCTAAACTTGGACCAGCGACAGTGAAAATTTTAAGTTGTTTTAATACTGAACCACAATGTGAATGTTTCTTATTCTTATTCTTCACACAGTCGGTTGCATAAGTTTTGGAGCAACCTACACTTAAGGTGAATGCTCCGACCAGCCCGCGAAATTCAAATTTTCTTAATAATGAAATCATCAATACAACCCTCCAAGTTCATAAAGGTCTAGCAATGACTTTGACTTTGAAAAATCGTTCCTCGACCTTTATGAACTTGGAGGGTTGTATTGATGATTATAATTCTGTAACTATATACGTCTTACAATCGCGAACAATATTTTAATCAACATACAACCTAGCACTGGCCTGCAAAATTGCAAAAAACGTAAGAATATTTGAATTTTGCGGGCTACCCTGGAGCATCAGCCTTAAGTTTAAATACTAACATAGATAAGTAAGTTCTGTATTTTTACTAACATTGTGAATTGATTTTGTGAACGTGGATAGTTATGAATGTACTTATATGGATTTTGTGATATCTGAATTAAATGAATTTATTTTAATTTATTTATTTTATTTAAACATTTAACTTAACTAACCATACAGCTTACCCTCACTCTCTCCTTTGATGGCTCGCCAGATCTTATCATTCCTCTGCTGCAGCCGGTCGAACGCTTGCAACACCTTGGCGACCGCTCGCTTGCTCACTTGAACACGGTTGGCGAGCTGAGCGTCTAATTCCTCCTTGTCCCAGGTCGACAGCTGCATCAAGAACGAAGTTGTTGCCTCGTTTTCATCTATGGACAATGATAAGAGTCCGAATTAGAAAATACCAGCACGCACAATGGTCCACTTTAAGGACTAAGTGCAGAAACCTAAACCCCATGATAGACAGACTATATCATATTTGAATTGTTGCGTAAGGAGCTTGAACTTCTGACTTTAACATAAAGGGTGTAAATAGACCCTTAACGAAGCCGAAAGGCAATTGTTCTCCCCGTCATTGCGATATTTTTTTTGTTTTGGTCCATACCTGGGAAGCTTCTAGAACTTACGGAGATATTGGAGGTAAAGACCTCCAATATCAATATTTTTTTAATACCAGTTTTTATGGCCATAACTTTACTTTAAACACCCCTATAACCCGTTAACTATTTAATCCATCCATTAGCACAATGTTTTGAGTGCGTTACATTGAATTTTACCGTAAGACGTGATTTTTTAACCCAAAAAAAAAATCGTTTCCCAGCAATAATTTTTGAGTGGAGTTACTTAGTTTAGTGTACAGAATGCTTGGTGGACGGCTTCGTGAAGGGTCAGTTTACACCCTGTATAGAAGTGTTGCTGGGAGTTTTTTTCCGCCACTTCCTCTTCATTCTTCACACAAAGAAGTGGTGAAGGACGGGCATTTCGAAGGACTGTCCTATGTAACTTTTGATGTTGAAATAATCCAAATTTTCAACCTAATTTGAATAAGTGACTTTTGATAGTGAGATCAGCCCCCTTATTCACAAATGCTTCGATTTGATAAGTTGTGTATCTGTCTTTTTTTGGCATAACGCAAGCGAGCGAGATAGACATACGACTTTCCCAATAGAAATCGAATCAAATCGTTTGTGATTTTTGTGAATACGATGCACCAACAAGGTTATTATAGAGGCCTGGGCCTAATTATTGTACTGACACTAATATCATTAATTTAAAGTAACTTAACACCTTTTTTTTTTTTCTGATGGGAAATCATCAAATGACTTCTCCTGCTCTGGGCGGATCAGGAGGGGGAGTGTCAGACTTTTACTGACTAAAACCCATCCATGTTCCTTCATCGCCCTTTGTGTTCCGGGGCCACGGTATCTCTTTCGAAGTCTCGCAACCCCGGCAGGGAGTAACTTAACACCTTGGATGGCTTTCTCGTTAATTGGCGATAAGAGGCGCTCAGGCTAACTAAAAAAAGAAAAACTTAAACCAATGAGGTTTTTTTGGTATTTTTACAAATTAATTAACTGTCATGCCAACACAATAGACTTGATGACAGTGTAGAAACACCTTGACCTAGTATTTGGAAGCAAACAATTCGTAATTAATAATAATTTTCACATTGATATCTTTATAATGTGAGAAAATTACTCAAATTTTCAAGTCAGATCATTTTATACATAATGCTGCACCTGTTTGGTTCCATTAGCTCCGCGAGGAGTCACTCAAATGGTTGTTTCTTGAGAAACCCAAACCCCACTCATAGATAATCTACTTGGCTCAACCAAGCAACCAAAATATTAAGTTACAAAAATAAGTGTTTATGTTTATGTTGTTGATGGCAATCTGAAATACGAAACAAAGCCTAAACATTCCAAATAATTCTAAAAAAAAGTAAAACCTAATATTCTTATCAGTGGTGTGCCTAGCTAGGGGTCCACAATACGGCAACCCCATAAGGCAAGCAGACTGTACAGAAACCCTAAGATCATAAAGAGTAGTAGTAGGCTATATGGCGGGTGTGTCGGGTCATTTAATTCCCTTCAATATGGTTGAGTTGAATGGCGCCGATGCGCGCGTCATGTTCGTGAGCGGGCGCTGTCAGTTGGGACTGGTCATCTCTTGGCTGCCAGGGTTCATTTTAATTCGTTTGTTGTTAATTTGTTGTCTTTTTCTACTCTGGACGCTCTTAATGTGCACGTCTTTCTACATCGTTCTCACATATATGTATAATTTCAAAATTAATGATGTAACCAAAATTTTGTAACAATATTTTGATTCAAAAGAGTGTCCATGGAGTTTCTTGCCCGTTCTTCTCCATAGAGATCTACGCTAGGGAATGGGCAACTACAGTACTTCCTCAAGTTATTATGCCTTGTGACTGGGACTGTAGCTTTGTTTTTTTATTTGTAATTTTGACATTCAAAAATGCCGTAATGGTCTAATTGAAATAAATGCTTTGAGTTTGAGTTAAGGGCTTCTATGGGCCATTGTAGCCTGAAATAAATGATGTTGTTGTTTTTAAGGAAAACCAAACTTTTAGGCTTGAATGAAAGTACCTACTGCCACTGATTGTTTTATGTAAACTGTATTCTAAAAGGTTACTCAAAAAATTGTCTAGGTGACAGTAAAACTGCACGCATGTAGTAAAGACAGCATTTCAGCAAACAGAGTGTGCAAAAATGTGACTTGACCAGACGGGATGTGGAGGGTGGAGTTCAGTGTGTTGTAGGACAACTTGGAAGGGTAGCGACCAACCATTAATGGACTGCAATAGGCAGAGTAGTGATAGTTGAATAAAGAAGCCAACTTTAATGACAAATAGAGATCATTTTCACTACTTACTTTTATTTTCTGACTCATCTGCTGTCTCCGCATCAAAGCGCTGCAGGAGTACTCTGATGTCCTCATTGAGTAGATTCCAGTAGCGATTGACAACACACAGCACTGCATCATCTTGTGTCTGTCTCTTCTCCAGCTGTTCAATCCTGGCACGAAGCTCGGCCTCACACCTATGGCGTTGTTCTATTCTCTGAAAGACAATGTTGTAATGTAATTTTATAGGCAGATATAGAGTAGATAATAAATAATAATAAATAAATATCGCTGGACATTACACACAGCGCCATCTAGTACCACACTAAGCAACGAGGCTTGTGTCGTGGACACCAGATAGTTGATTTACTACATACATACTTTTTGTTTGTAAATACATACTTATTTATACATATAAACATCCATGACTCACTCGGAAACAAATGTCCATGCTCATCACACAAACATTTGCTTCTACCGGGATTCGAACCCGGGACCCTAAGAACGTAAGGCAGCCTCAGTACCGCTGCGCCATTCGAGTCGTCGAAGATAGATACTAGATACATGATGCATGAATAGAGTTTACAGCTCTTATACAATATACAAAACTTGTTAGTCTATTCAAGAATGACCTCTTAAGTGTGGTTTCCTTAAGAATTGGCCAAGAGAAGCACAAAGTAAGGGAACTGGGAGGAAAGATAAACAGCATTTGCGTAGACAAATTCCTTGGAGTTAAACAGCATAAGCAAACAAGGCTTTATAACCTAGATCAATCATTCTATGTAATTTTGTGAGTCAGAGAGAGATCTTAAGTTTCTTCTGTCAGTGTCTACTCTTTTTTTTATCATGTGGTTGGTGAGTAACCTGGTGTCAGATTTTTATATGACGCCCATGGGCATCTGACTTGGTTTAACATGCAGTTCAGAAATGTCTCATATGCATGCTGGTTGCCTCAGAATGTTTTTCCTATAACGTAGCAAGTGATAATTATACAATACGCACATGAATCCGAAAAATCAGAGTTGTGTGTCTTGGTTTCGAACTTGGCAGTCCAGCAGTAACACCACTAGATTATCACTGCTAATGTGATCTTTGCTAGTGCCTACTTTAAAGATAATACAATCTCACATTGCCAAATGTGATGAATTGTATCTTGATGACTCTTTTCTTTATTTCTATTTAGAAAGATTCATATGGGGCATTAATCCTAAGCTTATTGGACTAGAAGTCAATAGATTGAACAAGGAGGTGCATTTAAAGAGACAGTAACTCTTACTCAAAACCAACGTAAAAGGTGTATAATAAATTTTGGAGGTTAATGTTGATAGTTTAAAGACTAAAACCCCCAAGTGTACAACAATGCATGTTTTTGTACTCTCTAATAATATTATTACGTCTATCAAGTAACTTTATCAACAAATGAACACTTCTGTTCATAGACAGAGGCATAATATTCATCAAATACGAAATGAGTACAAATGGATTGTATTAACTACTTTATTGATAACTACGATATTGATGCATACCTAGCTTGTAGTTTTAGCATGATGGAAATTTCATTGAGAAAATAAAAAAAATGGTCTTTCATGGCTGTTATGTCATCTACTAGAATATTACTGTCACAAAGACATTGTGACAAACCATAATTTTCTTCCCAAGACATGTTTTAACCATGAACACAAAAGAAATCATGGTGTATTAAGAAGATCATTATGATACCAAAATAAGGATACATTTTGTACTGTTGGAAGTTTACAGCAGTAAAAAACTCTTCAATGCTCTAAAACTATCAATAACATTGTTGTCATGTAATTATGTGTTGATAAACAGCTGATTATGACATCTTTCTCATTCATTGAATCTGCAAAACAAATAAGCAATACAACATGCAAAAATACTTCACGTTGAGTACCTGGGCCAACTTTTTATTCTGAAACTGAAGAACTTTTATGTCCATTTCCTCCAAAGTTGACACAGGGCCGATAAGATGGGGCTCAAAATGAACTTTTTTGATCGGAGGCTGGCTACTGCCATTGCCGCCGTCATCTGCCGTACGTTTAGACATTTTGACCTAAAACATTGTAAAAGTGAAATCCACAAATCTCAAAAATGAATACTGTATTAGTCATTACGAAAACTATTGATCAATATAAACCGGTCAAATAAGAAAGAGGTTATAGGATGGTAAATAAGTAGCAACTATGTTCATTTTACTTTGGCTGGATTACATACATACCTGCTTGTCAATATTGACACTCTTGGTAATTGTTATTTTAATTCAAGAAATCGAGCTGAGAAATCTTAATTTTACAATAATCTGTATTAAATATCATTTTGAACGAAAGCAGAAGAAAACAAACTGAAAACGCCAAGCTCCGCCCGAAATATTGCCAACCTACTCGTCTCGCACGTCCTCGTCCGAGTAGGCACTAGAGGTGTAGTGCGTACAATGACTACTGCGAACGGCGATTAGTAGATTTCTAATCGATAAAAGTTTCGAACTTATTATTCGTATATTTCTCCATAAAGGAGACTGCATAGTGGGTTTACTTATAATATTTTTTCGATATTTTTTTCTATGGTCCATTATCCTGTCCACTAGCGTTTTATTCGGATTACAGCTCATAGACATAGTTTTAAGTTAGTCTGTAAGTTGCCTGAAAATAAATTAATGTTGTGGTTATTGTTGTAGCAGCATTAAGGTCAAGTCGTTAATTTTATTATGCTGTATCAAATCAGTGATTTTGCATATCGAAACCTCTGGACAATTCGGCTGTTCAGTGCTATTTGGCATTCTGGATAGGTAATCAGCAATGATGTTATGTTCCCCTTTTCTATAAATTATGTCATAATCATAATTTCCTATCACGAGTGGCCCACCTCACAAGTCTATTATTGGCAATTTTTGGGAATTTCGTTGTGGGCCCAATATGTGAATAATTGGTTTGTGGTCAGTTACAAGTGTGAACACTTACAGTCACTTACAAGTTGTACCTCTGAGATATTGGACAAGACAAGGTTTCTATGACTATACTCTATGCGAGGTCCTAAAAGGCCTGTTTCCCAGCACAGCAGTGATACTGGAATGATAGGTTTCATGGTAATTCATAACATAAGACACGAGGGTTCGATTTCCAAGTCGGGCAAAGTATTAATTTTTCGACAGGAACATGAATACAATTTTACGGACGACTTTCAACTTTCGTTACTGAATATCATACATTCATACCTCCCTACTTTGTAATCGGAAATTGTCTGAAAAGAAGTATGATTAAATTAAAACAAACTTAATTTAGATGTTATTGTTGTAATACAGCAATATGCCTTTATAAATCAAAACAAATAAAACATCAGTTTACTCTGCGTAAATTTCACCCTGAAATCCAATGATATAGTTTTAGTCAAGAAAAAATCTTCTAAAGATTTGAATTCATCACAGTTCTATACTTCAACTGGTCTTGAAACATTCTTTGGAAAACTCTGTATTTCTTATCATGATATTGTTTAGTGCTTAAGTTAGGTGGTATGACGTCTGCTGTTCCACCCATATTTTCTATGGCATCCTGAACACTGTTGAAGTATTGGGAAGCACAAGCTCCTAGGATTGCAGAGCCCACTAGAACAGAGTCTTTCTCATGAGGACTTAGAATGGGCAGACCCACGGCATCAGCTTGTGTTTGGACGAAGAGCGGATCTTTGGTGATACCACCACAGATTAGCAACGATTTGAATGGCTCGTACCCCGCCAAAACCAGCGCTTCTATAATGTGTCTCGTTCCGTACTGAAACAAGGCATTAAAAATCATTTAAAATAAATGTAGTAGATGGCATTTTGTAGTGTCTGTCTATCCCTGGGGACCAGCGTGAGTTCATGTTTAAATTTCTATTATTTGACTTGCATTTATCAAAGTTGGCTAAGATATAGATATTATCAGTGTAAGTGTGTAAGTGTGTGTGTAGGTATATATTTTGTTATGCTAGCATGTGGGGAAGGCTGGTCAAAGTTGATTGTAGATGGCGCGTCCATCGCTTAGACCCAATCTGACTAATGAGGTCAAACTATTTTGAAATATAAAATGACATTGACAGATTTTCAACCAATGACGATGTTTGGTTCAAGCGATGCTAGCGCCATTAGATCCACAGTTGCCATCCCCATTACAAACTAAATCAGAAAAGCTGAAGTCGCCGTTTAAATAAAATAAAATAGCCAGTAAACAAGGTGGTAGGAGGGCTGACTGTCCTGTGTGCTGGAATTGCTGGAAAAATTAAATTGAGGGGATTTAAGAAACTATGGAATATCCAAGAAATACTCTTTTGATTTATGAAAAAAGCCTTGTATTGGCGCATAAAATATCACAATGTTTTTATGCGCCAATACAAGGCTTTTTTCTATTTTATAATAAATCACTTATTTTTACAATTTACTGTTTTATGCTGCTGCATAAAACAGTAGAGTGAGTAAGTAGAGTGTCTCAAAAGGCATCGTCCCACAGACCAAATAGAGCTTCATCGTCTTTGATAACGCCGATAATGACGTCAAAGTTATTTGTGTTAAAAAAACACTTTTAATTGAAAAGTGCTTAGTTGCTTAGTGTGGGGCTAGATGGCGCTGTGTGTAATGTCCAGCGATATTTATTGATTTTTTTATTTTTTTATAGTTTCACTAAAATTTTATTATAATATTGTTGTTGCATTTTTTCTTGAATAAAGATCATACAATTAGTAAAATTATTTTATTAAGGCCAAAAAACTTAGATGTAAACAAAGCAGTTAGTGGATACTAACGTCACATCATGGCTGCGACAGCTACGGACGTTTGAACTGTCGTAGAAAAATTGCAGGGGTTTAATATTATTTTTGTGCGACAAGCAGTAGTTGAACTTAACTTTTAATACTGTTCTTGGGTTGTTATTACTGTAATTTATTGATTTAAGGTGAATGCTCAAACCAGCCCGCGAAATTCAAATTTTCATACGTTTTTTGCAAAATTGCAGGCCAGTACTAGATTGTATATGATTAGAATATTACTCGCGGTTGTAAGACGTATGTAGTTACAGAATTATAATCATCAATATAATCAAAATCAATACAACCCTCCAAGTTCTTAAGTGCAGAAATGATTTTTCCACCTTTATGAACTTGGTCTTGGAAGGTTGTATTTATGATTTTGATAAATATTATTCTGTAACTACATGTTTTACAGTCGCGACTATTAATTTAATCAACATACAACCTAGCACTTCCCTGCAAAAAAAAATATATAGAATGAATTTCGCGGGTTACCCGGTCGGTTCCACCTTAAGAGGCCATCTCCAGCAGTGGACTACGCTAGTCTGTGTTGAACCACTTACCGAAAGTGCTTGCAATGTGGCCAGGTAAAGCAGCCCCAGGTTAGCTTCACTATTGTTTATTGATAGCCCACAAATCATGCCTCGCATGGAAGGGTCAGCCAGCGGTGAGCGGTTGCCATGGAAGTCAGGCCACACATGAACGTCCTTTGTCAAATAGCTGACGTCATTGTATCCTTCTAATCTCGCCATTTTTGATAATAAACCCCTCAAGTGGTTACGGGTACTGGAATATCAATTACATAAAGTTGAATCTATACTAATGTTATAAAGAGAAAAGAAATTTAGTTTTGTATGTAACAAAAATAAACTTAAAAACTACTGGACCGATTTGAAAAATTCTTTCACCGTTGGGAAGCAACACTATCCCCGGGTGACATAGGCTACTTTTTATTCTTGTATTTCCACGGGAACGGGAACTACGCAGGTGACACCGCGTGACGTCCGCTAGTTTATAAATAAAATAAATAATCACTCTTATTAGGCAATTACTTACTCGCCAGGAGACATCCCTTTGAGTAATTCAGCACCTGCAGGGTGACTTGATATTATGTGGTCTAATAACATCCCTGAAGCACTTTGTCCAGCCTCATTCAACCACATACTGGGAACCATTGCGCTGTAATAGGGTCCCCATACACCTTGGACTAGAACAGCCTTTTTATTCACAGCCATATGACAAGTAGAAGTTCCACAGATTAATCCAAGGCGGGAGGACATATCTTTGTCTATTCCATCACCATGTGTTCCAATCATGCCCAAACCACCAGCATGTGCATCTATAATGGAAGTGGCTACTGGCGTTTCTGGTTTCAGACCTAAAGTTGTTGCAACCTCAGCTGTTAAACCACCACAAAACTCTCCAGGCATCAACACCTTATTGCCAATCTTCTTAAAGTTATCTGCAGCCAGGTCCTCTAATCCAATATCCCGTAGAAAGCCTGAGTTCCAACCCTGTTTTCCATCAATTGAGCATTCATAATTCCATTTGCAAACCAATGAGCACAGCGAACGACTCAATGAACCTGTTGCTGTCCATGTTAGAAAATCTGGCAGATCAAAAAAGTATCCAAATTCATCCCATTTATTTGGCAGATTTTTTTTTAACCAGAGTAATTTAGGGATCTCCATTTCAAGACTAACTTTTCCACCAACATATTTGAGTATGTCGTGGTTAGTTTTGTTTATGAAGTCTGCCTCAGCCTGTGCCCGATGATCCATCCACATTATTATATTTTGTTCATTGTTGTTCGTGCTGACAGATATAGGTTTTCCATGTTTGTCTAGGACTACTAAGGAGCATGTGGCGTCAAACCCAATACCTTTAATACTGGCTGGGTCTATGTTTGCAACTACATTCTGAAAAGCCAAGTATTTTATAAAAACATTTTTTTTTACAAGTATTAGCTCTGTAGCTTTAAACTATTTCGCAAACAGATCCCACAGCTATTTCAGTACATTGGCTGTCTGAGTCTAGTAGCTTGATTCAGTCAATTTGAGATTTTCATATTCTTTTTAGAAGTTTGCGAGTCTAAAAAAAATTAATCCATTATGTTACAATGATTGCTAACTTATTGAGTTACTCAAGACTGTTACCTTAATGACAAACACACAGCATTCCCAGATGTCCTTAGATGACTGTTCATAGTAGTCAACTTTGGGTTTCCAAGTCTGAATTTCCATAACAGATGCATTTAAGACATGACCTCTGTCATCAACCAAGGCTGCTCGTACGCTGCCTGAGCCTACATCCACACCGATAAAATAATCTCCTTTACTCATTTGGATGCACTGCAAATAGGAAAAAACTACAGTTTAATAAATGAAAAATATATTTATAAAAATTTTAAAAAATAATTTTATTACAAATTAACACAGATTAAAACAGGAAATGCTATATTAATCACCTTGGTGTCAGACAATGCGTGAATGATAGGAATGAATGGCGCGGCGACGACAAATACAAATTGATTAAATGGCCTTGGTGTTGTAGATATAACATATCAAGTAATAAAACTAAGCCTCGTCACCTCGTGAGATAACTTTGTTGTCCTTTGAACTTTTCTAACTGTACACGTACAGCTATCATCTGTAATGGTAAACACGTTAATTAATGTCAACACGCCTAGAGTTATTGTGATTTCTTTTGGTCTGTTTGTATGGTAAGTAGTTTATCATGCTAAATTAACAAAATTAGCATGATACAAAAATACCTTACAGACTATAATGTTAGCTATATCAATATTACGTAATACATCTGATAATCAATTTAAAATATAATTATTTCTGCTGAAGGAAATAGAGTTTTCAATTTTACCGCTTCGAAAACGTAACCTCATGACACTGTCACTGTCAAAATCGAGTCCTTGTGATCGAGTCTAATGGGGGCTATCGCGTGTAAATTTGCCACTAGAGGCGTTTGTGTAGACTAAGGTCTTCGAAAATGTCAGATGTAATAGAGTGTGCGCTCGTTGCGTGCTGTTTTATCACATTTTTATACTAATACTCACGATTGTGTTCTAGATTGAGCCATTCCTGTTTAGCTATGACTTGAATATGGTTAAATAGCAACAGATCTTAATTGTTAGTACTTGGAGGTAGAATGATTTTAAAATGATCGAGTTCAAGAGCAGGCCCATATTGTAATAAAAAAATTAAAAAAATGTTTTCTGCTTGCTAATTTTAGAAAAAATATTGTAAATATATATCTCAAGCTTACACTTTGTTCGAGACGGAATGGGACGCCGTCACCTCCTTCTGCGAAGCAGTAATGCTAGAGAAGGAGGTGGCGGAACGTGAGAGGGAGAGAACCTCACAGCGTCCCGGCCGCCGCGGGAGACGCCCCGGGCGTCGGGGGCCACCATGTGGCCCCCGGCCACCGTAGGCGCGGGCCTGTGGACGGTGGGCTATGGGCTAGCTCGCCGTCCGTCCGTCTCATGACGACAGGCCGTGTCGACGGCGCGTTCGGGTTCCACGCGCGCCTCAAAGAGAGTCAGCAAAAAGGAAGGGGTCCGAAAGGACCGATGCCTGCCGGGGTTGCGGGACTATTCGAAAGAGATACCGTGGCCCCGGAACACAAAGGGCGATGAAGGAACATGGATGGGTTTTAGTCAGTAAAAGTCTGACACTCCCTCCTGCTCCGCCCAGAGCGGGAGAAGTCATTTGATGATTTCCTATCCGAAAAAAAAAAAAAAAAGCTTACACTTTGTTGTTAGACGTAATAAAATAAACTTTTTATGAAGTTAGTGGTACTCTATAGTATTAAATATAATTATTGACAGGACCTTACTCGACAGTGCGCCATCTGGTGAGCTCAAAAACGATAGCCCCTATTACCTTGTCATGTCGTTCAAGGCAGTAATGCCGGATCCACAACCACATTCACAGTAACAAGCCACGATAGTAACGTGTAAAATCGAATGTTGAAAATCTATGTCGCGGGCTCGTCCTGCTTGTTAGCTAGGCGTCTCTCTTAGGCACTGCGTGCAATAACAGTTACCGCGTAGTAGGTTTTTTAATAAATCTCACAGGGGGTCAAAATGGCCGCTTTTTATTAATCGTAATACACACATCAACACAGTCTAGGGATATTTTTAAAAAAGCGAATTGTTATCAATGTGTTAATTATTTATATGACATGTATATATTTAAAAGATACGTTATTTAATATTCTACCATTTTTTAATAATGGTTAAGGTATAGATTAAAATTTCAGGATTTTATGGAAAAAAAATGAAGCATAGACGGAAACCGTATATGAATGAACTTTTAATTTGTGAGTATGAACTGAAAAAAATAGAAAAATCATTTAATTTGTGTTATAAACTTGAAGTTAGTAGTCTGAGAAAGCGCCCATGATGTTCATAACACATCGGCAACGATTCGGCATGCTCAGAACAAGGTTGTCAATGTCTTGCTGCGGAATATTGTCCCATGTCCTTCTGAGGTGCGCAAAAAGTTGATCTTCTGTAACACACAGCACTGCATCATCTTGTGTCTGTCTCTTCTCCAGCTGTTCAATCCTGGCACGAAGCTCGGCCTCACACCTATGGCGTTGTTCTATTCTCTGAAAGACAATGTTGTAATGTAATTTTATAGGCAGATATAGAGTAGATAATAAATAATAATAAATAAATATCGCTGGACATTACACACAGCGCCATATAGTACCACACTAAGCAACGAGGCTTGTGTCGTGGACACCAGATAGTTAATTTACTACATACATACTTTTTGTTTGTAAATACATACTTATTTATACTTATAAACATTCATGACTCACTCGGAAACAAATGTCCATGCTCATCACACAAACATTTGCTTCTACCGGGATTCGAACCCGGGACCCTAAGAACGTAAGGCAGCCTCAGTACCGCTGCGCCATTCGGGTCGTCGAAGATAGATACTAGTTACATGATGCATGAATAGAGTTTACAGCTCTTACACAATATACAAAACTTGTTAGTCTATTCAAGAATGACCTCTTAAGTGTGGTTTCCTTAAGAATTGGCCAAGAGAAGCACAAAGTAAGGGAACTGGGAGGAAAGATAAACAGCATTTGCGTAGACAAATTCCTTGGAGTTAAACAGCATAAGCAAACAAGGCTTTATAACCTAGATCAATCATTCTATGTAATTTTGTGATTCAGAGAGAGATCTTAAGTTTCTTCTGTCAGTGTCTACTCTTTTTTTTATCATGTGGTTGGTGAGTAACCTGGTGTCAGATTTTTATATGACGCCCATGGGCATCTGACTTGGTTTAACATGCAGTTAAGAAATGTCTCATATGCATGCTGGTTGCCTCAGAATGTTTTTCCTATAACGTAGCAAGTGATAATTATACAATACGCACATGAATCCGAAAAATCAGAGTTGTGTGTCTTGGTTTCGAACTTGGCAGTCCAGCAGTAACACCACTAGATTATCACTGCTAATGTGATCTTTGCTAGTGCCTACTTTAAAGATAATACAATCTCACATTGCCAAATGTGATGAATTGTATCTTGATGACTCTTTTCTTTATTTCTATTTAGAAAGATTCATATGGGGCATTAATCCTAAGCTTATTGGACTAGAAGTCAATAGATTGAACAAGGAGGTGCATTTAAAGAGACAGTAACTCTTACTCAAAACCAACGTAAAAGGTGTATAATAAATTTTGGAGGTTAATGTTGATAGTTTAAAGACTAAAACCCCCAAGTGTACAACAATGCATGTTTTTGTACTCTCTAATAATATTATTACGTCTATCAAGTAACTTTATCAACAAATGAACACTTCTGTTCATAGACAGAGGCATAATATTCATCAAATACGAAATGAGTACAAATGGATTGTATTAACTACTTTATTGATAACTACGATATTGATGCATACCTAGCTTGTAGTTTTAGCATGATGGAAATTTCATTGAGAAAATAAAAAAAATGGTCTTTCATGGTTGTTATGTCATCTACTAGAATATTACTGTCACAAAGACATTGTGACAAACCATAATTTTCTTCCCAAGACATGTTTTAACCATGAACACAAAAGAAATCATGGTGTATTAAGAAGATCATTATGATACCAACACAAGGATACATTTTGTACTGTTGGAAGTTTACAGCAGTAAAAAACTCTTCAATGCTCTAAAACTATCAATAACATTGTTGTCATGTAATTATGTGTTGATAAACAGCTGATTATGACATCTTTCTCATTCATTGAATCTGCAAAACAAATAAGCAATACAACATGCAAAAATACTTCACGCTGAGTACCTGGGCCAACTTTTTATTCTGAAACTGAAGAACTTTTATGTCCATTTCCTCCAAAGTTGACACAGGGCCGATAAGATGGGGCTCAAAATGAACTTTTTTGATCGGAGGCTGGCTACTGCCATTGCCGCCGTCATCTGCCGTACGTTTAGACATTTTGACCTAAAACATTGTAAAAGTGAAATCCACAAATCTCAAAAATGAATACTGTATTAGTCATTACGAAAACTATTGATCAATATAAACCGGTCAAATAAGAAAGAGGTTAAAGGATGGTAAATAAGTAGCAACTATGTTCATTTTACTTTGGCTGGATTACATACATACCTGCTTGTCAATATTGACACCCTTGGTAATTGTTATTTTAATTCAAGAAATCGAGCTGACAAATCTTAATTTTACAATAATCTGTATTAAATATCATTTTGAACGAAAGTACTCGTCTCGCACGTCCTCGTCCGAGTACTCCGAGTAGGCACTAGAGGTGTAGTGCGTACAATGGCGAACGGCGAATAGTAGATTTCTAATCGATAAAAGTTTCGAACTTATTATTCGTATATTTCTCCATAGAGGAGACTGCATAGTGGGTTTACTTATAATATTTTTTCGATATTTTTTTCTATGGTCCATTATCCTGACCACTAGCGTTTTATTCGGATTACAGCTCATAGACATAGTTTTAAGTTAGTCTGTAAGTTGCCTGAAAATAAATTAATGTTGTGGTTATTGTTGTAGCAGCTTAAGGTCAAGTCGTTAATTTTATTATGCTGTATCAAATCAGTGATTTTGCATATCGAAACCTCTGGACAATTCGGCTGTTCAGTGCTATTTGGCATTCTGGATAGGTAATCAGCAATGATGTTATGTTCCCCTTTTCTATAAATTATGTCATAATCATAATTTCCTATCACGAGTGCCCACCTCACAAGTCTATTATTGGCAATTTTTGGGAGATTTCGTTGTGCGCCCAATATGTGAATAAATGGTTTGTGGTCAGTTACAAGTGTGAACTTTGTACCTCTGAGATATTGGACAAGACAAGGTTTCTATGACTATACTCTATGCGAGGTCCTAAAAGGCCTGTTTCCCAGCACAGCAGTGATACTGGAAAGATAGGTTTCATGGTAATTCATAACATAAGACACGAGGGTTCGATTTCCAAGTCGGGCAAAGTATTAATTTTTCGACAGGAACATGAATACAATTTTACGGACGACTTTCAACTTTCGTTACTGAATATTGTTACGTCGTACCCGTACTTACCTACAGTTACGGTAGTAGGTACCTACTAGTAAGTAGGTAGGTAATAGTAGGTAGGTAGGTAAAACGAGTCCCGAATAATGTAGGTACAAATTCGCAAACTACCTACAAAAGAACATCATTGTAATTTCGACCGTACGCCGAGGGCATAAAGTACCTACTCGAAGGACAATGACCCACTATGGAATTGTCTAGAAGATTCTAGGAAGTCGTGGATATTTCTCGAACGTTCGATCGCCATATAAATAGTCGACGTGTTTGCGGGAGCAGTCAGTCTTATTTTAGCTAAAGTACGAAGCGAATCGAAGTGAACTAGTAAGTGCGATATCTAAGTGAATAGTGATCAGGACGTTCAAGGAATTAGTGATCATCGTCGGCGACCATCTCGAACCAAAGCGCTCGGAAATAGCCGAGCGGCACATATTCAGACAAAGGCGACAAAATGGCGGCGAAAGCCTCGGCGATTATTTACAAGTTCTCAAGCATCTAGCGAGCACGTGCAGCTTCAAGGGTTGCCTCGAAGAAAACTTGAGAGATCAATTCGTATCGGGTCTATCTAGTGACGATATGAGATCGCGCCTTTTCGCCGAACCAACGTTAACGTACAAAAGAGCCGTGGAGTTGGCTTTTGCACTGGAGGCTGCCGACCGGCACGCGCAGGCGAGCGGGAGCGGAGCGGGCAGTACGGCGGCGACGGCGGACTCCGGCGCGGCCGAGCCCGTGCATCGCATGGCGACGGGGCAAGGCGCACGCGCCGGCAGCGGCAGCGCCACCGCGGGCAGGGCGCCCGCGCCTGCAGCGGCAGCGCCGCTGCGGGTCCAGCGAGGGACGCCGGCGCCGCGCGGCGCGCCCAGTTGACGTGTTGGCGGTGCGGGAAGGGACACCAGGCCAACAGTTGTCGTTTCAAAAATTACTCTTGCGACAGTTGCGGCCAGAAGGGCCATCTAAAGGCAATGTGCAAGCGTTCCCCTCATCAGGGTGAGGCGCGGTCATCGGGCCGCGGGCAGAACTACATTGATAGTGATAACGATTCGGAGTGCGAGCTTTATAATCTAAACGTGTGTAATAATAGTGATCGGCCCTATAATGTGCAGGTGAAAGTGAACGGCAAGGTGATGATGTTCGAGTTGGACACTGGAAGTAAGTTATCCACGATTAACACTTATTTTTACCAGGAACATTTTAAACAGATATCGCTTATCGCTAATGATGTTTGTTTACATTCGTACAATGGCACTCGAATCGAAGTAGCAGGTTATATTTTGGTGGATGTTGCTATCGGGACGCACACGGCGAGGAATTTGAAACTATTTGTAATTAAAAAGGGTGGGCCACCCTTATTAGGTAGATCGTGGCTCAGTCAGTTAAATATTAATGAAATTAAAGTGAAAGATAAAATGTATAATTTAACTGAGGTTAATTTGGTTCATAGTTTACGTAATGAATTCCCCACCGTGTTCGCCCTAGGTCTAGGAACATGTAATAAAGAGCTGTCGTTGAGATTGTGCGATACGACTCCAATATTTGTTAAGGCAAGGTCGCTGCCATTAGCTTTACGTAAGCCTGTTGAATTAGAACTCCAGCGACTCGAGGCAGAGGGTACGATTCAAAAAGTGGAATATTCGGATTATGGGACTCCTATTGTCCCGGTAATTAAGAAATCGGGTGATATTCGCATTTGCGGAGATTATAAGGTTACAATAAACCCAAAGTTGATTCGCGATCCGTACCCTATGCCGCGAATCGAAGAGTTGTTCGCTGCCTTAAGTGGTGGCGAACAATATTCTAAGATCGATCTCACGAATGCTTACCAACAATTATTTTTGGATAAAAAATCGCGGGCTTGCACTGCAATCACTACGCATGTAGGTACATTTACCTATAATAGAACGCCATTTGGTTTGACATGTATTCCAGAAAAATTCCAGAAGTTTATGGAAGAAACACTTAGAGGTTTAAAAGGTACTGCTGTATTCTTAGACGACATCGCGGTCACAGGTGCTTCAAGATCGGAGCATATGGCTAATCTAAGGGCCGTTTTGACACGATTACGTGAGGTCGGTTTAAGGATTAAATTAGAGAAATGTACTTTTATGCATGATAGTATAACTTATTTAGGTTTTGTCATCGACAAGCAAGGCCTACACCCAGACAAAAATAAATTAAAAGCCATTGTGGAGGCTCCGCCGCCGGAAGACGTAACTCAGCTGAGATCTTTTCTCGGTCTAATTAATTACTACTCAAAGTTCATACCTCGGCTGAGTACGATTTTGCATCCATTGCATAGTTTGTTGCGCAAGGGCACCGACTGGGTCTGGTCCAAGCATTGTAAAGAGGCTTTCAAGGAAATAAAAGATGTAATATTAAGTGGAAAAGTTTTAGTACATTATAATCCCGAGTTGCCTTTAGTTTTGGCGGTTGACAGCAGTTCATACGGCATAGGTAGTGTGTTATCGCATCGTTTTCCTAACGGCGACGAGCGCCCTATCTGTTTCGCTTCGCGGACTTTAAACGCAGCCGAAAGATCTTACAGTCAGCTGGACAAAGAGGCACTGGCGATTATTGCTGGTGTTATCAAACATCACCAATATATCTACGGCCGTCACTTTATTATAAAAACTGATCACAAACTACTGACGTTTATATTCGGATCAAAATTTGGGTTGCCGGTAACAGCAGCTAGCAGGTTACAACGATACGCCACTAGACTGGCGTCTTACGATTTTGATATTGAATTCGTTAAATCGAATGATAACAGTAATGTCGATGCCTTAACACGACTGCCGCTGCCGTGTCAACGAAAAATGTGTAATGAGTTGGAATCGGTGTCGTATATTAATTATGTCGAAGAATCTTTTCCTATTAGCGCTAAAGAGGTAGCTTTGTAGACACAAAAAGATGTCTTATTAAATAAAATGAAGAATTATATTATAAACGGTTGGCCTTCGAACATTGATATCGACTTGGAAAAACCTTATTTCAATAGAAGAGACTATCTATGTTTAGATAGAGGTTGCATTTTGTATAATCATCGCGTTGTGGTGCCCGAGTCCTTGAGGAAGCAGGTGCTCGCTGAATTGCATGAGGGGCATCTAGGCGTCGTTAAAATGAAAAATATAGCCCGCAGCTATGTTTATTGGCCAACTTTAGACGTTGAAATTGAGTCCATCACTAAAGAGTGTAGTGCGTGTCGGCAGCAGCGTGATATGCCTCCGCGTTCTTTATTGCACCCTTGGGAGTTTCCAGCGCGTGCCTGGCAGAGAATACATATTGATTTTGGGGAATTTCAAGGAAAACACTATTTAGTCTCCGTAGACGCCCATAGTAAATGGATCGAAGTACAGAAGATGACCAGTACGAACGCTGTGGCGACGATCGGAAAGCTGCGTGAACTATTCGCGCGCTTCGGGCTTCCCACGCAGGTGGTGAGCGATGGAGGACCACCGTTCGGCTCCGGCGAGTTCGCCAACTTCATGAAGAAAAATTGCATCGTTCATACTATAACCAGTCCTTACAGGCCAGCGGGTAACGGCGCGGCTGAAAACGCAGTGAAGTTGGTGAAACGCGCTATGAAGAAAGCGGCGCATGAGGGGGTCGAAATCGATACGGCGGTCAATAAATTCCTATTTCAATATCGAAACTGCGAGCACGCCAGCACCGGCGTCGAACCAGCCCAGGCGATGCTCGGCCGGCGTTTGCGCGGGCGGCTAGACATACTGCGGCCGAGCGCCGAGCGCGCCAGCGAGGCGGCGGCGGCGCGAGCAGCGCGCGCCGCGCCCGGGGACGCCGTGTTGGCGCGGGACTACAGCGCGCGGCCTGACAAGTGGGCGCCGGCGGTGGTCACCGCACGAGAAGCTCCGCTCACGTATAGGGTGCGGTGTGCCGACGGACGCGAGTGGAAGCGGCATATTGACCAGTTACTCCCGGTTGGAAAACGTCGTTCGACCCTACGACATTCCATGGTCGCGGCCGAAAACATTCTGACTAACCCCTCCCGGTCAGACGACGAATTCGATGACGCAATAGAAAACGTCGCAGATGCCGAATTGTCTTCCAAAGACACCTCTAATGCTGATCGGGTTTCTATTAATCGAGATATCGAACCGATACCAGCTCAAAATCTCGGAACTCCTGTATCAAAATATGAAATTCGTCCAAGACGCGCTTGTACTTTAAAACAAAAAGTGTACAAAGAATAACAGGCCTATGTGCATAGTTATAATTAAGGTACCTAAGTGTACTTACCTACTGAGTTGTAAGAATTGTTCTTAATTTTTTTTGCTTTCGTATAACACATAATATTAGGTAGGTATATCTGTGGTAATAGAATCAAAATTAAATGTAGCTACAGTCCCAGTCACAAGACATAAAAACTGTGAAAGTACTGTAGTTGCCCATTCCCTAGCGTAGATCTCTATGGAGAAGAACGGGCAAGAAACTCCATGGACACTCTCTTAAATCAGAATATTGTTACAAAATCTTGGTTACATCATTCATGTTGAGATGGTATATTATGTGAGAACAATGTAGCAAGATGTGCACGTTAAAAGTGTCCACAGCAAAAACACACAAACAAAAAAAATACAATTCAAAATAGTTCATTCAAATAAGCCATGGCAACTAAGAGATGACCAGTCACAACTGACAGCGCCCGTTCACGGACATGACGCATGGATCAGCACCATTCAACTCAACCATTTTGAAGGGAACTAAATGATCCGACACATGCGCCACCATCAGCGAGACATTTGAGTGAGCATGACATACTCTAAACCGCCAGGGCACATTCAAGTCAAGAAAAAACGTAGGTTTCCAGTGAATGATAGCTTTCTAGTACATAGTACTCACACAATATGGGCTATACATTTATATAATACTAAGGAGATTGAATCTATACAATGCAAAGATAGTTGTACAATCTTCAGCAGCTCCAACAATACATTTTAATGCTATCAATTTATGCGCCCCTGTCCTTGTGGAGCAGGACCAGCATTGAGCCAAGCATTTTTATCAGCGATATAATCGCTCAACTTGTAATATGCTTGCTTACATAGTGTGCGTTTAATGCATGTTTTAAATTTCGTCTCATTCAGTTCAAGAATACTTTGTGGAATTTTATTATAGCATCTCAAACAGTACCCCATGAAAGATGAGTCTACTTTAGCGAGTCGGAAACCTGGCTGAACTAGTTGGTCCCTATTTCTAGTACTGTAATTATGTCTGTCACCCCTTTTACCAAAAAGGTGCAGATTTTTTCTGACGTACATTATGTTTTCGTAGATGTATTGACAATGTACCGTCATGATGCCAATATCCTTAAACAATTCCCTTAGAGAATCGCGCTTACGAAGATTATATATGGCCCTGATGGCTCTTTTCTGCAGAATAAATATAGACTCAATATCTGCAGCCCGTCCCCACAGTAAAATGCCATAAGACATTATACTATGAAAGTAACTAAAATAAACCAGTCTAGCGGTATCTACATCAGTATACTGACGGATTTTTCTAATGCAATAGGCTGCTGAACTTAGCCGCCCCGCAAGAGAAGTCAAATGAGAACCCCATTGTAGCCTTGAATCAAGCGTAATCCTCAGGAAAACCGTTTTATCTACGAATTCAAGTTTCTCTTTATTCAATATTATATCACAATCACTACTTTTAACATTCGGTAAAGCAAATCTTATGCATTTGGTTTTTTTTTTCATTTAATACTAAATTGTTTGCTGTGAACCAATTTTGGACCTGAAGTAGGGCATTATTCACGTCATCTAGATTTTGGGCCCGCCTATTTATCTTAAAAATTAGGGAAGTGTCATCAGCAAATAACACCATATTTTGCGGTTGGTTTTTCAGTAAATAGGGAAGATCATTTATATATACTAGAAAGAGAAAAGGACCCAATATTGAGCCTTGTGGAACCCCCATTTTTACTTTTAAACCCTGTGAATTAACACCATTTATTTGAACATGTTGTTGTCTATAATTCAAATAAGATTTTACCAAACTAAGTGCAAGTTTACCCAGTCCGTAATGCTCAAGTTTCAAAAGTAATGTGTCGTGATTTACGCAATCAAACGCTTTGGAGAGGTCACAAAAAATTCCTATGGCGTCTTGAGACTCTTCCCACGCAGTAAATATGTGCTTTAATAAGGTTACACCGGCGTCAGTTGTACAACGTCCCTTGGTGAAGCCATACTGTTGATCATGTAAGATTCTGTTGGTGTTAAAATGATAGAGCATTTGATTAAGCATTACTTTTTCGAAAACCTTGCTAAAAACTGGTAACACGGATACAGGTCTATAATTATTAGTATCTTTACTGTCTCCGGATTTGAAAAGAGGTATGACTTTACTGTATTTCATTAAATCAGGGAAAACTCCTTGGTCTACACATAAATTAAAAATTAAAGCTAAGTAAGGGGCTATAGTCTTAAGTATGGATGTACAAACTTTGACAGACATTCCCCATAGATCTTCGGTTAGTTTGATTTTTATTTGCCGGAAAGTTTTAATAACTATCATAGGGTTAATGTGTTTAAATTTAAATTCAGCCAGGCAGCCAGACACATTCGCCTTTAATAAGCCAATTGAGAGTTCAGGTGAGGAAATAAGAGCCTCCGTTGTTTTTAGTGGTATATCGGTAAAGAAATTTACAAATTCTTGAGCTACTTCCTGATTTGAGCTTTTAGGAAAGAAAAAGACGAAAGCTTTTAGAAAGCACCGTACCGTAGGTAGGTGCCTGCCTACTACAACAGCCCATAACGTCCACTGCTGGACATAAGCCTCTCCCATGATGGGAGGAATTTGCCATAATCTCCACGCTTGGCAGGCGGATTGGAGATCGCAGTGATGAAAGACTAACAGAAAACGCTGCTGCCCATTCTCTGGTCTACGGAGGCGCAAGGTGTTCTGCCTCAGACATTAGTCGCCTTATACGACACCCGTGAGTGTAATGGGTTGGTTCTATTCTACTCTGCCGGATACCACACGGCTCAACAACGGAGATAAGGAAATTTATTAGATGCAAAACAACTCGGCATAGGTACCTAGGTAGGTACTTGCCTATATTAGTCACCTGTTCTTGTTTTTTTTTTTTATGCAGCGCATACCCGTCAGCTGATACGGATTTTCTACTAGGTATATCAATTATTAGTTTATCGTAGGTATGTAAACAAAACCTTACTTCACTGTTACCTACTAAATATTTAACAGCAATAGTGAGTATACAAATTAACTACACAAACCTATTGTTTGTTTTTTTTTATTATATTAGTTAGGTACTTTACCAACTACTTTAAGCGATTATGTTGATAGGTACTGTGTAGAATAATATGCTCTACAAGAGGGGGGCGTGTGGTATCCCTCATTATTATATTGTTGCGGGTATGCCGCGAATAAACAGTTGGTTCGTAGACTCGCGTTTCATTGTTTGCTGCTCCCTGATTTATATGATAAATCTAACTTAGTGTACTTGTGAAGTGTTTTGTGATTATTAAAGTTATTTGTTGTTTCTTCGGTAGTAATTAATTTATCCCATACCCAGCTCGTAACAATTAGGTGTCAGAAGTGAGGGATAAATTATGCCAATTCTACCAAAGGACGACACGGACGGTATCCGTACCAGGAGTCAGCGACAGCAGAACATGCACCAAAGGCGGTTTGGAGATTCTCCGACACAAACACCTCGTGGTGTCCAGCCTACGTCAGTGCCAGTCGCTGGCCCATCCGGAGTTTCTCCAGCATCAGTGGCGCCAGACTTGTCAGCTTTAATGGCGCTGCTGCAGGAGCAGGCTCGCCGTCAAGAGGAGCAGGCTCGCCGGTTGAAAGAGCAGTTGCAGCAAGATAAAGAGGAGCAGGCCCGCCGCCAGGATGAACAGATGCTCCTCATAAAGGATCTTCATGCAACTTTTGGCAAAGATCTGAAAGTGATGAAAGATCAGGTTCACCAGCACGAGAACCGTATCTCAGAGGCCGAAGTTCAGATCGCTGGGGTGAAAAAGGCTTTGGGAGAACTGAAGACTGGAGACGTGACTGTGGCTTCAGTAGTTGCTGCACCTTCAGCGCGGGGCTTTAAGGTGCCTCCATTCGATGGAACATCTTCGTGGTTGGCTTATAAAATTCAATTTGAGGCCGTTATGAAGGGGAATGGATGGACAAAACCGCAAGCCATGACCGCGCTCACTTTGGGCCTTCGAGACCAGGCCTTAAACATTCTTGAGGCGCTCGGCAAGGATGTAACCTACGAGCAGCTGCTGGAGGCGTTAGAGTCCAGATACGGCGACGCGCACCTGGAGCACGTATTTCGTGCTAAGTTGAAGGATCGTGTTCAACGTAGTGCCGAGAACCTGCAGCAGTGGGCCCTGGAAGTTGAAAAGCTGGTTCGAAAAGCATACCAGTCTGCCCCTGCACTTATCGATGGGAATCTGGTACAAGCGTTCGTTGATGGAATACGTGACTTGGAAGTTAGAGCCGCTGTGAGACTTGGGCACCATGAGACGCTGAAAGACGCCTTGGCTCATGCCTTAGAAGTAGAAGCAGTGAGGCAGGACCACCGAACGTACCGCGTCAGGAAGGTTGTAGCATCACCAGTACGCGACCGCCCGCAAGGGTACAGTCCTAGGTGCTACACTTGTGGAGAAAGGGGTCATCTTCGGTCAAGCTGTCCTAAGCGCAGCACCCCGAGAGAAGATCAGCAGGGAAGGGTGGCTGAAGTGACTGCCCAGCCACAGCAGGGAAACGATCCCAGGACTGGGGGGCGGGTGCTGGCTGGTATTGGAAGAGCCCCGAGAATTTTGATCTCGCAAGCACATGACGGGAACAGCCTGACCATCAAAGGCGAAGTCAACGGAACACCATGCAAACTGACGTTGGATACTGGAGCCTCTCACACGGTCGTCAATTCTCACCTAGCAAGTCGGTTTATTGGGGACTACTTCGATAACCACGACCGTATACGATTACTAACAGCTACCGGTCAGCACATAATCGTCCGAGGCAAGAAGGAGGTGGAGTTAAAATTGGGTGATAGATTTTACAAGCACAATGTCATCGTGGCCGACATAGTGGACGATTGCATCTTGGGCTTGGATTTTATGCGAAAATATCGTTGTGAGATCGACGTTGATCAAGGAGTATTGAAATGTAGTTCAGAGGAAGTCTTCATGGAAGGTGCACCATCAGGGAAACTATACTGCTTGAAGGAGGTTGTTCTTCCTCGCAGATCAGAAACGATTGTGCCAGTTAGTCTACCACGGAATTCTGGACAAAAAGATCGAAGTGTTCTGATAGAAAGGGTGAACAATGACTTTCCATGGAAGATGGCACGGACTCTGGTCAAGGCCACCAACGTCTCGGCAGTACGCATACTGAATCCAAGTGACAAGGAGCAAGTGATTAAGAAGGGCACCTTGATCGGCACTTGCGAGGAAGTAGCTTGGATGCGTCAATTGCAAAATCTGCCTACCGGAAATAAAATTCGTAGTCCAAAGTTTGACGTGACAACGCTTTTGGAAAAGTGCGATTTAACTAAAGGAGAAATGGACAAGGCTAAGAAGATGTTACTTCAGTACGCCGACACTTTCTCTTCAAATGATGCTGACATAGGGAGAACTGGACTAGTTCAGCACAAGATTAATACAGGCAACGAGTTACCAATCCGTCAGCGACCAAGAAGACTGTCAGTTGCACGTGAAAAAGAGGTGGAAACCATGGTTGAGGGAATGGTAAAGGACGGTGTTATAGAGCCTTCATCCAGTCCATGGTGTTCTCCTGTGGTCCTGGTAAAGAAAAAAGACGGCAGCATGCGCTTCTGTGTGGACTACCGACGACTGAACGATGTCACGAAAAAGGATAGCTACCAGCTGCCTAGGATCGATGACACACTGGATACGCTGACTGGTATGAAGTGGTTTACCACACTTGACCTGAAAAGTGGCTACTGGCAAGTAGAAATAGACCCCAAGGACAAGGAGAAGACTGCATTTTCAACAGGAAAAGGGTTGTGGCAGTTTAAAGTTATGCCATTCGGTTTGTGCAATGCTCTTGCGACGTTTGAAAGGCTGATGGAGCAAGTACTCGCCGGATTGATTGGAGACGCATGTCTTGTCTATCTAGACGACTTAATCATCGTGGGCCGTACATTTGAAGATCACCTTAAAAACCTCAACCAAGTGCTGTCGAAAATCCAAACAGCAAATCTCAAGTTAAGTCCGAAAAAGTGCTCGTTTTTCAGACAAGAAGTGAACTTTTTGGGACACATAGTTTCGAGGGAAGGTGTTCAAACAGACCCAGAAAAAGTAGTCGCCGTCAAGGATTGGCCAGTTCCGAAAGACAAGACACAGGTCAGAGCATTTCTTGGTTTGTGCTCCTACTATAGGTTTGTCAAGAATTTTGCCGACATTGCAAAACCTTTGCACAAACTCACTGAGGAAAAGCGGCAATTCTGTTGGGACGAGAACTGCGACGTCGCATTTCAGGAATTAAAGAAACGTCTGTGTAATACGCCTATTTTGGGATATCCTGACACTGAAAATGACTTCATAGTTGACACAGATGCAAGTAATACTGGAATTGGGGGCGTGCTGTCTCAACGGAAAGGAAACCAAGAGGTTGTGATAGCTTACTTCAGCAAGTCTTTATCCAAACCAGAAAGAAATTACTGCGTTACAAGACGGGAGCTATTCGCCGTAGTAAAGACATTGCAGCACTTCAGTAAATATTTGTTGGGACGTAAATTCCAATTACGAACTGACCACGCTGCATTGAAGTGGCTATTACAGTTCAAGAATCCAGAGGGGCAAGTGGCGAGATGGATTGAACTACTGCAAGAGTTTGACTTCGTAACTGAACATCGCAGTGGGAGAACTCACGGTAACGCAGACGCCTTGTCAAGAAGACCTTGTCCTGAAGACTGTAAGCACTGTGCCAGACAAGAGACTAAGGAAGTAGTGCCCGTGAGGATGCTTAGAACGGATCTCAGCGATGAATGGAAGGAAACCCTACAGCAGGCTCAGCAAAATGACTAGGACATCAAACCGATCTTCGAGTGGATCAAAGCTGGTGCTCCTAAACCCAAGTGGAGTGATGTGGCTGCAATGAGTTCCATCACGAAGAGTTATTGGGCACAATGGAACAGCTTGGTGATCCAGGATGGAGTCTTGTGCCGTAAATGGGAAAACGCTCGAGGGGACAGCTGTCATCTACAAATGGTTGTCCCTAAAGCTAAGGTACCGGATGTTTTACGGCTCTACCATGATGGATGTTCAGGAGGACATATGGGGGTAAAAAGGACTCTACTAAGAATTCGAGAACGATTTTACTGGTTCCACTGTCGAGATGATGTGGAGGGCTGGTACCGCAAATGTACCAGTTGTGCGGCCGTGAAAGGACCCCACACACGCAGTAGAGGTGCATTAAAAGTGTACAACGTTGGAGCCCCTTGGGAACGGATAGCACTAGACGTTGCGGGACCATTTCCAGAAAGTGAGAGCGGAAACAAGTACTTCCTGGTGGTCATGGATTACTTCACAAAGTGGCCAGAAGTCTTCGCTATTCCTAACCAAGAAGCTACAACTGTCGCAGATAAATTAGTTCAGGAAGTCTTCTGTCGTTTTGGAGTACCCTTAGAAATACACAGCGATCAAGGAAGGAATTTTGAATCGCAAGTATTTCAGGAGACTTGTCGATTAATGGGTCCCCACAAAACCAGAACCACCTCTTACCACCCACAATCTGATGGAATGGTGGAACGATTCAACCAAACGTTAGAGAGATATCTGGCAAAAGTCGTGGAAAGCAGACAAAGGGATTGGGACAAGCACATACAGCCGTTTCTTCTGTCCTACCGCAGCGCAGTCCACGAAAGTACGACTGTGACGCCAGCCTTCGCGAACTTTGGAAGGGTATTACGGTTACCTGCTGATTTATTCACTAGAACTCCCCCTGATGCTCCACGTAGTGTAACAGATTATGCGATTGACTTGCGTAACAAGTTGAATGATGTTTATGAGCATATCAGACAATCCGGCCAACAGATGTCTGAGAAGATGAAGACCCGTTATGACCGGAAGGCAAATAGTAGGGGTTCTGACGAAAGTTCACTGGTGTGGTTGCATAACCCAGTACGGAGCAAGGGGAAGTCTCCGAAATTGCAAGCAAAATGGGATGGACCATACCGAGTTGTGACTAGGATCAACGATGTCACCTACCGAATACAGAAGGGTCCACGAGGTGCGCCTAAGATTGTCCATGTAGACAGATTGGCGCGATACTACGGGGCTAATGATGCTCGGGACGAGCATGTCTAAGGAGAGGGCAGTGTTACGTCGTACCCGTACTTACCTACAGTTATGGTAGTAGGTACCTACTAGTAAGTAGGTAGGTAATAGTAGGTAGGTAGGTAAAACGAGTCCCGAATAATGTAGGTACAAATTCGCAAACTACCTACAAAAGAACATCATTGTAATTTCGACCGTACGCCGAGGGCATAAAGTACCTACTCGAAGGACAATGACCCACTATGGAATTGTCTAGAAGATTCTAGGAAATCGTGGATATTTCTCGAACGTTCGATCGCCATATAAATAGTCGACGTGTTTGCGGGAGCAGTCAGTCTTATTTTGGCTACAGTACGAAGCGAATCGAAGTGAACTAGTAAGTGCGATATCTAAGTGAATAGTGATCAGTAGTGTACTTGTGATTAAGTTTTAAGTGTTTTGTGATTATTAAAGTTATTTGTTGTTTCTTCGGTAGTAATTAATTTATCCCATACCCAGCTCGTAACAATATCATACATTCATACCTCCCTACTTTGTAATCGGAAATTGTCTGAAAAGAAGTATGATTAAATTAAAACAAACTTAATTTAGATGTTATTGTTGTAATACAGCAATATGCCTATATAAATCAAAACAAATAAAACATCAGTTTACTCTGCGTAAATTTCACCCTGAAATCCGATGATATAGTTTTAGTCAAGAAAAAATCTTCTAAAGATTTGAATTCATCACAGTTCTATACTTCAACTGGTCTTGAAACATTCTTTGGAAAACTCTGTATTTCTTATCATGATATTGTTTAGTGCTTAAGTTAGGTGGTATGACGTCTGCTGTTCCACCCATATTTTCTATGGCATCCTGAACACTGTTGAAGTATTGGGAAGCACAAGCTCCTAGGATTGCAGAGCCCACTAGAACAGAGTCTTTCTCATGAGGACTTAGAATGGGCAGACCCACGGCATCAGCTTGTGTTTGGACGAAGAGCGGATCTTTGGTGATACCACCACAGATAAGCAACGATTTGAATGGCTCGTACCTCGCCAAAACCAGCGCTTCTATAATGTGTCTCGTTCCGTACTGAAACAAGGCATTAAAAATCATTTAAAATAAATGTAGTAGATGGCATTTTGTAGTGTCTGTCTATCCCTGGGGACCAGCGTGAGTTCATGTTTAAATTTCTATTATTTGACTTGCATTTATCAAAGTTGGCTAATATATAGATATTATCAGTGTAAGTGTGTAAGTGTGTGTGTAGGTATATATTTTGTTATGATAGCATGTGGGAAAGGCTGGTCAAAGATGATTGTAGATGGCGCGTCCATCGCTTAGACCCAATCTGACTAATGAGGTCAAACTATTTTGAAATATAAAATGACATTGACAGATTTTCAACCAATGACGATGTTTGGTTCAAGCGATGCTAGCGCCATTAGATCCACAGTTGCCATCCCCATTACAAACTAAATCAGAAAAGCTGAAGTCGCCGTTTAAATAAAATAAAATAGCCAGTAAACAAGGTGGTAGGAGGGCTGACTGTCCTGTGTGCTGGAATTGCTGGAAAAATTAAATTGAGGGGATTTATGAAACTATGGAATATCCAAGAAATACTCTTTTGATTTATGAAAAAAGCCTTGTATTGGCGCATAAAATCACAATGTTTTTATGCGCCAATACAAGGCTTTTTTGTATTTTATAATACATCACTTATTTTTACAATTTACTGTTCTATGCTGCTGCATAAAACAGTAGAGTGAGTAAGTAGAGTGCGTTCCGTTTCAACAAAAACATGCTTGTTTTTGTTGAAACGGAACGCACTCTCAAAAGGCATCGTCCACATACTCGTCTTTTTGTCAATATCAATGATTCAATGCCACTTTGACATTTTGTTATCAGCCGCAGCCGCCTGTCGCAGTTTGTTTTGAGTTTGTTTTTGTTGGTCTCTTTTTCTGATAGAAAATTAAGCAATTTGACCCATACAATACCGTAAAATAGTCCGTATTAACAATGGTTCGCTTCAAAAACAGGTGCGTTATTTAATGTAAGCAGTTAATTGAGTGTGCAGAACATTGGGTGTGGCAAGCTTCTTCTTCTCTAACACTACTCACTACATATTATAAAACAAAGTCCCCCACCGCGTCTGTCTGTCCCTATGTATGCATAAATCTTTATAACTACGCAACGGATTTTGATGCGGGTTTTTTTTAATAGATAGAGTGATTCAAGAGGAAGGTTTTAGTATATAATTTGTCAAGCGGGCGAAGCCGCGGACATCAGCTAGTATTTTATAAAACAAAGTCGCTCCCACTGTCTGTACGCTAAGATCTTTAAAACTACGCAACGAATTATAATGCAGTTTTCAGCAATAGATAAAGTGAAAGAGGAAGGTTGATATAAGTATAAATTACCCACATTAGTTTCCACATTGCACCAGTGCGAAGCCGAGGCGGGTCGCTAGTTTATAAAATAAAAGGACGGCCATAGAATAGAACCAAACAATTAATTGATTGCCTGAATGGAAGATGAAATCGCAGGTTTCTAGATATGAATGGATAATGTACTGTGTTGGCCCGTCATAGGGATATCAGGAAGATCGTCGTCATTGCTTTATGCTAACCTAATACTCAAAAACATGCAGCATTATGCTATTATATTAATAATCATCTTTCTGCCCATGTCCCATTCTATTTGGGGTTCGGCTCAACACATTTTTTTCTCTCATTCTCCCGTCAGATGTCACAGCATCATTTACTTCCATCTCTTTTATATCATTCTTCACACAATCTATCCATCTTTTCTTTGGTCTTCCTCTCTCCATCTATCAACATTCATGTCTATCACTCTTTTATTCACATATTTTTAATTATATTAATAAAAAATCATAATCATTTAGTTGTGGTATTCTTTTTCTTTCAGATACATAACTGTTGAAATAGTTTGTCCATTCGTGTCTGAGGATAAACCACTACATTTGAAGCCGAAAGTATTTCACGAAACTTTACTGGGTAAAATTCAGCTGCTGCATGGTGACTTTGGTGTAGCTGCTGTTTCTAATGGATTCTTAACAAAATATTGTAACGAGAATACTAGGATAGCTATAATAAGATCGAGACATGGGCCACATAGATTTGTAACTAGTAGTTTACCTTTTGTAACTAAGATAGGTAGTCTAGATGTTAAGCTAAATACACTTCATGTCGGTGCAACACTAAAGCATAGTTTTAAGTTTATACAAAAACATCAGAGAGCATATTTAGATTCTGTGTGGTTAAAACTAAAATCAGATGATGAAAGACAAAAGTTAGAAGCAGCTGTATTGGATTACACAAAAACAGATGTTGCCATAAATATAGAAAATATTGCCTAGGTCCTGTGTTTTATTATGCTGGTGGTTATTTGATGCTTTAACCTTTTGAACGCCATTGTCACATATATGTGACAAGCAAGCGCGCCCTGTACGCCAAACGACACAAATACAAGATGGTAGGTAAAATTGTGGCTTGGCGTGGAGGGCACGCGCGTGCTTTTATGCTCTGGCGTTCAAAAGGGTAATAAATAAATCAATGAAGGATGGTACGGTCGACATAATGTCGGGCATGCCACCACCGTCCAGGCGAATCAATCCGTCATATTATCTCTGGGTGTTCTTCTGTGGCTAATGGAGTGTACTTGCAAAGACACAACCTTGTAGCCAGGATTATCCATCAGCAACTTGCTCTAAAATACAGCCTTGTAGTATCGGAAGTGGCGTACTATGACCCAGTTCTCGAAAGTGGCAATATCACACTGTAAATGGACTGGATCAATCCATCATCACTGACAGGACTATTAAAGCCAATAAGCCTGATATAGTGGTGGTGGATCGATCAGAGCGGCGCGCAATGATTGTTGCCATAACGGTCCCGCATGACGAGAACCTCGTGAAAACCGAGAAAGATAATCAAATCAAGTATCTTGACTTGGCTCGGAGGTTGTCCACATGTGTGGGATGTGAACTCGGCGATAATATTGTGCATAGTCGTTTCAGCCAATGGCCGTATATATAGATGCACAGGATGTTCTGTGCCCAATGGCTTAATTGCCAAGAGCAACTGGATCAAGGGCTTGATTCGTGTGACTGACACTGGCAAAGCCACCATCAGGGATTTTAATTTTGATAACACAAAAATTTAATCGCTAATTAGTCGAAATTAGTCGCCAAATATCAATTTGGTCTGTCACTGATTCAATAGATCTATGGGTTTGGTTTATAGTTGGCCGATCTGGGGAGAGCCTACCCCAGCGTGGCCACATTTATGTCTCAAAAACTAGGTGTACGTTATGGGCCTACCACATGCACAAGCTTTCCCAGTTTTGCCTGCGCAAACCGGTTTGTACACGGAACACCGTGCGTGCGGTTGGTTAAATAACTGTACTGTGTATAAACCGGCTTGCGCAGGCAAAACTAGTAAAGCTTGTGCGTGTGGTAGGCCCATTACCCCAGCCTTGTAGCTTTTAGTAGTGCCAAAATGTGCCCTCAAAAATAAAATACGTTACTACAAAACTTTGACGGGAATATACAAGGAACCAGCTCAATCCCAGATGTCTAGGTGTAAACCAATAAGTGTGCCTTTAGTCAAAAATATATGGTTAAAATATTTAGCTTGGAATGTTTCGCATTAAGTGAATATAAACAAAAAACAAAACATGTAACCAAGGCCGGATAACCGACCAAATTGGAATGACTACTAAAAAGAGACAGATTCATACATATCGATGACCTTATTTACTTTACTCACTAACCGGTTCACACGTATCTTGTGCGTAAGTACACTGAAGTAGAAAAGTAACATGTACCTAATAAAATAAAGTTGTTATTGGATGATATTCTACTAGCTGTTTTTGTGACTTTGCACATGATTAAGTACATTACAAATAGTAGCTTATGTGCTATCTTCTTCATTCAAAATTTCATTAAATTAAATCCAGTAATTTATGTTTGAACAAGACATTCCATCCAAATATTTGCCAGGTCTTTGACCCAAAATATGATTGGGGATGTTTTAAAGTTAGTTGAGAGAGTCATAGGAACAGATGGGATTTAGGAAAAATAAAACCATTAATAAGGCCATATATAATTTCCTGGAAAAAATATACTACAACATGTACAATGGAAAACCAGTCATGGCAATGTACATGGACATGACCAGGGCTCAAAGAGTATAGTAATATATATGGAATAGAGAGCCCTCTCTCGAGAATTTTTGACACCTTTATTGGATGGTGTCGCCATCTGATACTATATCCGCTGAAATAATCCCAAAAACTATAGGTGCGTACATAGGTATACATCTATATCTTATTGAATATGTTTTCTATAGGTAAGCGGGTAGTTTGAAATGTTGGCCATTTAAAAACCAAATTAATAAACATTTTGTATTTGTTACATATCAATTCATGTTTAGTTCTTGATCTTTACAAATTCACACACACAAAAAACAAATACAGTTAATGTTTACAAAATTGAATGTTCTAGATAGCCAGCACAAAGAAAAACGATGATTATGTTAAAATTTACGTCATTTATTGATCTTATTATGGCGATGTTTAAAAAACATAATAATCTTGAGCATACATTTTAGTTTCATCCTCACCGTTAAATGTAAGCTTCCCTGCTAAAATCCGGTTTATTGACTTGCACCAACTATAAATTAGGATAATTGATTTCTTGAATAGCTTTTCGGCATTTTCCAGTCGCGACTTTAAACCTTTTCTCCACTTCATTACACCACACACATCTGTCTAGTCTATCTGTCCGTCTGTACATCTGTCTTCTTAGATTTTTCATTTTAACAGTAAACTTTAAAACACAAGATCTGAAAGCGTCATAATTGCAAAGCACAGCACTAAAATTAATGAGGTTACCGAATGTGAAACAGATAAGAAAGACGGGAGGAGAACTACCACTCTACTCAACTCCACTTTCTGGAGCTTTAATAAAACTGACAAACCATATAAATTACACAAATTGTTGTCACAAGCTGAAGTTAATGACCATTTTCTAGGACAATAATTTAGTAAATACCAGTCATATTGTCAGTTTTATTAAAGCTCCAGAAAGTGGAGTTGAGTAGAGTGTACTCAACTCCACTTTCTGGAGCTTTAATAAAACTGACAAACCATATAAATTACACAAATTGTTGTCACACGCTGAAATTAATGACCATTTTCTAGGACAATAATTTAGTAAATACCAGTATTTTTTTATGATGTGACTACAATGTTGCCAAACAAAAAAAAATACATTTGCAAAATGCTTAAATAAATGAATAAATGATTATTCTTGTCTAAAACATGTATATTTATTATTTTTGATTCGATTTTCATTTTCATCAAGATTCATTCAAATCATCAAGGCATTTTAAGCAAACTGGTGACAATTGGCGTAAGCACCATCTATGTCATTTTTACGTACTAAATCTCTCAAGTTTACGCGGATTTCGTAAGAGATGGTGCTAGTATATTTGTCAAACATTGGACGCCTACGTCAAGTAGTGCAGTGTCCCCCCTCTGCCAGGGCTTTTGACTATGTTAACCATAAAGTGCTACTAGCTAAGCTCTCTAGATTTGGCATCAGAGGGAACGTACGGTCGAAAAAGCTATTTGGTTTACATTTTACAATGTAATTTGTGCGTTAAACTGTAAACCAAATAGCTTGTTCGACCGTACTCAATCTCATGCAATCCTACTTGGAGGATAGGAAACAAATTACGCAGATTAACCAAGTGGATATTAACACAAAAAGTTAAATTGTAAATTCATCTGACCCTAGAGTACTCCATTACGGTGTTCCGCAGGGTTCTATATTGGGGCCTTTGCTATTCATCTGTTACATAAACGACTTTCCCCAAGCAATTACACATCAGATGTCTTTATTTGCAGACGATAGCACAGTGATATATAATAGTGGTAGTAATAAGGAAATAGAAAGTGACATTAACGCTAGTCTGGCTACGATTATTGAATGGTTAAAAGCTAACAATCTTAAAATTAATCTTACCAAAACTACAATTATGGATTTTAAAATTAGACAAAGGAAACAATCCCAATTTCAAATAAATTATAAAGGAGATCCAATACTTGAATCTAATGTAACAAAATTTCTTGACCTACATATTGATAACGATATGTCTTGGAAGACGCAAATTGACAATGTGTGTGGGAAACTTAGTAAGTTTTCCTATGCTCCTAAGATGCTAGGTAAAATTGCAAACATGACCGCACTCTTGGCAGCATATCATGGTTACGTTGCCTCTACTTTGCGATATGGCCTGATATTTTGAGGGGAATGGTGCTAAAGTTGAGCAAGTACTTATAGCACAGAAAAAATGCATTCGAGCTATGTGCAAAATAAAACGAACGGATTCATGCAAGCCACATTTCCAGAAAATCAAAATATTGACTGTACCATCACTTTATATTTATGAAGCCTGTACTTTTGTAAAAACCAATCCCGCCAAAAACATTCTGTAAAAAACTAGCCAAGTCTCGATGGAACTGCTTGTTTATCTCTAAAAAGTAATGAAATCTAGACAAAGTCGTGCCAAGTCTAAGGTTCCTTACTGCGATTTCTTTTTTATTATAGTTAATGTTGTGTGACTTGGCCGTTGAAGAGTACACAAGGGTACAAAACCAGGTGCTCCATGACACCATTGCACCAATCTGTCGCCAGAACCGCTACCCATTCACGATGGAAAATTGCCACATGGAAAACGTTGATATAATAACCAGTCAATTGTAGGCACTGCTGGGCGAATGCCTCCCGCATTCGCCCAGCAGTGGGACGCTATAGGCTAGATTAAATTAGATTAGAAGAAGTGTCCCACTACGCTGGATTTTTGCAATGACAGTCGATTTTTTTATGTACCAATAGTACAAGGGGGCATTACCATATCTCTAATACAGCTGAGACCAGCTGAGGGTTCTTCATCAGATACTTCAGGCCTTTTATCAGCATGTATAGTTAGGTCCTGGGCACAGGTTATTTATTAACATAATCGGGTGAGATCGTAAGAGATCTTAAAAAAAAAAAACAATGTTTTATGGCAGATAGTAAATATGTAATGTTAGATATGCTTACTTCTTTGCGCCCCTAACATCTTATTGCAGTAAGAACCTGCAGCTCTGGGGTCGGGCTGGTGCCGCTCCGGTCCTTGGTGAGGTCTGCCCTCACCAATTGAACAATAAATTGGACAGTCCCCTTGTCAAACCAATACCGTCGCCGAAATTCTATATCTTTGATTATACACCTTGCGAATGCCTTGCGACGCCACGTTTGTGGTTGTAAATTAACAGCTTTCCTAACCCGTATTGCCTGGATAGCTTGCATTGTCACGAAAAGATAAAATTTGACGATACAACCCCAAGATCAACATAAAAAAAAAGCGAGATGTTTGTTTTTCCGCCATTTCCGATCCGCATGTTTATGTTGTACCATGGTTGTACTTAGGTGCAAAAAGCCGTAAGTAACTATGTTAATTATACTAATTTTATTTTATTTTATATTTATAGTTAGTACACGTATCATCTTAAACACCTAAATAAGAGGATTTTTAAATACAAATTCCTGAAAATAATTTTTCCTGGTTTTTTTTTAATCTTTGCGTAACCCTCCCTTCACTAAAATTATCTTCGGTATGGTTTTTGCTCTTGTCAAAGTCACCTGTTCAAATTTGCGGCAGCCATTTTGTGACTTAGCAGGGAGATAAAGGAGGGTCAACAACAGTCCTCTTTTGCAGAGCCTTGATCGACTGATTAGCGTTAACAGACGTTTATGAATCACGTTTTTTAACATGAGGCCTTCACGGAGCCTTCAAGGAGGTTTTAACTTTTTATGAATAAGGCTGTTAGTCCTTAAAGTGGACCATTGTGCGTGATATATCTGTATTTAATCAGAGCTAAGTTTTATCAAAACTGTATAAATCTCAACTTAATTGCTCGAGTACCTGAGTACCTACTTCTGAAGAAAATTGAGCACAAAATTATGTATCCACGGATTCACACTTCCATCCTATAAAATAGTCTTAGAAACCAGAAGTGAGGACAGTTTTTTTTTTAAAATAACGCACAATTACTTCCTAAATTATTTAATCAACAATCAAAGTTTAATAACCAAAATCACAACAAAGATAATTTTAAAAATAAGACATCCGAACTCTAATTACTGCAAATGATATAAATTGATTAGCAAAATAACAATATAGCGACTGAATGTAAAAATACAAACGAGGGTAGCGATGTTCAACCGTTGCCGACCGATAATCGAGTGAGCCCGTTGCTTTTTTTTTTTTTTTTTTTTAGGAAGGACCACTCGCAGTTGCAAATGAACGGTCACTAAGGGCACCCCCTGTGGGGTTCGGGCCTCGGCTTAGTGCGTCATTGATGACAGGGCAGCAAGGGACAACAGGCTGGGTCGGATCATTAATTGGGGAATCGGTCGTTACATGCTCAGCGTCGCGGGCTGGCTCGTCGAGCAAGGGTCGGGCAGTGATGTTACTGGGGGGTCGCGGAGGGCCTCGGCGGCGGGGCCGGATTCGCGGTTTGTAACGGTTCTTGTGTCTGTTTTTGAGTAATGTGCTGGTTTCCCTACAACTTTCTTGGAGAAGGGTGATGGGATCATCGGGTGTGGCAAGAGTGAGCCTAGGACGGCGAATTCTAGATATCTTGGAGAGGGCGTAATTGGCTGCTGAGGAAATCAGGGGGTTTGGGTGTTTTTCGGCCTTATCGAAAAAACCCTTTGTTAGGCGTTTCATGAATTGGGCTATGGTGGGGATCTTGAGGTCAACATGGAGTTGCTCATTCCTAACGTACCATGGGGCTCCCGTGGCCTTTCGTAAGAATCGGTTTTGGAGGGTCTGCATCTTATGGAGGTGATAGGGTTTGGTATGCGCGAAAACGGGACATGCGTAAGTCATGATAGGCCTAATGCACGCGGTGTAAATACGCAATTTGCACCTAAGTGACAATTTGCTACGTGCGTTCAGGACAGAGTGAAGCCTACCGAGAGCGAAAGCGGCACGCGAACGCACCGTCTTAATGTGCTCACTGAAGTTTAGGCGCTGGTCTAAGATAACTCCTAGGTACTTGGCTTGCTTTTCCCAAGGGATCGGCTTGCCAAACATGGAGATCGGTTGAGGGATGGGGGGGAGACGGCGGGGTCTAGAGAAAAGTACCGCCTGGCTCTTGTCGGGATTGACCTCGATTCTCCATTTCCGGAACCAATCGCCTAAGGCGTTTGCGGATTTTTGGAGAATGCGGGTAATGCAGGGATAGCTTCTACCAGAATAATAGATAGCCGTATCTTCGGCGAAGAGGGCTAGTTGGGTTGAATTGTTTCTGGGGATATCGCTGGTATATAGCGTGAAGGCTAGTGGGGATATCACGGATCCCTGAGGGACTCCTGCGCGAATCGGATGTGGGGTTGATAGCGCACCATCGATGCGGTATCGGAATGTGCGGTTTGACAGAAAGTCACGAAGGATGAGCACGAGACGATCAGGCACACCGAGCTGGTATAGCTTGTATATCAGCCCGTTGTGCCAGACCTTGTCGAATGCTTTCGCGATATCGAAGAACAAGGCACCGGTCACCATGCCTCGCTGAAGGCGGGCGCTGATGTGCTCGACTATGCGGTGCACTTGTTGGACACAAGAGTGTTGGGATCTAAATCCAAACTGTTCTTTAGGAATTAAACTCTTTGCTTCGGCGTAGTCTTTGAGACGCTTATAAATAAGCCTCTCGTAGATTTTGCCTAGGACATTGAGGAGACTAATGGGACGGTAACTACTCGGGGAAGACGCGGGTTTACCCGGTTTGGGGATTCTTATTACGGTGGCTTGTTTCCACGACTGAGGGAACATGTTATTTGCCATGGCGCTATTGAAGATAGCGGTCATTAGCACTATGAGGGCGGGAGAAAAAAGAGTTTGAACACCCTATTGGTGATTCCGTCTGAGCCAGGGGCTTTTCTGTGCTTAAGGCCTTTTATGATATCCTCAACTTCCTCAGGGGTGACTGAGGGTAGAGGATCGTCTGGGTCTTCTACTGGGGGAAGGGAGGTCCGACGTTCAACTTCAGCATCCACCATCGCAAGGTGAGCTGGGTCTACTGGTTGGGTACTGGGGGAGCATTGAGTCTCTAGGCTGTCGGCCAGGCATTCGGCTTTGTCGTCATCGTCAAAAGCGACGGTCTGATCGGGACGGATGAGAGGGGGTACAGAGGCGACCTCAGAGGAGCGTAGTTTCCCCTGTAGGTCCCAGAAAGCCTGATGGGTTGGTTCTAGTTCACCGAGCATCTTGTCCCAGCTCTCTTCACGAAGTTTTTGGATGCATCTGCTTACTTTGCGTTGTAAGCGACGCATAAAAACTTTGTTACTGGAGCAGGGAAAAGAACTGTAGGCACGGACGGCCGCGTTCTTCTCGGTCACAAGATCACGCACATCATCCGGGAGTTTCCAGCGGTGATCATCCGCCGGAACTTCCCTTGAACAATCGTTCAGGATTGATTGTACGTGTTCTGTGAACAAGCTGATCGCGGCCTCCGTGTCGGCTACAGTCTCGATGTTGTCGGGGATCCTGTCTAAGTGCGGGGATTCGGTGGATTTCAGCAGATCGCTTACTTTCCCCCAGTCCGTGATCACTTTAGTGGAGGGAGTTTGAGTGGGATCAAAGGGTCCCCTATTCTAGGGGCGAATTCAAAGATTACCGGTATATGGTCAGAGTTGAGTTCGTCAATCGTTTCTACAGAATGCAATCGCAAGTTTACATTCTTCAGAAGCGCGACGTCTAGCACATCAGGGCTATGACTGGGGTTATTGGGAAAATGAGTGTGATGCATTGGGCCAATGACATCGAAGTTGAGGGGAGAGCAGAGGTTGAATAAGTCTCTACCTCTCCTATTTGAAAGACGACTATTCCACGCGGGGTGTTTTGCGTTAAGATCCCCCGCCAGAAGGACGGAGTCACTTAGATTAAGGAGGACTGTGAGGTCATCTTTGAAAGGGGTGACGAAATCGGGGTTGGAGTCAGCGGGCGGAAGGTACGCCGAGATAATGGTGATTGGTTGATGGCCTGTCATGCCCAGTCGACAGACAGAGACTTCAATTTTGGAGAGAGGGGGAGGGTCCATGGGGATGCAGTACAGACTGGACTTGTAATAAATGAGAGTACCTCCTCTGTGGCAGCGAGTCCTGTCATTGCGAACTAGCCGGTAGTTGGCAATGTTCGGGTTTCGCTGGTGGGGTTTTAGGAAGGTCTCTTGGACTAATAAGATATCTAAGTGATGATCGCGGAGGAAAGTGGCGAACTCATCACGTTGGCCATTCATGCCTTCGGCGTTAAAGGTCCCTTTCTTTAGGGATTTCGGTTTTAATCTACTGGGGGGGTTTCTATCCATTACGAACTAAGTTATGGTGAAGGGTCCTGAGGGCTTGCGTAATGTCGGGATACGCATTATAAACTTGGATGAGCGCGAGCCAGTCACCGTTGCAGGCGATGGTGTCACGCGTCATTTGTAGAGCTCGCGGGGTGTAGAAGATCGCGAATGTGCTACCTAAGACTCTTACGGGGTCAAACGGGTCTAATTCGTATGCTGCGGGAGGGGGAGGGGAGGCCGCGAAGGTAGTGGGTGCTGAAGGCAACCTTGCTGAAGGCGGTGGGCGGCGAGGATCTGCGGGTGCAAGGGGACGAGGCGCTACGGGAGCCGGGGGAAGAGGCGCTGAGGGCGCAGGAGGGCGAGGCGCTGAGGGCGCTGGAGGGCGAGGCGCTGATGGCGCTGGAGGGGTGGACGCTAGAGGAGCGGCCTTTTGTGCAGCGGGTTTAGGGGGCGACATGACTGGCAGTGTCATCAGGGGAGGGATAGCCTGGGGGGCGGGTGCTTGGGTGGGCCTCAGAGCCGGGAAGTGCGCCTGGTGGTTTAGAGTGAGCCCGTTGCTAAAGGCGCGCTGTCTTTTATAGTGCACCGCTTGTACCAGGTTTTGGAGAAGGAGGTTTCGCTAAGACGGCCGTTCCTGACAGCGGGGCGTCCTCGACCGCATCTTGCCTTGTGTCATCACTAGGTCCACTATCACCAGACTGGCCGTCATCCTCAGATTGGCCATAATCATCTGCAAAGTAACAACAACACATACTGTACATTTGTTTTCTTGCGACCCTTATGTGTCTGAAGCCGGAGAATAGAAAAAAAACTTGAACTGATTTTGTTAAGTACGCGATAGTGAGCGTGCACTCCCACCATCAGGTACCCAACCAACTAACAGGAAGGTTTCTTAGGTAATTGAAATGTAAATCTAAGAGCTTCAGACTAAAAAAATTAAAAAGCAAAATCAGTGATTCTAAGCATTCAAACGTAAAGGGAACTAAATAGCATTCCAAGCAATGGAATTCCGGACTCCCATTGGGTAGAATACTAGCCAAGATAAATAGATAGTAGTGAAGCTAATATACTTAACCAGAACAGAAGCCATGAACCAGAGGTCCAGGCCAAACAGAAGTCATAAGCCAGAGGCTCAGACCAAACAGAAGCCATGAACCAGAGGTCCAGGCCAAACAGAAGTCATAAGCCAGAGGCTCAGACCAAACAGAAGCCATGAACCAGGGGTTCAGGCCAGATACAAGACATAAGCCAGAGGCTCAGACCAAACAGAAGCCATGAACCAGAGGTCCAGATCAAACAGAAGTCTTCCGGTTGCTTACCAGCCTCAAAGAAAGCGGAGCATGCGTCAGGCGTCCACTCGCCGCGCCAGAGCACCATATGCTCGGCAGCTGCCTGGGTTTTTTTGCCATACGAACCAGCCAGTAGTTCTAGCTCGTAGCGATGATGTGGCAATACACGTAGGACCTTATAGGGCCCCCGCATGCCAGAGTCGAGCTTTCCTGTGCTCTGTGATGCCTTGTTGACAAAGGCATAGTCCCCAACAGCGTAAGCTCGTGGTTGTCGCCGGTTCTGGTTGGTGTAGTCGTCTTGACGCCGCTGATTGGCTGTAAGCAAGTCTGAGGCACGCTGTCTCCTGAGCGTCATAAGTGCTTCTCGATTAGGGTTACGGTTCTCAAGTGCAACGTCACGCACTAGAGATCTTATTACTGGGGTCGCTGCATCAATCCCAACGAGGAGTTGTAATGGCGAGGCTTGCGTAGTTGCCTGTCTGGTGACATTTAAATTGAGCTGCACTTTCCATAAAGCGTCAGCCCACTGAGAACCTTTGTGTCCAACCTCTACCCGTAACATGTTTAGGACAGTTCTGCAGTACCTCTCTGCTTGCCCATTTTCTCGGTGCATTCCAGGTGTGATAAAATGAACGGAGCAACCCAAGCTACTAACCCAGTCTCGGAAGGCTACGCTTTCGAACATTCTCCCTCTGTCGCATATTATAGTACTTGGAGACCCGAACAAAGATATCACATTAGTAAACACCCGTTTTAATTCGTCCGAGTCTTGACGATACATTGAGTACAGCAGACAAAATTTTGAAAAGCTGTCAATTACTATTAAAACGTACTTAAACCCGTTAGATTCTGGAAGCGGGCCCAATATATCGGCATGAATAACACAGAATGGGTCATCAGGCTTCGACCAAGACTGAATTGGTTGTGGGGGTGTTTTAGGTACTTTCTTATGAGCTAAACATACAAGGCAATGGCTAACATATTTTCTAACAAATTGCCTAACACTAGGAAACCAAAAGTGACGTAATATAAGATCCGTCGTTCGGTCGGCTCCAACATGATCATGCTCATCATGGAAAGCTCTTAAAAGGCTAAGCCGGTAACCTTTAGGGATGTAACATAACAATCGTGGTTCTTCCCCGGTTATGTGTATATTTATAATACAAAAGTTCATTTTTAATTAAATACCTTGAAGAATCTAACTGGCCATCTCTTAACTTAACAATTAAATTTTGGGTTTCCTCATCCGCAGTCTGAGCGACCTTTGCCCAATTGTTAGGATTGCGAATGTGTGATACGTTTGCAGTTTCAGGAGGGTGCCGGCTTAGAAAATCAGCGTGCTGCATCATGGATCCTTTTCTATATTCCAAAGCAAAGGTAAAGTCTTGTAGGTAAACCCACCAACGCGCGACACGAGGCAACAAATCTTTTTTTGTTTCAGTTAACTTCAACGAATTACAATCCGTCACTATTTTGAAATTGATACCAATTAAATAATGACGGAAGTTCTGAAGTGCGCGTACAATGGCTAGGGTTTCCAGCTCGTAGCTGTGATAGCGACTCTCCGCGCCCTGGGTAGACCTACTATAGTAACTGACTACTCTCTTTCGTTTACCAGCATGCTCCTGCAACAACACCGCACCGACACCAATGGAACTGGCATCGGTGTGAAGTTCCGTAGGTAAACTTGGGTCAAAGATCGCTAAGACTGGTTCATGGGTCAAACAATGAATAATATAGTCGCGTGCCACATCTTGTTCTGAACCCCATTTGAAAGGTTCTCCCTTTCTTAACAGTCTGGCAATGCAGGCTGTTTTAGAAGCGTAACCCGCGACATAACGCCTAAAATACCCGGCTAGGCCCAAAAATTGGCGCACCCTCTTAACATTAGTAGGCTTTGGAGAATTTACCAGCGCCTCAATTTTTCTTGGGCTCGGCCGCACCTGACCATTACCAACTACCCGTCCTAAGTACTCTATTTCAGTATCTAAGAAGGTACATTTTTTTAAATTAACCGAAAAACCGGCATTCGTGAGAGTACTCAAAACTTGACGCAGCAAGTCGAGTCCTTCAGGAATTCCGTTTGACATAAGAAGTACATCGTCGATATACGTCAAAACTCGCCCACTTTCAATATAGGGTTTTAAGGTTTTTGAAATGATTCTTTGATAAACTATAGGGGCGTTAGCTAACCCATAGGGCATTTTCAAGTATTCGAAATGCCCTTCGGGCGTTACGAAGGCGGTTTTGGAAATCGAATCATCATCCTTTAATGATGAAATCCAGTTGCCATGTCTAAACTGGTGAAGAACTTGAAACAACCAAGCCTATCGATGTGGTCATCGATCAAAGGCAGGGGAAATCGTTCCTTGACCGTTATTTATTTATTTATTTATTTAAACTTCATGTACAATAGTGGTACATAGGCGGACTTAAGCATTAAGTGCCCGATAATCGACGCACATCCTATCACTCCCGTCTTTCTTCTTGACGAGTATGATAGGACTGGCGTAGTCGGACTGTGACTCACGAATAATTCCCTTTGAGAGTAGGTCATTAATTATATCCCGAACTCTATTTTTTTCGTCACAAGAAAGCTTATAAGGCCTATGAACTACCGGGGCACTCGATGTTAATCTTATCTCCATACTGCCCGTATTCACCGTTGATGTAGCAGTACCCGTAATGAAAGAACTCGAAAACTCGCGGATGATATTAAGCAGGAGATTTCTGTCATTGCCAACTAACGGCGTTTTAATGTTTTCATAGTCAACGGTAGATACGTGCAGTACAGAGGGCACACTGTCTAATCTCGTGAGCCGGTGTAAGTTATTACTACGCGTGTAGGTAATTCCCTCTCTATCTAATACATCTGTGCCAATCAAAATAGGCGCCGTAATGCAGCCAACTGGGACCACATACAAATCAACTTCCAAAGACACTTCAGGAAATTCAATCGTCGTCACAACATATGACGTCGATTCAATCTCCTGGCTGCCTATACCTCTCAACAAACGATATGTTGGGATTCGATTGAAATTAAAATATTTAAGAACCGATTCTAAAATCAACGAGATATCAGACCCACTATCAATCAAAGTATCTATAGGCACCTTTTGAATAACAGCAGACATTATGTTGTCTCGTTTCGATTGACACTTGAGCAAAAATTTATCTTAGCCGATTTCTGTTCATTACGATCAGTTTCAGACTTTTTTTTAGAAAAGCATGTATCAATTACGTGACCGTTACGTTTACAATGCGTGCAAAACTTGACAGATTTATCACCCGATGTTGAAGGCGTTGACGTCACGGTATCTGCTGATGATGGCGCGTTAGTGTCGACTTTAGGTCTTTTCCTGCAGTTATATTTCGTGTGACCAGCTTTATGACAATAGTGACACACTATTTTACTATCTCCCGATTTAGTTGCTTCGCGTTTACGCGATGATGATGGTCCTACATTGTTTGAATGGGGATGGTTGTTTGAACTGCGCGTCTCGGTTTTTGGTTTGACATATACCGACAAAAACTCGACTAGATTCGTTATTTTAAGTTTCGCATTCGTTGCCGCAGCCTTTACTTGAGCATCAGTAATACCTCTGACAATTATTGCAACTTTCAGCTCATCAGACAACCCCTTTACAATATTAAGACGCAAAAGAGACTTGCGAGCATATTCGGCGTATGTCGGGAATTTATTTGAATTGTTACACATAACCTCAAACAAAATTGTAGCAACGTCTACATTACGTGGGCATAGTGAACGAAACTCTAATTTGAAGTTGCTCCACGAACGATCACTTGTTACCCAATCGTTAAGCCATGACTTCGCGTCACCACGCAAACAACTTCCTATGCGCCCTAGACACTCGCGATCGTCCCATTTATTTAAATTACGAGCGCGGTCTACCTCTGAACACCAAACGTCAAAGTCGTGTAGGTTAGGATCGAAGGGAGAAATATAAAAATTATGCGATCTCTCTTGAACTAAACAAGACAATGCGCCAACGAGCTTATCTGTCACGTCCTTATCGTGGTCAAGCGTTCGCGACTTCTGCCTAGTGAAAGTTTCCTGCCCCCGTGAGCCATGCTCCGCAACAGGCGTAGACACGCGACACGTTGGCGAAGTCGGCAAACGGCTCTCAATAGAATTCAAGCGAGCTAATATTTGACCTAGGGTCTGATCACACGGAGAATCACGGCGGCTATATGAGGTGTCACGACGTCTTTGACCGTTTCGTGGACTACGGGACACATGACGATGTCTAGAAAAGGTACGCTCGCGACTATGAGAACGCTCACGGTATCTACGCGGTGAAGGAGTGTGATTGCTCCTTCCGGAACCATGCCTACGATTACGCGATCTACTTCTCAACGTTCGAGAACGATTACGATGCAATCGACGCGAATCGTTTTGTTTTTCAACACTTGTCGAAAATTAAAATAAAAAAAACTCACCGATACTCGCGTACCCACAAAAATAAAACTCGCAGTAATTAGGTTAAATTCAAACACTATCGGTCATTTACTTTAACTTAAAACAGATGGCACAAACAGCACTAAGCATGTGGTATATCCCACTTCTGATCTTAGAAACCAGAAGTGAGGACAGTTTTTTTTTTAAATAACGCACAATTACTTCCTAAATTATTTAATCAACAATCAAAGTTTAATAACCAAAATCACAACAAAGATAATTTTAAAAATAAGACATCCGAACTCTAATTACTGCAAATGATATAAATTGATTAGCAAAATAACAATATAGCGACTGAATGTAAAAATTACAAACGAGGGTAGCGATGTTCAACCGTTGCCGACCGATAATCGAGTGAGCCCGTTGCTTTTTTTTTTTTTTTTTTTTTTTTTTTTTTTTTTTATTTTTATTTTTAGGAGGTACCACTCGCAGTTGCAACGCGCTAAGGTAGCTTAACTGCTTAACCGGACAATCCTGTGGTGGCCAAAAATTACTTTAAGGCCCCCAGCCAGGGCTTACAAACTAAGGATTTAAATTAAATGAACGGTCACTAAGGGCACCCCCTGTGGGGTTCGGGCCTCGGCTTAGTGCGTCATTGATGAGAGGGCAGCAAGGGACAACAGGCTGGGTCGGATCATTAATTGGGGAATCGGTCGTTTGAGCCCGTTGCTAAAGGCGCGCTGTCTTTTATAGTGCACCGCTTGTACCAGGTTTTGGAGAAGGAGGTTTCGCTAAGAATAGTGTAAATAGATTCAGGAAACTTTGAAACGTTTATATGTAGGAAATTTGATCTCTGATTTGATGCTATAATTACTTTAAGAATTTATATTAAGGGAATAAAAATAATAATTTCCACATCAACAAGCTGTTTCATATAATATGGTCACAAGGTGCATTTAATATATTTTTTTATTTGCCCTCAAAACATTTGAACGCGACTGTACGGACAACAGCTTACGTATAATACGTCAAATAAAGAAGGTCATCGATATGTATGAATCCGTCTCTTTTTAGTAGTCATTTCAATTTGGTCGGATAACAAGCCGTTGTGTACACGTTTTGTTTTTTGTTTATATTTACTTAATGCGAAACATTCCAAGTTGAATATTTTCACCACACATTTTTGACTAAAGGCACACTTTATTGGTTTACACCTACACATCTCCGTCAAATTTATGTCACCATCGTTTTAACTTTTATCAAAATAATTCAAAAACGCATGCATGAAGAGTTTTGTAACTTTGTATGGTTATTATTAGCGTCAAGATGGACCAAAAACAGTTTTCAGCGAGCTTATACCTTGTCTCGTTTAGGCGCTGCGATGTTTTTTCGAGTTTTCATAAAACCGCGATAACTTGGAAATTATGGGGCACTAATAGGGCCACACATTAAGAGCTACTCATGTATGTCTATTCTACAGGGGCACATGCAATGGTTTTAGAGATATACGATTCTGCAAAACGTTACTCCAACAGGAAATGCAATATCTCAAAAACCTGAAGGAGCACACATTTTATTTTTGGGGGCACATTTTGGCACTATTTTAGGCTACAAAGCCATGCACAATGTTTCTCTCTCCGATCATTCGTTTAGAATTTTCCTGCTGAAATAACGTTACCCTAGCAGGAATTGTTTTTTTCCAAAACGACAGGGGGCACACATTTTGTATGTGGGAGCACATTTACAGCAGATATTAAGGCACTAATTAAACGTTCCACTCATATAACTCTAGGAGACACTTTCCTGCTGGGGTAACGTACACAAAAACTAGGGCATCTAGCGAAGATCTGTTTTCTCCCATATTTAGCCGCTAATTAGTCGCCAAATATCAGAATTGGTCGGTCACTGATTCAAAAGATATAAGGGTTTATAGGTGGCTGATCGAGAGAGCCTACCCCAGCAGGGCCACATTTATGTCTCAAAAACTAGGGCACCTAGCGAAGATCTGTTTTCTCCCATATTTAGTCGAAATTAGTGGCCAAGTTACAGATTTAATCGGGTCTTAGTTTAGAAGATAATTCTAATGAGTTCAATTATTAAGGTACATAAAGTCCAAGAGCTAGATCGAAGAGTTCACGAAAAATTCCCAAGAAAAATATTTCCATTAATATGTTAATATAATAATAGACTTCTAGTTTTATCGATCTAAAATCCTTAAAAATGTCTGAGAGAGATAAATTGTCTATTAAATACATGTTTTTATGTTTTAAATTACTAGGTTAGAGTGGCTTAAACTTCTTTGAAACCATTAAACCTTGCTCTTGGTCTTTAATTAGTGTCAAGATGGACAGTCGCATGCAACTGTTTTACTAATTTACAATGTTGAGCTCTAATTTAAGTTAGAATAATAAATACGTTAAAATTCAACAAACCTTCTCGATGTACTCCCGGTAGATGACTAAAGAAAAAATCCTTTATAGCAAGTTTATTTATTTACTTACTTAAATTTTTTTTTTAATACTTTGTGCGGCGCGAACACGGCCGACGCGCCGATGCTTGCTCTTTTCCCCGTTTTTGTATTTGCGGAATACCTAGAGATAACAACACTCGAGTTCCTAACTATTCGGTGGATGCTCCAACCACCCCTCGAAATTCAAATTTTCTCGTTTTTTGCAATTTGCAGGTCAGTGCAAGCTCATATAGGTACAGGAATGACTTTGACCTTGAAAAAGTGATTCCTGCACCTTTATGAGTTTGGAGGGTTGTATTGATGATTATAATTCTGTAACTACATACGTTTTACAGTCGCGAGCAATATTTTAATTAACATACAACCTAGCACTGTAGGGCTATTACGTATCTCTGTTGACAGCTCGAAATGATAGTAACTGGGCTCAGTGTCCATCAATTAACTGTCAAAAGGTTAGTTTCGTATTATGTATGACCAGTCGCGATCAAATATGACGTCATTGGTTGTCATCGTGGCTGATACGAAAGCGTCTGTGAAAATGAGTTACAGTGACTCGTAAATCATTTTGACAGACGCTTTCGTATCGATACTTATATTATTTCGATTATGTAAGCTTATTGGACAACAAATTGATGATAACTGAGTTTGAAGTGGCTTTCGTGAAAGACGTTACGCCGTACCCGGGCTGTTAGTCACCGTAAAGTGATATCCACTCAGTGCGTTACGTAATACCAATATTATGACATTCTCGGTTGTCATCAAAGTTCGGTGTACAACCGAAGCTTGATAGTCACAGGATATCAGAAATATACGTAATAGGCCTACTGGTCTGCAAATTGCAGAAAACGTAAGATAATTTGAATTTCGCGGGCTGGTTGGAGCATGCACCTTAAGTTCCACTTTAAACTGGCTGACTTTAACTTACGTCACGGGCAACTCGTTTTATGTAGCTCTTCTGTACACGCTCTTTCTTAGTTACCGTGTAAATGAAACGGAGCTCAGCTATCTATCTGCCAGCGACTCTAAATGCACACATTTTGTCCAATACCTAAATAATTAGATATATTTATCTAATTATTTATTTTATTATTATATAGGGCAATAAAGAAAATAAACTGAATAGTTCGCATCTCATGATTGACGGCCCAACTCAACCGGTCTATATATCCGAGTCGCTTACGCCACTTGCGAAAAAGCTGTTTTGCTTAGCTCGGCAGCATGCTAAGAAACATTCTTTTACGGGCTGCTGGCATTCTTACGGAAAAATCTACATGAAGAAAACAGATGATCTACCAACCAAACGTACCTATAGATAGCGAAGATGATATTCTCAAACTTTCCCAAGCATGACTATATAATAAAAGTGTTCAAATTACAACATTGTTATTTCATAGTAATAGGATTACAGCCGTCTGCCTGTTTCTTTTAGTTTTTGTTTCAGTCTTTGACTTGTATTTTTTCTCATGTTCATACCGTCTCGACGACCATACCACCACACACATACTTACATAAACACCTACACTTATTTTCACACTCCCAACTGAAAACTGTACGCAAATTCCTGCGTGATTCCGTTCATGCAAATCTATTCTCTGTTAGCACCCTTAGTTTGAAATTTACTGCAATCCAAAATTTGATAACATAAATAGTCATGATAACTTTTCGACCGATATAGACTTAATATCCGTGGCTAGTGCGTCTATGTAGCATAGACCAATGCTCAACTCTAATTTTATCGTCTGAAAAAGCATTCAAAATGTTAATTCAAAATATAAGAAGCATACTTCTAACTTGTTAACAAAACTAATATGTCACAGTTGTTTAATGTTTTTTTATTTGCATGCCTATCTATATTATTTATTTGTTCACTGTCACATTTAGTCGACTTGCTTCCTTTGTTTTTACTAACTGTGTTTTTTTTTTGTTAAATAGCCAATTATCACCCTTCCTGTGGTGGATAGTCCTACTAGTTCTAATTTTCAATATGAAAACAATTCTTTCTCGTAAGTGGTACTAACTTGGTACTCTGTGCTTAATTTGCTTAGCTTTCATCATTTAACTTAAGTAACTAGTTTCTTAACTATTTTGTTATAATGGTTTTTGTTTTACAGAATATTAGACAATTATGAAGTGCCTGTTACTGTCACAGCCGAGCTTATGGAAAATGTTCAAACACAAGAAATAAGGTATACTACAATTTTCTGCAGATGGGTTTAAATAAAAAGGATAACATGTAGACTAATGTCATTGTAATTGTTTATTTTTCAGCTTGGAACAGGAAAATTTAGAAGTTCAGCCATCCACCATTGACCAGCCTCCAAAGCGGCGCCGTCGCCAAAGATCTGCACGGCGTTACACAGCGGAAGGTAAGGATCTCGCAATTATTTGTTTTGACCATTAACGCCCCACTCTAGGACAAAGTATGTCGCCTGATGTAACTGTTTTATAAATGAAAGTCTCAGTAATTATAACTTTACAGTATAATTTAATCTTCAAATGCAATCAACAATTTATTCGTCTCTCAGATTCACACACGCTGACGTCCCAGAAAGCGGGCTGTCAAACCTACATTTTTATGAATCTGACACTGGCTATTAGCCCATACAACACGCTGTCTTTTCATAAAAAAACTATTTAATCTAATACATAGTCATTTAGAAAAGCTGGAGCTTTTCTTTCTCTTCTAGGTCTATTAAATAATGGACTCGGTGATTTATTTACTAAAGGAGTCTTAGTAGTAGATTGAGAACTTGGATTGGAAGCTACCAAACAGTTTCGGGTTTCAGGATCCTCTAGGAGGTTAACATTTAAATTGCTTGAAGAGGCACAAGGAAGTGATACAACTTCGTCATTGTCCTGTTGTGTGTTTGATGAAGTTACATATTCTTGTTCCATAATAACAGGAATTTGTGGTGTGATATTCGTGGTACTACGAGTTTCAGACACTTCTGTTGAATGAGGTGAAGATGTACGTATGTTTATTAGGTCTCTTCTATATGTTGAATCATTCACATCCACTAGGTAGGAACGATCTGAAAGAACGTCTGCAATTACTCCAGGAGTCCAAGTTTTGTTAGATGCTGGGTGAACCTGAACTGATACAGGCTGTCCTATTTCTAATGTGGTTGCTCTTTTGGCCCTTTTGTCATGCGAGTATTTCACCCTCTCTTTTTTACTCTTGATGTTTTCAGAAACATTTTCAACCACATTTGGTTTCAGTAAAGTTTGAATAGTTGGTAGGAATCCTCTTGTTCTACGGGAAAATAACCTTTGGACAGGGCTTGAATCTATTTTGTTAGGGGTATTTCTCAGACAGAGCAGACTCAACCAGATATCTTCTCTATCTTCAGTAGCTTTTGTTAATAATTTTTTGGCTATCTTGACTGTGGCTTCAGCCTTGCCATTGCCTTGGGGATGATGCGGAGAAGATGTGACTTGTGTAAAGCTCCATTTACAAGCAAAGTCTGAAAATTCTTGACTGACAAAATTAGTGCCACCATCTGTGACAACAATTTCTGGAATTCCATGTCGTGAAAAGTTTTTCTTGCAAATTTCTATTACTTGTTTGGAAGACAAGTCTTTTAGTACATCAATCTCAAAGAAATCTGAGTAATGGTCGACCGTTATTAAATATTTAATTTGTTTACCATTTTGGTTGAAAAAGAAAACATCCATAGATATTATTTGGAATGGATATTCAGGAATTTTGTGACTTTGCATGGTAAATTTTTGCTGACTTGGTTGATATTTACTACAAGTAGTGCAATTTTTAATCATTTCTCTTATGTCATTAGACATTGATGGCCAGAATATAGCGTTTCTAGCTAATTTCAATGTATTTTCAATTCCTGAATGTGCTTTATGTAACTTATTTAACATTTTTTTTCTTAAATTTTCTGGTATTAGTATAGCTTGATTCTTAAGTACAAGACCATTATAGGTTGTTAACTCACTTTTATAGTTATGGTATTGTTTAATAGCATCTGGCACATCTCTCAAATATTTTGGCCATCCACATAGGATAAAGTTTTTTAAAGCCAGAACATTGTAATCTTTTGATGTTGCATCCTCTATTTCCTGTATGCAGTTATCAGATATAGGTAAGTTTAACAAAGGATTAATTCTTTCTATAATTTTAAATATTTTCAAGTCTTTGGATCTATCAATGTCTTTACATTCTAAATAAAATCGAGATAATGCATCTGCCATAATATTTTCTTTTCCAGATACAAATTGTAACTCAAGACTGTATCTTTGTAGCATCAGAAGCATGGATTGAAGCCTTTTTGGAGCCTGAAGAAGAGGTTTTTTAAATATATTTAATAATGGTTTGTGATCTGTTTTGATAATTGTTTTTGTGTTACCAATAATGAGCTGATCGAACCTTTTGCAGGCGAAAAGAACTGCCAGAAGTTCCTTCTCTATTTGGGCATATTTCTTTTCAGCCGGAGTGAGGCATCTTGATGCATATGCAACTGGTTGATTCTGTTGAAACAGCGCCACCCCCAGGGCTCCTTCGCTGGCATCACATTCTACAATAAGTGGATTATTTTTATCATAATATTTTAATGTTTTTGTGTCACAGATCATAGATTTCAGTGTATCAAACTCCTTTTGAGCTTTTTTACTCCACAACCATTCCGTTTTATCATGGGTAAGGTGTCTTAGATATACCGAGTTGGCACTCAAGTTAGGAATAAACCTACTGAGATATGTCACTACACCCAGAAATCTCTGAACTTCTTTTTTGTTTCTTGGGATTGGAATATTTGAAATAGACTCTATTTTTGACGGATCTGGTTGGAGGCCTTTGTTGGAAAACACATGTCCATAATATTTTACTGAAGTTTGTAGTAGCTTGGTTTTATTTTTATTTAATTTACAATTGTATTTTTGTAGTATATTTAGTAAATTCTCAAGATTTTTGTTATGATCTATAATAGCTTCTGTCATTGTATCTCCGACTCCATATACAAGCAAATCGTCAACCAATGCCTCAATACCATTTAACCCCTGAATCATTTCACTCATTTTTATTTGAAAATGATCTGGTGCTGAAGAGATGCCGAAGGGGAGGACCTTCCATCGGTATTTACCAAATGGTGTCCAAAATGTTGTTAATTTACTGCTTTTTTCAGATAGATTCAAATGCCAAAATCCTTTTTTGACATCAAATGTAGAGAAAACTTTAGCTTTACCTAGCTCTGGTAGGATTTCTTCAACTGTGGTAAATTGGTGATTAGGCCTTTTAATGGCTTTGTTTAATGGAATTGGATCTAGGCATATTCTGAAGTTTTCTTTCTTTTTTATAATAAGTACATTGCTTACCCAATCAGTGTGATTATCTTCTTTGGTGATTATCCCTTCTTCTTCTAACCTCTTTAATTCTTCTTTCAGCATTGGTCGTAGAGCTATTGGGACACGACGAGCTTTTTGGATGACTGGTGAAACCGTCTCATCAATTTCAAGATCAACTTGACCTGAAAAACTTCCTCTGCCTTCAAAAACTGAACTATATTTATTCATAATTTTTTGGGTGTCCTGTGTATAATTGCATCGCACTTCCTTGCAGAACTTCACAAGACCCATATTTGTACAAGCTTGGCATGATAAGAGTGGAATGTGTTTGTTGTGTACTATTTGAAATTTGACAGTGTGATTAATTTTATGACCTGAAATATTGGTTCTTAAAGTTAAATCTATTTCTCCATGTACTATAATATGATTTCCTCCAAAACCAAACAGAGTTTTCTTTGAAGGTTGGATTTTTTCTTGTACATAACTTTCACCAAACATCTCCTTAACATTTTGAAGACCAATAAGACACTCATCAGCTGCTGTATCAAGTAAACATTTTGTGGTTTTCCATTTGTTTTTAGCAAAGTATTCTAGTGTGCATTCTGCTAAGTTCTTATTCTTGTTGTTTACAATCTTGTTGATAACATATTCAGTGTCCGATTCCGAGACAATGCTGTTATTTTGTTCTTCTCTCACCACCTTTACTTGTTTCTTTTTCTTACATACTTTCTCTAAATGATTTTTACCCTTACAGTTTTCACATTCTTTGCCCCAGGCTGGACATATTTCTTTCTTGAACACATGATAATTTGCACAAAACTTGCATTTTCTCTTTTTATTGATATCATTGTCCGCTATTTTCTTTATTTCTGATGTTGTTGAACCTGATAAATCCTTCATATGTCTTTCAGTGGCCTCTGCGGCGCGACACAAATTGACTGCATCTGATAAAGTCAAGTTATCTTTTTTTAACAACTCTTTCTTTGTTTTCATGTCCATTATTCCTAAGACAATTTTGTCTCGTAACATTTCATCTTTGAACATAGCATATTCACAGTCTTCAATGAGCCTTGTCAGGTCTGCATAGAAAACATCAAATATTTCGTATTTTTGTTGCATTCTACTTAAAAAGATGTATCTGTTGTAGATTATGTTTTTCTTGGGGAGCATTTTGGTAGATATAATCTGTAATATCTCCTTGCATGTTTTAGAAGCTTTTTCTGTGTCCGTAAGACCGAAATTCCCATATATTTTTAGTGCTTCGACGCCTATGGCGCTGAACAAGACGCTCACCTTTCTCGGTTCCTGTTCCGCCGACCATTCATTCATTTGAGTTGCGGAACAGTAATTGTTCCATGCAGATAAGAATGATTTGAATGCGTCTTGTGGGTCCGCATCTGTGTTTATAGGTGCTGGCCAGGGCACATTTATGTTTTGAGGGAGTGACTTCTGAGATAGTCTTGTGATCTCCTCCTGCATAGACTTCAAGAGCATAGTTTGTTGCTGAATTACGTTCATTATTGAAGTTTCTTCCATTTTTGCGCTGCCACCATGTTTTATAAATGAAAGTCTCAGTAATTATAACTTTACAGTATAATTTAATCTTCAAATGCAATCAACAATTTATTCGTCTCTCAGATTCACACACGCTGACGTCCCAGAAAGCGGGCTGTCAAACCTACATTTTTATGAATCTGACACAGTGGCTATTAGCCCATACAACAGTAACAAAATATTTTTATTATAGATACAGACCATCCAGCTCTTGAGGCTGCTCAAGCAAGGCTGGAGATTATAGAAGCCAGGACCGCCGAGGCGACCTTGAAACAGGCTGAAGCAATCAACAACCTAGCTGTGGCCATTGATCGCCTGAGCTCTACCACCGAAAAAATGGTGGACCTTATAGGCCACTGTGTGCCAAAAAAGGTAATTACTAATTACTGTTGAATTACAGGTAATTCACCTATAGGAAATGGTTTCACCCAAAAACGGAACTTCAACTCATTGTGAGTGCTACAAACATAACTGATTAAATATTAGGGAGCATTGAAAACAATACATAAAAAATTGTAATAACTTATTAATATAATGCCTCCAGCTAAGCTTAAAAGCTTGTTAGGTTATAGGCTCACATCAGTAGTAGTACATTGGCCAGAAATTGACATCTTGATTGTAACTCTGATATTAAAAGCGCTAGGTTACACAATCTATAGACGAAGTTGCAACTTGTATTAAAGTTTATTTTGTTTTCACAGAAACTCTGCAAAATTATAATGGCATCAGATTCTGAATCTGACTAAAGCTTGGTGAAGTATGCAAGAGGTAATTTTGTCAGATTATTAAAAGATAAATTAAATCTATTCTAAGAGGAGTCTATGTGCAGCAGTGGATTCCAAATGAAACAGTATTTATAAAAAGAGTATTTATTTATTTTAAATCATATTGTGCAATACTGTGGATCTGTAACAAAGAGTTAAATCATTTTAATAATATTAGAGCATTTTCGTACTTCACTAGAATATTGAGGTGGGTTTACATTACATACCTGCTAATTTAGTTTATGCATTTCTCCACAGTCTGTCAACAAGAGCCTGCTGCAGTGCCCGACCTTCAAGAAGATCCCTATTCACCCTTCGATCTTGATAAATAGGTGCTGCATAATTATTTTCCTCCTAAATTAAAAGACTGATTAGATTAATGACATGACTGTTATTTTTATTATTTAAGGTAAAATTTGTGATTTTCTAGTCAAATTATGATTAAAATATTGAAGATCTTTTTTGTATGAAGACTGATTTTGATTTGTTATTAGATATTGTAACTTAGATTTGTTTTATTATTTATATGGCAAAATGTCTTTTTGTTTTAGGGAGTATATTTACATTTCAAAATTTTCTATTGGCTTCAAAGTAAAGTTTAATATTGTTAAATAAATATTTAGTTGATAAGAAATAAAGAGTAATTCAAATGTTGATTTTTTAACATAGTAGTATTATTTAAAATTCCAACTTCATTATATTCCAAAATAGTGGAATTCAAAATCACATACCTGTAGAAAACCTGCATCTGCATCTTCATCAGGTGGCAATGGTGTTTTTGCCATGTTTGCAATATTGTGCAATATGCAACATGCATTCACAATTTTGCCTGCAGTTGTTGGACTATAGTGTAATGCACGTGCTGAAAGCAAACACCTGCAAAAATTCAATTTACTTTTATACAACCCCATTTCTAATATAAGAAATTCCCTCAATATAAAAATAGTCACTGTTATTGAGTACGTAAAACAATTGCCTAGAAATGCTCTTTACCTGAAACGTGCTTTTAATACGCCGATGCAACGCTCCACTGTATTGCGTGCAGTTACATGTTTCACATAATAATGATGTTGTGGAGTCCCATCTACAGTATTGAGGATTGGGGTCATCATTGTTTTCCTTAGTGGATACCCGCTGTCACCTGAAAATGATTATCATTTTTACAATAAACACTAACACATGAACACGATAAAGGTCGTAAGGATTCATCAAAAAAATATTGTTATACCTAATAAAAATACTTGTTCATTGGTACTTTCTGTAATTTGTTTTAAATGGTGACTGAGTGGATGACTCTGCCATACAGTGGAATCATGTGCGGAGCCTGGGTTGCTTGCGTCCACACATAAAATATTTAAATCAGCATCGCAAATCTGTAAATAAATTAAATATTATTATAATTAGTTATTAATAAGTACATTACAGACATTAGATAATTTATTAGTAAAAATTTGGGCAGTTGGTAGATATTTCTACTTTCTACCCAATACTTACTATCATAACATTAAGGGAATGGAAGCCCTTTCTGTTATAATACCGTTCCTCATGTATGTGCGGCCTTAATATTGCTATGTGTGTGCCATCTATACAACCCAGGACGCCAGGAAATTCAAATTTCTGATAGAATCTGAAAAGTTTTTAACTAAATAATTCTGCTTATGTACAGCAGGCAATACAAACAAAACAATCAGGGTATATTTCATTTCTCACTTAGCCTTTTTATTATTCCTTTCATCACATTGTGTAGGCCATTTAATATATTTGTGGTATATTTTATTTAATGCCTCTGTTACTTCATTAATCGCTCTTGACACAGTAATTTGAGCAACATTATGGAGGGCACTCTGTCCAATCAAATTTTGGTAGGACCCTGATGCATAAAATGAAAGTGCTATTAGAATCTGTAACAAAAAATTTAACTATAATACACCTACTTCGTGTCTATAACTAAAGAATAATAAATCAATGTCAAATTCAGTTTTCTCACCTTCATTTCTGCCGATACGCTATCGTTTCGACGCGGTCTGGCCATAAGAGGAATGAGTTCTTCAATTAACCCCCTTAATGAGTTCTTTCCAAGGCGAAACGTTTTTGCAAATTCCGCCTCGGAAATATCAATAAAGGGGTTCATATTCAGTCTCGTCAAGCGACGGGCTCGACGACGCCTTCGGCATTCCGCCCATCTTCTTTCTCTCACATCCACTCCGTTGGCTAATTCAAGAATATTTCTTCGTATTTGTAGTCGTAGTGAATACATTGTTTTTAAATCAGTAATTCACAAACACGCTATTTGTACGAAATAAAAGCAATGATTGCACAGTGACGTTCCAATGTTAGGACAATGATCAAAAGAACTGTCAAAATATTAACAGATTACCGCTTATGTCAGTTATTCATTTGTCATTGTGTAAGAGATTACCATTCTATGCCATTTCTTTCAATGGAGTGTCAGTGGTTGTTCATTGGAAAGCCCTAAATTAGTAGATTACCAAACTTGTCAAAATCAACAATAAGAAATCAATGATAGATCATTCTGACACTATTGTAATAGCAGACTTGATTTGCATTGGCTAGCTCGAGAATATTTTGTTCGTAATTAATTAATTGTCTCCATTCAATAATCCACAAACACGATCGAATTAAAAACAATGACCGCACAATGACGTTCCAATGTTATGTCAATCATCAAAGGAACTGTCAAAATTTTAGCAGATTACCGCTAATGTCAGTCACTCATTTGTCATTGTGTACGAGATTACCATTTTATGCTATTTCTTTCAATGGAGTGTCAGTGGTTGATCATTGGAAAGTCACAATGACGTCATTATATTAGTAGATTACCAAACTTGTCAAAATCGTCAATTTTGAGATCAATGATCGACCATTCTGACACTATTGTAATAGCAGACTTGAGGCCCTGGTATGCACATTCTTTTGGCTAGATCCAGGGTCGATTGGGACGTGATAATATTAACAGAGTGCTGGTTGCTTGGTGTTCATAATCCTCCGTCAATGGATGGTTATGATTATTTTGCAACTAATAACAATAAATCCGTTAGTGCTTTTATTCCGTTCTATCATCCCACTATCACCCTTTACCAAACCTGTGAAGTTCTAACAGTGAGGCAACTTTTCATACTTTACACCATCATCAAAATGCATGGTCGTCTGACTTATGAGCCTATTGCTCTCCTAGATAAACGTAGGAAACATAGTTTGCGAGTCCAAAGTCTGCCGTACTCAATTTGCGCAGATTTTTCACATTTTTAGGTGGCCATCTAGATAATAAAATTAATCAGGCACTGACAATTTATCCCCTAACTAAACAAAAATGCAAACAAACTGTCACTCGATGGCTCCTTAACCTTGATTATTCTCAAACGGAAAAAATCATAAATGTCCCGAAGTAAAATCAGGCCAGAACTAACATCATCATCTTCATTCTCTGAACTAACATACAGAAAAATTGCGTACACACCAAAACACTCACACTCATTTTACACCAGTAACACACTCACCAAAGCACCCATACACACTATCACACCCCACACCAAACACAAATTACTACTACTACTACTACTACAACTACACTTAAATTCCTTGTTTACCTAATTATTGCACGATTTTTAATTTTCTCTATTTCTTAGTCAGTTTTAATGTAATTATTGTATAATGTTAAATATCTAAATTTTGTAGTCCACCAGTGTTGGAATTGTCATCAATTAATTCTATAATTATAATACCGTAAAATGGGGTGACATTTGAATAGCGGGGTGTCTTTGATGATTACTTTTTTTCGTTGATTTTTTAATAAAATCTCGGAGTCTATGGACTACAGTAGGTTTTTTTTATTTTGGGTTGGCAACATTGACAGTTTTGCCATATTTCTTAAAAATGGCTGCGGTTTAGGCTGTGACATTCCATGACAATTTTTTTTTTTAAATTAATAGTGCGAAAACTAGCAAAATAGTGTGCTGAGAACTTCAGTGGTACAAGGGTAAGTATTATTATTGTAGTTTCAGAACTTATATTTCATAATTATACGGTTTCTATAAAGTATTATAAATCTGATAACTTCGATTGATGACGACCATTTTGTTTTCTGTGTTTAGTTTTATTCTTTGGGGTTAAATTGATTAACGGTACGAGGCGACATTGATAGTTATCAAAGTCACCCCAAGGAACAAAATTTGCGTGTATTCATATTTAAAGTACTGGTAATCAAAGTCATCCTTTTTAAAGGTAAAATGGTGCGAAACTACAAGAAGACGCCGGGTACCCGCCACTACAGGAACTATACGGATGAAACCCTCGAAGAAGCAATAATAAAGCAGAAGGCTGATTATTCGTAAGGAATCTGTTGTTTTGTTAGAAGGCTGATTATTTGTAAGGAATCTGTTGTTTTGTTACTAAGATTTTGTGTTTAATTCACTACATTTTGTCTATTTTATTATAATATTATATTTGATTGTACTAAAAAATGAGTTTTTTTACCATAATATAGCTCTAAAATCAATTCTCAATGTTACCCCTGTAATCAAACACACCCCGGTGGTAACGAAATTTTGTCCATGGAAGTGTGCTGATTTCCAAGATACAGGTTCTTTACCTAGTTTGGAAGTCAGGCGTCCTCTTAGTTTTTTGCAGCCTTTTGTTGTACGACCCTTATTGGATGACATTGTATTAGGCTATATTTTAATGAGTTCAATAAACGATTTTACTATTTATTGTAGGTCTTGTATAGAGGTTATGAATACCTACACCTTTCCTTTGGCAAGTTGAAGTTATAGAATTCCTCCAGACGTCGTAGCTACCGGTTTAGAAAAGTATTTTGTACTTGCTTGTACCACTGTATGGGGAAATTGAATTCTTTAATATCTTTTTAATTACACACCGACTGAATCTGTAACTTGGCGACTAATTTCGACTAACTAAGGGAGAAAACAGATCTTCGCTAGGTGCCCTAGTTTTTGAGAAATAAATGTGGCCACGCTGGGGTAGGCTCTCTCCAGATCGGCCACCTCTAAACACATCTTTTGAAAACCAGTGACCGACCAAATCTGATATGTATTTGGTGACTACCAAGCGACAAAATTTTTGTGTTATCAAAATTAAAATCCCTGCTGGTGGCCCTGCCAGTGTCAGTCACACGTTTGATTCAGAAAGCATTACTCCTGGACTCGTATTGTTAGGAGGTTCCTCTCTAGAGCCTTGACCGCCCGGTAGCTTGGACCCTGTTCCCGATACCAGTGGACTACAATTTTTAAAGTTTTTATAAGTTTTTTATTTAATAAATTATGTACTAGGTAAAAATGTAATTTTAATTGTATTAAGATGATTTTAAAAGAAATCATTTAGACTTGAACTTGAGTATGTTTAGAATATTTATTAAATAAGTTATAAGATTCCAATAAACACTGCACATTGTAAATATTATTACATCAACAATGAATTCGAGTTGGAATATCTACTAACATCATCATTCTCTTGCCCGTATCCTAATTCATTTGGGGTTGGCGCAGCATGTCATCTTCCATATTTGAAAATCTACAAATTCATTCTATTTACAATAGAGTATTAAAATTCAATAGGTTCTTAATTTATAATATTAATGTACATTACTTTAATAATTTATATCACAATATTGTTGCCCCTCTTCAATTCAACTAGGTACCTACCTACATTAAATAAATCTTCGCCTCCCTAGCGTTAAATTGTGTCGGCTCAGAACTGTGTGATGCTACTGAAGGCGCCAAACTCGTGAGTTTGGCGCCTTCAGTAGCATCCATCAGTTCCATGAAGATAAAACTCCATGAGAACATCATTATGTTGAGACGATGGGACACTCTATATGGTGACTTCCCTGTCCTGTTTCTTGCACAGGACCTGATGGACGCTATTGAAAGTGCCAAATAGGCTGACTCAATTTAAATTGTCATTGGCATAAATCAAGATCATTACGTTGATACAAATGTTTTTCTTTCATTCAAACATACCTAACATTGGCAAAGCAAGACAATATTTTAAAGGAATTCATAAAATTCATGTTAGTTTTACTGATGAATTTGTAAATGAAGCTTTTTTCCCAATGTAGATTGAAATATAGGCACTTGTTCACAACCTACTTTGTGACACAACATTTTTACATTGTTATTAACTCGAGTAAAAATATCAAGTAAATGTTCAACATTGGCATACTTAGTAATTGATCTACATAATAACTGTATGAATACAGATCCTCTCTTCACATTTCTGTAAGCTTCTAAATCAGGTGCTGTGGCATAGTAGATAAGAAAATCACTTTTCTTTATGTAATAACTATCCTTCGGGCTATCAGCTACCAGAACGGGTGAAGCTTCATCAACTTGGCATGCTTGAACTATCAGCAATTTGGGTATGTGGTGTATTTTAACTGCAGCATCAGAGTCCAGCATCTTTTGAATGTCATCCATTTTTATCTTCACTGAATCGGCCGCATACACTTGCCCCCTCACTCCATGAGACAATATACACAGCATAAAAACACTGTCATCTTCACTTACTTTATTCTTTACCACATTCATAATAAATTTGATCATTTCCTTGTGGTCTAAATCTGTACGACTGAGCACTGTAAAGTTTAATGATTTCATAGTCTTCTCTAAAAGTATTAGGTCTTTCTCAGAGCCCACTCGCTGTTCCAATGAAGTACTTTCAGCAGTAAGCTCAATACTATGCTTGGATGGGTAAAAGTTTTCTTGATTTATAATAACACAAGTTCCAACCTTTTTATGATTCTTAATTTCATAACAATTATTATCCAATTGCATCCGGTCTGATTTTAAAGTTTCATCGATCCGCAAGTCTTCAAACAGTTCAAACACATCATTAAAATCAGCAAGATATAAATTTTGATCAGCATTTCCTTGCCTTGATTCATCTACTTTTATGTGTTTAGGTAGGGAGGGAGTAGTTGCAGTAACTGTAACACTTGGTTTAAGTTCATCATTCATTGACTGTTGCAACATTTCTATTTCTGAAACTAATTTCCTTAATCCCGGTAAGTTTTCCACAATTCTAACAAGTTTCTCTACATCTACTTTATAGCCCAAAACCTTCTTATTGTACTGATATTGGTTGATTGTAATGAAGTTGTCACACATAAGCTTCAGGAGAACTAGTTCGCAGGACTCATATTCTGTTGTATCAATATCATAAGTTAGCAGAGCTTTTTTCAGTTTCAGAAGATTGTCCGAGTTGATATTCTCACACAATTTATATAAGGCTTTCTTCATAGGGTTTACATACAGTTTCACAGTAATGAAGTCAGTCTGATAATACCTGCGAGCAGAAGGTACATTAAACCCCAGTTTCCTGACTATGCTGTGAAGTTGGCAGATCAAGAGGGCCTCCAAGAATTCGTGCTTCCAGTTCGGGTTGTGCTTAGCATGTCGGAACCACTCGTGTAACATATTGAGGTTCGTATAAGTTGCGGGATCGTTGGAAACACGCTGGAACACAATCAGACGTTGCAGTGCAGTATCTGCTACGTCGTACAGAAGAAACACAAGGGATACCATGTCGTAGGGATTGTCCAGTAGCTCTTTTTCAATTTCTGCGATCATATCAAGGTTCATAACATCGCTGTTCCCGATGACATTTTCTATATTAACTCCACTTACTCCTTGTGTTTCCGAGTCTGGCTGCATCATTTTTTTTTGGCTAAGTAGATCTTGCTAGATCCTTTAACTGCATGTGCTTAGTTCTGTTACGATCCTTTTATTTTTATACACTCACAACTCAAGCCACAATATTCGCTATCGTCGTCGTCACTCGGTTCTTTTTTGTAAACATACGTGTACAGTTAAATAAACAGAACACTATTACCAAAGTATAATGTACTCTGTGACTATTACTCTCTGTCTGTATTTATTTTTATGAGCAATGCATAGTGTTGTTTACAGACTATTTAATAATAATATATATATATATATAATCGATTCTTAAAATCGAGTTTATTCAGTAATCGGAAACAATCATTATGGTTTGGCTTTAGAATCATGCGGCACGCGGAGGGGCATAAAAGGGGTTAAAGCTGGTAGGGATTGGGTCCCCGATTATAATGCTATCACTTTAATTACTAGGCAATGCATATTTTTCGAGAAATTAATGAAAAATCTTTCTAACCTGAAATCAGTTTTATAGCGAAAACATGGGCGATTGACAACCAAATCTGTTCCACATATTGTCTATGATGCAAAATGACGTGAAAAACTGGCAAAACAGAACGTAAAAAATAAAAAAACGGTATGTTATGTGTCACTGTCATTCGTTTGTTCATTCCGTTTCTCCTCTAGTTGGGTGAATGTGTGTTTTCCCTGTGTTTCGTGGTGTTTTTCCTGTATTCAACGACCTTGGAAGTAAGCTGGACTTGGGGCACCCCGACACGGTTATTTTTTTTAAACCATTCAGAGCGGGGATCCGGCGACCGACCCTCCCTCAACTGCGCCACGGTAAGTGGTATAGAATACTACTAGGACTTGGGACACCCCGACGTTAGGTTAGTTAGGTTCCTTTATACCCTGCAGACATAAATAGGAGCCCCGCGTAGCGGGGTTCCGTCGACTTCACCTTTTAGGCGAATATAAAGTGTTTTGAGGTTAGTTACAAAAATTGGTTTTTCTCAAGAACGGTGGGTTGGCTTTACATGGGAGTGGTGTCAGGGCAGAGGGGGCACCTCCCCTGTCTCTCCTCCTGCCAAACAATACTAAAACCAACCCTACTACGCCTTTTAAGCGGCTATAAAATGTTTTGAGGTTAGGTACTTTTTCTCAGAAATGGTGCATTACCTTTTCATGGGAGTGGTACCAGGGGGCAAGAGGGACCCCCCATACCTCCCCCCCTCCTTCGCGTGCCGCACGATACAAAATTTTTACCGATCTAAGTATTGCATGGTGTTGCTGTTATAATCATAATCGTTGGTGAATTAACCATTATATCAACTTTTATTGAACTAAACCGTCTCTGTACCTACCTACGTGCTGCCTATGATATAGATAGAATTATTAGGAAACACATAGTAGCATGCGGATATAAAACTAATCTATATTGGAGTAGGTACGAATTGTTCGAAAGTTGGTTGCCTAAATTAGGCAGGTCTTCTTTTTCGTGACGATAGCACTACCTCAGAGCACATTATTATTCATTACGTAGGTACTGCCGTTTATTATATCATCATTACTACACAATCCTGGTTTAAATCGTGAATTTAGAGAAGAATTTTGAATTTATCTTATATCGATGACATTTCAATCATGTTATCAGTTATCTTTATCCCATCACTAACCTCAAATGTAGGTTGCTGACAGTTATGTTCGGGGATTCCCAACTCCCGAGATAACTATGATGGATGTCTTCACATTATGATTAATTTGTTGTAAATATATTTGCGTAACGCAATTTAATTTTTTAATAATAATCATCGTTATTTTCAAATGACATCGTAGTAATCTAGACTGGTCTATTCACCTTGAGAATAGGTGTCTGGTGTTTTCTTTAATCACTAAAACAAGTGATTTTAAATTATGAAAATAAAAATAGGGGTGGCCCTCCATACATAGGTAAATGTAACTGAGGGCTGAGGGTTGGGTTGTTTTTGTTTTCGATTTGGCCAAAAAGGCGTAAAAATATATTTTGCTGACCATCTGGTACGATTTGACAGCTAACACAGTTTAAACGGCACAATATAGCTCAAGGCCAAGGTTGAAGAAACGCAATGTACCTATTTCATGCGTCGTGCAGGAATGCATAAAGAAAATGTATTTATTTTCTTAGACCCAACTTGTGCTACAAAATACCACTGACGTATACATCCTATGGACTTGGCATACCTACAAGAAAAACGTGGACATACGTACACTAGAGGGAGAAAATAAAATGGCGGCTAAGAGGGTAGCCTATGGTGCCGATTCTCTTGTCACAAATATCTCTAAACTAGACTAAAAATCACTAAAATTTAGTTTGTTCCTGTCAAACGACGTTTCCCATTCTGATGACATGACTTAAACAGATTATAGTTTGACAGCACTGTTATTCAATTTGGTGAAAATGGCAATTTTGCTATTCTGAAATTGACGTTTTTCATCTAAAATTTAGATAGTCAAACTAAATCAGACTATTTTTAATCGCGATTAAAAAGGTGTGGAATAAAATTAGTTGTCATGAACTAAAATTTACAAAGCACATTTCTCTCGTATTTCATAAAAGTTTGGATGATTTTGAGTTCAATAAGGAAGCACATGTGATTGCAGCTGTTGTCGAATCGGCAGAAAAGTAAATTTAGTGTTATTTTATTCTAATAGGATACAAACAAAATGCATTCATGAAAACTTACCATAGGATTTTTGTACTGAACATGTATTGCATTTGCTACATTATTAGTTGGAAAAGAAGTGGATAAATTCACTTCTCATACTCAAAGCCACTTCCAGGTTCTGTGTCTAATAAGAAATAACTATTTTTTAGAAACTTTCAAGAAAGAATAAAAATATTTGAGGTTAGAATTTTTTTTTTGTGTCTTTGGCTAATTATCTTGTTTTAATTTATAGATTAGAAGCGTATGATCGAAACCAGAACTTTGGTGCCGACTGCAATGGTCAAGACATCGTATACCTGTGTCCACCCTGTGATACATTCAGTGATATAAATGCGGATTCTCCACTTCCCATCACCAGACAGGCAATCCAAGAATATTTTCATAGGTACCTACATGAATACATTTGTTGGTCAAATTTTTAGAAAGCTCTCCATACTAACAGTGATTATAAATAAAATAGGTACTGTTTCATCTGAACACAGTATACTCTAAAAAGCTTCTGAATATATATTTTTGTTATTTGTTTTCAGCTGTAACTCCAGCATAAAGGACAGCATTTATATGAATATCGCCGTCTTTTGACCACCTGCTTTACCTCTGATGGCATTTACACCTATTTACGAGACCAGTGTAAAGCAAACAAGGACAGCTATATTGCTCCCGCAAACAATACTGTAATTTAGTCATTTACACTTTTAAGGAAAGAACATGAAGGCGAAATGATGCATATTTTAATGAAACGTTAACTCATTTAATTAACTTTTATGTACATTATACTTTATACATCATTTAGAACCTGCAATTCTAAATAAATACCTACATATATGTATAAGGACTATTTTAAAATAGTAAAAAGGCAGAATTAAAAGTATTCTTTTATTTAATATCCTTCATAATACTCTCCAAAATTAGATATACCATTACACTTAGAGTTGAGTAAACTAACTGAATTTTTTTATAGGATTCGAAACCTGTGTAAAACTTTATGGATATCATCCTCTTTGTATCTATTAATAGACCTGTAGACATACTCGTGGTCAATTTGAATACTTTTAGATAAAAACTTAGGTGCACTGTACACATGCTTGTTCACTGTTCTTTAATGTGTTTACTTCTTCTTCGAGACCTATTTCTAATGCTTAATGTTTGCTGTTGTATACATGGAAGTAACACTACTGGTTGAAGGTTGTGGTTCTACTTCAAAACTTTCCTGAAATAGTATTTTCTGCTCTTTTTCTCATAACGATGCTGTCGTTCGAGGGCGGCTGGATTTTCTGGTTTAGCTTCAGTGAAACAGAATACCCATGGTACAGCTGTCTTTTTATGGAACTTGGCTTCTGAAATAATAACGAAACCACTTAAGTAAACTTTTTTGTTACTTAGCAAGAATGACACAAATTAGTAAGTAATGCATAAAAGTATGTGATGTTACTGTGTTATCTCACCTGTATACTATGAAATGCACTCCACAATCGTGCAGTAAACACTCCTTGACTTTTTTAATGCGTAAGGCAGACTCCCATTGTTTTTTTAAATTGGCTTTCCTTAGGAAACTAATGAACTCCCCTATTTTTACAATTTAACGCGCTACATTACGGCATTATTACAATGATTGCGGCAATTAATCGATAAATAAAAACGATTAAAGAAATCCATACGATTTGATCATTTGACAGCTCTTATTTCAAAGCAGGGTATGGTTGTAGAAAGTGCCCATGGCAGAGGAGCTTAGTTTATTATTATTTTTGTAAACCCATCGGTTGATTGATTCATTATTTATAAATTTGGGTTGATTTTTTGTTTGTTTGAGGTTTCAAGCAAACAAAAATTCAATCCAAAGGACATGGCCGAAAATAGTTTTTTTATTAATCAAATATTCTAACCAGGAAAATATGTGTATAGACATCGCAAAAAAGAACTGTTCGTTCTTATTATATAATACATATTTAACAGACCTCCAATTTTGAGAAAAATCGTTTTTTATTTAAGTGTAACTTATTACTAGTTAAAACGAACAAACCTTTTCCAAACATCAAAGATAATAAAGCGAACACACCGAAAAAAAAGTAAACCAATACTTGACAATGTCATGTCGAAAAAAAAAGCGCGGGAATCATCGAATTCGGCGGGCGTAATTTTCTTTCGTTTTCTTATAAATGTTAAAAAACGTTTGAGATTGGAGATAAGTTGTGTAGATTTATGTAAATATTGATTAGATTAGTTAATTTTATTGCTTGTAGGTAAAATTCTTCATATAATAGGGTAAGTTTTTTAGATTTTTATTTTTTCTGGCCAGTGGCCACAATGGACAATGAACCGCCTGATCCGGGGGGCACAGTCCCCTCGGTCGGGCGTAATATTACAATTTATGAATCCAGTATGGATACAGACTCGTCCTTAACCAGATTGGAGCGGAAAAGGGCTAGAGCTCCACGCAAAATCTGTAAAAATTGTAATAAAAGAAGGCGAAGTGGTCATCATTCAACAGGATTAAATAACGAAACAAATTGTCATTGTGATAATGAATCAGTAGTCAGTCCAAAAATAACTTCAGACGTTCCGGTACACCCAATTTTAGTTCACGAAGAAGCCACTCCACGTTCTGTGGATGGTCCCCAGACTGAAAACCTTTTAAAGTCAGATCTTCCCCAGAAGGCACCACAGGTTTCTAGGGCTTTGTACGAAGCCACAGACCTGTCGCCATACGTTGTACACATCCAAAAAAATGTTGATACACAAAACTCGGCGCAGACATTACACCCAGTAACTTTAGGGCATTTCCTGAAAAACCGCAGATACAACATTATTAACGGTTCTCTAAAACGCATTGGTCGAAACAGAATATCTATAAGCTTCTCCCGTTACGTAGATGCTAACTCTTTAAATGACCCAAGTTTGGCCAAGGAGAAATTGAAGGCATTTGTTCCATCAATTAATGTGTGTCGCATTGGAATTATTAAAGGCGTACCTACCGAATGGTCTCCGGAGGAGATAATGGAAAATATATCTGTCCCCGCTGGATGCGGGAAAGTCATCAAAGCAAGGCGTCTCAACTATAAAATACACGAACCGACCCCTGTGTGGAAACCATCCCAAACAGTCGTGCTCACCTTTGACGGACAAATTCTACCAAAACGTGTGTTTTGTTGTTACAATTCCATGCCAGTGGAATTGTATACATTCCCAACAATTCAATGTTATAATTGTTGTCGTTTTGGCCACACAAAGGTACAATGCAGGTCGAACCCTCAGTGCTTCAAGTGTGGGGAGAAGCATTTTGCTGACACTTGCAGTATTGAAGACGAGAGTAATAGTAAATGCTGTCATTGCGGTGGCATTCATTACGCCTTCAATAAAAAATGCCCAGAATTTGAAAGACAAAAATCAATTAAGCATTATATGGCCCATAGCTGCGTGTCATATGCTGAAGCGTCACAGCTTCATCCACCAATCTCAAAATTGTATGCAGATGTGGTAACATCTGCCCCATCACACACCACTAAAAATTCTTACTATTCACCCCCCAAATCACGTAACACACCAATTGTCTCATCACAAAGAAAAACGGTATTCCTTAAACCTCGGGATCCCCCAAAAACAGCCAAGGGGTATGACCGGGCAGCTCATCAAGCATTAATCAGTAATGAAGTTTCTTTAACAGGGAATGGTGTTGCATTCCAAAATAAAACAACAAATAATAATGAGAATCAAATTTTAAATTTAATTAATTAATACCTTATCTAAAAATAATAATATTGAACCGTCCAACGTTGCCACTTTAATTGATACGCTGTCTAACTTATTTAACCTTGATCATAATGGATCCAAATCTACTCAAGATTGTCCAGTGGAACAGTCGCAGCATTGTGAATAAAAAATCTGATCTGTCCTACATATTGAACAAACACAATCCCTTTGCAGTCGCTCTCTGTGAGACATGGCTTAAACCAGGGTTCTCTTTTAAAATTCCTGGCTATGCGTGTCTAAGAACAGACAGAAGCGATGGGTATGGCGGTGTCGCCATACTTATTAAAAATAACTTGTCTTTTCAATCTTTTCCTCTTCCAAGTCTCAGTGACGATATATCTGCTGTCGCTGCTATTGTAAATAAAATCTGTTTAGTATGTATATATTATTCGCGTCCCACTGTAAATATTCTTTCTGAAATAAGTAATCTTCTTTCAGTTTTACCTAAACCATTTTTGGTAATGGGCGACTTTAATACACAACATCAGTCCTGGGGTAGTTCTAGTTCCAATCACTATGGGGAAAAGTTACTAGAAATTCTAGACTCTAATAATTTGTGTATTTTAAATACATGTCTCCCAACACGCCAAACGAATCCAGATGAGGGAGTAAGTGCCCCTGACCTCTCAATCTGCACACCTGATTTAGCATCAACATTATCCTGGTCTCCTTTACCATCTTCTTATGGTAGTGATCATTACCCTTTAATAATTTCTTTTCTACATAAAAAACCAGCTGCTTTTAATCCAACACCACAATTAAAGTATAGACTTCAAAACGCAGATTGGGATACATTCAAAAACTGTGTAGAAGAAAGAATTCTTGCTTTAACTAATTCCTTACAACTACATGATCCTCAGGTATTATCTAATCAAATAACAACAATTTTAATAGAGGTGGCAGATAATACTTTTCCTATTAAGAAAGGTGCTACAGGCAAAATTCCTTCACCACCTTGGTGGGATGCTGAGTGCACTCAGGCCATTAAAACAAGAAAAGAAGCAGAAAAAAATTATAGTCATACTATGACTCGTCACAATTTTGAGATATACCTAGAAGCTGCTCGTACAACTCGTAAGCTCCTTAGGAAAAAGAAATTTGAAGGTTGGCAAAGATTCTGTGCATCTATCTCGCCAGAAGTTAACGCATCTCTAGTATGGCAAAATATTAGGCGATTCAGGTCAGCATTCAGTGACACAACAGCCTCAAAACTACCATTAGAATTAGCCAATGAGTTTATGGATCATTTAGCTCCTCCTTCAGCCCCAGAACAGAGATCTTTAATGCATTTTCCCTATGTTCCTATTCCTAATTCTGAGTTGAATTCTCTCTTCACACTAAATGAATTGAAAGGAGTCCTTTCACATGTTAAGGATTCAGCTCCTGGTGAAGATGGTATACCATATTCATTTATAGCTAATCTGTCCGACTCTGTTCTCTTAATATACTTAAATCTCATCAATACAGCTTTGATATCTGGCAACATTCCATCAAGTTGGAAGGCTCAAACAATTATTCCTATTCTGAAACCAAACAAACCTTCTTCTAATGTTGCTTCTTATCGACCAATAGCACTTTCTACAGTTCTTGCTAAAATTGCTGAACATCTCGTTAAGAATCGTTTGGAGTGGTTCTTGGAAAGCAAAAACTTGCTAGCTAGATCACAGTTTGGTTTTAGGAAGGGTAAAAGTACGATGGACAGCCTTAGTGTGTTCACAACTGATATTCGCTTAGCCTTCACTTCTAATAACTCTGTAATTGCTGCTTTCCCAGGAAAGCAGCAATTACAGAGTTATTAGAAGTGAAGGCTGTGAAGGTACATTATCGTAAGCTGAGCTAATATCCAGATATTAGCTCAGCTTACGATAATGTCCTGGTATCAATCCTAGAACAAAAGTTGAATTCATTACAAGTTCCAACAATGCTGTCTAAGTTCATAATTAACATGCTTTCAGAGACATCTTTACATCTTCATTTTGAAGGGTATACATTTACCCGTTTAGTGTGGAAAGGTCTTCCTCAAGGTTCTGTACTTAGTCCAATTCTCTACAATATTTACACTTATGATTTGGAATCCTCACTAAATCAATCAGTACAAGTCCTTCAATATGCAGATGATTTACTTCTTTATTTATCTGGTCACTCTGTTGCAAATATTTGTACTTCCTTAACCTCTTCTCTAGGCTTACTGAAGACTTGGCTAGAAACTAATGGTCTAGACCTGTCAATTGATAAAAGCAACATTGTCTTGTTTACTAGAATGCGTAAGCCTCCTATATTTACAGTAAGGTATAATAATATCCCTATGCCCATTAAAAACCAGGTAAAATTTTTAGGTCTTATTTTGGATACACATCTTACTGGTTTACCACACTGTGATTATATAGCTGCAAAATGCGAACGAAATATCAACATAATTAGATGTCTTGCTGGTGTTTGGTGGGGAGCACATCCCGTTTCCTTAAAATTACTGTACAACACCTTGATTAGAAGTGTATTGGACTATGGGACTTTTTTGCTGGAACCTGCTAATGTTGCTGGTCTTAAGAAACTGGACAGTGTTCAGTCCAAGGCACTTAGAGTGGTTTCAGGTGCAATGAAAAGCAGTCCTATTAATTGTCTTCAGGTGGAATGTGGAGACCCTCCACTTCATTTACGACGTCAATTTTTAGCTGATAGATTTATGGCTCGGTGTTTGCAATTTACGTATCATCCTTTGCGAAATAAACTTTCCATTCTCACTGAAGAAGTAATTTCATCCACTTAATGGAGGCACAAAGCTACTCCGTGTTTAGTTAAAAGCTTTAGAAAATACAATTTAATTGAAGCTCCTTGTCACCAATCTGAGTTTCTTCCTTTATTTCACTGTAATTACAGTTCATTAATTATGTCACCAAACATACATTATAACCTTAACATTTTCCGAGATGACGTATGTCATAATCTTAACTTCAACTTCACTATGGATAGAGACTGGAAGGGCTGCCATCTCTTGTTTACAGATGCTTCGAAGCATGGAAGAGACTCATGTGTGGGAGTAGGCGTATGCCACTCCCAATATAATATTGTCCAAAAAATAAAGCTCCCGCCCGAATCATCTGTATTTACGGGAGAATGTTACGGTCTATTCAAAGCTGTCGAATATATACTTATGATGGGCTTACGGAATTCACTCATTTTAACCGATGCAAGGAGTGCCTTACAATCTTTGGCCAGATTCCCTTTCTATTCTCTTAATCCCTATGTTATATTTGAAACACGTGAACTCCTTTATAAGTGTTCTATTAAGGGGTATTCAGTGCATTTTGCGTGGATACCCTCGCATTGTGGCATTTTAGGTAATGAGAGAGCTGACCAGTTAGCTAATGATGCCGTATTGTGTGGAGACGTTTTTCCGTACAAAAATAACACCCAAGATCTGGCAGCTCTGCCCAAGGTTTATCTACAGAAATCCTGGGGTCAGCTTTGGTCCGAGCAATCGGTGAAAGGGAAATTTTATCGTAATATTCAGCCATCCATTTTTGTTAAACCTTGGTTTAGCAAGTACAAGTTAGGCAAAAAGATTACAACAATTTTCATACGTATGCGATTGGGCCACGTGTGCACTCCTGCTCATCTTGCCAGGCTTGGCATCGTGCAGAGCCCTGCCTGTGAATGTGGCGCTGAAGTGGGAGATCTGAACCACCTTATTTTTTCTTGCCCCCTTTATGACCACTCCTCACTTTTCCAAAGTCTTGTTTCCCTCCGAGTCCCTTTACCCACTTCTATCTCATGTATTTTATTTAATTTTAATGTAGATATTTATAAAACTATAGCTCTTTTCCTTGTAAATAATGATATAGCTATTTAAACATTTTTTAGAAGTTAGATAGTTTACCATGTAGTTCATAGGCACCGAGTCGGCCTTTTTGTTGGGCCACCTGGTTGCGTTAAGGTTAGTTTTATGTTGTATTATATTTCCCTACTGTTAACGTGTTTTTATTATATTTATATTTACCAACTAATCTCCTTTCCATTTCCAAATTTTCCGTTGTTATATTTATCATTTCGCGAGTACTTGATTCTTACGTTTTGTTATCAATTATAATATTGTCAGTGGCAATAAGCACGAATAGTGCAATGCCAAAACGAGAAAAAAAAAAAATGTCATGTCAGTCAGATATTGACTGAAAGTGTCAGTCATTAGTGTCATTACTCAGGCTTTTTTTGCAATTCAGATCATTTTCGTTCACTTTCATTCAGCTGTTGTCTATGGTCTAGTGCAATCTTAGTCTATGGTTTACTCAATTTGGTGACTGTCAAACTCGAATTTAAATGTGTCAAAACTTTATCTAAGTTTAGAGAATCTTGTTTTCAGAATAACTTATCGTTTTTTTTTTTTTTGTTGCTCGCCATAGTGTTCTTGGGTAGCACGTGTGTCTAGAATTTTAAGTTGTTTTTATTTTGTGATTGTTGACTTTTTTGTGTCTTGTTAGTTTATAAGTGTTTTGTCCTTGTGCACGTAAACAGGTTTGTTGTAATCTTCACATTTTAATCTATTTTATACAACATGGATGCAAATAAACCGCCCGATCCTGTTCCCCCCGACATTTCAGTTCATTCCCCTCCTCTTTTCCCAAATACACTAAGCCAATTCGCGAATGTTGTCTGTAGCTTATCAGAGATGGATCAATCTCAATCCCAGCCTTCCCGTAAACGTCCCGTTACTAACGAAGATACTGTATCACCTACTCCCCCAAACAAACAACAGAAAAGTCAAATTGGACGTACCAAATATTCGGCAATAGATAAGTTGTGCACGTCTCCCGTGTAGAAACACAACCCAATTCAGGCACTACCTTACACCCTGTTAATTTTGGAAAGTTTCTGATGAGTAACAACATCGCTAACATAGTTCGTGGTGGGGTTAATAGGATTGGTAGAAACCGCGTTTCTGTAGAGTTCATTTCCCCTCAGGATGCCAACGCATTCTTGGTTAACAGTCTGTTGGCCAAGTACAGCTATACTGCCTCTATCCCTACATTCAACATCACAAGGATGGGAGTAGTAACAGGTATACCCTCTGATATATCAGAAGATGAAGCGATTACATATTTGTCTGTGCCCGCAGGATGTGGGCACATTCTTAAAGTTCGCCGAATCAATAGGAAAGTTCAGAGAGACGGAGAAAATGAGTGGAAACCTACTGAAACTTGTGTGATCACATTCGATGGACAAGTCTTACCCAAAAGGATCTTCTGCTGTTACACATCCCTTCCTGTTGAACAGTACATTTTTCCCACAATTCAATGTCGCAAATGTTGTAGATTTGGTCATGTGGCTAATGTATGTAGGTCTAAACCACGCTGCAGCAAGTGTGGCCACGATCACCCAGGTGATGGTTGCAACATTTCTGAGGGTGAGGCCTTCTGTATTCTGTGTTCGGGTAATCACTTCGCTAATAGCAGGTCATGCCCCGAGCATGGTAGACAGAAAGCCATTAAAACCGCTATGGCTGAGAAATCTATTTCTTATGCTGAGGCTAGTAAATCTATTCCAACAGCTTCACGCAATTACACCAACATCACTAAAACTCCGATTTCTCAGTCTTACCGCAAGACTGTAACCCTAAAACCGAAATCCCATGCCCCTCTTTCCCCTTCTTATGACAAAGCTGCTCATCAACAGATAATTAATTCTCCTCAACCTTCACAGCCTAATGGCTGCGCTCTCAACTGTAATAATATCTCTTCCAACAATAGTACTTCTTCCATCATTGATATACTTATTAAACTCATACCTATAATTACTTCTTCTTCTACTGCTAATTCTCAATCACCGTCCAACGTTGCCGACCAACTTATAACTCTTCTTTTAGATATTAGAAATGGCGTCTCGCCAAGTATTCCTTCAGTGGAATGTGAGGAGCGTGTGGCATAAAAAGCACGACCTCATATTCCTTTTAAATAAATACAAGCCTTTAGCTTGTTCTATAGCTGAGACTTGGCTTACTCCAAGTCTTAGCTTCCGTATACCACACTTTAACACTGTCAGATGTGACAGATCAGACGGCTATGGAGGGTCGGCCCTCTTGGTCAATAACCGGGTCCCACTTTTACCCTTTTCTTTACCTCCCCTTACGGGAGATATGAGCATTGCCGCAGGAAGGGTAGAGGGCATCACAGTGTTTTCCATTTATATTGCACATCCTCGCCCAGATTTTTTAATAATATTAAAAGAAATTTTTGCTAATGCTCATGGGCCGATACTGGTCATGGGCGACTTTAACTGTCACCATTATAGATGGGGGTCTGAACGCTGTGATGCCTTTGGTGTAGCTCTAGTCGATGTTTTGGATGACTTGGATCTCTGCGTCTTAAACGATGGCTGCTCGACACGACGATCTCTTCCAGGACAGCAAAAGAGTTGTGTAGACATTACATTTTGCTCGGTTGAGTTAGCAGCATCAACTCACTGGGAATGCACAACCTTGTCGCATGGTAGTGATCACTACCCTATTGTCATATCTTTGGTAAATAAATCTTATTTAGAAAAAACTTCCCCTCCACTTTTGAAATATAACCTGCCCAATCCAGATTGGAAAAAATTTGAGGATAAAATTGATGCTCTTCCAAATTTAAATTCAAATTTATCAGATCCTTCTGGTCACGGCCATGCCAAGAGCTGTTATGAGGGTTTTGTAACAGCTATTACCTCCAGTGCAGATTCCTGCTTTCCTCTGAAGAACAGTGCCCGCAATAAAATACCTTCACCTCCTTGGTGGCATCCCGAATGTACTGCGGCAGTCAGGGTTAGGGATGATGCCGAAGTTTGCTACAATACAGATATGAGCACACAAAATCTGTTGGCATACTGTCATCATAATGCCAGAACCAAACGCTTTCTCCGTAAAAAGAAACGTACTGGTTGGGTCAAATTTTGCTCTTCTTTATCCCCCTCCACTCCAGCTTCAGTAGTCTGGAAAAATATTAATAGGTTTAGACGTGGTTGTTCCCCATCAATCTCTTCACCAATCACTAGAGAAACAGCTGAACATTTTTTTAACAAAATAGCACCATCGTATGTTCCACTCTCAACAGAATGTCAAAACACACCCCTGCTTGATGTAACTGAGGATCCTTTTGATGCGCCATTTACTTTGGAAGAATTGAACGTGGTACTCAAACATGTACGGGACTCAGCTCCTGGTATTGATGGAGTGCCATATTCTTTTATAACCCATTCTGGCGAAAAGGCTAAAATCTACTTTTTAAATATTTTAAACTTTTGTTATATTAATGGTTGGGTACCAGATCAGTGGAAATTACAGGTTATTATTCCCTTATTGAAACCAGGCAAACATGCAGATGATCCGAATGGCCTTAGACCAATTGCTTTATCTTCAGTCCTAGCCAAATTACTGGAGCACCTTATTAAAAATCGTTTTGAGTGGATAGTCGAGTCGAGAGACTTACTGCCGAACCACCAATTTGGTTTTAGGAAAGGTCTTAGCACAATGGACAGTGTTGGTATTTTAGTTACGGACTTACGGACATACACTTGGCTTTTTCTAGAAATGAATCCGTTGTAGCTACTTTCCTTGATATCTCCTCTGCGTATGACAATGTACTTCTTCTCGTACTCAGGCAAAAATTGCAACAGCTGAGTCTTCCGGCTAAGATGATACAATGCATATGTGAACTACTGCTGTCCCGTTCATTGGTTCTGAGAGTGCAGGGTGAGGAGTTCGATGAAAGGCAGACATGGAGGGGTCTCCCACAAGGCTATGTCCTCAGTCCCATACTCTACAATTTATACACGGCTGATATTGGTTCCTGCTTAAATAATAATTGTCAGATGTTACAATACGCCGATGACATTGTTTTATATGTGACAGATTCCTCCATAGTTGACGCGGCGTCATCTCTATGTCTCTCTCTGGATTCTTTGAACCATTGGCTTTTAAACCATGGGCTGTCATTATCTGCACCAAAAAGTTCGGCAGTTATTTTTTCTCGTAAAAGACTCAGATATTTCAGTAAACATTTTAGGCCACATTATTCCTTTAGTTAGTAAAGTAAAGTTTTTAGGCGTTATTTTAGATACAAAATTAACTGGCAAACATCACTTAAATTGTCTTACCCAAAAATGTGAAAGAATTATTTCAATTTTAAAAGTTCTTGCGGGTGTTTGGTGGGGTGCTCACCCCTACACCATGAAATTAGTTTATAATGCTTTAGTTCGTAGTGTTCTAGATTACGGAACATATCTTCTGATTCCTTGCAACAAAGGTGCTTTGGCTGGGCTGGATAGAGTTCAGTCCAAGTGCCTTCGAATCATCTCAGGTTGTATGAAATCCTCTCCCGTTAACGCATTGCAAGTCGAATGTGCTGAACCTCCTCTGACCCTTAGACGGCAATATCTGGCCTCACGTTTTGTGTCTAGACTAATATGTAGATCCTCCCACCCTCTTATAGGCAGATTGAACGAGTTAGATGCCTTGTGCAGAAGCTCAAATTACTGGAAAAATAAAGAAATTCCTTTAATCCTAAAATCCTTTAGACTAATTCTAAATTTAGTAAACCCGATCGTCCAGTATCCCAGATTACCCCTTTTTAATTTTCCTTATGAAGTTTTATGCTATATCCCAAAAATTCTCTTTGATATTGGTATATTCAAAAAATCTCCGACAGCTAATTTGACTTTTAATGCGGTGGTGGGCGAGAGATGGAATGGTTTTCAATTATTTTTTACTGATGCTTCGAAACTAACCGATCTAAGTCACACTGGTGCTGCGGTCTACTACCAAAGCTCTAAAATTATCTTACAGTTTAAATGCCCTAAAGAATCTTCTGTATTCACTGGTGAATGTGTGGCTATACTGGAAGCTTGTCTTTTTATAGAGTCACACCACAACATACAGAAAGCCGTCATTTTTACAGATTCCCTTAGCTGTTTGCAAGCCTTAGTTCAAAATCCCTATAAAAGTAAATTGCACAGTTCCCTTATTTTAAAAATTAAATCTCTTTACTGTCCTGCGCTAATAATCAAAAGGATGTTCAGTTAGTTTGGATACCTAGCCATTGGGGCATTAAGGGTAATGAATGTGTTGATGCTCTGGCTAAAAATGCTTGTTCATCTATGACGTCAGATCTCACGCACAACACCCATCAGGGTTACGATCTATTGTCCCTTCCAAGACTGAATTTGCAGTGTTCCTGGCAGGAGCAATGGAATGTGTCCAGCAAAAAGAAAGGTAGTTTCTTCTACGCAGTTCAACCGACCATAAAACCAAAACCGTGGTTTTTCTGTCACAAAAAAGTTTCGAAAACTATTATTTCTGTTCTGTGTAGAATCCGCTTAGGTTTCTGTTGCACTCCCGTCTTTTTACACAAAATTCATGTCCGTGACTCATCTCTCTGCGAGTGCGGGTTGGAGGAAGGTACCCTGGATCACATATTTTTTGAATGCTCTAACAACATACCACCTCTAGATTTATATAGCCGTCTCCCTAAACTTAAAATCCCTCTTCCTATTAATTTCCCCTCCCTTTTAACATATTCCTCTCCTGAACTGCTTGTGGCGTTGATGATTTTCATCCGTCACAATAATATAAAATTATAGTATTTGTATCCTTGTTTATTCTGTGTGGATGTGGTATATGTATATTTTTAATGTTATGACACCTATATCATTTATGTAATTTTATTTTTTCTGTTTGTTTCAGTCCAGTACTAACCCCACAAGATCTACAATAATTCAATGTATCGTCGATTTTTTTTTTATTTAATCACTTACAAATACACACTTGCTTCTCCTATACACTCCTGACATTGGCAGAATAGTCGACATCGGCTTTGCTTGCCATATTCAAAAATAGAATAGAATAGAATAACTTAACAAAACCAACTAACTAAAAATAAGAAATTTTAGTTTTAGTTTAGGTTAGTTCGGAGAGTACTGTTTCATCTGATCACAGTATACTCTAAAAAGCTTCTGAATATATATTTTTGTTATTTGTTTTCAGCTGTAACACTCGGCGTAAAGGACAGCATTTATATGAATATCGCCATCTTTTGACCGCCTGCTTTACCTCCAATGGCATTTACACCTATTTACGAGACCAGTGTAAAGCAAACAAGGACAGCTATATTGCTCTCACAAACAAATAAACAATACTGTAATTTAGTCATTTACACTTTTAAGGAAAGAACATGAAGGCGAAATGATGCATATTTTAATGAAACGTTAACTCATTTAATTAACTTTTATGTACATTGTACATCATTTAGAACCTGCAATTCTAAATAAATACCTACATATATGTATAAGGACTATTTTAAAATAGTAAAAAGGCAGAATTAAAAGTATTCTTTTATTTAATATCCTTCATAGTACACTCTCCAAAATTAGATATACCATTACACTTAGAGTTGAGTAAACTAACTGAATTTTTTTATAGGATTTGAAACCTGTGTAAAACTTTATGGATTTATCATCCTCTTTGTATCTATTAGTAGACCCGTAGACATACTCTTGGTCAATTTGAATACTTTTAGATAAAAACTTAGGTGCACTGTTCACATGCTTGTTTAATGTGTTTACTTCTTCGAGACCTATTTCTAATGCTTAATGTTTGCTGTTGTATACATGGAAGTAACACTACTGGTTGAAGGTTCCGGTTCTACTTCAAAACTTTCCTGAAATAGTTTTTTCTCACAACGATGCTCTCGTTCGAGGGCTTTTCTGGTTTAGCTTCAGTGAAACAGAATACCCATGGTACAGCTGTCTTTTATGGAACTTGGCGTTAATTTTTTTGTTACTTACCAAGAATGACACAAATTAGTAAGTAATGCATAAAAGTATATGATGTTACTGTGTTATCTCACCTGTATACTATGGAATGCACTCCACAATCGTGCGGTAAACACTCCTTGACTTTTTTAATGCGTAAGGCAGACTCCCATTGTTTTTTGAGTTTGCTTTCCTTAGGAAACTAATGAACTCCCCTATTTTTACAATTTTACGCGCTACATTAAGGCATTATTACAATAATTGCGGCAAATTAATAACGATAAACAAAAACGATTGAAGAAATCCATACGATTTGACAGCTCTTATTTCAGAGCAGGGTATGGTCGTAGAAAGTGCCCATGGCAGAGGAGTTTAGTTTTTTTTTTTTTTTTTTTTAAACCTATCGGTTGATTGATTCATTATTTATAAATTTGGGTTGATTTTTTGTTTGTTTGAGGTTTCAAGCAAACAAAAATTCAATCCAAAGGACATGGCCCAAAATAGTTTTTTTATTAATCAAATATTCCAACCAGGAAAATATGTGTTTAAACATCGCAAAAAAGAACTGTTCGTTCTTATTATATAATACATATTTAACAGACCTCCAATTTTGAGAAAAATCGTTTTTTATTTAAGTGTAACTTATTACTATTAAAACGAACAAACCTTTTCCAAACATCAACGATAATAAAGCGAACACACCAGAAAAAAGTAAACCTATTCTTGACAATGTCACTGTCAGATATTGACTGAAAGTGTCAGTCATTAGTGTCATTACTCAGGCTTTTTTTTGCAATTCAGATCATTTTCGTTCACTTTCATTCAGCTGTTGTCTATGGTCTAGTGCAATCTTGGTCTATGGTTTACTCAATTTGGTGACTGTCAAACTCAAATTCAAATGTGTTCGGTGTACAAGAGAATCGGCACCATTGACTGCAACAGTTATTTTTTACGCAGTCGGGTTTTTTAATTTTTTTTTTTTTTGGGCTTAAAGATTCTTTATTTATTCTAAAAGAACATACAATTTGTCCTGTTTCCTGAACTTGTTTTTTTCTTTTCAGTTTTTATTTAAGCCTAAAATTAGCAACTCTATTTGTGGTGGTTCAAACTTCGTTTGAAATACTGTTAGAATAAAGTTTTAATCAGCTTGCACTACAAAATGGTTGTTACGTCAGTCACTGCGGGCCGATTAGTGCGAAATGAGTGGTTTTTTGCAAATTACAAAATTTTAACAATTTTTTTTTAAATTAAATTGATTGGACTAAAAAAATAAATAACTTAAGACCTGCTTTATAGTTAGTTCAGGTAGTATAAAAAGTTTCATGATTTAATTTGAAGTATTTTATGATTGCCAGCGGATTATTGTATACTTTAGAGGTAAGTTTGGGATTTTTTTCTATCAAGAAAATTATATGGAATCGTGTTTTCGCCAAACATAGGACTTAACATTAATCCGCAACTTTACCATATATTTATTTCAAAATTAATGCTGCAGTATTTTAGGCGTAACGGAGGATCATGCTTTTACGCAGCCGTGTTTTTTAATTACTTATATATACCATTTTAAAATCTTCATGATGAGCCCTTTATCGAGCCGTTCAGGCTGCAGAGCGTGCCAAAAATTTGAATTTAGCGCCAAAAATCCGCCATTTTGTTTTATTTTTAATTTTGATATACCCATACCCAGTGTCACTTTCACAGTAAATACGAATCTAACGACACCTCTCAAGCTAAAATACATCGAGCCGTTCAGGCTGCAGAGCGTGCCAATCATTTGAATTTGGTGCCAAAAATCCGCCATTTTGTTTTGAAACTGTTAAATCTGTATGCTGCTCTCTTAAAATCTGTATAGTCAAATAAAATTAAATAAAGTATTAATCATCATCATCATTGCTTCTTTTGAAAAACAAGGGATACAAACTAGCTGCGGGGCTGTTCGAAAGAGATACCGCGGCCCCGGAACCCAAAGGAACATGGATGGGTTTTAGTCAGTACAAGTATGACACTCCCATTCGCTCCGCCCAGAGCAGGATAAATACTACCGTGACAAGGTTTGATTATTTGGACGACCCGAATGGCGCAACGTTAGTGAGGCTGCTTTACGTTCTTAGGGTCCCTGGTTCGAATCCTAGTAGGAACAAATGTTTGTGTGATGAGCATGGACATTTGTTTCCGAGTCATGGAGTCATCAAATGGGGAAGGCTGGTCAAAGCTGATTGTAGCTGGCGCGTCCATAGCTTAGACCCAATCTGACCAATGAGGTCAATCTATTTTGAAATATAAAATGACTGACAGATTTTCAACCAATGACGATGTTTGGTTCATGCGCTGCTAGCGCCATTAGTTCCACCAGTTGCCCACCCCATTGCATAAATGCATAAAATAATTTATGACGCTCATTGTTGCACCTAGTGTAGCTGCTTCAAGCTCCATTGTGGGTATCTTTAACCGCTGAACCGGACAACGAATTTTCAGAAAAAGATTGTGTGTTAACGCGTAACTTCTTGAAGAATTAACTCATAACGGCATTGTAACCTAAATGTAGCCAACGCGCATGTTTAATGCCTTAATTAACGAGTAGTTGGCCATTGCCATTAACGTTAACGCTAAACCAGATGTATCCCAGTAAATACAAATCTAACCACACCTCTCAAGCTAAAATCCATCGCCGCCGTTTAGGCTACAGAGCGTGCCAGAAGTCTATGGTGCCAGACAATAGGCATGACGACAGTATAAAAAAAATAATCTAATTAGTCCGTCAGTTAGAGTATTGGAAAATAATGGACACCTATTTTTTGTTTTTGTAAATTCTGGGCCTATACCCCCTCAAATGGCTTAGCATGATCCTCCGTTACGCCTAAAATACTGCAGCATTAATTTTGAAATATATATATAGTAAAGTTGAGGATTAATGCTAAGTATTATGTGTGACGAAAACACGATTCCATAGACTTATCTCGATAGAAAAAAAATCCAAAGTTACCTCCAAATCGAACAATAAACCGCTGGTATTCAAAAAGTACTTCATATTAGATCATGAAACTTCGCATACTAACTGAACTAACTATAAAGCAGGTCTTATGTGTTTTACTTTTGTCCAATCAATAGATTTTTTGTAAATCGAAAAAAAAAAAACACTAATTTCGCACCATTCGGCCATAGTGACTGACGTAACAACCGCTTTGTAGTGCAAACTTATTAGAACTTTATTCTAACGGTATTACAAACAAAGTTTGAACCACCACAAATAGAGTTGCTAATTTTAGGGTTAGAAGGGCCTTTATAATGAATATTGACAAAGATAAAACGCATCAAAACTCGGGAGTGGGGGCTCGTGACGTCAGAACTAACTAAAATTATACCTAGACGTGACGTATTGAGCATTTTAAAAGCGTCATATCTTCGTCAATTTTGGATTACGTAACAAAAGAAAAAATATGTGTTCAATTTTTTTTGGAAATCTGTCTGACGGACTAATTAGTTTTTTTTTGTCGTCTCGCCTAATAAACATACATACATAAATAGAATACTCTCGTAAAACATAACCCTCCTTCTGGCGCAGTCGGGTAAAAACATGTCAATTTTGGTTGAGGTCATCAAAATCAGCTGATTACATTGGTGCCGATTCTCTTGTCACAAATATCTCTAAACTAGACTAAAAATCACTAAAATTTAGTTTGTTTCTGTCAAACGACGTTTCCTATTCTGATTTTGATTAAAGTGACATGACATAAACAGATTATAGTTTGACAGCACTAAGTTATTCAATTTGGTGAAAATGGCAATTTTGCTATTCTGAAATTGACGTTTTTCACCTAAAATTTAGATAGTCAAACTAAATCAGACTATTTTTAATCGCGATTAAAAAGGTGTGGAATAAAATTAGTTGTCATGAACTAAAATTTACAAAGCACATTTCTCTCGTATTTCATAAAAGTTTGGATGATTTTGAGTTCAATAAGGAAGTACATGTGATTGCAGCTGTTGTCGATTCGGCAGAAAGGTAAATTTAGTGTTATTTTATTATGATAAGATACAAACAAAATGCATTCATGAAAACTTACCAAAGGATTTTTGTACTGAACATGTATTGCATTTGCTACATTATTAGTTGGAAAAGAAGTGGATAAATTCACTTCTCATACTTAAAGCCAGGTTCTGTGTCTATTATGAAATAACTATTTTTTAGAAACTTTCAAGAAAGAATAAAAATAATTGAGGTTAGAATTCTTTTTTTGTGTTCTTTGACTAATTATCTTGTTTTAATTTATAGATTAGAAGCGTATGATCGAAACCAGAACTTTGGTGCCGACTGCAACGGTCAAGACATCGTATACCTGTGTCCACCCTGTGATACATTCACTGATATAAATGCGGATTCTCCACTTCCCATCACCACAGGCAATCCAAGAATATTTTCATAGGTACCTACATGAATACATTTGTTGGTCAAATTTTTAGAAAGCTCTCCATATTATCAGTGATCATAAATAAAATACTGTTTCATCTGATCACAGTATACTATAGAAAGCTTCTGAATATATATTTTCGTTATTTGTTTTCAGCTGTAACACTCAGCGTAAAGGACAGCATTTATATGAATATCGCCATCTTTTGACCGCCTGCTTTACCTCTGATGGCATTTACACCTATTTACGAGACCAGTGTAAAGCAAACAAGGACAGCTATATTGCTCTCGCAAACAATATTGTAATTTAGTCATTTACACTTTTAAGGAAAGAACATGAAGGCGAGATGATGCATATTTTAATGAAACGTTAACTCATTTAATTAACTTTTATGTACGTTGTACATCATTTAGAACCAGCAATTCTAAATAAATACCTACATTTACGTATAAGGACTATTTGAAAATAGTAAAAAGGCAGAATTAAAAGTATTCTTTTATTTAATATCCTTCATAATACACTCTCCAAAATTAGATATACCATTACACTTAAGAGTTGAGTAAACTAACTGAATTTTTTTTATAGGATTCGAAACCTGTGTAAAACTTTATGGATTTATCATCCTCTTTGTATCTATTAATAGACCCGTAGACATACTCATGGTCAATTTGAATACTTTTAGATAAAAACTTAGGTGCACTGTACACATGCTTGTTCACTGTTGTTTAATGTGTTTACTTCTTCTTCAAGACCTATTTCTAATGCTTAATGTTTGCTGTTGTATACATGGAAGTAACACTACTGGTTGAAGGTTGCGGTTCTACTTCAAAACTTTCCTGAAATAGTTTTTTCTGCCCTTTTTCTCATAACGATGCTGTCGTTCGAGGGCGGCTGGATTTTCTGGTTTAGCTTCAGTGAAACAGAATACCCATGGTACAGCTGTCTTTTTATAGAACTTGGCTTCTGAAATAATAACGAAACCACTTAGGTTAACTTTTTTATTACTTACCAAGAATGACACAAATTTGTAAGTAATGCATAAAAGTATGTGATGTTACTGTGTTATCTCACCTGTATACTATGAAATGCACTCCACAATCGTGCGCTAGACACTCCTTGACTTTTTTAATGCGTAAGGCAGACTTCCATTGTTTTTTGAGTTTGCTTTCCATATGAAACTAATGAACTCCCCTATTTTTACAATTTAACGCGCTAATTTAGGCAATATTACAATAATTGCGGCAATTAATAACGATAAACAAAAACGATTGAAGAAATCATAGGATTTGACAGTTCATAATTCAAAGCAGGGTATGGTCGTAGAAAATGCCCATGGCAGAGGAGTTTAGTTTTTTTTTTTTTTTTAACCTATCGGTTGATTGATTCATTATTTATAAATTTGGTTGTTTTTTTGTTTGTTTGAGGTTTCAAGCAAACAAAAATTCAATTTAAAGGACATGGCCGAAAATAGTTTTTTTATTAATCAAATATTCTAACCAGGAAAATATGTGTATAGACATCGCAAAAAAGAACTGTTCGTTCTTATTATAAAATACATATCTAACAGCTCTCCAATTTTGAAAAAAAACGTTTTTTATTTAAGTGTAACTTATTACTAGTTAAAACGAACAAACATTTTCCAAACATCAAGGATAATAAAGCGAACACACCGGAAAATAAGTAAACCAATACTTGACAATGTCATGTCACTGTCAGATATTGACTGAAAGTGTCAGTCATTAGTGTCATTACTCAGGCTTTTTTTTGCAATTCAGATCATTTTCGTTCACTTTCATTCAGCTGTTGTCCATGGTCTAGTGCAATCTTAGTCTATGGTTTACTCAATTTGGTGACTGTCAAACTCAAATTTAAATGTGTCAAAACTTTATCTAAGTTTAAAGAATCTTGTTTTCAGAATAACTTAACAAAACCAACTAACTAAAAATAAGAAGTTTTAGTTTAGGTTAGTTCGGTGTACAAGAGAATCGGCACCATTATCTTCTTCAAAACTAAGTTCTTACTATAAATATGTACCTACTTAAACCTACTTAATTTATTTACCTATCACAATGGTACTTTAACACAATTGATTAAACACTCTCCCCAAGCAAACTTGAATTTCATTGAAAAATAATCCAATAAAGCATCTATGAAATTGATATTATAATTACTTACCTATGTTTTTGTTTATTTCCAGATATAAATACAAATACAAAATTACAGATATGATAAACTTCATGATAATTATATTAGCGAACTTTTAAATAAAGGCTCCTATCCAATGTGGTATGAATTATTGGTACCTGTACACATCCTGCTTCTAGACATTTTCTTTTTACAATATAATTAACTTGAGTAAAAATATCGTATATATGTTCAACATTGGCATACTTATTAATGAATTCACATAAATTCTGTATGAATACAGATCCTTTCTCCACATGTCTGTAAGATAATAAAGTTGGTGCTGTTGAACAGAAGATGAGAAAATCACTTTTCTTTGTGCGAACCTTTGGGCTATCAGACATCAGAACAGGATAAGCTTTATTACTTTGGCATGCTTGAATTATCAGCAGTTTGGGAATGTGGTGTATTTTCACTGCAGCATCACAGTCCAGCAGATCCTGAATGTCATCTATTTCTATCTTCACTGAATCGGCTGCATACACTTGTCCTCTTACCCCATGAGACAATATACACAACATGAAAACACTGTCATCTTCACTTACTTTGTTCATTACCACATCCATTGATCATTTCCTTGTGGTCTAAATCTGTACGACTGAGCACTGTAAAGTTTAATGATCTCATTGTCTTCTCTAAAAGTATTAGGTCTTTCTCAGAGCCCACTCGCTGTTCCAATGAAGTACTTTCAGCAGTAAGCTCAATACTATGCTTGGATGGGTAAAAGTTTTCTTGATTTATAATAACACAAGTTCCAACCTTTTCTGGATTCTTAATTTCATAACAATTAATATCCGATTGCTTCCGGTCTGATTTGAAGGTTTCATCTATCCGTAAGTTTTCAAACTGTTCAAACTCAGCATGAAAGTCAGCAGGATATAAATTTTGATCAGCATGTTCTTGCGGTGATTCATCTATTTTTATGTGTTCAGAGTGAGTACTGGCTGAAGTAACTTTTACACCTGGTTTAGGTCCATCATTCATTGACTGTTGCAACATTTCTATTTCTGAAACTAATTTCCATAATCCCGGTAAGTTTTCCACAATTCTAACAAGTTTCTGTACATCCACTTTAAAGCCCAACACCTTCTTATTGTACTGATATTGGTTGATTGTGATGAACTTGTCACACATAAGCTTCAGGAGAACTAGTTCGCAGGACTCATATTCTGTCGTGTCAATGTCATATGTTAGGAGAGCTTTTTTCAGTTTCGGAAGATTGTCCGAGTTGATATTCTCACACAATTTATATAAGGCTTTCTTCATAGGGTTTACATACATTTTCACAGGAATGAAGTCAGTCTGATAATACCTGCGAGCAGAAGGTACATTAAACCCCAGTTTCCTGACTAGGCTGTGAAGTTGGCAGATCAAGAGAGCCTCCAAGAATTCGTGCTTCCAGTTAGAGTTGTGCTTAGCATGTCGGAACCACTCGTGTAACATGTTGAGGTTCGTGGAGGTTGCGGGATCGTTGGAAACACGCTGGAACACAATCAGACGTTGTAACGCAGTATCTGCTACGTCGGCGTCGTACAGAAGAAACACAAGGGATACCATGTCGTAGGGATTGTCCAGTAGCTCTTTTTCAATTTCTGCGATCATATCAAGGTTCAATAAATCGCTGTTCCCGATGATATTTTCTACATTAACTCCACTTACTCCTTGAGTTTCCGAGTCTGGCTGCAGCATTTTAATGGTTTCAAATAGTCTTATAATACGAATGAACGATATAAAGTTTGTATTTGTATTGTAAGTTTTAGTCTTAACTACCTAGTTAGGTACTAGTGTTGCTGCGGCGGTGTTGCCGGTACCTATTTCATTCAAGTAATCGAGTTTTATCAGTCATCGATGACAATAATCCATGCTAGAGTAACCAATACAAAATGTTTAATTGTGACTTGTAGTTCATTTCAATTCATCTACTTATATGTTTGAAAAAGTTTTACTTGATCTATTGCTTGTGAAGTTTCATACAAGTAGTTTGATTGAATCTTTATGTTTAATGTACTCTGTGGTTTGAATTACCCCATTAAATCTGCTGCCACTAAATCGGCTGCTGCTGTTGCATAAGATAAATACCCAGTAGCATGTGGTTCCAAGACTAATCTACTATACTGTAGCAGAAAAAATTCGAAGGTGGCTTATATTACGTACCTACCGCGGTTTATTGTATCGCCTCTAAAGGTATATACCTCTATTTCAAATAGTAACTTTACTTTGTTTCTTTACAAATTGAATACAATTCCTTTGTAATAAAAAAACCTATAAGAATATAAAATCCCCCGATCCCTGATCACCGGTATCCTACCGTTGATCAGGGCTCCAGAGAGGAACCTCCTAACAATAGGTAATTAAAGGTACGCGCCCAATCAAAAAGTACCGCTTTCTGAATCCTGATTCAACTGCCCAACGAGATAAGCCTCTTCAGGTGCTGGTCGACGGCGACGTTCTTGGCCATTAGGCCATGGCTGATAAAATATGACAATCAGCAAAATGGTCGCTGAGTCCACATCCTTCAAGTCGACAACCTCGCGAGCCAAGTTCAGAGACTTGATTTACTTATCTCTATCGGCTTTCACGAGGGTCGTCATGCGGCGGTCCCAAAATAATCATTCATTGCACGCCGCATCAATATTTAGCCGATAGGTATAGGTACATCAATAATCGATCAACTACCACTATATCGGGCTTATTGGCTACAATAGTCCTGCCAGGATGATGATGGATTGATCCCAGTACAATAAAATATTGCCATTTTCTAGAAGAACTGAGTCGGGCACATACTTAGACTCCCCGTAAGAACACCCAAAGATTGACGGATTGATCGCCCGGACGGTGGTACCTACTTAGGCCTGACATTGCGTTAACCGTGCCGTCCTTCACAATAAATCTCTGGTAGTTATTCGCCATCAAACTTCATCCATAATTTCACAGACAAAATATTCGGTTTCTCCGAAGTGGTCTCCGGAACGTAGCCAGGCACGGAAGGTGATAGGTCTACATCGACCCAGGGCCCTCAGAGAGCGTCCGTGAAGCTCCTTAGTCTAGTCCTCTGCCATATCTCCCTGCGATCGTTATTGTCAAGCACTTCAGGATTGCACGCACACAGTTTTCTTTAGCCAAGGAGAGCGGGGTAAGCCGGGTAAAGCCCTTTGACCACTGCGACCATAACAAATCTCGATACATCCCCACATCGCGGTCGGTTTCTAGGAAACATTTCCTGAGACTGCACAGATTCAATGACCTTAATGATGTCCATTCAATTATATTTCAATCAAGTTGCTTTTGGCGACGCAAAAATTCTAACTAGCGCCTCAAGTGTTAAAATTGTGCAGCTGTCTATGAACGACACTTTGACAGTTTTCGATACAATTTACGTCACGGAAAAATTAATTAATTAGATAAAAATCTGATTTATGTGGTTTCTTGCTGGACGAGACACTAATTATGTTGTCAATCATTAGCTTCCCTTGTTACACTTTTATAATTTTACATAACTACATGAAATCAATGTGAATAATTGGTGGACCCAAATTTGTAAGACCACACACTTAAAATATCATTCAAATTAGGAGCCAATGCAAAAAAAGTGAAACCGGCTTGCCTATTCATTTTTAGTTCATAATTTTGTTTTTGGGAAACAAATGAAAACTTACTCCCGAATCTCCGTAAGTACTTACTACATTGAGGAACGCAACAATATTACGTAAAGGTTTCTGTATGTAATCGTGATCCATCCAAGCAGTGTCGTTCTTAGACAACTTCTAAATTTCGCCGCTAGAGGCGCGCAGATAATCATTGCATCGCCATTTAAATTGTTTTTTTTTTTGTATTTTCCCATCACTAACCGCAAATGAGTTACGCGTACGTAACTGACAGTTTCGGGTATTCCCAATACCCAATTGCCAGTTAAAAATATTGCAGTCTTTAATACCCAAGGTAGGTCAAGGTGTTTTCACTCTTTTCACACCTACCTTGGGTATTAGAGACTACACCACAATTTTTTGATAAATGTGTTAGCATGTTTATTTGTATTGTGAGATTCTTTCACGCTGAAACAACTGGACAGATAGGGCTAAAATTTTGTACACAGATAGATTACGGCCTGGAATAACATATCATAAACAATAACATAAAGGCCACTTCCCCTTTGGGTCATCATTCTGGCGCGTCCACCGATCCTTTTATTTGTCCTCAAAATAAGGTACTCAAATAATGTTTATATCAAACATTTGCGATGTAAGTTGCTGTCCGTCCACAAGTTTTGAGAGGCAGACGTTTCTACGTACTTTGCGGTAAAGCTGTAGAGGAAAATATTTTATTTCACAGCTGCATGGGCGCTTAAAAAACGTCAAACGATAGGTGCATGGTTCGGGTTGGTCGTTTTAAGGAGAAGAACCGGCAATGAAACTTCATGGTTTCATTCTGTTTAGTGTCAGTGTCATGTTGCAAAATGAGAGCCGATCGCCTCGGTGCTGCCTTTTGGTGGTATAATATTATACTCTTTATTCAGCCGTGCAACCCTGGTCTAAGTATTTTACTCTTTGGTAACCAACAAATGAAGGCTGCATTCCGAATTACAAAATAATCGCTCACCGCGCTTCCATCAATATTTTGCGTTTCGATTTAGATAACACGATTATGACAGCTAAGAGCTGTCATCAATTTAGAAAGCTCGTGAACGCCTTCATAGTGACCATAACCCCAAACCAAGACCTTTTACAAGACCTAGTTTTGAAAGTGGAAGTTATATTGGTTGACTCTATCGACTCTGATAACTCAGATTTTGAGATAGAGAACGACGATTCGTCCAGTGATGAAAAGGATGACGGAAGTGTTTATTAGCGTATTTTGCTCCCGGCAAAGCTTTACCCCTTAAAAAAATACAACGAATTACAAAGTACATGGATGTAACGATATTTAAATATAATGTATAGTTAAATGCGACTCTTATGTTCATAACAAAACAATACAACCTGTCAATACAACTGTCATTTTTGACAGCGCTCACGGTGATATTTATTTGGGGCATGGTTGGTGTAATCGCAAGACGGCGCATCACATGACGTCATCTATGACCATTCAAGGGACATGATATCGCGCTCACGTTAATTCGCAAGGGGTTTATTGACGCTCAAATCAATTACAGCGTAATTCGGAATGCAGCCGAACAAAGATCAACTGTCAAATCAAAGTCAACCAATTTTCTCCTGTCCTCGAGACCGTTCTTCCCAAAGACATTCAGATATATTTCTAGCTATCTTTTCAAATCTCTTTGGTTCTTCCTTTCTCAGTGATCTAATGTCACTCCGTATTCCTTTTCCTACTTCAGTAGGCCTATTACGTATCTTTCTGATATCCAGTGACAATCAAGCTTCGGTTGTACGGTCGAACAAGCTATTTGATTTACAGTTTTACCCACAAATTGCATTGTAAATTGTAAACCAAACATCTTGTTCGACCGTACACCGAACTTTGATGACAACTAAGAATTACTTAATATTGGTATTACATATCGCACTGAGTGGATATCAATTTACGGTGACAAACAGCCCGGGGTATGGTGTAACGTCTTTCACGAAAGCCACTTCAAACTCAGTTGTCATCAATTTGTTGTCCACTACGCTTACATAATCGAAATAATATAAGTATCGATACGAAAGCGTCTGTCAAAATCAGTTACGGTGACTATCAGCCACGATGACAACCATATTTATCACGTCATATTTGAACGTGACTGGTCATACATAATACAAAACTAACCTTTTGACAGATAATTGATGGACACTGAGCCCAGTTACTATCGTTTCGAGCTGTCAATAGAGGTTCAGAGAGATGCCCGATTGTGGCAAGCGAATTTTCGAAAATCTGTGAATACAGATTATTTTCTTTTTAAAAATTTAGGAATGTTTCCTTTGAGTAAAATTTGCTATCTCCTGTATTTATAGTACCTTCCCTCCAGGTAGCATTAAAAAATTCCACCCTGTATGACTAGCTGACGTCGCGCGGTATCACCCACGTAGTTCCCGTTCCCGTGGGAGTATGGGGATAAAATATAGCCCATGTTACTCACCGATAATGTAGCTATCCATTGCTGGAAGATTTTTTTTAAATCGGTCGCGTAGTTTTTCAATTACATCGTAACAAACACACAAACAAACAAAAAACAAATATTTCCTCTATATAATATTACTAAAGTATGAATATACTTTTTATTTTAGTAGGTACCTATGATACTGAATATAAATACTACAGTACTTTTACAGTTCTTATGTCTTGTGACTGGGACTGTAGCTACATTTAATTTTCATCTTTGTTTCGACAGTTCAAAAGTGCCTGTAACTGGCCTATTTGAAATAAATGCTTTGATTTCGATACTGAATAGACTCCTGTATACTAAACATAAAATTGTAACATAAACATACAATTTCTGTTGTCGCCGTGCAAGCACTAGTACCCAGCATGGCGGCTCTTCTAAAAGTACTATCCTCCTCTACTCGATTCACGCGATTTCTCATTCTAAAATGAATACAAAAAAATAGCTATCAAATTTCGACACCAAAATAGTTTTAAAGGAAAACCCAAGGGAAACCTTTCAAATTGTAATTACGGTTCTTTATTCCATGTCGATATAATTATATTAAGGCTAATGCCCCGAGGTAGCCCGCGAAATTCAATTTTTCTTAAGTTTTTTGCAATTTGCAGGCCAGTGCTAGGTTGTATGTTGATTATAATATTATTCGCGGCTGTAAGACGTATGTAGTTACAGAATTAGAATCATCAAAATTATCAATACAACCCTCCAAGTTCACAAAGGTCTAGCAATGACTTTGACATTAAAAAAATCGTTCCTCGACCTTGAATCGCGAACAATATTTTAATCAACATACAACCTAGCACTGGCCTGCAAATTGCAAAAAACGCAAGAAAATTTGAATTTCGCGGGCTATCCTGGAGCACCAGCCTTAAAATAAATAACATGACATGGGCTAAACGCACCACAGAGTACATTATTATTAACTGGTAAAACGCACATTCGCACAAACCGTGCGAAGACAGAAAAATAAAACGTATTTTTTAGGTTATTTGTAACAACCATTAGCTAATCTGTGATTTGTAATTATAATTATTATTAGTTATAGCTGGTGGTTTAATTTTAATTTCAAAGCTTAAATGAACTGTTTACCAGCCGGAGATTATCTTTTAAATATCTAACATGCAAGTTTCAAGAACAGAGATCTTGAAACTGTACAAACATCTCATGTTGTATTCCAAGTCGCTGACACTGACTGATCCAACGTACTTTAGACGCAGAGTTGCCACCGAATTTAGAAAAAACAAAGCATTGAGTAAAGATAAAGATATAACGTTCGCATACAAGGTAATTATCCACCAATAAATATGTAAATTGTTATAATCATTACGCATTTTAAACATCATCTGTGCATCATGTAAGCTAAATATTTAATAAAATTTGTTCATTGTTTCTAAGCGGACTAAATGTTTCTTATTTGGGTTTAACCTTGATTCTAAATCAATGTCAAATCAACTTGTATTAAAGCCCTCACTTGGCATAATTTCATTCTATTCATAAGCGTACCTAAATAAGTTTTCTATCATGAGCTATAACTGAATAAAGCACAGCCTTGATTTAAATTTTTTGTCGTAAAGTCGTTAACCTAACATATGAAATGGGACTAGCGTTGCCATCCATCTGGATAAAACCAGACAGTGTTAGGGTTTTTGACCTCTTGTCCAGCCAAATTGATACTGCCTGGGGCCTCAAGAATCCGGCATTTTTAGGGCAAGTAGAGTTGGCACGCACAATGGTCCACTTCAAGGACTAAGTGCGGAAACCTAAACCCCATGATAGATAGATAGGGCAAGTCGCTGCAATTTTTAGAGACGGCAACGCTACTTAATACTCATACACAACTGGCAAAATGTGGATGTACTTATACACATCTATGTAACCTTTCCGGTTTACAGCCATGATGTACTGACATAATTTGTTTAATCATTTCAGAAAGGGGAGGCGCTGTTGAAACGTGGTGCTGTTGTCTAACATGCTACTCAACCTCATTTACCGCCCGCATGCTGGGCTTGTACCCCGCATGTGTGTCTCATTCAAACACACCATAGATTACTCAAAAGTGCCTAAGATCAATGAGAACGACTTGACTGAACAGTTCATAAGAGGCAGTGGCCCTGGTGGATCAGCGGTCAATAAAAATTCTAACTGTGTTTTACTTACACATATTCCTACAGGTAATTAAGTTCGAAAATACTTTTAGATTATAAATTATTATTTTACAATATTGTATTGTAGATAGATAGACTGAATTTACTTAATTGTACACCAAAATCGAAACACAGCTATTTTACTATATAATATAAATAAGCCTATTATTTCATCACCACTGCTCTCAAAATGGTGAAGCAAAACATCGTGAGGAAACCGGCATGTCCTAGAACCAAAAATTCGAAGACATGCGACATCTACCAATCCGCACTGGGCCCGCGTGGTGGATTATAGCCCATACGCAAAATACGCGTTTTGACGTGGAGTTGCGGACACCAGCCCGTTATACAATACAATAAGCCAATTAATGTTATATATATATGCATGTTGAAGAGGTGACAATTTCAAAAAAGCTTTTATAGTTTGATTTCTCAAACGCAGTTACGACCCGGCCAGTACCCAGCCCACCAGACCCCAAATTATCGGGGTCAATAAAAAACGGGGCGGCGAATTTCCGGTCGGCACCAAGCGGCGAAAACCCACGCTACGCCACTGCTCTCATGCATGAGGTTGTGGGTTCAAATCACGAACATTGGTGAAGGAAAATATTTTGAGGAAACCTAGACTTTTAATTACTATAATTCTGAAATCGCCAACCCATCTTGAGCAAGCATGGTGATCAATGCTCGTGCCTTCTCTGTTTGAGAAGACACCTTTGCCATGCAGTGGGGCAGTACTAGGCTGGTATTTTTATAATTAAGCCTATTATTTTAAATGTTTTGTAACAGTTGATTTTGACCTGGATAAGAGTGAAATACTAAGTCTTCTACTTTGTCAAAACAATGTGTAAATATTACATGTGCAACCCAGCTGTTCCTAGTGGGAATCACATGATTTCAGTTACTTTATTAAACAATTAGCACTTAGCCCACGAACCGGAAGACTTTGCATTGGAAAGCCTTCCACTAGGCGGACCGATTACCTGGTGAAGGTTGCGGGGATCCTATAGATACCAGTCGCATGGGACCGGTCAATGTGGATGCACTTGAGGGAGACCTATGTCCAACAGTGGACGTCTTTCGGCTGAAATGTTGATAATGATGATGAGTTAGCCCGCAACTTCATCTTAAAAAGTTATGATAGCTCAGCTAATATGCAATATATAAATATAATTTATAGCCAACACTCACAAAATGTATCTTTCCCTCAGTGAAAAAATTAAAAACTAACCCTTAAACTTACAAGCAAATTTTACCTCTTAATTATATTAGTATTAGTATAGATAGTATTCATCAAATCATACACAAATGAATATTTTCATTCGATAGAAAATATATGATCATGAGTAAAGTTACATTGTGTTTCTTTTCACATTACAGGTACAGTAATAAAGTGCCATACAAGTAGATGTCAAGATGAAAACAGGAAGAAAGCACGTGAATTGTTAATTGCCAAGTTAGATGAGGAGCTGAACGGTCAAGACAGCATAGCTGCCCAACAAAAACAACTAGATAGTAACAAATACAAAAAAACAGAATATAAAAAGAAAAAGATGGCGCAAATGAAGAGTGAATGGAAGAAAAGAGAAGGATTAGCTTAGTTAGACATAATTATATTGTTATTATAAATAGCGATACAATTTCATTAGAATTAGATTAAATAAGCAATAATTGAAATCAGGAGGTATTTTTATGCTATGTGGGTTCTCTTCATCAGTCCTTTACTCAATGACCTCTTGTGTCACTAACACGACACCGCTCGACGCAGGGTCGGGTCTACGGGAAGAGGCGGCCAAGCAGATGTATGGGCAGTGCGCCGCGCGGACAGGCGGTGGACGCTGCTCGTCCGCGCGGACGTGCAGTGAACGTGCGTCAACGATTTTCAAATAAGTCTATGCGACGTCAGACCTGCTTTACCGCTCGACCACGCGGACGAGAGGTGGTGAGTGAGAATCGCCTAATGTTAGGGACGCTAAAAGTATCTGGATGCAAATCACTCCAAAAGTACTTTAGGTGATTGCAGACAACTTTGACTGTGGTGCATCCAAAAAAATGTTGTGATCCAAAATTGTAGGCAGTGAGTTCACATACTGCATTTTAGAATTTTGCTTCATAAAGTGGAAAATAACATTGTTTTAAGGTTGCAGATGATTTGCAAAATAACTAAGCAAAGGTTTATCGGCTTCTCATGGCGACATGGAGAGAGCGACTGTCCCAACCCCGTGCAGGGCACGCCACATAATAGTGGCGATAAGACCCTCTTTGAGGAGTGGCTTGAGAGACGCCATGGCGTCCTCACCTTCCGCCTGACGCAGGTCCTCACCGGACACGGTTGTTTTGGGAGGTTCCTGCACCGATGCAGGTGCCGGTGCAGGAAAGGGGGCCACGTTGTGGCCCCCGGCCACCGTAGGCGCGGGCCTGTGGACGGAGAGCTATGGGCTAGCTCGCCGTCCGTCCGTCTCATGACGACAGGACGTGTCGACGGCGCGTTCGTATTCCACGCGCGCCTCAAAGAGAGCAAAAAGGAAGGCCGCAAGGGCCGATGCCTGCCGGGCTTTTGGGACTGTTCGAAAGAGATGGCCCCGGAACACAAAGGGCTCTGGAATAGGCATCTTGACTACAAACTTAACAAAAGCACAATCGCACTGTACCAATGCAAATTAGGAAAAACGTGGGGGCTGTCTCCAAAGATCACGCTGTGGCTTTACACAGCGGTGATCAGACCAATGCTGACTTATGGCGCCTTGGTTTGGTGGACGAGAACTGAATTCTCGGCTACCGTCTCTAGGCTTCAGCGGTTCCAAAGGCTGGCCTGCTCCGCTATCACGGGCTGTATGAGGACAACCCCAACTGCAGCAATGGAGATAGCCCTACAATTAACTCCCCTTGAATTGTACATACAGCAGGAGGCAGCACTCAGCTATCAGGCTTATACACTTAGGCATATGGGGCAAGAACCACACCAGGCCCCACGCAGGCATCCTGGACTGGGTGCTTGAGTATCAACCTCTCATCGCTGCCCCGTGTGATAGGACACCTAATAAACCTATGTTCAAGAAAAACTATACATATATAACGCACTTTGCAGGGGCTGCTTTGACGCCGAAGAATCAGCCGCCCACGTCGTCCTGGAATGCGAGGCCGTGGCTACCCAACGCAAACAAATCCTCGGAACGGTGAGGTCGCTCCGCGAAGCCTGTGAAGCTCCCAGGAAACTTCTGTTTCTGGGCGGAGCTAGGCTGGCTAACTTAGTCAGGACACCTACGCACAACGGACCGAATGAGAGTCTAAGTGCGGAAAATGGAGTCCCTACTACTCTACTCTACCCTACACAAAAGGCGATGAAGGAACATGGATGGATTTTAGTCACTAAAAGTTTCTATCCGGGTCAAGAAGGATGTTGCGTGAGACAGGGATTCGTTCTGAGGCCGCAACTAGGGAACAACGGGTACGACTGGGCGCTTCGCAGTGCGCTTCTTAATGGTGTCGTCTGTTATGCTGATGACACGCTGCTGCGTTTAGAGTTGCCAAGTCCCGCTACAGAGCATCGGTGGAAAAATCCAAGGGTAATTTACTGCGAAAAATAGTAGAAAAATTAGATAAAGAAGGTCCGTGGTCTCCTTTGTATCACGAATTCAAAGCTAATCGATCAGTCGACCTGGCGTTTGTCCAGAACATTAAAGTCAATAATAAACACACCACCGGTATTGAGGAAACAACCGAAGTTCTATTAAATAGTCTGATTCCTGATGATTCGCCGGTAAATGACAATGACTACCATCAACAGATCAGAGCGTGGGCTGCTGTGCCACCTGAATCACCAGCGTCAGACCTTCCATCCATTGACGAATTCATTAATGTTGTCAGGAAACTGCCTCTTAACAAATCATCAGGTGAAGATAAAATATCTAATCGGATGATAATAGAAGCGTGTAAAACAGCGGGCGACGCCATTCTATCTGTTTTCAACCGATGTATTGCGGACGGCGTTTTCCCTCGCGTATGGCGACGTGGTTTTTTACGAATAATTCCAAAAAGTGGTGATAAGCCACCGGACGACCCTAAGTCGTACAGGCCCATAACCCTACTGCCATCTTTAGGAAAACTCCTGGAGCGCCTTATCGTTCCACGTTTGCTGCCAGACGGGCCAAAGTTTCATAACAACCAATTCGGTTTCACCGTGGGAAAATCTACCGTAGACGCGGCACTTTCTGTTAGAAAAATTGTTAATAACTCGGAACACAAGTACGTGGTTGGAATCTTTTTAGATATTTCCGGGGCCTTTGATAACGCATGGTGGCCGATGCTACTACTTAAACTGAAGAATCGTGGCTGCTATAAAAACATATATAATCTTGTTTATTCTTACTTTTTAAATGGTTCCGCGAAACTCAAACTCGGTCATTATTCTATGTCAAAGTCCCTTACCATGGGATGTCCTCAGGGGTCGGTAATCGCTCCGTATGTATGGAATTTAGGTTTTGATGATTTTCTCGCGATTCCCCTTCCTCCCGGCTGTTCATTAACCGGTTACGCGGACGACGGCCTGCTGCTCATTCAGTCGAGTACTCGGGCTGGTCTCGAGAATTTAGCTGATACTTGCCTACGATTAATATCTCAGTGGGGCGATCGAAACCGTCTGACCTTTGCACCGCAAAAAACTTATCAACTAATTTTAAAAGGTAATCTTAAATCGTGGCCTAGTATTAAATTTAATAACGTTCCCGTGAAAAGAAAGCAATCCGTGTGCTACCTTGGTTTGGTCTTAGAGAGAAATTTTTCATTCATAGATCATATAAAAACTGTCGGTGAAAAAGCTAAAAAGAACTTTTATGCCTTAACGAGAATATCAAAATCTACGTGGGGTCTGTCATTTATAACTTTAAAGACCATTTATGGGGCTACTTACTTGGGGTGTATGTGCTACGGGGCACCTGTCTGGGCCGATAGGGCCACCATAGGAGCGGCACGACGTAAATTGCTTCAAAGCCAGCGTTTGGCTTTGATATTCTTATGCAAAGCGTATAGGACGGTTAGTACTGAAGCCTTACCGGTACTTGCAGGTGTACTTCCAGTTGATCTTGAAGTGCAGCGACGGGCTGCAATGTACTATAACGCACGTGAGACCGCGGACGCAGACTTTTTAACCCTACGTGACCGTGTTAAGATTGCTAGATTATTCAAACCACAGACCGACGTCTGGAAGGAACTTTTGTCTGAATGGCAAGGTAGGTGGGATAATTCCATCAAGGGCCGACACCTCCACCAGTTCTTTCCATCCGTTCGTGAGCGGCTGGCCAGGACATGGTTGGATGTTGATCACTGTGTTGCCCAATTTCTCACCGGTCATGGTAACTTTAAGAGTAAATTATTTTCCTTCAAGCTTGTTGACTCGCCTTTTTGTCAATGTTCCACATCTGACTGCGAATATGAACAATCAGCACATCACATTTTATGGGAGTGCAGTCTTTGGCAGAATGAACGCAACATTATGTTGGATAGTGTACAGGTTACATCCGGAGTTATTTACTATACAGACCTTGTGGAAACTAGAACAAATTTCCGTGCGTTCAAGCGTTTTTGCCATACCTATTATTGGAATCAAATATAACAGCTCACAACTTAGGACCCATTAATGTTAATATTTATCCGTGGTGCTAGGCAACTGGGCCTATCCCAGTTGTAAACGTCCCTTTGTGCCTATTGGCCTTGTTTCGTTCTGTCTCCTGCTGAAATGGAGGGAAGTGGAAATTACGGTTTTTTCCTACTCCTCCACTATACTTTTCTGATTAATTTCGTTGCGGGATCCAAGACAGTTAAATTCATTCTCTGGGACTTCGTCGAGCTTCATTGTCTCGGCGCTTTTCTGAAAGCCAGAATCAACAGTGGCGACCACTGTTGATTCTGGCTTTCAGGAGTTACAGTGGTTTGGGAACAGTGTGGCGGGCTTGTGATGACACGCTGCTGAAGACACGGGGGAAGATGTTTCGGCAGGTGAACATCTTGGCGACAGCTGATGTCGTAGATGGGATCCGGCGGTTAGGTGGTATTGCAGAAATCCGAGGCCCTCTGTTCCCATAGACCTCAGAAAGTGCCACCTCCGAGAGCGAACATCGTGTCAGGAAGTGTCCGTATCAGCGTCGAGTCGACGACGAAGTACCTGGGACTCGTCCTTGATAGTTGGTCGGACTTTGGGCCGTACTTTCAGCAGTTGGGACCCCGGTTGCTGGGCACCGCGAACCCAATCTCTTGGCTAGGCCATTCATGGGGTGATCCAATTCCTCCTGCAGAAGATTCTATATGGGGATCGTACGGTCCATAGCGCTCATACGGAGTGTCAGTATGGGCGGACAACCTGACGATAAATACCGTAATTCAGCAATGAACCCAGAGAGCGATGGCCGTCAGGGTGAAGAATATATCAAACGGTCTCCTTCAAGGCGGCGAGCTTTTTGGCCGGATCACCACCTTGAGATCTTGACGTTATAGTCCTTACACAGAGCGATCACCTGACAGAGTACAGGGGTACTCTGTCTGTACTGGGCTGTACTCCACTAGGTCCTAGTGGAGGAATGAGAGGCTCGTGCAACGAAACACAGTGCACACCACTTTTACGGCGATACCCGTGACGAAGAAGTGGCTTAAGAGACGGCATGGCGCCCTCGGGCGTGCTTCGAAAAGCAACTGTTTCGTATACTCGTAGTTCGGGAACCGATGCCCTGTTCACTACTGTGGAGACTGCTCCGAAAAGTCAACACAGAACTTATTAAAAGTTATTTCAGATCCTCTGTGCTTTCCTGGCAACAATATTTGCCAAGTAGGTTCCTTATGTGGTCTAGGGGTGCACTAAGAAAGGATTTTTCAAAATTCACCACCTAAGGGGGTTAAACGGGGCTCCAAAGTTTGAATGGGGAAACAAGATTAATTTGACTATTTAATTAAAAACTTCATAGGAGTACTCCTATTGATAAATGAGTAGAAATGAGTTTCAGGTTTTTTCAGTATTGTGATGGTGACTGTGACAGTGATGGTGTTTGTGATAATGATGATGATGCGCGTGATAACGATAATGATGATTTTGATAACGAGGTTTAATATTGTGATAATGATGATTATGATAACGAGGTTTAATATTCTGATAATGATGAAGATACATGATACATTGCATGCAAGATAATAATAATATACAGAAAAATTCTAACATGTTTAGCCGCATATTGTGGCGTACAAATTGGTAGGAAGAGATGGTGCATAAACCGTGATAATATTCATCAAAATTACATTTTATTAATTATGTGTAGGTACATAATAAATCATCATTATTCATTAAAGATTAGGTATCATTACAATTCAGCAAGTATATTATTTAGATAAAATTAAATGTCAAAGTAGTCATTAAATACATTAGTCAATAAAATATGAATACAATACAATACCACTAATATAATACTGTCATTAAAATGTCAATACCAAATTACAAAACAACAAATTACAATAACGTCAAAAGTACAACATTTTCATCTCAAGAACGAAGAAACTTGTCCTCTTTCATAAACTCTGCTATACTGTAATATGCTCTTTCAGTAAGTAAACTCTTCAATTTATTTTAAGAGCAGATTTATTTAATGTTCTGCACGATTTGGGCAATTTATTAAAAATGGTAGGAGCCATGCAAAAGATTCTCTTACGCATAAGAGTTGTTTTAGCGCCGTGAACACAGATTTTGAAATTATCACGTCTATTCCTAGGGACAGCATCAGACAATAGCTGAAATAAATGAGAATTTGATTTAATAAACATAACTGTTTCCAGGATATATAAAGAGGGCAATGTCAATATCTTATGTTTTATAAAATACGATTTACAGCTGTCCGTTGTTTGTAGTCTAAACATCGATATAATGCACCTTTTCTGTGCCCGAAACGCTATTTCATTGTCCGTGCTATTCCCCCAAAAGATGACTAAATATCTAAGAATTGATTTGGCTAATCCATAGTAAGCAGTAATTAGCGCATCTGTGTTGAGAACCACAGCAAGCTGTTGCAGAGCGTAGGCTGCACTACACAATTTCTTACTAAGTGCCTCTATTTGAGGTTTCCAATTTAATTTAGAATCTATTTTTAGTCCCAGGATCAATTTATAATAGATATTAGTGAATTATTAATATCATGTTCATATGTGTTTATGTCATTACAAGGTATTGTAATAGTGCAATCGTCAGCAAAAAGTATCATAGGTTGTTCAGTTACTTTAGGCAAGTCATTTATAAACAGAATGAACAACGGAGGCCCCAATACACTGCCTTGAGGTACTCCGTACATAACATCACGTTCCTCTGATCTTGAAGTTTCTTCACGTTTACTTTTTTTATTTATTGTGCTGATTTATGTAACTTGTTTACGGTTATAAAGCTACGATTTAATTAATTCTAAAACATTGCCTCTAACACCCTAAGCATCAAGTTTCTCTGCCAGGGAATTAAAATGAACGCAGTCAAAGGCCTGTGTCATATCGCAGAAGATGGCACAGACTGGTGTTCTCTTATCTACATTTAGCATGACATTATGTAAGAACTCATATATAGCATGATTGTGATAACGATGATGGTGATAGTGATAGTGATAGTGGTGATGGTGATGGTGATTGTGTTGGTAATAGCGATGGTGATGGTTATTGTGATGGTGATAGTGATTGTGACTGTGATAGTGATGGGGATTGTGACAGTGATGGTGTTTGTGATAATGATGATGATGCGCGTGATAACGATAATGATGATTTTGATAACGAGTATGGATATTGTGATGAATATGATTGTGATTACGATGATAATGGTTGTAATTACGATGATAATGATTGTGATAATGATGATACTGATTGTGATAACGATGATGGTGATTGTGATTGTGATTGTGATTCTGATTGTGATTGTGACTGTGATTGTGACTGTGATTGTGATGGTGATGGTGATGGTGATGGTGATGGTGATGGTGATGGTGATGGTGATGGTGATGGTGATAGTGATTGTGATGGTAATTGTGATGGTGATGATAATGGTTGTGATTACGATGATAATGATTGTGATAATGATGATAGTGATTGCGCTAACGATGATGGTGATTGTGATTGTGATGGTGATAGTGACGGTGATTGTGAAGATGGTGATAGTGACGGTGATTGTGATTGCGATGGTGATGGTGATTGTGATGGTGATTGTGATGGTGATGGTGATTGTGATGGTGATAGTGATTGTGTCTGTGATAGTGAAGGTGATTGTGATAGTAATTGTGATAGTGATGGTGAATGTGATGGTGATTGTTATTGTGATTGTGACAGTGATGGTGATGGTGATGTTGATGAGCATGATTGTGATTACGATGATAATGATTGTGATTTCGATGATAATGAGTGTGATTACGATGATAATCATTGTGATTACGATGATAAAGATTATGATAACGATGATGGTGATTGTGATGGTGATTGTGATAGTGGCGGTGATTGTGATAGTGATAGCGATGGTGATGGTTATTGTGATGCTGATAGTGATTGTGATGGTAATTGTGATAGTGATGGTGGTTGTGATAATGATAATAATGATGATTGTGAAACCGTGGATGGAGATTGTGATGATGATGATGATTGTGATTACGATGATAATGGTTGTGATCACGATGATAATGATGATGATGATTGTGATTGTGATGGTGATAATGATGGTGATTGTGATAATAATGGTGGTTGTGATGATTATGAAATTTGTTAAATAGATAGTTCATAACCTGGATTAACACGTAGGACACTATTTATCTCTTTAGTATGATCCAGTGATGGTTACCGAACTGCACGCGGGCGAAGCCACGGGCAGCAGCTAGTGTAAGTATATTTGTAAATAAATACGGTAAAAAACACAGATAGAGAGATAGAGAAGCGCTGGATAAGTCCTTGTGGCGTTTTATCCGCGAGGCCTATGTGCATCTTTAGGCGTCTGATGGCTAAAATAATGGTGATGATAAAGGTCAAAATATAGGAGGGCGGGGTTGGTATTTTTTAGTTTTTGCCCCGCCTCGAAAAAAATCAATTCCGGGGCTGCCTGTGGGTTTACGCCTACACCCCTGAACCTTGCTGACAGAGACAGTGATGCTTATCCCTTCGGGGAATACCTGCGGTGTGATGGTATTTCATGTGTACCTACAAATCTTGGAAGAAAGGAAGGAACAACTCATTTTTTAAAACGACTGATTCGATACCTGTACTAAAAACTTGTTATTTTTAAAAATTTCGTTTAAATAAAGCTAGCAATATGAAATTATTAATATTTCATATAGTTCGCGTTCGCGAGCAGTTCGTGAAGTTTGCGAACTTTATGAAATTATTAATATTTCATAAAGTTCGCGAGCACATTTTTGTGGCTGTATCGTCGTTCTTTTTTCATATTTACACCTACCACTGTTTGTCTGCATCACCCAAAGGTTGAGGCTTAATACTTTGTGCTTGAAGTGTTAAATAAAATCTAATATATAGGTATATTAGATTTTTACCTATAAAAATCTCGTGTCTGTTATCGAACTCCTCCGAAACGGCTTGACCGATTTTTATGATTTTTTTGTGTATAAGTTGGTCTGAGAATAGGTCGTAGGCTATTTTTAATCTTACACATGCACAGCAAAATTTCCACGCAAATGAATTCGCGGGCAACAGCTAGTAAATAAATAAAAGTTCAGTAGGTAGGTACATATTGGCAATTTGACAAAAACAACAAAAACAGCTTTGCGAAGACCCCACCACCAATCTCATAATCACAATCACGTAACGATGGTTTGCTGGTTTATGAGGGCAATATGATTGTAAAATGTCTACAATGTACTATCCTTGACCTACTTACGTTGAGGCTACGTCCATTTCCCCTACCGCTTGTTAAAGTGACTTCGAATCAGTTACTTATTTTAATTTGCGTGATAGAGTTAATGTGAAAACGTACATACTAATAGGCTAGTTTCCACCATCAATAAATTGAAAATCTATTTAGTCCGTCAGTTATAGTTTTGGATAACAATAGACATGTAGGTATTTTTTGTTTTTGTAAATCAATGAATATTGACTTCGATCAACAAGTTGCTAATTGTTGATCGAAGAATATTGACAAATATAAAACGTTCGGTACGGTACGGTTCGTGACGTCACAACGCACTAAAAATTATAGCACGGCGTGACGTATCTTTGTCAATTTTGATTTACGTAACAGAAGAAAAAATTCGTGTCAAATATTTTTTGATAATCTAACTGACGGACTAAGATTACTTAGATTTTTTCAAGACACAAGCCTATAATACACCATAGGTACCTACTCTCATGACCCTATATCTTTTAACCATCAATGGGGAAGGCTGGTCAAAGCTGATTGTAGATGGCGCGTCCATAGCTTAGACCCAATCTGACCAATGAGGTCAAACGATTTTGAAATATAAAATGACATTGACAGATTTTCAACCAATGACGACGTTTGGTTCATGCGATGCTAGCGCCATTAGTTCCACCAGTTGCCCACCCCATATTCAGATTAGTAAGGTAAAGAACATATTCGTATTGGTTTTGTTTCGGACGATATCAGACGCTTCAATCGATTGAGTGAATGTTCATTTATGTTTATTTTTAAGTTCATACGACACCAACAAAATTATTATGGTACTTACGAGTGAAAGCTTAGTTCATCTGCTTCTTTTAATTTTTCAATAATTCGATATGCGAAGTGTAACATCGTGAGATCAGTTCATTACTTAATGAATTTATTTTGTGTTCATTTCACGTCTAATGAAAGATGCTGAATGAAAGGCAAAAATGAACAAAACACTTCTGATATTGGCTTAACCAAATCTTTTTTTTTGTCAAGTTCTATCATGTTATTTTATTGGTAAGTAATATTTAAACAAAACAACGAATACGTTTTATCTCACGCACGTGTATGAGCCTGGGTAAGGGGTAGGAGCGGGCAGACTGGGTCACGGTCGCTGACGTCACGGGACGCCTCAACCTCCCCTATGCTTTTCGCTGTTCTCCTTGGGCAAACACTCGTAAAACTGGTGCTAATTAACAAATTGAATGAGGGTGATTCATCTCACTGTCCAAACGGAGACAAACTAAGCATTTTAAACTTTAATGGGCAATATAAGTAGACCTCTGCCTTACTCTTCAGGGAGAACAGGTGTGATTTACGAGTACCTACGTGTGTAATTATACGAATTATTATCAGGACAAGTAAACAAGCAATACTTGGCTTGGATGGTGAGTTCATTGTTTCTTTTTCGTGTTTTTAGTGCCTAGTCTGGTGTCACAGTTTTTAAGCCGCTCATGGGCCTCCGACTTGGCTTTTCATGTCGTCTAGAAATAACTCTCAGGCAAGTTGGTTTCCTCACGAAGGTTTTTATTCACCGAAGCAAGTGATAATTATACAATACGCACATGAATCCGAAAGAACGTTCGAACTCGAGCCTATGACTTTGACAGTCCGACGGTCACACCACTATGGCTATCACTGCTTGGTAGCGAAAGTGAAAACAGCCGAATTCTTGATCATTTATGTACTACATTATCCTCCTATGCCAGGTACAATGTTATTCAATTTTTCAATTTAAAAAAATCTGCCTTCCTACGGGGAGTACAGGCATGATATTATGTAGATTGGAACCACATCCAAAGAAAACAAACAACAGATACGCAAAAGCGTTGCGCTGTATTTATTATGATCCATGTTCCAGTCTCTGGTTTACAACGGAACGGTTCCCTCCCGGCATCACACAATCAGACTATTAAGTCAATATGGCCTGGATCTGACTGTGTGGCGCAATGTTTAATGACGGATGTATCTTGCAATATCGCTTCTCTATTAGTCTATTCAAATTTGATTTGCATACCGTTTTTGTAAAGGAATCAAATTGGATTTTGTATTGTTCTTAACTGCGAAATGACGTTTAGGAGAATACGGACTTGGATTACAAGCCTGGTACTTCCCCCTTACCTAACCAACGAATAAATTCAAAATGTATGTAGGAATAATGCTGCATGGTTATTTTGGCAATTGAATGACATTTTCAGAAGGGCACTATTACTTACTATGTATTAGTAAGTCGTGCATTTATGAAATAGTCCGTGACAATTTGTTTGAAAGAATAAAACGGTGGTGCCCTACGTCTAAAAAACAATGTGATGCTATTTCTGCTGAATAAATTAGCTGGAAGCAGGTAATTAGGCCATAAATGATTGCAAATAACCAAATAACTGGCTTTCTCTCGGCAGAAGATGTTAAAAATATACGTCAAACATTTTACAATATAATTTATATCAGAAAATATGCTCTATATACTCGTAAAATCACTAACAACAAAGCGCTCCTTTGTCCAGTCAAGTAGAAACGTTTTATGTTCACTAAAGACTGGAGTGCGTACTTATAAGGTTTTGTTACAAAAAAAGCTAACTTTATCTAAGTACTTACTGTAACCACAGTTTTGATACGGAAAGATCAACCCCGAGGGACTGGATGAGGAAACTTTTATTAGAAACTAACTGGTTCCCGCGGTTCTCCTCACTTCCTAGTGAATCTAGTTCATGTACTTAGGTAACTACATATATTATATACCCAAATAACATTTTTTTTAGTATCTGTCGGTTCTGAAAGTTGTTTTAAATAATAATTAATTGACCGACCACAAGCATCTTTTAGAACAGTCGTGGATTCGAACCCAGACAGGCGCATTACTTTGTGTAATTTATTTCATCACCACTGCTCTCTAAACGGTGAAGGAAACCGGGTATGTTCTAGAACCAAAAATTCGAAGACATGTAACATCTACCAATCCGCACTGGGCACGCGTGGTGGTTTATAGCCCATTCCCTCTCATTGAGATGAGGCCTGTGTCCCAGCAGTGGGAACATGATGATGATGAAGCATCTTTTTATGTATACCGATTAGTCCGTGTTCGCTGCTGGGTCGATTTACGTGATTCTTTTTTCATTTGGTAGAGGAAACCTGCACCTCAAATGGCTTAGCATGATCCTCCGTTACTCCTAAAATACTGCAGTATTTATTTTGAAATAAATATATGGTAAAGTTGAGGATTAATGCTAAGTCCTATGTGTGACGAAAACACGATTCCATAAACTTTTCTTGGTAGAAACAAATTCCAAAGTTACCCCCAAATCGAACAATAAACCGCTGGTATTCAAAAAGTACTTGAAATTAGATCATGAAACTTTGCATACTTACTAAACTAACTATAAAGCAGGTCTTATGTGTTTTATTTTTTTAGCCCAATCAATAGATTTTTTTTAAATCGCAAAAATCCACTCATTTCGCACTATTCGGCCGCAGTGACTGACGTAACAACCGCTTTGTAGTGCAAGCTGATTAGAACTTTATTCTAACAGCATTTCAAACGAAGTTTGAACCACCACAAATAGAATTGCTAATTTTCGTGTTAGAAGGGCCTTAATCTATTAACTTTGCTTGAGTAGTTTGTGAGTTAGCTTCTACAATACGTGTTTGTCTCCTTCGCTTAGGTTGATGATCTCCATCGCATGGCAAGAATTTGTGTGGAATATTAGGTACTTACAACTAAAAAGGGAAGTCATTTTATTGTAAAAAAAGTTTTTTTTACATATCGTTGTGTGTTGCACTAAAATATTGATTATGCTACTTAGTTAAATAATTCTAAATTACCTAGCTCTTGTAAGTCTTTTGGTTTAAAAACGAAATGAGGTAACCAAGTGGTTTTTTTTCATTTTTAGTGTCCTATATTAATTATTGCTCTTTAAATACGAACGATTGGGATAAAAATAGGAGCAGAAATCGAGGCCATTCGATCTCTGCACCTATTTTAATCCCAATCGTTAATGCGTGACTAAGTAAGAAACATCATAGCAAGATTAATTAAGGTCTAAAAGAGCAAAGATTCAATAGTTATTTAATTAAACAGAGCGTTCATTTGAAAACCAATCTGCTTAATGTTGTGAGGTATTCAATCAAATTGTTTTCTCATTGCTTTTATTGGAGTAGGTAATGAACAAAATCTTGTTTATCTTGGGGCGTGTTGACGCCGCAATAACTTTTCTGTAAATAGGTTTGTTCGGTCCACTTACAGCAACAATTACTATCTGTCTGTATGGTAACACAATTATTCTCAGGATGACTTAGGCGTAGAACACAAAACCAGTTTCAGTGTTAAAACATAACATAACATTTATATATTCTCAAGCAACTTTGGCCCCTAGATTGTATGTAAACGTTCCAGACTAACATAGTTAGATTTCGGGAGCGGAGGGGCGAAAATAAAACGTTGGGGCCCGTTATAACTAAGAGTTTTATTAGAAACGACGACGAAAACGACGAGCTTACAGAGTTTGATGCAATACTGCTTATAATATACTTATACATAACTACAGCTATTAACAAAAAGACGATCGCGTACAGAGAGTAAAGTGCGGCACTGACACTATCACTGTTAATTTCACTGAATGCCCTGATTTCACTATTCGCACTGTTCTTCAGAAGGTAATTTAGTTGGCGTATATCATCCAGGTTAACTCCTTTCAGGTTTACAGGTTCCATTTTTACGGCGTTAGAGGTGAGTTCTCGTAGATCAGGTAAGTTTATCACAGGAACAGGCTTATACTCTGTTTGCAGAAAGTAAGAACGCTGTCCATGAAGCTGGATATTTTCTATAGAAACATCACATTGCGGTTCTATGGTTATAATGTATGTTCCTTGAATGCGTTCCTTGGTGTCGTCATTACCACAAGTTTGCGAAATAATTTATTTGTGTTTGGTATAAAGTATCCAACTACTTGAACTAATCTTCTGTAATTTCAGATGTTCAGACTTTATCTGACGGGGAATACATCGCGACAGATTATGTTGATATTTCATCAGTTGTTCGCTACAGGTTTCTTCCACATATTGAATGAGGTTATTTTCAGAGCAGAGGTATTCCTTGACTGTTATCTCTTGGCATGGTTGATCAATTGGACGATATTTCGTTCCTTCTACTAAAAGGTAAGGGAATTAAGGAAAAACAACAAAGGTTTGGTTCATGGAATCCATAGGAAGGGAATACAATTTATAATAATTATAAGTAACATTTAAAATTAACGGAACTTCAATAATAAAGGTTATTTCTTCGTTTTTAAGGTAAGCTTTTACAGACAATGATTCTTCTATATTAATTAAATTTCTATCATTTACAGGATACATTAAGTTATCATGTTCATTAATATGTTTTAATAGATTTAACAATTCATTAGAATTTATTACGGCTTTGTGTAAAACAGATACCTTACAAAATGCAAGTTTCTAATTCGCTAAGTTCCATAAAGATAATTCTAAAGTTTACAATAAATTGATTGAGTAATCCAAAGACATAGGTCATATAAATTGAATGCTTATCTTTTGTGTTAAGATTAGCTACAAGGCCTTCAAGTAATTTAATGCGCTTGTTTATTTTATTTGTATTTTCATTAATTATTTCAGTAGTGTTCAGAAAGTGATGCAACATTTCAGAAACCACAGTGAATTTATGGGCTATATTGCCTGTTCTTTAGTCTGAACATTATAAATTAAATTATCATATCTAATCGCATCTTCATGATCAAGGTTACCAGTTATAATTTTGATTAAAGAGCCTAAAGGATTTACAATACCACGTTTAAATCTTTTGGATGGGATTAATTGCTGTAATTTCTCTACGGTCTGATTTCAAATGTACTCGACTTGTGTTTTATGTGCCATAAACTCATCTGTATAGAATTTGTTTAGGTGTAATATTTGGCAGAATTCCGAATATTTTTGAATATTAAAGGAAAGGTCAGTGCTTATGCCCTGAAGATTGATTATTTTAACAATAGACCACTTATCATATTGAATAAACGCTTGGCCTATCTTCACCGGAAGAATACCAGGGTTTTGACTAATCTTTACTGCTTGAAGGGCCTGGCTTGGGAGAGTCCAATTGGTTGTTGTCCGTATCACCAGGATCAAACTCTACCTGTGGAGGACGTTTTATGTTTTTGAGAGGTACTTTGGTATCCTTATTTTTTAATTTAATTGGTATAATATTGAGTTCTATCGGACCTGTGACAACGGCTTTTTGGTACCTAGGCTTATCTTTTGCTTGTCTCTTATTAAGGTCTTAGCAAAAACAGGCTTACCTATTTCTAAAGCTGGTTCTAATTCCCCTCCTCGTTTCGTTAAAATTTTTTCTTTGTGACCTTTTAATTTTTCCGAAATATACTTATAGAGTGCCATTTTTTTTTTTTTTTTCGGATGGGAAATCATCAAATGACTTCTCCCGCTCTGGGCGGAGCAGGAGGGAGTGTCAGACTTTTACTGACTAAAACCCATCCATGTTCCTTCATCGCCCTTTGTGTTCCGGGGTCACGGTATCTCTTTCGAACAGTCCCGCAACCCCGGCAGGCTTCGGTCCTTACGGACCCCTTCCTATTGCTGACTCTCTTTGAGGCGCGCGTGGAACACGAACGCGCCGTCGACACGGCCTGTCGTCATGAGACGGACGGACGGCGAGCTAGCCCATAGCCCACCGTCCACAGGCCCGCGTCTACGGTGGTCCCCCGGGCGTCGGGGGCCACCACGTGGCCCCCGACGCCCGGGGCGTCTCTCGCGGCGGCCGGGACGCTGTGAGGTTCTCTCCCTCTCACGTTCCGCCACCTCCTTCTCTAGCATTACTGCTTCGCAGAAGGAGGTGACGGCGTCCCATTCCGTCTCGCTCCGGACCATGGCTTGCACCAGGGCCGGACGCGAGAGGTCGCCGCCGCCAATCGCCGCTTCGAGGACACGGCGGTGCTCCGCCCACGCGGGGCACACCTCCACCGTGTGCTCCGGTCGATCCTCGCAGTGGAAACACCCGGGCGTTTCCTCCCGCCCGATTCGGTGCAGGAACCTCCCGAAAACACCGTGTCCGGTGAGGACCTGCGTCAGGCGGAAGGTGAGGACGCCGTGGCGTCTCTCAAGCCACTCCTCAAAGAGGGGACTTATCGCCACTATCGTGGCGTGCCCTGCACAGGGTTGCGACAGTCGCTCTCTCCATGTCGCCATGAGATCCCACCGGAAGTCTGTCCGCTGCGCGACAATTTGTCGCGGCAGCGGAGTTTCCCCCCGGCGTAGCGCCTTCGCGCGCCATTCATGTAGGCGCGCGAGGACTGTCGCCTCCAGATCCCATGGCGGCAATCCGGCTAGGAGGCTCGCCGCCTGGCGGGAGATCGTGCGGTACCCACGGGCCAGCCTTACGGCTACCACCTTTTGGGGCGCGTTCAGGCAGTGGGCGGCGCGCCGCCTCAATGAACGCGCCCACACCGGGGCCCCGTAAAGGGCCATAGACCGCACGACTCCCGCGTAAAGCCTCCGGCAGGAGGCGTTTGGCCCCCCCAGGTTGGGCAGGAGCCGCCTGAAGGCAGCCCTAGTCCGTTCCAGTTTGGGGGCCAAACGTCGGAAGTGCTCCACGAAGTTCCACCGGCTGTCGACTACTACTTCTACTACGACGAGGTACTTCAAAGTCGACTCAAAACCGATGGATACCCCTCCTACCGTGAGTAAGGATCCCGGAGGTGGCGCATTCCGAGGCCCATGAAAGCACATGGCCTCGGACTTGTGCAATGCCACCTCGAGACCCAGTTGCCGGATCCTCTCGACGACTATCGCAACCCCGCGTGTCATTATTTCGGACGCCGCCTCGTGCGACCCCCCAGCCAGTTGTGCCAGCACCAGCGTGTCGTCTGCGAGGTCGGCGCGCAGCACCCAGTCGTACCCGATGTTCCACAAGGACGGCCCTAGAACCGATCCCTGTGGAACGCCGCACGACATCTCTTGCCGGTTCCATTCTCCGCTGCGACCGGGGTAGATAACGGCTCTATCCGTCAGGTAGTCCCCGACCACACGACGAAGGTAGGTCGGCACCCGGTGATACCGGAGTGCTTCCCTAATGCAGCTCCAGGGCATGGTGTTGAAGGCATTGGCGATGTCGAGAGACACCGCCAAGACAACCCCACCCTGGGACACCGCATCCCCCGTCGTGAGGGCTCTCACGCGCATGATGGCGTCCACCGTAGAGCGCCCCTTGCGGAAACCAAATTGGTGTTCCGCAAGATCCGGCCCGTCCCCGCAAGGTGCTCGGCGAGGCGGTTTGCAATGACTCTTTCAAAGAGCTTGCCCACCTCGTCGAGCAACACTATGGGCCGGTATGCGGATGGAGAGTCCGCAGGGCGCCCCGGCTTCCGAATGAGGACCAGCTTCCCCGTCTTCCAACGAAGCGGGAACTGGCCCCTCTCCAAGCATGCGCTTAGGAGCCCCTCCAGTCGGGGCCCGAGAGCCTCCGAGGCCAGGACCCAGACTTTGCCAGGCAAGCCGTCGGGTCCCGGGGCGGTTTTTTTGGCACTGAGCCTGCGTACCGCCACTCTCAGGTCTACCCCAGTCATTTCCGGAGTGTCGTCGTCGTCATCCTGGTGGTCCGCTTCCAGCACCGCAGGTGGCGGAGCCATAGGCGGGGGGGGATGTTCTCCCCGCGTAGGGAACAGAGTGCTCACCACGTCCTCCACAAGCTCTGGCCGGAGACTCTGCGTCAGTGGGGGGGCCCAGGTGCGGAGTTTATCCCGCACCATCTTGTAAGGGCGCCCCCACGGATCTCTGTCGAGAGTCCCCAGCATCTCCTTGCGGGCCAGATCCCTGGCCCGCAGGACAGCCTCGCGGAGGGCGGTCTTCGCAGCTCTGTACCCCTCATAAAGCTCCGCCTCGATGGCTGGCGAATTCGGAGGGCGAATGCGGAGCCTGCGATGCCTGGCGTACAGGTGTCGCGCAGCCACGCACGCCTCGCGCAGAGACGTCAGCTCTCGCGACCACCAGTACACCTGACGTCGGGCGCTTCCTGGCCGGACTCGGGGCATTGCCACGTCGCATATATCGGACATGGCCTCCTGGAACCACCCTGCCTCATTGTTAATGTCGGCAGGCCTGTCTGGTGATGTCACCCAGGCCTGCACGATCGAGGCTTCCAGGAGGAGCTCCCGGTCCAGCTGCTTCAGCGCCCAACGCGGACCACTCGGGGACTGTTGGACCGGCGCGCTTGAGGTCTGGGTGGAGACGTCAAACCGGATGTACCGGTGGTCGGAATAGGTCTCCACCCCCTCCATGACACGCCAGTCAACGACACGCGGTGACAAAGCGGGGCTAGCGAACGAAATGTCCACCACCGACTCGCCCCGCATCCGCACACACGTGGGAACAGAACACCGATTTAGGACGACCAGGCCCTTCTCCAGAGCCCAGTCCTCCACCATCCATCCCCGCACGTCTGTACCACGAGAACCCCAAGCCAAGTTCTTGGCATTGAAGTCCCCGAGGACAAGCACGGGGAGGGAATGGTTTCCGACGACAACACTCAACTCTGCGAGAGAGTTGTGGAACTCAGCGAGAGTTCGGTTCGGGGAGAAGTAGACTCCCACCACTACGATCTCCCCGAACCGTGCTGCTACGCACCCCCGACCCCTCCTGACACCTTCAAGGGTCGGGGTACCGGCGGCGGCCGACGACACTATGGTCACTGAGCCGCTAAGGTCCGCCATCCAGTCTTCCCTGGGCTGGACGAAATACGGCTCAGCGACCACAGCGATGTGTATCGACCACTGCGCCATGCTCTGGAGCAACAGATCCTGAGCGCAGGCCCAGTGGTTGATATTCGCTTGGAGGAAGCGTAATGGGGCCGTTATTGGCACTCCATTACCGCTTCCTCCACCCCCTGTGAGGGCCCCTCTACGGCAGCGGCAGAGGCAGCGGCGGCAGTTGCGGCTGCGGCGGTGGCGACGGTGGCGGTGGTGGTGGCTGTGGAGGGCCCTCCCCTGCCTCTGGCCTTGGCCTTGGCGGGTGCAGCGCAGGCCTAGGCTCACGCAGACTGGTCAGGTCTGCTTGAAGCTTGGCATTCTCCTTTTGCAGGACTTCCGTGGCGGCCAACAGGCGGGCCACCTCCGCCCGGAGTTTGACCACCTCCTCTCCATCAAGTGGAGGAGGAGGAGGAGAAGTAGCAGGAGGCCCCGCAAAGTTTGCCTCCGCTGCCGCCATGATGGAGGCGGAAGCCGCGGGTATGGCCTTGAGTTTAGACGATGTCTTCACCTTCAAGGCCACGCCCCTTATAGCGGCTTCCACCTCCTTTGTGAACCTGGCCTTACGCTCCGCCTCGGAGCCGCCAGGTGCACCCGCCTCGTCGCCCGACCCAGGAGCAATATTGCCCGGGTGGCGCACCGCCTCGGCCAGCTTTGCTGCCCTCTCGGACCTCACGGAGGCAGAGAGCCCCCTCCCCTTGCCCCGGATCCCACCACGCTTGTTGGTGGGGATCTTTCGGGCCGAGGCCTCCTCATCTCCCGATGACGACCCCCGGTCGCCATCCCGCCTGGGCCGCTTGCGGAAGAACTTACTGTTCTCCGCGGGCGTCCCGGCCCTCAAGCGGCGGGAGCTCTCTGAGCCTCCCGCGCTCACATCGCTGGATGCGACGTCGGACTCCGACCCCGCATCCCTCCTCTCCTCTTCTGTGCCGTTACCGGCGTTGGTTTTTTTGGTTTTTTTAATATAATTGTCCATACTTAAACCCACGAGTATGGGGGAAATATTCTCAATCTAGGCAGAGACCCCTGTACCTAGAAGGGCAGATTTTGAGTATTTATTACTCGCCAGGGGGTCTGCATGTACCCTGGCGAGGAGCGCACTAACGACTGATTTGTTCTATGGAACACCCGTCAGCCATACATCCCCTCGCGGTGCGTCGCCGCTTGGGATTCGGGGTAACTTTTTATAGAGGTTTTCTACCTCGCGATCCGGGCAGTTAAGCCAAGACCCTCGGTCCCTATCGAAGCCGCGAGACGTGATCCACAGCATTCGATAATGGGATTACGAGATTGGCGGTGACAGAGGAGGACGCATCCTTCTCTGTCTGCTCGGAGGCAGGGTGAGTGCACACCGAGCCCGCCCTCCCTCCACTGCTATGCCCTCTGCCTCACAGAGGGTCACGCAGAGGAACGCACCGGTGGTCCTGGTAGGACCCCACCCATGTCAGAATAATTAGCCGCGGCAGTAACACTCCCCGAGGGATAAAAGGAAATTCTCATTTCCTCTCATTCCTCGGAGAGGGATACTGCCGCGCCCAGGGTGCACCGGCCCAGCAGCTGCTCTTCCCTCCAAACGTATCGAGAGGGACCAGCAGCTACCAGACACACGTGAAGGACTTCTGACATCGCACCCCACTTATAGAGTGCCTGAGTTCTCTTTTTATGATCCCTAATCAATTGTTGTTTATAAGCTTTTTCAAATTCAGAGTTAAATGTAGAGTTTAATTCGGTATGACCAAACGCAGCTTCAAACGGTGTTAAATCTGTGGTGCTATGAATAATGCTATTATAGGCCATAACGGCATAAGTCATTACAGAGGCTGCGTCCGTAAACTTCTTTTCATATTTTGCCAATCTGTAAATTTCTATAATTGTGGAATGAAAACGTTCTATGAGGCCCATAGAGTTTGGATTGTTTGGGGTCCCTATGTGTAATTTTATTTTATGTAAATCTATTAGTTCTTTATTATTAAATCTGTTAGTAATTCACTGTTGAATTCAGTTCCAGGGTCAGAACTTATTTTCTGAGGTATACCGTAAAATGAAAAATATTTCATCAACGCTCTAACCACTTCAGGTGATGATCGAGATGGGATTTCTATAGCTTGACCTAACTTACTAAAGGCATCAATTAAAGTTAAATAGTATTTCGATTCTATGCTAAACAGGGCTATAAATATCTCTTGAAAAGGTGCATGTTGAGTTTGTGTAAGTTGCAATAAGGGTTTAATGGGTTTCCTATCATATATAGAAGTTTTACAACGCTCACATGAGTTAATAATGGCGGAAACGGTTTCAATCATTTTTGGCCAATAATAATTACGACGAATCCGTTTAATGGTTTCGCTGATTCCACGATGACATGTCTTGCCTTCGTGTAATTTTATTACTATAGCTCTTTGTTCCTGCTCGTCTTCGACATAAACAACACGCTTGGTACATTCATAAAACTTAACCACATCTTTCTTAAACAGAGAAATTATGATATTACTGAAGTCTTTTAAAGTTCTTGATTTTCGAAATAAATGAAATACTTAATTTTTGGTTTTATGTAATCTTTCAAAAATTCTGTGATGAGATTATAGTTATGAAGAGGCAGATATTTCTTTTCATGATACTTCTAACACCTTTTGTTTATCTCTACATAAATCTTTTACTTGAATCTCATTACGAAACCAGCTAAAGACAAGTATTTGATTAGGCTTGGTATCTATTGCTTCGTTCAAGATCGGTATTCCATTGGATTCGAGATCTTCGGCCGAATGAACTGTCTGTATGGAAGAAGACTCAGACGGTATGGGATAACGAGGCAATTCGTCAAGAACTGCCTCAGTGTCTGGTATACTTATTGGACTAGCTGTAGCGGTTCTTTCAGAGTCAGATATGGAAATTGTTGTAGAACCGTCCGTACTTTGTCTGATCATGTCTTTCTGTTCGTCTATATTAACAATCATTGAACTGTTGTCTAACTGTTGTCGTCGCCTTTTAGGGCATTCAGGCGGATGCGAGATAGTGCATCTGCGTTTACGTTTTGTTTACCGTTTTTATATATAACGTTAAAATCATATTCTTGTAAACGCCAACGCCAACGTGTTAATTTGCTATTTGGTTCTTTAAGTTGATATAACCAAACTAGGGGCCTGTGGTCAGTGTAGATGTCGAATTTGTGTCCGTACAAGTAGGGCCTAAAGTGTTTTGTGGCCCAGACAATTGCCAACAGTTCACGTTCAATAGTAGGTACTCTCGTTTCAGTGTCTGATAACGTTCGACTAGCATAAGCTATGGGCTTGTCGCCGCCTATAGGGCCCTGTGATAAAACAGCACCAATAGCGACTTCAAAAGCGTCAGTGGTTAGTACAAATGGTTTATTCATGTCAGGATATTGCAATATAGGTGCATTAATTAAAAGTTCCTTGCATTTTTCGAAAGCCTCAATATATTTTTGATCCGTCAAAACTTTCTTACCCTTTTTTAAGCAAGCTGTCAAAGGTTGTGTAATTTTAGAAAAGTCTTTAATAAACCGTCTGTAATATCCCACAAACCCTAGGAATCGTTTGATTTCGGTCTGTGTCCGTGGTAATGGATAGTTAAGAACTGCCTGTATTTTGTCGTTATTTGGTCGAAGTCCGTCTTTAGTCAGTGTATGTCCTAAGTACTTTACTTCTTTGCGTAAAAATTCAGACTTATCTAATTTAACTTTAAGATTGGTTTGACGTAATCTATCAAAGACAGATCGTAATCTTTGAATATGTTCTAAAATACCAGTAGAGTAAATAGGAATATCATCTAAATAGACCATGCAATGTATACCCTGCAACCCTCTTAAGACATTGTCCATTGTCCTTTGAAAGGACGCTGGAGCGGTTTTGAGGCCAAATAGCATACGAAGGAATTCGTAATGCCCATTTTGTGTTGAAAAAGCTGTTTTCTCAGTGTCGGAAATCTCTATTTGGTGATAACCGGAAGCTAAATCTAGGGTTGTAAAATAATTGCTTTTGCCAAGTTTGTCAAGTAAGTCGATTATGTTGGGAAGTGGATATTTGTCGTCGATTGTTATGTCATTGAGTCGGCGATAATCTACGACCATTCTATATTTTACTTGACCGGAAGCATCTGCCTTTTTGGGAACCAAATGCACAGGTGCACTCCAGGGTGAGTTTGATTCGCGGATCACATTGTCTTTGAGAAGTTTTTCAACCTGTCTTTTGATTTCTTCAGCTTGTGCTGGACCCTGTCGATATGGTTTGGTATAAATGGGTCTTCATTAGTGGTTCTTATATGATGTTTAACTTGATTTGTAAAAGTCAAAAGCAGCTCTTCACAGTAAAATATATCTTTGTACTTGTGACATAATTCACTAATAAGGTCACATTCTTCTTGATTAAGGTGGTCTAGTCGCAATTTCTTTAAATTGTCTGTCAGTAGTGAGTCTATCTCTACGTGAGTTAAATCAGTTAAATTATTTACTATACACTCGTTAGAAAAATAAGTAACCTTGAACGGAGAAGTTATAATTAAAGTCATTTCAAGGCTAGTTGCGTTCTGTATAACAGTAGAGGCTAAATAATTTTCACATTTAACAATTGCAGCTGGCATTCGAATGCCTTCATGAAACTCCTTGTATTCTAATATGCCATAGCCATCCTTTTGATTTACAGGTAATTTTACTTGATGTTCAGTCCGGGGTTCTAGTCTAAATTCAGGGCCAGTGGAGTACATTATAGGAATGTTGGCACCGTTTGTCTTTAAAATCTTTTCCTTAAACGATAAATCAGCATTAAATCGAGTTATAAGATCCAATACAATTAACCCGTCATATCTGTTGTCCACATCATAAACATAAAATTTTTGGAACCCATCGTTATTAAAAATAGAAAAAATAGGGGAATTTCAGCTACTTACTTCATGATGTTCACTAGTCGCATGTATACTTGTAACTGTAAATGGTTCATAGAATTTTAATTGAGAAAAATACTCATCAGCTTTTCTGGGGCTTTTATAAGACCGTGTGCTTCCTGTGTCCAACATAAATTTACCGTTTATCTCAGGGATGTATATGTATGGATGTTTTAGATTGGCGTTAAAATTAAGTTCTATCATTTCCGGCGGGTTTGTATTGAATGTACACACATCAACACGGTCTAGGGATATTTCTTACTCAATTAAATAACTCGAAAAGTACTGGCTGCATTGGAATCTTTTATACACCGATTTGTTTGTAATTTATCTCAGACTAATTCCAAATTCTAATTTTTGAAAATTCTTTTGTTTCGGTGGCATAAAAAGGTCTTGATGTATAGGAGAGGGAATTTTCATTTGTGCCAAATTTAGAAAACAATACGAATTACGTTTAGTTACAGTTTTTTTTTCATTTTTAAACGAAAGATAAAGTTAAAATTGAGGTATTGTAGCCATGCAACGCCGACATTTGACGAGGGCGGAGATGTTACGAGCTGTGGGAATGCTGGAAGCTGGATCTGTTCAGCGTAATGTTGCTGAGGCCATAGGGACCCATCAAAATGTAATTTCAAGATTGTGGACACGCTATCGTGCCACAGGTGAAGTAGCGGAGAGGCACGGGGGGCCAAGTCGCATCACTACCCCCAGACAAGACCGATTTTTGCAAATTACTGCGCGAGCACAACCAAATGCAACGGCGACTCAATTGGTCCAAAGGCTGCGAGTGGAACACCAAGTGCTTGTGAGTGACCAAACTGTAAGAAGGCGACTGCAAGAGAACAATCTACGCTCTCGTAGACCACTCCGGGTCCCACCTTTACGGAGAGGCAATCGTGGACGACGATCAGAATGGGTTCGGAACCACGTGGACTGGGGCCGTGACCAATGGTCCAATGTGCTGTTCACGGATGAATCCAGGTTCGGCTTCCATCCAAATTCACGAAGGACGCGTGTTTGGCGAGTTCCTGGACGATGGAGCCGTCTCCAGAACCCTCAGGAAGTTCACCCATACCAAGGACAACAATTATGGTTTGGGCAGGAATTCGTCTTGGAGGACGGACGGATCTCGTTTGGGTGCGGGGCAATATGACGGCAGGACGATACGTCCAACAGGTGCTGGGGCCCGTAATCTTGCCCCACAGAACACAAATGGGGCAAGATTTCCTGCTCATGCACGACAATGCCCGGGCACACACGGCGAGAACGGTAGCAGCTTGGTTACATACACATAATGTTAGGGCCTTAGACTGGCCTGCTCAATCGCCAGATCTAAATCCCATTGAGCATGCGTGGGATATGCTGCAAAGAAGAGCTCTGAAGGAAGTTCCTGAAAATCTGGCTACAGAAGATCAACTTTTTGCGCACCTCAGAAGGACATGGGACAATATTCCGCAGCAAGACATTGACAACCTTGTTCTGAGCATGCCGAATCGTTGCCGATGTGTTATGAACATCATGGGCGCTTTCTCAGACTACTAACTTCAAGTTTATAAACACAAATTAAATGATTTTTCTATTTTTTTCAGTTTTTACTCACAAATTAAAAGTTCATTCATATACGGTTTCCGTCTATGCTTCATTTTTTTTCCATAAAATCCTGAAATTTTAATCTATACCTTAACCATTATTAAAAAATGGTAGAATATTAAATAACGTATCTTTTAAATATATACATGTCATATAAATAATTAACACATTGATAGTAATTCGCTTTTTTAAAAATATCCCTAGACCGTGTTGATGTGTGTATTTGAAAATTTTGGACAACTTCCGGATCACTATTATTTTGAGTTGAATGTAAATTTTCAGCAGTTTTGGTAAATTCTACACTAGGCCTCTCATCTACTTAACCATCTTCAGTATACGTATTTTTATAGTTGTAGTCACAGTGTGTTGTCATATTCTGCATACAATCGTCATGAGTGACGTCGTAGTAGTATTGTTCGCCATCCGTATAAGTTCATTTATAGGAAAACCTTGTGGTTTAACCGCTGCTGGAGCAGTTCTCATTGTCACGTCACTATCGTGGAAATTATTAGTTGGACGATAGGCCGAAGCTTGAACGGGCCTATAGCCAAATTGTCCTACTTGGGGTCTATAACCAGGTTGTGCTGTTGGGGGTCTGTAGGCAAATATTCCTTGAGGTCGGAAGCCTAATTGCTGAGGGTTTTTCTTATCAACGACTGGTGGTCCAAATTGAGTCATTTGCGGTCGACCAATTTGTTGATTCGGTATATTCGGCCGTACGAAATTTTGACTAGGTACATTCAGTCAAAAAAGTATCGGGAATGGATGATTTGTTTATGGTTCCAAATTCAAATTTTTGTTTTTTTGTAGTTGTTAGATTGGCACAACTGTTTTCCATTTTGGCGCGGAGTTTGAGTTGCATCTGTTATTTATATTAAATACAGACATACAGTGCTGGTTTTAGTAATATCATATATAGTGTGTATTGCGAATTTCATAATGGACAAAAATATCGAACAAAGAGTTTGTCTTAAATTTTGCATCGCCAATGGAATTTCGTGTTCGGAGTCACTGAAAATGTTACAGAAGGCTTACGGTGAATCGACTTTATCAAGAACTCGTGCTTATGAGTGGTTCAAAGCGTTCAAGAGCGGTCGAGATGTGATGGAAGATTTGCCTCGCTCTGGTAGGCCGTCAACGTCTGCAACTGAAGTTAACATCGCAAAAGTGAAGAAAATAGTGACTGAAAATCCCCATTCAACTCTGAGAGACATAGCCGCCAAACTTTCTGTATCTCACGAGTCGATCCGTACCATTTTAACTAATCATTTGGGTATGAAACATGTTGCTGCTCGGCTAGTCCCAAAAGATCTGAATTTTCTCCAAAAACTCAATCGCATGGAAGTCGCTGAGGACATGCTAGAACGAGTCAGTTCGGACCCAACATTCATGAAACGCATTGTTACTGGTGACGAGACGTGGGTTTACGAGTTTGACATGCAAACTAGTCAACAAGCTTCGGAGTGGCGCCTTCCAACTGAACCGAAACCGAAAAAACCACGCCAAAGTCGATCAAAAGTCAAAGTCATGTTGACTGTTTTCTTTGACTATCGTGGTGTTGTGCACTCTGAATTCTTACCGGAAGGTCTAACGGTAAATAAAGAATATTATTTGAGCGTTATGCGGCGTTTAAGAGAGCAAATTCGACGAAAAAGGCCAGATTTGTGGAAAGAAAATTCTTGGATTTTGCACCACGACAATGCGCCTTCGCACAAGGCTATCATTGTGAACGAATTTTTGACCAAACACTCAACAAATACCATCCAGCAACCACCATATTCACCAGATATGGCTCCTGCTGACTTTTTTCTTTTTCCTAAACTCAAATTACCACTTCGTGGCACCCGTTTTCAATCGATAGAAGACATAAAGGAGAATTCGCGGCGAGAACTGAACTCAATTCCGGAAGCAGCGTTTAAAAAATGTTTTGATTAATGGATTATTCGTTGGCGCAAGTGTATCGTTTCTAAAGGAGCATACTTTGAAGGTGATAAAATAAATTTGGATGAATAACAGACATTTTGTGTATTATTGATCTTTTCCCGGTACTTTCTTGACAGAGTAGTATACCAAATTTGAATTGAGTTGGGTTTGTAAAAGGTCTGAAATTATTATTTTGCAAGGGCTTCAGATTGGGTGAATTAAAAACAATTCCTCCATCGCGTGATGGTAACATATGACCTTGCGGTCGGTGTTGTAACATTTTACTACGTAAATTATATTGTTCCTGAAAGTTATCTTCTTCAAGGACATATTTTAAAGCGTCTTCCAACGTAGTAGGATTTTTAATTCGAACAATCCGCACCATGTGTTCTGGTAAATTATACAGAAAAACATTAAGAGAAGTATTGATATAAATTATTTTTTTAGCTTCTTTTAACATTTTAGAGCTGTTCTGATTCACTTTTGAAATAATATAGCACGAATGTCTTGAATTCGGCTACAAAACTGTAAGTATGACTCGCCTTGTTTGATTTTTAGGGTTTCCAGTTCAATAGCAACGCATTCCTCACTCCTGGGACCCCCAAATAAAGATTTTAATTTGCTATACGTCTCAAAATCACCTCTTTCACTAATTAAGGCTGCCGCTTTACCTTTTAATTTACTCGTAATATTCTGCATTCAAAATTCATTTCGATCTGTAGTCCCTTGATACTTTTCAATAACATATTCGCACTTTCTTAAAAATAAACTAAGTAAATTAGTTTCGCCACTAAATTCTGGAATTAAATTTAAAACATCCTGAGGTATCAACGATTCAGCAAGTTGCATAGAAAATGGTGTTTCGGTACGACGAAACGACGGCCCGACGGGGCTGCACCGGCTGCCGCGGTTATAGGAATTTGACCTTGATTCATTTTAAATGAAATGGTAAAATAAAAAACTAACAAAAGATAAGCAACAATTTAAAATAAAATAAAATAATTAAAAGTAAAATTCTTATTTTACAATTATCAAACTTAAGTAATTAAAATTAAAAAGAAAATAAAATCTTATGAAAAATCTTATCGTTATAATAACGTGAAAATAATATTCACTTATTTTATAAGTTAATGAATCATCGCTGTAATAGTGTGAAAATAATATTCACTTAATTTAAAAATCACTAAATATAAAGAAATTAATTTTTACCATAAAAGGTTTTTCACTCGATTTTCCAGATTTAATGAAATAATCGATACAAAATTATATTTCATATTAACATTACTAGTATGGGGAATTAGGAAGGAAGTAGAAGGTTATTCACAGTCCAACCGCCTTATAAACTTTCAACATCTCTGCTCACCCACGTTATCGTTACGCTTTATCTAACTTATTTATTTGGTTCGAAGATTGCCAAGAACGTCTCACTGATTTTAAGTTACGACGACTACGTTATCACTCGCGAAAAAGTTCTTTAGTGTTCTTTTCCTCTTTTCCGTGTTTTACACTTGACTTTCCGCGAAAGCAACGGTTCACGGCAATACTGCCGGCTGCGCCAGTTAGATTTCGGGAGCGGAGCGGCGAAAATAAAACGTTGGGGCCCGTTATAACTAAGAGTTTTATTAGAAACGACGAGCTTACAGAGTTTCATGCAATACTGCTTATCCTACCTAGCCTAATACATACCTAGAACTTAAGACTAAGCTGGTGGTCGCTGGCGCCTGCACATCCCGTCATGTCTGGCTGATAAAGACAAAAGTGCAGCGTACGAGCTTATGGCTCTACCATAGCGACAGATGAGGTGAGTTCAGAGAATGTAACTACATACATAATGATTAAATACAATTTATGTTTGTAAACAGAACCTTAAAACTATGTTAGTAATAAGTACCTACTTACTAAACTTGTGCACTATATCACTGGGTTCACGTGGCACTTGCCCGTGGAAGCGACGGAACACCACTCCCTGCGGCCAAAAGTCCTCTTCCAAGACGAGGTCAGGTGTGAGAGAATTTATTGATTAAAATGGTCTTTATACACCACCGAATATTATAAAGAAGTAAAGTTTGTAAGTTTGGATGTAAGTAATCTTTGGAACTACTGATCCGATTTCAAAGAATCTTTCACTAATGCAATGGGAAGCTACATTATCCCTTAGTGTAAAACGATCACGTAGAATTGTTTCCGACCATAACGCGAGCGAAACCGCAGGCAAAAGCTAGTTTATTGCAATAGTTATTTGTACCTACTCCTTTAATGTGGCAAAGTGATTCCGTAATTACAAATTATCACAAATTTTAATAAACAGTCATATTGGTTATTATAGTCTTCTTTCTGGTCCTTTAAGGCCCGGACCCCACCAAAGCGGAGACGAGCGGAGATGTGTGAAGCGGAGAGGAGCAGCAGACGCGTAAAAGCTAAAAAAAAAACGGCACGCCGCTTACAGCACACCACTCATCACACGGCGCACAGCACGCATATCACCGCACACCGCACACAGCACAGCACTCACCGCACACCGCAGTTCACGTCTCTTCTCGTCTCCAGTGACCTAAGAACTGCAAGTTATCTCCTCTCCCCTCTGCTCAACCGTTTTCACTATGGCTAAGCGTAGACGAGAAGTGTGAATAACGAAACTCCATTGGTGGTTTAATACACATCTCCTCTCTTCTCGTCTGGTCTCCGCTTCGGTGGAGTCTGGATCTAAGAAAGGGTCAGTTAAGTAAAGCAGTTCTGTAAACAACTGACTTATAGATAACGCAGCATTTAAAATGTAGGCATTTATTAGAGGATTTACACGTGCATGGAGATCCTCCACCTAAGGCCGAAACAAAACTTTTGAACAGAAGATTAAAGTTTTCAAGCGTAGGTAGGTACTAAAGTCAAGGGTAATCACCAGTATAAGCATAGCCACTTGTTAATAATCTCCCACCTGGACACGAGTTGCCATGGCTGACCTGGAAGTCTCTAAATAGACTCCGGACATAGGTTGGCTGAAGCAAGGAACTCCTATTCAGGTAGAACGTCATAGATGACTCTGCTCGGGAGTGTAAATGTGGTGCTGCCCCACAAACGATGGGACACGTCTTGATATCGTGTCCTGCCTGTCCTGTTGTTTGAACATCACAGGAGATGATGGACGCTTATGAAAGTTCCACCAATTTTAGGCTGACTCAATTTGAATTGTCATCGACACGCTAAGAAGAAGAAGCATATCAGCCTTTGTTCCTAATGCAGGGGAAAATCCTCTATATGAGAGAGCTCGAGCTGCGAGGCTCCAAAGCAGGTTTTGTAGAAGTCACGTCTTTGAATTTTTGATTCTAGAACATTCAGCCGGTTCATCACACATCAAATATCTCAGTTAAGATGTGTGATTGTGGTTTAGATATGGCCACAAAATTAAAAAAAACATATATGCCCGAGAAAGTTTGAGCGCTCAAAATAATAATCAAATTTTTTCTTGAATTTGAGTGCTTAGACTCTTCAAACACTCAAATACAAGAAAAATTGTGATAGCCTTCTTAATAGACTTAAGAGCAGTGGTGATTAAATGTTTTACACTAAGTTAAGCGCCTGCCTGGGCTCGTTCCCACGTCCACGATCTGCAATTCGCGAGTCGGGGCTATTGCCACTGAGCCACCACCGCTTTTACTGGGCCACCACCGCGCTCTTTTGTTTTTCCACGAGAACAAAGCCCAGGGCAGTACCTAGGTACTGCCCTTGAATTAGGGCCTATTTCACGATGTAATTTGCTTATGATACGAATAGCCACTATTTACTGAATATCATTTAAAATGAGTTAAGTTAAGAATAGGTTAGTATTAAATTATTTGTCAAATAAGTTAACGTGAACTTAATCGTAGGTGGTGAAACAGGCCCTAACGTGAAAGTATTGGCATCGATGAGATAAAGAATGCGTACTAAAATTGTTCAGTAGCGATCGAAGTTTTTTATATTGTTTGTATCTGGGCGGCTAAGTGGTAACAAAGTGCTGGCGCTATTGTATTTGCACGCTTGGTTAACCTCATAAAACCGTTCAGTAAAACTTTTCTTATGTTTTTCATCAAAGCTGTTGACTGATTATATATTGTAGGAGTTTTTTTTGGTACCAAACGTTTTTCTCTATGAAACAAGGTTCTTTTTTAAAAACTACGTTCCCTTTTATACGTTTGTCGGATTGTCAGGATTTTTAGACTCGGAAATCGTGTGGGCTGAAGATGGATTCTTCTTCTTGCATCATCATCAGTCTATAATGTTCCCACTGCTGGGACACGGCCTTCTCTCAATGAGAGGGAATGGGCTATAATCCACCACGCGGGCCCAGTGCGGATTGGTAGATGTCACATATCTTCGAATTTTTGGTTCTAGGACATGCCGGTTTCCTCACGATGTTTTCCTTCACCGTTTTGGGGCCGCCACCACTGGGCCACCGCTACTCTAAAAATTATTAAGCTAAATTATTCGGTCACCCCCTTTCTATCCATATCATATTTCAAGCAGTCCATGCATGGTTTCTCTATATGTGTTTTCTGTCAGCGAAGGATTAACAGTTTTATAAACTAAATTTTCAACACACTTGCCCATAAAATGGATCTAATTTCACCGCAATTAGTCACATAATGACACCTATAATCAAACTGTGACTTTTTCATTACTACACACATCAAAAGTATCTAGGGATCAACATATATTTTTGCAATAACTTTTCTCCTGATTGATATTAATTAAAATTTTCTTTAAGGATTCATCAAATAAAGTGTTTTCGTTTGTCACAGTAACGATAAACCAAGTCACCTTTGCATTAATAAAGAAATTTGCCATTTTCCTAATAAAGGGATTTTTGACATTTGAACCACTAACATTAAAGTTCGAAAAAAAGACTGAAATAACAGTTTTCTTTAAAATTTTATTGGGTAACTTAAACAATTAATAATCCGTGTTTCTACCGCGAACACTAACAACACAAGAACATCGGTTTGGCATACTCAAAATGAGTTCATCCAAATCACGCTGTGGAATGGCCGCCCATGTTCGTTGCAACAACAAAAAAAGGTCTTCTTGCGACTGGATACCCTCCATATTCGGCAGAGCTCTTCTCTGTAGCATATCCCATGCATGCTCAATCGGGTTCAAGTCTGGCGACTGAGCAGGCCAGGGCAGGACATTGATGTTAGCTGCGGCGAGAGTCTGTCTTACAACTCTTGCGGTGTGCGGTCGTGCATTATCATGCATTAACTGAAATAAGGGACCGATTTGCACTTGTAGAGGAACGATGACGTCTGATACAATCGTCTCAGCATAAATTTGAGCGTTGAGGTTGCCTCTGATCCAAATCAACTCAGTTCTTCCGCCGATCCAAATACCCGCCCATACCATGATGGTTCCACCACTATAAGGATGGACTTCCTGGCAGGATTTTAATCGCTGTTGGCGTCCAGGGGTTCTCCAGTGTCGTATACGTCTTGTATCCGGTCTCATACCAAAACGAGACTCATCAGAAAAGCACACGAAACGCCATTGTTCTTCTGCCCAATTTCTGTGTTCAAGAGCCCATTGATATCGAATCCTACGATTGTGCATTGCTATAGGTGGTACCCGTAGCGGTCTTCGGGAATGAAGGTTCACTTCATGCAAGCGGTTTCTGACTGTTTGGTCGCTAATTAAGTTCCCTGAAGAGTGATGAAGCCTCACGGCTAACATCATGGCGGTTATTGTTGGAGCTCTTCGAGTTAAGATTTGAATGTATCGGTCTTGTCTCCGTGTGGTGCAGCGATACCGTCCTCCATGGCGCTCAGCCACGGTACCAGTGCTTCGGTAACGTGTCCAAAGTCGACTGATAACACTCTGACTTGTATTCAGAGCTAAAGCTACAGTACGTTGCCGGGAACCAGCTTCTATCATTCCCACGGCTCTGAGCATTTCTTCCCTGCTTAAATGACGTCGCCGCTCCATAATAACGTTGGTTTTAATCAGTAGTAGGGAAACAGTAGCACTAATAATGTCTTCAATGCGTTGTATGTTTTTATAGGGAAAATATTGACAGCTTATTTTCATCTTTTACTCGAATTTGATTGAGAGTTCCTGATTCAAATTATGAAATGCACCAAAAAGGATCCATATAAATTTATAAAATCATAAATTTATTACAAAGCCACATCTCAATCTCAAGAAATCCGCATAAAAATGCTTGATCCCTAGACATTTTTGATGTGTGTATTATTCACACGTGAGTTATAGGGTTTTTTTTTTGGTTGAGGTGCTTGTTGCTTTGTTCCTACAAAAGTTTCTATATAAAATAAATGTACCTATTGCTTGCTCATTTCACTGAAATGTAACTTTTGTTTTCTCTGTAATAAAGAAAACTTTGAATTCTCCATTTTGTACGTGGATTCGATTATTGCATTGATATATTGCAAGAAAACAAATTTTAAAACCTACTTCTAAAGTGACTGTATTTCAGTCAGTTCAATATATTTCTGGGTAATTTGATTGTATTTAAACTTAACTAAATTAATTATGCTTAACTTGGTTTCCAATAATTGTACAACAGTTTAGGAAAATTAGCTCTAATTGATGAACAATGACGAACTAAATGTATTAAATTAATATACTTACTAATGCAGTAGGTACACATAAGGTTGTATCAGGTAATTTACTGACTGTATGATTAAACAAAAGGATTTGTAAACACCTCACCTCAGAGCTTTTAATAAAGGACCCGTAAATCAGATTATTGATTCTTGATAAATCTTCTCTGTATCGTTGGTACGTTATATTTTGTCAATTCTAAGGTGTTATATGAAATCACTTTGACTGCATGTTTTTTAATACACATGTATGGAACTTGATTAGTCTATAGTCTATACTAATATTACAAACAGGTAAAGTCCCTAAGTTTGTATGTTTGGATGTACGGAGCCATCTTCAGACCTACTGATCCGATTCCGAAAATTCTTTCACTAACATTTTTACCGAGTGTCATAACATAACAACCTAACATCACGCCAGTATTCCCCGAAATGTTAGCCAGAGCCTATTCAGGCTCCGTGGCTGCTACTGAGAAATTCCTGATGGACCAAAACCTAAAATCCAATCAACGACCCAGGTCGGGCAAAGTGGGTAACAACCCAGAAACCGAACCCAGGACCTCATGTTTAGCAGCGAGTCTAATGAGTCTAGATATCTAGGTACAGATATAAACTGCGGAACCACTACCTACGCGTGGTGTGACCGTGTGACGCACATTCCGCCGGTTTCCATCGATTTTATTATTTCTGTACACACGTTGTGTTATTTCTGTTACAGTTAAAACCCGTTTTTAGTTAAAACTAGTTCTTACTACCTTTGTTAGAACTAGTATTAACTGCTGTTCAAAAATGAAAATCAGTGAAAACTAGGTCTAACTACATAGACAAAACGCATTTTGTCGAAATGATTCGCACCGAGCATGCCTGGGAGAGCTACTGGTCGATGAAACATTTAATGAAAAAATTACCACTCAGTGGATATAAAATATTAGGAAACGACAACGCGGCAGGCCCAGAAGGAGATGGTGGCATGAGCTGTACTCTTTCTCAAAGGATTGGCCTACGATTACACTAGATCGCGAAATGTGGAAGGAGGGAAGGGAGGCTTTTACCATGCAGTGGTTTTTTTTTTGTTAGCCTTTTTGAGTGTCCCACTGCTGGGCAAAGGCCTTTCTCCTTCCAAACCTCTCTGTCCTGTGCAATATCTGGCCATGTTCGCCCCGCAAACGAGATCAGATCTTCACACCACCTTCGCCGCGGTCTACCAGTGAAGATCGTTGCCCATCTCGCCGGGCGCATTCATGCTACGTAGCCAGCCCACTCCCACTTCAGTAAGACAATATAGGCTTATAGGTAATATTAATAAATATTTTAATAAACAAACAATATCCATATGTTCAATCTCCAACAAGTTTCTCTAATACCTACTAGTTTGAAATGCGACAGGGCGACAATATTAATTTCAAGTAATTAAATAAAGAAATGTCTAAAACAGCTTAAAAATACATAAAATGAAATGAAACAGTTTTAACTGAATCATTTCGACAAAATGCGTTTTTCTAGTTAAAACTAGTTTTATTGATATTATTTTTTGGATAGCAGTTAATACTAGTTCTAACAAAGGCAGTAAACTAGTTTTAACTAGGGAAAACGCGTTTTAACTAAAAACGGGTTTTAACTAACTAACTAACTGTAACATATCCATTGCTTTTAAAGTAACCATATAGGATTATGCTTATTACACCGTACCATACCATTGACCGTGCTATGAAGGTACAAGGCAAAAAAAAAAAACTTTGTATTGAAAAGTATGAGATAGTGCCCACTAGACCGTACCGTTCTTCATTAAACAAAAAAAGAGACATTTTACAGATGAATTTGTATTAATAAGTTGCCTATAAGAAGCCAATTGCATGGTGTCGTGTGTGAACGGGTTCAAACAACACAAACAGACACAAAATTCGATACCAAGTAGTAATTTTTGTACGATGAGCGGCGCCTCACCGCCTCTCCGCCAAATGTATTTGTTTGGCCGCGTCAGCCTGACCGCGCGGACGAACTTTGTCGCGGTGTCGGGTGAGAATCGCCTAAGACCCTAATGTCATTCTTTGACTATTGTATGATAATGGCTATAACTTTGGGCTGTCGACAACTTCACGTCCAAGTTCAGTAGTCCAGTACAGCCTATTTGCCTAGTACTTACATTTACTGCTAGCACGAGCCTCGCTATTCCCTTATAGACCAGCACGACGAACAACCAGCGGATATTATCATACCATTATGAATATACGCAAACGGAAAAATAAAATGTACCTAGTGAACAATGTTTTTTTAGTACTAACATTTTTTTGAAAAAGACCTACCATTTTGTCAATTACGTAAAATTACAAATAGAAGTTTGTTCAACTAGTTCCAATGGGCGATGTCGCTAGCCAAAAACTACTATGGCTAACACCAAAAAACATACAAGACCCGCGCGAAAAACAGAACCTTTCCTTAACAGTCGGGTAAAAAATTTCTCACAAGGTGTAGGTAATAAGAAACTGTAGTACCTGGTCTACTGTTGTTGTTCTATTGAAATGTATTTTTCAATAGACTTTCTCGAAAACTGGTCCATAACGCACTACGATTAAGTACAACATGCAATGTATTTCACACGCATGCGTTTTTTTCCATTTTCCCGCATGTGTGCGGGAATGAAAATTGCCACAGATAACTATAACTATACTTAGTCCAAATTGGTTCAATGTCACAGGTTCAGTCTGAGGTGAATGTTTTTTTTTTTTAATTTCGGCAAAGCACTAAGCGTCTTTACGGCATAAATATTTTTTTGAATATTAAAATTGTGTTTATAAATAGAATAACATAAATAAACATGATTATTTAAAACTAATAATTACTTTTATACACAAATAACAATTTATTTGTGTTCAAATTCAAAAATATAAAAAAAAAAAACTTTTTTTATATTAGGCTGTTTAGCGGCTTCATACCTTTGCTTCTACTTCACCTGGCGAAAGTAAAGCGCGGAAAAAAAGAAAATTAAAATCATATGTAGTTTCTTAATAATTCATGACAAAAATATTTTTCGTTCTTATAATTTATTTCTTCAAAAGTGTATTGAAAAACGTCGTTTGATACACGTCGACATTTGTTATTACAGTTCTCGGCTCAAAAACACCCTCGCCTACGGCTCGGGAGTTAATTCCGCCTCGTACGCAATGACAAACTTTCTCCACTTGTATCAAAATGTACTATTATAACACAATTATCATCATTCTCCTACCCATTTCCCAGTTTATTAGTTGTCGGCGTACCATGTGGACTTTTTCCATACTTTTTTGTTAGCCCTCTCTTCTCAATTATCTTCCACACAGACCATCCATTTTTTTGTCTTCCCCTACTCTCCCCTCATCTGTCCAACGGACCAGACTGGCGTGTTTTTAATTTTCCCGCGTCTGTCAGAGGACCAGACTGCAGTGGCGTGCAGTAGTATTCCACGAAGGGTAGGCCACGAAATAATGATAGCAAAAAAAAATTTTCGTCTGCGCCATTTTGGATTTTCATTTTGACCACATTTTCATTATCACAAACCCCAATAACCTCGAAAACGACACCCATGAAGAAAAAACTGAAATTTTTTATCGGCGCCATCTTGGATTTTCATTTTGACCTCGTTTTCATTATCACCAACTCCAATAACCACGAAAGCAACACCCATGAAGAAAAAACGATAAATTTTCATCGGTGCCATCTTGGATTTTCATTTTGACCTCATTTTCATTATCACCAACCCCAATAACCTCGAAAACGACACCCATGAAGAAAAAACTGAAATTTTTTATCGGCGCCATCTTGGATTTTCATTTTGACCTCGTTTTCATTATCACCAACTCCAATAACCTCGAAAACGACACCCATGAAGAAAAAACTGAAAATTTTCATCGGTGCCATCTTGGATTTTCATTTTGACCTCATTTTCATTATCACCAGCCCCAATAACCTCGAAAACGACACCCATGAAGAAAAAACTGAAATTTTTTATCGGCGCCATCTTGGATTTTCATTTTGACCTCGTTTTCATTATCACCAACTCCAATAACCTCGAAAACGACACCCATGAAGAAAAAACTGAAAATTTTCATCGGCGCCATCTTGGATTTTCATTTTGACCTCATTTTCATAATCACCAACCCCAATAACCTCGAAAACGACACCCATGAAGAAAAAACTGAAAATTTTCATCGGCGCCATCTTGGATTTTCATTTTGACCTCATTTTCATTATCACCAACCCCAATAACCTCGAAAACGACACCCATGAAGAAAAAACTGAAAATTTTCATCGGCGCCATTTTGGATTTTCATTTTGACCTCATTTTCATTATCACCAACCCCAATAACCTCGAAAACGACACCCATGAAGAAAAAACTGAAAATTTTCATCGGCGCCATCTTGGATTTTCATTTTGACCTCATTTTCATTATCACCAACCCCAATAACCTCGAAAACGACACCCATGAAGAAAAAACTGAAAATTTTCATCGGCGCCATCTTGGATTTTCATTTTGACCTCATTTTCATAATCACCAACCCCAATAACCTCGAAAACGACACCCATGAAGAAAAAACTGAAAATTTTCATCGGCGCCATCTTGGATTTTCATTTTGACCTCATTTTCATTATCGCCAACCCCAATAACCTCGAAAACGACACCCATGAAGAAAAAACTGAAAATTTTCATCGGCGCCATCTTGGATTTTCATTTTGACCTCATTTTCATTATCACCAACCCCAATAACCTCGAAAACGACACCCATGAAGAAAAAACTGAAAATTTTCATCGGCGCCATCTTGGATTTTCATTTTGACCTCATTTTCATTATCACCAACCCCAATAACCTCGAAAACGACACCCATGAAGAAAAAACTGAAAATTTTTATCGGCGCCATCTTGGATTTTCATTTTGACCTCGTTTTCATTATCACCAACCCCAATAACCACGAAAGCAACACCCATGTAGAAAAAACCGGAAATTTTCATCGGCGCCATCTTGGATTTTCATTTTGACCTCATTTTCATTATCACCAACCCCAATAACCACAAAAACGACACCCATGAAGTAAAATATAATAACAATAATATTATTGATTATTATAATAATAATACGCGCCAATAACCCCCAGGAATCATTATTTTAATCAACATTGAACATACACCATAGCACTGGCCTGCAAATTGCAAAAAACGTAAGGAAATTTGAATTTCGCGGGCTAAAGAACATCCACCTTGAATCCTGGCCTTGTGTTGTAGCAGCCAATCACAGCCCAGCAGCCCAGCTACACTCGCAGGAGTTACCGCCCTAAAATTACTGCAATCTATACATGTGTGCAGTTCATACACACGAAAATATGCACCAATGTGCCAATGTGTGCGTAAAATTATGAATGGGTTTAAGGCAAGTCCAGTGCTTGCCTGTCCGGCGGAGCTCCAACCTCTGTAGTAACTTCCAGTAAAGTGTTAGTTGCGTGACACGGAAGCGACAAATTGCTATAAGTATTCTAACAGGAGTTTGAACTTTTTTTTTATATTTTGTACATAATGTGATATTTTATTACATAGTTAGTTCGTTATAATGAATGCCCAGTTGGTAGGGTAGGCTTTGCCTAATTGCCTCTTAGGGGCGCACGCCCATGCCAGACTGGTCCCCTTATTCTCTGCGTTTGTTTTTGACCTAAATTGATGAGAACTTGTTTCTATCTCGCTCAAACTTGCACAGAGTCTAGGAGAAAAAACAAGAAAGATACATTGCCTCTGTCCAAGTATGACGCGTAATGAACTGAACAAAAACTGGTTTGAGTGGTGTTTTCCCGGGTTTTTAGCGCCCGTTCACAGTGTATGTGTCGCAAATAATTCGTATAAAGGTCGTAGCACACGTATCAACTCAGAAAGGGATCGTCACCGTATCAACTCGAGCCGTTCAGTATTATTTGTATGAAACTCCCTACTGCAACGCACACTAATCGGAATCGTAACGTAATCGCCTCGCCTCGGGACAAGCTCACGAACCGCGGTGCGGTGATGGTCGACTTGCAGTTCCCGCGCTTACGGTTCTCCGTACCCTAGCTTACTGCTCTCCGTACCCTAGCTTACGTCTGTTCGTTCTACCCTTAACGTTCGGATTCAAAATAATTGAACTAGTGCCGGCTAGCCGTCAACCAGCGGTCGGCGAGCCGTAAGCGCAGCGTCGCGTCGCCTAGCTGTAGCCGAGTCGACGTGTCGGAGCTTCTGAACTGCTTACGTTACGTGGACGCCTGTTTGACGCCAAGGGAAAAGGCGAGGCGGTGACGATCCCTTTACGAGTTGATACGTGTGCTACGACCTTTACACGCCGTTTGACATAATGGCGCGCCGGATTGAATATGTAATACGGCGTCCTCACGTTCAGCCGGATTGTGGTAGCGATACGTTCCATAAAGCGGCGACCAACTTTTAGCCGTATTGTCAGCAATTCCGATACTTCAAAAACCTTCTAAAATTGTCTTAAAAGTATTGCCAGCTGGCATGAGGAATGTAGGTCGAAGGCGGAGTGACAACGACATTTGTGACCGAAAGTGGATGTGTAATGTAGAATGCGAGCATAGCGAGCGCGCGTCATGGAGTTAGCAGTTTCTAAATTTGCTTATATCTCGAAAACCGTGCGTTCTGTCGCAAAAGTAATGAAAAATTTGCCCCCTTAATACTCCCCTGGCACGTAATTCTCAACATGTAAGTAACAAAAAAAATGAAAAAAAAACAGAAAAGCAGGAAAAGCGGCCATTTGATTGTGACACCGTTGTCGATTGCAACGCCATGTTTCTTGTTATTATCATGCAGCGCCAGTTGCGGCGATAAATGAAACTAAAACTTTCAAAGCGGCGTATCGACGATGCGCCCGTTTGTATAACGGCGGCACGTTATTACGCCGCTTTGACGAACGCGAAGGGCTCATTCAATGCGGCGTACCTTATTTCAGCCGAATTGTAATCCGGCTGAACGTGAGGACGCCGTATTACATAACGGCGCCATTTTTAAATCCGGCGCGCCATTATGTAAAACGGAGTGTTATACGAATTGGCTGCGACATATGTTTGGCAAGCCGATACTGTTAAATTAAACACTTTGAACCTAGCTAGGAACAGTAAATGGAAAATGTCCTCAAGAGCTGTCTCGACGAAAATTTCTTACAAAATAAACGTAGACAGACCAATTTATGCTAGCTACTCTCGTAGTTCTAGTACCATATTATTATTCAACGTTATTTACCAATGAATATTATTTATTCGAATACTCTGAACAAAACCACGAAACTCCAGTAAGATTAAGTAACATTTCAAATACAGCTTCGTAAATTCCCATTTTGTTTTCTTGGTAATGTTGGGGATATCTTATCTATTACATTATATATTCTTAAGTTATACAGACATGTAATGTGTATTCTGTCTGTGTACCTATCTACCACATTATGCAAGAATGGCTGAACGGCATTCAATAAATCTTTTTGTGTAGATTTTTAGAAGATGTTTTTCTATGTTATAAAAATAAACCTTAAAATTGAACTTAGGTACAAAAAAATAATCCCTAAAACTAGACTAGAATGAAGTTTCAGAATACTTACACTGTGATTTTTTACATTGTTTTAGTAAAACTTGAAACTGTCTCGAACTTAGACTTTTTCGTAACGAACTTCAAGTCAAGTTAAAGTTACATTATTTCGCCGAAACACTCAAGTTTTTTTTTCATAACGATAATATTTTTCTAAACTTTCTGACTAGTAATACCGAGGCTGGAGTCCCGAGACGTGGTTGGCAGTATGATTGGCAATTCAAAGTCTGATTGGGCCGAATTATTTACAAAAAACCCGTCTAAGTGCGAGTCGGACTCGCGCATGAAGGGTTCCGTACCATCGTAGTAGGGGTGCCCTTTAATTTTTAAATAATCTTTATTTTTTATTATTGCTATCATGGTTCATGAGATACAGCCTGGTGATAAACAGACAGACGGACAGTGGAGTATTAGTAATAGGGTCCTGTTTTTACCCTTTGGGTACGGAAACCTAAAAATCGGGTTTTGCAGCTCGTTTTGTAACATAACATCACGCCTTTTTTTCGGCGGTAAGGCAGAGGTGGACCCCACATTTGGCTAATTATATTTCAGTGCCTTGTAACAAAGGGCGAGCCTATTAGCCGGTAGGGGCGAATGTTTGTGTGATGAGCATGGACATTTGTTTCCGAGTTTATATTTATAATAAGTTTATATTTACAAAAAAAGTATCTACATATGTAGTATATCAACTATCTGGTATCCACGACACAAGCCTCGTTGCTTAGTGTGGCACTAGATGGCGGTTTGTGTAATGTCCAGCGATATTTATTTATTTATTTTATTCCCACCAACAGAACACAAATGTAGACTCCGGACTGATGCTGAGAAATTCTAGATCGAAAACCCGATGACGTTTTTCTCGTCCTGGACATCGAACCAAGGACGTCACGCTCAGTAGCGCCGGTTGTGATCAATAGACTCACGAGACAGAGAATGTTGCGACTACGAAATAAAATGCAGGAGCGGCAACTTATCCATCGTGTTGTGAGCACCACTCACACATAACGCTTGTATTCCCCGTAGGGCTGGGCAGAGGTCTATAGTAACTTACATACGTTGTAAGTTCCAAAGCAATTCATCATGGGAAATCATCAAATGACTCCTCCAGCTCTGGGCGGAGCAGGAGGGAGTGTCAGACTTTTACTGACTAAGAGCCATCCATGTTCCTTCATCGCCCATTATGTTCCGGGGCCACGGTATCTCTTTCGAACAGTCCCGCAACCCCAAAGCAATTGACCTTATTAGGAAGTTTAATCATAGATAGTTTGAAAGACTCATTAGTCACACTCATAATTTTATCACGTTTCATTTAATGGTCACTGGAGTAATACGCTGGGAACATCACAGTTACGGATTACATTTCATAGCCCCAGGTATAAGCAAGCCTTGGGTCCGATGATGACTCAGATGATGTCCATCAAAAGTACATTACTATAATTATGATGTTCTTAGACGGCAGATTTTAAGAGTAATAAAACCTGGCGACAATTTGGGAGTCCGGACGGATATAACAAAGCTTTCATTTTCTCATTTCCTTTTATATTTCGACTATTCAAATCTCGGCGAGGGGGGCCAGGAGTCCATAGCACAGGGTATCATCCTAGTTTGAACTCCTGACTCCCACAAACCTTTGTACCTCCAATATTTAATTGTAACACCTCTATATTGTAACTTTACTTTGTGGGAGAAAATAAAAATTTATTATTATTATTTATTATTGTTATTCAAAGCGCGAGAACACCGTCAGATCGAGTTCGCTAATTAATTCATTTTCACTTTTAATCTTTTTGTGAAAACCGAATGTAATATGAATACTGAAGCGTCTATATATCAGACTAGCTGTACCCGCGCGGTTTCACTCGAGTGTTTCATACGTTAGTGTTTATGAGATTTAGTGTGAAAGTTAATGTTCCAAAAAAACAGGCCAAGTGCACTTCGGAACTCACGCATTTAGAACCCTAAACCGTACCAAATGCAGAAGTTATAAATTGTTATGAATAGCAGTGAATTGGGACTGGAATTGTGAATTCAACTGCACATTTACCGCTGAAACGGTGAAAGTCGGTGATTCTTCAATTTTGTCAAATGATCTTTTTTATTATTTAAATTAACCAACGGAATTAAAACATCAAAATGACCTTCATTAAAGTTTCCTGGGAATCGGATTATTTTGACTCCCTGCCGTGCTTCCCCAAAACCAGCAATAATAGTACCATCCTGAAACACCTGGAACTCAAATGGGAATAGTTCTCCCGCTGCCATGAATTCACAAGTGGTTCTGTAGGTGCCATGGCAAGACATTTCAGTAACGTATTTACGCTTCGAACAATAAACAACTCCTAAGCGCTCCTGGTTGAAAGGTTGAAACCTTTCCCAGTTGTTAGACACGTGGCGTACAATGCTGGCTCGAATTTGAGAAGCCATGGTCACGTTACTGGTCACCAAATAGGATAGAGATGAAAATAACCATGCGCCATCACCAGGTATATTTACTATTTTGCAAAGAATTTGCGCTTCGTTAGAAGTGAAAATTTGCCACTTCTCGACACAATCAATGGCAGTGAATTGAGACTGGGATTTCAACTGCACACATTCCGCTGATTCAGTGAAAGTCGGTGATTCTTTAATTTTGCCGGCATGAAAGGTCAAAAGATCAGATTTTTGATTATTTAAATTGGCCGACGGAATTAAAACATCAAAATGACCTTCATTGAAGTTTCCTGAGAATCGGATTATTTTTACTCCCTGTTGTGCTTCCCCAAAACCAGCAATAAAAGTACCATCTTGAAACACCTGGAACTCAAATGGGAATAATTCTCCCGCTGCCATGAGTTCGCAGGTGGTTCTGTAGGTGCCATGGCAAGACATTTCAGTAACGTATTTACGCTTCGAACAATAAACAACTCCTGACCGCTCCTGGTTGAAAGGTTGAAACCTTTCCACGTTGTTAGACATGTGGCGTACAATGCTGCCTCGAATTTGAGAAGCCATGACCACGTTACCGTTCACCAAATAGGATAGAGATGAAAGTAGCATGCGCCATCGCCAGGGATATTTGCTATTTGGCAAAGAATTTGCACTCCATTAGAAATGATAATAATTTGATTATCCATTTTAATTAAACAATACTCACGACCATAAGTAACGTAAAAAATATTACTTGGAACGTAATTTTCTTAATAGCTACTCTTTTACAACACCAGCCTAAACCAAAGATAAACACTAAAATTAAAATACGAACGTAGCGTAGGTATTCAAGGACACTTTTTCTACTAAGAACGTCTAATGCTAAAACACTATGGTAATACCACAGTGTGTTTACAGTATGTAATTCGCGAAGAAATAGACATAACAAAAATTACAGGCAGGCAATAGGTAAGAACACAATTATGATCCTCAAATTTAAAATTAGAAAGAGAAACAAACCAAAACGAAGACAAACCAAACAACGATGATGACAAATATTTCAAAGCAAATTTATTAATTTGCTTTTTTTTTCGTACGAGTAATTGCAAAATATCGCAGAACAGAAATGAGCTTGAACGTGTATCGCTTGTATATCTTTTCTTACCTTTCAGCAGACGCCTGCATACTGAAAAATACTGGCCACCTAGAAATTGGCATAAAAACTTTAGAACATTATAGAACTTCATTTCATTACCTTTCAGCAGACGCCTGCATACTGAAAAATACTGGCCACCTAGAAATTGGCATAAAAACTTTAGAACATTCTAGAACTTCATTTCATTACCTTTCAGCAGACGCCTGCATACTGAAAAATACTGGCCACCTAGAAATTAGCATAAAAACTTTAGAACATTATAGAACTTCATTTCATTACCTTTCAGCAAACGCCTGCATACTGAAAAATACTGGCCACCTAGAAATTGACATAAAAACTTTAGAACATTATAGAACTTCATTTCATTACCTTTCAGCAGACGCCTGCATATTACTGAAACATACTGGCCACCTAGAAATTCGCATAAAAACTGAAGATAAACCTCAAGGAACTCTTATTTCAATGTAAAATATGCATTAACGCGTTGCCGTAAGATTTAATTTGGATCTTTAACTTTTTTCATACAAACATTAAACACCCTTATTTATACCCTTAAGCGCCGAATTTCGTAAAACCTATTCTTAGCGAGCACCTAGAAGCCGAAAGGAACATTCAGGCCCACACATTCATGTCTCTAACTTTAAAAACATAGGACTTTCATACAAACTTTGACACCCTTTTTCAACCCCTTGGGGTGCGAATTTAAAAAAATCCTTTCTTAGTGCACGCTTGCACCCCATAGAGAGTGCTTGTGCCTAATTTCAGACTTCACGGCCCATTCGTTTCCGAGATTTTGTGATGAGTGGTCAGTCAGTCAGTCAGTGAGTGGACTTCCCTTTTATATATATAGATTAAGATGACAAATCTCTCGGTGCGAATGTCTTACCCCTATTGACTGTTGTCTTCAATGTTGCCTTTTTATTTTTATATTGGCCGTGACAACAATAATATTGCCCACTATTCTTTAATGTAATCGTCCATGAAAATCTCATACGGGGCATATAAATGGCTACCGCAATGCGTATGCGTATCTATTTATCTGCATGTCTACCTATCTTCTGCAAGGCTTTCCAGATATCTCCCCCCAGCGGCCAACGGTTATAAACCGAGTTATAAACTTTGATAAAGACTACTACGAAAGGCTTTTACATTACGAAATGACAAATGCTACTCCTGTCTCATAAGTAAAATGGAATGCAAGCTCGTTTGACTTAATAGCCCGACGGAAGCAACCAACTTGCCTATTCAAAAATTTTAACAAAGGAATTTACCCAGCGGTACCACAATCCACCCTGGTTAGTCCCTGTATAAAGGGTGTAATTAAATAGACCATTAACGAAGCCGAAAGGCACTCGTTCTCCCTGTCATTGCTTAATTACAAACTATTAAACAAACTAAAATAAATAAACTAACAACAAACTATAAAAGGGAATCGAGAAACTCCTCCTCAACGCTGTCACCTGGTATTGTGCCCAAGAGACTAGCAGCGTTGCCACGTTGTATGCCAACACTTAGCCTTAGTTTTTAATGTTAAAACTTTACTTTAAATGCCTCTATAACCCGTTTATTATTAAATGCGTTCATCAGCGCAATGTTTTGAGGGGGAGGTTACAGTGATTTTTCACCTCAAAAAAAAAAGTCGTTTCCCAGCAATAATTTTTGCGTAGCGTTACTTAAGTTGATGTACAGAATCCTTGGTTGACGGCTTCGTGAAGGGTCTGTTTACACCATGTATACTATTTAATTGAATCTCACGCGATTAAAGGACGACCTCATAGGCGACTCGCGCTAAGAAAGCCGCTCACATCTGTCAGGGCGTTCGTAGCCATAAAGGGCTATATCACGAGTGAAAGTTGTATGAGATCCACAAAAAATGATACTAACTCTAAAATGTACAACACATTTTTATTTCGTTTTCTGTTCGCCGTTTTTTTGAAGTATGTTAAAAATGAGGGGCCGTATGTTCAAAATGTTTTATAACAATAGACAACCAGTCCGGAATTTTTGAAAGAAACTCAAAAACACAAAAAAAAAACAGAAACAAAATAGTTTATTGCTTCTTAAGTTTACAAAAAATTTAGTGTTTGGAGCTTCCCTTTAAGCAAGTAATGCCTGTGTTGGGAAGCCCCGCTCTTTCATAGCAATGCAATACAAATTCATACAAAAGTTTGCTAAAACTGGGTATTTACAAAAAACAATAGGTACAGAAGTATGATATTTTTATACATTAAAAGAAGTTGCATTAAAAGAAGTTGAATTTGAAGCTTGCAGGTGTGTGTTCAGTGTTATGTAAGGTAATGTGTTTTGTATGAAGGATAGTAGTGTTATGTTGTGTGTGTGTGCGAGTGTGATGATATTGAATTAGTGATGGATGTTTACGACACCCATGGCATGTGTTCTGTGTGTTATTAGTATTTTTGTTTAGTATTATTTTACTTACTTATATGTGTGTGATATGTGTGCGTGTTGTGCATTTAGTGTTTAGAGATATAGTTGTGGGTGTGTGTTACTACTTATTTAGTATTTACTTAATGTGTTCCAAGAATGCCTCCTTGTCATCATAGGTTAGTGATTTTATCCAATCTATTAAAGTTTTTTACAATCATAGTATTTTTTTTGGGTAAATGTATATTTTCCTGTTGATTTTATTATAAAGAAAAGCCGATCGCTTATTGTATTGTCTCCCGGCAAATACAGTTTTTGTATGAGGGATTTGTAAAATTAGGTCTTTTCTTCTTCGAGCTGTTATGCTTGAGTCATATTTTAGAAATTTATGTATTTTTGTAATAGTTTGGATTACGTATAACTTACGAGCTGAGAGTAAATCACTAATCTGATATAGGTTTTCAGTAGGGTGTTTCAACTTTTTAAAATACATGATTTTAATTAGGGCCCGTTGGGTGCGTTCGACGTTGATAAAAATTGTTTTTGCAGCCCCACCCCAAATGGGGATGCAATATATTAGGACCGATTGTACCAGAGCTACGTAGATCTCATTTAAAATATTTCTAGACAGATTTCGGGCTCTGTTCGTATTTATTTTCTTTGGTGCGATATGTCTGAGAGTCTTGAATATCCAGCTTAATCTTCTAAGTCTATTCGTGACTTGATCAAGGTGGGGATACCAGGATAAACTTTGGTCGAGTATTACTCCTAGGTACTTTGTCTGTGCAACCTGTGTAATGGGCGAACAGTTACAATGTCTATTATTAATGTCACCGCATACATGAACTTTTATGTTAAAGTCTTTACTAGGTTGTGTACTTTTGCTAACACTAAAACATATGTAGTTTGTTTTAGACCTATTAAGTGTGAGTAAATTGATGTTTACCATTTAGCTACTTGGGCCATACCCAACTCTGCCTTTTGTTTCATAACGTGCCAGGAGTTCCCTGAGAAATCTATCGCGGTATCATCAGCGTATGAGAAGACCTTTGCAAACTCTGAGTACAGTATTTAGTAGCGCAAACTTACCCAACAACTTCATATAAGGTAAATACTTTACAGAAGTTGAATACCATTATGAAGTCAGCTTCATCGTCCGGTGACAATCTAAGTTCGATGTGAATTCAACTTATACCCTGTTTGATCTCTTGGGGAAGCTTGTTACGTTAGCCTGTTAAATATTGTTACTTGCAGTTTCTGTAGTGTCTAGCTTGTTTGTGAACTATAAACATCACACATGTATTCCCGTAAGAGGTCGGCAGAGGTAGATAGAACACCTCACTTTACTCTGGAGTGTATATGTGGTGTTGCCTCACAAACGATGGGACACTTGATATTCTATCCTGCCTGTCCTGTTGCTTGCAAATCACAGGAGCTGATGGACGCTACTGAAAGTGCCAAATAAGTCGCCAAATTTTATGCTGACTCAATTTAAATTGTCATCGACACGCTAAGAACAGAAGCAGTCTATTGAAGGTGGAATCTATCACATTTCCGGACACAAATCCAAACGTTCGCTTCTGAGAAGTTTCTGATAGAAGAGCCCAATAGTACCTACTTTGTCTCTCATAAAAATCGTATCCAGGACCTAATGCTCACGTTTGCGTCATCTAGACCAACAAAGTACCTACTCAACTTAGTCGAGCCAGTCGGTTGTTTGTACAGTCTTATAAACCTAACCCGCACATAACCGTGTCATCATGTCCATTTTGATACGAACTCGTTCACACACGTCCGTGTCAGTACACGCGGCGCCGGAACTACAGGGCGGCCCGGCCACGTATCCCTGACCCGGTGTAGGACCGTGCGGTCTGACCCTAACCCGGTGTTAACCTCCGCGGGCGAGCCTGAGCAGGGGCGAGCAGAAATTGTCAGCTCGAATACATTGCACTATTGATGTGAACTGACTCTCTTGAATTGAATCAACTTCGGAAGATTAGGGTTAAATAACGAACATAACATCACGCCTGTAATGTCCGAAGCGTTAGGCAGAGGTGTACCTAGTAGTGCCCCTATGTTTCGCCAGTTATGTTATGTTAAGTCCTGTGGGCGCTCCTATTGCCAACAACCGGGCACGAATCCAAACTTCGTGGCTGCTACTGAGAAATTCCTAATGGAAAAACCCAATAACAATTTGCCCGACCCGGGAATCGTACCTGGAACCTCATAGTCAGCAGTCGCGATTGCGGCCAAGACCAAGTTCTGAGCTCGCGATATTTTGAAGTCTTGACAACAAGCCCAAAGGTTTTTTTTAATCGTACTTTTTTGCAGTAGGTTCTCATTTAAATTTTTTGACTGTGTAAAATCAAAATGTATTTTAGTCCAGTTTAGTCGATACAAACGACAAGAACGGAGGGCCAAAAATTCGCACGGAGTATCGTCTCTATCAAAACAGACACTGCATTTCTCACAAAAACCTACCCAGATCGGAAACTTTAATAAGAATACTAAGCGCGCCTTAAAAAATTAACCAACAATGAGTTGGTAGCGTACCTATTTCATGAAGGGCTAGGCAGATGGAGTTAGGGACCTGCTCCATAAGCACCTACCTACCCTTTTCCCAACTATGTTATCTAACCTCCACAACTCAAACTGGTTTTTAATTAAAACAGTAAAATAACCATCACCATAAGCTCTTATATTATTTAATTTTTAGAATCACCCTCAATTGCTCCACAGCTTACTCAGTAAATTGTATTTACTCTGATTAAATAAGAAAGGGTTGTTTTCCTCCAGTGATTTTATAGAAAAGAGGAACAATAAAATCTTCTTCAGTACGAGTTTTAGTCTTTCTCTTAGGAGGGTTCCTAACCCGGAAACAAGCTTTAAAAAGGAACTTTATTTTCTAGCAAATCTACATCTTAGCATCAAGTGTGCCAATATGTAGATTTAACAGTAAATAAAAAGCGTATTTTTGTTTTTAACCGACTTCTAAAAATGAGGTGTTATATACTCCTATTTTATTGTGTAGAAGAAGCTTGCACGGTGGTCCCTTATACATTTTTATTTACTTTGTTTTTGTACTGTATGAGTTATCCTCAATAATAATTATAATTAAACATTTTTTCTTCTTTGTCTATGTGAATGATGTACTAACTTCATCATCTGCCTAGCCTTTTCCCAACTATTTTAAGGTCGGCTTCCAGTCTAACCGGATGCAACTGAATACCAGTATTTTACATGCCGTCTACTTTACGTTTACTTGTACTATCTGACCTCCACAACCCAGAATGTACTGGGTAATACGATACCCCTTGGTAAGACTGGTTGTCAGACTTTTTCGGCCACTGACTACCGTAACGACTGTCAAAGATCTACAAATGACAGCCGGGACCAACGGCTTAACGTGTTTTCCGAGGCACGGAGGAAACTCGGTATATTATGAGTGTTCACCCATCCACAGACCAATCTAGGCAAGCACAGCTTAACCTAAAGATCGACCCGAGCGGCTGTTATTATTTAGCCACGAGCTCCTAATAACTTATAAATGTAAAATTAAATTGAAACTCGACAAGGATTTGTGTGAGATACAATAGAACAGACTAAAAAGGGTAAAGTCAAAGTCGGTTAATTTTTTTGCAAAAACGTCTTTTTATTCAACGACATCTTCTTAGTAATATCATAAATTCACCGATATGCTAGACACCAAACTTTAGAAAGTGCTTACAATTTTGCACATTTCATTGTATAAGAATAACGTACATTTTTACTCGAGGTTTTCTTACTCAGGTAGCAAGAGAACCTGAGTAAAAATGTATCCCGTAAACGGGTACCTAACGTTATGGTACACTTATCGAGCACACTGCTTGTATATGAGTAAAATTTCACTTTAAACCACATTCTAACATGCAAAAAGTCCATCAGTATTTTTTACATTGAGCAGGCGGGTCAACGACCGCCTAGCCCTCTCGCGGCCATGTAATACTAAGTACCTTTTTGCATATTTCTGTCGTAACCTTTCATAAAAACCTTTGAACTGCATTAATTTCTTGTTCAATAAAATGTTTATAATATAGTCCATTCATTTTTGATTAAAAACAAGTTGGCTATTAAATAGGTGTGTACATTTTAGACAAGGCCTTTCAAAATTTCTATTTTGTATTTTAAAACGAATTAGGATTTAGGAAACGTACTCTCTAAATCTTTACAGTTTCGGTAGCTTTTTAAGTAGATTCACATATGTTTATATCTTGGAAACCAAAATCGGAACGGAAGATATAATAAATTTAGCATACATCCAACCTTATCTTATCTCTTATCTTTATTGACACAGCCGTTTCTTTGTTAACATTTAATCATAAACTATATACATAATCAACTACAAGCTATTAAAAAAACTAAAAGTGCATCGAAAATCTCCTCAACTCTTATCTTATTACATAATTGGTGAAATGTGTGTGCCGTAGGTATCCTTTTGGTCAACAGGCGTGATGTTATACTGAGTATCCAACATGCGATAAAAGATGGCAAATGAAGATCATCCCGCAGAATGACCTCGTATAACCCCGACGCTTATGACACAGTATATACGTATATTGTACGGGTTATGTGATAGACGCCAGTTGTCACGCGCCGCGGCTGCGTCAGCCATGAGTTACGGCATCTCGTATATTTCGATAACCATAGAGGAAGTTCAGAAGCATTACTTAAACAAACTTATTGTTTGTAAACTCTTGACATTAAGCTAACTTAATTGTTTGTAAACTCAAGACATGGTTTTTTTGGAATGTGGGACTAAACTTCAGGACGAACGAAGAATAAATCGGTTCAAACTTAAAATTATTGCTAGTTTATTTTTATTTACGGTTACCGTAAACTGGAAGAGAGAAACTAACACATACATATTAACAAAAGCGGATGACAAAAAAAACTTATTTTATAATTTCGAGGAGCTCGTGGCTAAATAATTACAACCACTCGGATCAATCTTCAGGTTAAGCTGCGCTTGTCTAGGTTGGTCTGTGGATGAGTGACCACCCATAACATATACCGAGTTTCTTCCATGCCTCGGAAAGCAAGTTAAGCCTTTGGTCCCGGCTGTCATTAAATTTGTAGATCTTTAACAGTCGTTACAGGTAGTCAGTGGCCCAAAAGTCTGACAACCAGTCTTACCAAGGGGTATCGTATTACCCAGTACTAACTGGGTTGTGGAGGTGAGATAGGCAGTCGCTTCATGTAAAATACTCATAATCAGCTGTCTGTAAGCTGACCCCTAGACAAGGCTGGGCAGTTGAAGATTTTATTACTTTTAACCGCTTGGCAATATCTTGAACTTCTGTGGACACATGACGATAAACTCTTGCTACGTGCGTATACCAAGATGTGGCCGTGTTAGCACACAAACCATTTGACGAGGCTCATTAATATAGAGATTGTTTATCTGTGTGTGGAACGGGTATTACGTTGATTATGTTTACCACAGAACTGTAATTTTGTAGTAATTACTTACCGATGAGAGCTTTCTTACATAGATTAAGTAATAATAATAAGAATCTTTCGACTTATTTGTTTTCTTAATGTTAGCTAAATTAATGAGATTGTTTGTTGATTTAGTACAAGGGACTTTTCAAGTATTACGTAAGCGCTATAGGGCTGTTCCCTCTCATAGAGAGGAGGCCTGAGTCCCAGCAGTGGGAACATTAATAGTCTGATGATGATGATAATGATGATAGGGCTATTGGATGTTATGTCTTTTAAAAGTAACTTTGACCTCTGAGTCTTTTGGCTTTTAGTTCTCAGAGTAGTCAAGTACTAAACACTGGCTTCATAAGTCCTCCGCAGCGTCTGTCTGTCTGTCTGTTCGCGATAAACTCAAAAACTACTGCACCGATTTTCATGCTGTTTTCACCAAATTTTCAAGAGTGGTTCTCGAGGAAGATTTTAGTATATAATTTGTCAAGCGGGCGAAGCCGCGGGCATCAGCTATTATAGTAAAAAACAAAGATCCCAAACAATCAAAAGGAAGAGTAGCCAACCAATCTGTTACCCAAATGCGTAATCGGCGTAGCAGCGATACAACTTCGCTACGCCTTGCTACGCCGTAGCACCATAGAAATATTTTAGTAAAATTACTTGTGTTACTTTACAATACGGTGTTGAACGAATCTTTGAGTCGATTTAACTTAAGCTGTGATAAACATTGTATGCTTACTGATCAAGTTATATGATCGCGTAGCCGAGCGCTTGGCTCGACGCCAGCCTCTTGAGACAGTTTTCAACTTCAGCTTAGAAATTCCGATGACAATCTTTGCAAAGCAATTTTTTATCGGAAGGTCTATAAATAGTTGTTACAAAATTACAGGTTGGGGTGTGTTTTTTAAATATTGCCTTATCAAATTCACTGTCCACGAAGAAGACATAATACTTAAGAATCGCCCCGAACCATATGTGGTTCATGTTACGGTGAACGGGTTAAAACCAGTGAAAACGTTACCAAATGATACGATATAATCGTTTTTTTACTTTTCGCCTTCTTGGCCACGACCTGCGCGCTTAAGCGATACGCGAATTGAAAAAAACGATTGCATAGAATGTTAATGAAATTAATTATAAGCCACGGATCACCACGATGCGGCTTGCCAAGCGACGCCGGCGGTACTTACGCAAAGGAAACAAGAGACGCATGCGCGTGCATGTCGCTAGACGCAAGTCGCATCCCCCGAGGTCGTGGACTTCCTTTTAAAAACAATATTATCATTCAATAAAATGGTAGAATAATACGCGTTGAAGAATGAAACAAGAGCGAAATGAACGGGACAAAGGGCTGGAAGATGTTGACTATCATTCAATAAAAATATAACTTAATTGGCTCTTATAACTACTCAGCAGTTACAGACTTATTTGCTACATAACATACATAATATCTGCAACTTATTACATCTATGATTGATTGAGTGATATACCAACAAAAGGAATTCGTAAGTAAAATAGGACAGCCAGTTTGGTCTGGATCTAGGTTAATACATATACTTCGAGTAAATAACTTGGTGTATTATTTGATTTATAGCCTTATAAATCAAATAATATACAAATATATATATATATATATATATATATATATATATATACATATATATAATGTGTGATTAGTGCCTAACCTGGTGTCAGAGTTTTTATGCCGCCCATGTGCCTCTGACTTATCTTATATGCCGTCGTGAAATATCTCTCAGGCATGCTGGTTTCCTCATGATGTTTTCCTTCAACGAAGCAAGTGATACAATACCCACATGAATCCGAAAAACTTGTCAGTCCGACGGTCACACCACAAGGCTATCACTGCTACAATACAACCGACAACGTTCCGATGAGAATCTACTTAGTCTTTTCAAAATTATGTTTGGTTCGGCTTCCAGTCTAACTGGATGCAGCTGAATACTAGTATTTTACATGGAGCGACTGCCTATTTGACCTTCATAACTCAGTTACTGGGGTAAATGTTACCCCGTGGTGAGACTGGTGCCCAGACTAACAGACGCGAGCTGATAACAAATACACAAAACAAAAATACTCGATGGAAAAATCGAATAACATTGCACTGAATAAAGGCTTTAAAGTAGAGATCGAAATGGTGATGCGCGGGGCATAACCAGTGCTACAACTGGGGCGGGGCCTGTGTACTTTTTGTTTTCACTTGTATCGGCAGTCCCCAAAGACTGCTCAGCGTAGCGTCAGCGTGGACCGTGGGCGCGGGCCTGTGGACGGTGGGCTATGGGCTAGCTCGCCGTCCGTCTGTCTCATGACGACAGGCCGTGTCGACGGCGCGTTCGTGTTCCACGCGCGCCTCAAAGAGAGTCAGCAAAAAGGAAGGGGTCCGCAAGGACCAATGCCTGCCGGGGTTGCGGGACTGTTCGAAAGAGATACCGTGGCCCCGGAACATAAAGGGCGATGAAGGAACATGGATGGGTTTTAGTCAGTAAAAATCTGACACTCCCTCCTGCTCCGCCCAGAGCGGGAGAAGGCATTTGATGATTTCCCATCCGAAAAAAAAAGGGGGTGAAAAGGGCCTGTGCACAGTGAGCTATGGCCGCTATGGGCTAGCAATTTTTTTTTTTTTAACTGTTTAGGTAGGCATCCAAGGTTTTGCGTAGCCTGTCTATGTTCTCGCTGTATAATTATTCTTTGTGTCTTCAAACGTCCGCTTGAACAAGAGCCAGTCAGTTATGTTGCCACTAAACTCAGTAAGCTTTTTCTGACAACGGCTCTGATTTTGGTTCGGCTTTGGTAATGAAGCAATTATAGCATTAGCTAGGTTTTCTATGTCACTTACCCGGGATACGGTAACATTACCAGAGCACGAGGGCTGAGGAGGTAGATCACATGTAGGTCGCAGTTGACGTGGTGAGATAGTGATTGCAACCTTGGCAATTGCCGCTAGCGAGCGCTGCATGACGTCGCGCACGAGCTCCGTACCTGGTGCTGCGTGTGCAATGGGTTGCGCCATACTATGCTCGCGCAGCCAACTCCCGTCAGCCATTTCTGCGAAGATAGTTTTCTGGACCCAGTCTGCAGTGCACTGCGACTGCTCCTGGCGCTCAAGGCTTCTTCCACTTCGAGCGCCGCAATATTCGCCTCAAAGGTAGCTTCTGCAGCTTCACGTTCAGCAGCAGCTACGGTGGTCGCCTCCCGCTTTGCAATTTCTGCAAGCTGCATCTTGCGAGCTGCTTCCACCTCTTTGAAGCGAGCAATTGATGTGGCGCTTGAAGCCGAGGACACTGAGCGTGTTTTTTCTCCGGCCACTTGCTCCTGCGGGTTGGCTTTACGAGTTTGTGCTCGTGTGATCATCTATAAAACATTTTTACACCCGGAAGAAAATTTTAATTTTGAATTTTGTGAGACCTCTGGTTCAGGTCGGCTCGAAGGACCAATGTTAGGCACCAAATCAAAGAAGATTAAAATGTGCTATTGGGTATAATATTGTAATTACAATATTTAGGAAAATAGAAAATAAAGATAATGTAAGCAGCCTCGTCGCTAGCTGTTAGATCTGTCACCAACACCTATACTTAGTCCAAATTGGTTCAATGCCTCGGATGCTGCAATAACAAACTTTCTCCTCTTGTATCAAAATGTACTATTCTGTTCTTTTCTGTATTTAGTGTGCACATAAACTGTTAAATAAATAAATAAACCTACAAAAATGATTCAACACACGGACAGACATTAATTCATCCGATTTAGTAAATACACACGGGTAAATATATCCATTTATCTCACGTACTTACCTCGAGGCTACAACAATTGATCAATTATTGGTTTATATATTTCCCGGAGCACATTTACAGATAAATAAGATTAACTGGAGTACGGCCATTAGTACATTATTTATGTCTAGTAATGATATAGTGTGGACACAACTAAAACGAGAATTATTATGTTACGTACTTATTTAAACTAGGTATCTTATAAACATCAAAAATAAAAAATAAAGTAAAATTAGGGACCTAGAGGATGAATTAGTCCATGCAAATGTCAAACTTTTAAATTTGAAAAAGGAAAAGGATCATACTCAGGCTTTGGAAACTGAACATTTGTATAATGAATTAGTTAATACAAATTGCAACCCTCATTCCATTATAACAATAGACCTTACAGAGGACTCCTTACTAAAGCATAACTACAGCCATAAAATTATAAACCTGTATCCGTGTTACCAGTTTTTAGCAAGGTTTTCGAAAAAGTAATGCTTAATCAAATGCTCTATCATTTTAACACCAACAGAATCTTAAATGATCAACAGTATGGCTTCACTAAGGGACGTTGTACAACTGACGCCGGTGTAACCTTATTAAAGCACATATTTACTGCGTGGGAAGAATCTCAAGACGCCATAGGAATTTTTTGTGACCTCTCCAAAGCGTTTGATTGCGTAAATCACGACACATTACTTTTGAAACTTGAGCATTACGGACTGGGTAAACTTGCACTTAGTTTGGTAAAATCTTATTTGAATGATAGACAACAACATGTTCAAATAAATGGTGTTAATTCACAGGGTTTAAAAGTAAAAATGGGGGTTCCACAAGGCTCAATATTGGGTCCTTTTCTCTTTCTAGTATATATAAATGATCTACCCTATTTACTGAAAAACCAACCGCAAAATATGGTGTTATTTGCTGATGACACTTCCCTTATTTTTAAGATAAATAGGCGGGCCCAAAATCTAGATGACGTGAATAATGCCCTACTTCAGGTCCAAAATTGGTTCACAGCAAACAATTTGGTATTAAATGAAAAAAAAACCAAATGCATAAGATTTGCTTTACCGAATCTTAAAAGTAGTGATTGTGATATAATATTGAATAAAGAGAAACTTGAATTCGTAGATAAAACGGTTTTCCTGGGGATTACGCTTGATTCAAGGCTACAATGGGGTTCTCATTTGACATCTCTTGCGGGGCGGCTAAGTTCAGCAGCCTATGCCATTAGAAAAATCCGTCAGTATACTGATGTAGATACCGCTAGACTGGTTTAGTTTAGTTACTTTCATAGTATAATGTCTTATGGCATTTTACTGTGGGGACGGGCTGCAGATATTGAGTCTATATTTATTCTGCAGAAAAGAGCCATCAGGGCCATATATAATCTTCGTAAGCGCGATTCTCTAAGGGAACTGTTTAAGGATATTGGCATCATGACGGTACATTGTCAATACATCTACGAAAACATAATGTACGTCAGAAAAAATCTGCACCTTTTTGGTAAAAGGGGTGACAGACATAATTACAGTACTAGAAATAGGGACCAACTACACACATCAAAAGTATCTAGGGATCAACATATATTTTTGCAATAACTTTTCTCCTGATTGATATTAATTAAAATTTTCTTTAAGGATTCATCAAATAAAGTGTTTTCGTTTGTCACAGTAACGATAAACCAAGTCACCTTTGCATTAATAAAGAAATTTGCCATTTTCCTAATAAAGGGATTTTTGACATTTGAACCACTAACATTAAAGTTCGAAAAAAAGACTGAAATAACAGTTTTCTTTAAAATTTTATTGGGTAACTTAAACAATTAATAATCCGTGTTTCTACCGCGAACACTAACAACACAAGAACATCGGTTTGGCATACTCAAAATGAGTTCATCCAAATCACGCTGTGGAATGGCCGCCCATGTTCGTTGCAACAACAAAAAAAGGTCTTCTTGCGACTGGATACCCTCCATATTCGGCAGAGCTCTTCTCTGTAGCATATCCCATGCATGCTCAATCGGGTTCAAGTCTGGCGACTGAGCAGGCCAGGGCAGGACATTGATGTTAGCTGCGGCGAGAGTCTGTCTTACAACTCTTGCGGTGTGCGGTCGTGCATTATCATGCATTAACTGAAATAAGGGACCGATTTGCACTTGTAGAGGAACGATGACGTCTGATACAATCGTCTCAGCATAAATTTGAGCGTTGAGGTTGCCTCTGATCCAAATCAACTCAGTTCTTCCGCCGATCCAAATACCCGCCCATACCATGATGGTTCCACCACTATAAGGATGGACTTCCTGGCAGGATTTTAATCGCTGTTGGCGTCCAGGGGTTCTCCAGTGTCGTATACGTCTTGTATCTGGTCTCATACCAAAACGAGACTCATCAGAAAAGCACACGAAACGCCATTGTTCTTCTGCCCAATTTCTGTGTTCAAGAGCCCATTGATATCGAATCCTACGATTGTGCATTGCTATAGGTGGTACCCGTAGCGGTCTTCGGGAATGAAGGTTCACTTCATGCAAGCGGTTTCTGACTGTTTGGTCGCTAATTAAGTTCCCTGAAGAGTGATGAAGCCTCACGGCTAACATCATGGCGGTTATTGTTGGAGCTCTTCGAGTTAAGATTTGAATGTATCGGTCTTGTCTCCGTGTGGTGCAGCGATACCGTCCTCCATGGCGCTCAGCCACGGTACCAGTGCTTCGGTAACGTGTCCAAAGTCGACTGATAACACTCTGACTTGTATTCAGAGCTAAAGCTACAGTACGTTGCCGGGAACCAGCTTCTATCATTCCCACGGCTCTGAGCATTTCTTTCCTGCTTAAATGACGTCGCCGCTCCATAATAACGTTGGTTTTAATCAGTAGTAGGGAAACAGTAGCACTAATAATGTCTTCAATGCGTTGTATGTTTTTATAGGGAAAATATTGACAGCTTATTTTCATCTTTTACTCGAATTTGATTGAGAGTTCCTGATTCAAATTATGAAATGCACCAAAAAGGATCCATATAAATTTATAAAATCATAAATTTATTACAAAGCCACATCTCAATCTCAAGAAATCCGCATAAAAATGCTTGATCCCTAGACATTTTTGATGTGTGTAGTTCAGCCAGGTTTCCGACTCGCTAAAGTAGACTCATCTTTCATGGGGTACTGTTTGAGATGCTATAATAAAATTCCACAAAGTATTCTTGAACTGAATGAGACGAAATTTAAAACATGCATTAAACGCACACTATGTAAGCAAGCATATTACAAGTTGAGCGATTATATCGCTGATAAAAATGCTTGGCTCAATGCTGGTCCTGCTCCACAAGGACAGGGGCGCATAAATTGATAGCATTAAAATGTATTGTTGGAGCTGCTGAAGATTGTACAACTATCTTTGCATTGTATAGATTCAATCTCTTTAGTATTATATAAATGCATAGCCCATATTGTGTGAGTACTATGTACTAGAAAGCTATCATTCACTGGAAACCTACGTCTTTTCTTGACTTGAATGTGCCCTGGCGGTTTAGAGTATGTCATGCTCACTCAAATGTCTCGCTGATGGTGGCGCATGTGTCGGATCATTTAGTTCCCTTCAAAATGGTTGAGTTGAATGGTGCTGATCCATGCGTCATGTCCGTGAACGGGCGCTGTCAGTTGTGACTGGTCATCTCTTAGTTGCCATGGCTTATTTGAATGAATTATTTTGAATTGTATTTTTTTTTGTTTGTGTGTTTTTGCTGTGGACACTTTTAACGTGCACATCTTGCTACATTGTTCTCACATAATATACCATCTCAACATGAATGATGTAACCAAGATTTTGTAACAATATTCTGATTTAAAAGAGTGTCCATGGAGTTTCTTGCCCGTTCTTCTCCATAGAGATCTACGCTAGGGAATGGGCAACTACAGTACTTTCACAGTTTTTATGTCTTGTGACTGGGACTGTAGCTACATTTAATTTTCATCTTTGTTTCGACAATTCAAAAGTGCCTGTAACTGGCTTACTTGAAATAAATGCTTTGTTTTTTTTCATCTTAGTATTTACTACCTGTTGCCCGTGACCTTCATGAATCTGCTTGAAATTAATTATTATAATAGTAGATTATGCACCTAGGGGCTAAAGTTGTGTCTTATGTCACGGGTGTCATATTGAATCTCGAGCGCAATGAAGGATTCGGGATTTAACTCCCGAGCGCAGCGAGAGAGTTAAGAGTTTAACTCACGAGCGAAGCGAGGGAGTTAATACAAGAATCCTGAATGCAGCGAGGGATTCAAGCTAGCCCAAGGCAAAGACACCTTTAGCCCAGAGGAGGATACTCTACTTTTTATACCTACTGTGAGAAAATAATAGCCATAGTACGAAAAACAAAGTATTAATTAAATAAACAAACAGTAAGAATAAATAAATTAACTAATGTTACAGCCAATTACTATTACGGTATTACGGCGCGGTACGGTATTTGTTATTATTAATGCCAGTTTTAACGTTATTCCATTCCTTTTAAAAAATGGTTCTTAGTTATCTAATTATTCTTACAATATTATGTCTTCGAAAACATGGCAACGATATGAAGAAGCAGTCGTTATGATTTTGTAGGAAATCGAGAATATCATCCACGCGTAGTAAGGGTATCGAGAATAGCTTTCCTCTTTCTGGCACCAAAGGGTGTTTGTTAGTACTATACTGCCAATTTAGCTGAGCATGTGAGATTCCAAATTCAAATCATATTATTGACCAGCGGGTCATAATGAAATCCAGTACAACATTATTGACCGCCTGTGCCCCCGGCCACTCATGACTCACTTTAGGTTAAGGTTACTACAACAGCCCATAACGTCCACTGTTGGACATAAGCCTCTCCCTAGGTGTCTCCTTAGGTTAAGGTTGCTTGACATATAATTTGACATTTTCGAGCAGGTGGTGTGAAAAAATATTTATTTTCTATTTGAATCGGATTTGGTAACAGGTTCAAGGATTTAATCCTTATTATAAAATTAAAGTTGTAGCTTAAGTTACTGCTTATGACATCCGCTAACTACCAGTAGAAGTCCCGCCAAAATCGGTCCAGCAGTTTCAGAGATTAACCGCAACAGACAAACAGACAGACAAAAAATATAAAAATTGTTTCGTTGTTATAAGTACCATTTATATACTTTCATTTCATCATTTCAGTAAAACAATGTTATTTTGAAATTACAAACAGACACATTTTATTAAATTGTATAGATATACACACAAAAACCGGAAACAAGGAAACGAGGAAACCGGCATGTCCTAGAACCAAAAATTCGAAGACATGTGACCTCTACCAATCCGCACTGGGCCCGCGTGGTGGATTATTAAAGCCCATTCCGTCTCATTGGGAGGAAGCCGTGTCCCAACAGTGGGAACATTATAGGCTGATGATGATAATGATGATGACACACAAAAAACCACATTAATATAGGAAAACAGCAAAATACATAAACAAGGTAATTACTAAATGCCAATCATAAAGTATTCCTTGCCCGCCTCGATCAACAATTAGCAACCTTGCTCGTCAACTTTAGTGGAAAAGGAATATACATTGGTGTCGATTCTGTTGTGCACAAACTAAACTTAATTTATGCTATTGCTATCTTTTTCTCTCTAATAAAACGAGAAAGAGACGGACGTAATTTAGAGCTGTCAAATTTAGTTGGAAATAATATTTCCATTTAAATGAAGGGTGCACGTAAAAACATGTCGACTAAAATCACGGTGAAGCGCAAGGCATAAACTAGTTTGACATCTCTAACTTAGTTCATAGCTATAGCCGTCCTTTTCTCGCACTGCCTTTTAGTAAAAGATAGCAATAGCTTAAATTAAGTTTAGTTTGTGCACAACAGAATCGACTAAATAAGTCTTTAACCCGAGGTAAACACTGTGCTTTTCATTACAAATACAAGGAAAGTAAAAATAAAAACATGAATTAGCTAAAGAAAAAATGACTAAATATTGTTTTTCACTACTGCTTTAGCCTCTTCTCTTGTGAAATTAGGCGTTAAATCTATAATTATCTGAATCAGATGAAATCATGGAAATTAAAACAAAACTCTACAACTCGAAAAAACGAATGAAGATCGGATTGCCGTTTTCCCGTCTATTTTTTTTTTCTTTCTATGGCCGGCTAGCTATTCTGCCATTAGTTTTCATTTTCATCATTGAAAAAATTGTAAATATTTTGCCCAAATCTATGTTATTTTAAAGATATAGTTGAAACTAAATTGTAATAAGGTTTTTAAAAAAATATAAATTATTTAATTGATACTTAACTTGTAATTTCAATTTTACATCGCGCTTTATTTGAGTGGTTTTATAGAAAGTTGGAACATGGTTCAATAGAAAAAGTGTTTTTGTTTATAATTTGACAGCTGTTAGTTGAAAACGATTCTCCCTAGGGCTGAAAAGTATTACTTTCAACCCGCTCCTCAGGTAAATTCAGACCTACTTTCAGATTATGAGTAATGAAAAATATATTTAAAAGGCTAGCTAGGGCTTAGAGCAGCGGTGGCCCAGTGGTGGCGGCCCCGACTTACGAACAGTAAGTCATGGGTTCGAACCCAGACAGGCGCATTAATTTGTGTAATTTATTTCATCACCACTGCTCTCAAAACGGTGAAGGAAAACATCGTGAGGAAACGGGGCATGTCTTAGAACCAAAAATTCGAGGACATGTGACATCTACCAATCCGCACTGGGCCCGCGTGGTGGATTATAGCTCATACGCAAAATACGTGCTTTGACGTGGGGTTGCGGACACCAGCCCGTTATACAATACAATAGCTAGGGTTTACAAACTAATATCACTCAATGATCCTTTGCGTAGGTTCGCAATACCAGCTTTTCCAATTACAAGATCAAATAATAAGTGTTGTCGATTCAATTACATTATTCGATGACACGAGTAAGCGAGCGTATCTTTTCGTACCAATTTAACGACTGAAATGGGTCGCAGGTGTACAAAATAAATAAAATATCTTTACCGGGGTTCGTATTTTCGTAACGACGTATTCCGTCCAAACCATTCAGTTGACAAGGTTATTTATACAATAATTTGATCAACTTCGGTTTTAACGACCTGAGGAATACTATAGGATAAAAACAAGTTACGGTGTTTAGAGAGGATACGGCCATGGCGGTTTTCCAGCGCTATCATTCCACTGATTACAAATCTTTAGCCGCTTAGGTACTAATTGATGGAAGTGAACTTTAGAATATGCTTTTAATCGGTATAAAATCGGAATGCTGGGTTGTGAATAAGATGTATGAAAAAAGATTTCATGTAGCGGAGATGAGAATGTTGAGGTGGATGTGTGGTGTGCCGCAGACAGATAAGGTAAGAGTTGTGTATATGTCACTGGAAATGTATGAAATCCGTCATTGTATACAATTCCTAGGAAATGTATACAATTCCTAAAATAGATAGGAAATGTATGATATATTTTATAATATGCATTTTTTCTTGGATATCTCTACATTTCCTAAAGAGCTGATAGGAAACGTGTTCTTGATTCACACTTTAAAATGTTTAGCTTTAATTTTTTTTTTATACCGACTTAGGGCACCCCGACAGCTTATAGGTTAGAAGCTATACCCCTTCGTGGTTATTATTTTGAATTCATTCAGAAGTCCTATCAATCAACCTCAAACAGACAAAAAACCAACCCATATTCAAATTTCGAATAAGTTATAGTGCAAACCATCTTAATAAAAATTCTGATTTCAGTTTTCAAACATGTTTTATTTATTTTATTCACAGAGAGCATTCGTTTTTATACATTTCCTAGTATCATTTCGGAATTACATACAATAGGTATGACGACAGTATCCAAAAATTGCAAATCTATTTAGTCCGTCAGTTAGAGTATTGGAAATTAATGGACACGTATTTTTTGTTTTTGTAAATCAATGAATATTGACAAAGATAAAACTCATGAAAACTCGGAAGTGGGGGCTCGTGACGTCAGAACTAGGTAAAAATTATACCTAGGTGTGACGTATTGAGAATTTAAAAGCGTAATATCTTCGTCAATTTTGGTTTACTTAACAAAAGAAAAAACACGGGTCAAATATTTTTTGATAATCTTACTGACGGGCTAATTCGTTTTTTTTGTCGTCTCGCCTATTGGAAGCCTATTGTCGCCTAGGAAATGTGTGTATTAAATAATCTTTGAAACATTACAACACAAGGCTCGGAATTGTTTACATTTCCTAGGAATTGTGTACAATTCCTAGATTTCATACATTTCCGGTAACATATACACGTAATAAGGAAATATATTATTATAGGAAACTGAATAAAACCAAATCTCTTTGAACCAAATCTGCGAACCAACTGCCAGTCATTTATTTTTCTAAATGACACTTACACACTAAAGAGTATTTAACATGAAGGTTATATACACTACAGTAAGCAGCGCCAGTTACAGAAAATTTGTGATGAGGAGGGACGAATCGCATGTGACTAAAAGAGTGATGAATATTCAATGTTAATGGATGGAGAGGCAGAAGAAGACCAAGGAAACAATGGATGGAAAATGTGTGAGGAACGATATGAAAGAAAAATTAGTAAATGACAGCGTGACGGTTAACACAGGAGAATGGTAGAAAAAAACGTGTGATGATGTTGACCTTTATTGTACCTTACACATACTCGTATAGTCAGTCTGAGTAGGTACTCTGTCCATCCAGTCCGTTTGTGGAACTCACTTCAGACTAACTATCCCTTTATAAGTCGTCAAACTCTTTCAACGCGGGTCTGCTGGGATCAGAAACTAATGAAATTGCCAGTACCTTTGTGCTCCCTCTAAGTCTACATAATGTTACTACATAAATAATGAAGCTATTTCTTTTTCTATGAATTCAACAATCAAATAACGTCAAAATCACGAAAGCTTTAGTTCTCAAACAGTAATACAATCAACTCAAAGTATTGTTAGTAATTTGAATTCTTGTAAACAAAAAGTTATGTTAACTTTGTATTTTGATTTCTTACGTTAAATGTACTTTGACGGCTACACACAGTGTACCTACTCGTACAACGTTTTACCTCACACGAATGCTTTTAAAAGGAGATTAACGAAATGAGTAAAATATTTTATTTACGATCCATCAGAGACTCAAGCGAATTCAAGCGAAGATTTTCTTTAGCCGGATTTCGATGGCGAACAATTTCGGCTATTTCAATCATCGACACGCCTCACGTATATACCTTAATACGTATGTGTAACATTCTAATTTTAACGGAGAGCACATTCAATGTGAAATCCTTCATAACATTTTAATCACTGTGATTTGGTGCTTTTTCTATAAGAAAACCAAATTAAATATTTTGATGAGATTTCATTAACGTTCTTTCAGTAACATGCTAATGAAAAATTACTAAAAATGCCCAAAAAATACGTGCCGCAGATTTTCTCCTTCATAACATTTTAATCACTGTGATTTGGTGGTTTTTCTTTAAGAAAACCAAATTAAATATTTTGATGAGATTTCATTAACGTTCTTTCAGCCGTTTACATGCTTATGAAAAATTACTAAAAATGCCCAAAAAATACGTGCCGTAGATTTTCTAACCGGGTCTAAGGTCCAAAACCCCTTCTTGACAGTCGGGCCAGTCTTGTCACCAAGTCCTCCGTTCTTTTCTCACAGAGAATATCCACAAAGGAAGGCCTAAAATAGAAAATTAAATGTCCTAGATATAGTAATAGTTTATTTAGGCACGTCACGTATAAAGTTTACAGCACTTATCATTTTAGTAGTTTTCGTATGAAACCACAAATTGTGGAAGCCTGTGACCCTGACCAGTGTTTCTCACCTCCCTAGAGATTGAACATGGACGTGAGAAAACAAATACACACGAAGAAAGCTTCATACAATTAGATTGGGTGTTAAGACTGTCAGGTACCTACAGTTAAGATTGAGTACGGTTCCCAAAATAAATTTAATTTTCAATTTCTTAAACAGTGTTTTTTTCTAGCTTGATATGCTGGCGTCTGTACATGACACTAGCAGAATATTTGGCGTCGGCTCAGTTGACAAAGAGGAAAAAACGATTCAATTTAGAGTCGTTGGTGAAATTGCCCCCCGATGTTCACTTCCTAGCCATATCATCTTTCATACATGAATACCTTACGTCATGCATAATGTCGGGCACAAATGGATCGATGAAGTAACACGACCCCAGTCCATAGACATGGTCCAATAACACAGGATGTTTGCAGATCTGTATAACAGATAATGGCCATTTGTCGACGTCACGCGGTCCCGTTATTGGAGCCGAGCGGTCCGGGAGGTGTATCCCGCAATCCCGCTCCGATTCCCGAAAGTGTCGTGACCTAGTTCAAGAACATTGGGGAACTAATGATGACAGGCACGAATAATAATGGCTATATGAGGAAGGTTGTTCTAAATTGGTTTATAAGGGGACGGAATAAAGTTAAAAATAAATTGGTTAGGAGCTTTTCTTTTGTCAAGTGTCCATGGCAGACATAATTTCACGTAATCGAATGCCCATTTCTTTTAGCAAATACAAGCAGCACAAGACAAGCATCCATGTAAAAGTAAAACACACACATTAAAAAATATAACCCACCTTTTGAGCGCTGTCGAAGTCGGATAATAAAACTAGCAAAGTATGGGTGTAGGTATCTACTATATGTATTTACACATTCTCACTGTTATGGTATTATAAGTTTTGTAAAGCAGCATAAATCGTCCATATCATCATCTCTTATATCCCACATTTTATCAGTAACATAATGCTACTCAATTTATAATATTTTTTCGTAATTTTCCCTCGCTCTGTTTCAATGAAAATAAACGGACGTAACAACGATAAACTGCTAAGTATATGTATTTATGTGCCCAAAGTCTATTCAAACCTTGTTTCCTTTAATATTGATGTTATTTCCACTTAAGTATGAATTTTAGTCAGTGCACATTAAGTTGATTTCAGTATGACTAACGCTATTGAAAATTATCATAAAAATGTTAAGTTGAACTTCATGTGCGGAATTTAAAATTGTCTATCCAAATACACACATTTGTTTAGATTTTTGGAAGCTTATTTCGCGAACGCAGTATACTTATGATACACCGGCGTAGCAACCAAACTTCTCGGGTTATTACTTATATAACATGTGTGAGTTATTGTGGGTTTACAAATTAAATTGAGCATATAACTTAGTACATAGCTACGAGTAAATTGTGTTACATTGTTAGCCGATTTTGGAGTTAATGGATTCAAAACATGGTTACAATTTAGCCTGCGAGCGTTTATGCAGCGTTATGATTAGTAATGCTCGGTATAATACTTATAATAAAACAATAACTTGAACAGATAAGTAAGAGGGTCTTTATAGCATAAATTGGTTGTCATGGTATGGATATGTGATACGGAGCATTGAAAAACAGATCAGAAAATTGAAGAAGTCGGTTAAAAAATGAAGATGACTTTGCTCATGTCATTTTTCAAATGAGGATGAAAATCGGCTCTTTTTAAACGTCAAAATGATACAGGACAGGACATATCCCGAAACCACTTTTTAGTGTTCTAGATGGGGAGAAAAATGGCGGAACACACTTCCCATTTAACAGCTTTGTGAGAGGAGACAGAATAAAAAATATGGATTCATGTTGTGCGAAAGGTGATGTGGCTAAAATATGTGAACAAACACTCAGTTGACGGCAGAACTACTGAGCCATTGGGGATTGAGATTAGTGCAAGAGCATGGTAAATTATCCAATTGAACATTTAATAATACGACGCCTGTTTTTCCCAAATCAGTAGATTCCTACTAGGTATCTACCTGCACGTTCAGCGTTCGTTACAGGTAGTCAGGGCCCTTATTCACAATGATTCGATTCGATTTTTGATTCGGAAAATCGTGTGTCTATCTTTTTTTGACATTACGAAATCGAGCGAGATAGACATACGACTTTCCGAATCGAAAATCGAATCGAAGTGTTGTGAATAGCTATGCAGGTGTCCGAAAGTCTAACAAATTATTACCCAGTACTAACTAGGTTGTGGAGGTCAGATAGGCAGTCCCTCCATGTAAAATACTGGAATTCAGCTGCATCCGGTTAGACTGGATGCCGACCCTAACATGGTTGGGAAAAAGCTAGGCAGATAATGAGTAGGTAGGTACTCGTAGAGATATGGAAAATTAATTAAGTATGTTATGCAAAAGTTGTTGTTTTTCATTATGTTTATTACGCAACAATTACTTTACTTTCCATTTTACCATATTAAATGGATTAAGTTTAACATAAACATCTAATATTTATACTGTACCGCCATTTTGTTCGTTACGTCGCTACCCTGAAGCGGTTTTCTGGAAACATAAATCAAAATATAGGCTCGGCCGTCGGCATTGATTCATTTGTTGGGAAAGTCTGCGGCGCAGTACTTTGTGATCAATTTTAATTGAATATCGTTAACAGGCGATATATTAATTAATGACGGATTAAGACTCGGCAGAATTCTCAACTTGATCGAAATTAGCGATTTTGTTCAAGCTTATACAGGTTGTAAACAGACCCTTATCAAACTAAGGAACTTTCCGCGAAAAATATTTCTGGGAAACGATTTTTTTTTTGGGGTGAAAAGTCACGTTTTAAGTTGTTATAGGTCTATTTACACCATTTATTATTTTCCACTAGCTTTTGGTTGGCTTCGTTCACGTTATGTATGGAAATTGACCCACGGGGACGTTTTAAATGTAGCCTATGACACTCGGGTATAATGTAGCCTCCCGTTAGTTAATTACTGCAAAACCAAAACCTTTTGAACAAATCCCTGTAACTTACAAATCCGCCGTTTTTTTACATTTTATCGGAGTTCTTTTTCTTCTAGTACCTTCCTATCACAGATATAATATTCGTAGATAACGCAAGAGCACCTACTTTGCGTCTTAAAGCATTTTATACTTAACGTGGATACTGTCACAGCAAGCTAATTGGTTTAAAATAAGAACGATACAACTCAAGAACGACATACTTGATTACTTAGATACATTTAGAGAATAAAAACGAAGTCTATTTTTTTGGAAATGTAACTTGTTTGTATAGTAATCAAATAGTGCTTAAATGACGTCCTAGTAAGTAGTCAAAGTAGTCAGCCGTGTGGTATCCGGCAGAGTAGAATAGAACCAACCCATTACACTCACGGGTGTCGTATAAGGCGACTAATGTCTGAGGCGGAACACCTTGACACTCCGTAGACCAGAGAATGGGCAGCAGCGTTTTCTGTTAGTCTTTTATCACTGCGATCTCCAATCCGCCTGCCAATCGTGGAGATTACGGCAAATTCCTCTCATCATGGGAGAGGCTTATGTCCAGCAGTGGACGTTATGGGCTGATGTTGTTGTTGTTGTAAGTAGTCAAAAATTCACGCTTTTCAAATTCAGACGGATCGTGACACTTGCGTTATCTACGTGAGTATATCTATATCTGTGCTTTCTATTGAATATAAACGGTACCTACCAGTAAAGTATTTTTATCGTCCTACTTATTAGCGAAAAAATATAATAAGAGTCCATTGAGCTACGTCTCCTTAATTTATTTTATAGGTACTGAGGCAAACGAGTGTCTCAGGCATGTGATTTCTTAGAACAAAAACGATTTAATAATACTCGTTTGTAAGGTCTATTATTATTTTGTGATTCTCTTGTTTTGTTAAATAAATTGGGTTCAGTGACATAATATTGTATTACGCAAATGATTTAGTAAACCTTCTCATGGCCATGATGTATTTATATGGATTTTACATTTATATGAATAACATTTGTTGGTTACTGTCTCGTTTGTCGAGTGGTCGCAAGTGCGACTGCTAACCATAAGGTCCTAGTTCGATTCCCGAGTCGGGAAAATGTTATTGGGTTTTTCAATCAGGAATTTCTCAGTAGCAGCCACGGAGTTTGGAATAGTGCCCGGTCGATGGCAATAAGCTTGCTCCCTGCTACATAGATCTTAAGCATTACTGGGGAAATGTGGGTGTACTATTTAGGTACACCTCTGCCTAACGTTACGTAAGTATGTATACATTTATATAGGTAACATTTGCTGGCTTATAGGTATTTGTGTATGCTCAGATTTCGCCATCGCGGCATTGTGTTGATTGATGACTCTCTGGCGGGGTAGGAAAAAAAAGCTAAGGCTGTGTATACAATAATAATTCATTTATTTTACTACGACATAGTCCATACATTATATGAAAAATTAAAATGACATAAAACACATGTGCAGACAGTTATTGGACCATGTCTTTGGACTGGTGTCGTGTTTCTTCATCGATCCATTTGTGCCCGACATTATGCATGACGTAGGCATTTATGTATGAGAGATCGTATGAAAGATGATATGGCTAGGAAGTGAGCATCGAGGGGCAATTTCACCAACGAACCTAAATTAATTATTTTTTTCTCGGTAAACTGAGCCGACGTCAAATATTCTGCTAGTGCCATGTACAGACTAGCACATCAAGTAGGTACTACCCGAAACTGTTAAATTTTCCCAATCAACCTTGAACCTAAAGCTCCAGCCATAAAGTTGAAAACCTAGATTGTAGTGGCTTGATGTGCTGTATATTAAAATAATCAATAACAAATAAAGTTACACATACACAAATACATGGCTCTGTGCAATAGTAAATAGGTAAACTCCAGGTTACCTATTTATAATGTACGGTAGGTACATATAGTTCTAACACGTAAATACATTCTCTCAGCTTTACATAATAATATATTAATATAGAAATACTGAGAGCTCAATGCAACAATATTATCCTCGAAGTCGGAATCTTCTTACGAAAACACAGTGAATATAAAGCTGAAACGAAACAGGATAAGTCAATATTTAGCCAATAGGGAAAGTGAAAGATGTAGACGGAAGAAGCTGCGAGCGAAAGATATCATCCAGAGTATTATACAGGGTGTAAACAACCTCATCACGAAGCCGTCAACCAAGCATTCTGTACAACGAGCTATGTAACTTTACGCAAACATTATTGCTGGGATACGACTTTTTTTTTGGGGTGAAAAATCATGTTTTTTGGTAGAACTCAATGTAAAGCACATTGTGCTGATGGATGGATTGAATAGTGTGGGGGTCGTGGAGGTGCTTAAAGGCCTTTCATTAAAGACTTGTATTTTAAAAAAAACTTGTCAAAAAGTTGGAACTTTGACCCCCAATATCTCCGTAACTAGAAGGGTCCCAGGCATGGTGTAGAACAAAAAAATGATCGTAATGACGGGGAGAACAAGTGCCTTCCGGCTTCGTTAAAAGGTTTTTTACACCCTTTATACTACTAGCTTTGGCCCGCGGATTCTGTACCGTGCAAATTATTACTCCTGAAGTCTTATGGAACTTTACGGGCTGTGAACTCTATATTTGAATTATACGCACTTCGTCCTATTCTCACTTCGTCCCGCGTTCACAAATCATTCCATTCGCAGTTGGTCCTATTCGCAGTCGGTCCCATTCGCAGATAGTCCCATTCTTAGTTGGTTAGCAGTTCGCAGTTGGAAATATCACCGATAGTTTGCTTCATGGGTGCGTGACAGAAAGGAAAAACGAACAAACAGCAATCACAACTATGGGTAACCTTATTATTAGGTTGGTTGGATAAGGTTTTGTTAGGAGGTTCCATTCTCTGGAGCCCTGAGCGGCGGTAGCTTGGACCCTGTTCCCGATACCGGTGGGCTACTATTTTTAAATGTTTATTATATTTATTTAAATAGGAGTTTGGTAATTGTCCCACAGGTTTTTTATTTATTTATTTATTTAACACTTCAAGCACAAAGTACAGAGGCGGACTTAATGCCATAGGCATTTTCTACCAGTCAACCTCAGGTTCATACTACCGAGATAAAAAGTATTAATTATTATATTATCAAAATCCGTTCAGTATTTTTTCGTTACAGGGCTACAAATTTTCATTAGTGTAACAAGAAGTAAGATATTTAAATATGTAAAAATAAGGAAATAAATGAAAAAAAAAACGAGTAAAAATGATATTTTATAGAAGTAAAGTTTGTATGTTTGGATGGGAGAGGGTAACCTTCGGAATAAGCGATCCGATTTCGAAAATTCTTTCCCTAATGGGAAGCTACATTATCTCCGAGTGTCAAAGGCTATATTTAAAACGTCCCGTGGGATAATTTCCGACCAAAACCCGAACAAGACGCGGGGAACAGCTAGTAGGTACCAACGTATACTTAATGCGAAGTAAACGAAACGGACAGACCCGGTTTGTTCTGTCTGTTCAGCCGTTAATGCGAGAAAAGATCTGATCAGATTTCGATGAAATTGGACGCATAGGTTAACTTGGTTTAGGACAGAGGATGCTATTATATCATTATTATATCGTTATGAGACTCATAACGACCCCTTTATAAGACCCAATATAAGAATTCTATCAATTGAAAATAAAGTGGTAAATTCATTAAAAGACTTTGGCATTGTACGGAACCCTCTTTACGCGAGTTCAACTCTCACTTGGCCAGTTTTTATTTTGTAATCCGGACTATGTAATCAACTGCAACATGTAAGAGGCGTGTTTGTAACCTACATCATACTGAACATCCTACCCTCATCTGCCTAATTGTTTTCTATGTTGGGGTCGGCTTCCAGTCAAACAGGATGCAGCTGGATATCAGTATTTTACATAGAGCGACTGCCTATCTGACCGAATAATCTGACCTCCACAAACTGAACACCCCACCCTATAAAACTTAATACGATTTGACTCAGAAATATTACGATCTGAATTTCTACTATTGTGTACAAATCTATTGTGAAAATATTCTACGGAGATATTATTTACGTAGTGTCTCGTTGGTTTAGTGGTCGCAATCAAATTGGGATTTTCTTTCTGGAATTTCTTAGTAGCAGGGACGAAGTCTGGATTTGTGCCCAGTTGATGGCAATAGACTTGTGGTATTACATGGGACTTAAACATAACTGACAAAATGTAGGTGTACTTGTTAGGTACACGTCTGCCTTTGGGGTTTACAAGGCGTGATGTTATGATGATGATATTATTTACGTATACTTATAGTAGATAGTATTATATAGAGAGTGAAATGTCTTGTTATGCGGTAACTACTTTAATTTTTCACGTTGAAACTAAAAGGATGTAAGAAATATTTTGAAGTTACGCGTTTAAAGGGACTGCGTAAACAATAGGTACACACCCATAGGACTACCTGCTACAGGGGTAACGCCGGTAAATAAAAAAATACCTACGTTTTTTGCAATGGGCAGGTCAGGTTCAGGTTGTATGTTGATTATTGATTGAAATATACTTTACGGAGTTATAATCTTTAAAATCATCTATACAACCCTCTAAGTTCACTTAATCCCATTTAATTACTATTTCATGAAAAAAAAAAAACAAATTGCAATAAAACTTACCCTGGCGGCGCTTTTACCTCAAGAGAATATTCTGCCTTATTGCCAAATCTCTGTTGCCATTAGGAAGGGGGTGGATGGGGGTGGGTTTGCGTCAGTTATGTCCTATTACAATATCCCTCTTTAGCGGAACTAGAGATGAGAAATCGGAACCAAAATATAAGCTGATAAAAAAACAGTTTTCTTGTGAAAACTTTGTGCTTTTACATTTTTGTTGGTTGCTTACATTTCACATTGAGGTCATAACTTTACTTTAGATACCTCAATAACCCGTTTACTATTAAATGCGTCCATCAGCACAATGTTTTGAGTGCGTTACATTGAGTTTTACCGTAAAACGTGATTTTTCACCCCAAAAAAAAAGTGTTTTCCCAGCAATAATTTTTAATTTTTGCGTAAAGTTACTTAGTTTGATGTACAGAATGTTTGATTGACGGCTTCCTGAAGGGTCTGTTTACACCCTGTTTACATACATTTTACTCATGAATTAAACGACGCAAATAAACATATATCTTAAGAATATAATGGTGACTATTATACTATACAAAGCTAAATTATTCTATTTATAAAATGAATTCTATAAATAAGTTCTAGTTTTATAAATAAATTCGTCTGCTGAGTAAAATTTATCTATATATTCTATTTTCTATATCACATTGTTAGAGACTGTAAGTTTGTTTCAGCATGTTTTTATTGCCCGATCGTTTTTACGTATAAGTCAAAGCACGTGTTAGAGCTCGACACCAGTAAGAAAATAATAACAAAATTCGGTTTAAAAAAAGAATTGCCAAAATTTCCCTAAATAAGATTTATGTTATTGAAACAACCATATTAAAAAAAAATGAGTATGTTGGTGTTTTGAACATACCATGCCACTCAGTTACTATCGCGTAATAGTGTGGTATATATTTTGATCGATGTACGTATAAGGTTTTTAATAAATAAAAATGATTAATAAAGTACGTAGATTTGTCTATTGTGAAATATATAATTTGAAGTGGCTGATTTGAAAGAAGACTTTATAAATACCGAAAAACATTATGTCACAATATAATCTCACCCAGATTGAATAAAAATTAAATACCTCTGTACTATCAACAGAAGAATAGCAATTCAATTGGTAGACCGACACGTGTACAATACGGCTAAGTTATATTGAGTATCTGTCATTGCCACGGCCTCCCACGTAAACAGTCGTTGATCCCTCAGAAAACGTAATTATTTTCAATCATTTCAATTTCATTCATTCGCCAAAGCTTTATGTATGTCTCTATTAAATTGGATGGACATGTACGATTTCAATTTTGGGCTAAACTCAATTTACTTTTGATTATTTTCTTTGTATCGACCTGTTCGGATAAATTATCTCACAACGCTTTTAGTATTCATAGGAAAACGGATACTTACGTTTTTATAATTTGACTATTAAATGGAACTTAAGTCGACGGAGATCGGCGGAGAATCGTTTTACACAGAATTCATGCCGCATCGTTAGTACGCATAATTAGTTTTCACTAAACGTAATTAATTAAAATGGGAGATTATTGCGTACTTTACATAAACTCACGGTTTTTTTTCTGTGGGGGTAGGCAGAAACTACAGGACGCTACCTGCTACGATTCTTTTTTTTTTGTTTCGGATGTGAAATTATCAAATGATTAATCCCGCTCTGGGCAAAGCAGAAGGGAGTGTCAGACTTTTACTGACTAAAACCCATCCATGTTCCTTCATTCCCCTTTGTGATCCAGGGCCGCGGTATTTCTTTCGACCAGTCCCGTAGCCCCGGCAGGCATCGGCCCTTGGGGACCCCTTCCTTTTGCTGACATCTCTTTGAGGTGCGCGTGGAACATGAACGCGCTGTCGACACGGCCTGTCGTCATAAGATGGACGGACGGCGTCCTAGCCCATTGCTCACCGTCCACAGGGCCGACCTGACCTACTTGCGCCTCGTCCATGTTCATACATCTGGTCATACACACACGCCTGTTGCGAGTACACTACGCACCTGACCTTTCTGCGTACTTTACGTGTATTAATATCTAATTGCCTCTACGCCATTCATAATCTCGAACTGCTCCAAAACCGAGTAATTTCTAACCCAATTAGTAACTCTTTGAAGACCAAATAAAGGAAAGTTATAAACTCAGCTACAACAAACTACCCAAACGAAAATCCTTCTAAAATACTTACAGATAACAATGAATACATCACAGAACTAAATGGGATTGCCGAATTGTTTAATAACTATTTCATTGACCAAGTTCAACCAATCAACAAACATTACCAATACACATCTTCATAAAAGATTCATAAAGATTTAAAATTATCTATTATAAAACCTCTTCATAAAAAAGAAAATCCACAAAATATGAAATATTATAGACCTATTGCTCTCGTACCAGTGGTTTCCAAAAGAATTGAAAAAGCCTTTATTCATTCCTTGAAAAACACAATCTTCTAACTTAAGAACAGTATGGTTTCAGAAAGCACAAAAATATTAATATGGCCATCTATGAACTAATAAATAAAATTATTACAAACATGGACAACAAAATCCCGGTTTCAGCGTTATTCATGGCCATGACGAAGGCGTTCGATTTTGTAGATCACAGAATCCTACTCATAAAATTAAAAAAGCTTGGAATCAGGGGTATTGTCCTAGAGTTAATTAAGTCGTACCTAGTCAGTAGAAAACAAATAACTAAAATAACAAAAGTGTGCCCTAGAACCAAAACGGAAGAAACCTACCTATCAAAACAAAGATTCATATATTACGATGTACCCCAGGGCAGTGTACTAGGTCCGTTGTTATTCCTATGTTACATAAATGATATACCCTTAACTATAGAAGATCCCATGACTCTATTTGCTGACGACTGTACTACAATATTTACAGGAAGAAACTTAGAAAAATATGAAAGTGAAATTAATAATATCTTAAGTTTAATTATTAAATGGTTAACCGATAACAACCTAAAAATGAATATCGGAAAAGCACATGTCATCTATTTTAACCAGCGAACCAATCCTATAAATCCAAACGTTAAATATGAGAATAACAACATTGTTAAAATTGACCACACAAAATTTCTAGGGCTTTGGTTAGATCTACACATGACACGGGAAACACACATTGAGCATTTAAAAAAAAAACTGAATCAATATTGTTATGGCCTGCACAATTTAAATAAAGTCGCGAATCGCAGTACCGTTCTAACCGCATACCACGCATACGTCTCTACAACACTGCGATATGGAGTAATATTCTGGGGTAATTGTACGGATAGGGAAGCGGTCTTTAAAACCCAAAAAAAAGGCTTCGTGCAATATGCATGATCCAAAACACTGACAGTAGCTTTAGTTCATAAGATTGTTTTATTTTATTTTTTAATTTATATGTATAGTTTTTGTTTACTGTATTTATATTTTATTAAAGATTTAATATTAGCTGTAATAACGATAGTTTTAGTTTTTAAGTTTCAGTTTTTATACACATAAAAACTACCTGCACTAGGTACTTATGTGTAAACATTATTTGTAAGCCTTGCAAGGCAACACATAGTGAGACATATTTGTACGCCTTGCAAGGCAACACACAGTAAGACTTATTTTTACGCCTGGCAAGGCAACACATAGTAAGACATATTTGTACGTCTTGCAAGGCAACACATAGTAAGACATATTTGTACGCCTTGCAAGGCAACACATAGTAAGACATATTTGTACGCCTTGCAAGGCAACACATAGTAAGACATATTTTTTTTATAACACCATGTACCTATTTATTTTTACCTATGTGTCACAAATAAATAATTTTGAATTTGAATTTGAAAAATTCTGTAATCATTCCAGCTATTTTCAGAACTGTCCGTTCCATTCTGGAACATTCCGGCCTTTGACCATCAATTTTCGCAGAGCACTCGAGCTGGCAGCCGTGACATCTAAATTGTGCACGTACTCGTATGTCCACTCGTAGTAACAGGGAAGGACAAATGGCGAACGAATGACGGAGTTCAGAATTAGCAAGTCAAATGCTTTGTCCGCGCACCACAATGAATAGACGATGAGACTTCAAATAATGGCCGTAACAGGATCGTATATTTTCATGGACTGCTATGAGATATAGTCTGAACTGTATTTTATGTAGAATCTGTGTCGTTATGGTTATTCTTGGCGTTCTAGTTTCTCTTTAAAACACGTCACAGTGAGAGGAAGCTTTCCGCCGCACTTACTTATGTTTTCACTTCGAAACATTTGTTTTCCTTAGTAACATGGTGGAAATATTCCGAGCATCGATTTCCTCTTAATAAAATTCAACAACGCACTTCTACTACTTCATTCACAAATCTAGTTTATGAAGATGCTTAATATAAAGTTGCTTAGATGTGTTTATAAAAATCAACCAATAACTCTATTCCGTTCGTTCAATTCAAAAGAACACGACCAAGGCGCGCAAGATCTACGAGGGCTTACCAAAGTCAAGTTTTATGAAAAAGGGGGCTAGTATTAATATTGCCGATCCTTTTATGTCGCTGCCAAAAAGAGGGCTCAACGTTTTCAATACGAAAATTAATAAAAGAGATATTAAAATGCGATCCACGGCCTAACTTTAAAAACGTTTTTCGCTCAGTTGATCAGATTGTGTGGCCAGTATCGTCAAAGAAAATTTTATGGCCGACACACTGGTATATTAATCCTTGTCCTCGTTTAGAAATCACCTCATCCCGTATTCACCACCCTGGAAAATAAAATCGAATTGCGAGATTCAACGTAATGTTTTACCGATAACTTTATACAGGTAGAACAGGGTTCATTGGTTTTCGTCTGAAAATATGCTGGCCTCAATTAAATTCTAATAAATAGATATGTTATGGGCGCGCAATCGTGAAGACTCGAAAACGGGCCAATTGGCTCGGTTTGCCTTTATTCTGCATCACTGCGTGTATGTGAGCTGGCGCTGCCTCGCGGAACACTTTTTTCGGTGGTTTTGTAGGTGTATATAACATATCTGTTTATTAGAATACCATTGGCTGGCCTGCAAAATGTATTTTTTTTAATTTATAGTCATATAGAAGTTATATTTTGAACACAACCAATTGTTTTTGACCGTATGACGTGGATGCATCAATATGTGGAGTTTGCCTGATTTATACTTTTTGCCTGGATAATTTCATAGATCAGTCATCAGAAGAAATGTCATAAAAAATCTGTGAAAAAAAAGCATTAATCTAGTTGAGTCATTGGGTCAGCAACATGATGACGTCACAGGCTGCTATTGCCAGGACACAATTTATGGAGGAATCGCGTTTTGGCAGCTCATAAAAAGTGTGTCGATGAGGAAGGCAACTGTAATAAAAATGTAAATGGCACTAGCACGGCATTATTGGCATTTTCAAACAATGAAGATGTCATTGGTTGAATCAGTCAATGTCATTTTATATTTCGAAATAACTTGAACTCATTGGTCAGATTGGGAATAAGCTTCCAAGCTTTGGTCTATGCAAAGGGTTTCAGAAAGTTGCCCTATAGAAAAAAATAATCTATCCTTGCCTTATAAAATAGGTTTATTACCCACTCAAGTAATATGATTTGACGAAGGTTTAGTGAAGTATGGAGGCACTAGGCTTGCCGCAACCCTTTCATGGGGAGTGTAGACTGTGTCAAGCCATTTATCATTCCCATTCTCTTTTCGCTTCATTTATTTCTCTCTATTATTTTCAGGCCACTTTTCGGTCGTGTTTGAACATAGGGTTCTATGGAAACTTTAGTTGTGGGTAATGGTTTTATTTATGTAACAATAGGCTACCGTACAACGTAATCTAGATACGTTATACGTGATCTTTTTATGATGTTAAAAAAATCTAGGTTATTTCAAACATAGGTACAAACATGTCTCATAAATGAAAAGTATTACATTTAAGTTTTATACATTACCAGCTTCTGCCGGTTTCCTTACGATGTTTTCCTTCACCGTTTTGAGAGCAGTGGTGATGAAATAAATTACACAAAGTAATGTGCCTGTCTGGGTTCGAACCTACGACTTCCTGTCGTAAGTCAGGGCCGCCACCACTGGGCCACCGCTGCTCGCCATATCCGTACTATGGAATCACTCAAATTAAAGTATTGTTTAACCCTGCGGAAAAACATTTATCAAAAAGGCTCCTTTTTTTACCTTTAGATTGGCACTCCTATTGGATTTTTGCATGATCGACCGGTATAGACAGAGCCTGAAATAAATTAGGAGCAACTTGGAGCCGAGGCCTAATATGCAATTATAGCATAATTATTTGAGGCAATGATGTAAAAATTTGCAATCTATTTTTTGCATTTATTTTCAAAAGTTCATCAATTTTTTTTATGATTTTCCGTGAGATGGGTAAAATCAAACAAAAATTGCCCCTCCTCCTAAAGGAAATCCTGTATCCGCGCCTGGCTGCGTCCAGCGATACCAACGACGTTGCTGTATGTGTCTTGACTTCATCACTCCGCGAAGGTTGAGGAGATCGTAGAGTACATGAAGGTGGACCAGCTGGACCTTGAGGGTCGAGAAGTTGGAGCCGCGTCACAACATCAACTTCAAATCGTTTGTGGTGCGAGTTCCGACACAACATCTCGACAAGTTTCTCAAGGAGGAGTTTTGGCCGAAGGGTGTAGTCTACCGACGGTTTCGCGGCAGGCTACGTGACACCGCACAGCGTAACACGACGCCGCCACTTCGTGTGTCATAGTTTAAGTGAAGTGCTACTAACATAGTTTTTTAAGTTGCCGCCCAGGGCTCTCCTGAGAGGTCTACTTACTCGTAAATATCCTAAACGAAGTTGGGTGGGTCAGACAACCCAACTTCGTCTGCGTCACATAGGAGAGAGAAGCTCACAAAAGGAATAATTTTTCCCCGTTTTTTGCAACATTGGACCCTGAGTACTCGTTCACGTTGACTCGCGGGCGCGGTCACGATCCCTTTGCCTTTTTTCGTATAGGTTTAAAATTGCAGTTAGGGGGCGCGCTAGAAATCTCGCCCAGGGCGCTGGTAGTGCTAAAACCGAAACTGTATACAAACAGCGGGAGCGTCTTTGTTTAATACTATGTAATGTACCTAAGTATTTTAACTGAAGTAATGAATGCATCATCAGCATCCTTATCATTATCAGCAGTGACAGTCTTGTTGTGTGACCGTTGGACTGCTAAGTCATAGGTCTCGAGTTCGAGCCCAAGACACGCACCTCTTATTTTTCGGACTTGCTTCGGTGAAGAAAAACCAGCATGCCTGAGAGATCTTTCTCGACGGCATGTAAAGCCAAGTCAGAGGCCCATGGGCGGCATAACAACTGAAACCAGATTAGACACTCAGCATTATCTGCCCAGCCTTTTCCCAACATGTTGGGGTTGGCTTAACTCTAACCATTCGGTTAGAGTTAAGCACCTGAATATCAGTATTTTAAATGGAGCGACTGCCTATCTGACCTCCACAACCCAGTTAGTACTGGGTAATCCGATACCCCTCGGTAAGACTGGTTCTCAGACTTTTTGCGTCACTGACTAACTGTAACGACTGTCAAAGTATTAATGACAGCCGGGACCAACTGCTTAATGTGCTTTCCGAGACACGGTGGAAACTTGGGTTGTAAAAAAAAAAAAATTGTAGACATTTAGACAATAATTGTTATAAAGTTACGAGCCGAACAGTCGACGTTTTACGAGTCACAATCAAACAGCCAACTTCTGTAATTGGTACTGTACTTCAGAAGGAAGTAAAATCTTTGTTCATTTGAATCTTGATCAACTATAAGTTCTATATTTATAAGTTCTATATTATGAGAAGTTGCTCAACTTTCGTTGAAAATGTACAGTCACGAGCAATTAAATTTTAACACTTAACAAAATTTAAAAGCTATTTTCTAGTGGTTTAAACGGTTGCTACTTTAAGATAAGACCTATTTCGTAATAGCATGGTTTCCAAAATACTATGTTCGAAATCGCTTTTGAATTTTGTATAAGTGTAATTTCATTGCTCGTTACTGTCAATCAAAAATTATTTAATGCGTATCATTAGGTAAATAAAGTGCCTTTCTATTTCAAAACTCTAAAGAGTGTTTATTTAAAGCAGATAAGTATTTAGGGAAAATTAGATATATAACACAAATAAGCAGCTTTTTTGAAGGAATTATTAAATACTAGCTTGAAATTATTATAAAATATTACTTCCCAATTTGAATCGGATAATTGTTAACAATTTCAAGGGTTTATTTTTTTTCTAAAATAATTGTCTCCTTATACCATCAGCTATCTTCTAGTGAAAGTCCCGTTATAATATCGGTCCAGCTGTTTCGGAGATTTGCCAGAACAAACAGACAGAAAGACAAAAAAAAAATGTGTCTTTGAAGAACCAAAACAACAGACCGGTACTTTACTCTCAGTAAAAAACTGTTTTTTACTAATTTCAAACAGACACTTCAGTTTTATTTATTTGTATAGATTCTCTCAAAACGTTATGTCTCGAAGGTGTTGCGAATTTACGAGTGTTTGCTAAGTGAATACTCGTCTAATATTTATAACAATTATTTCTAAAACATCTCAAGTTAAAAGAATCTGTGACTATTTTCTCATTTCATTTAAGAGCACTGAATATAATTTATTAATAAGATACAATGTTTATTTTAAACTATATAATTATTATGTATGCCGTTGGTTGTATTATAACAACAATCTACCTACCTAATGATTTCTTAGAATCTTTTTGGAGCAATCTCTGCCTTAATTAATTACAAATATTCAGGGCCCGTGAATTTAATGTAGATTTATGTTAAGATAGAAACAATAATATTGTTCTTGAAAATGTTGGTTGTGATTTACATAGATATCTGTACATAAACATAACATTACACCTGTAATCTTAAAATTAATGATATTGGAGGTCAAAGTTCTAACTTTTTGAAAGTTATTTATGTAAGATTTTCACTTTAAACACCTCCACGACCCCAGTACTATTCAATACATCCATCAGCACAATGTTTTGAGTACGTTACATTGAGTTTTACCACAAAACGTAATTTTTCACCCCAAAAAAAAAGTCGTTTCCCAGCAATATTTTTTGCGTAAAGTTACTTAGTTTGATGTACAGAGTGCTTGGTTGACGGCTTCGTGATGACGTTGTTTACACCCTGTATATGTATTTATTCTTATATTTTAGTTTTAAACATTTTCTAGTTTGTTTTCTGTTATTGCACTTACTGTGTATTGTCTCTGCATCACCCTAAGGTAGACTGGTAGAAAATTCCCAAGGCATTAAGTCCGCCTTTGTACGATTTGTACTTGTGCATAAAGTTTTAATAATAAATAAGTAACACGACCCATCCATCTTTCCTTTGGTCTCCGATGTACTTGGGTATAGCTTTTTTGCATATAGAAAGTCAGAAGGAAAATTAGTCGCATAAATATAAGTTGTAATTATCTTTGCTTCGAAAAAATTGGAGTTCTCGTTAATTCGTCAACGTTCGACCCAGTTAAGTGGCTACGGCTGAAATTTCAATAACAAAACTTGACCTGGATTAAGTAAGTAATCTAATACTTATTACGGCTGCTGAAGTTGGTTACAGAAATTCAGGTACGAATGGAGTTAAAAGAAGTTTCAGGAGCGCGGAGAGTAAAACTGGATAAAAAATAAGTGGAATTTCTAAAAAGAATCGTTTAATTTAACTTTCTTCATGGTATTTGAGGTTATATTTGACTGCTCATAACTTTTTAATTGCTTTTGTACACAATGGAATCCGAAAATATTCATTTATTTGGAGAAACGATAAGGTATTTAACCTAATGAGGCAATGTACATAAATTGCTCTTTTATAGGACCCGTGTATGTGTAACGTGACCTATATACACACATCAACACGGTCTAGGGATATTTTTAAAAAAGCGAATTACTATCAATGTGTTAATTATTTATATGACATGTAAGTATATATTTAAAAGATACGTTATTTAATATTCTACCATTTTTTAATAATGGTTAAGGTATAGATTAAAATTTCAGGATTTTATGGAAAAAAAATGAAGCATAGACGGAAACCGTATATGAATGAACTTTTAATTTGTGAGTAAAAACTGAAAAAAATAGAAAAATCATTTAATTTGTGTTTATAAACTTGAAGTTAGTAGTCTGAGAAAGCGCCCATGATGTTCATAACACATCGGCAACGATTCGGCATGCTCAGAACAAGGTTGTCAATGTCTTGCTGCGGAATATTGTCCCATGTCCTTCTGAGGTGCGCAAAAAGTTGATCTTCTGTAGCCAGATTTTCAGGAACTTCCTTCAGAGCTCTTCTTTGCAGCATATCCCACGCATGCTCAATGGGATTTAGATCTGGCGATTGAGCAGGCCAGTCTAAGGCCCTAACATTATGTGTATGTAACCAAGCTGCTACCGTTCTCGCCGTGTGTGCCCGGGCATTGTCGTGCATGAGCAGGAAATCTTGCCCCATTTGTGTTCTGTGGGGCAAGATTACGGGCCCCAGCACCTGTTGGACGTATCGTTCTGCCGTCATATTGCCCCGCACCCAAACGAGATCCGTCCGTCCTCCAAGACGAATTCCTGCCCAAACCATAATTGTTCCTCCTTGGTATGGGTGAACTTCCTGAGGGTTCTGGAGACGGCTCCATCGTCCAGGAACTCGCCAAACACGCGTCCTTCGTGAATCTGGATGGAAGCCGAACCTGGATTCATCCGTGAACAGCACATTGGACCATTGGTCACGGCCCCAGTCCACGTGGTTCCGAACCCATTCTAATCGTCGTCCACGATTGCCTCTCCGTAAAGGTGGGACCCGGAGTGGTCTACGAGAGCGGAGATTGCTTTCATGCAGTCGCCTTCTTACAGTTTGGTCACTCACAAGCACTTGGTGTTCCACTCGCAGCCTTTGGACCAATTGAGTCGCCGTTGCATTTGGTTGTGCTCGCGCAGTAATTTGCAAAAATCGGTCTTGTCTGGGGGTAGTGATGCGACTTGGCCCCCGGTGCCTCTCCGCTACTTCACCTGTGGCACGATATTTTTTATTGGGACAAGCCCGCCACCCTGTTCCCAAACCACTGTAACTCCTGAAAGCCAGAATCAACAGTGGCGACCACCAGAAAAGCGCCGAGACAATGAAACTCGACGAAGTCCCAGAGAATGAATTTAACTGTCTTGGATCCCGCAACGAAATTAATCAGAAAAGTATAGTGGAGGAGTAGGAAAAAACCGTAATTTCCACTTCCCTCCATTTCAGCAGGAGACAGAACGAAACAAGGCCAATAGGCACAAAGGGACGTTTACAACTGGGATAGGCCCAGTTGCCTAGCACCACGGATAAATATTAACATTAATGGGTCCTAAGTTGTGAGCTGTTATATTTGATTCCAATAATAGGTATGGCAAAAACGCTTGAACGCACGGAAATTTGTTCTAGTTTCCACAAGGTCTGTATAGTAAATAACTCCGGATGTAACCTGTACACTATCCAACATAATGTTGCGTTCATTCTGCCAAAGACTGCACTCCCATAAAATGTGATGTGCTGATTGTTCATATTCGCAGTCAGATGTGGAACATTGACAAAAAGGCGAGTCAACAAGCTTGAAGGAAAATAATTTACTCTTAAAGTTACCATGACCGGTGAGAAATTGGGCAACACAGTGATCAACATCCAACCATGTCCTGGCCAGCCGCTCACGAACGGATGGAAAGAACTGGTGGAGGTGTCGGCCCTTGATGGAATTATCCCACCTACCTTGCCATTCAGACAAAAGTTCCTCCCAGACGTCGGTCTGTGGTTTGAATAATCTAGCAATCTTAACACGGTCACGTAGGGTTAAAAAGTCTGCGTCCGCGGTCTCACGTGCGTTATAGTACATTGCAGCCCGTCGCTGCACTTCAAGATCAACTGGAAGTACACCTGCAAGTACCGGTAAGGCTTCAGTACTAACCGTCCTATACGCTTTGCATAAGAATATCAAAGCCAAACGCTGGCTTTGAAGCAATTTACGTCGTGCCGCTCCTATGGTGGCCCTATCGGCCCAGACAGGTGCCCCGTAGCACATACACCCCAAGTAAGTAGCCCCATAAATGGTCTTTAAAGTTATAAATGACAGACCCCACGTAGATTTTGATATTCTCGTTATGGCATAAAAGTTCTTTTTAGCTTTTTCACCGACAGTTTTTATATGATCTATGAATGAAAAATTTCTCTCTAAGACCAAACCAAGGTAGCACACGGATTGCTTTCTTTTCACGGGAACGTTATTAAATTTAATACTAGGCCACGATTTAAGATTACCTTTTAAAATTAGTTGATAAGTTTTTTGCGGTGCAAAGGTCAGACGGTTTCGATCACCCCACTGAGATACTAATCGTAGGCAAGTGTCAGCTAAATTCTCGAGACCAGCCCGAGTACTCGACTGAATGAGCAGCAGGCCGTCGTCCGCGTAACCGGTTAATGAACAGCCGGGAGGAAGGGGAATCGCGAGAAAATCATCAAAACCTAAATTCCATACATACGGAGCGATTACCGACCCCTGAGGACATCCCATGGTAAGGGGCTTTGACATAGAATAATGACCGAGTTTGAGTTTCGCGGAACCATTTAAAAAGTAAGAATAAACAAGATTATATATGTTTTTATAGCAGCCACGATTCTTCAGTTTAAGTAGTAGCATCGGCCACCATGCGTTATCAAAGGCCCCGGAAATATCTAAAAAGATTCCAACCACGTACTTGTGTTCCGAGTTATTAACAATTTTTCTAACAGAAAGTGCCGCGTCTACGGTAGATTTTCCCACGGTGAAACCGAATTGGTTGTTATGAAACTTTGGCCCGTCTGGCAGCAAACGTGAAACGATAAGGCGCTCCAGGAGTTTTCCTAAAGATGGCAGTAGGGTTATGGGCCTGTACGACTTAGGGTCGTCCGGTGGCTTATCACCACTTTTTGGAATTATTCGTATAAAGCCACGTCGCCATACGCGAGGGAAAACGCCGTCCGCAATACATCGGTTGAAAACAGATAGAATGGCGTCGCCCGCTGTTTTACACGCTTCTATTATCATCCGATTAGATATTTTATCTTCACCTGATGATTTGTTAAGAGGCAGTTTCCTGACAACATTAATGAATTCGTCAATGGATGGAAGGTCTGACGCTGGTGATTCAGGTGGCACAGCAGCCCACGCTCTGATCTGTTGATGGTAGTCATTGTCATTTACCGGCGAATCATCAGGTATCAGACTATTTAATAGAACTTCGGTTGTTTCCTCAATACCGGTGGTGTGTTTATTATTGACTTTAATGTTCTGGACAAACGCCAGGTCGACTGATCGATTAGCTTTGAATTTGTGATACAAAGGAGACCACGGACCTTCTTTATCTAATTTTTCTACTATTTTTCGCAGTAAATTACCCTTGGATTTTTCCACCGATGCTCTGTAGCGGGACTTGGCAACTTTAAACGCATTTAAAGCAAAGTTGAGTGGGTCTCCGGTGACCTTTTGTTTTTTAAGCTTGTTTAAATGCCTACGCGCTCGGCGATAGCTTTTACGTTGTTCAATTAAGTAGTCACACCACCAATCACATCTATGGATGTTGGTCATAGATGCGCGACCAATGGCGATGTCAGCACAGTAAGTGAAGGTGTCTGACATAATTTCAGCACTTTCTTCAGCTGACAGCCCATCACGAGTGAAGTCTTTGGCGTGACACGCAAAAAGCGAGCTAAAGAATTCCCAATTCGCGCCTTTACTTTTATATCTAAAATTACCAGTGATATGAGATGGACTTTGAGAAGACACCGGAACAAATTCGTACACGATCAGGAGATGATCACTACAAGACGCATCTGGTAGGACACGCCACCTATCCAAGCGTACGTCTGCACTAGAAAGTGTGACGTCAATACAAGATTCGCCCATTGGGCTGCAAAAAGTAGGTGGTGCATCTGGGGTATTATGAATTGATAAGTTCATTTCAGCTATAAAATCTTCAACAGCACAACGTCGGTCGAAATCCGTAGACCTAACCTTGCCATACCACAAAGACGATGACGCGTTAACATCAGCGCCAACGATAACTTTACAGCCCGCGAGTGACTGTAAGACATGACGGAGGTTATGTATATGAGGAGCAACAGGGTCTGAGTATTGAAAGTAACAGCTCACAACGTAAACTTTAAAAGAAGCTGATGAGACTTCCGCAACGGCACAGTGGGGCGTCATGAGGTTACGCAAAGACGTTACTGTAAAGTTAGAAGAACGCGCCACGTAAATTCCGGCTCGTGCTTTGCTGTCCAGCTGAACTACTTTGTGACGTAAGCGAGCGTTCTGGTATTGTTCTTGAACAAGTACTATGTCTAAGTTATAATCGATAATTAATTTGTCTAATTCAGAGGTCGCCACCCTATCGTTGTGGAGATTTAATTGTCCTATAGTTAAACTATCCATTATTTTAGTAGTTGGTGTTAAGGATTAACTGTTCGAGCTTAAGTTTGTACGTGGTACACTCGGGAGACCCGCAACGATGGTCAAACGGTTTTTTAAAACGTTTACACGCCACGCAAGTCGGTATAAAATTTAAATTATCCTTGTGCGGGCAGTTATTTGTTTCATGTGCTTCGGAGCAGTTAGCACAGGTAGGTGATTTATTAACGCAGTGTTTCTTAACGTGACCAAACTGTTGGCAATGTAAACAACGAACTACTTCGACATCATCGATGAAACGGCAAGTCGCCCAATCAATAAATAATTTATCTTTGGTGGACACTAAATGTTTACGAACTGTGGACTCGATTTCAATGCCTATCCACTTGCGACCATTATCTAAGGAACGCCTACGAATAATTTTAGTTGACTTAATAAAATCATCCTCATTTATTGGCACCTCGTCTTTAATGTTTTGACGGTATAGCGCGTGCAGAAAAGCATTGTCTTCCATTGAGGATGGGACGTCCTTAACTAATATACGAGGCCTTCGGCCTTTCGGTTTTTCAAGTCTTAAGCCGGCGGACCTAATAGCATCGACCGATTGCAACTTTTTTATTTGGTTGTCATTAGCGACACGTAATACAACGCCAGATTTCGCGGTTTTCTTAACGCCTACTATTTGAAATCCGTCATCACTAGGCTTAATCGCTTTCATTAGCGCTTGTTTAGTTGCGGACGATGACGAGTAATCGGCTAACCGCTCAGCGGTAGGGTAGGCGACGACGCACGGAAGGGGGGCGCGCGACTCAACAGCTGGCCCAACTTTAGGTAGACGAAGTTTCAAAGAATCCGCATACGAAGATTTGTTATAATCACTAGTATTGACGTTATTAGGATTTAATTTAATTTTATCCAATTCGCGTTTCGCATTGGCTAATTTGGTTTCGTTGGAGGATGATTTTATGGCTAACAAAGAAACAATGGCCGTTACGCGCTGAGTCATGTCCATGATGGCTGATTTATTTGCGACATTAATGCGGGACCCTTGATCATTAACAAGGTCGTTAATTTTTGAGAGATATGCAGACGCCGATGAAACTAAATCGCAATAGTTGTCATTGCTCGCAGTACTGGCGTTTAATATTGGCGAAGGCTTCTCAATTGAGTTGGATGTGTGTAGCCGTTTTGACCTATCCTCGGGCGAGATGTACGAAGGAGACATTACGCGAAACAAACGTTTTGTTGAGCTATCGGAGGTCGTCGGCGACCCGGGTGTATGGAATGCATCTCTGCCACGGTCAGGCGGGTCATCATTAATGGACAACATATTATAAATTATGAAATTCAAATAAACTATTAGAACGTAAGCAAAGTAACAGAATTAACGGACGATAAAATTATTTAGAGGTACCCACACACCAAAGAAAGTAAATGTACTCACCGAAAGTAAACGAATTAACTAAAATACCAGTAAAACCGACGGAAAAACACTAAAAAACTTACGATACCAGCACTTAGCACAATAGCACACAACTAGTAACAACTCACGAGCCGGGAATCGATCACGGAACACGAAAATCGTAATTAAAATCAACAGCGAAATAGATTGCATCCAACCCGAGCGAGTGCGCGGAGGGAAGTGACACGATAGCGTGTCCACAATCTTGAAATTACATTTTAATGGGTCCCTATGGCCTCAGCAACATTACGCTGAACAGATCCAGCTTCCAGCATTCCCACAGCTCGTAACATCTCCGCCCTCGTCAAATGTCGGCGTTGCATGGCTACAATACCTCAATTTTAACTTTATCTTTCGTTTAAAAATGAAAAAAAACTGTAACTAAACGTAATTCGTATTGTTTTCTAAATTTCGCACAAATGAAAATTCCCTCTCCTATACATCAAGACATTTTTATGCCACCGAAACAAAAGAATTTTCAAAAATTTGAATTTGGAATTAGTCTGAGATAAATTACAAACAAATCGGTGTATAAAAGATTCCAATGCGGCCAGTACTTTTCGACTTATTTAATTGAGTATGAAATATCCCTAGACCGTGTTGATGTGTGTATTTTGACTGTATTATAATTTGTGACCTGCTAGGAAAAAATGGGAGATCGATGATAACGTCGATAAATATCTTCTGAGTTGATGATGATTGCCTGGCTCACGCAAAGATAACAAGGCCGTCCAAAAGCGCGTTAAGTGAATGATATCGTCTAAATCGCGGGAAACAGATGGAATGAGGGACGCAGAGAATCGAAAACTATAGAAAAGTAGAGGTAGAAAAATAAACCAACCCAGTGAGTGATTTTGGGCTGAAATAATGATGATGAAGCACACGGCTTTGCCCACAGTTATGGTCACAACCACAACCAAACCGTCCGTAAGCATGAAAGATAAACAAACATACATAAACTCATTTCCATCTTCCTGAAGGTCACAAGAGCTCTTGTAACTACGTACCTTGGATCAACCCTCGGGCTACAAAACCGACAACTTCACTAACTTGCCAGTTGTTTTCGTAACCAAAATTAAATTAATTAGGAACAATTTATTCGCAATTTCTTTAAAAGCCGATAGATATCATACTGATCGATATTGAAATTCCCAGAAGTAATAAACATAAAATTTCACCATTGTCCTACTACATACACACATCAAAAGTATCTAGGGATCAACATATATTTTTGCAATAACTTTTCTCCTGATTGATATTAATTAAAATTTTCTTTAAGGATTCATCAAATAAAGTGTTTTCGTTTGTCACAGTAACGATAAACCAAGTCACCTTTGCATTAATAAAGAAATTTGCCATTTTCCTAATAAAGGGATTTTTGACATTTGAACCACTAACATTAAAGTTCGAAAAAAAGACTGAAATAACAGTTTTCTTAAAAATTTTATTGGGTAACTTAAACAATTAATAATCCGTGTTTCTACCGCGAACACTAACAACACAAGAACATCGGTTTGGCATACTCAAAATGAGTTCATCCAAATCACGCTGTGGAATGGCCGCCCATGTTCGTTGCAACAACAAAAAAAGGTCTTCTTGCGACTGGATACCCTCCATATTCGGCAGAGCTCTTCTCTGTAGCATATCCCATGCATGCTCAATCGGGTTCAAGTCTGGCGACTGAGCAGGCCAGGGCAGGACATTGATGTTAGCTGCGGCGAGAGTCTGTCTTACAACTCTTGCGGTGTGCGGTCGTGCATTATCATGCATTAACTGAAATAAGGGACCGATTTGCACTTGTAGAGGAACGATGACGTCTGATACAATCGTCTCAGCATAAATTTGAGCGTTGAGGTTGCCTCTGATCCAAATCAACTCAGTTCTTCCGCCGATCCAAATACCCGCCCATACCATGATGGTTCCACCACTATAAGGATGGACTTCCTGGCAGGATTTTAATCGCTGTTGGCGTCCAGGGGTTCTCCAGTGTCGTATACGTCTTGTATCCGGTCTCATACCAAAACGAGACTCATCAGAAAAGCACACGAAACGCCATTGTTCTTCTGCCCAATTTCTGTGTTCAAGAGCCCATTGATATCGAATCCTACGATTGTGCATTGCTATAGGTGGTACCCGTAGCGGTCTTCGGGAATGAAGGTTCACTTCATGCAAGCGGTTTCTGACTGTTTGGTCGCTAATTAAGTTCCCTGAAGAGTGATGAAGCCTCACGGCTAACATCATGGCGGTTATTGTTGGAGCTCTTCGAGTTAAGATTTGAATGTATCGGTCTTGTCTCCGTGTGGTGCAGCGATACCGTCCTCCATGGCGCTCAGCCACGGTACCAGTGCTTCGGTAACGTGTCCAAAGTCGACTGATAACACTCTGACTTGTATTCAGAGCTAAAGCTACAGTACGTTGCCGGGAACCAGCTTCTATCATTCCCACGGCTCTGAGCATTTCTTCCCTGCTTAAATGACGTCGCCGCTCCATAATAACGTTGGTTTTAATCAGTAGTAGGGAAACAGTAGCACTAATAATGTCTTCAATGCGTTGTATGTTTTTATAGGGAAAATATTGACAGCTTATTTTCATCTTTTACTCGAATTTGATTGAGAGTTCCTGATTCAAATTATGAAATGCACCAAAAAAGATCCATATAAATTTATAAAATCATAAATTTATTACAAAGCCACATCTCAATCTCAAGAAATCCGCATAAAAATGCTTGATCCCTAGACATTTTTGATGTGTGTATTTACACAGTAGGTAAGATATTTAAATGTTTGTTTATTTATTTAGTTTAGTATCTGATCTGATGAAAGTAATAGAATTTAGTGTTATTTAATGAAGTGGTCTCGTGATCGCATGCGGGAATGTTTAGCGTGAGGTTCCAGTTTCGATTCCCAGATCGGGCAGTATTATCTATTAGATTTCTCAGTAGCAGTCACGGAGTCTGGATTTGTTTCCAATAGGCATGACGACAGTATCGTCTATAATATATAGTTTATTCCCGTATCGACTACTAAATCGCTAAACTCGTCACCTGCTGCTGCCGAGTCTTTACTAAGGGAAAACGTTTCAGTCTGTGATTCCGAATTTAATTTTCAATATGTCACCTGTAAAGATATAATTAAAACTTTTCACACCTTAAATGTTAAAAAGACTGCCGATCTATGGGGTCATTCTGTAGACGTTGCTAAATCCATTATAAACATTGTAGCTCCTTCATTAGCTGTAATATTTAACGATTGTATTGACCGTGGTGAGTTTCCTGATCTAATGAAATATAGTAAAATAATACCATTGTTTAAATCGGGTAGTACATTAGACCCCACTAATTATAGACCCATTTCAGTACTACCCACCTTTAGTAAAATTTTTGAAAAATTAATTTTGGCACAAATGCAAAGTTTTTTCAATAAACATAAGTTATTAAATAAAAAACAGTTCGGTTTCACAAAGGGTCGTTCAACTACTGATGGCCGGTGTTGAACTTTTAGGACACATTTATAATGCCTGGGAGGACAAATGCGATGCTTTGGGTATTTTTTGCGATTTATCTAAAGCTTTCGATTGCGTTCTTCATGAAACATTAATCAGGAAACTACACCACTACGGAATCCGTAACGCCTCTCTGGATCTTCTTATTTCATATTTGAGTGATAGGATTCAGAGAGTTGATGTCAACGGGAAAAGATCTCCCGGATCCGTAGTAAGAATAGGGGTACCCCAGGGCTCAATTCTTGGTCCATTTTTGTTTCTTATTTACATAAATGACTTGCCTTACCTCATAAAGGATAATCATGACATAGTATTGTTTGCAGACGACACTTCTCTTTTATTTAAACTCAAACGTCAGCAGTTAGTTACGGATGATGTTAATAGCGCCCTGGCAAAAGTCGTTAATTGGTTTAATGTTAATAATTTACTCCTAAATGAGAAAAAAACTAAATGTATTAAGTTTACGATACCCCATGTAAGACAAGTGGAAACCACTGTACTAATTAAGAATGAAGAGTTGAAACCGGAAGATAGCACAGTGTTCCTAGGCATAACTTTGGATGCCAAGCTTCAGTGGGGCCAGCATATAGACAAATTGTCGAAAAAACTTAGCTCTGCAGCATACGCCGTTAGAAGAATTCGTGAGTTAACTGATTTAGAGACTGCCCGTTTAGTTTACTTTAGTTATTTCCATAGCGTGATGTCGTACGGTATTCTCTTGTGGGGCAATGCCGCCGATATTCAGACAATATTTGTTTTGCAAAAAAGGGCAATTCGTTCAATTTATAAATTAAGACCCAGATACTCCCTCAGAGAAAAATTTAAAGAGATTAATATTCTTACTGTGCCTTCTCAGTTTATTTATGAAAACCTTTTGTACGCACACAAAAATATTAATTTGTTTAAAAAATACAGTGATATCCACAACATAAATACGAGGAACAAACACAAATTTGTTGTTCCTGTAACGAGGCTCAAAAAAATAGGGGGTACGTTCAGATGCCAATGTATACGTTTTTACAATAAACTTCCGAGCCAAATTCAAGCACTAAGCCTAAATAAATTCAAATCGTTTATAAAACGGAAGCTGTGCTTGAAAGCCTACTATCATGTTAACAACTATCTCGAAGATAAAAAGGCTTGGGATTAAGCTGCTCCAATGAAATTTGCTCTGTGAATGTTGAAATTTCGGACTTCGCTTGTTTATTATTAATTCCTTTCTTTTATACACTCTGACATTGAATGATTTGACATGAATACTTATTTCAGTATTTTTATTATTTTTTTACTTTTTTATTTTATTTTGTTACATTTACCTACTGACTTGACAGGAATATTTACGTATCTTACTTTTTTATTATTATTGACATTTATGATTTTTGTGATTTTTATTGACATTGATTTTGTAAATTATTATTAATTTTATTTGATTATTGTGAATGTGGGGACCATGTGGGTTTCATTTTTATATATTTTTGTTTGTTTTCTTTTTGTTTTTCTCCCACAACTGTCTGGCAGTTTGAGTACTATAAGCGACCTACCCAAATGTCCTTTCTTTGGTATTGTTCGTCGTTTCGTTGAGCTCCTTGAGTTATACATTCAGTCAAAAAAGTATCGGGAATGGATGATTTGTTTATGGTTCCAAATTCAAATTTTTGTTTTTTTGTAGTTGTTAGATTGGCACAACTGTTTTCCATTTTGGCGCGGAGTTTGAGTTGCATCTGTTATTTATATTAAATACAGTGCTGGTTTTAGTAATATCATATATAGTGTGTATTGCGAATTTCATAATGGACAAAAATATCGAACAAAGAGTTTGTCTTAAATTTTGCATCGCCAATGGAATTTCGTGTTCGGAGTCACTGAAAATGTTACAGAAGGCTTACGGTGAATCGACTTTATCAAAAACTCGTGCTTATGAGTGGTTCAAAGCGTTCAAAAGCGGTCGAGGTGTGATGGAAGATTTGCCTCGCTCTGGTAGGCCGTCAACGTCTGCAACTGAAGTTAACATCGCAAAAGTGAAGAAAATAGTGACTGAAAATCCCCATTCAACTCTGAGAGAGATAGCCGCCGAACTTTCTGTATCTCACGAGTCGATCCGTACCATTTTAACTAATCATTTGGGTATGAAACATGTTGCTGCTCGGCTAGTCCCAAAAGATCTGAATTTTCTCCAAAAACTCAATCGCATGAAAGTCGCTGAGGACATGCTAGAATGAGTCAGTTCGGACCCTACATTCATGAAACGCATTGTTACTGGTGACGAGACGTGGGTTTACGAGTTTGACATGCAAACTAGTCAACAAGCTTCGGAGTGGCGCCTTCCAACTGAACCGAAACCGAAAAAACCACGCCAAAGTCGATCAAAAGTCAAAGTCATGTTGACTGTTTTCTTTGACTGTCGCGGTGTTGTGCACTCTGAATTCTTACCGGAAGGTCTAACGGTAAATAAAGAATATTATTTGAGCGTTATGCGGCGTTTAAGAGAGCAAATTCGACGAAAAAGGCCGGATTTGTGGAAAGAAAATTCTTGGATTTTGCACCACGACAATGCGCCTTCGCACAAGGCTATCATTGTGAACGAATTTTTGACCAAACACTCAACAAATACCATCCAGCAACCACCATATTCACCAGATATGGCTCCTGCTGACTTTTTTCTTTTTCCTAAACTCAAATTACCACTTCGTGGCACCCGTTTTCAATCGATAGAAGACATAAAGGAGAATTCGCGGCGAGAACTGAACTCAATTCCGGAAGCAATTTAAAAAATGTTTTGATGAATGGATTATTCGTTGGCGCAAGTGTATCGTTTCTAAAGGAGCATACTTTGAAGGTGATAAAATAAATTTGGATGAATAACAGACATTTTGTGTATTATTGATCTTTTCCCGGTACTTTCTTGACAGAGTAGTAAGTCGAGCTACCCGATAACTGACAAATGCTTGCACTGACTGGACAGGTCCACTCAAATCTGTGTGGTTCTTTCTTCAAAAGACCATCTCAGACACTATTCTGCATAGTCCTCATGTGAATTAAGCAAAATTATGTCTGGACTTCAAAAGAGACTATGACCTCTGAGTTTGTTTCGGCTGTTTCTTCTCAGAGTAGTCAGGTACGAAACACCGGCCCCATCTAGTTTTAAAAAAAAACATGACGTGTAAAAGTGTTTGTAAAAACCTACTTGCAAAATAAACATCATTTATCATTTATCATTTATCATTTATCATATCAAAAAATTGCAAATCTATTTAGTCCGTCAATTAGAGTATTGGAAATTAATGGACACGTATTTTTTTGTTTTTGTAAACCAATGAATACGAGTATTGACAAAGATAAAACGCATCAAAACTCGGGAGTGGGGGCTCGTGACGTTAGAACTAGGTAAAAATTATACCTAGGCGTGACGTATTGAGAATTTTAAAAGCGTTATATCTTCGTCAAATTTGGTTTACGTAACAAAAGAAAAAACACGTGTCAAATATTTTTTGATAATCTAACTGACGGACTAATTAGTTTTTTTTTGTCGTCTCGCCTATTGATGGCAACAGGCTCGCCCCTTAATACATTAGACATAGGTATCCGTCTGCCTAACCCCTCGGGGATTACAGGCGTGATGTTGTGATCAATGGAGTAGTATTTCAGCACTAAGAAGCATAGACACGTGTGTAAGATGAACGGTCTTTGAAGACTGGAACTGTGGTTGGAACATAAATTTCCATTCACTTACTCATAAAATTCATCCAAAGATAAGTAATTGCCTTCAGCTATGTCTAAGATCGGCTTCGGCTATTATACTGTGTGCACTCAACTAATAAAGCTTCTTATTTTTCAATCGCTATGGTTTCCAATGAAGCTATCTATCTTACTTGAATTGATTTGAAGTATTTGTAACTAACAAACAATGTAATAAAAAAAATTAAGTCAATTTTAACCTACTTCTAATTGCAGTATCGAAATGAAACTTTGTATTTATATGAAGTTCGTATAACAATACTATAATTTGGTATCTTGGAGCTAGTTTAATAATGGAGCCAGTCAGGAAATCGATAGTGAAACTCATTCACTCTTAAACCACTCGAGTTTCGGGTCATATGATTCGTTTTGATGAGTCCAGTAGATTGCACTTGGTGCGATGACAAAAGAAAGCGTGCTTTTGAGTTTTTTAAACTACAATTTAATTACTCATTACACTATACAAAAATAACTTTTTTCTCCCAGCCTTCTCTATTTCACTCCTGGGCAAAGGCCTCCCTCCACTCTTTCCATTTCTCGCGAACCCGTGCGTCCTTTTTCAATTATAATATATAATATAATATAGTTTTATTAAAAGAAAACATTTCAATGCAACGGGATACCGTTGCATCCATTTTTGAAATGTTTTCTTTGACTAGAGATATCTAGTCTAGCATTATAGTTTCACTGACACAAGAATATACATGGTTTCACAAGACAGAAGCCAAGAAGTTAACATCAAACAAACGATTTCTTTCCTGTATAGGAAGTGCATGCCGAGCAGTGTATATTTCACGAGTCGGGACGCCAACGGTTGCTTCCGACAAACGCCGGCGGAAACCGGACGACGCCGGACAACCGACAGTTGTCTGAACACTATGCATATTCCCAGCTTCTATTGCTTACTGGCTTTTGCCCGCGGTTTAGCTCACGATAGGTCAGAATTTATCCCACGGAAACGTTCTAAATGGAGCCTATAACAATTGGGGCTAATGTAGCTTTTCATTAGTGAAAGAATTTTCGGAATCGGATTGATAGTTCCGAAGATTTTACATCGAAACTGTACCTCATTATAAAGACGAAACTACTCAAAAAATCTTTACCTCTATCAGATATCAAGTTTTATGTAAATGTTTATCCTAGGAAAATGTACAGATCGAAGTTTTGTTGGATACAATTTTCTTGTAGGATCGTAAAATGATTTACCGTAGGTGAGAAAAAACTACTCTTATAGAAACCTTACAACAAAAGAAAGGTTCCGTATAGTTTTTGCGACACCATTTTACTTTCAGCGTGGGTGACTGATGATGCAATACATTGTTAGTTAAGGCACGATAAAATCTCTCAATGCTGATCATTCTTCATTCTGGCAGACTCCTGGATCTTTGCCAAGATCCGTTTTATGGGCGCAACGGAAAGTGTGCTTATTAGCACAAACGGCGAGTCAACATCATAGAACGGTTACAGAATAGCGGGTTTTCGCCACGTATAAGCTCATATCGTCTTATGCGCGTACAAACGCGCCACATTTAGGGCTTCAAAATTAGCGTGTTTGCTCGAACCGGTCCCCTGTCAGTCGGAATATTTATGTCAGTATCACTCGCGGCTCGTGATTTCGCGAGATTATAGTGTCAACGCTCAAGAGTTGGGTGTGGCGCAAAAGGCGAGCGTATTCGAGCCTATTACACGCGTTTCGAAGTACAAGCTTATACGCCCCAAAAATACGCTAATCAAAATAGGTCTAGCCTTGAGCTACATGCTCAAGCGACACGTTTGTCTGGGACTGCGGTGAAAACAATTAAAGAAGTTGTTTAGAAACCTACCATGACCATGAATCACCGCACCGTGTCGCGGCTTGCGGACCGACAGACGGTTCACCGGTTAAAAAGCAATTTTCGCGAGAAACAACGCTTGTAACTTGGGGACAGGATCTTTTTCCATAAAAAATATGAGTTCCAGAATACTATGTTCGTAACAAAATGAAATTTAAATCAGAACAGTAGGAGAACCTACAGTTTTAAAAATTGTTATGTGTTTAAATATTTGTGCTCGGCAGCACATCAGTGTTACCACTTTGACCTTGCAGAGCTAGTGCAGTACAGAGCTGCAATAGACTTGAGGCCAGCTTATACTGGTTTGGTTAGTATTGGTACTGACGTGCGGATGCGGCCCACCGTACAAAGACCACGGCCTACAAAGCTGAACTTTTTCTGGAACTAGCTTTACGTATTGCCGGGAATTGTATTTTTACCAAACCAGGGTGAAGCAGGAAAGGCTACCGTGTTCACTGGCTGTCGACCAATTTTCAACCTTATAACTCACGGCATAGGGTTAAAAGTGGTCGGTTTGGTTTTTTTTTTATGAAGTCTGGCCTGCCCGAATTCTAGACCTGATGATATGCGTATTTTTTTTTAATACCTTTAAGTCAGATATTTATTTAAAAAAAGGGTAAAAATAAATACATTCAGCTTCAGACAAGCTACTGGTCGATGAAACATCTTATGAAGGGATCTCTCCCTCTCGCACTTAAGCGGAAGGTCATGGATATGTGCATTCTCCCCACCCTCAGTTATGGAGCGCAGACGTGGTCGCTTAGAAATCGTCAGAAGTCCGCACTTGGGGTCTGCCAACGAGCTATGGAGCGAAGTATACTTGGTGTCAAGCTTACGGACCGCGTCAGAAACTCCATACTTCGCTCCAAAACCCATAGCTGATGTTGGCCTTACAGCTGCTAGGTTGAAGTGGAACTGGGCTGGTCACATCTGCCGCATGTCGGAGGAGCAATGGGCAAAAATTACCACTCAGTGGATACCAAGTAGCAGGAAACGAAAACGCGGCAGGCCCTGAAGGATATGGCGGGATGAGCTAGACTCTTTCGCAAAGGATTGGCCTACAATCGCACTAGATCGCGAAATGTGGAAGGAGGGAAGGAAGGCTTTTGCCCTGCAGTGGGACAATATAGGCTTATAATAATAATAATCAGACAAAGACGCTGTCAACACCAAAATGCGCGCACACTGTCTATTTGTATCAGAGTAAACGAGAGCGAGAGAGTTACTGAGCGGCCAGGTCTTAGAAGATAATAATAAATATATCCCACCAAAAACATTTTCATGTTAAATGTTGCCAAGACGAGACCATATGCACACTGTCAAAAAGTTATCAGATCTCATGTAGAGCTAAGCTTTTAACTCTACACGCCCTAACTCTACAAGGTCTAACTTCACAAATTCTACACCTTAGTCAAAATATGTGGCTTGACCATTTCATGCTAATTGTTTTTTTTTTAACACTAGCTTTTGTTCGCAACTTCGCTCCCGTTTTGGTCGAAAATTAACTTTAAATATAGTGGTTTTATGATACCAGCTTTTAATTAGTGATAGAGTTTTCTAAATTGGATCAGAACTTAAGGAGATTAATTAGTAGAGGTAAAGTTTGGAGGAGAACTTTACCTCTATGAGTACAGACAAAAATACAATTTATTTTTGTTTTTGCAAATGAGAGTAACTATATTAACTAATTAAGTAATAGGCTAGTTCCCACCATCAATAAATTGCAAATCTATTTAGTCCGTCAGTTAGAGCATTGGAAAATAATGGACATGTATTTTTTGTTTTTGTACAAAGATAAAACGCATCAATACTCCGGAGTGGGGGCTCGTGACGTCAGAACGCACTAAAAATTATACCACGGCGAGATATTGAGAATTTTAAAAACGTCGTATCTTCGTCAATATTGGTTTACGTAACAAAAGAAAAAACACGGGTCAAACATTTTTTGATAATCTAACCGACGGACTAACTTGTTTTTTTCAGTACACAAGCCTATTAATATACCCATTATGGAAAATGGCAAACTGCCATATAAAGGGTGTAAATAGATCCGCCGAAAGACACTTAATCTCGTCACTGCGAGGTAATTTTTTTACACCATACCTGGGAACCTTCTAGTTACGGTGATATTGGGGGTAAAAGTTCCAACTTTTTTTGTAATATCTACAAGTTTTTAATGTTATACTAACTTTACTTTACCCCCATGACCCGTTTACTACTTAATGCGTCCATCAGCACAATGTGTTGAATGCGTTACATTGAGTTTTACCGTGAAATGTGATTTCCCACCCAAAAAAAGTAGTTTTCCAGTAATATTTTTTGCGGGCGCAGAGGTTATTCAGTTTGATGTTCAGAATGCTTGGTTGACGGATTCGTGAAGAGTCTGTTTACACCCTGTATACTTGGGTACACTACGTAAGTCCGAAAAATTCCGAATTTCAAAATACCGATTTTTATAATTCCGAATTTTTCAAAATTCCGAATATAACAACTCCGCTATATCATTTATCCTATTTTCATGATTCCGAACTTTCAATATTCCGAACGTTCATAATTATTACTATTCTCAAAATACCGAATTTCAATAGTCCGACTTATTGACAATCCAAAACATGAAAAATACTAATCCGTTTATATATTTTTTTCTTTTTTTTAACCTACCTACATGTTGAGAATTACGCGGCAGGGCGGGATTTTAAGGGGGGTACATTTTTCATTATTTTTGCGATAGGACGCACCGTTTTCGAGATATAAGCAAATTTAGAACCTTCAGCGCTCGCTGCGCTCGCATTTTACATTAGGTACACACCCAGTTTCTGTCACAAATATAGGCCGAAGGCTTTTGCAAACTAAAAATGAACGATAAATTAATCGTCATGACATAGAGGGAACGCGGCCTTAGGGGATGAATTTTCAAAAAAACATTTCCTGTTCAAAAGTATCTTTTAATGACCTAATTGAATTAAATGGTTTAACTTTGAGTTTGCAGGGGCGGATCTATGTAAGGGCTTTTTGGGCTGCAGCCCAGAGCCCCGTGGATTTACAGTCACCTTTTTTCTGCCTCTGGATTGGCACTCCTATTAGATTTACGCATGATCGACCGGTATAGACAGAGACTGAAATAAATTAGTAGTCCTTGCCTCGAGGCCTTAATATTAATAGGCAATTATGTGGCATACACAAGGTTGCAAAAAATGGAGCATGTGGACGTATTGATTTCAAGATCTCTGTCTTCTGAGGAGAGATGTAAAATTTTCGAGATCGCCTCGCTCGCTTTTGCAGCCTAGTTTCTCTTAAATCTTAATCTACCCAAGGTAAGGTTAATTGTTACATTTTAGAGCTAACTTCGCTCGCTCTTCAGACTACTTTCTCTGGACTTTGTTCAAAAGTCGACCAAGTAATTCCAGTGTGAAGGATCGAAACAATTCAAATCTGTCTAAAGCAAGGTGACAAAAAAATTTCGAGCTCGCTACGCTCGCTAATGCAGTTCTTCTTCAATCTTAACTTTGTAAGTCGACCAAGTAACTCCTGTATGTAGGGGCCAAACAATTCTAATCTGTACACGGTAGCGTGTTAAAATTTTCGAGCTCGCTTCGCTCGCTCCTGGAGCCTTAGTTCCTTCTTTTCTTAAAATTGTCTCCGAAAAGCGATTAAGTAAGATTTAAGTAACACAAAGGACTAAAGAAAAGCTAACTTGTCTGGTCTGGAGTCTAGGTGGAGCTTAAATTTTCGTTTAGTTCCTAGACTTTTCCAATAACTGTTCAAAACCTAACCAATCCGAAGTCACCGAGGTGCTAACATTTTTGAAGTGGCTGTTTCATTTAAGCTTCTTAGAAGCACTTCAGCTGCATCCGTTAATAGTAAACTTACAAATCGAAATTTACTCGCACCCTTCTGCCCCCCTGGCCTAAAAGCTGGTTACGTCCTTGGGCAGGCCCCTAAGTAGTAGTAGCCCAGGGCCCAACAAACTCACGGTCCGCCCCTGACCATGGTCACTTTCGTTAAGTAAGAAATTCTTGTTGGAGCGACAGAAGATTGCCGTAGGATAGTTAGGTAGCTGGTATGACCGAGACTCAACCTACTTAAAGTTTCTCTAGGGAAGTTCATTGAACCTGGATTTACGTCACCGACGTAACCAGTTTCTGAGGACAGGAATAAATAGTTAAAATCTTGTTCTTATAGTTGGACGTTTGAGTTTAACGTACCTATCTTATCTTCTTTTCTTTGGTCTATCATTTACCTATAGGTACGTCTAGACTAGATATACACATATAAAAAAAACATATTGGAACCGGTTCTTCCCCACTGCTCAACCATATTGCTCAACTAGTTGAGCAGTTGAGATTGTGTGTTATTTATGGGTATTTAACGCATAACAAATATTTATAATATTTGTTATGCGTTGTAGGTTTATTGTTATTTTTTTTTTGTCATTTTGTATGATGTGTGAGTCAAATTACCTAAACCAATAAAATTAAAACACGGTATGATCAGGAAAACCCGCATTTATTAAACAAACCTTCATAATGAAGAACGGAAAACTTTTCTTTCTCAATGTATTTTAATGAAATGAAAACGATTGAATTAGAAAATTAACAAGCAAAGCGAGAGAATAGTGGCCGTAAGATAACCACGTTAAATTGCATTACCCGTTAGTTAGCTACTTCAGACAATCTACTTTGTCTATAAGATAGAAACTAACTGTAGCCGCAAACTACGAAGTTCATCAAGGTCTGGGGCCCTACTCTCTAACGTCCGTCGGTCCGTCCGTCTCTATTCGTCTCTCTCACTCGCACTCATCTGCAGACGTGCGCGAGAGAGACGGATAGAGACGGACGGACGGACGTTAGAGAGTAGGGCCTCTGGTCTTGCGAATTCAGAGCATGGAAGAATAAGTGAAGCGTGTTGCGGGGAGAATGCTGTATGCGAATTCGTAGACTACAAAACAAAACTGCATTTGAATATTTGAGCTGCAATTTAGAACTATATATAGTTGGTGCCAGTTAAGATGAGAATAGCGGTCATTGCCCTTGTGTACGAACCAAAACAAATAAACCATACATGTATCGTTTTTTCATTACAAAAAATTTTGAAGATCACGAATTCACGATAGATCACCATTCCAGACTTGAACAGGATTAGTTTTGGTTTTCAAAGTTAAGAAGTTTAATAAATGTAGGTGGGTCAATGACCGCTATTCTCATCTTAACTGGCACCAACTATAGTGATGTATAAAATAACCACGACCTGGCAGGAGATGGCGGGACGAGCTGGACAGAACCAACGACCTGTGGTCCACAATGGCTCTAGCCAGAAGAATTTGAAAGTTATGGGGAGAACCTTTGCCTAGCCGTGGGATGGCATAGGCTAACAGTGATAGTAGTAACAGTGATGTATCATGTTTTTTCATGTTTTTTTGTTTGACGACCCGAATGGCGCAGCGGTAGTGAGGCTGCCTTACGTTCTTGGGGTCCCGGGTTCGAATCCCGGTAGGAGCAAATGTCTGTGTGATGAGCATGGACATTTGTTTCCGAGTCATGGATGTTTATATGTTTAATAAGTTTGTATTTACAAACAAAAAGTATGTATGTAGTATATCAACTATCTGGTGTCCACGACACAAGCCTCGTTGCTTAGTGTTGCACTAGATGGCGCTGTGTGTAATGTCCAGCGATATTTATTTATGTAGCCGTGAATTAAAATGAAATGATGTTTATTTTTGCAAGTAGGTTTTTACAAAACTTTACTTAACTTTTACTTTTTTTTTACAAATTCTAAAACCCCTACTACCAGTATTCAGCTGCATCCGATTAGACTGGAAGCCGACCAACATAGTTGGAGAAAAGGCAAGGCAGAATGATTTGCTTTGATCAGCGCAGTGGCTGAGCGATTGACTCGCTGTGTGTTTGTTTCAAGCACGGAACTAATATTAATATGGCCTACAGATTGTTGCTCCGGGTCTGGCTGTTTGTGTTTGTGAATTTAAATGCTTGTAAACGTGCGTTTACAAGTTTTACACTAAGAATTTACCTGTACCGTTGGTGCCAACGGTACAGGTAAATTCTTAGTGTTTAATGTTTTAACGTTGCCCATTCTTAGTAAAAATAAATAAAAAAGCTCTTTAGATAGAAAAAGTTATGAATCCGGTTCAGTAAACCTCAAAACTTGAGAGTTGGAGAACTAAAATGTCTAGTCCTACTTACGTAAAATGTCTGTAGGCACGTGTTTTTCTGCGATGTAATAGATAGGTATCTACAAATAAATAAAATGGAAGTATCTGTTTGTAATTTCAAAATAACAGCTTCTTACTAAATGCATATGAAAGTATATTATATACGGTACTTAACACAAAAAACTTTTTTTTTTAGCCTCTTCTGTTTAGTCTGTCTGTCTGTTCCGGTTAAAATCCGAAACGGTTGGACCCATTTTGACGGGACTTATACCGGCAGATAGAATTTAGAAAATGGATTAGGGTTCTGTGCAAAAACAAATTCGATTCAAATAGGAAAGTAATCTTCTTCTTCTAATATAATAAAAATCTCGTGTGTGTGCACAATGTTTGTTACCGGACTCCTCCGAAACGGTTTGACCGATTTTTATGATTTTTTTTGTGTAAGTTAAAGTAAATTCAACACATATAATAAAATAAACATGTTTATATCAGTTTAAATCGATTCCGAAATAGTTACTCGTTTTAGACTTGCAACACTATTAATATTTTATGGCTAGCAACTTTGCTAGATTGTTCTCTCTGGTTTTTTTCTCTCGGACGGACCGGCAAGTCTAATTGTTCTGTAAAATACTGTGAATTGCAATAAATTCAGTATTCCATTTTTCCACGCATGTTTTATTTATACAGTGTATATTTGGTAGGTCTGAGAGTAGGTTGTAGGCAATTTTTATACCTCTAGCTGATAAGGGTGGCCCTGCGGCCGAATTCGTGGGCAACAGCTAGTATTTTATACCCTAAAAGCTAGCCACAAATTGTTACAACCCTTTCGCCCTCCTATCGGTTTTAGCACTCACAGCTTTTACAGATATTGGGCCCACAGGGTGCCCTAACAATAAAGAGTTTAGGACCGTATGCGATAGTAAAAAGAAAATGGATACAAACTCGTTGATAATATTTTCTGTTACAATCAATTCGTTTTGAAACGAACCCTTTTTGTGAAACGGTATAAAGAAAACTTGTGGAATGAAATATAATAGATGTATTTACACTTAAAGTGGTACAGGGCATCGAACCACGGGCTCGTAACTTATAGTTTTTAATGTGATCCTATTTAATTATAGGAAGTTTGTTTTTATGTTAAGTATATATTAGTGGTTTTCTGTATTGATGAGTACTGCTGCGTTGATTGTGAGAAGCCTTGATGTTTCTTTCTTTCAAATGATAGACCCTCGATCAGTGAGCGGCAATGTTTTAGCCCAGCTGAACAATAGGTCCTGAGATGACGTGTTGTCGACATTGCTCACAGATTAAGTTCTTAAGAGGCTAAATATCTATGTTCCCAAATAGGTATATATTTTGAAAGGACAGCGATATAAAGACGAGATAGGTATGAGGAATTTAAAATTTCTATAGAAAACTTATATTTTTCTCATAACTCTTGTTTAAATTAGTGTCCATTGAAAATATATATTTGGGAGCCTAGATATTCTGTATTACAATCGGAATAAAGACACACTACCTTAAGAATATGTTTGATTTACAAATTATTTTGGTATTACGTTTGTATGAACTACGCATCGGTCGCCGGCCTCTTAAGCTGAAGTGGCCATGGATAACATAAGAATTTACCTGTGCTGGGCAGCGATTGGGAAGGTTCATTGACCCTTCTGGTTGTGTATTCCACTTAGCCTTAAGATCAAGGTCTTTAACCAATTCGTCGTGCCTGTTCTGATTTACGGGCCCGAAATGTGGACAGTTACGTTACAGCTGGTCCATAAATTATAAGTCGCTTAACGAGCAATGGAACAGGTTATGATAGGAATTCGTCATAACGTACCTTCTAACTCACGGAACTGATCCTTTAAACTTAAAAAAAAACAGTGCATCGGTATTTTAAACATCAAAGTTCAGTATGACAGTCAACGCATTTAGTTACCATGGCTCCATATAAAGTGCTGATTAGTGTCTAGCTAAAATAGGTCATCCTTGGAAAGAGATTCTATCAGAAATGTAATGTTACCTGAAACTTTCTGATGACGTTGCTTAAAATTGTCCTAGGATACCTTGTTTATAGGGCAAAATAAACGAATAAAATGAACATTTCTTAATGGAACGAAAATAACAAAATTAAACTGTTAACTTTAAACGACACAAATGGACCCGACGACGTCAAGAATGTTTTAATCTAATATTCTCTGTAATCAAAAGAAAGGCGCGCACTTAAAACAGCAATTATAAAAGACGATGTCCGGTGTCCTCATAATTGATGGAGACAGACAACTTTATGTCATTAGTTGGGTCGCGGGTCGCGAGAAATAGCTCTCATTTCTTCCTTACAAAGAGAAACCGGCCAAATGCGAGTCGCTCTCTTTCTCGATTCGCGCATGAAGCGTTCCGTACCATCGTAGTAGGAGAGCCCCCTTTAATTTTCAATTTATTTTTCTTATTGGTTGTTATAGCGGCAACAGAAATACACATTATGTAAGAATTTCAACTGTCTACCTATAACGCTGACAGACGGACGGACAGCGGAGGCTATTAATGGGGTCCCGTTGGATACCCTTCGGGTAAGGAACCCTAAATCTGAAACAGTAATTTCAACTCTCTAAACGAGAAAGTAAGAAGGGAATTCCGGGAATTCAATACACCGTAAAGAAATCTAGAGCTTAAAGAAAGAAGCGAGATAATGTTTCCATGAATTTGGCACACCTCACGTCAATATATCAAGCATTTACCAGATATTATGTCAAGGTAAGAGAATTGGATCATACATAAGTACAAAACGATGTTTTCAATTTCCTGAAAAAAGCAATACGTTTAGGTTCAGACTTGCATGGCTGTTCTCACGTGTAAAAAGCTTCTTTATTGTGTAATCAGATTTTTCAGAAAGGGTAATACAGTAACTACATTCTACGAATATCATAAATGCGCAACTTTGTGAAGATGGCCGATGTATGTTAGTTACTCTTTCACGCAAAAACTACTGACTGCATTTGGACGAAATTTGGCACACAGATAGTTTATAACCTGGACTACTTAACACATGGGATATTTTTATCTCGGTAGAGTGATCCCGTGGGACAATTATCGAAGGGCGCGGCCGAAGCCGAGCATTGGCTAGTTAAACACTTACAACTGCGGACTGCGGTTTTCGTCAATACGTAGGACCGTAGGTACTCAACCAATTAATGTTGGTTTTAAATTTATTTTGTGTATTTTTACGAAGCGAGCTCGTTATTTCGTTAGGCGAGTCGATTGCTAAATTGAACCGTCACAATTAAATTATGTTCGTCCACGAACGGCATTTAATTATGGGTTAAATAAATAGAAAATATTTTTTTATAGCTTTAAATTATACTTGGTCTATGTAGGATATTGATACCTGAAATAAATTAAACAGTATGCAGTTGATCGCCAGCAAGGAAAAAGGTACCTTAGCCACAAAGAAATATGGTAGGAATACTATCTTAATCTCCAGTCTCGCTCATGTTGCTTTCAAGATCGAATCTCCCCACAAGTCGGTGTTGTGCCTTATCTACTCAGAGTACGTATTGTCAGCCTCAGCTACACTTTACGATCCTCGAGAGGCAGAAAGCTGAGTGACTCCAGTCCCTAACACTGATTAAGTTGACTTTTGTCTTTCCGAAATGTAGGTACCTATACACCAGATACTATAAGGGAGTATATTCATAAGGGAGTCAGTAATGTCTGTAACTTTTTAATATCAACAGTAAATATTCGTTAAAAAGTTTCTATCACATTTAGAACTCGTTTTGGTTCGTTTTTTAACCAGACAAAACATTGCAGCAAAGAATACCCCCCAAACGATGTCACATCCCTTTTTGCCCGACTACGCCGAAGCCAAAAGGAAGGGTTTGATTTTAGCAGTCCATGTATGTTTGTTTGTTTGTATTTACGTATGATCCTCCGTAGCGCCTAAACTATTCATCCGATTTTGATAAATAAGGTGTCAATCGATTCGTTATTATGACCCGGGTATCATAGGCTACATTTTAACCGACTTCAACAATAGGAGGAGTGGATTTTTCTTTGTAAACCCCGAGTTTTTTTTCAGTAGTTTGGTTTTTATTTGTAGTATATACAAAAACACACAAATTCTTGTTATTATTATTTTGTTTACTCATCTCTTATTTTAAATGTTTCTTAAAAAAAAAAACATTTAAAATACAAAAAATAGGTTTTCGCCGGTGTCAGGAGCAGGGTCCAAGCTATCGGTGGCTTGGGGTTTAAGAAACAGGAACCTCCTCACAAAGCAAGCTGTATCAAGGAGTTCGGTTACGATTTATTACGAGTATTATTGTGTTTTCAGGTAGGCAGTTGAGATAACTGAATTACTGATTACTGCCTGTATCCTATTGTTCCCCATTGTTTTTTTTCGTGCAATTTATTAGATGTTTTTCCTTGTAGAGCCATTGTCCTCTGCGGCCTACTTCATTTTTAAAACTTGTACATTTTATTAAGTTAGGAACCTATATTTATTTGAAAAAAGATAAAAATGAGGAAGAGAAAGTCACAAGAAGAAATACATGGATTGCACTGTTTTAGACTTTCACGGTTTTTCACTACACTTAAAGTACTTACGGGAAAATCACGGATATTATCCCGTAAGTACTTTAATAATAATAATAATAATAATCTTTATTTATCCAAAACACATACAGAGTTTGAAATACAGCTTAATATTTGGTTTAGAAATACGTATACATTCATAGTTTATGTTGCAAATTCTGTACAAGAATAATACTCTACCTCTTAAGCTAGGGTATACCTGTATTATAAGAGGTAGTTCACGGTCACTTATCAACAAAAACTTATATCTCAAGTGGACTGGTCATTCTGCTGTATGGTATAAAAGAGTAGAATTGTATGTTGTGTGTTTGTGTGTTGGGTGGTGTGTGTGTGTGTAGGTGTGAGTGTATGTATGTGTGTAGGTGTAGGTGTGTGTGTGTGTGTGTGAGTGTATTATACAAGATAGGTAAGTAAAGACTCCGTGTAAGAGTAATCCTTAAGGAGCAGCCACTCTGTTACTTTAGATTTTAGTGCATGTGAGTTTAGATTTATGATACTGAGATGTTTGTTAAGGTTTTTATAGATATGAGTACTTAGTATATAATATTGATGTTTGGCGAAGGAGGTTTTGTGTTGTATATTTGGCGGAACGTACGTGCGTTTGTTTGTAATAAGAGGAGGAAGGCCTGCGTGCTTTCTAAGGGTGGATTTAAGTACATAAAGCTGACGAACCGTAAGTACTTTACAGTCAGAGAACAGTTCAGTTGTTGGATACCGGTAGGGCTTTTTCGTCATGACTTTAAGTATAGCTCGCTGTGCTCTTTCCACCCTCAGAAATCTAGTCTTAGCAGCACCGCCCCACGTAATTATGCAATAACCAATCACTGATTGGCATAGTGCAAGGTACACCATCTTAAGAGTTTTTAGGTCGGCGGATGCTCTAAGAGACTTAAATATATGTATAAGACGTAAAGTTCTTGTGGTGACGGCGTCAATTTGTTGGTCCCATCTCAGTCCGTCGTCTATGTGTACTCCGAGGTATTTAACGCTTTCGGATCTAGCAAGCGGAGGACAAGTGCAGGGGGTGGACGAGTTAGTGCAGGAATGAGGGGTTATACTAAAAGAAGATGGTTTAGCGTTACGTCGTATAGCAAAGGTGACATAAGTCGTTTTTTGAAGGTTTAGTGTAAGAAGGTTCGAGTTTAACCACACCATAACTTTAGCCATGGCCGCCTCCGCATTTGCTTTCACAATGTCCCAAGTGACTCCGTCTACAAGAATTGCAGTGTCATCTGCGTAAGCGTAAATTCTACCATTTGGGAGACTCAATCTGCAGAGGTCATTAACGTAGATCTGGAAAAGAGTCGGGGAAAGGATCCCTCCCTGAGGAACACCATAGGACACGAGGAACTCATCACTTAGGTGAGTATCAATTTTAATGCATTGCTTACGGTTTTTTAGGTAATCCTTAAATATTTCTAGCGGCATTCCACGCACACCGATACTTTCCAGCTTCATGATGAGTTTGGGAACAGAGACCGTGTCAAAAGCCTTCGAAAGGTCCAGGAATATACCAAGGCATTTCGATTTTTATCTAGATTTGAGGCAACCTGTTGCGTAAAGTCCAGTACTGCATCATCTGTAGATAGGCTTGTCCGAAATCCGTATTGGTTATCAGCAATGAGTTGGTGTTTGTCGAGAAATTTTCGTAGAGAGTTATTGAGGATTTTTTCGAGAACTTTAGAGAGTGCAGGTAGGACCGATATCGGTCTGTAGTTATTAACACAGTCTTTGTTCCCTCCCTTGTATATTGGATGGACCACAGCTTTTTTAAAGGCCTCCGGAAAGACACCCTCCTGTAGGCAACGATTAAAAAGGTAAGTAATTGGTGGGACCAGTACATGTCGACAGCTTTTCAATATAAGCGATGATATGCCGTCCCAGCCGACTGCACAGTCAGAGCGTAGTTGTAGGATTAGGGACTCAACATCAGCTTGGTCTACTTCCAGGATGGTAAGAGAGTTCACAGGTGAGTTTCGGGTGTCCGTAGGTGAGGGTGAGGGATGGCCACCGGCAGGTGATGATACAGTGTCATTCATTATTTTTGAAGCCAAGTTTTTGCCAATGTTGGCAAAAAATTGGCCTACCTCATTAATCGCCGATTTTGGGTTGTCCCGTATTGTGAGTAGCTCCACTGGGCTAAGTTTTGATTTATGGGTATTGGTTATTTGTTTGATAGTTTTCCATAGGACTTTGGGATTATTTTTGGCTTTTTCAAGCTGACCGGTTTCATAAGACTTTTTTAGTTTTCTGAGTAAGTTATTGCAAAAATTTCGATATTGAGTATATGTAGTTTTTAGAATAATATTATCTGGTGATTTTTTAGATTTTATGTGCATTTTGTCTCTATTCTTTATACATTTTAAAAGACCAGGGGTTATCCAGGGTTTAATGATTCTCTTTTGTCTTGGGATTTTAACTTCTTTTGAATGATTTGAAATTACTGATTTAATAATACTGATGAATTTATTCATTGCCTCATTTATGTTCTCGACCTCATATAATACCGTAAAATCGAAAATTTCTAACTCTTCCACAATAGCTTTGTGGTTTAGGGTGGTAGTTGTATATATTATATATATATATACTCTTTCAATAATATCAGCTTACCAGCTCTCAATTTCCATAAGGTTTATTATAGTGTCCAAGTGGCAGTAGAACACTGATTCCTAAGTCACAGGTTTTCCTAGTTTAGGAGTCAGGGTTTCAGCTTTTGTACGCCTTAACTATTGTGAACTTTAGCTAGATATTAAGCATATTGTAAGGATTTGGATCAATAAAGTAATTATTATTATTATTATTATTATTATTATATTTTGTGGGAGGGATTGGCATTTTTCAAATTTAGTAGTAGAGGTTTGTGGTCCGTTACGTGTGCCTCCAAAACTAGTGTAGTAGTAGTAAGATAAGATTTCAAAAATATATGATCCAAACAGTTCTCATCTCGAGTGGGGAATAAGTGTGTTGGCATAAGACCATGAGATGCATTTAGCGTGAGATAGCCCAATGTTCTTTCATTCATATTATTTTGTTTTATGTCTATGTTTAGGTCACCTACAAGCGCGATATTAGGACATTTAGATTTAATATTGTCGTAAACATTTATCAGACTAGTTGAGAAATTGTCAAAATTCTCTCTCGAGTTTAATGAGGGCGAGCGATAGATCGCTACCACCGATAACCTTTTGTCTAGGTGACACACTAAACAGTTACCACCCGCAAAGTCTGGCTCCGATACTGTAGTTTGCAAGCTTGATTTTGTATAAATAATTATTCCGTCATTTTGGTTACAGTTTGTATTTGTGAAATGAGACTCAAAACCGTCCAAAAATGGTACATTGTTGATTCTACTGAGCCAGCACTCGGTAAGGACAATAATATCAACATCCACATTTAACCGATTCAATAGTACTTGTAGGTGTGGAAAATTTTTGTTTACACTACGGATGTTTATATGCAATAGATTTATATTATTTCCAGATGTTTCTATATAGTTTAGACATTCTTCTGGACTGCAGACAAAAGATTTTCCCTGGGTTATTTGATCAAGGTCATTATTGACGTTAATTAAGTTAGCCATTAAGAGAGCAAAAATAACAACAATAAAAATAAAAATACAAATAATTTGCAAAAACCGGTAAGAGTCCCGGGGGTACAAGAGTCCCGATGGGTTTTAAATAATAAAATAAAGGGATTAGAGCCTTTAAGTGGTTGCATGTGTATGTGTGAGCAATTAGGAGTGTGTGAAATGTTATTGCGGACAGTGTTTTGATATGTCTTGTTTTTTGTAAAAGGTATGCGTAAGTGTGTGTAATTAGGTAGATAACAAATTGTAAAAAAAATTATTGAATATTCTTGTTTAAGTGTCTTAAATATCATGCATTTTTGTAGTCAGATATTCAGTTTAGGTATGTTGGCATTGAGGTCTTGGATACATTTTTCTGAGTTGATCAAAATTTGCTTGTCACCTACTTGCTTTCGGAGGAAAATATTTCCGTTGCTGATCCAGCAGAAACTATATTGATAATCCTTTGCAAATTGTCGCGCCAAGTAGAACAGCTTCTTCGAACTGGCGGACAGTCGTTCTTCGATATAGACGGCCTGGCGTTTGCCTGGGACACCAATCAATTCCGTGTTGAGTTTGTCTTCTTTTGAAGTTTTAGTTTTGTTGTATGATCGGATAGCCATCAGTAGGTTTTGCTTGGTATGTACCGTTGTAAACTCTGCTATGACAGGACGTGATGTTTGGCTGGGTTTTCCGGGCTGACGATACACATCGCGGATTTCGGATTGAGATATTGGTGTTCCAACAAGCTGGCTGATGTTGCAGATGGTATTTGATAATTTGCCTGTTGTTTCATTTTCTAGTTGAGGAATATTTCTTATTTCAACACATGATGAGCGTGTCTTAAACTGCAGATCTCTTATTTTATATTCAAGTGTTTCTATGTAGCTTCTCTGTTCTTTCCTCTCTTTCTTTAAGTCTTCCACCTCTTTTTTCATTTCTTCGAATTGTTCGTTGAAGTGCTGCATCGACCTTTCGATCTCGGCATTTGTCTTACGAATCTGGGTGTTTGACTTTTGGATATCGGCATTTTGCGCTTTAATCTCAATTACGTCCTCCATTAATTTTTGTATCAAAGTCGTTTGTGACTCCAGCATTTTAGTCACACGGGTGTCCTGATCATTTCTCCATAAACTGAGCAGATCAGTTAGTTCCTGTTTATTTAAAGCAGGCTCAACTTCTTGAGAATTCTCTCTTCTTGCTCGTTTGCCTCTATTTGTTACATATTCACTCATGTCGATTGCCGCATTTATGTCAGGTTCAGATTGAGTCTGACATTGGCTTTGCAATTTTGGTGGTGGAGTGCGCTGGACGCCTGCCATTTCGCAACAAATATTCACCGTAGATGTATTTTGGAGTTACTTGCAAAGTCTGTTAAACTATTAGAATAGATAAACACTTGCCGGTGTAATACTTCGGTGTCGTAGCCGATAACAAATCCGTAGGTTTACTCGTAGCACGCTCGTAGCACTGGTCGCCCGCAGTCGCCGCCGTGGAAGGCCCGATGACGTCGGCCTCGCGTAGCACACCGGTATTTCGTCGCTCGCTGCTACTTGCTCGATGGCGCAGTGGTCAAGCGCACGCGCAAGCGTTTAAGTGTGTGCCATGGATTGTTTGAGGGATGGCATTAGCTTTCTTTAATTCTGGGTTATTTAAAAGATTATTATTCAGCATTTGCCGAAATAAGAAAAAAATATAATTCACGGTCTACCTTAGAGAATAACTTAACCTTGGAGATCCATTAGCCCAACATTTCGCCCCCTACCGTCTCGATCCACTTTTATGAAGGGAATAAGCCTATCGTTTATATCAATTTTATTCCTGTAATAAACGCTATGGCCTGGCTATGAAACTCATAACGGGTTTGTTTTAGATACTTCCGACCTTTACTTTTATGTCTAGCTCGATTCATAACTTTTCTATATTATTTCTCTCTAACATTATTACTCTTTTATTTCCTGCATTGTTTTAACTGATAGTAGTTAGGTACTGAGGAGCTCGTGGATTTAAGCAATAAAAGAACCTCGAGTCGATCTTGCAAATTAAGCAACGCTTAGCGAGTTCAGTCCTCAGATGGGTAACCGTTCATTACATAACGAGAACCTTCCGCACTTCAGAAAACACTCATAAAGTTCCAATCTTTGACAATCGTTATGGATGGTCAGAAGCCCGAAAGTCTGACAACCAGTCTTACCAAGGGGTATAGTATTACCCAGTATTAACTGGGTTGTGGGGGTCAGATAGGCAGTCGCTCCATGTGAAATACTGGTATTCAGCTGCATCCGGTTAGACTGGAAGGCGACCCCGACATAAATGGGAATGAGTGGGCAGACGATGTTGACCTTATCATTAATTTTTCGTCTGCCCAGGCCGTTCGAAGTTTCATTTCTATTTTAATTTTCTTTATTTCTAACCGTGGTTTACTTAATCTTTCTCACAGTTCATCTATCTTCTCTTTGTACCTCCTCTTTTCATATCTATCCACATTTATAACGCTTTTCTTCTCACATAGGTATACCTTTCTTTCGCACAAACCGCGTAGTGAAAACGTCTTCAGGAGATTTCAGGACCTCTATATAGGTCACACGTAGGTATTACAGGCGCACCCTTATTACCCACTGCCCGGACACAATTCTATTACACAGGGTTGCGACTGGAGATCAAGGTGAGAATTTTGTTATAGAAAAACCACAGATATATGTACACCTAGAGATAACGCAAAAGCACCTACTTCACGTGCCCGGCTTAAGCACTTTATGCTTAACGTGGCTCCTGTCCCAGCAAGCTCATTTGTTTAAAACAACAGGCTTGTCAACTGAAAAAATCTGTGTATTTTAATTTTCTTTTAATTTTACTTTTCAAATTCTCAATACTTACGTCATGCTGTGGTATAATAATTTTTAGTGCGTTCTGACGTCACGAGCTTTGATCCCCACTCCCGAGTTTTGATCCAGTTTATTTTTATTTATGTATATTCATTGATTTACAAAAACAAAAAATACGTGTCCATTATTTTCCAATACTTTAAACTGACAGACTAAATAGATTTGCAATTTATTGATGGTAGAAACTAGCTTATATAGACATTTAAAAAACAAAAACGTTGTTTTTTTTGTATAGTAAGACGAGAGAAGATACGTCACAGTTGGCAGTCAAAAACTAGCACGCTTGGTTTTTATACGGATCTGTGGAAAAACCAATAAAATTAGGTATATGTTTATCCGATAAAGGTGAAGAAGGAACAATAAAAGTTACTTACTTTCTCTAGGTTCTTACTTAACAAGCCAAGTATTGTTTGTATACTTGACATAGCATGACGCCTGTATGCCCTGAACCGTGAGACAGACGTGTAGGTATATTGTCAGTTTACAATGTGAAGTTAAAAAGTGAGACAGTTAGATGAATCCCTCTCATGTGGTTTATTCATCAGCACCAGTTTAAAAGGTTTCGCCTGGCAAAGGAGTGCTTTAATGTTAGTGATTTTATATGTATGTATATTGTAAAATGTTTGGTACCTTTTTTTTTTTTTCGGATGGGAAATCATCAAATGACTTCTCCCGCTCTGGGCGGAGCAGGGGGGAGTGTCAGACTTTTACTGACTAAAACCCATCCATGTTCCTTCATCGCCCTTTGTGTTCCGGGGTCACGGTATCTCTTTCGAACAGTCCCGCAACCCCGGCAGGCATCGGTCCTTGCGGACCCCTTCCCCTTGGGGACCCCTTCCCCTTGCTGACTCTCTTTGAGGCGCGCGTGGAACACGAACGCGCCGTCGACACGGCCTGTCGTCATGAGACGGACGGACGGCGAGCTAGCCCATAGCCCACCGTCCACAGGCCCGCGCCTACGGTGGCCGGGGGCCACGTGGTGGCCCCCGACGCCCGACGCGTCTCCCGCGGCGGCCGGGACGCTGTGAGGTTCTCTCCCTCTCACGTTCCGCCACCTCCTTCTCTAGCATTACTGCTTCGAAGGAGGTGACGGCGTCCCATTCCGTCTCGCTCCGGACCATGGCTTGCACCAGAGCCGGACGCGAGAGGTCGCCGCCGCCAATCGCCGCTTCGAGGACACGGCGGTGCTCCGCCCACGCGGGGAAGGTTTGGTACCTACAATTTGAAAATAGAACGACCTATTTTTTATATCTTCCGCCGTGAGATTTGACCAGTTGATTGGCTTATGATAGATTATGTCATTCGGCATTCCTCTTGTTCATTCCTTTGACTGCCTCTTTGCTATAGTGGCTGCAAGCACGACTCCTGAGCATGAGGTCCTGTGTTCGATTCCCGGGTCGGTCAAAGTGTTATTGGGTTTTCCCACCAGGAATCTCTCAGTAGCAGTCACGGAGTCCTCTATAACATGGGACTTGAAAAAACATAACTGGCGAAATGTGGGTGTAGGTACTATTAGGTACATCTCTACCTAACCCTTCTGGGTTTACAGGCGTGATGTTATGTATGTATGTATGTTATCCAAGCGCTAAAAGAACCATACAGGTTAGAGCTTATCTTAATCGTCATTTTGCAGTGAAGAACATTACAAAATCCAATTTCATTGCTCAGCAAGCCACGGTATGCAAATCAAAGCCTATGCAAATATGAGCAGAGAAGCGATATTGCAAGATACATCCGACATTGAACATTGTGCCACACAGTCAGATCCAGGTCATATTGACTTAATAGAATGATTGTGTGGAGTTAATCGCTCTGTTGCTAACCAGAGCCTGGAACTTTCATGATAATAAATTCAGCGCAAAGCTTTTGGTATTCGTTGTTTGTTCTCTTTGGATGTTGGTTTTTTCATGTTTTTAGGGTTCCGTTCCTCAGTCAGCAAAAACAAAACCCTTATAGGATCACTTTTTGTCCGCCTGTCTATATGTCCGCCTGTCAAAATCCTTTTTCTCAGGAATGCGAGGTATCAAGCTGAATTAATATCGAGTCTCAAGTCTGCTACCCCTTCGAGTAGGTACTAAAAATGCAACGCGATTTAAATGTATGACCGTTTATGTCGCATATTTGTCTAAAACAGAAAACACGTATTAATTACGAGTATGTAATGCTTGGCTAACTGTTTAGAAAATAATTTAAATATTAAATTGAAACAAGAATATTCTGAATAAAATTTTGCTTTTAAAACTTTAAAACGAAATTCATTTGTGTGTTTTAAAACCGTTTTAAAAAACGTTTTACAATTACAATTGTTTCTGTGAAAGTAAAATAATTTTCATTAAACAATAATTGCTTTCATATTTCACATTCTGGCCGTAAATTAATTTTAGTTTGCAATAATTGCAAACAGAGTTAATCTGATTTTTGTAGTTAATAATAAGCTCATTTGTGGGATATTCGATTTAAATGGCATTCAATTCTTTGTCGAATGTAATTATTTCACTTAAGCGTGGGCCAGACTGTTGTAAACAAGCCCTCCACACACCTCCACATCGGTCTCCACCAGCGGTTTACAACAGCACGCACTGTTGACGCACTGTTGTAAGCCGCCGGTGGAGACCGATGTGGAGGTGTGTGGAGGGCTTACTTACAAAAATCTGTCACGGGCATTATATACGTTTGTTGTAACTATACTATACTTTTACACAACATAACATCACGCCTGTAATCTCCGAAAGATTAGGCTAGGTTAGTACCTAATAATACACCCAATTTCGCCAGTTATGTATATTTAAAGTCCCATGTAATCACCATCGCCATTGCCATCAATCGAGCACAAATCCCACAACCTCCACGACCTCTGTACTATAAAATGCATCCATCAGCATAATATTTTGAGTGCGTTACACTGTAAAACGTGATTTTTCGGTTCATTCCCACTAGTTCTACTAGCAGTTCTACGATAGAACTAATTGGAAAAAAACCCACTAGTCCTACTTTTTGAGGTGGTACAAAAACTTGTGGGACCAAAAATTCCCATTTGATCTACTGTTCTATTACACAAGCCTCCTTTATAAAAGTATTAGTAGTAATGGCGTTTAGGCGTAGTTCGTACATTCGCACTGTGCAAAACTGGCACTAATGCGAATTTACCCCGCTTTGGATTTGCTAGTGGAATATTGGCACGAATAGTCTCAGGTTACTATGCGAGTCTACACAAAGATTACATAGTACGTAGTAAATTGGCAAAGACAAGACAGTAGGACATGAGAAACAAGGACAGTAAAGTCACACAAACTACCAGGAGGATTAATAGAATCATGAAATCTTCATTGCATGCTGCATAATAATCGAATTGTATACGGATTGATTGTGAGATTCCTATTAACAATAAGCAATACCCCCTTCATGATTTTGGCCTCCTGTTACTTTAAATTATCCTTGAATGGTCGTGAAGTGTCCGTTTACCTACACATTGTTTAATACTTTTAACTTGGTTTTTGTTGTATGTTCCCATGCGAAAAAGCTAGCCAAATGTACTATTGTTTTTACTTTCGATAATCATTGAAATAACTCCTAAATTAATTATTACATATGACAAACAATCGCAATCAAATAGTAACAAGTTTATAACGAGAATTACGCGAAAATTTAAGTTGCATTTATTTGTCTGCCCAACGTATTATATACTTACTCCAATAAATCTGTCTGTTTTTACCCGACTACGGCGAAGCAAAAAGGAGGGCTATAGTTATAAATGAACCGATCTTATAGAACACCTGCCTGTCACATGTACAATTTTACCTATTTCATTTCGGGCATGAACGAAGCTAGTTACTAAATTACGTATTTCTAGGTCACAGCCAACTCATCCGCTTCGTAAATATAAGTACGTAATTTAAAAACTTGTTCGTTGAGCTGTTCGTACATTTATAAAATAATCCGCATGATGGATGGTTAGATTCAGTCTACGTGGGTGTAATTACGAGTTCCGCGGCATAATCCCAAGACTGACGAGGGGTACTAAAGACCTGGCTTGATAAATTCTATGCGCTAATTACGTTCCGGCTTAAAGGGATGCTGTAGACTGATTTACTTCATATTTTAAAGACGAACCTATACAACGATTTCTTGATTGAATTAAGTGTAAGGTCGGGCTGCATCTGCTTTAGAATTTATAAATATAGGTCCATCCGTTGTACATACAATACTTCCAAATAAAACCGAAAACACGGCCTGTCTGAGATCAACCTCACACTCTGGAGTTGCACCAAAAGACCAAGGGTCGCAGGAGTATGTTTAATATAATATTATTATGCCTAAATTGTTCCACTAAAAAGAGTTCATTGATATCAGGATACAGTGGGAAATAAACAAACTAAAATACCCAAACGATCAGTCGGAAAACCATAACGCTTAGTCGCGTCGGCAGAGAACACTTTCCGGTTTTCCGAAGTCTTAAATACACTCTGTACTTAAGAGCGCCCAACCCGCCATACTCGTCGCGAGAATTTTGATTATGCTTATGTTAGACATATATCTTTGAATTTTTTGAACTAACAGGTATCTTGTGGACTATATCTAGGCTTCTATCAAAGCAAAAAATAAAAATATGTAGAAACAAATTCAGTACAAGCCTCCTCCAAATTGCTGTTTTGCACAACTTATACCTCAACTTTGGCTGTTCATAATGTACTCATAAATTGTAAAAGTAAAAATAGCATCCCGATAGAAGCCTTGCAAATGTAGTGGACATTCTAAATAACAAATATTTGTTTCACATACTTGCAAGACTAATTCAAAAACACGTATTTCATGGAACAAGTTTCATAAATTTTCGAACACTATTTTTCGTTCAATGTCCTCGCGTTAGGCGGTATGAGGTACGCGGGAGGCAAGTAGTGCGGGGTCGCGGCTAGGTAAGACTGGGAAGTTGAAAGAATACCACCGCTGTGGCTCTGGATGAAACAACAAGCTTTTCGACCATGCTCGCGTTGACGAAAGGCGGGCCGGGAAGGGCCCTCTTAACATTACATCTTTCACTACTGAGGCATTCAACAACTGGCAACTTGTGAAGCAAGTTCATAAGGGGTGATTGAACACAATATATAGTAAAAAACTATAAGAATATCAGTTAGTGAATTTCAAGAGTTGAGATGTATGGTCTTGCGGGGCAGGGCGGGGTGTGAAGCAATCAATTAGTCAACGGTAACTGGCCTGACACCCTTCCCAATATTAATATCCTGCCTGTACACAACTGGGTGTGATTTAATTGTGTATAAGGACAGGTTAATTGTACATAGTTTAGGTGGCAATCAACAATGACTATAGAAAAATAATGCCGAGGAAATAAGTACTTTATAACTATGATTACACAGGAACTACGTGTGTTTTTTATTTACATTAAGATCTAAGATTTCAGTAGTACCTACATCTTCTTCAAGTAACCTTAGTATAAAAAATAGAACTAGGTAGCTAATAAACAGCCCTTGTGTCATTAATTGCTTATCCTGAACTTGCAATCTGCAATATTACTTAATCTAAAACTCTTTTTATTTAACTGATTTGTGAAAGTATTACAATGTTTTTTCATATCATCGTATGCACTCTACAAGTAAATTCTAAACAGTCGATTGCATCCTTTGCTGTACGTCAAACAAAAAAAACGGTGTGAGACAATATCCGTACCTCACAACACTTTAGGATAATTTTAACTTTGTGATTTTTCTTCTGTAAGTCTAATATTTCAACAAAGAACACAAATCTTCTTATACGAGTATGAACTGTTATTAAAATACATATTCGTGCAAAAATTCAAACTCAAACTCAAACTCGAAGCATTTATTTCAATTAGACCATTATGGCACTTTTGAAAGTCAAAAATACAAAAAAAACAAAACAAAGCTACAGTCCCAGACACAAGACATAATAACTTGAGAAAGTACTGTAGTTGCCCATTCCCTAGCGTAGATCTCTATGGAGAAGAACGGGCAAGAAACTCCATGGACACTCTTTTAAATCAAAATCTTGGTTACATCATTCATGTTGAGATTATAGATATATGTGAGAACGATGTAGGAAGACGTGCACATTATGAGCGTCCAGAGTAAAACATTAGATCAACAAATTAAAAATAAAGTAATTAAAATGAACCGTGGCAGCTAAGAGATGACCAGTCCCAACTGACAGCGCCCGATCACGAACAAGACGCGTGTATCGGCGCCATTCAACTCAACCATATTGAAGGGAACTAAATGACCCGACACACCCGCCACCATCAGCGAGACATTTGAGTGAGCATGACTTTCTCTCAGCCACCGAGGCATATTCAAGTCAATGAAAGATAACTAAATGCAAATGGTATCTTAAAAATACATGGTACTCACATGTGCTATGCAATTATACAATACTAGGAGATGGAATCTATACAACACTACATTCACTCTGTACCATTTCTTCCACTTCGCTTTTGTGACGTTCAAAGCCGGTTAGTTACTTTGTGCAACATTATACGTTTAAATGTCTATCCTGTCCAAGCTTTCTGTTGCTACTGGCTTGGAAAATTTTATATTTTTATTTTTAAACTGGCAACTGTAAGTAATCCGTAAAGTCGTGTTTATTGCTTTGTGGTATATTGTTGTGCAGGGATTTTATATTTCATTTTGTTACTTTTTGAGCCAGTCGCAACTTTTAAACCTCGTTTCGTTTTGAGGCGGTACATGTATTTCAGTTTGTAGCTCGTTCAAAAGACGTGTACAAAATGTCGAATATTTTGTAACTGGTAGGTACTTACAATATTTTAAAAACGTTTCATTCTGAAGAGGATACTAGACTAACACGATGCAGAACTGCTTTGAGGAGATCAGGGGGCCTAGTCTGCTATTTCAATAGTGTCACAATGATCTATCATTGATTTCATAATTGTTAATTTTGACAAGTTTGGTAATCTACTATGCAGTGGCGTCATTATGACTTTCCAATGATCAACCACTGACACTCCATTGAAAGAAATAGCATAGAATGGTAATCTCGTACACAATGACAAATGAATGACTGACTTACGCGGTAATCTGCAAACATTTTGAGTTTCAGCCGAAATTTGCTCAATTAGCACCATTTTATGCTGCAATAAATATAAGCTTCTTTATTAAAGATAATTTAAAACACATAAATGAAAATAAATCAAACCACCGGCCGCTAGAAATAAAAACAGATAAAACGTCAGTAAGCAGTAATGTCACATTTGACTTTGACAGCTAAACAGATAAAATATTATTGAATTGTATAGTTTCTCATTAATCCGCGTTACACATAACTTAATGTTTTTTGCTATTTACGAACTTCTTACTACTTCAGATTGCATAGAACACCAATAAATAATATGTAAAGATATATGTAAATGAAATCTGGCACGATTAGATGTTCAAATTTAATTCTAGTTTTTCGAAAATCATTTCCATTAACAGGTTTTATAATAATGGCAATACAACAATGTCATTGTAACACAATTCTATTACGAGACCATTGACCGACCAATGATCGACCATTATGAAGTTAGCAGATTACAAACTTTTAACAAAATGACAATGGCATCGTTCAACAATTATGAAATCATTGATACATCATTGTGACACTATTGTAATAGCAGACTAGGCTCCCAGGGGGCCTGATACAATTCGTAAAATGGTCACAAAATGACAATTCATAAAATTAACTGCGTCGAATTTTAACGTACTTATTTCATATTATTATCCTGTTATAATTCTGCTGATTTAAAATTTTCCTTTTATCCACAACCAACATTCAAAGAACTCCTAGATAATAACGCAATATTGAGCAACAAGGTCCATATGGTCGTCAGTCGTTACAGGTAGTCAGTGGCCCGAAAGTCTGACAACCAGTTTTACCAAGGGGTATCGTATTACCCAGCACTAACTGGGTTATGGAGGTCAGATAGGCAGTCACTCCATGTAAAATACTGGTATTCAGCTGCATCCGGTTAGACTGGAAGCCGACCCCAACATAGTTGGGAAAAGGCTAGGCAGATGATGATACAAAAGGCAATATCGAAAAGCTCAATCACTAGGGTTGTACGTTAGCTACGACCAATTTATCGATAACCGCTTTATCAATTTAATCTCGGATCGCACGGTTGAATTGATGCAATAAACTGCAGATAAAGGCAAATTGATCGCCATTCAGAACTTCAGGCTTTGTGTGGATATCAGCCGTTGATAAATAGTTCAAAACTATTTAGTTACAGTTTTAGTTTACAGTTAGTTTTGACATTGTAGAGATTTCTTGCCTGTAAGTAAATCGAAGACATCTGATATCCAACATATCCAACACTGGGCCCGCGTTGGTTATTATAAACACACTGAGAGGAGGCCGGTGTCCCAGCAGTGGGAACGTTTTAAGCTAATTATAAACATAACTAAACATCACAGCTATAGACCCCAAAGGGTTGGGCAGAGGTGTACCTAATTGTACACTCACATTTCGCAAGTTATATTTAAGTCCCATGTAATAGGGAGCCAGCCTATTGTCATCAATCGGGCACAAATCCAAACTCCATGGCTGCTACTGAGAAATCCCTGATGTAAAACCCTTATAACATTTTTCCCGACCCGGGAATCGAACCCAACCACAAGACCAACGAGGCAACCATAGCTAATTATACTAAGTTACAAAGCTGGTAAACGTTATAAAATTGTTATTTAATTATACTAAGTTACAAAGCTGGTAAACGTTATAAAATTGTTATTTAATTATACTAAGTTACAAAGCTGGTAAACGTTATAAAATTGTTATTTAATTATACTAAGTTACAAAGCTGGTAAAAGTTATAAAATTGTTATTTATGTAACTGTTGTATAATAAGGGGTCCTTGTGTGATAATAGTATCACATGAGTGTTTTAATACCTAATTATGTACAGTTGCATACAAGACTTTATCTACATCCATGATATGAATCCTCCATAAAAGGTTCTGAAACCATAGGGTGTTGTAGTGGAGTATTTAATACAAACAAACTATGTATAGGTAATAATAGAATTATTTATTGTTATAATTATTTACATTTTGTAGGATCGAATAGTTTCCCACCCGCACACAAAATACGCGCTTTGACGTGGAGTTGCGAAAACCAGCCCGTTATACAATACAATTATATTTTGTATCGTACAATTATTATAATGCAATACTAATATCGAATAAAAACGGCGGGATACTGATACTTTTAAAGCATGGGTGTAGATAAACACTATTAGTATCTTCAGTACCGAACACCACAGCTTCTAACATAAGTAGCTTCTATATCTAAGTATTCTTTTTTCAAATAATTTGCACTCCCAAGCTTGCACTCCGTCATGATTAAACAAAGCAAGTACACACTATAAAAAGTCTGACAAGAGATCGAAGATTAAAGTAAACAAAGGTTTCTTTAGAAATTCTACAGCGCTTTCATATTAATTATAAGTATTATATGTTCACTTTTACTTATTTTTAAAATTTTTCATTACAACATGTTTTGAACTCAGGACATTCTCAAGTCTCCAATACAACTTAAAAAACTGGTCAAGTGCGTGTCGGACTCGCACAAGATGTTTGTCGTACAGCCACGAGTACCAATATATAAACACTTAAGAACTAAAAGTGTTTTCCTCCTACTGTTCTGATTAAAACATGTAGTTACGAACATTAGTATTTAGGAACTCATATTTATATGAAAAAGATCCCATCTCCAAGTTACAGTAATTACAAGTATTTTTTACATCTAGGAAAGTGTATACATATTGGTGTTCGTGACTGTAGCATCGTGCTATATTTAACAATACATACCTAATTAAAAAACGCATTTCTGTTGTACAAACAAAATTTTATTTGTATTTGGTGTTATAGTAGCTATGGTAATAATAGTGGTGGTGGTGGTGTGTGGTATTAATATGATATATTTATTATGTGATTATTGAATTAATTAATAATTTATAAATTATAATTTAATTTATTTTTATTAATTAAATTTACCATAAATCGCCTGAAACGCAGGATTACCTAGTTCAAAGCATAAGTTCTAAGCATGGGAGAACTACGCCCGGGCGTGGGCGGAGCACCGCCGTGTCCTCGAAGCGGCGATTGGCGGCGGCGACCTTTCGCGTCCGGCCCTGGTGCAAGCCATGGTCCGGAGCGAGACGGAATGGGACGCCGTCACCTCCTTCTGCGAATCAGTAATGCTAGAGAAGGAGGTGGCGGAACGTGAGAGGGAGAGAACCTCACAGCGTCCCGGCCGCCGCGGGAGACGCCCCGGGCGTCGGGGGCCACCGTAGGCGCGGGCATGTGAACAGGGCTATGGGCTAGCTCGCCGTCCGTCCGTCTCATGATGACAGGCCGTGTCGACGGCGCGTTCGTGTTCCACGCGCGCCTCAAAGAGAGTCAGCAAAAGGAAGGGGTCCGCAAGGACCGATGCCTGCCAGGGTTGCGGGATTGTTCGAAAGAGATACCGTGGCCCCGGAACAAAAAGGGCGATGAAGGAACATGGATGGGTTTTAGTCAGTAAAAGTCTGACACTCCCTCCTGCTCCGCCCAGAGCGGGAGAAGTCATTTGATGATTTACCATCGGAAAAAAAAAAAAAAAAGCGTGGGTGAACTTGACATAGATTTAAGAAAAACTGTAAACGTCTTCCTTATCTTTTTGAATAAATATATATATATATAATTTATTTTATAGTCTAAAAATCAAATGTCTAACCTATTACGGTTCAATAGACAAAGTCCTGCGATAAACAGACGGACGGACGAACAGTGAAGCTTTAGTAATAGGGTCACGTTAAAACCGTTTGGTTACAGAACCCTAAAAACACTTGAATTTTTCAGTTACACTCTAATTGCCACCTAAAATAATTTATCATAGGTACGTCTCTAGAGTGTTGCCATCCTATGAGTTAAACTACGCTAATTTATTAAATCCTCTTCGAGCCCAGCGGGTCTAAAATGGCCGCATTAGCAGGATCATATTATAAATCACGTAAAAAAAAATTAATCCTTAAAATTTTTAGACTTTTAACCATATAGACTTTATAATAGACTTTATGACCATAACCATAAAGTCCATTTTAAGAATTGATTTTTTTTAACGTGATTCATATTAAGATTCTGATAAAGCGGCCATTTTAGACTCCCTGATTTATTATTCTGTTCAAACAAGCTTTTACCGCTGGCTTCACCGTTGTTTAATAACATTTGAGCTCGTGATTATTCTGGGTAATAATTCGTTGCATCGCAGACTGAATATTGTAAAAGCCGGTAATTGCTATCTTGAATCGTCATTTATTTATAGTGCTTCGAGTTCTAACAAAGACTAACGAGTTATTACGTCGTAAGTTTAATCCAGCTTTGCTAATGGTTAAGTTAATTAAAATTCAAAACAACCCGTTCTTTAATCACCCAACAAGAGCTGTTTATTTCAAACATTTATTAAGTTCAAGTTGTTTTGACCAAACTGATGAAAGAACCTTTGTTTAATGGGCGCGCATTAGTCCAAACAGAAATCGGAACCTGCTCTTTAAAAGCATTTGCGTTTTGGGGATTGGCGTTTACGTCATCAATGAACCAAAAGGGGGAATGAAGTAGATGCATCTTACTCCGCGTTACAGCAAATGATAAAATATTCTACATGTTGTCTACAAGCTGTAAAAAATCTTTAAAAAATTAAAAACACAAAAGAATCACATTGTATATATATACATATTTAACTATTATCCTTAAATAGTACCCTAATGCAATCATTTTAAAAAGTTAATAATGTGCATTTAACGTCTTCACATTAAAATATAACATTTTTCGAGTTCCCATACTACCTGAACAGATGTGCGGCGCCACGAACAATCAACGGAGATCAATCATGCAATACACGTAGGTATGATACATACTTGTGTACATGTCTTAAATACGGCATGATGTTGACAAGTTTTACAAGACTTGTTAAAAACAAACAACTTGTTTGGTGTAAACACGGAGTTAGAAACATGTATGCTACATGTTATAAGCACAGCATGTTGTGTTTGACAAGACTTGTAGAAAACAAAAATCACAACTAAAATATGGGTTCAAACTAAAGGACCAACATCTATGTTGAACAGAATGATGATTCTGCAGTGCTACTTTCTCTAAATTCGTCGATAACCAAAAGTAATCATCGTATTGGCTTGAATATCGCCAGGATTGGTCCTGAATATAGTAGTTCGTCATGGACGTCGTAACAACAGCGGCTCCCGTTTTCTGAACTGTCATCACTCCGCTAGACTAGAGTGACAGTCATCAGCCAATATCAGTCTTATCCGACCTCTTCGGTAATTCCTAGTAACTTCGTAACAAACAGACGGCACTTGCCGTGCTGTGCACTTGCTGTCCGTACATACCCATGGACTTACCTGATATTAACATTTTATTTGAATATACGATATGCATTTATAGGATAAGGAAAGCGTCATAAAAGTTGAGAGCATGTCATAAAGTGGTGATATTTATGTTAATAAGCTTTTATCTTGTATAAGCTACGAGAACGTTCCATTAATGTAGAATGTTCTACGACTTACGGTACTTTAATTTATATTAATGGCTAGAGGTATTAAGTACACTGGCCTGCAAAAATAAGTATCACACTTTTAAAATTGCAATAACTTTTTAAGTACACAAGATATACTTTCGAAACAAAAAGGACTCAAAAATAGTTTAATTTTGTACATAAAAACTAATAAAGCTGATAAAAATTGCTATAAAACGTTTTTTATTTTAAATCTCTAACTTCTAAAGTTTAGAAAAACTTGAAATTTTAAAAGTGTAGTACTTAGTATTGCAGGCCAGTGTTTTACGTTGTGATATTAAATTTGAGACTGTGGGTCTTCTGTAAGATCTAATCTAAACTATGAGTTACAAAATAGCCTTGAGGCATATGAGGCCCCCGGTCTCGACTTCGCCCATGGATGCGATTTGCGACAAGCGACAAACGCACGGGTTACTTTACCCTTACTTACTTTTACTCTTTGCCTGAGTAAATGGCGTTACTTCGCAATTCGCGACTTCTTTCATTTTATTTTCTCCGCAGTCGCTTGTACACGTAGCTCGTGGTCAAAACGTATAAGAACACTGGCTGGGATTATACAAGGTGTAGTATAATAAACGGAAGACCTCACGTATGGTGTCTCGGAACATAAAACTGGACTACTATTGTTTTACTAGTTCTTGAAATTAGCAAAAACAAAAACAACTAAAGGAATTGATGCAATCAGCTGATCACAAAGTGTAAAACAAAACAAACAAAAGACGAATTATCAAAAGTAATACTTAGAACAAAAGTTGTTCAGTTTCATGCTCTGAGTCACCACACGAGGGGTTTGGCATTTATCATGGTACACCTTGTATAAAACCAAACAAGCATCGACAATGTTATGTAAAGTTATGGTCCGCATGGGAATATGTCGCATGAAATATTTTAAGTACCCATTGTATCAAGTCGTAGTGCGCAAGCAGGGTAGCTAGAAACACATTCAATCATACTAATGGTGATTTATAAACGCGAGACGGCAAGTATTTCGGTACTAAATAATTTTACTGACCTTGTTACATAATATTACTGAAAGTTATGCATTACGCGGCTCCTAAATGCAAATGAGACGTATAAATAAATAAATAAATAAATATTGCTGGACATTAACACACAGCGCCATCTAGTGCCACACTAAGCAACGAAGCTTGTGTCGTGGACACCAGATAGTTGATATACTACATAGATACTTTTTTGTTTGTAAATACATACTTATTATACATAAACATCCATGACTTGGAAACAAATGTCCATGCTCATCACACAAACATTAGCTCCAACCGGGATTCGAACCCGGGACCCTCACTACCGCTACGCCATTCGGGTCGTATGTATGCAAGCAATTAAAATATTGAAAGTGTACATAGCGGTTGTGCCATTCCCTTTGCCTCATTATGGCCCGATATGTGAACAGTCACGGGGTAATATTGCTCGATGGCCTTTTTATCGTGGGTAAACGGATCGGTGATTCCAAAGAATGGTCGTCCTTCTTTCAGACTTGGAAGAGGAAGAATATTCCTTATTTCAGCGGGATTTTTACGTCTTGATTCAATGAATCAAATTGATTGGCGGCAATTCTTATAATTGGTCTGAATTAATCTTCTTTCATTTCCAATTGCATAGTGATAAAATCTTGAACATTATTTCTCTAATTTTATGTAACGTATCTGTTGAATAATGTTGTTCAAAGAATAATGTATGTATTGAATTTAATGAATATATTGTATTGAATTTTATTTATTATAACCGAACATTATAGAAAAAATAAACTGATAAGAATAGAGTAAAGAGTACAAACCATAACTTTTTGTATAATAGGTAATAGGTACACAGTTAATTAGTATGAATATCTATTTATTACTTTAGGTTTAACAACCATTTTTCACGCTGAAAACAGCGCAACAGTTACATATAGGTAAACACCACATGCACAAAATAATTTATTCGGAAAATAAGCTATTTAACTAAGTAATAAGCGCCAATATACAACAGTATCTAATCTTTTTTATAGACAAATATACATAACGTAACGGTCCATTAGATAATAATGAGTTTACAGCGCGTTGCCGTCGCCTCGTCGCGTAACTAGCCTATTTCCCTGCCTTTTTTATACTGAAATGAGGGCAAAGGGAACATTACGGAGTAACGTGCTCATTAATCTTAGGGCGAGATAAACGTTACTTAGCACTTACTTTGTCGGAATAGGTTAAATGACAAAAAAAAAACTAAAGTCCGTCAGATAGATTTCCAAAAAATATTGAACACAAATATTTTCATTTACCTCCCGTAAACAAAAAATGCAGGCGATACAGTGCGTCGAAAACTCGTGTGACGACATTTTTTATTAATTTGTTAAAACAAAAAACACGTATCCAATATTTTTCGATAATCTAACTGACGGACTAAACAGAATCATATTTTTTTAGTCAGTCATCATCCCTATTCCTGTCACTGTCGCACAACTTTCAAACTAAAGGTGCAAAAGAAAGAGATACATTCAGTCAAAAAAGTATCGGGAATGGATGATTTGTTTATGGTTCCAAATTCAAATTTTTGTTTTTTTGTAGTTGTTAGATTGGCACAACTGTTTTCCATTTTGGCGCGGAGTTTGAGTTGCATCTGTTATTTATATTAAATACAGTGCTGGTTTTAGTAATATCATATATAGTGTGTATTGCGAATTTCATAATGGACAAAAATATCGAACAAAGAGTTTGTCTTAAATTTTGCATCGCCAATGGAATTTCGTGTTCGGAGTCACTGAAAATGTTACAGAAGGCTTACGGTGAATCGACTTTATCAAAAACTCGTGCTTATGAGTGGTTCAAAGCGTTCAAAAGCGGTCGAGATGTGATGGAAGATTTGCCTCGCTCTGGTAGGCCGTCAACGTCTGCAACTGAAGTTAACATCGCAAAAGTGAAGAAAATAGTGACTGAAAATACCCATTCAACTCTGAGAGAGATAGCCGCCGAACTTTCTGTATCTCACGAGTCGATCCGTACCATTTTAACTAATCATTTGGGTATGAAACATGTTGCTGCTCGGCTAGTCCCAAAAGATCTGAATTTTCTCCAAAAACTCAATCGCATGAAAGTCGCTGAGGACATGCTAGAACGAGTCAGTTCGGACCCAACATTCATGAAA